>CM029662.1:32103372-33602122 GCA_017311315.1 Dendrocalamus latiflorus
GACGAGTAATTAATCACCTTATTTTGGCCTTGTGAAAGATGATACCCTAATTCCAAGGGTAAAAATGGGAGATAAAAAGGTATGCGTACAGCGTACTTTTGTCTGCCTGACATGGCCGAACTTTTTCCATGTTGACGATGAAAGGGGGGGATCGGTTAGACAAGCATAGAAAGTCCCTTTTCTTGTCCAAACTTAAAAACTTCTTTTGCAATGCATTATGCATATGATGAAACCATATACTACACCATGATAGATGCGATGATTAGTGCTAAGCTAAAGCTTATAGGCACTCGCATGTATTGTGGAATGGAATCATGCCACATATGATCAAGTTAGGACCCAAGGTTTGGAAATTTGGACAAGAATATATATTGCATGCCTGCTGCCTCCCCTTCTTTTCCAATCTTCGAGTGTTGTTCCTATCAAACATCTGGGTCTAGCTTGTGCCATGGAATCCAAATCTTTGAGCTTGCAGGGTACTGTTGCATGCATGCTTTTTGCTCGCTTTTTGGGGTAGTAGCTAAGCTCGGGGAATGGCATTGTTGTATTGGTACCACACTTTGGCCTGCCCAATGCCAAAAGACATTCCCTTTGGACCTGACCCCCATGTGTGGCAGTGTACCTCTGTTCCCTCTCTCCTTTCTCTCTCTCTACCTCTGTTCCCTCTCTCCTTTCTCTCTCTCTCTCTCTCTGTCTCTCTCTCTCTACCTTCTTCCCCTGCCTCGTTTGGTGCCAAAGCGTGGTTCTTGAGAAGACCACCGTCTGACCAAGGGTGCATTCCTGCGTGATTGCTCATCACATGCATCTCTCTCTCTCTCTCTCTGAACGTTCGCCTGCAATTCGTGGTGTGACTTCACAGGCTCGATCGCAACTTGTCTGCAAGTAACAAACTCGTTGCGTCATCCTGAAGGCCGTCGAAGAACGAAAGGTAGGGCGTTTGACTGAAGAGAGGAGGAAATGATCAAATGAGAGGGAAATACGGGCTGAATTTTTGGGCGCATCTGGCTATGTCGTCGATCGTATGACGGGATGCAACTGCCTGGGTGGTTTGATGATGTATGGCTGAATTTTGTTCCACTAAATTGTGATTTATGCCATAAGCCTACAAGTCTCCAGCCAGTTTGGCTTGCCTGGCAAACTCATGCATGTACTCCTCCTCTTTCAATTTAATGGTGTCAACGAAATTTTCGTCTTGTCGATCGAGTTGATGCAAAGGCAAGCTGGTACAACTAGTTACATATATATATCAACATTAAATTATACCTCGTTTTCTCTATAAATGGGCACGCATGACACATGCCGGTGCCTGTGAGCTCCTGTAGTTCTTTCAACGTTTGGTACTTTGGCCAGCCTAATAAGATGTATGCACTGTATGCCTTGTCAATCCTGCTAACGCGGCAACCTGACCACCTTACGTGTTGTAAATAATTAACTAGTAGGGTGACCATGTTTCTGCATGGCTAGATGTGTTTCAAAGTTAGTAATATCAAATGATATAATTCAGATGAGTGGAAATGTATTTACGTATTTTATAAGCTATTTCGATTTTTAAGACATCATAAACATTAGAGATGACAATAGAGGTTTGAAGGAAAATATAATCTGGGGAATATAATTGAAGTGTGAGCTTTTATGGAATAAAGGGTCTATTCTTTTCAGCTTCTAAAAACTGCTTTTCGGCTTTTCTACAGTAACTATCTTTTAAACGAAGTATCTTTCCAAGATAAGGTATACCAGTTAATTGTAATACATATTGTACCGACTTTATTTATATCGGCAAAAATCGCACGTGAGTTTCTATTATTCTGTAATCTCTCGCACGAACAACCCAAAAACCATAAGCCGCAGTCAAAAAGCCATAAGCTTCAGCCAAAAAGAACAGGCCCAAAAGCATTGATCATAACAAGTTGTTGAGGGTTCTTAGAAACATAACCACTCTTCATCACGTATGGATCATATAACTGCATGCCCATATTCTTCCTCCATTAATTACTCTTTTTCAAAATGTATGCATGCATATGTACCTCTATTTTAATCTCAAGCAATATGTTATCTCATTAGTTTTCTGGTATTAATATACTTTATTCACGCATACACCGATGCACCATGAATAACCTACCTTGAACTTATTTCTCCTCACACGATAGCTATTCTATTAAACCGTGTACCTTTTATCACTTTTTACACTGAACCATGTATCTTCTATTTCTTCTTACAGCTATAACTTTTCATCTTCAACATCCAACAGTAAGCCTAATTCTTAATCGATTCCTATTAATTACTATCCTTTCAATGCAATACTTTACCATATAATTATCTTTTACTTCTATCTAATTATTACTTAATACTGACCATTGTGACATCAAACATATATACATGTGCAACCATCGCTGATCCTTGCCAGGACACCCGTCACGCTCTCCCGGTGACCCCGATCCTATTCCCTATGGTTGCTGCATCTCTACCCTGAGCTCTTTTGCTTCTGTACATCCATATTTCTATTCATATTGATGCATGCATGTATATACACATGCATGATGCATACATACTTGATGTCCTCTTCTACCATGTCGATCGCTCCTTTTCTTCAATGTTGGTCAACTCAACGACATGGCTTCCTCACGAACTGTTGTAACCTCCTATCTTCATTGATGCTGGCATGTGTGATGTAGTCCTTGTATAATAATATGGATAATCGATGGCATGCTCCTAGCTACTCGATAGTCCCATATCATCCATAGCTTGTCTTCATTGTAAAGCTTTATCTCGTCTCTGCCAAGGCTTCCCCGTCATCAAGCTTTTTATGGTCACTAATTTCTTCAACAACGCCGATACTTAACACTCGTCATCGCAACCCTTGGCTCCTTCCACTCTAGATTTTCTCTTCAACGGCTCCCGCGAACAGCACAATATTATCCTTATCTAATGGCTAAGAGGAGCAACACTTTGCCCTCATCTCTACTGTTGTCACCTTTGACTCTTCACTTCCTCGTGGGTCAATGTCTTCTTACAAGGTAGATCGATGCCATTGCACTCTTTTGTGATCTCCTCTAACATCATTCGTGTTATTCTTACTACAAATTTTATTTTTATTCAAAATTTTAGTTGTTTTATTGAAGTTCGTATACAAATCAAATTGTTAGTCTATTAATTTATTTCAAATTTTAGTTATTTAGGAATTTTACTTTGAAATTTGTATGGAAATAAAATTACAAAATTTATTTTCCCCCTAAATTTCAATTATTTTTTATTGGAATTATATACAAATCCAATTGCTAATTTTCTTTAATTTTTATTCTAAATTAAAGTTATTTAGGGATTTTACTTTGAAATTTGTATCAAAATTAAATTGTTATTTTATTTTATTTTGTTCCAAATTTTAGTTATTTTTGTTGGAATTCATATACAAATCCAATTGATATTTTTAAAAAAAATATTCCAAATAACATTTATTTAGAGATTTTACTAAGGAATTTGTATGAAAATCAAATTGTAATTTTATTTATTTTATTCTGAATTTCAGTTATTTCTAGATTGTACTTAACATGAACTCTTTCTTTTAATTTAGACCATTATAATCTAGACTCACTATAATCAATGGTATAGTTATTTCTCTTTTTTCTCCGATTAACGTCATAATGGGCATGTTATTTACCTCACAAGCCGGCGGCTTTTGGCTTTTGCTACCGTACCTAACTTTCAAACGGAGTATTTTCTCAAGACGGGGTCTACAAGTTAAACGATGTACACGTTAAAAGCCTAACATCTGTACTAGCCAAAATCGCAAGCGAGTATCTCTCTCTCCGTAATATGTACCATAAACAACCAAAATTCAAAAAATTCAGCTAAAAGCCATAAGCCACAGCCGCGAAGAATAGGCCCAATTTTTACCCTTAAGAGTGAACGTGGTGGCTTCTTTTGCTTTTGCTTTAATATTATAATAATAGATAGATAACCATAGCCCCGTTTTTCTTTAAGAACCCTAATAAACACCAAATTGTTCACGTTTCTACTGGTTGAATAAGACTTCTTTTTTCCCTTTGACGCTGTTCTTTTTAGAGAATTCCTTTGAGGTTGTTAAATAATACTTGTGCAAGTGTGAAGAGTGAATATGTTGCCACATAAGCAGGGAAATAATTTATGACCCAAACAAATCGTGCAAATCCAAATAGAAAGAGGGAAAGGGTGATGAAAGAGGCATGTTTTGGTGGGCTTGGGGTCAGAGTCAAGAGTTGGTTTTGGGTTGCTCCCTTTGGATTGCTTCCAACACTTGGCTGTTGGGCTAGCGATGGTAGCCTGCCTAATTCGACCATGACATGTTCGTGATGTAATGCTTGCATCCATTAAATTCAACATCCATTTTCAATACTGGAACTAAAAAGGGTAAAGCACAAGAAAAGGATAATGCCTAGTTGCCTGCGTTTCCATCTTTCTCGTGAAGTGGCACTCTTAACACAGTTTATCATGAAATGCATGAGGATTGTTCGTAGTACTTTTCTGTTGCTTCTCATGACACACTCGAGGTTCCTGACCCTATAAGTTTTGGACATTGTTTGTATTGAGTCACCATGCATCAATCTTTTAATTCGGTGTCTCCTTTCCTTACCTTGAATTTGTATCAAAAGCAACCATCGGACATACAGCCTTATTCTATGTACGTACTATCCATTTGCAAAGATAGCATACTGTTCAGTTTCAGAAGCCTGTACCTGTACATGTAGCGCACAGCTCATCAGCGCACCATCCACGACACATTACTGTACAATGATTTTTTGGCCATTACTGTACAATGATTGGAAGCTACACGATGACAGTAGCTCAATATCTTCAGATCCATGCAAGAGCTTGATGATGTACCAGCATAATGTCCTTGGGAGGCACAAGAAATACCAACACTTTTTTTTAAAGAATTCATGTTTTACATAGCTGAAGTGTCACTGTACATCACATTCCACAACCCACTCGGATGCAAAGTTGTCTCAGGGGGAACCAATGAGTTTAGGCACTGGCTGCATTTGGAATATCTCAGGGGAAGCAAGCTCTAATGAGCAAGATTGAAGTGCAATATGAACAGGATGGCTAGAACAAGCGTGGTGACAATGCCCCCAACAATCCAGTTGTTCCTGTCCATCCTCTTTAACATTGCCTCTAGGATCTTTTTACTTTTGCCGATGTAGTCATCCACACCATTCAACTGCGAGCAAGAGCAGGAGAATGTCATTAACACATAACACACACAACAGCAAAGAATGGAAACCATTCTACAGTTGATATGATCTTAACTAGCAGGGCAAATGGCGCACTGGCCGCTTATCAAATCTAGACAAAGCACCAGGTAATGTCAAAGAATTCGTAATCGAAGTTCTTCTCTAGCGCTGTCAAGCTTCTCCGCCGTGGTTCATCGCGACCGGTGAGAATTCGTCTAATTCCTTCGTACACGAACATCATCTATTCCTCACCTGTCTTCTGACGTGTTCATTTTTGCCTCTCTTCTACCATAGTGTTGTCGCCTCCATGACCTAACCGCCACCATCGCCCGCCACTGTTGCCTACCCAACAAAGCACGCCTCTACCCAAACCACCATCAACGTAAGGTTCCTTATATCACAAGCATTCCGTTTTGCCCTCACCTGTGCCTCTCTACCACCCTATCACTAGCGCCATGCCTAGCCCGCCACCTCTGAGAGCTCTCTATCCATGCCTTCCTCTGTTAAAAACTACTTATGAAACCAACCTAGAGTTGAAAAATGAATGGTTTTAATAGTTTAAGGGTGAAAAGTAAACTATTTTAAAGTTGAAGATTAAAAATCAGATCAAAGCTAAAGCTGAGGCTCGTAAAGTGGACTTCTCCCTTATGAAACTAATATAGTTTAAGGGTGAAAAGTAAACTGTTTTAAAGTTGAAGATTGAAAATCGGATCAAGGCTAAAGTTGAGGCTCGTAAAGTGGACTTGTTCCCTTATGAAACTAACATAGGGTTGAAAAATGAATGGTTTTAATAGTTCAAGGATAAAAAGTAAACGGTTTTGAAGTTGGAGGTTTTAAAACGGACCGATACCATAGTTGAGGGTTGTAAAGTGAACTTGTTCCTAGTATTAACTATATATTGATTCCAACAGGCTTGTATCTAATATCCAGAGTACTAGACTTGATATTTCAGTGGAAAATTTAAATTGAAGATGTAGGACCGAAATGGCGACAGAGGGGGGGTGAATGTCGCTCGCTTCAAAAACGCCCCCACGAAATCGTACACTATTTTTTGAGACCAATCAGCAAAAAAAAGATTCAACTGAAAATAATACTGATTGGACTGCAAGCGGCAAGGAAGAAGATCAGCAAAAAGAAATAAAAGACCACCTAACACCAAAAGAAGCTGCTGCTAAAAACTACAACCGACAGGGCCTGAAAAGCAGTAAATGGACTGCAGATTTTGAGTACAAAGCAGACCAAAAATACTGCAGAAAATAAGCTGAAGGTACAGACTGGTCTGCTGGCCGAATGAGCAAGTAACAGCTAGGAACAAAGATTGCGGCACAGGAGAAGTAAAAGCTGTTCGTTGCCCAAAGAATCAGATGGCCGAAAGATCAAAAACTGCACTTCATTGATGCCCAAGAAATAAAATAATGCTATAGCATGATGGACGTGAGGCATTAGAGCACTCAAGAAATGATTCAATCGGAAGGCATCAACAACAATTAATTTTGCTGGCCAAAAACTTTGAGAAGCAAGGTCATTAATGCTGTTCTGGCCGAAGCATCATGAGACAAGAAAAGAAACAATACTTTAAGCTGACCAAAAAAAAACTTTGCCAGGACAAAGATTAACAGATCTCTTGCCGGCCTAGAGAGATAAAAAGACTGGATGGCTCAAAGAATTAAAACTGCAGCTCTTGATCTCTAAACCGAACAAAAGAAGCACAAAAACGAACAGACAAGAGATAATGCAGGAGGCTACTCGGCCAACACAGAGAGCCAACAAAGAAGTACAGAGCACAATCTGGGAATTACACTTCAACCTTTCATTCCAAATCAAAAGAGGAGTCACGATACCCGATTACATATAGAGGAATGATTACAAAACTCTCAATCCATCATCTCCCTCTCAATCCTCAAGAACACCAAGAGCTACACATGCTTCTTGGGAGGAACACACACATACACACATGGAGAGACCCAAATGGAACCCTATTTTTATACTCACTCTCTCAAATTTCAGCACACCATCTCCCTCTCTATTTATACCCTCCACTAATGGGTTCACCAAGTGTTTTACCCATTTAGCTTTTGCGCTTTACCCACAATCCACTTCCTTTAGTGCAGCTTTGCGTTTTTACCGAAACGCCCCTCGCGCACCTTCCAGGAAGCTTCCTCATTCCTTGCCCTGCAAGCCACGCAGTTTCGCCGTCTTCGGCACACCTCGACCGTTCTGACCTCAGCGCCACCTGCGCCTAGTCCGGTCCACCGTGCCTCGCCACGACTCCACCTCGAGTCCACGTCGTCTTTGACACATTCCGACCGTTCTGACCTCAACGCCACCTGCGCCTAGTCCGGTCCTCCGTGTCTCACCACGACTCCGTCTCGATGTCCTGCAGCCAACACAGACAAGAAACACATCGCATAGCACGGTACAAAACATGTAAACATGGTTAGCACCTACAAATCCTACTCAAGCGAGAAATGACCCACGTGGCCAACCGGGACGACGCCCACGCGTCAAATTTGTCTAGTCACGACCCGACCTCGCCAAATGCCAAAAAGGCACGAATCACTCAAACTAAACTCACTCTAACCAAACCACGAGTCAATTACTCATCACCAACACGGGATTTAGACCACATGGTCTCTCAGAAGACATAACCGAAGTTCAACAAAAACCACTTTTACCATATCTACAAACTATGATCCTTAGAATACACAATAGTAGCACTAATCACTCAAGGGATATCAATGTAGAAAATTAAAATCAAACAAACAACATGGAAGACAAACATCAATTTCACCAACAAATGAATCACCCACATTAAGTGTCACACTACAAACTTGAAATACAAGTACTATCAGCACGTATGAGCTCAGCTCACAACACACTACAGTCAACCTGACACCCGGGCATTTGAAAAACAATACAACAATCACAACAGAATTAAGACGAGCACAAAACCACGGGCATCACAATATCAAGCAAACAGGTTTCAAACGCATAATCTACGGCTCTACACAGATACTGAGGTGAGTATAGGCGATATGGGTCACACACTACAGCTGCAACATCTATTAAAACTCGATGTCTGTCACCTGTGAGTACTAGAATACCAGATGGTTTGTGACAAATGCACAATCTACATACGAACTAACATAAGCAAAGCCAATAGGGAGTTCACCGCGACTTCATCCGCCATGCCGGCCTCGAGAAGCTCCTCCCGGGTGGCCTGCTGGGCATTAGACGCCGAGATCATCTTGAGCTCGCTCTTGGTATTGTTCAGACCAGACTTGTACTCCCTTGTTTTAGCCAGCAAACCTGACTTCACGCTCGGCTGCAGGCTACACGCCTCCAAATCCATCTCCCTAACAGACACCCATTCAAAAAAAATTAACAGGTAGTTACACAACTAGCAATGCGTAATTACACAACTGGCCATCATAACACAATCTCCACCTAACACAGCTAAAATTAAGCACAAAATACTAACAAAATTCTGCACACAGTCACACAGAATCTTCAACTCCACTGTTTTTACCAGCGATTCAGCTTCCTGCACGCCGGACTGGATCTCGGACAGTTTCTGCTTCTTCTCTGGCAAAGAAAACAAGAAAAGGGGTGCAAAATTAGACCAAAGTAGACAAGCATCCGAAATTTTTTGGCGCCGAGCCACCAGATTTTGGGAAACGTACCTCCATCGAGGGCGGAGGCGGCGGCGCACTTGCGTGAGTGCGAGCCGGAGATCTCGCAGTACTGCCGCTCGTAACCCTCAAACACCTCGCTCGTGGTTGCTGCTACCTACGCCTCGTTCTCCGGCAAATCAGCAATCGCACCTAAAATCCGATGCAAATCCCCCCACGGAACCTCCAAGATCGAGCAAAAGTTCGAGCTGACCCGGTGGATGCTTGAACGACCTCTCGAGGGGAACACGGCGTGTTGGAATCGGCGGTGCTTCCCATAGACCCATACCCACACAGAACCCATTCCACCATTTGCATCGCACGAAGGCCATAGGAAACAATTAGAGTATCTCCAGCAGGAGCCCTCAAAACAGAGCCCCTACTTTTAATTTGAGGGCTCCTCCTACTTTTGAGGGCCCTGTTTTCCGGGCTGCACTCCAGCAGGAGCCCTCAAAACAGGGCCCCTACTTCTCGATTCCCTCTATTTCCTCACACACTATATGCATATGTATGAGACAAAAGCATAATACACAATAAAATATTTATGATTTCAAAATAAGGGACAATATTTAAATTTATGAATTCAAATACGAATATTCAAATTTAAATTCAAATTTGTTTCGAATTTTATTGTTCCAAATTTAAATTCAAATTTGTTCCGAATATTCAAATTTAAATTCAAATTTGTTCCGAATATTCAAATTTCAATTCAAATTTGTTTCGAATATCCAAATTTGAATTTAAATTTGTTCCTAATATTCAAATTTAAATTCAAATTTTTTCTGAATATTCAAATTTAAATTCAAATTTGTTCCGAATATCCAAATTTAAATTCAAATTTGTTCCGAATATTCAAATTTAAGTTCAAATTTGTTTTGAATATTCAAATTTGTTCCGAATATCCAAATTTGAATTTAAATTTGTTCCGAATATTCAAATTTAAATTCAAATTTATTCCGAATATTCAAATTTGTTTCGAATATTCAAATTTAAATTCAAATTTGTTCCGAATTTAAATTTGTTTCACTCGTACGGGAAAAAACGAGGAAAGCTGAAAAATGAGGGCCGGAGTAGGGGCCCCCTAGGAATGAGGGCTGAAGGGGGGATTTAATTGGAGTTTTCTGCTATTTTTTTCTAGGCATGAATATCTTTTTCGGGTTTTCAGAAAATCAAAACAAAAATAATAAAACTCCCCTCCCTCTGGCCGACACGTGGACGGCCAGATGCCATCCACGTTGCAGCCGCCATCCCGCCTCCCTCCCCTCCCCGCTTGCCACGTGTGCGGGCCAGATCTGCCCGCAGCCGCCCCCGGCCCATCTCGGCCGCCCCCATCCACTAAACCCCCACCCCATCCGACCGTCCGATGCCCATCCGACACCGCACCCCGCTCCCTCCCTCTCCCGCTGGCAGGCAGGGCCCACCTGTCGGGCCCGTCCCCTACCCCGCGTCGTCTCCCTCCTCGCGCCGCCGCCACCCGCAACCACCTTCGCCCTATCCGGCCTCCTTCCCCTTTTTCTCGCCCGCATGCCGCCCCCTCTCTCGTGCGCCGCAAGCCAACCACGCCTGTTCCCCCTATTTCCGCGCACGTCGCCCACGTGCCCACTCGACCTCCCCCGCCGTAACTGCCGCCCACCTCCGGCGAGCAATCCGCGCCGGCCTCGCCCCTCCGCCCCTATTTAAACCCCACCCCGAGACTCCCCTCCTCACTCCACTCCTCGCCCCGCCCCTCAAACCAGTTCACGAGCGCCCGAGAGCTGCCCCACCGTGCGCCCTTGTCTCCGAGCGCCGCCACCCCCTTCGGCGAGCAATTGTCGGCGAAGGAGATCATCCCGAGCGTCACCAAAGGCCACCCCAAGCTTCCCCACCGCCGTACGCAGCTTCCCCACCCATTCCCCGGTCTCGAGCGTCGTTGGAGCGCCGCCGCGCCATTGAACCCGAGCCGCCGCCGCCCCTCGTCGTCGCCGACCGCCTTCCAACCACATGCGGTAAAGCCCGAGCCTTCCCCCGAGATCCCCGAGCGCCCCTCTCCCTCTTGCGCCACTCGCCGTCGGTCACCGCGCCGTCGATCGCTGGCGAACACGCCGCCCCCATGCACCACCGGCCGGAGCTGCCACCGTGTACACGTGGCAGGTGGCGTGGCAGCCACGCGGTGCCACGTAGGCGCCACCTCCGCGCCAGCCGCCCCGTCAGCGCCAACCGGCCTCCCCCTGCCACCTCAGCCGGCACCTCCTCCCGTGGACCTGGTCTATGGACCGAGGCCCACATGTCAGTCGGCCCGGCCCATAGATGACATCATGCTGGCGCAATATTTCAGAGTTTCCCGTGGAAGATTAATTCGGCCGAAATTAAATTTAGTGCTGACATCATAATTCCCAATTTCCTTTAGAAAAATAATTCCAAAAATTCTTTTTATTCTTTTTCCCTGAATTTAAACTTTCCGGAGTCCGTTCTTCTTCGTCTTAACTCCGATTGAGCCCATTCAAATTCGTAAATTCATCAAAAATTCTCCTATATCTATTCCTGGCCTTAATTTGAATTTTGAAGTTTATTTGAATTTAATTTGAGTTTGATGGGTTATTTTCACGTGTAGACTACAACGATTCTGAAGATTTCCCCGACGACGGATCTCACCAATTCGAAGAGCAAGGCAAGTCACACTCCTTGACCATGTTGTAACCAGTTTGCAAATAAAATTATTTTGTTTTAAATTACATTGCATGCTTAATTTTATTCCATGTACTTTAAATTCAGTTTTAATCCTAGTTATTGCCTACTTTAGATATATCCTGTAGATGTTGAATTCCTTGGTACCTTGTAACCCTAGAACAAAACTCTAGTTAGTTCATTAGAATGGCTAGAGAAATTTTATTAGCAAATGCTTAGCCCTGCATAGATATAACCTTGGTTTGGGACCCTTTTTCACATAAGATGACAGGTTTCTGGAAAGTGTTCTTGACTTCGGTGAGTCAAGAATGATTACAAAATTATTTCAAAACAAAATATAAAATCTGGTTTAGACTTAGGTTAATGGTTAGATGGTGGGTGCAGCATGCTCTGTTGGTTGTAGCCACAATAGTTGATTGTCGTGCACAAGGGTACGTGGTTGAGCCTAAGTCAATTAAGGACCAGTCTATGAGCTACTGTTGCAAAGCCCTATCGTACTACCATATGACTGGTATGGGACAACCCTGGCTGAATAATTTGCGGAGTCCCAATCTGGGCCAAGTCGTAGGTTGAAAGTGGGCGTGGTTGGTGCCATGAGAAGTCCCACTTGGGTGAGCATGTTTGTAGCCATGAGAAGCCTCACCTAGGCTTAAGAGGGGGTCCCGGTCTGGTGGATTCCTTACTGGGGTGAAACCTTAGAGTTGGCTTGGCCAGATTGATGGCTCTGCATTGTAAAGGCCTTGTTATGATTACTCAGTCGCACACCTAAGGAAGCGTGTATTGGCCGACACTATGAGGACATCATATCTTGTGGGTAAAGCTGTACAATCTCTATAGAGTGTATGAACTATCCTGGATAGCTGTGCCCACGGTCACAGGCATGCTAGGCAAGAGTTTTTCATGGGCTAGACTCTGTTTTACAAAATGAAATTTTCAAAAACCTTATGGATGAATGGAATCCATGAGTGTATGGAAACGTGTGGATGGATGGAATCCATACGGGAAGTTTTTGGGAAAAATTGGTCTGGGAGGGATTCCCGTGGATAGGTTGGTGTATGGTCGGAGCCTGCACCAACGATACTAAATTTTGATTATCACATTGCTTTTACCTACCGTGTTAAATTCAGCATTTTAATCTATTTATTGTATTTCTTTAGATGCTATTTTTGCTCAGATAACCCTATAAGCCTTCCTTTGTGGCCTTTATCATTATGTTGCATTTTTCATGTGACTTGCGGAGTACAAGTTTGTACTCACCTTGCTATATCATAAAAGAGGAGGATGTCTATGACTACGGTGAGGACCAGGACGAGTAGGACGTGTCTTACAGTCGTCTGCCTGTGGGCAGGCAGTTGGGCTTCTCCAGTTATCACTTTATTTCTGCTGTTAATTTCCCTTTTATTTGATTTATCAATGTAAGACTTGGCCATAAGGCCGTACTCATTTGCTTAATATATTTGGTCATTTGCGTTCGATATGTATCTTTGTTTTGCTGTGTGCACTAGCTGTTCCTAGACTAGTGCGATTTACACAGAGGGTTTCGGAGTCGTTACTCCGGGATCCGACAATATAAAATCATTGAAACGTGTTGTTTCTGATTCAAAAGGTGTTGTGAAAAGTTTGTTTTCATAGATTATCAGTGCCAAGATCTCAAAGGAAGCTTGAGACAAGCTAAAGGAGGAGTTTTAAGGTTTTGCAAAAGTTTTAGCTGTAAAGCTACAAACTTTGCGAAGGCAATTTCAAAATTTGCAGATGGAGTCCAAGAATATGAAGGATTATTTCTCAAGGGTCATCAAGGTGGTAAATCAGATCCTATGGTGAAGAGATTTCTGATCAAAAGATGGTTGACAAATTTTGATCAGTTTACTAAAAAAATTTGAATATGTTATTGCTGCAATTGAGGAGTCAAAGGACTTGACGACTCTTACTGTGCAACAACCAATGATTACGTTGGAATCTCATGAAGGGAGAAAGTTACAAATGGAAGGAATCTCAATTGAAAGCACATTCCTATCAAAGTTAAGTCTCAAATCCTACAATTTGAGAAATAGTAAGAATTATCAAAGAAGCGGTGATCTGTGACAAGATATGCATGAGCAGTTGATAAATGAGAAGAAGGTATGGTTAGTTCTAATTTCTAGTGTGATATTTGCAAAAAAAATCCAACCACACTATAGATAGGTGTTGGAAGAAGATAACTTTCAATAAATGCAAGAGGAAAGGTCACATTGCCAGATTTTGTAAACCCTGAGATGACAGTCGGGTAAATTTCTCAGAAAAGGAGGAGGATGCAGAAGCATGTGTTTATTCTTGCCAGACTGTGCAAGAAGAAAGAGAAGATACCTGGATTGTGAACAGTGATTGCACAAACCATATGTCTTCCAATCGAAGTATATTTCGAGATGTGGACTCGTCACATCAGATGAAGATACACATTGGCAATGGTTATTTGGCCTAAGCTGAAGGAAAGGATAGTATTCCTATCCAAATGGAAGGTCGTCAGAAGTTTGTTCATGATGTGCTGTTGGTACCTGATTTGAAGCGGAATTTGCTAAGTGTTGGGCAACTGTTAGAACATGGGTACGCGGTTCATTTTAAAGATTTTTCTTGAAAAATAATATACTAGAAAAATGGAGATCGCCTTATTGCAAAGGCAAATATGGATAAAAACATAAATTTTCCGTTGAAGATGAGTTATCCAACTCAATTGGCTTTACGAAGTGAGGTTGTTGATAACTTCAGTATACCGAAGATGGTTATGTTGCTAGGCCAACCACATGTTGCAATCACAGCAGTTGAGTTGCAGGAGCGAGGTAATACTTCAAAAGAGAAGGGATCAAGTCCAGGCTTAAACTCAAATTCCAGTTTAGGATTGAGTTCTCGTCTGAGTGCTAGCGAGCGATTGACTATGCCAAAGTCAGCCCCAAGACATGTTAGGAGCATGGCATAGATTTACAAGCCACATAATTTATTGACAATTGAAGAAATTATAAAGCGAAAGGATTCTGTAAAATTCAGTAAGGACAAGATTCAAAACATTGAGAAGAAAAAAGATTGGAAGCCGATAAATAAATCAGAAGCAAGAAAAGGAATCGCAGACAAGAGAATTTACAAAATGATGAGTACACGTTCATTTGACGAGAAGAATAAACAAATTTTGCAACCGAAATGGTTGGAGATAAAATTTCAGATAGAAGATATTTTCATAAAGGTTTTGTTTAGTGAAGTTTACTGCTGAGAAAGATTTCTCAAGCAAATAAATTAAAGGAGGAGTTTGTTAAAGATTAATTTATTTCCTTGAAGCTAAGATATTTTGACTAAAGACTAGTTGAAACATACTATTGAGTTGGATGTCGGCATTAACAATTGAAGCTTCTAGCAAACACGTGAGCTGGATATGAAGTCACTGAAATGTGTTGTTGGTCAAGTTGACAAGATAGCTGGCCGTGAGCAGTGGAGTCAACTAGAAACTTAGCTAGCCGTGTGCAAGAGTTAGCTAGAAACTCAGTTTTAGCTGGCAGCTTTGGATGCTTATGGAGATGTGGCTTTGGTAAAGATCTAGTGCTCAGTGGCGTGTGCTACTAGCTAGCTTCTTCAAGTATATTGCCATGTAAGTTGTAAAAATCGGTAAACAATGCTAAGTCGGCTATGTATTGAATCAGTTTGATTTGACTATAAATTGATGGTCTATGTAACATATAATGAGAGTTGCAATACCCCATGCAAGCCTAATAGCTTCATATAAAGATGGATGCGTGTATGTGTGCAAAGTACAGCTCTTCTGTTCATTCCTCCTGTCCCATTCTTTACTTCTTTTTAATGTTCCAAATCCCCAACAATAGGGACAAATAACCCATGCTGGTTTCTGTAATGATATATGCACTACCACAAGCTAGGATTGATTGATTTGGATATGACATTATGAAAAGCCACAAATAACTGGAAAGAAATATGAGCTGCATTGGGTATGGCTGAACTTGCACATTGAAGCACCGGCGGAGCCACCGCACGCGACCCCTCGCCAGCGAAAGTGCAATGGATTCTCTACAGTCGGTGAGGTTGAAGATAGTGTTTTTTCAGACAAACGCTCATCATAGTTAGGTTTGCCCAAACTCTAAAAACCAGCATGATGACTCGCGCACCTACATGGGTACCATTCTTAGTGTATATTTAATTGGTTTAGCGATACATATGTGATGATAACAAAGTAACTACATCCAAAAAATAAAGGGTTGCAAATCACATGAAAGAATTAAAATATTAGAATTTTAGAGCGTTATCAATTTTATTTAATTCCCATATTTATATAATTGGGTTTCATTTATGATATTGATGTATAGTAGTATATGTTAAAACAAAAGATATAGATTATATTTTTGGGAGGAAATACTTATTCTTTATAATTTTTAATCAGCATCCCAATAATAGAGACAATAGTTGTATCCATATTAAGACAATTAAAAAATACAAATTATAATGGATATTATAGGCAAGTTTGTTTCTGTGTGTGGATCGCTTGAGTTCAATTCTATCTCTAGCATCTCACGTCTTAATTTCATACAAGAGTTCCCTAACTATACATGCATACATATCACCTTATTTTTTTATGCATGTCTTTTATTCATTTATTTTGCACGTCAATATTTTTCTTTTCCTCTTGTACATGAATTTTAGTGTGGGTCATCTAGGATTCTTTTTGTTTATTGGGTTCATCTAGAATCTATAATAGGTAGTTTTGTCTTATAAGATTTTTTGTTTTATCTATTACATCCACTGATGATCATTTACTAACTATAATAAGGATCCACTAAATCAAGGAACAGATCTTTTTCTTTTTTTTGATTATTTCTAGCTTATTTATCCATTTTAGCAAATGTAAAACTCATGTGATCGATTTTTAGTATATAATATATATTTTTGTTTTTTTATGGATTTACTTTGGAATTCATATGGAAATCAAATAGCTAGTTTTTGTTTTCATCCCCGAATTTCAGTTATGTTGGATTATACTTGATATGGACTCTTTTTTTAATTTGCTAATTTTATTATTCTTAGACAAGTTTTATTCTACATGCACACTTACTGTGCTTCACAACTTTGATTTTTTTATCTAGAATCACCATCGATGTTTACATGCAAAAGATCAATCGGGATCAGCTTCTTTTTATTCAAGTAAACATGCATGCATGCAGATAGAAATCTCCACGTGCATGTGGCTTCCCTAATTCCTTGCTTGTTGATTTTCTCTTACATATGCATATATGTTGGACCTTTGATCATGCATGAAGATGGAAATAGCACTTAGCTTCGATCTTCGTTGCATCTATGTATACAGAAGTTGGATTCATTCGCGTGCATGACTCTATGGTAGGAAGCTTCACGCGGTCTTTGTCTGCTTAGGCTATGGATCACGTCTTGCATGTCAATACGGGTTTGGCATCAACGAGGGTGGGTTTGTGGGGGGGGGGGGGGGTGAACTGAGACACATGGGGTGACTCTGCGGCACGGTGAGGGGTTAGGCGGCACTTGACGTTGCACGGGGTAATGGTCGCAGTTGAGTTTGAATTGTACTTCATATGAACTTTCTTTTAATATGAGCCATTATAACTTGAGTCTATCAATGTTTCGCTTTTTGTAAGAATCTCTAGTATATTTCTCTTTTTTCTTAGTAACTCTAAAAGACCTATCATCAACTTTTAGTAATAAATAGATGACTTGTTTGTTGTCATGTTTTATATGCTGTTTGGCGGTGTTTCTGTGATCAGCTGTGAATCCAAGATTCAGGTTAAGTTCAGTTATTTGTGCGGATTCAATCCTATTGAGGGAGACATCTGGCAAGAATTTATGATGTCTCGCTTGCCACAGCAGCCTAGACTCGCATCGGAATTTTGGCTGGCTGATGATAGGAGTTTCCCTAGAAAAGAGGCATTGCCACCTACTCGCAAAGAGAAGGGCTCCAATGAGGCAATGAGCATACTATGGGCCTGTTCTTGTGGCTGCGGCTTACGATTTTTTGCTGAAATTTTTGAATTTTGGCTATTCGCAACAGAGATTATAGAGAGAGATACTCGTATGCGATTTTGGTTAGTACAGATGATGGCTTTTTAATGTGCACTACAATTAACTTGTAGATCTCGTCTTGAAAAAATACTCTGTTTGAAAGTTAGATCCTATAGCAAAAACCAAAAGTCGATTTCAAAAACCGGATAGAACATGCCCTATGCAACCTACTGGGATGGCTTGTTTTGTTTATGCAGACTTGGAATATCTTGTACATCTGCACCAATCAATTCAATTCTTACGGGATTCAAGAAAATTTCTCATGTTTCTAATGGGCCTTAATCAGAAACCAAGAAACCAAACCCACATTTCCCGTCTGTATTCAGGTTTGTGGCTACCAATTTTTGGCTCTCAACAAATCTAGAGCACTATCGTTCGTCTTTCGGTTTTTGCTAATTCGGTTAGATCGATTGAGAACCCACGAGCCTAGCAAAATAAGAAATCCCAGGGTTGTAGTTGAGTTTGAATTATACTAGATATGAACTCTTTCTTGTAATTTGAACCGTTATAACCTGGGTTCACCAAATTAAGAACTAGATGTTTTGTTTTTTGATGAGAATGTTTAGTATATTTTTTCTTAGTAATTTAAAAAACCTGTCATCAATTTTTAGTAATAAATAGATAGATTCCTTGGCTCCGCCATTAGCAAGGTTAATCTGAATAGACATGGAATCTGAATACACATGGCCTGCCTGATGATGAACGAGTTCATGACACCAAGCATAGATTTTGAGATTGGGCACTTTACTTCAGAGAGGCACGAGCAAACTGGGGCACTTGGCGCTTTTCAGGAACCATCACCTGTCTTTTTAAAACTTACGTGACAGAGCTGTGTGACATCCCATCTGAATCACTCAGTTCCTCAGAAAGTCAGAATCTCCAAAGCCATGCACACAAACAACAACCCATTCATAAATTTTATATTCTAACACAAGGATCAAAGTCTAGGACAAAATGATAGATTCATAATGTCATGCAACACTAGTTCTTATCAAACATACGGTCGGCAAGAAGCAAACTATTTTCCCTATCGCTTTCATCTTTGCCTAGGCAAACAGAAATATGAACATGAGTACTGTACCTTCATGTAAGTTCCAGCATGAATAAAATGTCATCACAGGATTTCAAGAAACAGCGTCCAATACTTACTAAAACCTACTAACATATTTCTGAATAAAAGATAGGTTATTGAGGTAAACACTCATTAGTTACAGGAGCACAGAAAACTGTTACAGGAGCACAGAAAACTGTTACAGGAGTACAGGAAACTGTTACAGGAGTATCTGCCACACCGTTGCTTCGTTGCGAGATATCACGAGGAGCATGCATGTGTGTACGCTGACAGCCACAAGATTTGCGTTCTTTATTTGCAAGGCACCTCTCAGGAGCATGGAGATGTGTACGCTAGGCTTGGGGGCAACAGATGCTTCAGGCCCTGTTTGTTTCCACTTAAGATTATTATAATCTAGCTTATAGGTGGGGGATTATATAAGCTAGATTATAATAAGCTGGTGGAAAATAAGCTGTCAAGTGTTTGGCAGCCTGGATTATCAGAGTTATGGATTGTTGTATTCGAATGTTTAAAGACTACAATGTCCTTGAGAGAGAGGCAAGGGAGTTGGGGATGGATGAATGGCAAAGGTGGGTAATATTCCTAAAGTTTTATGGTCCTTAAGATAAAAGGTGGATCTATAAGCTGAAATAAGCTCCTTTTTTGAGCTTATTAGATTACAATAATCTGGGCTATTAGATTATAATAAGTTACCTTATAATCTAGGCTGTTTGTTTCCACTTATGATTATAAGTTAGATTATAATAATCTTAAGTGGAAACAAACAGGGCCTCAGTCCCGTTTGGCACGGCTCCACTTCACAAATGGAGCTGTTTTTTTGACTTCAGCTCCACGAACAGCTCCATCAGTGGAGCTGGAGCTGTTTTGGTAGACTGTTTGACAAAACAGCTCAACTTGTTTTATCATGCATGGTTGAGAGATGTCAATTGTCCAATATACCCCTGTCTATTTGGCTTGTAGTAACATCAAGAGCTGTATGTTTCTACATGATTTTTCATCCGAGTAAATTTGAATTCAAAAAAAATTAAAATTTAAAATAACACAAAGTATTAGCAACCAATATTTAATGGCGGTGGCGCTCCCTTCACGGTCGAAGACGAGAAGACCGAACAGAGGAACGGGAACGGGAGAATAGAAGAGTCGGTGGCAGATCGCGTAAATTCACGAAAGTACAAGGGCAGTGGCATGCGGGCCTGCGGATGGAGCCGGGTGGAACTACTTTTTTCAGCTCCATCTCGTACATATCTTTTGTCTCAGCATGTTTTAAGGGACTCCTTGGTGGAGCTATTTTGTTTTACCCTGTTTGGTACAAAACGGCTCTAAACAACTTCAGGAGCCGGTGGTGAAGTTATGCCAAACGGGACCTTCAAGAAGACCTGTCTAGAACTAGGATAGCCATCAACAGGCCGGCTTGTTAGGAATCTAGTTTGAGGTTCCTGAAGGCCTACTTGTATCCATGTACACGGTAGTTTTGTTCCTGGATGTGTCTAGTTGTGCGAATGGATAATTGTATATAAGTGTGTCGAAGTACTAGCAAATAATTTCACAGGAATATTTGTACATACGCTACTGCAAAACTGACCATCGTAGAGAGAAACGCTGCTGTAAAATGGCCTAGGCCCTGTCTGGAAAATGGGAACATAATTTTTTTTCTAATTTGTTTAGGAATTAAACCGCTAGCCTCAGGCGCGGCTGGGGGAAGAAAGTGAAACCCGTTGTGAACGATGTTGAGCTGGTTCGATGCTTCGGTCGTATTATATTTAGGCTTTGGGTTTTTGAGGTTTGGTTTTTTCGAAAATCAAAGTAGATAGGATGGTTTTTTAAAACATATTTTTCAAACAGTTTTTTGAATTTAAAATTATATATATTATTTATATCGATATCTTTGTAATATGCTGTCTTAATAAGCGCAAAAAAATATTAGATATAACCAAAAGTCATGGCTGAAGGGCATTCGGCGATTCGTAGTACAGTTGGCGTGGCTGCGCTAGCGTAGCCAGACCTGTCCTGGACAAGGAGGCAGGCCCCACCCAACAGGCTCAGATCACGCGAGAACCACCGTCCGCACGGGCGCCCGTCTGGCGATGTCTTGGCACCAAGCGATGCAAGTATGCAGCCGCGTGTGGAGCGGAGCAACGGCACAACATTTTGCTGCGGCACAGCGGCAGGCGACGCGCTGGGCTGATCTGGTCGGTCGACCAGAAGATCAGCGGCTGAGGGCAGCTCAGCGATGCGCTGATAGGATCCGGTTTTGGTGTGCCCGAGGGGTGCAGGAGATGGCGTATAAAAGAGCTTCCTTTTCTTTTTCCTCTCTGGAAGCCCGAGGGGGAGAGGAGGAAGGAACAAGAAGAACGCAGGGACGGGTTCCAAATCGCCTCCGATTCCATTCACTGCTCATACCAACCTGAGAAAGTGTGTTCTTCCACTTGACCTCTCGTTCATCTCGAGGTGAAGAGAAGCAATCGATTTTGGTTTTAGAGAGCGGATTGGAGTACCAGGAAGGCCCGCAATTTGCCTGGGGGGTACTGGTCTTTCCTGTTTGATTTATCCGTGTATTCTTCTTTGCTCTTTTCCTTGCTCATTTCTGTTTCCCGGGGTAATTTTGGTGCGGGGCATCTCGGATTGGACTTGGAAGGTTTGCGCTCCGATGAACTTCTCATTTCCTTTGAATCTTTCCGTGATTTTTTTCTTGGAGTCCGAACTTGTGATTTGTTGGAATTCTTAGTTTCTCAGGTTTGGTTATTTGATCTGAAAGATCTACTTCCCTCTCTCTTTCCCTCCCTCCCTCCCTCTCTCTCTTCTGGGATTGAATTCCACTTGCGCTCCTTCTCCTTTTCCTGTGCGGAAATTGTCCTGGTTCTGTGTTTTGCGATTCCAAATGAAGCGAGTGGTGATCTGGAGTGGGTGATTTGAATCCAATTCTCGGAGACCTGCATTACGGCATGAGCTGAATCCAGTTGCTCTACGATTGAGCGCAATCTGAGCTTGCTTGACTTGGGATTCGCGCGAACCTTGCGCGATTGGGAGGTAACTGATTAGGATCGAGCGATTTTCCTGACAATCTTTTACTGCTTGTTTGAAAGTTGCGATTTTTTTATCTGTTTCTTTTGTTTTTTTTCTCTCGCAGTAGATCGATTAGAAAGGGTGAGCTGAAATCGGGGGCTGTTTAGATGGGATGCTGGTAGTGTTTTGGGTCATCTCATCCATTTTTCCTGTTCTTTTATAGTGCTTTTGTATACTATCATCAAGGCACACTTTAGTCTTATTTTTCTGTTCTCGATTGATCTCTTCCTCTGCTTGTTGTGACGTTTTCTTGTTCTCATCTCAAGTGTGTCCGATCTGCTGTCTCTCTATTTTGCCTTTCAATTTCTATGTCCAATTTGCAAGAGAGCAGAAAATTTTGGTCCCCTGCTCTAGAATTGCCCAAATTTTACATTTGATTCGTTTTGTTTTTCTCTCCTTTCTCCAGCTTAATTTTTTTCCCAGTGAATGGGTTAAACTGAGCTGAATTTTCACGAGGCGATACACCTTTAAACCCGGATTTGATCTGTTAATTTCGTTGTTTTTTCTCTTCGGAGCTCACCTTTTTTCATATACAAAACCCCCAAAATCTGCAACTTTCTTTGGTTGATTTGATCGGTCAGTTGAAGAATTGAGCTGAATCTTAAGTGCTCATCCCATTTTTGTTTCGATGTTTTTGATAGGCGAGTTGAATCGAGAAATTTCCCAACTTCTGTTCATTTCAATTTTGACTGAAATTTCAACTCCTGTCCCGGCATGAATCTTCTTCATTCCCTTCTGCTGCTGAATTCTTCGTTTCTTTCGTGCTCTGCATTACCGTTCTCTAAAATTCACAACATTTTTTCTCTCTGACAAGCATGTGATTGTGACACGAGCAGCGCGGCGCTAATCTGGCAATGGAGAGGGAGGCGAGGAACCACTACCACACGCGAGGTTCCACGCGCGGCGGCAGTGGCACGGCGGCGGAGCGCGACCTGCTTCTGCAGTGGGGCAACCGGAAGCGTCTGCGCTGCACCAAGGTGCAGCGCCGCGACGTCGAGGCCGCTGCCACCGCGGCTGCCGAGAAGGCCGCCGTCGGCCAGCGCCGCCGCGCCGCGGCAGCCGCGCAGCACCACCCAGCCGGCCCCGCCCACCACCGCGCCCTCAGGTCTGTGTCTCCCTGCTGTTCTTTAGCTTTTTTTTTTTGTGCGCTTGTGTTGCGATGCGTGTTGCGTGTGCTCTCTGACTGCTTTGTGGTTAGTACCTGTTAAACTGTAGATTTTGTTTTGGAATCACTTGTTAAACTGTTGTTGATAAGAATCAAGAATGGTTATAGGTTTAAACAAGTCAAAGAACACAACTGGCTATCACGTGATGCCTGTCGTGGGTACGTGACCAGAAGTTTTGGTGTTCCTGATCTGATTTGGTTTTCCTCTGGAGGTCAAATGCTATTGTGAATGTAGTATGATGCACGCTACCTCAGAAGATGTGGATTTCTCTCTCTGAATAACTGAATTTAGGAAAATTGGTGGTTTATAGTGGAAGCACACAAGGTAGGCAATGAAGTGATGGTTTTGGTTTGTGTGGGAAACACGATTGACGTGTGTTTTGGCTTATGGTGGTCGTCGGGCCAACCATCTCCTCTTCCAGAAATGGAGTACTCCTGGTCCAATATTGCTGGATTTGGCTAGGGGATGTGAATTGAAGACCATTGTTTTCTCTTGGTCTTCGCCATTTTAACCTTGATAGATATTCTTGGGGCATGTGCTAATTTGGTTCATTTACTCTGAGATTAAATACTGTTTCCTTTTGTGGTTCAGCCTGGGTCCTTGAAAGGCTGAAACTATAGGAGAAGCTGATTTTCATCAGGCTAAAATTAGAGGGCTATTTTCTCTCTTCAAGGACCAGCAGATTGGTGCTTGTTATCTGTCTTTTGGTCAATCCAGCTCCATGGCTTCAAGTTAGCTGATAAAACGGGGCTACTGATTTGTGAATACTACCTCATTTTACATTTTGACTGCTTCATCCAATACCTGAGTTTTTGCTGGTACGATGTTCCTTAATCTGATCCATGATTTCGCTTTATTGAAATTGTTTGTGAGAACTGTGAGAGATGAGGTTTTCATTATGTGGTTGATGCCAATAGCTTGTCGGGATTACAGTTGATGTGCTTGGATAGTCTTATCGGCAGTTTTTTCTTCGCTGTGAAATTGGTCTATTACCTGATTTGCCTTCTTTGCTGACTGATATGACCACACACAGGATATCTTATTGATGATTAAACTGCCACTTACTGTACTCAATGAATAGGTACAGGTTTCAAGAATTATATCTTGTGCCTGCGGTTAGGTGCACACACTTTTCCCCTCAAGGGAATTGTTTGAACAATTTTGTTCAATGTGTTCTTTCTCTATAGTGTTTTTCCCTTTTTTATGCCTTACTTATAGAGTAACTAAATGGTTTTTGTTGGATAAATTCAACCTGGTCGAACTTTTGAATGAATTCATGTGATGGAACCCTTTTTTGGCAATAGATTCTCCTTTACTGGTTGGCGGTTGCTTGCAAACACAACCAGACCAAATTCACATGCAAAACAATATCTAGATAACCACCATTCTTAGATGCACACTTATTTCTCTCTCTTTTTTGTCATTGCAACATTACCATTTTTCTGTATTGTTTTCTAATCTTTGGTGTTACTGAATTGATAGGAATTATGAGGAATCTGGAGCAATGAGACCGCCAGCACAGCAGCAGCAGAACAATGGGATCCGCACGGTTTCGTCACCGGACAGGGAGGGCCCTGCAAGGGGCAGCAACAACAACAACAGCAACGGAGTTCCACCAACCTCTCCAGATGACAAGAAGGGCTCGTCCTCAGGAAGTGAGGGGTCAATTTGGCCCAAGTTTGCAGTCACCCTGACAAACAAAGAGAAGGAAGAGGACTTCTTGGTGTTCAAAAGATCCAAGCTGCCTCAAAGGCCCAAGAAGAGAGCCAAAGTCATCCAGAGGACCGTGAATGTATGGCCCTTTCTTCTTACCTTTCAATCTTAGAAACTGTTTTCGTTATATTCGAGGCTCTCAGTTCACAGCAATGCGCATAGGATTCTTATCTTGGTACAGAAAGTAAATAAGTTAGTTCCTTGCTTGTTGCACAGAGATTCCAAACTCATTGCACAATACTACTAGTAGACAGTAATTATGGACCTCAAACTTAAGTGCTAGATCAGCAAAACAAGGATTTACCAGGGGAGTAAATAGATTTGGATATGCATTTTCAATAGATACAGAGATACAGGACATGACATCACATCACATGGACCATAGGGCCACCTCTATGCACGCTGCCTGTCTTGCTCCTTGACCAAAGGAAACATGCAAATAAAATAGCAAGATTCGGTGGATGCCTCCTTTATTATACCTGAGATTTAACTTGCTTTCCAAGAGGCGTCCATAATACCATAGCATGCTTCTGTCTGAAGCAAATATAAGACTGTTTAAAAGCTGATGCGTTCCATTTGGTTGTCCCCTCAATGCTTGATGTGTTGTACTTCCCTACTATTAAGTATTAACCTTACCTTCTTTATTTGAAACAGCCAAACTAATTGGCATTCTATGATATCATGTGACAGCATTACAGTTGTATCAGTGAGCTAACCTGGTAGGCCATTAGCCAGAAATGTTGTGCCATCTGCCCATCTCAGTTGAATTCTATTTCTAATATATGGTGGAGGAATGATTAGTTCTTCTGTTCGAAGCATGCTTGGAGTTAAGCTTAAGAAAACTATTGATGTATATTTTCCGAGAACAGAACTGTTGATGTTCATTATTTTATTCACATGTTTCTCTTGAGATTGCATTACACTGTCACCATTCTGCAATTCTTACCTAAGGATTGTTCATCTTTGGCAGCTTGTATGCCCAGGAACATGGCTATGCGACTTGACTCTTGAAAGATACGAAGTACGAGAGAAGGTGGTTTCCAAAAAGGTGAATGGACTGACATGTCAATATCAGCTTCAATCCTGCATATACAAAAGGTGAATGCACTAGTAGTAACGTAAATCGCCTGTCATTCTTCTGATTTTGCAGCGCCCCAGGGGATTGAGAGCTATGCACAACATGGACAGCGACTCGGAATAATTGAATTACTGAACATGAGCATCTGAACATTAGAAAAAGACACTGCACAAATCCAGTAGCTGAAGATTGAAATTAAGCTTTCCGAATGGAATGATCCTTGGGCTGACCACTTCTCGCGCTTACTTTGGGAGATCGAGAATGACTGCTTACTTTGGGAGATCAAGAATGACTGGAGTGTCGGATGCTGCACAGGAGAACACGGAGGGGCTGCAGGTTATTTTCAGGCCTGCTTCTGTTTACTGTGAACATTGGCTATTGAAAATATCTGCCTCCCAGTAAGGCAGCTCTGCATGTTTCCAAGGCCCTCAATGTTAATACCATCTGAACACATCTTGCTATGTCAAACAAATGTCACGTACTCCAGTACAGGCGGATCTGTAGTTTGCCCTCTGCGTCCATTGACAGTAGTACTTAACATGAACATGAAAGGGCCTTCAATAATTTATCTCCTGGTGCTGTAAACTTGCGCTGTAAATCCAATTTGGAGCATCAGATAATGTCAAGCGTTAGATGATCAGGCAACACAAATGGATGTGAAATTTGTGGCTGCGTTGATCTGTGGTGATGCCTCTTGTATAATTCAGAACAGACAGAGTTGCTGTTACATTTCAATTTGAATGTCATCTTATGAATCTCGTCGTATGATTTGTCACAAATGGATCCCTTGCATTGTGGTTTGAACATGACAGGCAATTCTAGCTTGGTCAAGTGATTATCTATTGAACTGTTATGCGATTGAAATTGACTGGAACAATATTTTTTTCCCCCGGAGATGACTTACGTTTGAAAAAGTTGCGCGAGTTTTCTATGCAATTGTTTGGGGTGGGCTCTTTGCAAGCTTTGTTATATTTGGATTGTTGCATCGTGCTGCCCACGACTGTGCAGACTGCAGACCTCAGCCGGCGGGCGGCGGCTGCAACCAACCGGCTGGGGCGCGTCCGCAGGCCCACCGCAACTTCCCGTGCAAATGCAAAGTCATATTCCCGTGGCTGGCCTCCCGCCAAGCAAAGCAACACCATCGTGAAACTTCCCCTGACCCACGCCTGCTTGGACCGGCGCGCCGCTACGGCGACACTTCAGTTCACACCCATCGCTTCCAATGGGGCCCTTTCTTATTCCCCGCTGTCGTCGTTCTTCGGCGATGACGGCTGCTGCCACAGGAACCAGACCCCATCGGCGAGGAAGAAGAAGATCTTCCATTTTCTGCTGTTTTTCTCCGTTGTTTCTTGCTGATACGGCGCACTGTGTATAGGCGTGTATGGAGTTTAGTACTGGGGAGATTCTTGGGTTTGGAATGGCGATCTGGGCTTGCGATTGGGAACTTGGGGGGTGGGTTAAAGGCTGGAGTTTGCTAGCACATTATGGCCATCACCAGCTAAAGATCAGGGGCCATTTCACGACTTTTGTCCTGATTTGGTGGTTTTACTCTTCTTTTTTAAGCGAATTTTTAGTACGCATCTACCCATCATCATCTCTCTCCACCTTAATCTGAATATATGTTCCCTCTATTTGTATTGCTACAATTACAAAGAAATTTACTCTGCACATGTGCGTTACATTTCAAACTATTTATATGGACAATCTGGCTCGTAATAATTTGCTCTAGAGAATTTATCAAATAATTTATAGTATTCATTACATGTATCCATTTTCCTGCAAAAGTGATGGACACTAAAGGTGCCACTTGAAATTATTAGTTGAGCAATGTGTTCACAAAACAACTTCAATTTGATAGCGCCACCTGCATGCGTTAATGCAAATCTTTGAAAGCAGATAAATGCCCTCACCATCACATCTAAGACTAAGTTCGAGATTGTAGCCTATTTGTCCAAGTCAGATGAAGATGTCTTTCATAGTTACCTCAACTATGCCAGTGATGCAATGCTAGAAGAGTGGGTCATTAACTACTTCGACCGTCGAGATGGTGCCGGTGGTGCTCAGAAAGTATACATAGCTTTTTGGCAAGATTGTGTTTCGTACTCATACAGTAGGTGATATATGAACACCTTAGCAGCTAGTGGTGGTTACTAGGGCGCCACATGTTACCACCATTTGACAAATTTCTGGTCAAACTTGGATGTATGAACACCTTAGGAGCTGACTAGGATGTGACCTTTCATTTTGTTTCACAGGTGTGTATGATGTACCTAATAGTATTTACGCTCTTTAAATGTATGGAATGAACTTGCGTTAGTGTGAAATTTTAATCTAGTTTTAGTTTCGATGATCTTACTGAGACCAATTGCATATTATAGTTATTTCTAGTTGTGCATGTTGTGTTCCACAGTTTGGTGATTGACCTGGCTTATGCAGTTATACTTCACAAGAACTGAGTTTAGCTCAGTCGGTGGGATGTGTGTATACCCTACCACTTAAGTTCGAGTCATCTTCAGTTCTGATTTGGATGCCTAATCTTCTTAATTAAATTGATATTTATATGATTCTATCATTTTATACAGTTATACTGCACATTTGTGCAAGCAAAGATGAGGATACGTGGGACAATATTCCTACTATAGCTACAACCTCCTATGATTGTGAACAAAGGTTCTTGTAATACCCCAAATTTCACAAAGGGAAACATTAGAGGTAAATAAAGGGGAGAGGATAGTTTTGCCGTCAGACCCATCGATTTTTTAGGGTATCGATTTAGTGTCGCTCGCAGAGGTTCCCAGACCACCCCAGGACAGTCGGCACCGTCTAGAGAGCCGAGTAGCGCCCTCAGAGGTTCCCAGACCGCCTAGGGGTAGTCGGCATCATCTCGCGACATGGGTTTTCTTCATCCGGCAAATTCCAACCTTACCGTTTACCGACTTACCATTGCAGTAAAGGAAATCCCAAAGCTAGCTCAGTATCAGACCAAAATGCCCCTGAGCAATCAATTGTATGGGAAAGGAAGGGAAGGGCATGCCAGTCATTTCAGTGCAAAGGGCAGCCCAACCCTGCCTTATAAAGCCAATGCACCGTATCAAGCCTCATCTCCTCAACTCTTTCTCAGTTAGGATAAGAACGAAGCCAGTAGAGCACACTCCACTCCTCACGGCCAAACCGAGAAAACCAAGTTCCTTCATCAACCAAGATTAAGCCAGCCAAATAAGAGCCTAAGGAGAGGAGCGTGAAGACGAAGGAGTCAAGCGACGGCCATCGACATGGAGCCCGAAGGAGAGGGAGCTCAGAAGGCTTGAACGTGAGGACGGCGCCTACGACGATCAAGGACGTCGGCGATCTCCGAGCGCGCGCCAAGCCATCACTGAGTATGTCTATCCCCCAACCCCATGGCACCACACGATCATAGAGAGAAAAAGTCGGGGTGGCGCTCGGTGGCCATGGCTATGACCATGGTCGGCCGGAGCAGCCACCTTGGATGGCGAGCCAGAGGGATGAACGGGAGGCATGGCACCGGCCGGCTTTGAGCCGCGGCCGGTGAGCCCGAGGAGGCCCGTACCGAGGGGAGCCCGGGGTGGCCGGCGCCGCCGACTATCGGCGCTAGCCAGGGCCAGACCCGAGGCAAGGGGGCGCGGAGAGGAGCAGAGCCGCAGAGGGGCTGGAGGGGAAGCACCTCCGACGTCGTGGGGACGGCCGACCGGCCCGGTCGGCTTGGGAGGAGCCGCCGGTGGCGCTCCGGATCCACGGGCCGAGGCCCTTCGTGCCGCGAGCCACCGAGAGGGAGAGAGGGGAGGCGAGTGGAGGGGGGCCGGCGAGCTAAGCCGCTGGCGAGCCGCCTCGTCGCCGCGCCCGGCCGCGCGCCGCCGCGCCGCCGGGGAGGTCGCCCGCACGCGAGGGGAGGAGAAGGCAAGGGGGCTGGTGGAGGACCGCCGGCGGGAGCTGGGGGGGGGGGCCGGCGACGCCGAGCTGGCCCTGCGCCGTCGCGCCGCCCCTGGCGAGGCCGGCAGGAGGAGAGGCCTGTTCGGCTGGGTGGATTAGGGGAGAAAGAGAGATAGCCAGGTGAGGGATTAGATGGCAAGGCCATTCGGCCAAGACAGGGAAAAGGGGTAAAGGCCATTCGGCCAAACCAGTAGAGAAGGAAGGAAAGAAAAGAAAAAAAAGAGAGAGGGAAGAAAAGAAAAGAGGAGAAAAAGAAAAGAAAAAAAGAGGGTGGTTTGGCGCCTGCGTGTCGGGACCTTGACCCCGTACATTCTACGCTCCAGTCGAGTCAGCGCGTAGGATCGTTGATGTTCATTTAAGCTTTGGATTTTTGTTTTGCCGTTGAGTCGGGGTGACATGTACGCAGGTGGAGTTCCCGGGTCGGAGCCGTCCACGCGTCATCCCCGAGGCTAACCAGGCAAGTGCTTTGTAAAACAGTGAATTCAGGTAGTGATTTCTGATAAATGAATGTTGATGCATGGCTTACCATATTGGGGTAAGGTAAATATTTTGAAATGCATACTGTGAAGTGAGAAATGAGGATGATTGAGACATGCCATGTTGATATGCATAAAGGATCTTGCATTGCATGCATGTCATGAAAAGAGCATGAGTTGGTCCACGTTGAGTGGACGCTCCACAGGAGTGGAGTTGAGGTCCCCGTATGAGAGTACGGGCTACTGAGGTCCCCGTATGAAACAGGACGGGCTTGAGGTCCCCGCATGAAACAGGGCGGGCTTGGGTGAGCATCGACGGGTGCTCACTCTGCTATACCGGTATAGACTAAAGAGTTGAGAAAGAAGTGCATGTGCATGTGCATGAGCATGATGAATGGTTCATCAGAACGTAGAGTGGTTAAATGTAAAAGTGGATAATGAAACGGGAATGATTATGGTCTAAGGGATGAACCTGTTATTTGATGTTTTGCTTTGTATTTGCTGAGTCGGTGGACTCAGCCTTGCTTTGTTGATGTTTTTTTAGGTGACCAATGAGGACGACAGGCGGGCGGGATTAGCACATGAATGATCAGCACGAACCAGTATCACTTTTGGATCACCTTTTGTTAATGTACTTTAGCTTTTACTAAGCTAGAGTATCCACTAGAAATGCTATGATGTAACTGAACGCAGCACAATAAATAAATTAGTGTTGGTTTTAAATTCTTCTCCTATGTTGTTATGGTAAGAGTTGCTAAGAGGTGGTAGCATCTTGGCCCAGGGAGTGGGCGGGGTGTTACAGTTGGTATCAGAGCGGGCGTTAGGTCCGTGGTAAAGAAATTTGATAACTTAGCTTAATTATTCAACTAAAATTTGACTTAGGCCTAATAAAAATTAAAATTTGACACACTGGTGCACCATAGGATGGGAATGGGTCTTATGCTGTATTTACGCTTTCGCTAGCTTTGTCGATGATTTGTGTTGTTAAAGTGAATGTTTGTGGATTAGTGTGTGACTGGCTGTCTGCCGTGGACAGATATGCCGAGAGGTAGAGGTCGTGGACGTGGCCGTGGAGGCCGGGGCCGTGGCCATGCCCAAGCAGAGCCACCGCTTGAGGTTCAGCAGGAGGCACCTGGTGCAGAGGTTGCTTCTGCTGAACATTCTGTAGCTAGAGATCCGGCAAGGTCTTCAGCCTTGCTGCAAGAGTTCTTAGATGAAGTCCGTGCGCTTCGTCATCAAATGCCAGCAGCCGCTGCTGCGGCTGTACCCGCTGTTGCCCCTGTTGCCGTTCCGGTTGTACAGGAGGCAAGGATGGGCCTTCGTGAGTGGTTGGCCCTGCGACTAGACACCTTTGATGGTTCGGGCACACCAGTCCAGGCTGCGGATTGGTTGCGCTACATGGAGAGGCAGTTTGAAGCCCTTGAGATGAGCTCTCAGTTGAAAGCTCGCTTTGTGGCTTTCCAATTGAAGGGTTAGGCGGACATCTGGTGGGAAGGGGTTCTTTCAGCCAGGACTCCTGCCCAGGGTCCTGCTTCATGGGAAGTCTTCAAAGAACAGTTTAAGGCGAAGTATTACCCAGATTCTTTTGTGGAAAGTATGGAGGTCGCTCTGTCAACCTTCGTACAGGGAAAGATGACCGTGGCTGAGTACGAGGCAGCATTCAACAACCTGATCCGCTTCGTGCCATCGGTCGCGAATAACGACCTTGAGAAGGCCAAAAGGTTCCGCCGAGGGCTCAACTCTGAGTTTCGGCATGTCATGGGAGCTACTGCACCGCGCGACTTTAGGTCCGTGGTGGAGCAGGCCAGAGGGATGGAGCTGGAGATGCAGCTCACTAAAGGGCTGCAACCCTCTGGTGGTCCGAGCGCTTCTGGTGGTGACCAGAAGAGGAGCTACACTGAAGGGGGTGGGTCGTCGCAGCGGCCCGCTCCCAAGAAGTCCAAGTGGGGCCAGCGTCCCCCACAATCGTCCAAGTCCAAGACTTCGAGGCTGTCTTCTTCAGCGCCTCGTTCTTCATCGGTGACTCCAGCCTTGCGTCCTGTTCCAGGGCAAGGCATGATCTGTTTCAAGTGCGGTGAGGGGCACCGTGCTGCTGAGTGTTCCTGGACGGGAAACTGTCGGCATTGTGGCTTGGCGGGCCACAAGATGTCAGTTTGCCGTCAGAATCCTGCCAGCATCATCAAATGGGAGCCAGTATCTTCATCTTCGTCGAATTCTACACCGCGGGGTTCAGTCCAGATGATGGCGGCTGCCCCTGTGCTGCAGCCTCCTCTATCTTGGGCTCCACCTGCCGGGTATTATTGGCAACCTGCACCGACTCCTCCATTTCAGCATGCTACATCACCTCCAGTTCCGTTGCCGCCACAGCAGAGCGTTGGGGCTCTTGCCGCCCCGACACCACCCGGAGTCTACTCACTGCCTGCTGTCGAGTCCGCGAGTCGACCTGACGTGGTGACAGGTACCCTGCTAGTGGACTCATGTGAAGCCCTTGTTCTTTTCGACTCTGGTGCTACCTATTCTTTTGTGTCTCGGGAGTTTGTTGGGAAGGCCAAGTTGAGTGTCCAACAAATTTCTCAATCGGTTGTGGTTAGTACCCCGAGAGGTATCCTAGCGAGCTCTACAGTATGCCCTGGCTGTGTGGTTGCAATAGATGGCGAGGAATTTGTTGTCAACCTCATGGTTATTCAGTTAGAGCCATTTGATGTTATCCTTGGCATGGATTGGTTGCATCGCTACCAAGCCGTGATTTCCTGCTTCTGGAGGACAGTCACTTTGCAAGCTCCTTCGGGGAAGGAGATAATCTTTCAAGGGAATGCACCCACGTGTTCCCTCTTTGTGTTGGCCAGCCTGTTCCCTGGCCGACGTACAATGAAGTCTGGGCTATTTCTAGCCCTTACGGAGAAGCCAAGTGCGCAGTTGCACATTGAGGATATTCCTGTGGTGTGTGAGTATCCCGATGTGTTTCCTGGAGAGCTTCCGGGTATGCCACCCAAGCGAGATGTGGAGTTCAGAATTGATCTTGTTCCTGGCACAAGACCTATCTCCATGTCTCCCTACCGTTTGGCACGACCATTGCAAGAGGAGTTGAAAAAGCAGTTGGACGAGTTGCTGTCCAAAGGCATGATCCGTCGCAGTGTGTCACCTTGGGGAGCCCCTGTCCTGTTCACTGAGAAAAAGGATGGGAGTTGGCGCATGTGTATAGATTATCGTGCTCTCAATCAGGTGACCATCAAGAATAAATACCCATTGCCTCGCATCGAGGACCTGTTTGATCAACTGAAAGGGGCTAAGGTGTTCTCCAAAATTGATCTACAGTCTGGGTATAATCAAATCCGAGTGCGCGAGCAAGACATTGAAAAGACAGCTTTCTCCACAAGATATGGGCACTATGAGTTTACAGTTATGTCCTTTGGACTGACGAATGCCCCTGCTATCTTCATGGAGACGATGAACAGTATGCTACACAAGTACCTGGATGACTTTGTAGTGGTGTTCATCGATGATATCTTGATCTATTCCAAGACGGAGAAAGAGCATGAGCAGCATCTGAGACTCGTGCTTGAGATTCTGAGGAAGAATCAGTTCTTTGCCAAATTGAAGAAGTGCGAGTTTTGGATTTCTGAAGTGAGCTTCCTGGGTCATGTAATTAACCAGGAAGGCATTTCAGTTGATCCAAGCAAGATTTCCACTGTCGTGGAGTGGAAGAGGCCATCTAGTGTTAAAGAAGTGAGGAGTTTTCTTGGCCTAGCTGGTTATTACCGGCGTTTCGTGAAAGACTTCTCTCTCATTGCCAAGCCAATGTCTCAACTCACACGGAAAGGTGTGAAATTCCAGTGGACCGATGAATGTGAGAGCAGCTTTAAAACTCTGAAAGAGAAGTTGGTAACTGCTCCTGTTCTCACACTTCCTGAGCCGGAGAAGCGTTTCACAGTCTACTCAGACGCGTCTCGAGTGGGTCTGGGTTGCGTGCTTATGCAAGATAATAAAGTGATCGCGTATGCCTCGCGACAGTTGAAGAAGCATGAGCAGAATTACCCTACCCATGATTTAGAGCTTGCCGCAGTGGTTTTCGCTCTAAAAATTTGGAGGCATCATTTGTATGGAGAGTCTTGTGATATTTTCACTGACCACAAAAGCCTCAAATACATTTTCACTCAGAAGGAGCTGAATTTGAGGCAGCGGAGGTGGTTGGAGTTGATTAAAGATTACGATCTTACCCTTCAGTACCATCCGGGCAAAGCAAATGTGGTTGCTGATGCCCTTAGTCGCAAGATGACACCCTCCACTCTGGATTGTCTCGTTGCTGACTTTGAACGGATGGGAATTTCTTATTGTTTTGCTGGCACAGCACAGGCAGAGTTGCAGCTGTCGCTGGAATCAGCAGTCCCAGAGCGAGTAAAAGAGGCGCAACAGCATGATCGATTGCTACAGCAAGTGAGAAAGCGGCTTGATGAAGGAAAGACGGGGGATTTCAGCCTTGATGAGTCAGGCGCATTGCGGTTTAAAGGCCGCCTTTGCGTGCCGCAGAAGGCTCAAGTCAAGGATGATATTTTGAGAGAAGCCCATCGTACCCCGTACACGGTGCATCCTGGTGAGACCAAGATGTACCGTGATCTCAAAAAGAACTTCTGGTGGAAAAGGATGAAAGTGGATATCGCCAAGTATGTGGCATCTTGCGGGGTTTGCCAGCAAGTGAAGGCTGAGCACAAGCGTCCCGCTGGGCTAATGCAGCCTTTGGAGGTTCCTCAGTGGCCATGGGATGATATCACCATGGATTTCGTAGTCGGCTTACCTCGTACCCAGCGAGGTAAAGATGCGATTTGGGTAGTGGTGGACCGGTTCAGTAAGTCCGCGCACTTCATCCCCATTCGCACCACGAACTCAGCAAGTGAGTTGGCACCCATTTATGTGCGAGAAATAGTGAGGTTGCATGGTGTGCCTAAGACCATAGTTTCGGATAGAGACGCCAAGTTTGTCTCCAAGTTTTGGGAGAGCTTGCAGGGCGCTCTGGGCACGAAACTCTAGTTCAGCACTGCTTTCCACCCACAGACGGATGGACAGTCTGAACGCACCATTCAGACACTAGAGGACATGTTGAGGTCCTGTGTTCTGTCCTGGAAGGGTAGCTGGGAGGATCATTTGGCACTCGCGGAGTTTGCCTATAACAACAGCTACCACTCCAGTGTTCGAGCAGCACCGTTTGAGGTTTTGTACGGGCAGAAATGTAGATCGCCACTGTGTTGGGATGCAGTGGGCGAGAAGGCTGTTTTGGGGCCAGATTGGGTCCAGCAAACAGTAGAGCGAGTGGCAGAGATTAGACAGAATCTGCTAGCTGCCCAGAGTAGGCAGAAGAGCTATGCAGATGTCAGAAGGCGAGAACTAGAGTTCAAAGTGGGGGATCGGGTGCTTTTGAGAGTATCTCCCACTAAAGGCATAGTACGATTTGGTACCAAAGGGAAGCTTAGCCCGAGGTACATTGGGCCATTTCTAATTCGGGAACGGATTGGAAAGTTGGCATATCGTTTGGATCTCCCTGACTCCATGCGAGGAGTGCATGATGTGTTTCATGTGTCAATGTTGAGAAAGTATTTGCGAGATCCAGAGCATGAGATTGTGTTAGAACCGGTGTCTATAAAGCAAGACCTCACCTTCGAGTCCCGTCCAGTTCGGATTCTGGAGGAATCAGAGAAGGTGTTGAGGCATAAAACGATAAAGTATGTTAAAGTGCTTTGGGCTCATCAGTCTGAGCAAGAAGCAACATGGGAGTTGGAATCTCGCATGCGCGAGAAGTACCCGGACTTGTTCTCCATGGGTACGAGTTAATGTTATATTATGTGCAGTTTATTATATTTTGTTCATTTGTGCATATTGTCGAATGCCAGAATTCGGGGACGAATTCTGCTAAGGGGGGTAGAATGTAATACCCCAAATTTCACAAAGGGAAACATTAGAGGTAAATAAAGGGGAGAGGATAGTTTTGCCGTCAGACCCATCGATTTTTTAGGGTATCGATTTAGTGTCGCTCGCAGAGGTTCCCAGACCACCCCAGGACAGTCGGCACCGTCTAGAGAGCCGAGTAGCGCCCTCAGAGGTTCCCAGACCGCCTAGGGGTAGTCGGCATCATCTCGCGACATGGGTTTTCTTCATCCGGCAAATTCCAACCTTACCGTTTACCGACTTACCATTGCAGTAAAGGAAATCCCAAAGCTAGCTCAGTATCAGACCAAAATGCCCCTGAGCAATCAATTGTATGGGAAAGGAAGGGAAGGGCATGCCAGTCATTTCAGTGCAAAGGGCAGCCCAACCCTGCCTTATAAAGCCAATGCACCGTATCAAGCCTCATCTCCTCAACTCTTTCTCAGTTAGGATAAGAACGAAGCCAGTAGAGCACACTCCACTCCTCACGGCCAAACCGAGAAAACCAAGTTCCTTCATCAACCAAGATTAAGCCAGCCAAATAAGAGCCTAAGGAGAGGAGCGTGAAGACGAAGGAGTCAAGCGACGGCCATCGACATGGAGCCCGAAGGAGAGGGAGCTCAGAAGGCTTGAACGTGAGGACGGCGCCTACGACGATCAAGGACGTCGGCGATCTCCGAGCGCGCGCCAAGCCATCACTGAGTATGTCTATCCCCCAACCCCATGGCACCACACGATCATAGAGAGAAAAAGTCGGGGTGGCGCTCGGTGGCCATGGCTATGACCATGGTCGGCCGGAGCAGCCACCTTGGATGGCGAGCCAGAGGGATGAACGGGAGGCATGGCACCGGCCGGCTTTGAGCCGCGGCCGGTGAGCCCGAGGAGGCCCGTACCGAGGGGAGCCCGGGGTGGCCGGCGCCGCCGACTATCGGCGCTAGCCAGGGCCAGACCCGAGGCAAGGGGGCGCGGAGAGGAGCAGAGCCGCAGAGGGGCTGGAGGGGAAGCACCTCCGACGTCGTGGGGACGGCCGACCGGCCCGGTCGGCTTGGGAGGAGCCGCCGGTGGCGCTCCGGATCCACGGGCCGAGGCCCTTCGTGCCGCGAGCCACCGAGAGGGAGAGAGGGGAGGCGAGTGGAGGGGGGCCGGCGAGCTAAGCCGCTGGCGAGCCGCCTCGTCGCCGCGCCCGGCCGCGCGCCGCCGCGCCGCCGGGGAGGTCGCCCGCACGCGAGGGGAGGAGAAGGCAAGGGGGCTGGTGGAGGACCGCCGGCGGGAGCTGGGGGGGGGGGCCGGCGACGCCGAGCTGGCCCTGCGCCGTCGCGCCGCCCCTGGCGAGGCCGGCAGGAGGAGAGGCCTGTTCGGCTGGGTGGATTAGGGGAGAAAGAGAGATAGCCAGGTGAGGGATTAGATGGCAAGGCCATTCGGCCAAGACAGGGAAAAGGGGTAAAGGCCATTCGGCCAAACCAGTAGAGAAGGAAGGAAAGAAAAGAAAAAAAAGAGAGAGGGAAGAAAAGAAAAGAGGAGAAAAAGAAAAGAAAAAAAGAGGGTGGTTTGGCGCCTGCGTGTCGGGACCTTGACCCCGTACATTCTACGCTCCAGTCGAGTCAGCGCGTAGGATCGTTGATGTTCATTTAAGCTTTGGATTTTTGTTTTGCCGTTGAGTCGGGGTGACATGTACGCAGGTGGAGTTCCCGGGTCGGAGCCGTCCACGCGTCATCCCCGAGGCTAACCAGGCAAGTGCTTTGTAAAACAGTGAATTCAGGTAGTGATTTCTGATAAATGAATGTTGATGCATGGCTTACCATATTGGGGTAAGGTAAATATTTTGAAATGCATACTGTGAAGTGAGAAATGAGGATGATTGAGACATGCCATGTTGATATGCATAAAGGATCTTGCATTGCATGCATGTCATGAAAAGAGCATGAGTTGGTCCACGTTGAGTGGACGCTCCACAGGAGTGGAGTTGAGGTCCCCGTATGAGAGTACGGGCTACTGAGGTCCCCGTATGAAACAGGACGGGCTTGAGGTCCCCGCATGAAACAGGGCGGGCTTGGGTGAGCATCGACGGGTGCTCACTCTGCTATACCGGTATAGACTAAAGAGTTGAGAAAGAAGTGCATGTGCATGTGCATGAGCATGATGAATGGTTCATCAGAACGTAGAGTGGTTAAATGTAAAAGTGGATAATGAAACGGGAATGATTATGGTCTAAGGGATGAACCTGTTATTTGATGTTTTGCTTTGTATTTGCTGAGTCGGTGGACTCAGCCTTGCTTTGTTGATGTTTTTTTAGGTGACCAATGAGGACGACAGGCGGGCGGGATTAGCACATGAATGATCAGCACGAACCAGTATCACTTTTGGATCACCTTTTGTTAATGTACTTTAGCTTTTACTAAGCTAGAGTATCCACTAGAAATGCTATGATGTAACTGAACGCAGCACAATAAATAAATTAGTGTTGGTTTTAAATTCTTCTCCTATGTTGTTATGGTAAGAGTTGCTAAGAGGTGGTAGCATCTTGGCCCAGGGAGTGGGCGGGGTGTTACAGTTCTAGTGTTGAGAATAAAACTTCATTGATCAATACTTTCCTATTCTTTTAAGAAGAAACAACAAGACAAGTGACTGGACTAGATTCCAACTTGCATGAGTGACGAACATTACCTACAAAGGCAAAACTCTTTAAACCCATCCAATTTTGCTTATCACGGACCGTGTTGTCTCAATTAGTAATCAGATTTACCAAAATTTTACTATGAATCAGTAAATTTGTACTACTAAGACCAAGTAGCTCCATCTAGGTGGCTCCCTGTCCGATCCCACAATTGAAATCAAACCAAATGCTAGCCAAGTAAGTTGCCAAAATTTTGGTAAATCAATTGGCTTCAAACCAAATAAGGACCTAACATAGCTCGCCAAAATTTTGGTAGGTCAATTGACTTCAAACCAAATAACGGCCTAATGATCTTGCCAAAATTTTGGCAACTACTATGGCTACAATCTAAATGGCTCTTTCGTATCAGATTTTTGGTCATGCCCAGATTTTGGAAAGGCTACCTAAGGCTCAAACCAAACACACCCTTATAGGCCCTCTCCAAAGATATTAAACTTCTGGTTTATGACCTTGGCTGTTGACTTTTGGCTGAAATTATACTGTAGCGGCTGTTAGTTTTTTCTAAGTCATTCAGTTAAAAAAAATTAAAAAAATAAAAAATTGTTATATCGTCACGAACAATGCAAATAAATAAAGACAAAAAAGCCAAAATTAAACACGGGCACGTTTCAAATGGTTTCTATATTAAATAAACTAAAAACTAAAAAAAATTAGAAGTTGAAACCATTTGCAGCGGATCTGTCAACGTGTGCACGGTGGGAGGAAGTTGGAGATTCGACGAATAATCTGGTACTGGTAGGGTGGCCAAGCTTCCGATACGGGGCTGCAAATCTGCAATGGTATATATACAGTACATTTCTTCCACAACAAAATGTTTCATTTCCCAATCTAAACAACTCGAAAGGAATTCGACGATCAGTCGAACAGCACTACAAAAGGTAGGTTAGGTTGCATTCGTTATATTACGTGTACGCTTGCTTTACAGCAATGAGATAGCTAGCCAAGCTGCTTTTTTATTTCCAAAACGGAGATGCTATTCTAGCTGCTTTCCTACCTGCTTTTACGCTTTATCCCATTTGTTAATTTGTGCTCTGCAGCTAACTGCTTTATATCTCAACTAAAGAGCTACTTTTCTCTGTGAATGAGATGTAAATACCCCCAAAAGACGATACGTAGTTACGTACGTACGTGCTTTGTCCTAACAGAAAGAAATAAAAGCAAACTACGAACGAAAGAAGAAGGTCACGAGCTAGCATCAAAAGAAAAACAATTCATAAATTCGCAATGCTGTCAATCAGCAAATCAATCTCTCAATGCTCAAAAGTGTATCAGACTCTGGGCAAACATCATAATCAGCAGACTGAATGAATGCTGCTATAGAAATGGTCTGAGCTGAATCAATAGAAATCCATGGGCAGTAGTACAAGGCACAAGTCAGAAAACAAGCAAGCAAATAGAAGATATCATGCAACGCATAGCATGCATCTTGACAACAGCATTCATCTACGAGTCGGGCTCAATTCAGTGGCGAAGGTTGCCGAAGAGGAGCGCCACGGCCGGGCAGAGAATGGCAGCCACGAGCGACGAGGAGACGGCGGCCGCGCCGGAGGTGGGGCTCGGTGCGGGGGCGTCGGCAGCGTAGGCAACCCCGGCGAGGGAGGTCACGGCGACGGCCGCGACGACGGCGGCGTAGAAGATCTTGGAGTCCATGGTGCAGTACGCTACGAGAGATTTGCGTGTGCTTTGTGCTGTAGGTTTGTAGACAGATGATGAAAGAATTGGAGAGGTGTGAGAGGTCAGAGAAGGGAGTGTGTGCCTTTTATAGGTGAAAGGAGAGAAGCTTTGGACCCCACATCCACAGTCTGACCTATTTCATCGGACAGCTCATAATCAGTGGCTTCAAGCCAGAGCTTAAAGATAGTAAACTGCTATTTGTGAATGATACACATCTTTACTATTATAAAAATGTGAGTTGGTGGTCGTCAGTCCGTTCTCCTTCCTCTCTTCTCAGCCGTTCGATCAAAGATCAACCGTCCAAATCTGCATGTAGGTAGTTCTTCCGCTCCTCATAGAATGATAAATTTTAAAATATGTAGTATGATAAATTTTAAAAATCTATAGCAACACACGGACATTCAGCTAGTCAAGCTATAATTAGCAAGCAGTTCCTAAGAGCAAGTCCAATAATGGTCTTATAGTCAAGCTAGTCAGCATTTTTGCTGATGTGAAGGAGAGAGATGTGATGGGCACGGGAGCCTATGCAGTGATGTGCTCAGATAATAAATGTATGTGAGGAGGAATAGGAAAGAGAATGTGAGACATGGTACCACATAATAATAAAAAATCTTTTGTAGACAAATAGAAGACAAATTATTGTATAACTTGACTCTTATAACTTGATTTATAGCCAAACACTTGGCTCTATTATTGGACTTGCTCTAATAGGTGCGTGTTAGGCTGAGACAGAGGCAAAGCAATTGGAATTTTGCTTTTAATACTTGGCAGCCAATGCAAGAAAAGAGCATCATCATGGTCCAAACTGAGTCCAGACAACAATACAGCTGTCCAAGAGGATCATGATGTTCTTGTGGGGACTCTCTCATTTTGGGTGCTTGAATCTGATTAGTTCTTTGAACAGCACAGATCAGCGAAGCTTTAGGTGGCAGCACACTGGTTTAATGAGATCAATGCATGCATATGCCAGATTGCCAGTGGAGTGTAGTTGTCACTTTGTACTTGTTTCTTGGCAAATTGACCGTCTATTGATTCAGGAATAGAATGAAGGCATTGCCTGCACTGCAAGCACTGGCCCTGGTAATGAGTAGATGATGGATTAATTGCACACTTGAACCACTTCAAGAATCTTACAGTACAGTAGACGGATGGCAGAATGTCACGAGAGACGGGCAATTTGAACAACTAAGAGCACAATTGAAAGTGTTGTATAGGATCGATATAGTAACAGAGAACGTAAATAATGTTTTAAATTTTTTCCTAAAGTATTCGCCGATCCTTTTCTTCTATAGCTATAAAACTATGAAGTTTTAGAATATAAAGTAAATACAAAAAACAACACATCAGGAAACTAAAATCTGAGAAATTTAAAACCCCACTGGTCATACTACTACAATAGAATCGGCCTTACCACTGCAGTAAAATTGGGCACACCGCTGCAGAGTCGGCCATGTCGCTGAACAGTAAAAATAGCACCATTTTAAAACAAAAAATTCATGTAACTTTGATCCGTAAATCCAAATGACTTAAAACTTGGTATGCACATTCTCTACGATGTCACGGACCTATTCCAACCAGTGATTGAGAGAATCATTATTAAAGTTGTGACATTTTTCTATTTGAAGGAAGATTGCATCAAAATAGGGCAAAAATAAAAAATGATAAATATGACTGTCGTGGGTGAATGATAGACAAGATGGTTCTATAGAACACTTAAGAAATTAAGGCGAAAATAACTGGATCAATAAATCACTCGAAGAGACCAAATCAAACAAAAACAGGGCAACTTCAAAAAATTATCAAACATGGTACCTAGATGAATGATAATTAATTTTCATGATATATATCCATCACTAATTTGTCCTTGGCATCTAGTAAGATCAAGAATGAGAGAGAAGATAAAAAACCAACTAAATCAAAAGCAAATCAACCAAGATAAAAGGGATCTATGAGAGATGAACAAAATTGATATATTACTATTTGGAGATGAAGGTTTTATAGCCACTCTACCTGGAGGATAAAAGAGCACACCACAATACTCACACTTTTCAAACCCTAATCCTAGATCACTTAGCTTCAATGAAGAAAGTTAGGATGGTTGGATGGTTAACTAGTAAATCTCTATTACAACTAGTTAAATAGATAAGGCAACTAACCCTATCTAACCCTAATAGATACTATCCGCTTAGCAAAAATAGAAAAACTCGTTAACCCCACACAACATGAGTTTTACTCACACACTACAAATATTCAATCTTTTTAAAGTACATAAGCCTAAATCCACTAAGTCCTTAGCCTTTGGTTTCACTTGATGTTCTCAGCTTATTTTTTACCTAAACCACTTTCCCAAAGGCCGCTCAAGCGACATGGTTTTGATTCAAGATAATTCCTGATATTTTTGTCAACTTGCTAAAATATCCTTTCTTAACCCGGTCTTCATCTTCTCTTGCAAGCAATCGCTCCATCTTCTTTTATAAGCAATCGTCATGTATTCATGCATTATTGATTTATCACGTGTCGGCAAGTCTCTCTAGTTCCAGTTCCATCGGACCACGCCTCACTTGAACTGATCAAGCCGCATAGTGTAACCCGTCGCTTGAACTTCTTTCAACATTTCACATATTTCTCATACCATATTTGAGCTCAGCCATCTCACATAGCATTCTTGATCGTTTTAGGACTCAGCTCTTTTATGAGCATAATCTCAATTATCATCGTTGACTATAGTTAACTCTAAGCAACCCTGATAAGGAAGGTAGCAAGTAGAGGGTCACTGGACTATGGGGAGGAGTAAGAAGGGATTAGGTTCGTGAGTTCCCTACCATGGTGCAGACGCTGATGGGTGGGAGACGAGTGGCTTAGGGGAGAGAGGAAAGAAGAGAAAGAGAGGGAGAGAGAAGAAGAGGATGGCTGATGGATTTCTCCAATGCAAGTATTGCTGATAGGGATGGCACGCCAACATATATTGTCTGGTAGCCATGTAAGCTAAAAACATCATCTCGTAAACTAAAACCGAAGTGGTTTCAGACGGAGACTAAAACCGGAGTGGTTTCAGACGGAGGAGATATTGTGCACTAATATTAATAATTGAGGGTGTAAGTAGATATTTTCCGATGTACAGACCTCCAATCCAGCCCACCGGAGCTGAAGAATCCATCAAGCCGGCCCCTACAATCCCACATCCACCACACGGGCCCAAACACCAGCCCATGCATCCGCGTGCGTGTGGTTCCCAAACCTCCACGCGTGCAGGTCCCCGGTTGCCCACCTGCCAGTTCGTGCAATCGTGCGTGCCTTCTAGCCCGCGCGGCGCGCGCAGGGAGGTAGCCGAGCGCTGGGGACAATGGGGAGACGTCGGCGCCGGGCAAATTACACCGCACAAGCGCCGGGTCCGGGCCGCCCGTCTCCAAGCACAATCACAGGCTATTGGCACATCTCCCCCGCTGTTCCGGCAAAACGAGAAATGAGTATGACAAATATTTTCGCGGGTAAATGGCCTCCCATCAGGCTAAAACGGTGTCACATTGCAGACATGCAGTATGGAGAAAATAAGTTCAGATACAATGATTATTTTTGCCGATTCAACCACCATCTGGAGTCTGAACTGAGCGAGCCCTCAAATCTGGGTGCCAAAACAAAGTGAAAGAAAATGTCGCGACGACATTAGCAAGTGACCGAGACGCAGATCACTCCTTTTTCTTGCCGGTGACCCCTGCGACCACCTGCGGAAGTACCAAGAGACAAGGAGTTGAACGTCAGCGCACTTCTTTTTAGCTTATGGCTTCCGACTTTCTTCAAATAAACAAACGGAGCGGCTTCTTCGTCGTCTTTTCGAAACGGCTTATTAGAACAGCTTTTTTAAAGCGGTTTATCGGCACTCAGTTTATTCGCACGAGCGATCACAGTAGGACCAAAAGCTATTAGCCACAACCATAAGCCATAAGCCGCAGCTAAAAAGAACCTACTCGTTGTTTCAACCAATACTCACGTTCTCAATATATCAAAGTACAGTATGGATGCAGTAGGGGCGGGGATGATATTCCAGCATGAATATACAAAAGCATGGAACATGAAAATGGCCAGGTGATAGGCCTGTTCTTTTAAGCTTTTAGGGAGGCTTTTGGCTTCGGCTTTTAAGGAAACCAAAACAAACGTGGAGATTTCACCAAGCCGTTTCTTGAAGCTGTTTCTTCAAACGGCTTCCTGAACCTAAACCATGAGCGCTATCCATATCAACGTCTTCGTCATCCGCTGCCGTCTCAAAAAACATATATAAAAACCATTGGCCGCTATCAAAAACCATCAGCCGCAGCTCAAAAAAATAGGGCAAAAACCATGAGCGCATGTCCTCAAGATTGACAACGCAAGGAAGCAGTTATGCCATGCAAACTATCAAAAGATGTCCTGCATAATTCGGTCTAAGCTGCCAGTCAAATATTTAGTGCTCTTTTCCCGGTATTTGGTAGTCAAGTAGACTTGGAGTAACCAAATAGAAAGTTATTGGAAGGCTGTCTACTGACTTGCCACACACGACGGCAAAATTGGAAAATAATAAATGGTGTGGTTGTAAAATCAGATGCGGCTGCATCTCATATATTGTTAAATAATAGAATAGAAACTATGTTTGTTTTTTATGAACTTGAAGCAAGCAAGCAGCACAAACAAAAACAACCCGAAGACGGAGGAAATCACATACATCATTTAGAGCAGGTGGAGGAACTTGTTTCGCAGTCTCCCAAGAATCCAAAATTGGCCTAACAACTGCCGGAAGAAAGAGACCTGAAATTGCAAACTATAAGGTCAGGTAAAGAGTGAAGACATTTGGCAGAAGGATGGAAGAGTGCTAGCACTAGTACCAAAAAATAATTCCATAGGATCATGCAGCTAAGTCGCAAAATCTTAGGAATCAAATTTGCTCAGTTTCTTTCTGCAGCGTCAAACTAACATAAGAACAGTTTGGTCATATGACAATAAAAGCCCACAATTGGCCACACTGAAATGAGGTGTTTGGTCCACAACACCCCCAAAGCCTATTGCTTGATTGAATGCTAAAATGGAGCTTGACACACAAGGTGCTTTCGATTTGACCACCTTTAGGCTGAAACGTTTTGGGTAAGAAGTAAAATGGCAAAGAATGAACTCCTACTGCTTGTGATGCGGGACAATAAATATTGACTACAGTGGTTGCCAACAAAATGCATCCAGTTTCCACAAAAAATGTCGAACTCAAGTAAATGCACTTGAATTGCCGCCAAGGCGCATGCAACTCCTGGAGTATGACCAACCATGGATGTTTTGAAGTCATGACTCATGAACAATAGAGACCCACTGTGCTCCAGTGGAGGAGAAAAAAAGGAAGCCTTAGAGGGAAAAACATGCAAGCTGACATATGGTACACCCGCAATCAAGTTGTACTACAACACATATCTATTTGGAACTTTCCTATGCTTGTTCTGCGATTATGTATACATCTCATCACTAGCATCCAGATTGCTGAACAAGTTCTCTCGGAAAGTAAATAACAATCTTGCTAGGGAAGCAAATTGAGGCATGCCTAATATAGACTATAGAGATAAATATGTGCTACTTAGGAACTTCAATGAAAGAGCACTAGTAACAGGCTTGGAGTACTATGTCAAAGAAAAGCAGAAAGATACTAATTGGGGTACTATGTCAAAGAGAAGCAGAAAGATACTAATTGGGGTACTATGTCAAAGAGAAGCAGAAAGATACTAATATTCAATTAAACTTGATGACAAGTAATTGTAACCGATCAATTCAGGAAATCAACTGATAGTTAAATGGTGTTAAAATAACTTGAATTCAATGAATTTCACCCCATCTTGTCCGGCAAACAACTCCAAACAAGCCTTCGAAATCCTGAAAAATTATAGGTACAATCCGTTTTTCTTAACAAATTAAACATGAGTCTGCATTCTGCAAACAAGTGAACTTCAATGTTTAGCTAAGTCACTATCCCACAGCATATAACCATTCATTTTTCATATTGCGTCTTCGTATGGCAGCCTGATGCAAACTACAGCCACAAGCAAGCAAACATTTTAGCACAATTCCAGAGTGGGTAAAAAAACCCAGTATAACTACAATTTGGCATGACATTCGGAGGACCCCTTATCAGCACCAACCTATGCCGACGAAACAAAATACAGCAGACGGGATATTTCAAGCAAATCAGCAAACGACATCAGGCCAATTCAATTCCTTTGGCTTAAAAAAGAAAAAAAAGGAAATGCCTAGTTGTATATACGAGTGCATGGTTGTTCATCTCAAACCACTGTTACCTACCGTGCCCTCCACTACAGTCAACTGTTCGGTTGGGAAGGAACAAAATATTGTTATCTTCAGGGAAAATAGAAGGGAAAAATGTATAGCTTATGGGCTATGAAACTACTTGGATCATGTAACGTGCAGACTGCAGAGCTGCTGAACAGGGACTAGTGACTTGATTTTGGAACGAAGCATGCATCCGAAGGAAGTGGTTTAGAATCCTAGATCCAACAAGCTGTAGCGAGCGAAAAGCGTATCGAAGCGTCCGTAACCCCAGCCGGCCAGTCCCGAGAATCAATTCCGCGCTTGCCGAAACCGAGCCAAACGGAGGCGCACCAGGAGCAATGAAGCCCGCGTCCTAAGGGCGATGTTCGCGCGTGTAGCTACGAGGGTTTGGATCAGAGCGGGAGTGCGATAGAGTGAAAGGGACGGTACCGAATCCGGCGATGAGGCAGGAGGCGGCGACGACGGGCTCCTGCACCACGAAGATCTTGAGCTTCTCCATCACGCCCATGGCTGGCGGCTGCCTCCTGCTCTGCGACTGCGATTCGCCTTCCCCTCGCCGTCGTCGCTGGAGACGAGTGGCTAGACAAGGGGCGCTGTGCGTGCCATCTGTGGACGTGGGCCATTTCCTTTCCTTCTACACTTGGCCCGTTTGCGAGCAAGGCCCAAAGGTCATCTTTGGCTGGGCCTGGGGCTTGCACGAGGAGTCGACGCACCGCCGTTGACGCCTTCGTGAGAAAGAAACGGACTCCGCATATTCAGCATCGCCCGTGGGAATATCCTCTCACGAGTAGGAATATTTCGCCGGGAAGAGCGAATCTACCCTCTGCGCTACCCTTTCTCGCTTGTCTTGCGTCGCACGGCCACCCGTCCTCTCTTCTCCTCGTCTTCTTCCTTCCTTGGTTACAACACTTCTCTCCCCAGCTTCATGTCATTTGTCTCGTCGTCGAAGCCGTCGGTCGCTGACACGTCCGTGGCCGGCCGGGAGCAACCGTCTATCATGATCACCAGGTTAGACCCCGTACTGTCCCGCGCTTGAAACATCAATTCGGGGGGGGGGGGGTTTGGGGTGTGATGGTCAGTAGCGGATCTAGGAAATTTTTTTGGAGGGACTGAAGTACCTTCAGCTCGACCTCAGCCCCTTCTACATTATACATCCATGGCTAAAATTTTAGGGGGGCTCCAAGGGTCCGGTCCGCCCCACCGCTAGATCCGCCCCTGGTGATGGTGTTGGTACAAATAGGTACTAGTCTTTCCGCTATATTAACGCTTGCTTATTTGGTCTGAATAATTCTAGCTTATGACTTATTTTTATTATAATTAATTTATTTTGCATTGTAATTGAGAGTAACTTATTTAGCATATTTAAATTTAAAAATAGAAAAAAAACATGTTAGTTCATCTCGTATAATACAAGCAAATACGGGAAAAAAGAAAATAGCAAAAAAAAATCGAAAAAATAGAAAAAGATGAAATTTATAAATAGTAAAAATAAGGCAGAAGCTCAAACCGAAATGAATAAGCCCTCTGTGATCTGTACGTGGTAAATAGTTCCAGCCCGGGATTGGTTTCTTGCACCATGTCAGAAACGATTCTGATTGGAAGAGCAGTGAAGCAGCAGGGATGAATGACGAGTCCATGTCCTCACGTGCCATTGGCTTCGCTTTACCGCTGAATTCCGCCGTTCCATTGTAACAGTGGTAGCTAATCATGTCATCTTGATCTAAATGATCATGTGCCTAACAATCATCCGGACCGAACCTTCCATCGTTCAGATTCAACACGACACCCTTGGCCGACCTTAATTACCATCCCTCAGATTTCAGGCCCTTGACGAAACGGAAGCAGAGCAGAGGAACAGTTTTTTGTGTTAACACTTGAACAAACACCTCCCGCGCAGTCACCTTCAATGCACCGCAGAGGCGGCGGACCGGCAGTGGAGCTCGCCGGAGCCGGATGGGGCAGGCGCGCGTGTGTGATACATGCTGCTACGGCGCACGTCTCTTCCTTACAAGAGCCAGGCGGTTCTGCGGCGTCTCCACGGAGACGTTGAGGCAGACCAGGCAGAGCAGTATGACGCATGCCGATGCAGATGAGATGCCTCCGGTCCGGGAGGGAAGGGTAAGGCCAGTCTCAGTGGGGGTTTTATAGAGTTTTATGGGCATTAAATACGTTGATATGGCACTGTATTGATGAAGAGAGATGATAAAAGTTTCATAGGAGTAGAGAGAGTTTCATGGGGATGAAACTCTTCTGCACTGTTTCTAAAATATAGGTGTGTTGGAAACTGGGACATGAAACCTCCACTGAGACTAGCCTAAGGACGCGGAGGACGGCTGGCCCTGAGCGGTGGGCCCACGTAAACTTAAACCCACATGCCACGGACAGAAGCCCAGATCCGCGATTCACACCCGTGAGCCGTCCGATCGGATATGCGCGGTCCAGATGGGGACAAGGGAGACCGTGGACGTGGAGGTACAATATTCATATTGGTCCCTTACATAGTTATATTGCTTTGTGTTACCATCCGGATCGGATCGCAAATAAGCCGCACAATCCATTATGCCAGGGTGAAAATGGATGAATGCAGACGGATAATAGAATCATATTTTGTTTTATATTTTTTTTCAGATGTAGATGTAGATATAGATAAACCAGATATGAATACAAATATAAAGGGAATACAAATTAAATCAAATACGATTATAAATATTTTTCAGAACATAAAAACACTTTAAACTATATGGATAAAAAGTATAAACAGTTTATTTGATCCAATCATTCATGAAATCTTCGTATAAACTAATGTTTCTTTCCTAACTCTATGTATTGCTACATATATTAATGTATAATAGGCTAATAAATATGTTGCGGATATTTAGTCCCTAAGTATTCAGATAATCCGAATATGTATTAATATTTGACGGATAGTGGGCTACCGAATTAGTATTCGTATTTGATAAAAAAAATGTATTATTTTTATCTGATAGTATTTAATAAATATCTGAATCAACATGATCTATATTCAAAAGACCCTTGGATTAAAGATCAAAGAGCTCTTGTTTTTTAAGGGGGATTTTTTTCAATTGGGATGGAGTATAATTCAAGGGGGTAGGTGGGAGAATTAATGACCATTAGATCTTTAATTCAAGGATCACAAATTTGGATGATAATTAGAAAAAAATATCCGGATGATGTTTAACAAAAATCCTATTCAAAAATACCCGTTTTCACCCCTACATTCCGGTGTCTCTTTTGCTCTTCGATTCGACCTGAGCGGTCCAGATTGAGAAAGGGAAGGCAACAGGAGGGCTATTTGCGGAAGGAGCCCTCGAATTGCTCTATATTGCAATATTTATCACCTTCCTCCACCTCACTTCCCGACGAGGCGGCGGCGGCGCTCCGGCGAGCGGCGGCGGCCTCGGTGGAGGTCAGTGGGTAGGATTTGACCTTTCAGGAGCACCGATATGCGGCCTTCCGGTGAACTGGACCCCATGTATCAGTCGGCAACTAATTGCTCGTCCCCCTGACGAACTCCATAAGCCAAGCTTCAAGAAAGCCGGCCGGCGGCAATGCCGACGTGGTCAGAGGGCGGTCCGGTGGATTTTCCGGGAACAACAGTCGGATGCTCGGCCAAAATCTGCGAACATCTCGCCGTCTAACATCTGGGTGATAATATTGGTGTTACACGATGTGAACTTTGGTTTTGCACTGGCTTATATGCTTTCTGTTCTAATTCTTCCGAAGTAATTTGTCCATCCGAGTCAGACACTCATGTATTAGCTTCTGAAAATCTTTAACATTAGCTTATTCACAACTTACGTGTAATGTATGTCGTACAGGAAACGAGATGTTTAGCTACTCCACAAGGATAAAAGGCAGTGAAGAATCGATTTTATTCCCAGGAATAATCACCGTATGATACAAAAAGAATGGTTACAGCACCAGCGCAGCATGTGGCCGTGACATGGTTACAACTTACTCTCCACAACAGGTACATCAATTGTGCATTTGCGCCCTGGGACACTTCTGTCCAGGTGCACGCTGCAGTAGTTCATCAATGTTCTTGTGGTGTCGTATTATTCTGCTAAGAGCAGACGTTTTCTCGAAAGAAATTTCGAATCTTTGGAGGTGCTACTCTAAAATCATCTCCACAGTACAGAGGAGACATGAAATACCATATCCTCCGACGGTTTTCAGAATAATTCACATGTTATTGTTTCTGCAAAATCAAACAGAATTCGGTGAGCATTTGCTGAAATTTAAGAAATACAGCGACTGAACTGGAAGGGATTCAATGTATTTTGAGGATTTTACCTTATGACTCAATTGCTGCAACCCTTACTGGCTTCATAACTCTTACAATGTTCCTCATATGCTCAAACCCCATCACTATCACTCCTATGACATAAAGAAAGCTTAGTTGCAGCTTGCCAAGTAAGTTATAGACTGCTACAGCAACATTTCCACCTTCATCTGTTCGTATCGTGACGGTAGCAGGTCTTGAACAAAGAAGTGCTCCGTTTTCTGATAAAGATGCAGCGTAAGAAGTGTGCCTTGGAACATAGCCTTAGACACAAATTTGTAGAACATTCAGCCATGTTAAGCTCACCAGATGCATTCTCTGGCTGGGACGACCACTCCTGAGGTTTCAGCATGGATTTGGTGGCCCTTATCAAATCCATTAGTGCATTGTTGACCTGCGATAGAGCAATAGTCATATGAGTTATCTTATGCTTCAGTGTAACTCTGTAAGGATGACAAAATGAAAAGGAAATCAATGTTCATACTCTCAATTGCATTTTCTCTTTGGAAAAGAAAAACTGGCAATCTTAGAGACGAAATAAGCCTGAGGAGAATGGCAAAGTAGGCTGGTCGGTTTGCTTTGCACTTATAAATGTATTAGAGAATAGATGCTTCTCTTTCTCAAGAATCTGCTTTTTCAATTGCGATGCCATTAAAGTGTCTAAGTCTGTACATCATTGTCCAAACATCCTGTTGCCAACTTGCCATAAGCTAAATACGTTCTAGTCTAGACTAGTACTAGAATTAGTGTTGCTGGCAACTTGACGTAGCTGCCTTAGATCCACAGCCAAAGATTGCTTAGCAGTCTAGGATAAATGCCTAATGACCTTTCTATATAGTGGCGCTTGAAGGGAAAGATGCATCATTTCATAGTGCTGGGTATATTGCTTGATGGAACGATGAGATGCATACCTCATCTTTTAAGTTAACATTAAGGTAATTTCAAATCTGGCCTGGGAACTATTTTACTGGAGCCTACAAGTCGTTTTAGAGTTCGCCAAACAATTATCTTCAAAAGTAACATGTTCCCATTCACAATTTAGGTGGTCAATGATGCTTTCAGAGAACCACAAGGTCATCTTTGTTCAGTCAGCAGCTTTGGAATTCTCTGCGCAAGTTGCAACAGCGTGCAATAAGATTCTCATACACATAAGCCTTCTTCCAAGTTTGGGAACAAAAGAATTGCATTCCTTAGCACATTTATGTTAGTGAGAATGGTGCTCGAAGAGAACCACAACGTCCAATATTGTCTGGGTTGATCAGCTATTTTAGGATAGCCCAACTTGCAAGTGTTCTGAATATTTTAGCTGCCCCATGTTCTAGCATTTTACCAAAGTTCACGCTTACCTCCTCTGGTCTTTCATGGCTTACTAGGTGTGCACCATGAAGTTCTACCATTCTAGCAGCCGGAAGAAGCCTTTCTGCAAGTCGTCTTGCATGACATAATTGTGCAATAATATCATACCTGCATTATTTTTAAGCAAGTCATGAGAAAGGGAGGCACACTGTTTGTGAGAAACGGATGTGTGTTATTCTCAAGGTCGTGCACAACTAACCTTCCGTGAATAACTGAAACTAGAAAACCAGCACAACGTATTGTGTCTAGTTCTTTAGTTGTCATTTTGTGAGTCCAGCATGCACTAACTTGCCCTTCAAAACCACAGTTAGATTGCATCCCTGTCGATGATATGCCCTTCACATATTCCTGCAATACAACGTACATCACAAACAAACTTTGGTAACTAAATGCAAAAGAATAAAGCTTTGTTATATCAGCTAATAGATCCAAAAGCATAATGCCAAATTTCCCGTGTGCACACTGTATCCTAATCAATATGCTTATATTCTGAACAGGGGATGCAAAAGCATAATGCCAAATTTTCCGTCAAAGAAGGCCTATTCAAAATGCTATGATCCCACGTTATGAGATTCTTTACAGAATTCTAACATATAATAAGTATTAAATGTGTATAAGCAACAAATCTTATGCATAGGCCCGGTTTGTTTAGACTTTTTATCTGGCTTATAAGCAAGAAAGCCAAAGCCTAAACAAAGAGGTGGCTTTTTTATCCAACTTATGAAAAGCTTAAGCCATTTTAAGCCTAAAAGCCAAAAGCCATAAGAGAAATGCTTTTTTTGGCTTTTACGGAATGAAATATCCCTTTGCCACTCAAGTTCGCTAAAATTACCCACCAAATGACATTCATATATAACTCTTAAGTCCTTTTATTTTTTTCTCCTTTTCCACTTCCACTTTGTTTTCTTTTCCCTTCAACTCCCTCACCATCTCCCTCTCCCGAGCGACTCGCCCGATGCCGCCATTCTCCCCTGTGACGCTCACACCACCGTCCCACTCCTAGCGGTGCCATCCTCGTGCCCTAACTCCGCCGACCTCCCTCTTCCCTGCGCCCGACGCCGCCGGCATCCCTCTTCACCGTGCCCTCCGTCACAAGCTTCCACGTCCCTGCACCCTCCGCCATCGTCCTCCCCCCAGATAGTGCCGCCTCCTCCCCCAGATGGTGTCGCCTCCTCCCTCGATGCCGACACCGCCTACTCCCTAGACTCCACCCCTTCCTCCTCGACTCTAGCGCTGCCTCCTCCCCCCAGATGGCGTCGCCTCCTCCCTCGATGCCAACACCGCCTCCTCCCTAGACTCCACCCCTTCCTCCTCAATTCTAGCGCTGCCTCCTCCCCCCAGATGGCGTCGCCTCCTCCCTAGACACCGCTCCTTCCTCCCCGACTCCGGCGCTACCTCCTCCCCCAAATGGCATCGCTTCCTCGCCCAGATGGTGCCGCCTCCTTCCTCCAGATGGCATCGCCTCCTTCCTTGACACTGGTACCGCCTCCTCCCCCTAGATGGCATCACCTCCTCCCTCGACGCCGAGGCCGCCTCCTACCTAGACTCCGCCCCTTCCTCCCTGACTCCGGCGCTGCCTTCTCCCCCCAAACAGCACCACCCCCTCCCCCCAAATGGCGTCGCCTCCTCCCCCAGACGGCGCCGCCTTTTTCCCCCAGATGGCATCGCCTCCTTCCTCGACGCCAGCACCTCCTCCTCCTCAGACTCTGCCGCCTCCTCTCCCCAGAAGGCGTTGCCTCCTTCCTCGACGCTAGTGCCGCCTCCTCCCCAGACTCCGCCCCTTCCTCCCCAACTCCGACACTGCCTCCTCCCCAGGACAGCACCACCTCCTCCCCCCAGACAGCGCCGCTTCCTTCCTCGACGCTGGTGCCGCCTCCTCCCCCCAGATGGCGTCGCTTCCTCCCTCTACGCCGGCGCCGCCACCTCCCCAGATGGCGTAGAGATTTCAATTTTGTTTTGCAATTTGATTTTGTATGAATATTAGAATTGTTGTTCAGGTCTGGTGAACATTAGAATTGATTTTGTATGAACATTATAATTCATCAGAACACATAGCAAGCTTATGCCTTTCAGGTCGTAATTCGAATTGAGAATTTTATATTCAATTCTGATAATTGCTATGTGTTTTTTGATATCATGCTCTAACTCAAGAACAATGATATGCAAACCTTTCTTTGCTAATTTGAATAAGGGTATTTTGGACATTTCATGCTTCACAATGATAAGCCAGCACAATAAAAACCAGACTGCCAAACAGGTTGGCTTGACTTAAAAGTGGACTGCTTTTAAGCTGCATAAGCAAAAAAGCTGGCTTTAAGCTATAAGCCAAAAGCCTAAGCTTAAACAAATAGGGCCATAATCAATTTTGGAGGCACAAAATAAAATGGCATTGGAAGACTACTGAATATTCCATGTGATTATGCGCTAGATACAAATCTAGCAGATACACCATTAACTACGCATAATTTGTTACCAAGCATCACCCTAAAATTAGTAAGATCACTCACTTGATAGAGGATTGTTCTCCTTGTGCATGATCCAACTTTCTCATCAAGGTATTCCTGCATTGGTACATGGTATATGTGAACATTAAACCACAAATCCAGAGAAAAAACTAATAATTGCATCAATTAAGAAATTACAATGAATTCATCCTCACCTTCGTGTAGTGGGTTTCCAAATCTACAAGAGCTCTTTGTTCTGGAGTTCTCGCCCTTAAGAAACGGAATGCAAGAGAGAGCATCTGTCCATCTACCTGAAAAAGTGGACAAGCTTCATTGACAAAACTATTTTTAACTGCAACATTCCAGATTTCAAACCCATAGCCTCTTATCAGTTCCTCAAACTACCCAAACAAATAGGCAGATTTCAACATCCCAGTACCTTCGGGAAGCACTCAAATCCACCCCCGGTGACATTAAGCAACGCCAAGGAGCGAAGCCTGTGAGGCGCCATTGCTGCCAGTTTGCAGGAAATCATCGCACCTGTTTGCAGAGATCCACACAGTCAGTGCCTACAGTCTGTAAAACTCCCAAAAGATAAAAGCATCAAAGACAAGAGCGCAGGAAGGACTCACCCATGGAGTGGCCAAAGACATGGGCTTTCTTCCAACCCAAATGATCCATCAAGGCCAGCGCGTCCCTCGCCATGATCGCCGTCCTGCCAGAGATGGACGTCCACATGATCAGTACTCATTGTCACCGGCCGCTTGACTTTTCCACGCATCAGCAGCGTTTGAAGAAAGATATCCTCCCTCTTTCTTCTCCATCACATATTTTTTCATGAAAGTTATCGCGGCAGGAATCGACTAAAACGTGAATTTATTCTCATGGAAAGCTACATGCAGCACAGCCCTTGCACTCTCTTTTCTGACGTTGGCTCTCTAGCTAGTCCTTCATATGCTATTTGGTTCGTAGCCACGACTCAAGAGCAGGAACAACATCGTGTACTCCTACCTAACTCCCCCTCCGATCATAGAAACCGATGGAAATTTGGATCTAAACGACGATGAGAGATTTGGGGCGATCCACAAAACTCACGAGTAGTAGGATTTGTGCGGGAGCACGGAGCTGCGGCCGACGCCGCGGTTGTCGAAGCAGCAAACCTCGACGCCATCGCCGTCCTCCGCCGCCGCCGCCGACACCGCGGCGGCGCCGGCCTCCTCGTCCATCCGCGGGATCTCGTCGTCGGCCGGCTCCACCGACCCGGTCAGACCCTTTATCTGCGGGCCCCACGAGTCGTGCGTCCCCGCCAATCCTTTCACACCCAAACCAAACCATTTCTCAGAAAAAAAAATATTTTTTCTTCGCACGAGAACGAGAATGCAGCGCGCGAGAGAAGAGCGGCGCGTCGCGTCGCGCGGGGGATTTACAGTTTACATACCGATGATGAGGAGCACCTTGGTGGCGCCGCGGCCGTAGCGGCGGTAGAAGAGCCGGACGCCCTCCCACTTGCCACCGTTCTGGTACCTGTCGACCTCGCAGTAAGGCATTGCGTTCAGCTGCGATTCCTCCTCCTCCTCCTCCTCTGATGATGATGATGATTTAGCTTCCGGTTATCGCCGCGCGCGATTGGATTAGCGTCGCTTGAGACTTTGGGAATGGGATGGGGGTTGGAATTGGAGGGGGCGAATCAAGCCAGGAGAGAGAAAAAAAATACGAGGGGTTGGGAGCGGAGCTTTCGTGGAAGGGATGGTTTACTTATAGCCGTCGGACGGGGCGCGAGGAAGGAGGAGGATTCCCGGCGGGAACACGTGGATGGATGGATGGATGGATACGAGCCGGGCGGAGACACGTCGGCCGGTCGCCGTCTGCCTAGTCAAACGCGTTGTGCTCGCGAATAAATAACGGGATCGAGGTCCACATTTTTCGAGGCATTTTAATCGTGTTGTACAGTGGTTGTTCTTGCGCAGTAGAGCGCTGTGGAGGGTTCTGCTTGGATTAAGGTCCTGTTTGGCAGAGCTCAGTCAGCTCCAGATTTATAAAAAATAGATTCAGATTCAATTTTACTAGCCAAACACTTCTAGCTCCAGCAGCTCCACCATGGATCTGCTCCACGAAAACAGTGGATCTACCCCTAGATTCATGGATTTGGTGGAGCACATCAAGGGGTGCTTCACCAACTCAAGTTTGGTAGAGTTGGAAAAAATTACCCACCACTGCCACTGGTTACACAAAAAACGATTCATTCTTTTTTATTCTTTCTCGCGACCGAGCCTCCCTCGTCTCCACTCCTTCCCCGTCTCCACTCCTCCCCCGCGTCCGCCGCCTCCCCCCGGGCCGGCGCCGCCTCCCCCGCCTCCTCCCGGGCCGGCGCCGCCTCCCCGCATCCGCCTGCCCCCGGGCCGGCGCCGCCTCCCCCGCGTCTGCCTCCCCCCGAGCCTGCACCGCCGGGCCAGCACCACCTCCACCGCCTCGGGAGCTCGTCGGGAGGAAGAAGAAGAAGCTCGTGACTTTTTTTTGCATTTTTTCATTATGCCCCTTGACGCGTGGGCCCAGTTTGGCAGTGAGATAGAGAGAAGCGCTGGAGCTGTACCAAACACTTGGATGAAACCCAGATTCACGGTGGTGCTGCTCCACGGTGAATCTAGGTGGATCTGAGTGAATCTGGAGCTGGTGGAGCTCTACCAAACAGGCTTTGACTGTTAGTTTATTTTTTTATTATTTTTAAATTTTATTTTTTTTACTTTTTGGTTTTTTAATTTTTTTGTCGATTCTTTTTTATTTATTTGTATTATTTGTGTTGAGCTAATCTGTTTTTATTTTTAAAATTTAGTTTCGTTAAATAAGTCACCATTAGATATAGTGTAATTTTAGTCAGCTCCAGTATAATTCTAACTATAAACCAATCTAATTTAGTCCAATCAAGTTCTTTGGCAAGATGTTTCAAATTTGAGGTACACAAAAATTAAGATTCCACAGTATTTTCTCTTTGTTATCGTTACTATTACACGATTTTGTCATTCCATTTTGCACATCATCCGTTCATGCTTGCTACCAAAGAAAATAAATATTTCCCAGTATCAGTTCAAATGAATTGCTTGATTTTCCTCACCCATCATGCTTATCACTACGCTATCTTATTATCACATGTTGGAAGGAACAAAGCTCAGAAAAAAAAACGATGAGGGAAAACTCCGATTTTGATTGCTCTGTATCAGTTCAAGCTTTGTCCCCCTTTCTAGCATACAGAAAAACGGCTTTCCTTTCTCAAAACAAAACTTCCATCCGGCTTCTCTAGTGCCACCATTTGTTTTAAGGAAAAACTATAAAATGGTATACCGTTTTCTTCGAATCGCATGGGACTGATTTCTTCTATCGAATCACAAGCATCCAACGCCTCTCCGTTGACATGCGTCCAATCGTCGTTTTCGTCGCAAGCAACATGATCGAGTAGATTCGGTGACACCAACTACGGATCCGGCTACGCCAACCATGGATCCGACTAGGCTCTGATCGGTTTGGCTTGTGTTTCTGGCTTATTTTTTACTATTTATAAATTTCGTCTTTTTTTGAACTTTTAGCTTTTTGTTGAGCTTTTTTGCCGGTGCTTTTTTTCCCGTATTCGTTTGTATTATACATATTGGGCTAACATATTTTTATATTTTTAATTTTTTTAAAATTTAATTATGCTAAATAAGCCTCTGTCAGCTACAGTGTTTTTTTCAGCCAGCTACAGTGTTTTCAGTCATAAGCCATGAGCTTTTAAGCCCAACTGATCACCACCTAGATTTGGGGACACCAATCTTGGATCCAGTTGGATTTGGTAATGCCGACATCGATTCGACGCCGACGCAACATAGAGTTTGGGCCAGAGCCAGGGAGGCAGCGCTGCTGCTGATGGGTTCATCAACCCCTCTCCCCCATGGAGGGAGGCTGGACACAATAAAATGTGGTGCATTGAATATTAGGTTGAGTTAAGTGAAGTCGACGGGAGAGGGAGAGACGGTGGCGTGATGAGGTCATCATCGGGCGACGATGGTGAAGACAAGGAGAGGAGGTAGAGGAGGGATGCATCATTTCACATAGAGAAGAAAGGGAGGAGAGGGGGAACGCCAGGGGAGGAGAAAGAGGAGGCTAAGAGCAACTCCAGCAGTAGCCCTCAAATCAGGGCCCCTACTTTTATTTGAGGGCTCCTCCTATTTTTGAGGGCCCAGTTTTTTTTGCATCTACTCCAACAGCACCCCTCAAATCTAAGCCCTCAAATCCATTCCACTACACATTGACACATGAGACCCACTCCTCAAATCCGGTCGGAGGCGAGCGGAGGCCCCGGGCGAACGGGGGATTTTGGTGGCGACGGGCGGAGGCGTCGGGCGAGGCGACGGCGGAGGCGTCGGGCGAGGTGACGGGCGTGGCGGCGGGCGAGCCGAGGAGCGGGGCGAGGCGGCGGGCGAACGGAGGAGTCGGGCGAGGCGGGGGCGAGCGGAAGCGGCAGAGGCGGGGGATTTTGGCGGCGCAAGGGGGACACGGGTGGCGGCGGAGGAGTCGGGCGAGGCGGGGGCGAGCGGAGGCGGGGTATTTTGGCGGCGCGCGGGGGACACGGGCGGCGACGGAGGAGTCAGGCGAGGCAGGGGCGAGCAGAAGCGGCGGATTTTGGGGGGGCGCGGGGGAAGTTTTACCGAGCGGGAAAAAAATCGAAGGATGAGAGCCAGGAGAGGGCCCCTAGGAATGAGGGCTTGGAGACCTCATTTGAGAGGCCTCCTATTTTTGAGAGCCAAGTAGGGGCCCTGTTGAAACTGAGTTTTTTATTCTGACTCTCAAATTTGAGTTTGAGAGGCAAGTAGGGGCCTGCTGGAGTAGCTCCCTTGTTTTCATCGGTGGCCTATCAGCCACTCAGACCGGGACCCAGTCCAGCCCCTGTTCCGCGACGTGGCGTGTGCGTGGGCGTGGGCGTGGGCAGGAAGAGCGGAGCGGACGGGACAGGCACGGGGTGCACAGGGCACAGTGGGCGCTGACGGGGCGGCCCGATCGGTCGGGCGTCGCCGTCCACTCGTCGGCCCCCGCACCGTCCCTATCTGTCCGCCGCTGCGGCCTCAGCTGGGCCGGCCAGCCGCTCCGTGCCGCACTGCTGCTCCGTGCATTCGGCGGTGGCTGCTAGTGGCGTCCGCTGATCAGCTGATGCGACGCCCAGATCGATTGTTCTCTTTCCCTCTCCTCTCCTTTTCTTATTCCTAAATCCATCGCCGTGTTTCGCGTGTGGAGCATCTTCGTACATCAATCATATCACCACCAAATTCGTGTTTCTTCTTCGTGGCGACTTCTGCGTGGGCTGCATGGTTGCACGCTGGGATTCTCCTCCGGCGGGGGGATTGTGACCGGCAAAGGAAGGGATCCAACTGTGTGTACAACAAGATTGCAGGAAGAGAACTAGCCAAGGGTACATTTTTGTAGGTGAGAAAAGGATGAGCTAACTACCTCGCCACCCCCAAAAAATTGGAGTTGTTAAGAGTTCCTCCATCAATTAAAAAGACCTACCTACTGTATCACCATCTCAAATAAAAGTGTATATTTGTCTCTTAAAAAAATAAAAAAATGGGCTGCTCTTGAAGATAACAATATCGTCTTGGGGAAAATTGTGATCCACCAGTTCTAACTTGCATCATGCATGAGGTGTCGAAGCGACAGATTGTTCCTGCACGATGACAAACGGATGAGATATCCCATCCAGAAACATCCTGGAGAGGAAAATGGTCGACCAGACACACAGGCATAGTTCCCTTCTCCAATTAGGCCCCGATCAATTCGGCTTGAGTTTCTGGCTTCGGGCTTATTTTTCACTATTCATCAATTTCGTCTTTTTCTGAACTTTTGGCTTTTTGTTGATCTTTTTTGCCGGTTCTTTTTTTCCCGTATTCCTTTGTATTATACGTAATGGGCTCACATATTTTTTATATTTTTAAATTTTTTAAATTTAATTATGCTAAATAAGCCTCTGTCAGCTACAGTGCTTTTTTCAACCAGCTACAGTGTTTTCAGTCATAAGCCACGAGCTTTTCAGCCGAACCGATCACCACCTTAATTCTTCCATACTCTTCCATAATCATTCTTTAATTTCCAGAGAGCCCGGCTCGAACGTGGACGGCGGAAAGCCTCTCGTCTTGTCTAGCAATTTGGCAGCTCCTTTTTGTCCATGATTCATGAATCAAGACGAAGCCTAAACTGACGTGCCCCCTCTTCCTAAACTAGGTCCGCCGAGGTCCGCTCAGTTGGGCTGAAAAGCTGTAGCTTATAGCTGAAATTGCACTGTAGCGGCTGAAATTTCACTGTAGCTGAAGGTGGCTTATTTGGCATAATTAAATTTAAAAAAATTAAAAATAGAAAAAATATGCTAGCTCATCACGGATAATACAAACGAATACGAAAAAAAAGAACCGGTAAAAAAGCTAAAAAAAACTAAAAGTTCATAAAAAGACGAAACTTATGAATAATAAAAAATAAGCTAGAAGTCAGAATCTGAAGTCGAAACGAACAGGGCATACTCTACTTAATACAGCTTTAATCACGAATAGCCGGTGCGGTTTATATTAGGAGATAAGTCCCGGTCCAGACAAGCGTAGCTCGCGCCATCATGTTACTACGACCAAGTACTTGAAGAAGCTAGCCATCTCGTTTGACCATGACTTGCGATGCCTATCTTTGCTGAACAAAAGTCCCAGTTCGACGGCGTTCTTTCTCGCAAATCGAAGCTAAGACCGCAAAGTAATCACGAATAAAGTAGGGTTTGGTAGTTGGAGTTTCTGACCGGGCAACGCTCCTGGCTAGAAAATTTCAGAAAGGAAAATAGTAGCACGATGAGAAAATTGCTATTATAGGACGCGAAATAATGGGCTTCACTATTATAGGACTCCAAACGTTAACTTCGCTAAAACGACTCTTGAAACATTGGCACTTTGTTATAGATGACATTTGGTCTTTTTAATCTCTTTTCTCAACTAAAATACATGTATTTTGCCATGATGTGACCGTATTGCCCTTCTGCCTCATTCACGTAAGAGATCGACCTTTCGTTTCCTTCGTCCGACTGTTCGTCTCCGCCGCCCAAAACCCCGACATGGAGCCCCAGCCCCAGCCCAGCACTTTCCCGAGCCATTTCACCTGCCATCGCAGGGAGTACGGCGTGAAACGGACGTCGAGGTTCCTCCTCCTGAAGTAGTCATGGCCGAGCGCCGTCGCTCCGCCGACCGCGAAGTTGGCGCCGTGCGCGAAATCCTCACTCGAGTTGCCAGCGAGGTAGGGCGTCAGGAACGGTATCCCCAACGCTTCAGCTGCACAACAGCAGCATGAACATGAGTGCATTGCACACAATTTGCGAGGCATGCATGGTCACTCGCTCACATGAATATCACAGCATGAACACGGTCGACGCTTTGGGCGGGCTTCACTCAGGTGAATCGCCGGGCTGGGGCTCCATGTCGGGGTTTTGGGCGGCGGAGACGAACAGTCGGAGTCGGACGAAGGAAACGAAACGTACGAAGGAAACGAAAGGTCGATCTCTTACGTGAATGAGGCAGAAGGGCAATACGATCACATCATGGCAAAATACATGTATTTTAGTTGAGAAAAGAGATTAAAAAGACCAAATGTCATCTATAACAAAGTGTCAATGTTTCAAGGGTCGTTTTAGCGAAGTCGGCGTTTGGAGTCCTATAATAGCGAAGCCCATTATTTCGCGTCCTATAATAGTAATTTTCTCTAGCACGACAAGGTAAGGCAAGGATACAGTCTCCATGTGTTTTTTCTGTTGGCGTGTCCCTCTCTTGTGCTGCGTCTAACAGTCCAAAGAAGTCACAGGTGCACAGTTTTCACTCTCGAGAGTTCAGATATATCATGACAGAGTACAGTTGCTGTACGCTTGCTTGTACACGTACGTATACAAATTACAAATCGAGAATGGATAAACTTGTACAGCGATTGCCTTGCGCTGCCATAACGAACGTGCAAAACTAGAAGATTGTAAGAGGCAACACAAACCGCACAATCTTCAGAGTCGGCCGTAGTGGGAGTATGTTAGTCGTTGGATTCTTGCTCTTGGTGATAGCAAGATCTTTACTCTCATCGAGAGGATGACACTTGGAGATGGGGTAATTTTCTAGGTTTATTTCTCACACAATGCCATGCCAACCTGAGAGGTTGGGATACAAATTTATAGGCTGTTAACCAGCCAAACATATGTTAAGATGCTAGTCTAAGATGCTGTCCTAGATGTTGTTCTAGATGCTAGTCAAGATGCTGTCCTAAGATGCTTGTCCTAAGATGCTGTCCTAAGATGCTGTCCTAAAGAGATACTAACAGCCAGTCAAGGATGATATCCTTGAAGGGCAGCAAAAACACCATGTGCTGCAGCCCCACAAGCACCAGCCAACACAGAGACTTATCCATCACTCTCCCCCTAAGTCTTGTGTGTCTCCTTGTGAGGAATCTGAGCCATCCCGATCCTGACGCGAAGCTCTTGGAACTTGATCCGCCCAAGAGACTTGGTCAGGAAGTCGGCGAGCTGGTCTTGGGTGTTGATGTAGTTGGCCCGGACACTCCCTTCATCCAGGCAGCTTCTGATGAAGTGATACCTCACCCGGATGTGCTTGCTGCGCTCATGGAAGACAGGGTTCTTCGCCAAGGCCAAGGCGGACTTGCTGTCCACCCTGAGCTCCACTGCCTCCGCGTCTCTGCCAAGGAGATCGCCAAGCAGTCAAGCCAGCCACAGAGCCTAAGTAGAAGCGGTAGTGGCTGCAATGTACTCTGCCTCGCAGCTAGACAAAGCCACCACCTGCTGCTTGACCGACTACCAGCTGATCGGACATTTGCCGAGGAGGTACAGCGTCCCGCTGGTGCTCTTGCTCGTGTCGATGTCGCCGGCGTGGTCGCTGTCGCTGTACCCGATGAAGTGCGCCGCGCCGGGGCACCTTGGGTAGTGCAAGCCGTAGTCGGAGGTGCCCGCGATGTAGCGGAGGATCCTTTTCACGGCCTGCTGGTGCTCCGTCGTCGGTCGCTGCATGAACCGGCTGACGTAGCCGACGGCGAACGCCAAGTCCGGTCGCGTGTGGACAAGGTAGCGAAGGCTGCCCACAATGCGCCGGTACTGCGTCGCGTCCACCTCCTCCGCCGTACTCTCACGACTCAGCTTCAGCCTCTCCTCCATAGGAGTGTGGGCTGGGTTGCAGTCGGTGAGGCCGCCCAGCTCCACGATGCGCTTGGCGTAGGCAGTCTGGCGAAGAGAGATGCCGGAGCTGTCCTGGTGGACCTCGATCCCGATGTAGAAGGAGAGGGGCCCGAGGTCGCTCATCTGGAAGGTGGCCTTCATCTCCGCCTTGAATGCCTCGATCTCCTCCTCCTTGGTACCGGTGATCACAAGGTCGTCGACGTCGACGCCTATCAGCAGGGCATTGCTTCCCTTGCCCCGCCGGTAGACCGCGGCCTCGTGAGCGCTCTGCTGAAATCCCATTTGCTTGAGGGTGGAGTCCAGCTTGGCGTTCCAAGCTCGCGGTGCCTGCCGCAAGCCGTAGAGGGCCTTGCGCAGGCGGAGGACCTTGCTCTCCTTGCCGGGGATGATGAATCCCGGCGACTGGCAGACGTAGACCTCCTCCTTCAAGTCGCCGTTGAGGAAAGCAGACTTGACGTCCATGTGATGGACGCACCAGCCCTCCTGGGCTGCGAGGGCAAGGAGGAGACGCACGGATTCCATCCGTGCAACAGGCGCGAAGGCATCGTCGAAGTCGACTCCCTCCTGCTGGACGAAGCCACGTGCCACGAGACGCGTCTTGTGCTTGATCACCTCTCCGGCCTCGTCTTTTTTGAGCTTGAAGACCCACTTGAGAGAGATGGCGTGGTGGCCGGCTGGAAGATCGGCCAGCTCCCACGTCTTGTTTCGCTCGACGGCGTCCATCTCCTCCTGCATCGCGGCACGCCATGCCGCGTCTCTCTCCGCCTCGGCGAAGGAACGAGGCTCGCCGTCGTCCTGTGCGAGGTGCAGCTCCGCCTCAAAGTCGCGCTGCGCCAGTTCAGGGACCGGCTGCTCGCCGAGGAGGTCGTCCACGGTACGGTAGCGCAGAGGCTCGCCGCCGTAGTAGGTGTCGATGCGATCCTCGTCGTTGGACAGCGGAGTGGCGAACTCCACCGTGCGCTGCTCGTCGTGGGCCGAAGCTGCCGGTGCCGAGCTTGAAGGAGTAGGCGCCGGTGTAGGAGAGCGAGGCGTGGCTGATGGTGCTGGCGGTGGACTCGCCGGAGCCTGTGGGCTTGCCGGAGCTGGTGGTGGCGGTGGTGAAGGACTCGCCGGAGGTGGTGGCGAACGAGGTGGTGGGGTAGGCGAGCTCGGTGAAGACGACCTGCTGGCTTCCCCGGCCTCCTCGAAGTGGACGTAGTCGACGACGAAATCGCTGGTCGTCGGAGTCGAGCCGTCATCCACCATATTGCCCCACGTCCAGCCTCGCCCTTCGTCGAACACGACGTCACGCGTGATGCGCACGCGCCGTGTCGCAGGGTCGAGGACGCGGTAGGCCTTGGCGCCCTCCGCGTAGTCGATGAAGACCCCTGGCGTCCTCCGGTCGTCGAGCTTGCCGACGTGGTTGAGCTCCTTGACGAAGGCCAGGCAGCCGAAGACACGGAGGTGGCTCACCGCGGGATTGCGCCCGTGCCAGGCCTCGTATGGCGTCTTATCGTCGAGGGCCTTGGTGGGGGAGCGGTTGAGCAAGTGGACGGCAGTCATCACCACCTCACCCCAGTAGAATGCCGGCATCCCTCTCTGCTTGAGGAGGGCGCGGGCGGTGGCCACCACCGTCTGGTTGCGGCGCTCGACGACGCCGTTCTGCTGCGGGGTGTACGGCGCGGAGAAGTAACGATGGATCCCCTCGTCGGCGCAGTACGCCGCGAACTCGGCCGCCGTGAACTCATCGCCGTTGTCGGTGCGTAGGACCCGAAGCTTGCGGCCGCACTCCGCCTCCGCAGCAGCTTGAAGGCGCTTGATGGCATCCACCGCGGCTGCCTTGACGTCGAGCAGGACAGCCCACATGTAGCGGGACACGTCGTCGACGAGGAGGAGGAAGTAGCGCCGGCCTCCAGGTTTAGCCGGTGTCACGGGGCTACAGAGGTCACAGTGTACGAGCTCCAGCTTCTCCTTGGCGCGGAAGCTCGCCTGGCGAGGGAAGGGGAGCCGCCGCAGCTTGGTGAGGACGCAGGTGTCGCAGAACTGCTCCACGTGGTCGACGTGCGGCATGCCCCGCACCATCTCCTTGCTGCCGAGCTGCCTCAGGGCCTCAAAGTTGAGGTTCCCAAAGCGCTCGTGCCACCTCCAAGCGTCGTCGTCACGGCGGGCTGCAAGACACAGAGGTTGCGCCACCTGCGCTGAAGGACGTAGAGGCAGTTGCTCCTATTGACCTTGACGAGGAGCCGGCGGCGATGATCCCAGATGCGCAGCACCCCGTGCTCGATCTCCACGCGTGATCCGTTCTCATCCAGCTGTCCCAAGCTGATGATGAAGTTCCTCAACGCGGGGATGTAGTAGACACCGGTGAGCAGCCGGTGCTCGCCAGTCTTGGCGACGAAGACGACAGATCCGACGCCCTTGATCTCCACAGCGAAGGCGTCGCCGAACTTGACGGTGCCTCGAACGCCTGAGTCTAGCTCGGAGAAGAACTCCCACCGCCCGGTCATGTGGTGGGTGGCGCCGGTGTCGAGGCACCACCCGTCGGTCTTGTCGTTGCCGGAACTGTCGCCGAGGAGGGCGTGTGCTTTTGGCTCGTCAAGGTGGAGGAGAGCTGCTGCGGCCGGTGCCGCTGGAGGTAGTTCGATGCTTGCATGAGCAATGAACAGAGCCGGCTGCTCCTCCTCCTCCGCCTGCGCGACGTGGGCCTGGCTGCGTCGTGGCTGTCGACAATCCTTGGCCCAATGACCAGGCTTGCCGCAGTTGTGGCAAGAGTCATCTCGTGCCGGCTTTTGCTTGCCAGCGGCACCGCCCTAGGCGCCTTCACGGTCATCACCCTCGGCACGTCCTCGCGCCCCTGCCTGGGCGTCTTTGCGCGGCTTGCCGCGCTTGCCACGCTTGCGGCCGCCTGTCGTGGAAGAAGGCTCCCCCTTCTTCCTGTCACCTTGGCCGGTAGCCCACTGCTCCCGAGTGAGGAGGAGCTTCCCGCCAATGGTGACAGGTCCCGAGAGACGCTGTGGCTCATCGCTGTCAACGACCTTGAGGCGACCCAACGCCTCCTCGATCGTCATCGTGGAGAGGTCCAGCAGAGACTCGATTGAGCGAGCCATCTGCTTGTACTTCTCGGGGACGCAGCGGAAGAGCTTCTCCACAGCTCTCTCCTCGCCGTAGGTGTCGTCGCCGAACTGCACCATCTTCTGCAACAGAGTGTTGAGATGGAGAGCAAAGTCATCAATGTCCTCACCTGGCTTGAAGGCCAGGTTCTCCCACTCCTTGCGTAGTGTCTCCAATGTAGACTTGCGGGCGCGGTCGCTGCCGATGCGTGCTGCAACGATGGCGTCCCAAGCCTCTTTAGCAGTCCGCTTGTTGGTAAGCGAGAACTGCATCTCGGGCGGGACTGCAGCGATGAGAGCATCCAGCGCCCGTCGATCCTGGTCGTAGTCGACGTCGCCGTACCGGCCTGCATCCCACATATGCCGCACCTGGAGCTTTACCCTCATCACCGCAGCCCACTCGACGTAGTTGGTCTTGGTGAGGGTAGGCCACCCGCCGCCGGGGCCGACGTCCCTGATGACAGCCTGGTACTCGTGGTGACCACGGTACCGAACCGGGGAGAGAGAGCCGCGTCGCCTGTGAAGGCCGCGCTCTCCGTCGACCCGTACGCCGCCGCCGTGCGCGCCTCCTCCAGGAGCGCCACCGCCGTGCGCGCCTCCTCCAGGAGCGCCGCCGGCGCGTCCACGCCTGTCTGGGCTGCCGCCGCGCTCGTGGGCGTGCGCGGCTGCCCACTGCGCCGCTCGCCCTCGCGCTGCCTCCCTCTCCAGCAGCTCAAGATCCGCGTCGGCGCTGTCATCAGCAGAGATGGAGCTGTTGTTGCTGCCGCGCAGAACCTCGACCTCCGTTGTTGCCGCACGCGCTGCATCTGCCGCCGCCGCTGCTTCCACCTCCGCTCTGGCTGCTACCAGCTCCGCCTCTGCCAGCCTTGACGCCCTTTCCGCCGCCGCAGCGGCCTGTGCCGCCGCTCGCTCGCGTTCCTCTGCCACAGTGAGTTCGGCTTCCTGCCGCCGCCGCGTGCTCGAGGCGACCGAGCGCTGAGACTGTCCTGCGGACATGGCGCGCCACCGGGGAACTGCTGCGTGGAGAGAGAGCTGCCTCTGATGAGCTGCTGCTCGTCCGAACAGGGGGGAGGAGTGAGCAGAGGCAACCGGAGCTGCTGCTGCTGGTTGGGGCTGCTGCGGGGCTGGAAGCGAGGCTGGAGAAGGAATTGAGCAGGAGATGCTTAGGTTATAGGATAGTACTGCTCTGATACCACTTGTTAGTCGCTGGATTCTTGCTCTTGGTGATAGCAAGATCCTTACTCTCATCGAGAGGATGACACTTGGAGATGGGGTAATTTTCTAGGTTTATTTCTCACACAATGCCATGCCAACCTGAGGGGTTGGGGATACAAATTTACAGGCTGTTAACCAGCCAAGCATATACTAAGATGCTAGTCTAAGATGCTGTCCTAGATGCTAGTCAAGATGTTGTCCTAGATGCTAGTCAAGATTGATGTGACGATGGCCCGATCTTCCGAGAGGTACTGATAAGTCGATTGTGGAGATCTCGACGTTGATGATCCAAAGGCGCCGACCAAAACAGATCGAACCCCTCGCAATCACTACACCACTGCTCCGTTGGTTATCAACCGTGCCGAACACGATTGACCTCGCCAAGAAGGCTATCTCCTGCAAGCGAATCGAGAACACAAGCAAGAGAGTAAAAGATGCAATCTGAAATTGCGAATAATGTTTAAGTTCACAAGTTGGGGTTCCTCAAACCGAACATGCGGCGAAACTGCTAAGCAGAATAAACTCTTAAGAAAAACCCGAGGAAAACTAAAGGGGTGTGGCCTCTTTAAATAGGGAAGGGGGAAGCCACACTTATCTAATGAAAAGGGATATGGTACTATTCCTAGTTACTGTTCACGCGCGTGGTACTGTTCACATGAACAGTTCCGGCCCAAATGGCCCAAGTTACAAGGCCCTCGGCCCACTTTGACTCGGACTGGAAAAGTAACGTGTCTTCTTTCGCAGTTTCTGATCTGCTCAAATGGAGTTTGGAGGTGAGACTAGATTCATCTGAAAGTAGACTTCAAGAGCTTTCCAACGAGTACTCATGGGCCCCGAAAAGCCTTCTAGATCAAAAGTTATGGCCGTTTGAAGTTGGCTTGTCAGGCTGAATCCGAATTGATCTAGAGGCCGAATTGGATTCCAAAACCTGTCCAACTTGAATCCTTGCTTCAATTGGTTCCAAAGTGATGTGGTGCTACAAATATATATATTTTCATCATTAGGTAGCATCATATTCTCATTTAAAATATGTTGAAGTTGAAGAAACGAATTCACCTTTAGTTCATTCTTGATATTGGCCGCTATGGTCGTACGTGTTGGTGGCGTGGTCACATCATCCTCCCCTTCTTGATGGAAAACCGTCCTCGGTTTTAACACATGTGTAGTGTCACGTATTGCATGATCTTGATCATAAATCTTGGTGTATGATAACAAACGCAACAAACTCTCATTATGTAATATCATAAGTTCTTTATCAAATAAAGTAAAATCTCTTTGAAACGAGCTCACCTCATAATTTAAGTGATGCGTAGGAGCTCTTGTAATTGGAACAACAAGTATAGCAAATATGGTTGTATCCATAGGGTACATGTTCTTATCATCCTCCCCTTCTTGCAAACAAAGCCGTCCTCGGCTTTTGATAAGCTGAAAATATGGTAACAAAGAAGCCAAGGTGTATGCATGGTATATGTATATGTCATCTGTTTTAACAGTTCTTCGTTGTTGCACAATTAATGTTATAAAACAGCAGTGATCGTAAAAGTTCATTGTATTATTAACCCAAGAGTAATCATATATGTTAATGAGTAATTCAAAATTTCTCACACAGTAATTATTGCAACTTGTTTTGCAAATGTAAGTGAAGCATTTATGCAATTCAAATCTTTGACGTTGTAAACATGTAGGGGTGGCACATATGGGCAAAACCATAACTTTTGGAATCAAGCAAAGTTCATCCATATAATCATATCTCAATCGAACCATAGCAAATTCATCTAACAAGGGTGAAGAGATTTGTATGTTCTGCCATAATTCATCATCTTTATTCGGATTGTCCATACTAGATGGTGCAAAAAGAGATGAACACATAAACATTGGATGAGTACTAAATTTTACTTCCCTCTCACATTGAACATGATTCAGCATACAAGAATTGTTGTCCCAAACAGCAAGTTTCAATTCATCCATGTGATCGCAAGTTATGCATATTCGATATACAAGAAATTGATTTTCCACACCATAATCTCCAATCAAATTAAACTTATATCCAGAGTTGTAGGCACTAAACAAGAATTTCGAACATGCAAGTTCAGAAACTTTCTTCATAGCGTGTGACAATTTCATAGGTAAATCCAACATGATGTAACACAATGAATTAGCAGGAGAAATTCTAGTCAAAACTTCTTTATGTGTTATTAATTCGACATGTGCAAAATTATGAGAATTTAGATCCGCACATGGTTCATTTAAGTCAATACAAGGAACATCGAAAGATTGCACTACAGCAGGTATATACTCACAAGGTTGCTCTATGTCTTGTTGTAGCACCAAATCAGTACCGTGAGCGATAATAGCACCATGGCCTTTACCTTTTTGGCTCTCCTCAAATGATGTAAGTGCATCCATCTCCTTATCTTCATTCTCAACCAATGGGGTCAGTGATTCAATCAGCTCATGCCCCTCTTTGGCATGGTTCTCAACTACCTGCAAGTTGTTAGTCATAGAAAATGGCACAAACACAGGTTTGTTCTCATGATCATCACCATTACCTGCAAGGTTAGCTGCAAGAGCATATTCATCCTCAACATCACAAGCACTTACATAACCACCATCTTCTGTCGTAATATACGCCTGCTGACTTGGGCAATCTCTCATGATGTGGCCCATCCCTTTACAACGGTGGCACACAATGGCCGTCGTACGGCCCGTGGAAGCAACCGATGAAGTGCTCTTTGTTGGTGCTTGCATACTAGTAGATTTGCTCGTCTCGGATGCGCGTGATGGTGGCGGAGGCGCTGCTGAATGCGCCCTACTCACAGAGGGGGCAGCAGCTCGAAAAATAGGAGGTGGGGCTGTCTTGGCTTGCCCTGGTGTCGATCTCGATGCAGACGTACTCCCAAAGTTGCTCCTAGTCCTTTGTCGCCTACCCTGCAATTCCTTCTCTGCCAAACAAGCAAGCTGGACCAATCTATTGATATCATTATACTCTTTGTAATCAATTATGTCCTGAATTTCACACCTTAAGCCCCCATAAAAACGATCCATCGTATCCTCCTCATCTTCTATAACATTACAACGCAACATGCCTATTTGTAGTTCTTGATAGTATTCCTCGACAGATTTATTACCTTGGTTTAATTGCTGCAATTTCTTACGCATTTCATGGTTAAAAGCAGGAGGAACAAATCTAGCACGCATAGCTACTTTCAATCTATCCCATGTATCAGGTGCTAAACCAGAATTAACTACATGAGTCCACCAAATGATAGCACGATCTTTAAATTCACTAGTAGCTTGTCTGACTCTATGCACTTCAGGAACTAGATGGGCATTAAATTTTTGTTCAACTGTCATCTCCCAATCTAGATAAGTTTCAGCATCATAAACACCCGCAAAGGATGGTATGGTAAATTTAACTTTAGCAAATGGTTCATCATTAGCACGAGCATTGTAGTGCTGAAAATTATTACCTCCCATACCATAACGATTGTGATGTAAGCGGTGTTGTGGGCGTGCATCATGGGCAGCAAATGCAGCGCCAGCATCTCGGCTTTGTCTCTCATTGATGGAACTGATGGAGCGCTGCAATGTGTCTATCGAAGCTTGAAGCTTCCTATCGATGCGTCGTTCATCCAAGAGCATCATGAACTCTCCCTTTAAAACACACTCTTGATCATCAGACGACCCACCTATCATGGTTAGTAGAAAACAGAAGACAACACAAAGGTATTATCCCTATCAACTACTAGGTGGTGGAAGGTGGAATCACACATTCTTAAGCGTCTTACCACACCCTTACAAGTGTTCTTATCAATGCAGCAGGTGGTACATGACACCGTGTCGAGCGTGGGTACGATTGCAAGAGGGGACCTGTTCTGATCAAGAGTATGTGGAGCTTGGAAGGCACAATATGTAGCAAAGGAGAACAATCAGTTAATTTCAGAAATTGCATAGAATTGAATTATAGTCCGTATCTAGCACTTAGCCTATGTTGCTGATCAACCAAGGATGGAAGAAGGCTAAAAATAAGTGTATGGCAAAGTGTAGGAGTGGTAAATATAAGATAATTCAATCCAATTCAATCTGGAATTGAAGAACACAAGGATTGACCCAAAACTGAAAACTTCAGATTTCTGTCCACTGGACAGCACGTTGGTAATTCGGCCGTAACTTTTTGTCAGATGCCTCTTTTTCACTGATTCTTTTTTGTACTGTTTTCTGACGGCTTTTTCTACAGATTTTGTTTTGGGGCCAACTTCTGAATCCCAACACAGCAATTCGCACAAAAATCACAACTGCTGACTGTTGCAGATTCAGAACAGATAATTGGGTCAACTTTCACCGCACATATCTCTTAACTGCCTGGCTGGAATGACGTGAAATTTTACAGATAGATGGATAAGGAATTTTTGAATCTAATGGCGGTGGTCCCACTCAAAAATAATCTCGGAATCAAAAGATGTGATGTTTTTGGTGGCGGCTGCAGAGGAAGGAAAAATCAGCCGAAATTGGAAATTAGGGTTTGGGGTGGGGAATTTTTTTTTGTTTGGATTTTCAATGGAACAAAGATATGACCAGCAACTAGACAATACTATGACGGATACAAATTCAATTTAGCAAACCAAAACTAACAGATTGAAAGGCACAACGGGGTTTGGACAGCGGAAATTAACTCTTTTTGTGGGGCAATTTTTTTTTCTGGACTATAGGAAATAAAAAACCAATCTACTAACTAGGGATACAAGAATTACCTCACGGGCAACCGTTGCTCTGATACCAACTGATGTGACGATGGCCCGATCTTCCGAGAGGTACTGATAAGTCGATTGTGGAGATCTCGACGTTGATGATCCAAAGGCTCCGACCAAAACAGATCGAACCCCTCGCAATCACTACACCACTGCTCCGTTGGTTATCAACCGTGCCGAACACGATTGACCTCGCCAAGAAGGCTATCTCCTGCAAGCGAATCGAGAACACAAGCAAGAGAGTAAAAGATGCAATCTGAAATTGTGAATAATGTTTAAGTTCACAAGTTGGGGTTCCTCAAACCGAACATGCGGCGAAACTGCTAAGCAGAATAAACTCTTAAGAAAAACCCGAGGAAAACTAAAGGGGTGTGGCCTCTTTAAATAGGGAAGGGGGAAGCCACACTTATCTAATGAAAAGGGATATGGTACTATTCCTAGTTACTGTTCACGCGCGTGGTACTGTTCACGTGAACAGTTCCGACCCAAATGGCCCAAGTTACAAGGCCCTCGGCCCACTTTGACTCGGACTGGAAAAGTAACGTGTCTTCTTTCGCAGTTTCTGATCTGCTCAAATGGAGTTTGGAGGTGAGACTAGATTCATCTGAAAGTAGACTTAAAGAGCTTTCCAACGAGTACTCATGGGCCCCGAGAAGCCTTCTAGATCAAAAATTATGGCCGTTTGAAGTTGGCTTGTCAGGCTGAATCCGAATTGATCTGGAGGCCGAATTGGATTCCAAAACCTGTCCAACTTGAATCCTTGCTTCAATTGGTTCCAAAGTGATGTGGTGCTACAAATATATATATTTTCATCATTAGGTAGCATCATATTCTCATTTAAAATATGTTGAAGTTGAAGAAACGAATTCACCTTTAGTTCATTCTTGATATTGGCCGCTATGGTCGTACGTGTTGGTGGCGTGGTCACATCAAAGATGCTGTCCTAAGATGCTTGTCCTAAGATGCTGTCCTAAAGAGATGCTAACAGCCAGTCAAGGATGCTGTCCTTGAAGGGCAGCAAAAACACCATGTGCTGCAGCCCCACAAGCACCAGCCAACACAGAGACTTATCCATCAGAGTATTCGTCGTAGTTTACAGGGAATAAAGTGGCGCGTCCTCTCCTGCTCCCTCTCCCCTGACGCGCCCACCTCGGCTCATTAGGGTTCACTGGTGCCGATCTCCTTCGGTGTTCAGACACCCATCCTCTGCTTCCCTCTCAAGCAGCCTTGTCCAAATGGCCTCCTCCTAAGATTGGCCGCAGCAAGGAACAACGCTGGCTAGATCGAATCCCACCTTCCACCAAAGTCCGGCCTCCGACCCCATGTCAAGACCAACCTTGTACCTGCAGGCAGCGGGTGGCACATCCTTGATGCCAGTCACCTCGGAGACAAAGCCGAACTCCCTGGTGTCGACAGCTGCAACAACCCCCCCATCGGCATCTCTGCTTTGCGCCCTGCCACTCCAGTCTTGCCTAGCTCTGGAAGCCGACAATGGCTAGCGCGTTGTTCATAGCAAGCGTCGTTGGAAGAGCATTGAGCCTTGCCCGACGGTTCCACTGGACCAAAGGGCAGAGATCCCCGCTGACCTTGTCGGTCATTGTTGGAACTGTTTGGGCTTAGACCATGTCAAAGCCGACTGTAGGAACCCCACCTGATGCAGATGCTGCAAAGTGTTCGGACATCACATCAAAGACTGCAACTCTGCAAGCGACCAAGAAGCCTGCCTCAAGGAGCTGTCAGGCTGCTACGTTGCCGAGACCAGGCGTTGTCTCCATCTTAGGACCCCCGCCCCTCAAACACTTCTTGCCACAACTGTGCGGCTTAGTGATGGCAACCGAGCTTTATTCTATATAAACAATTGGATAGAAGGACAATCAGCGAGAGATATAGCTCCTAACATTTGCAAACTACTTTGCAACAAAACCAAGAAATCCATCACGGTTGCTCAGGAGCTGATGTGCAAATCTTGGGTGCATGGAATTCAGGGTGCCTTTTTGGTTGAAGTAATCGCTGAATTGCTAATCCTATGGCACCAGGTCGGCTTTGTCCCTCTCCAAGCACAAACTGAAAATCAGTTCATTTGGAAACTAAACACTTCCGAAAGATATTCCTCTAAATCTGCCTACAATGCTTTTTTCCTGAGTTGAACCCACCTCGCAGACCACAAACTAATTTGGAAATGCAAAGCTCCCCTAAAATGCAAGTTCTTCGCTTGGCTAACAACCCACCACTGCTGCTGGACAGCTGATCGCCTAGCGCAGCGCGGATTCGCCACAGAAACTCTTTGTCCTTTCTATGAGCAAAACACGGAGATAATTGATCACCTTCTTGTTCTATGTCTTTGGGTTCGTCAGGTCTAAAGCCTCTTCTCACGTTTTTTGGGCAAGACGCAACAACAAGTAACAAGTTAGGTTCGTTTGTTAGAATGGTGGTTCACAATATGCAAGCAAGTGCCCAAGGTTCACATGAAAGAGCTTGACTCTCATGTAGTCCTCTTCCTCTGGACGATATAGAAAGAACACAACGCTCGGATGTTCAACAAAATCAAGACGACCACTGAAGGGATCTTGGACATCCTAAAACGGGAGGTTTTTTGGTGGCACACGACGCGCACGAAGTTGCCACTAAACACGACGACAAGCGGGCTATAACCCTTGCTCCCCCATAGTTTTCGCTGCATAGTCTCAACCCCTGTTTTTCCCTCGCTACCTTTTCCTTTTTCCTCTTCCCTCTCCCTGTCAGTCATTTTCTTTTTCCATCTTTTTATGTTTCCAAAAACACTAGATCCTTAGGTAGTGTTTGGTTTGAGGTATATCCTGGGATGGGAGGGGGTCAACCCATTTTTTGTAGTGTTTGGTTGTAGGATTTGGTGGGATGGGTTGAACCCTAAAAGGAATATTCTCTTAAAATCTGGGTTGAGATGATACCCAAGAAATGGACGAACCGCGCCAACCCATCTCCCCCATCTCCCCGCGCCCGTTCCGCCATCTCCCCCATCTCCCGCGAATCTTCCCCATCGTTCGCGCCGCCCTGCCGCTCTAGCATCGCCCGCATCGCCGGCGCCGCTCCCCCATCTCCCCCATCGCCGGCGCCGCTCCCCCATCGCCCGCGCCGCCCTGCCGCTCCCCCATCGCCCGCGCCGCTCCCCCATCTCCCCGCGCCGCTCCCCCATCTCCCCCATCGCCGGCGCCGCTCCCCCATCGCCCGAGCCGCCCTGCCGCTCCCCCATCGCCCGCGTCCTCCCCCATCTCCCCGCGCCGCTCCCCCATCTCCCCCATCGCCGGCGCCGCTCCCCCATCGCCCGTGCCGCCCTGCCGCTCCCCCATCTCCCCGCGCCGCTCCCCCATCTCCCCCATCGCCCGCGCCGCTCCCCCATCGCCCGCGCCGCCCTGCCGCTCCCGCATCGCCCGCGCCGCTCCCCCATCTCCGTGCTCCGGTCGTCCTCGTCGCCATCGTCGTCGCCGTGCTCCGGTCGTCCTCTCCGGCCTCCTCTCCGCCCCGGCGCGTCCTCCCCGCCGTCCGCTGCACTGCCGGCCTCAGCCTCCTCTCCACTACCGGCTCCACTGCCGGCCTTCTCTGCTCCAAGCCAGATCTGCCGGCCTTCTCTGCTCCACTGCCGGCCTTCTCTTGCAAGGTATTGACCTCTACTCCATTCCTCCATCCAAACAAGAGGTGGGATCACTAGATCCCATTCTATCCCTCCATCCAAACAAAAAACAGGGACTAACCCATCCTTGCAACCAAACAAAAAATGGAATTATCCCATCCCACATACCTGAGATGGAGCCATCCCATCCCATCAAGTCCCCAATCCAAACACTACCTTAGTGTATGTATTTCTCTCTCTCTCTGTGTGTAATACAATGACATCCAAACCTTGTGCATGTTCCTAAAAAAAGAGTCGGCCGTATGTAACTTCTAAGACATTCTTCGTTTCAGAAAAAAAAAACTTCTAAGACATTCCCGAATTGGAGCGTTTTCTTTGAATCTATGGATAGGTCCTAACTAGTTCAGACTTGAGGTGGCTGGATAATGTAAGGTGGAGTCACAAGAGATTGATCAGATGAAGCAACTCTTCAGGCGCCTAATGTTTGTTTCGTCTTCAGAAGGGAACGAGCGGATCCGTTGCTGTCGAACTGCTGCATATGTTTTTTTAGAAGAGGAACTACTGCAAATGTCAATGGCGACGATGAGTATGACTGGCTGACTGCTCAATTGTGAAGCCAACGGTTAAGGACGACTGATTCACGAGGAGTTTTGCTTCATATTTTTGTTTACGGGATTGTTAATTTTTCACTGGCTGAGAGTCGTAACCCATAAAGCTTAACTGGTGTTTTCACGAACGAAGGAGACCTTTTTTTTAAGGAAATACGGCGCTACGGGCTACGGCCTATGCCTCTGGTGTTAAATGGATTGAACGAAGGAGGCCATTGCGCAACGTTCTGAACTTTACAGGAAGTACTACGGTGGACATTTATACTTGAGAACTTTCAGGCCTGCGAGAGAGCCAGAGTGCCCATTTTATTCAAAACGGTAGGACCTTCATAATAAGATTAGTTAACACCTCTCAACTTACAAAATGTCCTTAGTACTTGCACCAGTTGCCTGAATAAGCATACACCTGAGTGCATGTAAGCACAGTCTAAAACGGCCAGTCTGAACTCTGAACTTCACTCAACTGACCAATATACAAGGTAATAACGATGTGTTTACATAGGATCCGACCATTCTTTTTCTAGTGAATTGCAGTGAGATACTAATATAGTGGCTGCAGCTTCCTGGGTCATCTGACTTGTCTTCTCCAGGGATGCGTAGGATGGAAGTGAGGTGATTAGTGTCCATTGCCAGGCTTCCTGCGTGGATCATGTTTAGAGTTGGCTCCACCATAGTCGTAATCCAGAACCTCTGTCAGAAACCTCCTGCTGTGTCTCTGCATGTGGGGATGGTAAAGACAAGTGGAACTAGGAATCACATACACAATGTAGTTTTCGTAAAGAAAACAGCACTGATCCTAAACAGAGGTTCTACTGCTGATTGTATCTAACCATGACCACAATGATCGATTTGTTATTTGTACTCCTTGTGAAACCAGAGAAGCACATCTCACAAAAATTTGAAACGGAAATTAGAATAAGTTTCAGATAAATTTGTTGAAATGGCCTTCTGTCAAAGTGAACAAGTATACATGACCGAAAATATCGAAAGAAACACTAGCTCGGATAGTCTGATATTGTTCTTCTTAAACACTAATGCCAGCTCATATCGATCTCTCTGACGGTTTCGACCAAGATTAACAAATACAGACCTCCATCAGTTTCGAAGTAACTTCATTACTGTCTCCTGTTGTTGCAGTTTGTCCTGCGTTGAGGCGGTAAGAATCATGTTCCATACCTCCATAAAAATGTGACGGAGCAACAGATCAGTAAGTATACAATCAACAAAGCTATTTTTTCTTTCTGAAACGTCATACCTGAAGATGCATTGAACAGTTGAAGGATCACAAGGATGACAGTAAGGAGGAACTTGAGTTTAGGCATGATATATATTTAGTATGATCGAATCAGTTATCCTCTTCTCATGCAGTAAGACTGTTGGTGAGGAGCTACAACGTAACGTTGCCCCTCTTATATACGGGAGATGAATTGCATGTACAGTTCGAAAGGTTAGGCCAATTCGTAACTTTTGCAAGGTGTACCAGTACCACCAATAATTTGCTCTACGGGCTAGCGATGACAGTGAAACCCACGGCCACACCCACATGTGCAAGCCCAATATGATACAGGGTCAACTAGGGTGCTTTGCCTGCAGAAAGATAGCAGCAGCTTCTCCACAACTGCCAGAAGTCACTTGTACGTGTGTGTGTATATATAGGAAATTGATTCAGGCCCTGTTTGTTTCCACTTAAGATTATTATAATCTAGCTTATAGGTGGAGGATTATATAAGCTAGATTATAATAAGCTGGTAGAAAATAAGCTGTCAAGTGTTTGGCAGCCTGGATTATCAAAGTTATGGATTGTTGTATTCGAATGTTTAAAGACTACAATGTCCTTGAGAGAGAGGTAAGGGAGTTGGGGGATGGATGAATGGCAAAGGTGGGTAATATTCCTAAAGTTTTATGGTCCTTAAGATAAAAGGTGGGTCTATAAGCTGAAATAAGCTCCTTTTTTGAGCTTATTAGATTATAATAATCTGGGCTACTAGATTATAATAAGTTACCTTATAATCTAGGCTGTTTGTTTCCACTTATGATTATAAGCTAGATTATAATAATCTTAAGTGGAAACAAACAGGGCCTCAGTGCTACCGGGAGTATATACTTCTGGTTGTGTGTACAAGTTTGTTTCCGCGTACGAGTTAGTTTTCGAGTTCATCTCGGAGTCGTAGTTGTCTCCATGTCGTAGTCATAGAGTTAGGTATAAAAGGCAGAGCAATGTAACGAGATGGGCATGAAGCGATCGGTGTGATCGAATGAGAGGGAGAGAAATAAAGACGAGAAGAAGGAGTGGTTTTGGCTCCAGGAAATTGGAGGTGTTCGTGAAGCTAAAGACGTGGTCATAAACACATTACGACCACGGGATCGAGTCTTCAACGTGGTCGTAATCAAATTATGACTACTGTTATCAAGTCTACTACGTGGTCGAAGGAGCAGGGTCTGCAGTCGAAGTCTCGAGTTCTCGTAAACCGGAGTGGTTGTAGCTCGATTACGAGAACGTGCAGCGCAGTATAAATGTAGTCATAACTCTCATCAGCAGAAGTTACGAGTACGTAACGTGGTCGGAGCAAACACAAGTGGTCGTAACTACTCTGTGTGTGGTCGTAACTTTTACGTGGTCGTAGCCATCTATAAAGTGGTCATAAATTGACTTAGCGTGGTCGTAACAACTGTAGAGTAGTCGAAGCGCAATAAGTGGTATCAGAGCCTATTGATCTTGGTGATTTCTGAAGATCATGGGCAATAAGGCGAAGGCCCAGGGCAGGCTTAATCTCCCTCCGGTACCCTCTCTTGACGACTGACAATTACCCAGTGTGGGCAATGAAGATGAAGGCAAATATGTGCGCCCAAGGAGTCTAGGGTGCAGTCGATCCGAAGGGGAAGGATAAGGAGGTAGACGACAAGGTGGATCAGGCGGCTTTGGCCATCATCTACCAGGCTGTGCCAGATGCGATGATGCATCAGCTCATCGGCAAAGAGACAGCATGAGAGGCATAGGAGAAGTTGCAGACGATGCACGAGGACGTTGATCATGTGAAGGAGATGCTGCTCTATAATTTGCAGAGCGAGTTTGAGAATCTCAAGATGGAAGAGACCCAGTCGATGGACGAGTTCACCGGCAAGCTGACTTCATTGTATAATCAGATTAACTCTCTTGGCGACAAGACAGAGAAATCCATGGAGGTGAAGAAGTACCTGCGCGTACTTCCGAAGAAGTACATACCTGTTGTCACCGCACTTATGTACTCCTCCGATCTGGACAAGAAGAAGATAGAAGAAATCACTGGTTCCCTCAAGACATATGAGGAGTTACAGAAGGGGTTTCAATCACGTAACGAGCAGGAATCTCAGACTCATAACAAGCAGACGTTATTAGTAAAGGGAGATCCGAGAGACGGTCGTGTCACATCAAACAACCGTGGGAGGTGATTGTTAGAGTTAATAATCTTATTTAGTCGTATTCGAGTCAGTTTTGCTGTATTATATGTGTTCGAGTCATGTACGAGTTTGTTTCTGCGTACAAGTCAGTTTTAAAGTCCATTTCGAAGTCGTAGTTGTCCCTGTGTCGTAGTCGTAGAGTTGGGTATAAAAGGTAGAGCAATGTAACGAGAGGGGCACAAAGCAATCGGTGTGATCGAACAAGAGGGAGAGAAATAAAGAAGAGAAGAAGGAATGGTTTTGGCTTCAAGAAATCAGAGGTGTTCGTGAAGCTGAAGACGTGGTTATAAACGCTTTACGACCACGGTGATCGAGTCTTCAACGTGGTCGTAATCGAGTTACAACTAATGTGATCAAGTCTACTACGTGGTCGAAGGAGCAGGGTCTGTAGTCGAAGTCTTGAGTTCTCGTAAACCGGAGTGGTCATAGCTCGGTTACGAGAATGTGCAGCACAGTGTAAATATGGTCGTAACTCTCGTCAGCAGAAGTTATGAGTACGTAGCATGGTCGGAGCAAACACAAGTGGTTATAACTACTCTGTGTGAGGTCACACACACACACACACATATAGTAGGTATGTGCTGATATTATATATATATCAGTAAAGTATGTGATCTAAATTCGTTCAAAACTTTAAAATTGAGTATATTTTTAAAAGGTATAAGTAAGACAAAGCAAATAAACAAAATCTTGTGCTTGATTATTTCAGAGCTGCTGTTAATGGCAGTACGCATTTGCAAGTTGTGTTTGTTTTTATAGTATGAGCTTAGCTAGTTGGGCTTAAAGGAAGCACTGAAGCTAAGCCATCAGTAGTTGCGCGAAGCACATTACCGGTGGATGCATGCATGGTACTACGTACATGCATACCCTAGTGCGCGTTCTAGGGATCCCGTAGTGGCAATTTGCCACACTAGCATACGTATCTATCAGCTATCAAGCTAGCGCCATGGCAAGTACGAGCGCAACCCTTGAGCTAGCGGTGTCCACTATACGCAGCTCGCTCAGTTTGCACGTGCTGGTAAGTACTCCGTCCACTTAGCCTAAAAGATGGATGCATGCAGTGTACGCACTACAGCGTTGGCAAGTGGAGACGGTAGCTAGCTAGATCGTAGTGCGCATGGGCACGCTGCATAGGATCGGGGCTCGCTGCGCACGTACGTACAAGACGATCGAAACGGAGTAGCAGAAGACAGCACGTCGGAATATGGGTGTCTAAGAGCAACTTCATCCCATTAGTCATTTCTCCCTTTCTATTTCCTAGGATGAAGAGACTAGCTATTATTTTTAGCTCTCTATTTGAGTTAGCATTCCAATGGCCTAGCTATTTGAGAAGCGAGTGAGGAGGCGCTCGCCAAATCTAGCTAGCGGCCGGGAGAAAATAGCGACTCGATAAAAATGAAGAGGAGGATAAAGAACCGGTTGAAGTCTATTTTTTGAGTCATATTAGGTAAATATGCAATGAAGAGCAGGATAAAGAATCGGTTGGAGATGCTCTAATATGAGCCAAATAGTCTAAATATGAATATCAGATAAAATGTATGATAAAGATATAGCTAGTATTTTTTGAATCTTAATGTATTAAGTATGAATTGAATAGTCTAACTAGATATAAATGTTAGAGAAAAGTCTTAATGTATCATATGAGATCGAATAATTTGGATACAAGAGACCATGTCCAACAATCTGCAGCTCGCAAGTGCATGCAGCAGCACTGATGGGAACTTGTGGGGATCGATCGATATGGTACTGCAGCCAGTCTAGCCTAGCTAGCGTTGTGCGACTTCTAGCCAGGTTAGTGGCATATGCTGCTACGAACACTTGCACTTTACTGTGCGCTTCCAAGTGTGCGTGCTAAGGACTAGGAGTGCCACTATGACCAGGATGCATGTGCGATCATTGATGGGCGCTCAATTAGTCATCCTACGGTGGCACCAACTTCGCCACACCGACGCCCGGATTGCAGGGCCACCGCTCAGTGCTTAACGTGGGCGCCGCGTCACGGTAGCTTTTTTAGGTTCTGCTCCACCGATGGCTTTTACTTTTCATTCTCTTCTACCGTAACTAATTTTCAAACGGTACATCACTTTAGAATAGGATATACAAATTGATTATAGTAGATATGATGCTAAATTCCACTATACTGACTAAAATTACATGTGACTGTTTTCTTTTTTGTATTGTGTTTCACAAACAACCAAAATTCAAAAACGGTAAACTAAAAGTTACAGGTACAGTCCACAAAACCCATCCTTAGCCATACGTGCAGTCTGAAAGAACAGGGCTATCAATTCGGTCCGGCCCAGCTAGTCTCGCGCGGAGGTTGGTACGCGTCCGGGTCAGGGCCCATAAATTTTGTTGCAAGCGTTCATGATAGGAGTTGTATTGGGCCTCGACGGGGCGTGTTCAACCGACCAAAAGCACAGCAGCGGGCTGAATTGGGCCGAGTGCGGTGAGCTCCGAGACTTTTCTCTCTGTTTTGTATTTTTCGATTAAAATTGCGAGATTTTCCTAACATGTTCACTGTACCTTCACATTATACAATTCGACATGTGCTGTACCAGTGGTACTACTGGAGATTTGTGATCATCCTCTTTATGTCACGCTGTTTAGGTTCCGCTCGCTTCAGCTTCAGCTTCTGATTTCTGGCTTATTTTTTACTATTAATAAATTTTGTCTTTTTATAAACTTTTGGCTTTTTTTGAGGTTTTTTTGCCGGTTCTTTTTTTGTATTCGTTTGTATTGTCCGTGATGAGCTAGAATATTTTTTTATTTTTAAATTTTTTAAATTTAATTACGCAAAATAAATCATCTTCAGCTACAATGAAATTTCAGCTGTTACAGTGCAATTTCAATCATAAACCACAGCTTTTCAGCCCAACCGAGCGGGCCACTCAGGCCATTTCCTTTTGTGGTAAGCTAGCTAGCCATCGTACGTACGTGTACCAGCTCCATCAGATCGCAAGAGCAAATTAAACGAATCGAAACCAACTACGAAAAATCGCCTGAAATGAGGTTGCGACACGCTCGTCAGAGAGAGCTGGTGCACATGCTCCAACGCACCACCAAGGCACCAAGTGTAAAACTAAGGTCAACCGTCACCAGCTTCAAGGCACACCCTAATTATCAATTCCTAGTTTCCAACTGGTACTTGTTCATCTCCCTTTTGGCTTTTGCTTTCTGCGTGGGTTCGAATCAGCTTCATCTGTATGGGCAAGCTTCGCGAAGGTACGGGCCTGTGACAACGCGTGTCCTTGCTACGTGGCGATCATGTACGAGCTCTGGCGTGCGACGTGTCCCCCGGCCTGCCTAGCTGCGGCTTATAAATATTAACTGCTCTAAGCTCGCTGCCATCAGACAGTACACTGAAGCTGAGTTGAGCAATAGCCAAGTGATCCTTCTTGCTTTCTGAGCAGTTTGTTCGACGAGCCAGGGAAAGATGGCGTCCAACCAGGACCAGGCTAGCTACCGCGCCGGCGAGACCAAGGCCCGCACCGAGGTGACGCGGCTGCATGCATATGTATGCGTGCGTGCTTTGATCTTGTTACGTTCTCTGAGATGTTTCTTGGTTGCAGGAGAAGGCGGGGCATGTGATGGGCGCGACCAAGGACAAGGCGTACGAGGCCAAGGACCGGGCGTCGGACGCGGCGGGGCAAGCGGCCGGGAAGGGGCACGACGCCAAGGAGGCGACCAAGGACAAGGCGTACGAGGCCAAGGACAAGGCCTCCGAGACGGCGCAGGCCGCCAAGGACCGCGCCGGCGGGGGCAAGGACCAGACCGGCAGCTTCCTCGGCCAGAAGACCGAGGCCGCCAAGCAGAAGGCCTCCGAGACCACCGAGGCCACCAAGCAGAAGGCGGCCGAGACCACCGAGGCCGCCAAGCAGAAGACCTCCGACGCCGCGCAGTACGCCAAGGACTCCGCTGTCGCCGGCAAGGACAAGACCGGCAGCGTCCTCCAACAGGTCAGTAAATCACCTGCACACAGCACACACCAGACATACAGAATTAACTGCACACATTCTTTGATTCCTGTCGATAGGCATTAATCTGAGCCGTCGATGCTGAGTTTTTCGAGGAAAAAAATGTTGCTTTTAGGCCGGTGAGCAGGTGAAGAACGTGGCGGTGGGCGCGAAGGACGCGGTGATGAACACGCTGGGGATGGCGGGAGACAAAGGCAGCGACGATAGCACCACCAAGGACACCAGCGCCACCGAGACAATCACCAGGGATCGCTAGATGCAGTGATGTTTGATTCCTGCATGCGCATTTGGTGTAAGTTCGCTTTTGATGTATTTGTGTCCAGAGTCTGTATGAATGTTGTATCAGGTCGGGTGAGAACGTCTGACGACAGATATATCTTTGTGTTCGTCAGACTTCTCAGTTTGTGTTCTATTATGGTGTAATAATAATGAAGTTGGGGCCTTAAGCCTGTATATGTTGTTACGATTTATGCTGTGTTCTGATCTCTAGTTGTTCGTCCCTTGATACACCACGAAGAGATTCTTCTTTCGGTGGTTCTACTTCTACCTAGCCTCTTGTTCTGATCATAATAGTAAAATGGGTGACTTGTCCTGTACATGTTAGCCAAGAATGCTTCATGAATTTGTTCAGTGAAACAAATGCAGGCGCATGACTGAGCAAATGAAAAAAGAAAAAAAAAATCTCTCAAGGACGGAGTCAATTGAAATATTTGAGACATTTGGGCAAAAAGTCGTAACTCACGGCGAAACGTTCGAGCTAAAATCTGAACTAGATCACCACATGACGAAACGTTAGATTCGAGCAAAATCTGAACTAGATCAGGTTTCGTGGTCTATATCCTCGCTTCAAATCTGGAGGCACTTGGGACCGAGCGATCAGCAGCTGCTTCGTATGTCGGAGTTTCGACTGATGTGGATCGACTTACCGATCACCATGGACACGATTCCCATTCGTTCCGAGTGTTCAGAAGAGCAAATGAAGTGGACGACAAATGTTGATGTGAGTTGACACATATTTCGGGAGCAGGTAGGGAGTTGTAGCTCAAAATCAACTGGTCAGCCATCTACACTGAAACAACCTGAAATTTCAAATTTTCGTTTTTGTTTGAATTTCTTTTGAATTTGCTTAAATTCACAAAAAAAACCCTCCTCAATTAAGTTGATCTTCATGTGATTTGTTGAGTATGGTTGGTTGTACTAAATCTTGCTGTATTTTACCATCACAACAGGTATCAAAAGAAGAAACATTTCTGTGGGAGTTTTCTTCGGATCTTTTGATTATAAGATAAGCTTTAGGCTTAGACGCCTTTTTTGTCACGAAAGTTGACTAGTAGATCATATTTTAATTAAGTTAATTTTTTAAATATTCGTGAGTAGGTATGAGTCTCTTTTATTTTGCAACTGAATTCTTGGGTTATTATGAATTGTGTGATGTCCCTGTTTCAAAAACGGAGGTGTTACATACACTCTGAAAGAAGGTTTCATTCGACTGCAGAAACATTTGAGCTGCAGATTAGCAAATGAGAGCCCTGTTACAAGTTGATCTACCCAAAATGTTCTTGTGCTAAACCGAGTGGAATGATACATTCAGCCCGGCCTGCCGATCAGGATTGTGCTGAGCCTGGCAACTCTCAGTACAAGGTCTGCCTATTGTCCAGCCCACACGAGCCTCACACGGCCCGGCCCAACTCAAACGGAGTACAACTGTCCTGTTCGTTTGATTTTTGTGTCTTGTTTAATTCGAAAATCAAAATAAATATACCGACTTTCTAAAGTAAATTCTTTTAACAGTTTTTAAATTTAAAATTATATGTACCATCTGTATCGAAATCTTTAGTGTCCGTTATCGTTTCTAAAAATATTAGATAAAAATCATCTCGCAGCTAAAAAAATTTGGCACAGCCCAGGATAACAGGGATCTGCCGGCTCGGGAACCGTGGCCCCCACGCTGGACAGCGTGTCGCGGGCCCCATTTCCCAGCGACACACGCAGCAGAAGCCAGCGGCGCAGCCGTCGAACCCCACAGAACGAAAAAATCGAGCTCAGAAGTCCGAAGAGGAACAAGGCTACAAGCCAAGAGAGCCCCGCGCCGGACTTACACGCCCCTCCTCCGCCTCGAAACCCCAGCCGATCGGCGGCGGAGATGTCGCTGAACTCGGTCAAGATCGGCGAGGAGGTGTGGCTCACCTGCCTCTCCCACGCCCTCACCACCGAGTTGGAGGAGGTTATGGGGCTTCTCCTCGGCGACGTCGAGGTCACTCTCAACTCAAACCCCCAACCTACCCCCTCTCACCCCCGACTCTCCACACCTCTTCTCCCAAATGTTTCGCTTATTCTCTTGAGATCGCGTTGGTTTTGCCTATTTGCAGATCTCGAGCGGCCGGGCGACCGCTGTGATATGGGGGGCGTCGCCGCAGATGAGGTGCGAGCGGAAGAAGGACCGCGTCGAGGTCAACCCCGAGCTGCTCGCCGCGGCGTCGGCGCAGGCCGAGATATCCTTTTTCCCCCTTTAATTTGTGAGATTTTGGCGTGTTTGGTGTTGTGTGGAGAAGCGTAGTGTTGGGATTTTGGGTGTTGGGACTTAACGCTGCTCGCACGAAATGACGGCCACCATCGGGAAGCCCACGAGGGTGATCGGGTGGTACCACTCGCACCCGCATATCACTGTTCTGCCTTCCCATGTAGGTAAGCTATTCAAATCACCTCCCATGGGCGATCCATTTCGTGCCTAGGGCTGCGCTTCCCTAACCTCGAGTGCCTTCCGATGACCCTGTGGTGTGCATTTATTCGGTGCATTCCATACAACGCCGTGAAATGATACTACGTTTTGCCTATGCAGTTTGCAAATTTGCTAGCAAGTTATTGTAGCCATGCTATTTTAAATGATGTAACCCTTATTATCCCCACTGATGTTTACTTGCCATTTTGGAAAATGGATGCAAATATGGGGCCGCTGGTAGCTAATTTTCTACGCTTTTTGGGTATTTGGGATAGGGAATGCTAAATCTAGTCATGCAGCTTTGCTCCAGAGTCTTCCGTGATGGCACCAACCTTTACTGCGCTGAGTAAAAAGGCAGCATTGGGTCTATTACCGGACCAATTGACGGTGGCAGTGGGGATCTAGAGAATTTGCTAGTGCATCTGCTCTTATGCTTTGTTTGTCTCTTCTGAGATGTTGCCCATCTACAGTGATGGTTAGACTTTGCTTGTTGTATATAACTCCCATGATCCATGTTTTCCAGATGTTCGTACCCAGGCGATGTTTCAGTTGCTGGATCCAGGCTTTGTGGGGCTAATATTTTCTTGTTTTAGTGAAGATGCTCAAAAGGTAGGAATGCCTACACTTAATATAGAGAACATGTTTACTTCCTATTTGGGGCACATATGCATGAATTTGCCTTGCTGAATCAGATTTTGATGTGCCCACAGGTTGGAAAAATCCAAGTGATTGCCTTCCAGTCACTTGATGGAAAACAGCGTTCTATTGTTCCTGTTGTTACCAATCCAGTCATTGATGTTGAGTCATCTTGGAGTTCATCAGATAACTCATTAGCATCACAATATGCATTGATTGAGGGCATTGAACAGGACACAGGGGATTCTAGAGCTTCAAAAAGTAGCAAGGTTTATTTTGACACCATTTGTTCTGGTGTTACAGAATTTAATTCCGTGATAAACTTTCCATTCTGGGTGGTGATATTTGGATGCAAGATGGCCTTTTCCCCTTGGGTGGCAGTACAGCTATGTTTCATTGAAGCAGCTTTGCATACTTGCCCATTGGATGGAGAATGTTTAGAACCATACTAGTTACTGGTACCTACTGTGCATGTGGCAATCTTAGGTGTTGCACTGTGATATCTCAGTAAGCACAATATGCAAGAAAAAGAGCGTTTCAATTGTATTGCTACAATTTCTTGATTTAAGAAAACTCAAGAAAGAATAAACAGTTGGGGTCAATAGGAGATGTGCAAGAAACTAAATCCGTTTGCCATTGGTTATTAACAACCTAGTTAGCTTTTTTAGACTGGAATTCTTGGCCACATGTTCACTAAATACTAATTTCATATAATATTCACCTGGAATTGGGACATTTTTTTTGCCACTGTTGTTAATTGTTTATCTGGAATTTGCTTGGTTTAGGCTGCTTCGTTGAATTTATGTAGCTTGTATCATTTCGTGGGAATTCCTTGTGCTGTGACGGATGTGGAGTATGGAAGTGTCTGTATATTAAAAGGAAAAAAGATGATCATTATGTTTAGAAGGTTTCCTTATTAGCTTCTTTAGTAAATCGTTGTTCTGCCATCGAAATTTCAATTGCATTGGACATCACTCAGTGACATACTTCAGCTTTGCATTTGTGTAGTGAAAATAAAACTAGCAGTGGTTCTCACTTCTGAGCTCTTTAGTAGGATCCCTAGTTAATTAAGACAGTCTTTTGCGTGTGCCTACTTACTAGTACATTGGCAAATTAATTGTACATGTGCTTATTTGTTTAGGTCTGGGGAAGATCTCCGGATGACACGAATCATTCAGCAAAACATCAACCCAGAGAAAACGCCATTGTTCCTTATAATCCTGATAGCACACATGAAGCTTCTGTTGATCAAGATGATTCAGATATGACCCCAAGCATCCAGGAGGCTTTGCATCGGTCAACTATGGACATCAGGTATCGAAGGGATTGTTCATCCAAAACCTTTTATTCCATTAATCAATGCATATGTGTACTTTTCAGAAATCTTAAGCAACGTGTATTAGCTTTTACTCTTGATATTCATTTTTTATGTTTTAGAAATCTCAGTTGTATGATTAAGCTCCACTTTAGTTTGTGAGACTCCCTTTTATAGGACTCTTTGAGCGATTAAAAATATTTGTGAACAAAAGATGTCTTCTGAAACTAGGAATTCTTCCTGAAATATTTGTCTATCAGCTAAAAATGCAATAAGTGCAATTCCAATATGATGGCTCCTTTCTCATGGAGCTGCAGTTACAGGTTCCATGTTAAAACAAACTAAATAATTATGTGGCTTAGTTCTAAAAAAAAGTTATGTGGCTTGTGTTTCAAGTTTCCCAATGGTCATCTTATCGCTTTGGCAGCGTTCTATTCTGAGCAAAGCATTGTCAATGCCTAAAATATTATCAAATAGATTTTGTTGTGCCCTTAGGGTGTGTTTCAATAAGGGGGATTTCTTTGGGAATTTTTGGGATCTAGTTCAAACTCCCCTATATCCACACAGGCCCTTAGTGTTGTTCTAAGCATGTTACCTTATACAAATTTGTTATAATTTATATTCATTTTGTTAATGTAACCATATATTAGTTTCTATTTTCTAATCTACAATTCTTGCCAATAGTGGTGCAGAGTATGTAAGGAAGGAGGTGGCACTTTATGTACTCCCAACAAGGCATCTGCTAAAGCTGGACACTACATTGGCTTCTTACTGCGATATGCAACGTGTCCTTTTTCAAGAGGAACAGTCAGCATATAAGCAAGCCATGGATCAAAATATTTGGTAATTTAACTTCCTTTATGACTTGATGTAATATTCATTCTTGTTCTGTGGTAAACGTTTCACGTTTCTTTTGCAGTGATGGGAAGATTCACCCACTTACATCTATCCACCATACATCTACATACAATTCTTCTCTCTGCAAACTAATGGAATATTGGTGAGAACAAAATCTCCTTGTTTCTTGTTGGCCAAATATAGTGTATTAGTGTGTAATCATCTGTTATCTCAATTTTGCTGTCATAGTTTGAGCCCAGCTATAACTGCACTTCAGGATCGTCTGAAGGAAAATGAACTTCGGGTGAGTAGACTAGCTTGCCCTTCCGACGCTGTTCTGTCTTAAAGGGACTAATAGCTATTTGCTCACATAAACAGTTATCTACTCTATTGGAGGAGGCTAAACAACTTGAGGCCGAGACCCAAAGCATGAGAAATGATTCTCCTCGTCGCATGATGTATCATGGGGCTAGTGGCAGCAGTTCACCAATGGCCCAGGACAAGTACGCTTCTGCCAACAAAGGGAGCCCTAGAAGTCCTAGTGGCAGCAGCCGGAGGAAGGCTTCTTGATTTCGATCTTGCTCGCCTTGTTTTGATGAATATTGCCAGTTGCGGTTCCACCTGATGCTTTCTGAACCCCCCCACCTTGTCACTCTTATGATGGATGAAGGTGCGCACAATGCCACTGTACATATCCAGCTCCTTTCAGCACTTGTGCTGCTGTGGAAGTTACCAACAGTCTCCTTTAGCTTTGTATCGATGTTCCTTATCCTGCTGCTGAAGCTGCGCCAAATCCTTTTGTATGGTTGCCCCGAGTTGTAGTCTGTACCGGGGGCTGGTTTCCTTGACAGCTGTTGCTATTGGCTAAGGTGCAATATTTCTCGGGCAGGCAAAGACGAAGCTTGTCTTTGCTTTGTAGTTGGAAAAACTCTTGTACCAATCCCATTGTTGAAATGTCCAGGCAGACCTTGCTCCCAAGGTGCCAGAGCTTTCACCCAAACTGACTAGAAAGAAACTTTTGTGAACAATGCATGGAACATCCTATTGCGATCCCCCTCTTAGCAGCTATCCAACGTACTGGAATTCAGTGAGCTCTGGAGCCTCTACCCGTCCGGCAGCGGTAACATCTTGTGCCAATCCCATTGTTGAAATGTTTGGAGTTTTCCTAAACGAAAGTGAAATGTTCAGGAAGGAAGATGTCAAGACGGCCGTGTCCGTTGTTGCTTGACGGAGATGTGATGTGCAATCCTGTATATGTATTGGCCTGGAAAAATGACTGTACAACCGATTATACGGCCGGACGATGGTTTACGTCTTAAGTTACGAAGGATCGGGACGTCGCTATACCAGCCCGGAGCTGTGTGGTACGAGGTTACGAACAAACCAATGAAACCGTGGACGCCAACTAGGTCCAATAATTGTGTTGCAATTCAAGGTTCAAGCTCGAGTGGGAAGTATGGGGGACTGGACGGTGTTCGTTCATATATGGTGATTGCGTTTGTGTCATGTCATTTGTTCCTTCACAAAGGATGTGTTTGGTTGAAGGGATGTGGTGAGATGGAATGAGATGGGGATAGGATGAGATAGTTCCACAAAAAAAGTGGAACCACATGGTCCAGCATCTAAGAAGAATATTCTCTAAATTTGCACAGGCTCATCCCACTTTGGACCATTCTATCCCACCTCATCCCTCCAACCAAACACACAGATAGGCTTGGTCAAAGGAACCATCCCATCCCATCCCACCTCATCCCTCCAACCAAACACATCCAAATTGCATAAGGATTTTGACCGTCCCATGATTGCCACTAGTTTAGGCATAGTAATAGGTTTAAGTTGAATGATATATATCGCCTATCCAGACATGTCAGGAGCCTAGGAGTAGGGATGGCAATTGTGCCCGTGGATAAATACCTTAATAGAGCCGGGTATGGGATGTATTCTTTGCCCACGGGTATAAAAATGGGGAGAAATCTTTGCCCATCGGGTAAACGGGTACGGGTATGGGTTAACTCTACCCGTACCCGTCTCGTCCATTTACCCGTGAAATAAACTGATAGGTGGGCCATTCTAAAATAATAAACCCTAGAGTACGTACTCAGAAGTCAGAAGTTAACTCTGCCCGCCGCCCGCCCAGATAACTCAGCTCGCCGCCCCTAGTCCCTACTCCCTACCCGTGAGTCCTCGCATCTCCGGCTCTCCGCTCTCCGCCCCCCTCTCGCACTCTCGCTGCCCTCGCACGGCCCGCCTCCAGATCCGCCTCCTCCGCCCCCACCCGGTCGCTGGCCTCCTCCTCCGCCCCCAGATCCGCCTCCTTCTCCTCCTCCTTCATCCTCCTCTTCCGCCCCCACCCGGCCACCGGCTTCCTCCTCCGCCCCACCTGGCCGCCGGCCTCCTCCTCCGCCCCCACCACGCCGCCGGCCTCCTCTTCTCGCCCAGATCTGATCCACTCGCCCGCCACCCTGCGCCTCAGCCCTAAGTGCCTCCGCCTCGCCCAGATCCGCCATTGCACTCAGCCGCCGACCGCCTCCTCCGCCCCTACACTACCGCCCGTCGCCCCCACCCGGCCGGCCGGCCTCCTCCTTCGCCCCCACCCGGCCATCGGCCTCCTCCTCTCACCGAGATCTGATCCACTCGCCCGCCGCCCTAAGCCCCACTCGCCTTAGCCCTCAGTGCCTCCGCCTCGCCCAGATCTGCTGTTGCACCCGGCCGCCGGCCGCCTCCTCCGCCCCTACGCTGCCGCCCATCGCCACTACGGGTAACAAGATTACTTGAAAGAGTCTTGTGTTTATCTCTAAATGAGTTGATACGTAATATATATTCTCATGCAGATGGGTACTTCTTGAGGTACTTGACAAAGTCTCTCTAAGATCTGTCAATTGGAAGCTGGCACCAAAACCTTCGATTAAATTATCGTTTAGGAAACTGGAGAATTGCAATCAAGTTGTAAAAATTGGGAAGGAATTGAAGTTTTCATTAGTAAATTTAGCTGGGAATGATATTGTTCAGGGAAACAAGAAATTATTTGTTGGTGAGTCTGACTACATCTATTCTTTTTAGTGATTGCTAATGGACTATCCTTCAAAACTTGTTCAGCACATAATTTAAGTTTTTGGTGTTGTCTTTTAGCACTTCTGTGGCAATGATGAGATTTAATATGCTTCAATTGTTAAATAGACTGAGATTTCACTCCCAAGGCTCCAAAGGAAAAGAAATTACTGATGCTGATATACTTAACGGGGCCAACAGCAAAGTGAAAGCGTTAGGAAGAACTTCTCGGATCGAAGGCTTCAAGGTTCTTTTAATTTCCATAGCTTTAAGTTTTCGTTTCTTAATAGAAACTCCAGTTGCTACGGTACGCCTTGTCTATCAACCATATGTACCGAGTGCACCGGTCCAACCCAGCCAATTACGTTGTGAAGTGTCTAGTGGAAGGTTGCTCTGCAAAGGTTAGTGCTCAACGTGCCAAGATTTTTTGCTCGGTCTTCTCGATCAAGGCGATGATCGACTACACTTGTGTGCTCAACGAGCCCTTGCGCCATCATCGGAATGTGACTTCCGCATATGTGGCAAGCGTCATCAGCCACCTAGTTGCGACGGACATTTCTATTTCTCTGAAGATGCTCATGTCAAAAAGCACCAGCGTGGTTGGCTATCCAGTCAGCTACAGTAAGGTCCGACGAGGCAAACAGAAGGTCATCGAGTCAATGTATGGGTGTACAAAGAGGCTTGCACTGAGATTGCTTCACCAGATAGTTGAATCAAACATTGGCACGTACGTAAACAATCTTGTGCATCCAGATGCTGATGGAGGGCCTAACTGCTTCATACTAGATCGGCTATTCTGAGCTTTCACCCGGCCCATTGAGAGCTTCAAGTTTTGTCATCTTGTGTGCACGATTGATGAACCATGTGGAGGTGACCACATGTGAGTGATGAGTAATTGACAGTTGTTTAGGTCAGTCGAGTTTGGTTTGGGTGGTTCGGACCCTGACGTTGCGTGGTGCAACGGGCTCGGTCGGACTGTGGTCAAACTTGGTCATATGGGATTAGGACGCTGATTCTTTGATTTGACAGGTTTGGACTTCGTCTGTGGTAAGTGTGATGGTATTTACGCTTTCATGTGTCGAGCGGTGCTATTTGACGTGTTTTCTTGTCTGTGTGACTGCAGGACATCGGGTGGAGTCGTGGCGAGACACGTGGACCGGACTAGGCGCAGGTGGCGCTGAGGTCAGAACGGTCGGGATGTGTCGAAGACGACGTAGACTCGAGGTGGTTGCGAGGCGTGCGAGGCAAGGAGCGCGGAAGCATCCCGGAAGGTGCAGGAGGGGCGAATCGATAAATTCGCGAGGCTGCACAAGCGGGAGCGGGCGCCGTTGGATTTAGCAGGCGTAACGGGGCGGAGACCCGTTAGCCAATGCTATAAATAGGATTGAGGGGCTGCATGCCCACTTGAGCACTTGAAAAGGGAATTAGGGTTTGCTAGAGTCAAAAGAGTCTTTAGTGGTTGTTTTGGCTTTAGGCTTTAGTGGGTGAGATTTGGTGGTGGAGGCAGAGGTGTGCTCCCTGCCTGTCCCCTTCGATGGTTGTCTGAGAGTGCTCTCCCCTCTGTGTGTATTCCTCCCAAGAAGTATGTGAGTTTCTTGGTGATTTTGAGGATTGAGTGGGAGATGAGGGATTGAGAGACTTGTAATCACTTCCTTGTCCTAATGTCCATGCGTATCGAGACGTATCTTTGATCCAATGAATGAAAATCTGGAGTTTGCCTTTTGTGCCCTGTTCTGTTCTGTTCTTCGATTTCCCCTTCTGTTGATTTTTGACTTTCGTGATTTCTTGTTGCCGGTTGCTAGGAAGTGCCAAAATGGGTTGCTCTATGATGGGTTAGTGCCACAAGATCATTTGATCGATTTCCCGAAGAGCAAACTTGGTTTAAATCTCAGATTTCAGTTCTGACCTTCCTCTGTTCATAAACTCAGTTCTAGGGTGTTGAGTGAAAACTTGATTCCCTTTGAGAGATGACTTGATTTTTGGTCTGAGGAGTCCTCTTGTTATTGCTAATATTCCTGCAAAAATTCATGAGCAAAGGACTTGGGACCTATGAGCAATTTGGCTTTTTGGATCTCTCTCTGAAGTTCTTCAAGTTTCTAGGGTTTTGAGTTAAATCTTGATTTCCTTCTTGGTTTAAGCTGATTTCTGGTCTGGGATGTATCCTTGCTATTGCTAGTATGCCCCAGAAGTTTCATGTGCAAAGGATCAAGGGATTGAGAGTATTTTGAGTTTTAGTGAAGTTCACTGTTTTTTCAGATCTTTGGGCATAATCTGATTTGCTCAGTTTTCAGTTGGATTTCTTTGTAGTCTATCTCCTCAGAGGTGTTTAGTTTAGTCCCTTGAAGGTTTGCCTTAAAGAAATTTGAAGAAATTCTTACTCCTTTTGTTTTTGGCAAGAATCTGAATTTTCTTGCGTGCAGTTCATGTCTTCAGGTTTGTTTTTTTTGTTGCTCTGAAGCTGCATTCAGAGACCTCCTTTTTCTGAAAGTTTCGGCCAAGTCTGAGCAGCAGTTCACTGCAGTTTGCTTGATAGCTGGTTGTCCTGTTTTCGTGTGTGAAGTTTGACCTTCTCCTGTTAGGCTTCAAGTCTTCTTCCGATCAAGAATCTTCACCATTTCCTTTGCTTTTCTTCCTGCGTGATCTTACAGTTGAGCTTGTGATCAAATCTTCCATTTAGTGCTTTTCATTTTTTTTCTCAGCTGATCTTCATCTATTTTGCATGCATATCAAACAGCATTATTTTCAGCTGAAATTTTTACTGGCTGGTCTCTGATTTATGGTGAATTTTTCAGTGTCGCATGCGTTCCAAATCTCAGCAAAATTATTTTTAATTTTCTGTGAGGTGCTTTGTTTTGCATCTTTTTGAAAAATCAGTGTACAATTTTCCGGGGGCGATTTTGAAGCGAGCGACATTCACCCCCCTCTGTCGCCATTTCGGTCCTACAACGATAGACGTCACTTTCCTCATATGGAGTTACAAGGGAACCACTCTCACCACGGTGGCGGTCGACGCGAATGATCAGCTTCTCCTAGAGGCATTTGCCATTGTGGAAAGTGAGAACACATCCAATTAACTCTGGTTCCTAGCGAACGTGAAGCAAGCGGTGGTTGGCAACTGACCCAACATTTGCGTCATCACGTATCGCAATGCTGGGTTGATGGCCGCGTTGAACACCATGCAGCATGGGACCGAACCCCTCAGTAGTAGAATGATGTGTGAACCCGGTGGTGCATAAGGCATCTTGCATCCAACATTTTCACACAGTTCTGCAACCAGGAAGTTCTGAAGATGTTCAAGGCACTGTGTCTGCAAAACCAGAGGTGGAGGTTCGAATCCAACTGGACAGAGTTAGATATGCGAACTACGGAGGGAGAGCAACTCCGTGGTGCCATAAGTTTCTCGGAGTGGATTCATTGGCACGCTCCTGAATTAGGGAAATAGTCCCTTTCTCTATGGCATGGATGGTGCGAGGTATGAGATTATGACGATCAACATGTCCGAGGTGTACAACAGCGTCCTGAAAGACGTGCGGCGCCTCCCTATCACCGCGATCGTGGAGGAGACATGGACTCACACTGTTAGTTATTTCGTCAATAGAGCCACCGTAGCCAAGCGTCAAATAGACGAAAGTAAGAAATAATCCGAGAACATGCATAGGCATATGGAACTGAAGATGGAGAAAGCCTGAATGCACGACATCTAGGTAATCGATGGCCTCTAGAGGAAGTACGAGATCTGGCTTTGGCAAAAATATGTGAACAGTCATGCTAAGGGCGAAATGAAATAGGCATGCATCCTGGGTGATGTGACAACATGCATCTGCAACAAATCGAAACTCCTGCACAAGTCATGCTAGTATGTGTATAAGGCATGTGCGCAAATGAGGCAGATGCCTGAGGCGTACATCTCAGAGTACTATGACATGCAACACCTTTTCAATACATGGAGTGCAGAGTTTCACTCCTACAGCTTGGACATGAGCTACAGAGATATTTGGCCAGACATGTTGCAATGGGCCCATAACAAGGAGTTGAAGATAACTGCAAAGGGACATCGGTAGACACAGTTCTTCTAGAACGACATGGATGTGAGCCAATGTACCAGCCTTACCCGCACAGTGAAATACAGAATATGTAAGACCTTCGGGCACTTATTGAAGGATTGCTCCAACAGACCGAGCTCATCTGGTTGCCACTCAGTGCTATAATCTCATGTATCTTTTAGTGTATCGCATTAATTCATATTTGTACCCATTTGAGATGTAATTGGCAATTAATCAATTGATTACCTGAATAATTTACTCCATAATCTAGTATCGCACGTGATGTCTGTTATATTGTTGTATTTTTATTTGTACTCCTTTGTATGATGTACGTTTGTTCAATGCATATCGACCCCTCTAGCTTAATGTATGTGACACAACATTTGAACAATCCACTCAAAAAAATAGCAACCGCAACGACGCGTACACCATTCAGTTACATGCTTTATGTGATTGAGCATAACCACGAACTACATGCTACAAGCTTCTATGTGCGTGCCTACTAGTAGAAGGTGCCTCGTGGTACCCACATGGAGTGGTGCAGTGGGGGGTGCCTCGGACGTGGCTAGCCGTCGTTGTAGTGGCACGCACATATGCAGCTAGGGTTCGCGCAACAGCATGTGGGATCATACAAACTTCCTATGTTGACGACCTCTTCGTTGCCCCTCTCGCGTTGCATCTGTTGCCGGAGGTCACCGTTCTCCTCATTGAGACTGTTAATCCGTGCCTCTATATCTAAGATTCGCTCCTACAGTGTATCCATGTACCTCACAACATAGTGTTTATGGGGAGGATCGATCCAGTGGACGAAGTCATATTTTGTCATCTGCTGGAAAGGAGGGTTAACATGAAAACTCTATTAGCAGTAAGAGAAAATAAACTACTGGCTAATTGTACCATAGAGTGTGGGCATCGGAAGAAACATCGCCTGCCATCAAATTGGCCTTCGACGACCTGCACGACCGCGTCCTTCTTGTGTCTACATTTCTGCCATACTAGTTGATCCTGTCTGTTTGACGTCAAGCAGTAGTTAGGGCCGAAGTCCTCCCTTCTTTCCAGTGGAAGGTCTTCCTTTGGCGACTCCACTCTGACTGGCTTCTCGATGTCTGCCATGCTATGTTACTGTATAAAACAGAGGATTTTTCTTACTACAAGAAGCAAAACACAGTTTAGATGAGCAATGAACGATTGCGAGAGCTCTATATTTGAAGCGAGCGAAAGAGAATCCGGTGCGTTGCCACCAGAAGTTACAAACACGTTGTCGACATGCACCACCACGGGCGACAGGGGACAATATGGTAAAAGTGACATACGTGTGCACGAGGGAGCGGGCGAGGCGGAGCGACATGGCCAGACTAACATTTGTGCGGATGAGGGAGCGGGCGAGAGGGGCCGGTTTGTCAAGCCAACACATGTCCGAAGGAGGGAGCGGGCAAGGGGGTACAGTATGGACATACTGGCATTTCTGCGGGCAAGGGGGCAGCACCAAGGGGGACATCCCTCCTCGCATATCGCTAATTGTGATTAAATTATCATGAATTACCATGGCAAATTAAGAGCATATAAAATTTCCAAAAAATACACAATTAGATTGACTGTGTTGGCTCGTTTGCTATATGTAACAATTGCTATAAATATTGAAATCGTATTTCGAGCAATATTCAAAGGGGATAAAATTGTAAAAAAACTTACACAATGAAGTACGTTATGTCAAGAGTCTGTGCATAAAATTTCGTATTTTTGACCTCATTTGCTATATTCAAAATTTTGAACAAATATAATGTAAAATTACGAATTTAGACAGTGATTAAACCGGTTAATTACCTATTGTCCCGTGGATGAGCAGCAGGCGCCTGCCGTCTGCTTACAGAGTGGCAGGTGCCATGTGTCTCCCCTACGCTACCATCCGTCCACTAAAAAATAAAATCATCATTTATATAAATACACCACACGATATAGCTAATTTCATAAATACCGTCACAACCAGCATCAAATCTGTTAGGAATAGTCCCACATGGATTATAGGAGAGGAGCAAGCACAACTTATAAGTGTGAGGGAGCCCCCACTCATTGGACTAGTCTTTTGGGGGGAGAAGGCGTAATACCACTTATAAGGTTGTTGCTCCGTGGGTTTAGTTGTGTTCAGCCCATTTAGACCTGTGGCCCAGGATGTAACAAGTGGTATCAGAGCCCAGGTGTCTAACATCTCCTTGGACCTTATGGTTGCAGAATTGCCCAATCGATGTGTGAGGGGTAGATTGTTAGGAATAGTTCAACATGGATTGTGGGAGAGGAGTAAACACAACTTATAAATGTGAGGGAGCCCCCACTCATTGGACTAGTCTTTTGGGGGAGAAGGCTCAATACCACTTATAAGGTTGTTGCTCCGTTGCTCCGTGGGATTAGTTGTATTCAGTCCATTTAAACCTGTGGCACCCGGTTGGATCTAGACATACGACCAGGGTCCAAAAGTTGTAACAAAATCCGCTAAAAACTCCAAATCTCGTACGCTCGCGCACCAGCTGCGCGCAACAGTGACGAGGGAGGGACGCAAGTGACGAAGAAAAATGGACGCAAGCGATAAGTGAACGTACGAACGTGGCACGTCCATCCGCCCACGTGAATCAGCTGTTCTGACAGCCGCTGAAAAGCGGGCAGCGAGCGCAGCAGGCCTCGTACAGCGCTGCTCATGGCCCACCGGTCATCTCTATCCCTCCATTCCCGCAGCTCCGCGCCTCGTTAAATGCTGCTCCCGTGACTGGGTAGCACTGGTGCTCCGAGCAGCTAGCTTTAGCTAGTGTAGTAGTCCATGCAACTTTGTCGTTCTAGGATGGCGCTGGCACTACGACAGACGAGGCCGGCGTCCGCTCTGCTTCAGCTCGCTGCTCTCGCCGGCGTCATCGCGCTTCTCTTGCCAAACGCCGCCGAGCCCCGCGTCCTCCTCACGCTCGATGACTTCGGCGCCGTCGGCGACGGCATTGCTGACGACACTCGGGTAAGCACACGCAAGAGACGTCCAGCTCGTTCGCACCCAGGGGAACAGAACATTGGCCACAATGCGCCCGGGAGCTTTGGAAGCAACTAGCTAGAACTAGACACAGTGGCGGGGTGAGAGGATTAGGCATCGTATTTTGATAATTTTGCATTATAACTTTATATATTTTTAAAAAATTATTATCGTACTACTATTTGATCTCTCCTGTTAAATATAATTATATTGCATAGTTTACTTGGGCTCCTCGTTTTTAAATGGTGGCTTGTCCCTGGCTAGACGGCTAGTGATGATATCATCTGTTTTAGGCCTTTGTGGACGCTTGGAACGCTGCCTGCGCCACCAACGATCACACCATCCTCAACGTCCCTGCCGGCAAGTCCTACCAAATCTGGCCGGTGACGCTCACCGGGCCCTGCAGGGACGAGATCAAACTCTTCGTACGTTCGCGCGCTCGTGTGCTACTTTCTTCCCTGGTACGTACTGTGCATTTTTGTTCATCGAGTTTTGATCTGTGCCGGCTAGATTTCTGGGAATATAATCGCCCCCGAGGACCCGGACGAATGGCGGGGAAGCGACCGCGACAAATGGCTCCACTTCTACCGGGTGGAGGACCTGTCGGTGAGCGGCGGCGGCATCATCGACGGCAGGGGGCAGCGGTGGTGGGAACAGTCCTGCAAGGGAAAACACCACATGAACAGCAAGGTAGTATTAGCGTCACCCGACACAGGGAATTATAATATGCCTTGTACTGGTGAGGACTGAGGACATGACCAAACTGCCCCTAAATCTTGACATTACATTGCAGAAAAAACCATTATTCTGTAAAAAAAATCTTCAGCAATTTGAAAGCAAATAAATGGTGTAGTTCGTTCGCTAATAGATGAATTATTAATGGGTTTTTGTTTGTTTGTTTTCCGTTTTGGCAGCATTGCACGCCCCAAGCTGCTCCCAAGGTGAACTCCTGAGTCCCGTTTAATTTGAGCTTGAGCGGAATCGTCAGCTATTAGAGGCAAAAGAATCATCTGTGTTTTTTTGCAGGCGCTTCACTTTGAGGGTTGCCACGGGATCAGAGTGCAAGGCATCACTCTGCAGAACAGCCAGCAGTACCACCTGACGTTCACCAGGAGCTCGAACGTCAGGGCGAATTACCTGAGGGTGACCTCGCCGGAGCATAGCCCCGACACCAACGGGATCCACCTCGTCGATGCGTACAATGTTCACATCATGGATAACCTGATCTCGACAGGTATGCGCTCATGTCATCGACACTTCATTCGCAGGCAGTGTGCATGCAGTTCCTGAAAGGAATTTCCTCTGTGGTTTGGCCAAAGCTGCGGCATGTCTAATTGTAGTTGACTAGAGGTTTAAGCAAGTTTAGCGTTGTTAGGGGAGGGTCCTCACGCCACCTTGGTCTCACGACCACCTCGGACGATGGCACCCGTTGGAGGGTCTACTCCGAGTCAAGTACCCAAGTCAACATCAGGCGATATACACAAGACCAACGTTGGAGACTTGACTCCGGATGAGATACGCAAGACCAACCTCAGAGGGGTCTAGAGCAAACTTCAAACGGGCCGATCCCAGGGTAGGTCCAGAGCTAACCCCAGAACGAGATACGCAAGACTAACCCTAGGCAAAATCCGAGGCCAACCCTAGGGAGGCCCGGGACCAACCCCGGACAAAGTCTAGGGCCGACCTTGGAGAGGTCTGAGACCAACCCCGGATGAAGTCCAAAGCAATCCTTAAGAGATTTGAGAGTCCTCTATTTTGTTAAGTGTGTCATGTCATTTGCCCTTGGTTTGCTTTTCCCCCTTTTGTTCAGGCGACGATTGCATCTCGATGGTGGGCAATTGCACGGATGTTCGTGTAAGATCCGTTTCATGTGGACCTGGCCATGGTATCAGGTAGCTTTTGCCTAATTGATTACTCATTAATTGTTCCTCTATTGTTAGTAGAACTAACACTATGTGTCCGTCAGTATTGGAACCTTAGGCGAAACCCCAGCTACAGACAAAGTAGAAAAGATCAAAATCGACACCGTGTTCATTTCAAACACCTCAAATGGGGTACGCATCAAGACTTGGCAGGTAAGAGCAATGCCCATTTCCCAACTAGAAATGCAGCGGCCATGTCCAGAACTCGGGATGTATATCTAGCTAAATACAGTAACCTGTGTGACTTCTGTTGTTCAGGATCGTTGCGGTTTCGCCCGCAAAGTGAAGGTCGAGGGGATCGTGATGAAAAACGTCTCAAACCCCATCATCATCGATCAGTACCACTCTAACCAGCCAGTTCCCTGTGGAACACCGGTATATATATACTCTACTGAACACACGAACCCCCAGCCATCTGATCGCCTGAACTGCACGTCTCTGAACTTTGCATTGGAAAATTTTGCAGACGGGAAACGCGGTGGCGGTGGAGAAGATCGACTACCTCGACATCACCGGCACGTCGGCGTCGAAGCGGGCGGTCACGTTCTCGTGCAGCGACACCGTGCCGTGCAGGCGCATTTCGCTCAAGAACGTGCAGCTGACCCGGATTGGCGGGCACAAGGCGTCCGCCTACTGCCACAAGGCGTCCGGGAAGGGCGTTGGTGTGGTCGTCCCGGAGTCATGCCTCGCCAGGGAAGACTTCATCCAGCAAGCAACGCCGCAGGGTGACGCAGAAGATGACGACGAAGAAGTTCCAGACTCATGGTGATGCTCAGGCAGAAAACGAAGAATGTTGTAATGCGATGGTAGTCTACCAGTCTATATATTGTATCTAGCTTATGCCTGTATGTCCTATGGATCCATGCGTGTGCTGTAGCTATATCTCCTACCCTTGTCGTTGGAGGACCCCAGGGTTGGAGAAGCTAAAGGCGTGAGACAGTAGAGAGTGGTGAGCGAGCAGTGAGCAGTGAGTAGCGAATAAGAGGTACCACGAATGCTCCCATGGCGCCCTATTTATAATGGAGATGTATTCTAGTAGTTTGCTTCCTTGGTACAATGCCACTGCTATTATTTTTCTATGGATGCATTTTCCAAGAGTACCAAGGGATCCATAGCCGACTGCCTGGGAGCAGGGTATACCACAACGGTAGTCCCTCGCCTTCAAGCTCGAGGTTCCGGTGAACAAGGTTGAGTTCGTTAATCATCAGCCGTCCAGTTTCTTTATGCAAGGGAGGTGTTGCGAGCTAACATAGTGGCACCGTCTCTCTCCCTACGAGTTCCATTCCTACCAACTACGGATTGGGTGAGTCATTTGTGCGAATTTCTTACTTTATTTGACCGAGATATGAAACTATGATTTATGCCCCCATTCATTTTAGCTTTGGGTTCTAACACGTTGGGTTTTTAATTTTGGATTTTATTTTGATTTTGTCTTTTTTATGTTCTTTACACTATTCATAGAGATATAATAGTGTTTTTATATTTCTTTAATTTATTTTAATTAAATAACTTAGAACAAGCTAATAATCAATACAATACAATTTTAGTTAAAAGACAACTGTAATTTTAACCGAAAGACAAAAATCGGAAGTCAGAAACCGCTAAAGAAATCGAATTAAACGAGGCCATAGAATGACTAGTCTTGTCAATTGTCGGAGAAAGATGGCGGAAGACGGCGGCCCATTTATAACGTTGCAGGCCAGTCTTGTTTATTGGGCGTGGCCAGGTCGGGGCCGGGTGACATGATAGAAGCAGTGCCCCTCGGCGCGGGCTGCAATAAAGGCCCAGACGTGGAGCGGGGACAGGACAGTTTCGGACGCGGCGGACGGCCTCTCGGCTCGTGCTGGCCATGCGGTATTAGGCCCATAACCAAGCAGGCGTCAGGCGTTCGGTGGACGGTCCCCTCCGCCCAGGCTGTAGGGATTAGGGAATGCCACGCAGCCGGGTGAATAGCCGAGTCCGGCCCAGATGCTGTCCATGACTCGTGGATCCAGATACTAGAACAGATATTTTCCATACATAGACCTTGTCGGTAAAAACATTAGTATTCTGTAGAAATTTAATCTAATGATCTTGTGTAAAGTCAAATGAATGGCTAGGCAATAATAGTGTACCAGCGTGGCGATTCACGGGCCTAGCTACGCTGCCGACCTTGGGTCGCGGCTGAAGTTGGCCCGCGCACTGTAGGTAGGTGCTGGACTGCTGGTGATGGCATGCGAGTGCGCCGGCAAGAGACCGAGCTCGTCCCGTAAAACCGGATCTTGTTTTGTAGCAGCGAATCGTACAGCGCCGTACGTGCGTCCGTCTTTTATCCACGCTGCTGCTCGATCCACGCCTCATTTGCGCTGCTTCCGTGATTGAGTAGTGACACAGAGCTAGCTAGCTGGCTAGTGGCGCACGTCTCTTCGTTCGAGGATGGCACTGGCATTGGGAGCGGCGGCGGCGACGACGAGGAGGCCGCCGGTGACCAGGCCGCTTCTGCTCGCAGTTCTCGCCGGCGTCGTCGCTCTTCTCTTGCCGAACGCCGCCGAGTCCCGCGTCCTCCTCACGCTCGACGACTTCGGCGCCGTCGGCGACGGCACTGCCAACGACACCCAGGTACGGTCCGTGCATACGCGAGGGCCCAGCTCACACCTGACAACCTTGCCTTAGCCACAATCAGTGCAGGAATTGAAGAATTGTTATCTTTTGTTTCTCTCTTCAGGCCTTCGTGGACGCTTGGAACGCCGCCTGCGCCACCGACGACCACACATTCCTCAACGTCCCCGCCGGCAAGTCCTACCAGATCTGGCCGGTGACGCTCACCGGGCCCTGCAGGGACGAGATCAAGCTCTTTGTGCGTGCGCGTCTGCAGCTTTCCGCTTTCTTGCCTAGCTACATGTGCACACTTCTGTTCATCGACTCTTGCTTTTTTGCCTTGCAATTCGTCAGATTTCTGGGAACATCATAGCGCCGGAGAGCCCAGACGACTGGCAGGGCAGCGACCGCAGCCAATGGCTCCACTTCTACCGCGTGAGGGACCTGTCGCTCAGCGGCGGCGGCATCATCGACGGCCGGGGGCAGGAGTGGTGGGCGCAGTCGTGCAAGTGGAAGCACAACGCGACCGAGGTAATGGTGTTCTAGGGATAGACTATTGCACATGCGACTGAAATTTTTTTATTTTTCAGTCACTTAAAGTTGCACTTTGAATCATAAGTTGCACATATTTTTTTGGGGGGGCTGCAATTTTAGTTGATTAAGAGTGCAATTTCAGGTCACCTGAAGTTGCACTTTTAATCACCTAAAGTTGCAGCTGGTTTTTTTAGAGGGGCTGCAATTTTAATTCATTGAAAGTACAATTTCAAGTGACTGAAACATAAAAAAATTTCAGTCGCCTGTGTAATAGCGAAACTGGGTGTTCTAATGCCTTGTGATGGTGATGACTAGAGGGCATGTCCAAACTGCCCCTAAATATACCTTGACATTAATACATTGGAGAAGATCTGAACACTAGTTCATTGTTTGTTCTGCTTGTGTTTTTGCAGAATTGCACCTCTGAAGCTGCTCCAAAGGTGAAAACTCATGCGTCCCGTTTGATTGGAGATTTGCCACCTTGAGGGGAATCACCAGAGGCATGCATCATTTGCCTTAATTGTTCTTTGCAGGCGCTTCACTTCGAGGATTGCAAAGATATCAATGTGCTGGGCATCACACTGCAGAACAGCCAGAGTTACCACCTGACGTTCACCCGGTGCTCGAACGTCAAGGCGAACTACCTGAGGGTGACCTCGCCGGAGGACAGCCCCGACACCATCGGGGTCCACCTCGTCAGCTCGTACAATGTTCACATCATGGATGACTTGATCTCCACAGGTATGTGTCCATGTTGTATTAGTCAGCTCCGAGTTCCCTTGCAGTCCACAGTTTCTCAATTTCATTCTGACAGACACAATTTGGCCAAAGTGCCGGTTGCTGAAAATATTTTGTTGTTTGATTGTACAGACTAGAAGTTTTAGCTTGTATGGAATGAATACTGGAACACTTATGCATGTTTCTCAGAGCTTGAGACTTGAGATTTCCATTCCATTAAGCATGCCATGCGCTGGTTTTAGCGCTAATTTGCTGTTCTTTTGACTTCCCACTCCGTATTTTCAGGTGACGATTGTGTCTCGATCGTGGGCAATTGCACAGATGTCCGTCTAAGAGCCATCTCATGCGGACCTGGCCATGGTATCAGGTAGGTTTTTTCATATTTCTAGTAGATTTTTCATCAAATTTTGAGCTAAATAAAAAAAGAGACCCAAGCCCAAACATACTTCACATGTTTTCTTAGTTTGCTAGTAGAGATAAGGTAAGCTAACAATGTGTGTGTTTCAGTATTGGAGGTTTAGGTGAAAACCAATCTTTTCACCAAGTAGAAAAGATCAAAATGGATACCTTGTTCATCTCAAACACCGCAAACGGTGTTCGCGTCAAGACCTGGCAGGTAAAAGCAATGTCCATTAAATTCTCCACCTGAATCAAGAACAGCCATGTCAGGATCTCAGCATGATACGGAAGTCAAAAGTGTGTTAACTTGTGTTGTTCAGGACGGCTGCGGTGTAGCCCGGAAAGTGAAGTTCGGCAACATTTTAATGAAGAACGTCTCAAATCCCATCATAATCGATCAATACTACTCCAACCGGGGAATTCCTTGCGGAACCCCGGTACGCTCAATTCACAGACCCCCATCACCATCTGATCATCTGTTGTACACAGAGCACCATATCTCTGAACATTTCATTGGGAATTTTGCAGACCGGAAGCGCAGTGGCAGTGGCGAAGATCAACTATATCGACATCACCGGCACGTCGGCGTCGGAACGGGCGGTCACGTTCTCGTGCAGCGACACCCTGCCGTGCAAGCGCCTGTCGCTCAAGAACGTGAACCTGACCAGGGTTGGTGGACAGAACGCGTCTGCTTACTGCCATCAGGCGTTCGGGAAGAGCGTTGGTGCTGTCATCCCGGAGTCGTGCCTCGGCAAGGAAGACTACATCCAACAAATCCCGGGCACCGGAATGCTGCAGGGAGACGCAGCAGCAGAAGACGACGACGATGATGAAGAAGAAGATGCAGATTGGTGAAGCTCCGGCAGTTCGCGCGTACACAGAACACCAGTCTACCAGAATGTTGTAATGTGAATATGCGATGCAGAGCAGCAGAAGCCGAAGGAGAAACCTGTAATTCTGCATGTAGTCATGTACCGTGAATCCGGGATTTTTTTTGTTTTGTTTTTGGTTTTGGTCTAGTGTAGCATGCTTGGACTGTAGGTTGCTGTGTCCACGACTGAACCATGTTTACTGCCATATTTGGTGTTCTGTAACGCATGCAATATTAGCTACCTCTTTCCATGATTTGCGCAGCTTTAGTGGTGCCATTTGTGTGTCAGATTGTTGCGTCAGGGCAAGAAGGCAGACCGTGACACAGAGTTTGCCAGACCTTGCATTTGCAGACTTGAACACACCACTACTACTACCAAAAACAAAAAACAAACAAACAAACAAACTATAGTAAACATTTCATCATAGACGGTTCATACCCTACTATCATAGATAATTATTAATACGAACCGTTTGTGATAATTGAGACATCGTAGACGGTTTCTAATTAGCACCTATTGTGATAGTTCACAGATGATCATTAATATAAACTGTCTGTGGTAGTTGTATATCACAGACGGCTTGTGGTTAGAACCGTATGTGATATGCTTCATCTCCCCGATGCGCGCCTTCGATCGTTTCGACTCCCTTTGATCATTTCAGCTCCTACATGCGCCTCTTCGTCTCAAGAGGCGGATGCATTCCTTGTTGTATAAAAATGATCGTCTGCCACCAGAGATTAATCCTGTACGAGCACAAATAAATGGCTCCCTATTTTTCCTTGTCGCCGTCATTGATGGCCAACCTGGCTATCTTGGATGAGCACCTCGCTGGCCATATGCTGGCGGATATTGCGAAAGGACACTGTGCCAACAGTGTCCTCCCTCCTATGTCCAACGATTTGCCAAAACAGTTGAAAGCAACTTGCATGTTCTTATAAATGAAACTATAAATTTTCATTGTCCTAGAGGATCATTACATAAAATCGTATCTTTAATTTAATGTTAAGATACGTGAACCACCTTAAAATTCAAAGTTTTGATTTCTTTTTGGATTTTTGGTTGAAGTCTCAACTCCTTCCCTAATTTGGCAATTCACCTCCACACCTTGCCTTTCCTCTTTTGCTCCTCCACCTCTCCCTTTCATTGACGTCTACTGTAAACCCGTTTCCCCACCGCACCCTTGTTTCTTCTGCCCACACGGCCACCTCTTTTGCACTCAAATTGCGACTGCGCCACCGCGGGTGTCCTCTCGCCAATGCAATTACTAGCGCCTTAAAAAATAGGGGCGTTACAATATGCAAGCTAATGCAATTGTGTGCCTTTGGGAAGGCACAGCGTTCATTTGCATGCAAGATATCGAGTATGCAAGTTCAACTTGCATCCCATCTATCCCATCTGATCGCGTCTATTTATAGTACCGATTTCCTTAACAATAACCTTGAGGTTTACCATGGAAATATACCTGAAATTCACTTCTCCAATTCAACCAGGAAAAAACACTAAAGAAAAAGGGTAGGGTGCAAATTACAGGACAAGCAATATATTGTCTACACCAAGCGGTCCATCGAACCCGAAATAGCACCTTGCATCATTATTTTCCGGAGCAGCAAGGTGCAACATACAACGCTAATTGTAAAACAAGAAGCACTAAATCATGAATCACACAACACTCTGGTAATTTATCAAGCATGCAACAATGGAACAACTTCCTGTCCAAGAGACACCCTACTTCTGTCTCTTGTAGATCTTGTGCAAGAAGGACTTCAGAACGTTCTGAACAGCAATACTTGGCTGGGCTTCAATATCCGCAATCAGCTTCTTGTAACTCTCATTCTCATAGTCATGAAATACAGCCTAGAATGAAAATAATAATAATAATAATAATAATAATAATAATAATAATAATAATAATAATAACAATAATAATAATAATAATAATAATAATAATAATAATAATAATAATAATAATAATAATAATAATAATTTGGTCATGGACTCAAATAGTTGACATGTCAAAATTTGCAGACTATGTCAAGCAACTAAACAAGAAGGCCACAATACACAGCAAGGACATTGACTGTAGCCCTGTAGTTGTTATACAAGATACAAGCAGATTATGTTGACAAGTCTCTAAAAAAAAGGTTTCCTATTGGCATGTTATACCAATTTAAACGCACTAGAGTAAATGGATGTGCATAGGCCATGGTGCGCATGGAGGACGTCAAGTGAAGTTCTTGTTAACATACAAGAGGAGAAAGATAACTTTGATGAATATTCAGAACATGTCCTATAGGCATGTTGCTACAAATTAAACATGCTTAAGCGAATGAAATGACATGGTCCTACTATTATGATCAACAGATATATACAAAATAACATCAAGAGTTAAGACAAACCTCTAGGTTAAGTTCTTTGTAGAGATTCTTCACTTTTGCCACACAGGCTGGATCTTTCTTGCCATAATTTTCCTGTAGGAGCATTAAGTGTTGAGACAACAACTTTCATATCATTGGAAAGTAGTGTGGAGATGACTTACAAATAGAATGCACTTTTGGCTCTCGTCAGAATGCTCAAGAGCTTGCACAACTAACCAGGAGCACTTGTAATCTTCAATATCAGTTCCAATCTATAATAAAATTCAACATTGATTACATCAGAGCTAAAGAAAAATTACCAATAATAATTGATGTTCATTCAAGCTACTACAACAGGTTAAGTGTACTAACCTTGCCAATAAATTCAGGATCACCATAACAATCTAGATAATCATCCTGTAAGAAAACAATCATAATAATGCTAAGTAGACTGATGCTTGTGGAAGAAAATTGGTTCATATTGTTATCTGTAGCAAAAACAGGAATTACCTGGACTTGAAAGTATGTTCCCATCTCAACAAGAATGTTCTCTACAGCACTATAGTTGTTCAAATTCTCACCAGATAGCAGCAGTGCACATGCAACCTTTGATAAAAGCAATAACATATCAGTACCACTTGCAGCTAGTATCAATTACCAAAAAAGGGGACTATATAAAAATAAGATATGAAAATAGAATGTCAATTTTATTTTTACCGGCAGATAAAATGAATAGTAGGCTGTCTTGTATTGAACAATGCGGTGGTGACTGCAAAAGTATCAGTTGTTCGAAATCAACAACACATAAAGTGTATATCCCAAATCATAAATACCAAAGATATATTGGATAAAATAAATTCGTTCTATAGTTATATGCTACAAAAACATGAGAAGAAGACTTATGATCCTAAGAATAGACACAATTGAACATGCAAAATTAGTTCTCCCCCAAAATTTATTACAATATTAACTTACACTGCGATGCTATATTTTGTTAGATCTTTTTCTCCCTCATGAGTTGTGATAAGGTCCAGCAATTGACCTGAAGCTGTCTTGAATTCAACCTAGAAAAACAAGACAAATATAATTAGTACCTGTAGTAATCTGTAAGTTCAGACCGAACTTACATGTATATTAGAATATATAATTACCTCATTGAATAAATCAAGGAGATCAGCATAGTAAGGTTTTCCCTTAAAGTGACACCGAAGGATTCGTGAAATATGGTTGCGAAGGATAATGCCATCATTTACAGCAATGAAGCCAACCTATAGCATAACAGAGGGCAGCATTAGGGATAAGCTTCATACGTACAAGTGAAAATAGGTAGTACAAAGTGTTCTCAAACAAAGTTACTTAACAAAAGAAGTATTTTTTCAATAAATAGATAAACACCGTAGTATTCAGAGAGGACAATTTCGGAAAAACCAACCTGAGGCACCCTAAACCAACAAGGCTGGCCACGTCGAGTGTGGGAGTCATCCATGATATCGTCAAGCACAAGAAAGAAAGCTTGAAGCTGCACAGACAACAGCAAGCTTAGAGGGGGAATTTTGGTTGCTTAACAGCCATTCTTCAGAACAACACAGAGGAGAAAACATTACCCATTCAATGCACCAACCAAGTGTGCAGGCAAGAAACATCTCCTCCTCACCCAGAACTTTGGCACCTTTCAACAGCTTATAGCTATCGACAACAGAGTGCCCACGGTTACACTTCCCTATCATTAGCAACAAACATGACTCAGAAAAGGTTACAAGTTTTCCTATAATTTAGAAAAACACATCAATTCAAAATCATCTCCTCACCTCCAAGTACATTGTAGTCCAACATCTGCTTCAACAGAAGATAAACAAGTTAAATTGGCAATGCACCATTCCCAATAGCAACAATTGAACTAATAAGATCATTACCACGCATCCAATCTATCAACTACCTTATGAAGCACTCACATACAAACAGTAACAAATGGAAATAATAGAAGGTAGCTTTGCGAACCGTCCAAGACCCAACTTATCGCCTATCCATTAATAACAGGCAAAAGGATTTCCATTTACAGAAGTTAACAATCATAAGCTTTGCTCTGTTATAACTGTAATTCACCTCCAAGAATTTCACTTAACCCGAAAGATCACATTTTTGCCTTTTCAAATTTTGATAATTACTTGTAGGCATTATTTTCCGATTGACTCAAACAGGCTTTGACAAGCCCATTTGTCGATTGGAAAGCAGTCAACTGAACGGGAGGGTCAACCTTCCCTTTCTGTACTTGCCGATTCACTACAACGTATTAACCCCCCCCCCCCCCCCCCCCCCCCGCGCTAATTCTTCACCTACTTACTTATGATTCAGCCTTTACCAGCAATCCCACGTACTAAACCAAATTAATTGCACTTCAAAAAACCCATTGGTGCACTGACACAAAAGGAAAGGCAAGAGCAGAGGAAAGAGAGGAAGGGAGCATTACGCGGCCGATCCACTGGTGCGACTCCTCGGTGAACTCGAAGGCGGGGTCCTTGAGCAGCTCCTCCTTGAGCGTCTTGTAGATCTGCGCGAACGCCGCCCTGGTGTCGCCGCCTACGCCATTCCCGACCGCCGCCATTGCCTCACACCTCCTCCTCTTCTCACAAGCAGCGAAACAGGGGGTGCAAGAAGAACAAGAATTGAGAGCGACCTCTCGAGTAGAGCCCCAGTACTGCGCTGGGCGAATTTGGGAGTAGAGCTATGTGGGACGAGATCGCGATGCCAACAGCAAGCTGGGGATGGCACAACACTGGAGTTCCTTTCAGAACAGAAAAGGGTTCTCTCTAGAGTTCAGAGTGAGGAGACAAACGGCAGAGTGAAACACAACAGACTACAACTATTCATGCGGATCCAGATCTGGTGTTATTGTATTCCAGTTCAAAACCCCATTTATCTATGACCCAATTTTTTTAAGTGCGGGTCTCAGAAAAAACGGAGACGTCAACACAAACGACACATAGATTTTAGACTCAAAAACTATTTAGATAATCTGCTTAGATTTTAGACTCAAAAACTATTTAGATAATCTGCTTTAAAAAGTTGTCCTGTTTGTTTCCACTTCGGAGAAACAAAAACCAAAAGACAAAAGCTCCGTTACTGGGTGGATGGCTAGCTCCGTCTCTATTCATTTTAGCTTTTTAGCGGTATTTTACTTTTAGCTTTTCTCAGCAATTAATATTTATTAGACTAATAAATCATAGCTAAAAGTTGGCTATTCTTTTGGATTGCGGTTTATAGCTTTTGGCTGTTCGCGAGAAAGAGTATGAAAAGATAGATATATATGAAGTCGCTGTAATATGTACTATAATCAACTTATAGATTTCGTTTTTAAAAAATGATTTGTTTGTAAAACTAATCACTGCTTAAAAACACTCTACTGTAACAAAATAGTTTTTAGAAATGAAAAAAGAAACCATAAATTACAGCTAAAATTATAGCTCAAAAAGAGCAGCCCGTGTGACTTCATGGGCGTACTGTTGTCATAATTCAGCCCTACAACCCACTGATTTGAAGGGGTGGTGTGATGAAGTGGTTCGTGTCGTTTTTTTAACAACGTTTCTAGGATGCTTAACAAGTTATAATGACATACAGCTTAGACTATACGCATTTGGCGTGTGGCTGTGTCAGCAATGACACGACGCAGAGTTGTCGCGGTCATGCAACGGGAAGTGAGTTTAAGTGGTGATTGGTTCGGCTGAAAAGCTCATGGCTTATGGTTGAAAATACTGTAACTGGCTGAAAAAGCACTGTAGCTGACAGAGACTTATTTAGCATAATTAAATTAAAAATATAAAAAATATGTTAGCCCATTACGTATAATACAAACAAATACGGGAAAAAAAAGAACCGGCAAAAAAGCTCAACAAAAAGTCAAAAGTTCAGAAAAAGACGAAACTTATAAATAGTGAAAAAATAAGCCAGAAGCCGAAGCCGAGTTGATCAGAACCTTAAGTTTCTGAATATTTATTCAACAGACCTGCTAGAATGCTGTCAGCCTGTCACATATATTGGATTCGTGAAAGAGAGCTAGATTTAAAAGGACGTTCGAGAGTTAAATTTGAAAAAAAAACCTAGAGTGATATTTGTGTGTGGATTCATGCAATGGTGCTATAAGCGGAAAAGATACATTGCTCCATGAAATGTTGTGTATGCGTAACGGATATTAACTAAGAGGCTCAAAATGCTTTGAGGAATACAACGGCGTAGTAGCTGGACGACACACAAATCCTATGAAGGCAGTGGCGTGGTCTTCCACTGCCAAAAACCTGATGACACGCTAGTTGGGTGTGATTTATGATTTATAGCTGAGATTTATGGTTTTTAGTTCTAACATAAACGTTTGTGTAACAAGCCAAATATCGATAAACCGATAAGTTATTTCGAAAAGGTTGTTTAGTTAAATCATTTCAAAATAGTAGCGAAAAACTACCTTATTTATTTGTTTGAGAAAAAAACATAAGGTATAAACTGAAAAGAAATCGGGCTTAGCCATTTGTTCCTATGTATTTGTAGGGGCATATCTTGATGCTCTGTTTTTTTAGGTGTTTGGAGAAATAAAATGATGTACAACCCAATATTATTAAGTCATCGACTAATTGACTACTAATCAACAACTAGTCATCAAGTCGGTACACGACGGACGACTAGGGAGGCCGACTCAACTAGAGTGCTAGTCGGGCGGTCGGATGACTAGTCGGTGACCAGCCGCGACTAGCCGGCCATGTTTAGCCGCACGACTAGAGGCACACTGGATCAGTTTCAGTTTGAGGCCCACTAAGAGAGGCTCGGCCCAACTGAGTGTTAATATCAGTGAGTGTTAAGAGTGAAGACTGCACGCCACATGCAATCTGTCATTCTCTTCCTATCGAGTAACTCTAGATCCTTAATCCTCATCCTCTGGTGTCTCACTCTTGTCCCGTGCGAGCCGCCACCCCTGAACGAAGCAGCAGCCGGCTGCCTCCTTCTCCAATGGCCACCACCGCCTCCTCTAGTGGTCACCACCACCTCCTTCTCTAGTGACCGCCGCTGCTTTGCTCCGGTCAGTGACTGCAGCCTCCCCCTCCCCTCTCCTTCCTCCCTCTTCTCTCCTTGCATCTAAACAGTCCGTTCAATCGTACTCTTATCTTTATGGTATTAGGTTTGTTTCAGTTCTTGGCAAGTTGCTCTCATCCAAATCATTCTTCAGAGACTTCAACAGACATCCCAAAACTATCTATATATCCCGGCAACGTGAGCCTCGTTGCTTTGCCAAACTTCACCAATTTAAGATTAAGGCAACACATGTTCTCACGTCCAGTGGCGCGTCCTCCCCTACTCTACTGATTTGATCTGCTCTACAGTGGGCTAAATAACTCATTAGTCGACTGACTCTGAGAATTAGTCGAGACTAGTCGACCAAGTCACCTCATTAACGATTTGACTCGACTTTATGACTTAATAACCTTGGTACAGCCTATGTCATGCGTTAGGCCTGAGAAAAAAAGACTCGGCTTGTCCACACCCCGAGCCCAGCCTAATTTTGCCTCGGCCTAACAGCCTTAATGGGCCAGGCTTGGGCAGTGATTTGATGCACACAAAAAAAAAGAATTAAGAAAAATAAAAAATCCGGCTTGCCCCGGAAACAAAAGAGCTCAACTCGCCCAACACCCTTAACGGCTCGAACATGGGCAACGAGTGTAGGCCCAAAATAAATCTGGTTTTTCTTCGGCTCGGTCAGGCCCGAGGGATGCTAAGTCTAGGCACGCGTGCATTTATCAAGAGCCGCATCAAATTCAGCCTGTTCCCCCTTTGTCGCACGACTAATCGACAATGCTGCTGATAATTTCCTTTGTCGTGAAGTCACACCACCATGTCACTTGCATGTCATTGCAAGTAGTAATGTTAGTTTTTGAGTATTTTTATTGTGGTGCACTGATGTTGTTAGATGGAAATGTTGATCAATAAAGGTGTTTCTCTGTGCGGCAGGCTTGTGGGCCCTGCCAGTTCTCACACGCCGTCCTTGCCTGCTGTGCTCCTGCCGTCCTATCGAGCTACGTTGGCGCAGCAGGAGACATGTGTCATCTGTCGTGCTTGTTGATCTTAGGGATAGGGTTAGAATTGAAAAAATAGACATTTAGAGGTTAAATTTGAAAAAACAAAGCTACTATACCTACCAGACATGCAAACAGTTCGATATTTTCGGCTGTTACACTAGTGTCAGTGTGAGAAACTTCGTCTGGGCAAACGTTCCAGCCGTGCCCGCGATCCTTCCATCGTGCGCCGCGGCTCGTCCGGTGGAACGCCTTTGCATACACTTTTCATCATTTCATGGCTCATGTGCACCACCATGCATGCATGACCGAGCTGCACGCTCACCCAGCCGGCGCGCGCGCGCCGAGCTGTTACCATTTACTAGTTCTCACTCCCCAACCAAAGCCAAAGCCCCACCCTAACCATTCTTGTGGCCGGGGGGTTTATCCGGTGCTTAATTGCGCACATGAGGCGCCCTCTCGGAGTGTCTAGGCATTATTTGGATGTTTTTTTAATTATCATCCAAATTTACGACCTTTAAATTAGAGATCAACATGCCTCTTATTTTTTTAAGGGGAAGGGGGTAGAATTCAAGAGAGATGAGGAAGAATTCATGCCCGATCTCTAATCCAATGGTCCTAAATCTGAATGATAGTTAGGAAGAAAATATTCGGATGATGTTTAACAAAACCCCCCAAAAAATTATGCCCGCAAAAGCAGGCTCCCGAGGTCTTAATTCGGCATTGCATTCAATCTGAACCCAAAACGTTTGGTTGGTCTCGGCGTCTGCTACGTCGCCCGGATCGCTTCCGGCCTTCAATTCCGCGCCCGGGCACTCCATCCACGGTGTCGATCGCCGCCCGGCCAGTGCCGCGCCGAGAGGCTCCTTTCGCCGGCCCCTCGGCTTAATTTGACGGCTTTTAATCATCACCGCGTTCCCCTCTCGTGGCTGCTCGCTCGATCGGGCGCGAGCGACGACGTCCGCGCGACGAGACGGGGTGACGTGAATCTGTCACTGCCATCGAGCCGGGGCCAGTGCGTGTCTCGTTGCTCCGTCGCTGCAGTGAGATTCTCGGCATCATGCCTTCGTCCCGACAAAATTTGACGTGCTTGAATCCTATCACATTGCTACTAGCTACTACTGCTATGTTGCCTGCTTGCTTGCTGCTAATCTTTTCCTTCATAAGCTACTGGTGATCGATTCCGACTTGTGCAGCAGCAGCAGCACGGTGCTAGCCTTATGGAATGGAAGTAGAACTAGTCAAGGAACGGTGGTCTGTTGTCCCTCTCGGAGCACCCATGGAGTTGATCCTTGACAGCGTCCTAGTACGTGCCGGTCTTCTCGAAAGGGACCTTGCTGGGAGAATTCCACGGGAAGCTAATGGCGGCTTAAATAAGGCGATGGATATATGGATGGATCGGAGTGTTGTGCAAGTGTTATTATGGGCCTGTTTGGGGCTGCTTTGCTCTAGTTTTTTCAGCTCTGCTCCACCAACTCCATCATGGAGCAGCTCCACTGTGGAGTTCCTGGAGCAGGTGGTCCTGTTTGGCACGCAGCTAGCTCCAGCTCCAGGAATGTGAGGTTTCCCTGAGAAATGTCCAATGTGCCCTGAATGATGTTTGGTGTATGTTTTGATGTATGCGGAGCATATGTAACTGATTTTTTTTTGTTGCCAATTGAAATATGATGTAAAATATTATAATCGCAATTAATTTATTCGAGAAAACCAAAAACCAAATATTTTGGTCAAATAATTCCATCCTTTTGTCCCATAAATTGCAACGTGCATGATAGATAATTAACAAAGTCCATCATTCGAATACAAATAATTGTCCATAGATAACTAGAGAGTAGTTTAAACCAAAATGACTACGAATGCAAGTGTTCCGATACATAATTCTAGCTCCAAGCTAGAGAAATAGCGATTGCCAACTCATCACGGAATGCATCCATAGTAGGAGCATTGGGTTCCATAGTAGACCCATTTGATGGAGCTACATATTTGTTATACCTTTCGGGTATTGTCGGGACAAAGTTTGGATCACGATCGAAGCGAGCAAAGTCCAAGTCTTCACCCCCCATGCTCACGAATGAAGTTATGAAGAACCATAGTTGCCACAACAATTATCTTTTGCTTGAACATAGGGTAGGGGCGCGCGGGTCGGGGGGAGAAGAGAAGTCGGAGAAGGAGTCGGGTGGAAAAGAAATCCAATCGGTACGGAGGAGAGGAATTGTGTAATGGCAGTGGTGGGTAATTTTTCACCAACTCCACGAGGAGTTTGGAAACCTTTGTTTGTGGAGTACCCCTTGAGGAGCTCCATAAAAAACGTGAAGTTGGCCTCTAACTCCACATTTTTCTTGGAGCGGAATTTTTGGAGTTAGACCTGTTTGGTTAGCGAAGTTGGGAGCAGAGCTGAAAAACTTGGAGCGGAGCAGTCCCAAACAGGCCCTATATCTGGATGGATGGGAGTGTTGTGCAAGTGTTATTACTGCTACAACTAGTATTACACGTAGGGCTGACGCTGGCAATTAGAGAGGGGTAAATTGTAGAATCATAGGTAGGCTACGTTAGCATAATTTCAGAGATCTACCGTGCAAACAAGGAACCTCCGCTAGTTATAGATCATGGAATTACCACTAGACGCGTAGACTCGTAGTGAAAGTGGAGTCGATATAACGTGTTGGTGTAGTAAAAGTCATACTAACCGCACGTCTCATCTCCCAGCTCCTTCTAGTCGTCACAACTTGCGGATCGTTCTAGTACTGAAGCTTCGTATCAATATCTCCAAGACTCCAAGGTATCCACACGTACGGCCCAGGAATACCACGTGCTGGAGTGCTAGCACCGGTTGCATGGCATTAGATGAAGAGGGTGTGGCGACTAGGGTTTCAGAAATTCTGAATTCAATTGGAAACCCTATGCCACCAGCCCTCTATATATAGGCATCCATGATGGGTCTCGAACTTAAAACTCATTAGGAACTCGTGACCCACATGAATTTATATCACCATTAGAATTATATCCAAGCTCTTTAAGCGTGCGAACTTATAGGTTCACGCACACTTGGATATGACCTGAGTACTCCAACTCGTCTATTAAACAGTAGCAGCCCCTGGCAAGATATACTGACTCCCAAGTATGCGTAAATATTATATCAAACAAACCTCAACAAAAGTACGTGCCATCCTTATTGGTTAGCTCGACCACTCTTTGTCGATCACGTGACTCAAATTCTCCAACTACAGTTAACTCTTTAACCGCGAGTAGCCTGGCAATACATTTCTGGAATCCAATCACTCAAGAGGCCTAGAAATATCTCTCCCGTTACTTGGAGGGGAAAATTCTATCATGATCGAATATGCCTCGATACATGCATCATAACAAAACCTAAAAATTACCTTTATAACTATCCAGTTATGGAGTAGTGTTTGGCAACTCCTAAGTCAATCATTATGTATGTCGAGTACGTGTGACGACCTCAAGTCTAAAGATATAGCATACGCATTATAAATGAGACCAACTGATGACATGTAAGAACACAATGTTCTCGCATTATCTCATGGTGGGTCGATCTAAGCCCATGTTTGCTAAAATGTATCCATATTATTGGTTTGATATCTCCATATCTATGACCTGTGAAACATGGTCATCAACCAATACATATACTAGTCTATTCATATGTGTCCTCATATGTTTCCGACTATGGATCATTTAAGAATAATCATCACAAAAATATAGAGTTTCACATTCAAGTCACATACTTGTTAATAAATATTGACAGTATTATTCAAGGAAAAAGATAACATACTATGCATAAATCATGAACATAATGAAATATAATCATCTCTATGATTGTCTCTAGGGCATATTTCTAACATGAATGATTCCTAAAACTTTTTCTCTTAAGGTATTCAAAATATTTAATCAAATAGCTATAATAACCAGCAGTTCAGATCACATCAACATAGCTAACCAAAACAAAACTAGGAAAAAGAGCCAACAAAATCAGTTGTCTCCCACACAAGCCTGGTCAGACTGTCATTGCTAGGCCGGTCTGACTGTCGGCTTGAGTCCAGTCACACTAGCTGGCTGGTCTGATCGCGGGTCTAGGGCCGACTCAACCATTCCCCTACTCCTAGACCTAAAAACCTCTCGGGACAAAGCTCAAGTACCACGAACTTACTCAAATATCATCAAACATTTCCAAGTTTTTTGTTCACCAAATCAAGAAACACAAGGATCTTAGGTTTTAGTTCACCAAATTGTAGATAATTGGATCTAGTTAACAAGAACACCAAAAACCCTAAATCTCAAATTACTTTTTGCTCGTAAGGATCTAAGACATGAGGTCTTTCAGATCTATTCTCACATGCCTTAACAAGATAATTTAAGAAAGAGATTGAGCTAGAACTCCTATGAACTCGAAATCACAAATCTAGCTCAAGAAGAAGAAATGCTAAGCAAGAACACAAACAAATACATGATTGAGACAAAGCTTTGACTTATTTCAGTGGAGGATGAGGTTTATATGCTCATAAATGTTTACAAGCTGTAACCAAAGCACCACCTTTCCTCTCTCTCTCAACCATGAAAGAAGACAAGGTAGTAAACTAAAACTAAATCATAGAGTCCTTAAGGCTACCACCTGCTCTCCTCCCTTGTAAATAATCAACACAATCCTTAATGGGTCTAACTTATTAAGCTTACCGAGGAAATCTATCAACCCTATTAACACGGGTTTTACTCACTCACGTATGCTTCTCAAAGCGTTTACAAGGCTCAACCTGCTAACTTTGTAGCGATTGATCCACATGTCAATTTTAGGTCTCTTTGACCTAAACCACTTCTCCTTTACGCCTCTCCGTGCAGCGAATTTGATCAATACACCAACCCAGTTTTTGGTTAACTATGAAAATACCCTCAACGAACCTTTCGGACACCTTGCCTTGACTTTGTCTTTATCTACATCTCAAAGTATCAACACATGCTTTGACATGCAGCCTGTAATACCCAATAACTAGCCGTCACGTCTTGTCATATTTAGACTCCCAAACCGTCTCTATGTGCATCGGTGTGGGGACCCTGGATTTACCAAGAATATCTGTATTTTAGTTATGCACAAATAGATAAACATCCTGCTTATGATTAAAATACTATAACAGAGTTCTTTCATAAAGTACGACATAACAGTCGATTATAGGGTTTTAAGGCTTATAAGCCTAACTTATATTACGGACGGAAAATGGCAAAAAGCAATCATACCACAGTCAACGCTTGAGTGTAAGGTCGACCTAAAACATATGATATTCACCATCATAGTATTCATCTTCTGTTGGCACATTCTCTTCATAAAAATCATTGTTTGGACCAAAATATGCAAGAATGAGTACATGCATACTCAACAAACCACGGTGGGAAAGTTTGATAATGTATATAAGGATTTCAAGGGGGACATATCATTACTAGTACCCATACAATTTTATTTATAAATATTTTGACATAAATTAAAACAAGTTCATAAAGGAATTTTTTGTTAGGTGCATTTTGTATATCAATAGTTATCTCACTTCCAAGTTACACTAATTTTAACTAATAATGTTACTTATGTCTTGATTTAGGAATCACCCCCTTTTGACACAGCTCCATTAACCAGAAGGATAATACATTTGAATGATTTGGTTTAATCTCTGTAGAGAATGCCTAGCTTTACCCACACGATATCTATAACTTGATCAAAGACGGGATAACAAAATTCATTACTGATTCACAACACTAATACTACCCAGTATAGAGAAGTTCCCTCTCAACAGTAGGTCCCTTACCAGGCCTTGGTATGGGTGACTCCTCCATTGCTCCCAGGGGTCATAGTGTGGCATAGATCGGTTTGTGATCTATGCCAACATTGAACCTACCCGTGGCAATACCAATGAAACTAATACAGTAACTAAATCAAGTTGAGCAATCAATCTTGTTGATGGGCGGTAATCATGTCTTTTTTCAAGGCACAAGCTAATTTCTTATTTACTTCAGACGGAACCACCTTTCTAGCAGAGTTGTACACACAACTACCGGGTAGCATATGCACGCAACCAGCTCTAAACCACACACTCATATCCGCCTTCAGCTAACATTATCCACAATATCACTTTGGGCAAGTGATCCAATATTTTATTCATCATACCAAGATAATAATAAATTCCAACATGTCAACTCGTTATAGTGGACCACAACATAATGAGATTATTGTTGTCCATGTTCACTACTATATTAATCTAAAATATGATACACTGACTCTAAGTTTATCAAAGAAAACCACATCAGATTATTATCAAGAATGGCAAGTAAATAATGTAATGAAGATATTAACTAATTAAATACGATCATTTAAAAATAGCTGATAACAAATAACATTAACAAATTAATAATACAGAAATTAACCTATACATAATATAACCCAACTAATAGGAATTCAATAAGATTAAGGAACGTGGCTTGCCTTACAACTTGTAGTTGGTGTTCACTCCTTCGTAGATTTCAAGGTCGTTGCTTCCTATTCCAGTTCTCTTGAGGGGCTTCTTCACCATAATGTAGCATACACACACACAAATAAATCCGAATAAGTCAATTGCAGGGCTACAAATAAAACACTATCAAAAGAAAAGAAAAAACAAAGCTAAAAAGCGAACGAAAAGGAAAACTGATGAAGAGTCAGCTTTGGAAAGTTTGGATTTGAGGATGGAGGGTGAACAATGATATTTAGAGGGCCCACTAGGATTTAGGTTTTGTCTACTATGTAGAACCGGTGCTAACTTAGTGAGAAACGGTCTAGAGCTAGGTGCATCAATCATGAATTGGTTCTAAATAGGTCTAATTCAGGCTGAATTTGTTGGAAACATGTTGGCTTAGAATAAATGGGTTGACTCGGACAAGGCTCGGTCTGAAATTGGTTTGGGTCTATTTTGGCTCAGTCCGAAGTGATTTGACTTGACCGCGTGCGCACAGCTCCAGGCTCAGGCTCGATCAGTTGCAAGTGGCTTAGGTCAGGTGCGTGAGACAGCTAGGTCAGACTGCATAAGCATAGTGTCGACTGGGTCGGCACTATTCTTCTTCTCTGTTGAGCAGAGGAGAATAGAGAGAGAGAGAAGACGATGGCAACGATGACATAACGATGGAATGGTGATGACAACATGCACAAGAGGTGTTCCCGGACATAGCGAACCCATTTTGGGTGATTTGGGAGGACGGTGGGGACCATGGTGGTTAGAAAAGGTAGAGCAAGAGTGATGGTCGTGAAAAGGGAGAAACTCGCCAGCAGTAAGTTATGGCATTCTCCGGTGCAAGCAGTGGGTGCAGGAGCATGGTTGAGCATGGGGAGTCTTCTAGTGAGGATGGCTTGGCTTGGAGTGTGGTGAGGAAGGCTGGTGGCAGTGACGGCCATGGTGGTGAGGTAAAGTTTGGCGGTGGCTGTACACAGTGGACGCAGTGGTCGACAGAGGTGAGGGAGAGCATCAGCACGTTGAACAACGACGGTGGCTCTGGCAATGTCTTGGTACAGGAAAGGTGCCAATAGAATCACAAGGAGATAAGGAGGATGATGGCACAGTCAATTTAGGAAGAAGAAGGGTAGTGGAGACGAATTTGGGTAAATTACTCGAACAACCGAAGAGAGGGCGGCGCTCTTGCCAAACTTGTGGACGACGGCGTGGCTCCTAGGTGGTATGACTAGCTTCAGGGAGTGAAGGGGAAGTAAAAGGGCTGCCTGACGTGGCTGCTACGACATTACAGCCAGTCGAAGGCAGTGGTGCACATGGAGCAGCAAGCGGCGGAGGTGGCACGTGGATGACAATGTGGGCGAGCGAGCTGGCGAGCAATGACCCAAAAGTTGTCACGCGAAAGTAAATGTGGTGTTGGCACAGTTGCGAAGTGGCTAAGCGACGAGATTTCGAAGAGGCTTTTGACCGGGCGAGCTGGCGATGTAGGGGCGGCCGACGCACTGGCGCGGAGTTGGGCCGCAAGATAAGGTTGGCTGGCACGAGGCTGAAGAGAAAATTGAGCCGGCCAAAAGAAGAGAGAAGGAAGAGGTTGTGGGTCAGACCAAAATCGGCCCAAGAGAGGGAAAATTAAAATTAAAAAATGATTTTTCAGAATTTGTAAAGAAAGAAGATAGCATTTTTGGCACACAAAAAAATAAAAAAATGGGAAAACACAATAAAAATTTTGAGAGATTTTGTAAAAAAATTACACAATTTTGGAATTTTTCGGGCTGTCACAATCGATCTCGTCACTTGACGCACTACATGCATCAAGTCGCGTTTTCACAATCCTTGTCTTTTCTGTGCTTCTCGCTTGAGTCACGTAGCTTCACCCATACTTACACGACCGCTTGGACCTTAGCTCCCTGCCTAGTCCAGGTCTATTGCTGTCGACCACCATGTCCTCTAAGACACCTGCACACTCAAAGACTAAGCAACTATATTGAACACAAGTTCCATGCATTTGACTCACGTAAGTCGAAACCATGCATGATGCAATACAACACAAACCTTTCATGGCTCAATTGACCTCAAACTAATTCAGCTCAACTCACCCTGATCTCTAACCGCAGCCACCGGTCTGACCACTCTCTTCACGCCAATTGGATCGTCCCGATCAGACCGCCAACCATTGGCCAGTCTATCGGCCACCCAGTGTGATTGTATTTTCAATGTTGGTCACACCAACCAACTCACCCAAGTTCAACCGCCAACCATGACCGGTCCGACTACATAAGCCCAACTACAAAACATGCTCTAGGGGAAAATGTAGCCGCCAACTAGAAATCAGTCATACTGTCCCGACAGTCTAACCACTCCCAAACTCTGATCACACTAGACCGCCGGTCAGACCATCGTTCATAGGCTGGTTTGACCACTTCTTCACAACGGTCTGACCGCCAACACTGGCAGTAAACTGAATGTTCTGAAACTATTACAAAATTTAAATTTAACTCAACTAAAATGACAAATGTTTGTCACAAGCATATTTTATAGGCTCAGTTCATTTCCACTTATAGCTTGTTTCTTGTGGTTTATGCTACAGTAACTAGCTTTTAAACGATGTGTTTTTTCAAGGTGGGGTCAACAGAAATATTGTAGTAAAAATAAAAAATGTACTGAATTCAACTATACTGGCAAAAATCACATACGACTATTCTTCTTTACGTATTGTCTGTTGTGAATAGTCAAAATTTAAAATTTTAAACCATAAAAAACTGCAAAAAAAATAAAATAAAACCACCCGTACCGAAAACATGGTTTCTCGGTACCCGAAGAATTAATTGAGTATTACCTAGCATGGCACGGCTGGTACTAATTGTCAACCGCCGTACTACTGCCCCCACCCCCGGGCTGCTTTCGTGAAACACAAATTAAGAACAAGGTAAAGTGTGATAGCAACCTGTGTAATGTCAGCTAGCTCATAATTCCTTCGTCACGACAGGGAATCAGAAAGGTACACAGGCATTTCGGATCACCCTCATTTAGGCTTAGATTTTTGATTTTAAATTTATTTTTCATTATTTTTAAATTTTGTCTTTTTTTGATATTTTAGTTTCTTGAGTTTTTGTTTGGTTCTTTTTTCTCGTATTTGTTTGTATTGTTTGTGGTTGACTAATCTGCTTTTTCTATTTTTAATTTTTTAATTTAATTACGCTAAATAAGCCACCTTCAGTTCTAGTATGATTTCAATCAGCTTCAATACAATTTCAATTATAAATCACTTTTTTCCGTCGAACAGACTGTCAGTGATGTGCAGATATTAGTAGTACAAAGTATAAGAGGTTTATTTTTTTTACAAAAAAGCTTGTAGTACACAATGTTCTCGTCTTCTGTACCCCCTCTTATTCTAACCAACCGGAAACAGTATACAGGGGAAAAAAAAGGGTAAAACAGTGTGAAGAGAGGACCACAGAAAACTAACATAGTACGTGCAATCCCTAATCTTCCGATGGTTCTTCCTCTTGTGTAAAATATACGGGAATCGATAATTCAAGAAGGTAAAAAAAAGGGAAAAAACTAGAAGTATTCCAAGGTGAAGTCGAAATGTGCCAGGCTCTGTCCTTGGCAGGGCAGCGAGAACTTGCGCTCCAACGACGCGTCGCCTTCCACCTGTCCTCCATAGCCACTGTGCTGCTGCTCCAACTCCGCGAACGGCTCCGCCTTCGCGGTGGCGCCGCCCGAGGTCCAGTGAAGCACCTCGCTGTCGAGCACACTGTTCACCTCGGCGCAGTTCCAGTTGCTGCTGTTGCTCGAGCTCTCCCCGTAGCACAGGTTCTCCGACACGTCCAGCACGCTGCTGTAGTTGGCTACGAACCCAGCGTCCAAGGCCTTGCCGTCGAACTGGCCGTACAATGCCGCCATGTTCGGCGCGCCGAGGTCGAAGCCGTAGCCAAAGTCTATCACCGGGAACGGGTCGAACACCGACTGCTTCGGGGCGAAGCCGTCCGCGGCCGTGGCAGGGGGCTTCTGATCTTGATCTTCAGTGTCCGGCAATGCCGCCGCCACCCCTGTGGAGGCGATGGGCTTGTGCGTGCTCGGGTCGATGCCGCGCTGCCGGAGCTTCTTCTTGAGGCAGCTGTTCCAGAAGTTCTTGATCTCGTTGTCCGTCCGCCCCGGCAAGTGCAACGCTATCTGCGACCACCTGAAAACATTTTCCATTTCCCTGAAATCTCAGAGCCCACTCTCTTGCCATCACTTTGCAAGAGTTGTACACGATGTGATGTATGTTTATGATAAATAATTAGCAGTTTAATTGACTCGAATTTAAATTTTACAAAAGTTTTAGAAAATTTAGTTTTCAGTTTATGCTGTTAAGATTCAATAGGTCTGATCGCCATGGAGTCAACGGTCGGAACGACAGGTGGATTATGGACTTTTGGAAAATTAGACATCAAACACTTGTAGGCTTGTTTAGGGATGAGAAATCAGAAACTGGAGCTAAAATAAATAGAGTTTAACCGAAATTCCAGATAAAGTGTTTTCTGGTACAATTAAATAATCAGACCAGCCAGTGGCTAACAGTGTGTCCGATATGGCATCGGCTACCTGGCCTGGTAATGGCGGTCAGACCAGCTGTTGACCAATTATTTTGGTCAAGCTAGGATTAGTGGTGATTGAGTATGTGCATGACATGGGTATCATGGGTTGATTGTGTTGCATGATGTGTGGTTTTGATAAACGTGAGTCGCGTGTATGGAACTTGTGCTTGAGATGGTAGCTTAGTATTTAAATGTGCAAGTGACCTAGAAAAAATTAGCGATCGACGACAATGGACCAAGATTAGGCAGGAGAGCTAAGGTCCAAGCTGTCGTGTAAGTCCGAACGAGGCTACGTAACTCAAGTGAAAAGCACAGAGAAGACAATGATTGTGGAGAGGTAAGTTGGTGCATATGGTGTACCAAGTAACGAGAGCGATGCACGTAGAGATGGTTTGAGGGTCCAAAAGTTTCATCAAGAGTATTTTGGTAGTTCTTCAAATACAGAGTTGGTGTCTTGATCAAAACCATAGCGTGAGGAATCGTAAAGGAAAAGTGGTTTAAGTTAAGGAGGGCTGAAATTGATGGGTTTATCAAGTAGGCTAGAGCTGTTGTTGGCTATTAAGAGGGGATGAAAGGAGGTGGTAGATTTAAGAATCCTAGATTTTAGGTTTTATTCTACCATCTTGTGTTCTTTCATGGTTGTGAGAGAAAAATTGAGAGAGAAAAGAGTTGCGATTTGGCTGAATATTGTAATCATCTATGAGTATGTAAACTTCACCTCCACTGGAAATAGATCAAAGGTTTGTCTCAATCATGTTTGTGTTTACATTCTTACTTGGTTTTGTGTGTTTTTAGCTAGATTTGTGAATTCGTGTTCGTAGGTATTTCAACATGAACTCTTACTTAAATTACCTTATTAGGACATGTGAAAATAGATCTGGAGACTTCATATTTTAGATCCTTACAAGCAAGAAGTAATTTGAGTTTTAAAGTTTTTGTTGTTCCTATTCCCTATATTTAATTCTCTCAAATTCAGTGAAATTGAGCCCAAGAGCCCTTATGATTCCTAATTGGTTTATACTCCTAATGCCTTAAATAAGTCTTATGCAAAATTTGAAAGTGTTTGATAGGAATTAAGCAACTTCTTGAGATTCAAGTTTTGTCCTAAGGGTTTTCGGGTCTAAAAACAAAGGACTGATCAGACTAGTTCTGGATCTACGATCAGACTGGACTTAGCGATCAGACCGTCGTTGCACTTACGGTCAGATTAGGCTCGACAGTTAGACCGGCCAGATCATAATGGTCTGACTGGCTTTTTGCTATTAGTGGCTGATTTTGTTAAGTCTCTAACCGTGTTTTACTTAGTCTAGTTGGTGTGATCTAAACGGTGACTATTATAGTCACTTAAGTGAAGGGGTGAGTTTTTTAGGCTGTGGCTTATAGTTTTTTGTTTAAATTTTCTGAATTCTGGCTGTTCACAAGAGAGAATATAGAGAGATACATACTCACGTGTGATTTTGACCGATATAGATGAAGTTAGGATAATATCTACTATAATTGACTTGTAAATTCCGTTTTAAAAAGATATTTTATTTAAAAGTTATTTATTATAGAAAATCAAATAATAGGCAAAAAACCCACTCAAGATTTTGAGTATCTTTTGAGAGAGAGAAAAAAATCAAGAATCTGCTTGCCTAAACTCTGCTCTTCGCATTGCAAATTCTGAATGCATTGTTTGCACCGACCTGTTTCCCAGGATCTCGTGAAGCGCGACAATGAGATCCTCCTCCTGCTGCGAGAGGCTGCCGCGCTTCAGGTCGGGGCGGAGGTAGTTGATCCACCGAAGGCGGCAGCTCTTGCCGCAGCGTTGCAGTCCTGCACGTAGCACGAGGCCACGAGAGCCAAATTAGCCAAGGCAATGGCAGTATAATAGTGGTGCATAGTGGAGCAGTGAACTGGGGTGATCGATGTGTGAGAGATTGCTTGCCTGTGAGCTTGGGGACAGAGCTCCAGCAGCCGACGCCGTGTCGGATGATGTGATTGTAGAGCTTCTCGTCTTCCTCGGGAGACCACAGCCCCTTTCGGAGCTTGGGCTGGACGCCGCCGCACGGGAGCCGTCCCATTCCTCGACCGGCTAGAGCTAGCTGGTGGAGGAGGCCTCCTAGCTACTCCGCCGCCGACGACAACGAAAGGAGCGACGCCGATCGATCGATGTAATGGCGATCGATCGATGGTTGCTCCTCCCGATCGTTGCTGCTGGCTATATGTATGGTCGGGTATATATGGGGAATCGTACGTGCCAAGAACTGCACGCTCGCTCGATCAGTGAGAGGGAGGCGAGATATGTGAGGTGAGGCAGCGATCAAGTGGGTTCTAAGCAAGGTTTGCGCGCGCGCGCAATGGATTGGAGCTTAAGATACCTCCGGTTTGTGGCAGATGGTGGGATAAAATAGTGCGCCGCGCGCGCGCGCCAAGAGAGAGAAAGGTGAGCAGTGTAACAGCAGAGAGAGAGAGAGAGAGAGAGAGAGAGAGAGAGAGGGAGGGAGAGGAATTAAGAGCTCGGCGGCTTTCCTGGCTCACAACGACATTGGAGGGAAAGGAGATGAGAAACCTCTCCATCTCTCTCTCTCTCTCTCTCTTTACGGTGTTAGTTGGAGACATGACTTCCAAATTGTTTTTCTCCTTTCTTCCCTTCCCCTGTTAAGAGCGACTTAACACTGCTTACGGCAACTGTGAGCCATTATATGCTCGGCGACTTGCAATTTGCAAATATCAGTGGTACGGAGCGCGATTAAAAACCGCGTCACAACATTTTACTTGTCCAACTTGATCACCGCGTCGTGAGTTTTGAGCTGAGATCACTGCTCAGCGCGATCCTTCTCGAGCTAATCAATTCACCAATCTCACCAATCGCGTCACGTAGATTAAATTGCCGTGCCTCGCTACCGACGCGTTCCATTCGCTTCGTATCCGGGGCAAAAAAAAAAGAAGAAAAAGTCTCGTCCGCGCGTCTAAATACAGAGCTTTTGCTCGTCCAGATCCGCTAATTAATCAACGCAAATGTGGTAAAATTGGATCGCGCTCACCCGTCTCCCTTTGCTTCGTGGAGAGCCGGCTCAACGCACTGCTACTTCGCTGTCTACTGGAGTGGAGTGTCGATCGTTTTCGGCTTGCGTCGTGGAGGCAGTGGTAACGGTTTCTCGGGGACTGATTTAAGGTAGTGCTCATCCTAGCTTAAGATTTTAGCTTTTAGGTTTTTTATAATTTAGTATTATTTAATGATTTTTTAAAATTGTAGCTACTGTAAATTTTTTAGACGTAATTAAAATTTAAAATTTAAATAAAAAATAGTCTCTCTCACAACGGACAATATAAAGAAATATAAAAAGGATAAAAAAACTAAAAAACGAAATTAAAAAGTTAGAAACTAAAAACCAAAACGCCACGCCCTCCCTCCTCCCAAACGCGACCAGCGAGAATCGATGCGAGTGTGGAGAACCCAACGGGCAAACTATCTGGATTCTGTTCTAAAAATTCTTACTGCTCTGTCGGACTGACTCTTGCCCGTACAAAAAATCCTGACTAACTTCCGTGCTCACACAATCTATATATGTCGATGAAACGGCCAAATGTAAATTCATCGTTGGCATCGTGGCCTTCTCATTACAACCTTGCAGAATCACCTTTTATTAGAGCGGTAGAATTATGATGTACGACTCTACTATCAGTGTTTAAATTTAGATACTCATTTTTATACATACATAAATACATTTTAGTAAAATTTTATGAAATGTTAGATTTATCTCTAACCTCTATTTTTTAGATCCGTGTTAAAAAAACGCACTCGTGTGTGTAAGTAAGGTGTGTAGACGTGGTGATGGTGTCTGCGTATGGTCCTCTCCGTAATGGTACAAAAAGAAGGGAAGAAAACTGATGAGAAAGGTACGTACATGGAAGCTGAGAAAAGGCTGTGAATGGCGCAATCATTTTGGGTTCAGAAAAGAAGCAGCGTCGACAACAGTGCTCAGAGACGTGTTCAACTCCTTTTAATTCTTTTACCAGGCCAGTCGTTCATCGATATCTAGTAGGTACAACACAATTTTGACCTAATCGCAAACAATACCGTGTAAATCGTGTCGGTCATACTAGTATATGGCATCATTAGTTTGATATTGTCCGAAGAAAAGAACAGTCAGCAGTGGTAATATTATGGGCTAATATAAAATAACAGAGATTGTACGAATAGATCATAGATGACCGAATCTTAAATGACCGACAACGTGAGGATGCCAGCCGATAGAGAAAGATCTGTGCGCCTGAGTGCACAGGATGGAAAAGAAGGGGTAAAGAAAAATAAATACTTCTTTCTTATTTTTCCAAAAGGTGCGGCCACCTCCCATATATATGGGTTAACACCTAACAAATCTAATCTAAATTGAATGGGAACTCAATCTCTAACATCATATCTAATATTAGGAAAGTAATCTTTTTATTAGGAAACCCCTGGCTACTCCAATTCGGTTTCTCATTCTGCATTGGCGCCAAGCTGTAGTCCATCTAGGATGCACACCGTCGCCGCACGTGGTGCCTTGCTCCCCTGTGCGCCTGTAGCCAGCTGCTTACTTAGTTTCAGGAGCCATGGTCGTAGATCCGACTGGTAGAGCCGTGGTCGTAACTTCGACTAGCAAAGCCGTGGTCGGCTGTTTACTACGACGCCTATAGTACCTTTCGACCATGACATCTCTCCCATCCTCGAGCTAAAAATCGAGATAGCACTTCTGAAAATCCGCAACATCTTCCCAAGTAGCATCGGAAGGAGAAATACCTTGCCATGCAACCAGCACTTGCCATTTACCACGCGCCAACCGGCCACGGATTGCCTTGGTCGTCGTAGGGATGGCCCGGCCATGGACCATTGGCGGTAGAAGTGGCAACGTAGTCGAAGGAACGCCAAAAAAACTTTTTAAGAAGGCCAACATGAAAGACATCATGAATACATGCGTCTGTTGGAAGATGAAGATGATATGCCACAGAACCAATGTGCTGAATAATCTAATATGGCCCCTAATAACATGGACTCAGTTTGCTTGATTGTGACGCTGAGAATGAGGCAGCAAGTCGATGCAATAGGTGCAGCCACACCCAATCCTCCACTGCATATTCCACCTCGCGATGCGGTTTGTCATAGTTTTGTTTGATGGTCTGTTGTGCTTGAAGAAGATGATCACGGACCTCGGCCAAGAAGGCATCCCTCTCCACCATGATGTTATCAACAACCGGGGCACGAGAATTTCCTTTCCTGTACGAACGCAAGCAAGGATGGTCACGCCCATATACCGCTCGAAAGGGTGTCGTTTGAAGAGCAGAACGATATGACGTGTTGTAACAATACTCCGCCCATAGCAACCACCTCAACCATTGTTTAGGGCGGTCCCCCATGAAGCAGCGTAGGTACATAGCAATAACTTTGTTGGCGGCCTCCGATTTTCCGTCAGATTGAGGATGATAAGCGGAACTCATATATAAACATACATCCGCCAAACAAAAAGCTCCTGCCAAAATATGTTGGTGAAGACATCATCCCAATCAATGACGATGGACTCCAGCATACCATGGAGCCATACAATCTCCATGAAAAATGCCTGGCTCACAGCAGCTACTATATACGAATGGGCTAATGGAATAAAATGAGCATACTTGGAGAAACGATCGACAACCATCAGGATGACCATTTTGCCACCTGCTCTTGGAAGACCTTCAATGAAACCATAACCACATCAGACCAAACTTGGAATGGCAGGTTCAAGGGCTAAAGAAGACCAGCTAGATGGAGGTGCTCTATCTTGTTACATTGGCAAACGATGCATTCTTTGATAAATTCTTGAACCAGCTGACAGGCACGTGGGATGTGAAAATCGGCTCGAAGCCTTTACAAAGTCTTTTGCACTCCCTCATGGCCAGTGGAATGAGCAGCCGCCAGAATAGATGGAAGTAATACCGACAAGCAGGGCACATACACCCTGCCCTGCATCCACACAAGCCCATCCGTGACATCCCACGGCTCACCACGAGTGCCGGCAGTGATTTCCGCCTGTAATGCCACCAAACCCGGGTCAGTTGTGTTCTCCTACCGCAGCTCCTCAAAAATGCTAAGCGCCAGGCCAAAAAGCACATGGAGACTAGCGGTGGCAGGAGGCAAGACCAACTCACCATCACGGCAGGACGCACACCGCCGCCGCGCGTGGTGCCTTGCTCCCCTGTGCACCTGTGATCGGTTACTTACTCAGCTACAGGAGCCGTGATTGTAGCTCCGACTAGTATAGCTGTAGTCGAAGCTCCGACTAGCAAAACCGTGGTCGACTGCTTACTACGGTGTCCATAGTATCTTCTGACCACGACAGGTAATTTATTGTCACCTGCTAGTTCTAGAGAAAATGAAGACGTAAGAAGCTGAAGCCTGAAAGTTACTCGTGAAAAGTGAAAATTACATCATGGTTACTCTGGTTCGAGAAAAGGGCGCACAACAGGACAGCAAGGTCGCCAGAGGGGCCAGACCAGGGCAGAATAAAGAACAAAGCACCTGACCCTTGTACCTGAAGTGAAAAGGAGATTCACTATGCAGATGTTACACGAGCCCTACATGGACAAGAGTAAACAGACAGATAGATAGATGGATACGACAGCAAAAGAAAGCAGCGAGAAAAAGCTCCATGAGTCGCCTGTACGGCATTAGGCTATAGCTTCAAATGTGATCGATTCTCCAGTCATCCAACTTTCCACGATCGACACACCAAAAGTAAGCCGCGTTGAAGCCTTCGAGTAGCATCAGCTAGCACATGTTTTGCATTTTTCAGTAGTCGTCGTAGCGCCACCGGCTTGCATTTTTCAATGGCGCAGTCAAAATTACGAGAGAATTTAAAACATGCACACTGGTGTTTCATTCCACCGTGTGATCGATCAACCCGAAGCACTGAAAAGCTGTGGTTTATGGCTGAAATTGCACCGTAACAGCTGAAATTTCACTGTATATGAAGGTGACTTATTTGACGTAATTAAATTTAAAAAATTAAAAATAGTCACGGCCAATACAAACGAATACGAGAAAAAAGAACAGGCAAAAAAGCTCAAAAAAGCTAAAAGTTCAAAAAAAGATGAAATTTTTGTATAATGAAAAATAAGCTAGAAGCTGAAGCCGAAACGAGCGGGGCTGCACGAGCTGCACGGCTTGCAGCCTGACTTTCAGGGTCGCATCGTATCAGTTTAATTTCGGTTTGCCGGGCGGTTGGTGAGACGACGAGGACACAAAGTGCATGTATGCTTAGTGATCAGCTGTACTAAGTAACTAGATAGTGCCATGGGAAGTGTTACAAGTGTACGTAGCTTGCGGAGTAATGGCAAATGATAGCGTCTACTCGCTAGCACTGAGTCGAGGTGACTTGCAAATGCTACAACCACAAGGCGAAGGAAGCGTGAGTTGGAGAAAGCTAAGCTAAGCTAGCTAGCTAGCCAGGCCAGGCCAGCTCGCGCGGCGACCACACGGCCGGCTGTGATCGATCGAGCGTTAGGTGGCCGGTCATGGTCACGGCCGGTTCCTTCGTTCCATGCCGAAGCGTCGGTCGGTCGCTTCGAGCCTGGTCCAAGGCTCCAACGAATTCATGAGCTGACAACTGTTGCTGCAAGTCTGCATGGCTGGTGAGGCGCCCGTCTACGTAAACGTACGTGCACCATCGATTCGTATGCGGCACGTATGTACTCGATCGTTTGCATGTTCATGCGAAACCGACGTTCATGTGATCGATCGATCGATCGATCTCAATCCTGAGGGGATGCTCGTGTTTCGTAGGATTGCATGTCTCAGAATTCAGATTGAGAGGTTTGTGCAGAAATTAAACAACGCTGATAGGATCAGCTGGTGACCAGTTACCAGTTGTTGGGTCTATTTGACTATGCAAGTTGATCTTGCATTCTTGCTCAAGTGGTTGTTTCAGCACAGTTGCAGCTGCAGATCAATTGCTCAGGATTTTGCTGATTTGGGGCAAGCCATTACGTACCCATCCATACTCTTTGCCGGCAGCACGACGCTTGTAGGCTCGTAGAGTTGCGGCTTGTCCTGTTCTTTTGGCAAAGTTTCAAGCTACTTCACCAAGGTAGGCAGACTTTCCTTTTCCAATCAAGTTGCGAGAGCGGTTGCAGAACAGCGCCATTTTTCAAACCAAACGAAAAAGGTAGAGGGAAGAATGGGATAGGACTGCGAAGCTTCGTACAATCATCTCGCCCAAATGTGTAAGTTGTCGGTTACCCATCGATGAGTGCTTCTACTCATGGAGAAATGAGTCCTCACATCTAGAGTACTCGACCTAATTTGGGATGCAGACTCAACATGATTCAGATTTCAGGACCTAAGTAGTCTCCAATCTCCATCCGATATGAATTTCTCAAGAGTCATTTCTAATGCCAAGTTGAGTATCATTTCATATTTTTTAGATCAAGGAAAAAATTTTATTAAGAGAATGAAAAAGGTCCCAGCCTCTACAATCCGAAGATCGTACGCAGCTTAGAGTATCATTTCATATATCGAACATCTCATCGACAAATTTGAGAAGTATAGGAAAGTCATTTCTGGCCCTATTACAAGTGCAGTGTAATCTGTAATTGACTCCTGTATGTACCTTCTGTTCTATTCATTTCTTCAAGAAAACTCCATGCTGTTTGGTGGCTAGCAGTGTAGTACATTCAGTATTATAGCTAGCTAGTGACATTCTTACAGACAACAAGTGGATAAAGAGCGCTAGGCATCATGGGCTTATTATTATCGCCAGACTAGGTCGTATGCAGATTCCATAACACGTAGAATGGCCAATCGATTAATTTCTACAAGTGCATGTCCCTATTGTGGACAAAAAGATCCTGCCAGAATCTTACATGGGGCCTGATCTTGACTTGCCTCCTCCAGAAAGGAAAGAGAAGTGAGAGATCATATAGAATGTAGAAGGTTTAGAATATATTTATGATAAATAATTAACACTTTGTTTAAGTTGAAACTGAATTTTGTAAAAGTTTTATAAAATTTAGATTTCACATTGTGCTCTCAGGTTTTAGGCGGTCAGACCGACCTTGACCTTTTCTTTAGGCTTTGTACCTGGCGGTCTGATTGTCATAAGGTAAGCGGTTAGACTGGTGCTGGCGCAGTCTAACCAGTCATGACACGGCAGTCAAACCAATGTCTTGAGAGGCCAGACATGTTTGGAGGTACTCTAGACATGTCTGAGGTGTCTAGAGAGGTTCTGGAGAGCTCAGACATGTTCGGGTTACCTAAGATGTTGAAAATGGGTCTTTAGTTGGTTTGAGTGTGAGCATAACATTGATGCCGGTGTTTGGTTGTGTTGTGATGCATGATGCATTGTTTTAACTAACATAAGTCAAATGCATGTAACTTATGTTTGAGATGATTGCTTTATTTTTGGATGTGCAGATGGCTTGGAGAACATTATCGGTCAACAGCAAGGGACCAGGATTAGGTGAGAGAGCTGAGATCTGTGCGGTCGTGTAAGTCTGAGTGAGGCTACATGGCTAAAGCGGGAAGCACAGAGAAGACAAGAATCGTGAAGAGGCGAGTTGGTGCATATGGTATGCCAAATGACAAGGCCGATGCACGTAGAGATGGTTTGGAAGAGACCGAATACGTGAAGACGTAACAGCTAGTCATTGAGTACTACAGACTACGTGTCAAAGCATGCGAAGATGCCTTGATGTGAAGGCGAAGACAGGGTCAGAGAAAAGTGCTCGGGAGTTTCGTCGATGGTATTTTGGCAGTTGTCTAAATACTAAGTTGGTGTCTTGATCAAAATAGCGGCGCAGGAAGGCGCAAAGTAGAAGTGATTTAGGTCAAGGAGAGCCGAAATCGCTAAGTGGATCAATCTCTAATGGTTTAGTGGGTTGAGTCTTATAAACGCTTTGAAAAACGTGCGTAAGTGAGTAAAACCCGTATTAGTGGGATTGACGAATTTTCCCATTTGCTTAGTGAGTTGAGACACACTAGGTGGTGCCGGTTATATAAGGGAGGAGAGGGAAGAGATAGGATGAGAGATTTTGGTCCAAGTCTTGTGTAGTTGCTTCTCTCTCCTCAAGCCTATGTGAGAAAACTTGAGTGAGTAAGGGTGGTGCTTTGGGAGCATTTTCTAACCATCCGTGTGCTTGTGAATCACCTACTCTACTAGTAATAGATCAACTCTTTGATCTCTTCTTGATGTTTCACAAGTTCTTTTCTAGGTTTTCATATTTTTGAGTAAGAAATTCAAAATTGTGTTTTAGATGGCTTTAATACGAATCTTTGCCTAGATTATCTTACTAGGAGATGTGGGAGTAGATGTAGAAGACCTCATATCTTATATCTCCGCAAGCAAAACGTAATTTGGATTTTAGGGTTTTAGGTGTTCTTCTGACCTAAATTTGATTTCCTTCAATTTAGTGAGCCTAAGTCCAAGAATTTTGTAATTCTTAATTGGTTTAGGTTCCTAATACCTTAAACAAGTCTCATACAAAATTTGAAAGTGTTTGGATGATATTTAAGCAAGTTCTTGAGAATTTGAGTTTTAACCTGAGAGATTTTTAGGTCTGAAAACAGGGGACCAGCCAGACTGGCCTTGGACCCACAGTCAAACGGACGTCAGTGGTTAGACCACCCTTGTCCCTGTGATCAAACTGGCCGAGGCAGACAGACCGGTCTATCCATGGCGGTCTAACCGACCTTGAGCTAAAGGTTTCTGAATTTGTTGGTTTATATCTCTACCTTTATTTTGTAGAGTTTAGTTGGAGTAATCTGAACTTGATAACTCTTACAGTCATTCGAGTAAAAATTTTGAATACGTTGAGTGAAACAAATTTTAAGAATCATTTATCCCTCTCTGATTATCAACTGCGGTCCCACAGAAAGTGAAAAGGAAAGCGGAAAAAAAGAAGCTTGCATCATGCTGGCTCTTCTTTGATGTTATGAAAACCCAAAGCTAAACTAAACACCAAAATATGCTTGCATTACATATCAAATTCACAATCATATAAAACTACAAATTCAGCAGCCACATGTTGATTGTTTATTCATCGCAACGTTGTTGGGGGAGAGGTTGGTGTGCGGTGCTAGGCCGTTGCCATCACAACAGATAGCATGATGTTGCACTTGCCTTGCATGAGTAACCTGCATGATTAATTAGTCGTTAGGTAGGCCGGAGAGCCTGTAGCGTTTATTCAAGCCATGCAAACCAAACTGTGCACTAATTAAGGACCCTCTCCTAATTTAGGCTGTCCTTTTTCTAGTAGGGCTAGTACTGTTTCTACATGTTTTTTCTAACTTGTTCACAGCAAACTGATTAGATAATGGACCGGTTAAGGTAGGTAATGATGGTATTCTAGTGAATTATCTGATGTCATATGAAAGTTTGGGAAAGGGAACAAATTTTAGAACACACTGAAACTGTGCTCTGTTTGTTTTCTTCTACCTAGCTCTAGACATGTTTGTCTTCGAAAGAAATATAATTGTTGTTTTAGCAGGAGCTAGTGCTAATCATAAAGCTTCTCTTTCCTGGTTAGCTAGATCATATTTTTATTCAACAACCATGCAATCTAGAAAGGGAATCAATTAGAGGTGCTGAGCTTACCGACTAATAGTTCAGTGATTGATTTCCCAACGGTTGAAGCTCTAATCTTGCCGATCTTGATTTGATATACAAAAATATTTGTACGGCAGTACTATGCAAAATTTGACAATGTGTCACTAGTCCTAGTATTTCAGACTACATTATTCTAGTCCTAGTATTTCAGACTACATTATTCTTTTGAGTGATATATCATAAATTATGCTGCATGTAAATTGCGAGCAATCAATAGGAGGATCATGCGTATGTTTACTCGTCAAGCAGCAAATATTGGTTAAGTAGAGTTCAGCATTAGCAGTACAAGAAATTAATTAGCAGCGTAGATATTTCTCGAGAAGAAAAAAGAGAAGAGCGACACGATTGCACATTGTGCTTTTTTTAAGTACAACGGAGGACTTACTTGCCGATCTTGATTTGATATACAAAAATATTTGTACCATAGTACTATTCAAAATTTGACAATGTGTTACTAGTCCTAGTATTTCGGACTACACATTTTTTCAAGTGATATATCATAAATTATGCTGCACGTAAATTGCAAGCAATCACTAGGAGGATCCTACGTATGTTTACTAGTCAAGCAACACATATTGGTTAAGTAGAGTTCAGCATTAGCAGTACAAGAATTTAATTAGCAGCGTAGATATTTCTCGAGAAGAAAAAAGAGAAGAGCAACACGATTGCACATTGTGCTTTCTTTAAGTACAATGGAGGACTTACACCCGTGCTCATGCACATATACTCGACACGTACGTTCCAACTTATACACAAGTAGATATATCTATTGGCATACATCTAACTAGAACGAAAATCTATATCTCACATTGTGTGATACACATTTTAATTAAATTGATATTCCTAATATATATCAAATATATTATGGACTAATGAATTTGAATATATATATATATATATATATATATATATATATATATATATATATATATATATATATATATATGAATATGAAGCCTCTTTTCTACTCTCGGGTGTAATTACGTCCTATGTCATATCTCACAACGTAGGGAGTATCTTGCGTAACGAGGGGTATGTACATGTAGTATACGAGTATTTAAGATCATATAGGTGGTATGTACATTTTTTTCAACATACTCCTTTTTATGTACGTATATAAAGGTATTTACAAAATACGCTAAAAACTATGGACTCCCTTGCAATTTTTTTATGTGGTTTATATTAGAATATCTTATAATTAGTATATGAGTATACCTAAAGTGATAAAGGAGTATTTCAAGTTTGTTTAGGTGGTATATTAGAAGTGGGTGTAATTACACCTGGGAGTAATATATATATATATATATATATATATATATATATATATATATATATATATATATATATATATATATATATATATATATATATATATATATATATATACTCTTCTTTCTTAAGATCTAGCCCGAGAGAAAACGTAGAAAATCTTTTGTTTGATCAAGGATTGAACTCAGAACCAGTTGTTCGCGACACCCAAACTCACCGTTGAGCTAACGGTCAGTTCATTGCACACTGTGCTTCTGACAAGCGGCTAGAGATGCGCCTTGCGCAGTTTCTGCTGCGTCGTCACGTGTTCGATGAAGCCTTGCTACGTTTCTCCATCTGTTGCATTGCAGCCAATAATACCCTATGCTTGGTGGGTCTCCCTTCCCTTTTGGTCATTGTTTTCTCAAGTGATATTCTCCGGTGATCAAAAGACGCCGCCTCAAATCCAAGTTTCCATCATTGTCACTCGGAGGCAACCCGCTTGTTTCGGCTTCGACTTCTAGCTTCTTATTTATTTTTTACTATTCATAAATTTCGTCTTTTATAAACTTTTGGCATTTTTTGAGCTTTTTTGCCGGCTCTTTTTTTCCTGTATTCGTTTGCGTTGTTCGTGATGAGCTAGCACATTTTTTTCTATTTTTAAATTTTTTAAATTTAATCACGCCAAATAAGCCACCTTCAGCTACAGTGAAATTTCAGCCGCTACAGTACAATTTCAACCATAAACTACAGCTTTTCAGCCCAACCGAGCGAGTACTTCAGTGAAAAGGCACAATAGGCAAAGCTATCACAACCACCTAGAACAATCTTATATGTGAGACCATATAAAGATCACCCTATAATTATGATGAGTAATTGATCTTTGGCTTAAAGAGCTTACGGAGTTTAAGTTTAGTTTTGAGAGTTTATAATTTATCAGTTGCTTTCTTTTGCTCTGCTGGTGGTCTAATCGGAGTAGGAACCACGCTTAGACCGGCCAGGCGGTGGTCAGACCAGCATGAAAGCTGCAGTCTGACTGGCTGACTGCAGTTAGACTGGTCGAGGGGTGGCGGTCTGACCGGTGGTTAGCTATCAGTGTGACCGGCCATGGTGGCGATCATACCAGGGTTGTAGTGCAACCAGGAAATAGCTGACAGTAGGTATTTTTCAGTGAGGGTGTTGTCGAGCGATGAGTGAGGGAGACGATAGTATGACCGACCTTTGGTTGGTAGCCATATCGGCCGAGGTGCCAGCGATCTGATCGGTTTGCTGGTCGCGGTCAGACCGCTCCCATGTTCTTGGAGTGGAACAGAGTGGTCAGACCGGCCTAGGCTTAGCGGTCTCATCGGTGGACAACCCGCGGTTAGACAAGCCAGGGCTTGATGATTTGACCGGTTGCTAGTGGCCTTATTTGTTTGAGCTGAGTTGGTTGAGTGTGTGCACGGTATAGGTGTCATTGCTTTGGTTTGGTTGCATATATTTTGCATGGTGCATTGTATGAACTAATTAGTGTTCTAGAATCTATGCTTTTAATTAGTGTTTTAGAATTCATGCTTAAATCGTTAATGGGGTAGCAGATGATAATATTGTAGACTTAGGTTTAAACCACTAGCAATATTAACACCATGCTTCTATGTTTATCTTTCTGATGTCAAATGTATTGCCGATATGATTTCTTATGTGAGTTGTGACCGATACATATATATTAAACATGTTAATCTGACTAATAATAACTTATTACAATAATAAAACTCCAATGGTTATCAACCTTGTGTGAGCTATGTTATAATACCTTTTTTAGAATAATTCTTATTCCACTGTCATTATATTATCATTCCATATCGCCCTCGTATTGGGAATTATGTTTCTCCATTTTCAACCTTAACAAACCCTTCCACTTATCATAACCTTATCTTAGTTTTTTCTTAGTTCCCTTAAATTCATACCATATAACAATTGACAACATAATAGTTACTTGGCCTGGGGTTATCCTTATATAGGGGAGATTTTCACCCACTTGGTAACGTACGGGGGATGTATACTTTCGTTACTCAGGATATTACACCCCGTCTGTGGTTATACAGTTGAGGACAGTGTTGTGCCTAACTATTCTCGTATAATTGGTATGTGGGAAATAATCGCCGGTGCTATGACCATAACTTACTAAATAACAATTATCTTTAATTCCACATTCCTATTATCTCCATCCCCGATCTGTATCGGTGTTTTTGGTAACTTAATTTCATTGCAATTAACCTATTTCAATTACTTACTTACCTTACTTGTCCTTTACTCACCATATTGCGAACGTTGTTGGGTACTTACTGAGATTTTCAAATCTCACGCTTGCTCTTTTTATTCTCAGGTAAAAGACCAGTAGAGTGATAGTATCATGCATGGGTGAGAGCACTCGAGTTTTCAGCGTTATGGCTTGTCACTATTTGTTATTTCTTTTGTTTTTCATTTGGTTAGAAGTGGACTGGTTCCATGTTTTAAACATTTATTTCAGTTTCCGTTGGTTCTCTATTAAAGTACTTTAAAGTTTTAATTCCTTGCAATTTTTATTGTTACTTTTATTCTTTACTTTGATGATGACGTTCTATAGTAATATCTCGTATTGATATGTGAAGTGCTACAGTCATTCTCTATCCTCCATTATCCAATAACTCTGTCAGCCCACATACAAACCAATACTCTTAACATTGTGTGGTGCATGAAAATCTTGCATGCCAGTTGCTTCACATGAGATCCTTCTCTGATGGCGGCCTCGAAATTTCTCATGGGAACCTCTGTGACTAGCGAAAATTAAATTGCCATATTAAAGCTGTTGCCATCCTACTACAGATGACAACCAACAACGCTGCAGCAGATGACTCAGCGGTACAGAAACAGGTGCCAAACCATCGCTAGGCTGCAGTTGTCCATTACATCACATACAGGAGTTGGGAACTGACTCAACGCAGCCCTTGATCTTCTTGCCAAAGGATAACATCACCATAACGCTGTAGTATATTTCTTCCTGCAAATTAGAAAAGATTGTCCCTTTGTCCTTCGTCTTGCTCATGCTGACATGTGCGCCTGTGTGCATGGACAAGGATGTGCGTTGTCGTGTTGCACGCTTAAGGACGCTTCTGAAGTTCTAAGTCACTGGCTGCAGCAGCCAGTGACAATCTGCTCCTTTCAACTTTATACATGAAATTCTGAGCTGAGCCAAGTTCACGGCTTCCTTGTTTTTCACTTATAACTTATATCTTATATTGCAGTAACTAGTTTTCAAATAATACGTTTTTTAATGTATAATTAACAGAAAGATTATAGTAAAATATGTATTGAATTCAGCTGTACCAATCAAAATCATATATAACATTTTTCTTTGTGCACTGCCTCTCGTAGACTACTAGAATTCAAAATTTTAAATTGTAAACTATAAGTCACAGATAAAAAAAAATCCATAGTAAATTAGAATTCACACGATCGATCGGAAGCTTCTTACGCCAGCACGGCTGCACTGTCTCATGTGGGCTATGAATTGCGTTGATCTCGTGCTTCCGATGCGCGAATTCACCGGTCGCGTCGATGCCGCAGAGGACCGTGCGCGTCACTCGGGGCCTGATTTGTCAAGTAGAATTGAGAGGATGCAGACATACTTGTCCCCCTTAGGACAGGGTTGGAACATTGGATGAATGCCATGTAAAAGCATGGGAATTGTGGGCTGCTTTGCTGCGCTTTGTGCTCGTCAGCTGCAACGCTCGCGATCGATCGAGCTATCGTCCTGCCATCCCCAGCTTGTCGCGGTAACTATACTAATAATTAGCAACAAGCATGGATATGTCGTATATGCACGCCAACATTCCATGAACATGGAGAAAAGTAGACAAGATCGCAAGGGACAAGGTTCATCGCACGTCGCGCTAAACCGGCCTGATCGATCGAACGGACTGTTCCTGCTGGAATAAACTAGTCGCCGTCTGTCCTTTAGAGAATCGAACAACAGCAAACTGAATGATCTGTTTGGACTTTCCCCGGCTCGTGCATGGCGATGTATCTATCCGCCTTAAATATCTGGTGCTCGCTTGTTTCAACAGATTTCATTGCTGCGTGCTCCGATCAATCAAATTCTTGATGGACTTCGAGGACAAGGAGCCGCCCCCGAACTCCCGATCGATAACACTGCATTGGTTTGCAAATCGTGGCCAGGACCGTGCGACTCATCCAAAGTGGAACGTTAAGGCCCCGTTTGGCAGGAGAAATTTCGATATTTGATACTGAATACGTGCGCCTCTCAACTTTTAACCCCCAATTCGCACACCTTTGAAAATTTAACCCTGTCACTGCGAATTCTTTTGATTCAAGGGATTCTCTTCATTTTCGCAGTGACAAGTGTCAAAATAGAAAAGGAGAGAAAATGAGGAGAATCCCTTGAATCAAAAGAATTCGCAATGACAGGGTTAAATTTCCAAATGCGTGCGAATTGGGGGTTAAAAGTTGAGAGGCGCACGTATTCAGTGTCAAATATCGAAATTTCTCGTTTGGCACAGCTCTATCACCGGCTCCTGAGCTGTTTGGAGCTGTTTTGTGCCAAACAGGGTACAACAAAATAGCTCTACTCAAGGAGTCTCTTAAAACCTGCTGAGACAAAAGTAGCGCCTTGGGTAGAGCTGAAAAAAGTAGCTTCACCCAGCTCCACTTGTGAAGTAAAAAAAACAGCTCCACTTGTGAAGTGAAGTCGTGCCAAACAGAGCATAAGTGTGATTTGAGAGAGGTAATTCAAGTAAATGTTGCAAATCGAGGCCTTTCCTTTCCCTTTCCCTTTCCCCCAGTCTTTTCTCCCCTCACGTCAATGACATTTTAGCTTGACATTTCAAGAAAAGGACCGGCCATGTCACCTCCTTTTTCAGGTTTTCTATGGGCGCCCACACGAAATTGTTCATATAAATAGCACAGTTACTACTCTTTTCTCTTCAAATTTGACATTTAAACGTCTGTTTTTATAAATCTAATTACTTTCTAAACACATATTACTTGCCGTAGTACAGAGGCTCGGCAGGTGTTACCGAGCCACAGTTGCTCGGCAATAGGCAGCTGTGATAAATTGGCATGTAATTAGGCCACTAGATTAGTACTAATTAAATGTAATTAGCATTAATTAAATGTGATTAGCGCTAATTAAGCATAGTACTAATTGGTGGTCGGCGGTCTGTCTAGCTGCCGAGCTAATTGTATGGGCAAAAGATTTGCACCTTTTCTTCAGTCTTGCAATAGGGTTCTTTTTCCTCCCCCATGAAGCTCGCAGAATGAAGGTTTTGGGAGCTTGCGTTTTCCGGAACGGAGGCATGTAGAGCCGGGGGAGGAATGGCACCGGACGCGCGTGCGTGCCCACAGCGGAGGAGAGACCCACGCGCGTCCGAACAGTTTGATCCTTTCATTGCCCTGCCCACTCAGTGGTAAAATGATCTAGACTATCTAAATTAGACCATAAAAATATTATCTAGATTAGTCTAAATCCTACCCTATCTGGGATGTGGCTCCGCCTCTAGTCCTGCTAGCACAGCGATAATTAGAGTCAAGCCACAGGCCATTTATTAGGCCCAGTAGCTATGAAACCTCCGTCCGTGGCGCCATACCGTCGTGCACCGCACACGCGAGGGAGCGCGCACCGCGCTCGTGGGCGACGGTGGCCGCCGAATAGCCTTATCGACGCGCGAGCCGCGCGATGCTTGCGTGGGCGCGTGGCGCCGATGGAACTGCAGCCTCAGCAAGGCGCGGCGACCTCAGGGCCGGAGCGCGAGGGACACTTGCCGTTGCCGACGGGCGGGAGCCGTCTCAGACAACGCCGGAGAGGCGCAGTGCTGCCCATGACGCCATCACCATTCTGTACTTATTTATGCTGGACTATAAAAATGTTACCTAGACTAGACTAAATTTACCCGAACTATACACTAGATATTTTTTTTTAACACCTCAGACTAAATCTTATCTTGTCCAAGGTGTGACTCCACCTCTGATCCTACCAACACAGTGATTATTAGAGTCAAACCACAGGACATTTGTTAGGCCCAGTAGCTATGACACCTCCGTCCGCGGCGCCATACCGTCGTGCACCGCACGAGCGAGGGAGCGCGCACCGCGCTCGTGGGCGACGGCGGCCGCCGAATAGCCTATCGACGCGCAAGCCGCGTGGTGCTGGCGTGGGGTCGTGGCGGCGATGGAACTGCAGCCTCAGCAAGGCGCGGCGACATCAGGGCCAGAGCGCGAGGGACGCTTGCCGTTGCCGACGGGCGGGAGCCGTCCCAGACAATGCCGGAGAGGCGCAGTGCTGCCCATGACGCCATCACCGTTCTGTACTTGGCAACCCAAGACCAAAACGGCAACATTTCGTTGCGATTTGTTTGAGTGGGGTACACTGGCTAAGAAGCAAGAATGCTAAGATCAACCACACAATGATGCGTTATCTAAATAAAGGAAGACCACAGCAGCGTATCCAGAGCAACCTGCGTTATCTAAATCTTACAAACAAACAGGGAATTCACAACATCCGAATAATTCCCAAATTGTCAGTGTGTTTTCAGCCTTCAGTGCGATGCTGTTCCCTCCTGCATCGTGTTCGTTTCCACGCGTAGGCTGTTCTCACGCCGGTAGAGAGATTTTGCACCCTGATTTCACAAGGACGAAGAATGGATATGAAGTTACTCATTATGTTATCTGCTAATTAAGTACCAAATTCGCTGGTGACAAGCTGCCATAAAAGAAGGATACATGAAGAGCACAGAAGACACTGAAAGCGAGAAGCTACAAGCTTGAAATTTGATATTAATCTACGAGTAGTTTCTTTCAGTGACTCACTTCAGTTCCCCAACAAAATAGTACTTCAATGCAAAGTAAAGCAAATCGTGCATATCCCATAAAACAGAGTTCCAAGAATTGCTTGAGATTTGAGGTAGCTGTTACAAGAAACAGCCATGAAAAGCATCCCATAAAATTTCTATACTGAACTAGGTTCTATTTTCATTTATAAAAATAAACTTTCTTGTGTATCAAATGTCCGAGTCATTAGCAAGAAGTATTCTATGCATAACTATAGTGCATGCAAAAAAGAAAAGTTAACCGGATAAAAAAACTGAACACGTTCACATGGTTTGATTGCTATGATGCACTGTTGCACAGAGTAGGCATACTGGTGTAATTTGCTACTGATGACTACGTATAACACTAACGACAAGTCTGCAGGCCGTAGGTGAAATATGAGCAATTGAAAGTTTGTAATTCTTGTGGCTTTCCCTGAGCATTCTGTTATCTCTTCAACATGCTTGATGAAGCAAGCAGAAGGCTAAAATGAAACTTACTTGGAATATCGTCCCAAGCTTTTTCAATGCTTTTGCTCGCAACTTCAGAATATCTTTTGAGACTGTGCTATCTTTCAGGACCTGAAGAACCAAAGAGAAAGAAAGCATGACGCTTGCACCAAAGTAATCCCATATATTCATCTCTACTTTTTTAAGGCATATTTTCTTCTAGTTGGATATGCATAAAATGAAACACCAGCATAATCGCATGGTAACATGCATGCTTCGAGCCAGGAATTGAGAGAGAGAGAAGACTTACTACTTGGCAGACATGGGTAAGTGTTGACTCAATATCAACCACATTAATTTTCCATAGAGAACTAAGCATGACATCTTTTTTCTCCTCGAAACTCTTCATAAGCTGCTCTTCCTTATTGTCACTCTCCTCCATCTTTTTCATTCCTTCTTGTAGCTGTATCAGAGAGATAGCACCTATAGCAGGAACTCATTATTAAGGAGGACTTTACTTGTACACAAACAAAGAACTAAACAATGTCTTAGAAATTACCTGAAGCAGCATTAACCTGTGATTTAATGTGGTGACCCTTGTCTCTTACCCACTCAGCTATGAATGGAACACCCATATACAATTTACTCTTTCCAAGTTCTCTTGCTGCTTGTCGTACATAAATATATCCTATAGTGTGAAGCATAGCCTCGCCAAAAGCTGAAATTTTTGTTTGAAGCAAATCAACAACTTGGAAAGGCCAATAGTAAAATACTGAAAGTTAAGGAATAAAAATAAAATCATTGAGAGACAACCATTATAACTTTGGTGCAACAAGGAGTCCTATACAGGTCTTTGAGACCCACAAAAGTCTTCGTCTATGTGAATGAAACGAAATCTAGTTTGTTTATGATGATGGAAGTGGCATTAATTTATTGAAACAAAGTTAAATGAAGCGTTAAACAAATGCGTACTTGAAAAGTCACACTAGTACACATTCACATGATATACCTGCTTGGGATAAACGCCGAGCTTCCGCATTTGCCCAGTCTACAAATTCATCCTTTCTCCCATCCACATATGGTTGAAGCCGATCCTTTAGGCTCTGAATAAGCTTTTGCTCTCTTTCTTTTTGCAGCTCCTGTGCCACAGGGAAGTTATTTTAGTTTTAATTGATGAATCAGTGCTAGGCCTAAATTGAATGGTAATTTCAATGCAGCTGATTAAGAAAAATAGTAGGTAACTTTGGGAGTAACATACTTTTATCTTCTCTTGAACCTTTGCTCTTGCCTCTTGACTGTTTGAGTCTTCTTCAATCTCCACCGAAGCTATGGATGCCAGCGCAAGCTGGCCAACATAATCTTCAAAATAGTCACTTCCAAAAAGCATTCCGAAGACAGCAGCAGGATCTACCATGTTATCCCTGAAATTCCGTGTTAAGTAACTGAGTAAGAAGGCAACTGACAGCACAACGCATGGCTGATTTACATTTTATTTCTGCATAAAACTATAAGTAGCTTCTCACTTATAGCTAGGAAATTACTAGCTAAATTTCAACCAGGTGTCTATAGAGTAAATACTTGTCTCTTTTCCCTAAAAATAATGTTCTTTTATAGCTAGGAATTTTTCATCTATCTACCCATAAATCTGTGCAGCCATCTCAACTCCATTCCCATTTTCCCATTCCCCATTTCCCTCAAGCCTTTTTCTTGCTGCACCCTCCTCTTTTCTCACCACCGACAATCCACAAAATCACCCCGCTCTATGCACAGCCAGATAGTTCAACCAGAATAATCCTTGAAGGAGCTGCTATCCTTTTCCTTTTTCAAAGGAATACCCATTGTTTACCAAAACTCAAATTCATGACTTACTGGGGAAGACCCTCCTTTCCATGCTTATCATAAGCCTCCTTTTTCACAGGATCGCTTAGGACTTGGTAGGCCTCCCCGAGTTCCTGTTAAGAGCAAGCTATTAGTTCAATAATTTGCAGCTGTAAATCATATAGAGGCACTTCATGCCAAAGACACATTTACTCAGAAATATTTTATACACATTAGTTTCGGTATTTACATTGGAGATCTGCCAAACAAGCAACACTCCATCCGCAAAATGAAGTGTCATAAGAGTGAAACAAATGTCCAGAAGATGCTCGTACTGAATATCTCGTCAGATGCTACCGATCAAACTAGCCTCACAACGATTATCAATAGATGCTACACTGCAAAATTCTGCCTTCCTTTTGAAAAATCCAAACAAACTTCAGAAAACTGAAATGTTACCTCTAGCCTATGGACACGCCAGTTTATTTGTCCACAATCAAATACAACAGATTATATAGAACAAGTGGCAACAGAAGACACGCAATATCTACCTGAAATTTCAGTGCCGCGTCGGGGTTCCCGGGATTCTTGTCCGGATGCACCAGCTTCGCCTGAAAGGAAGAGAAACCCAGCAATTTGGCACATGGAGATGAGTTCAATAGCTCTCTACATGACACTGAAGGCAACAAACCAAAGGATTCAAGGGCGCAAAGGGATCACCTTGAGGTAATAGGCCTTCTTGATCTCGGCAGGGGAGGCGTCCACGCTGACCCCCAAGACGTCATAGTAGGCGCGGTCCTTCACCATGGCAGGAAGCTCCTGGATCTCGCCCACAACTGAACATTAAGAAACACCGAATGCTATTACTATCGTGAAACACGACACAGCTTAGCCACTAAGAAACCCAAGAAAGATTGGTACCAAGGTTGGTTATAGTCTTCCAGAAGTTTCTGGAACGTTCCCGGAGAGGGGAGGAAGAAACTCACAGGATTTGGGGAAATTTCTAGCCGAGAGACGGTCGATCCCCTCACAGGATTTGGGGAAATTTTGGGGAATCGTGGTTGGTGATGGTGACACAGTAAGGTCATCGTGGACAGGTTCGGGATGGGGCCACCCGTCAGTGTTGCCCCGTTGGTGATGCGGTGGCACACTCGGAGGGGTTGATATCCTTAGTCTTATCAGTCTTTTTTTCTAAAATTAACACCATTTAATTTAATATTATTTTATTGATAGTTTAAAAGTATTTTTAGAATCGAACTAACGAGTTGAGTTGAGACAAAGCAAAATTTAATTTTATCCAAATTCAACTCATTTAATGTTTAACCAATTAACAAGTACAATTAAAACAATTTTGAACTGAGCCAACTAGCGAGCTTTTTTCCCACCCTCGCACTGTCCTTTGCTTGCCCGATTGGACAGTGGACAGTAACGACAGTCGACAGTTATGGCAAGCAGGCAAAGCTCTTTCTATTCCCGCAATTGGTGTGTCTTGTAAATCGCAATCTTTGCATAGTTGTGTGAACATGTAAATAAGACGAGTTGTGATGGTCTCAAAGTAGAATCTGTGGTGAGTACAATTTGTGTCCAAGTTCTCTTCTTGCAAGCTAGTCGTGCTTCCTAGATTTGCCTATGTCATTTGGCATAAAGCTAAGTTTCTATCAAATGGCGCGGATGACACGCGACTAATACGTAGATGACATCGATATCACACGAAAAGCACTAGTGAGTGGTGACATGGCTAAGAAATCTCCGGTACTTGTCATCTACCGCGTATGTAACATCTAATAAAATCAGATGACACATGCCATGGTGGCATCGGCATAGGCTCACTTTACCTAGTTTCGCCACCTCTTTCGTTATTCACTTGATAAATTGCATCATTTTGGCTTACATTTTCCTCAGCCCCTTCAGGCTATGCATCCTTATCACAATAAAGCCAAAAATATTACTATAAGACTAGTGTGATAAATAGGAGGGTAACGATGTCTTCAAAAAAAATTCATGAGTATTCACTAACGCTTCACTCTAATAGCTATTGAGTTATAAAGATCAAGATTAGAAGTCAAAACTAAAACAAGCAAATCAAGGAACCAAAAGCAAAGACCTCAAGTCACTGGCGGTTGAGGGCAATTTAACTAATGCCTAGCGATCTGACCAGCTCGGGCACCATTGGATCAAGCTTAAGCGGCAGGATAAGAGTTGGAATCAGATTTTAGTCAACTCGATTTTATATCTAAGGGATGGCCCACCAGTCATATATACACATGGAGGTTGATTTTGTCATTTACGGTGGACGTCCATCGTGGTTAGTTAAGTCCCGAGTTTTCACGGCCATCGTTGGATCAAGCATAAGCGGTTCTATATGATCCGGATTCAGATTTTATTCTGTGCGTTTTTATATTTGAGGGGTGGGCCCACCAGTCAGATACACATTTAGGCTGATTTTGTCATATATGGTGGACGTTCATCGTGATTGCGTCCTGGATTTTCACGGACACCGTTGGATCAAGCATAAGCGGCTGGATACGAGCTGAACGTAGAATTTAGTCGGTACGTTTTTACATTCTAGGGATGTCCCACTAGTCAGTTGCACATCGGGTTGCCTCTGTGACTTCTATCGTATCACGCCCGACGCCCCCGGTCTCCTCTCCCTCCCCTCCTCCCACCCGCCGCCGTCTCCCCCTGCGCGCCGACGCCACCCGCCCCCCCCCCCCCCCCCCCGCCTCGCCGCGCCGCCCCCTCCCCCGCTTCGCCGCCGCCGTCGCCTTACCACCAACCTTGCCTTGCCTAACGCTCTTAACAATTCCAGCCTTGAACCTCCCACCTCCCCCTATCCCCCCTGCCTCGCTGCTGGGCTCGCGTCTTCCCTGATGGCCGCGGCGGCGCTCCACCAGTTCGCCGAGTGCATCACCTGCCACGCATGGAGCCCCGACCACTCCAGTAACACCCCTCCTCTCTCGCGCCCTCTCCCCTACGCTCTAGATCTGACAGCTCTGTGTCTCCCGTTTGATTTGGTTCCGAATTCCCCGTGCATGTTTTAGGCCGAGTGAGTCCGATTAGTACAGCGTCGAATTCAGAATCGGATTTCTAGTCCTCCGATATCAAATGTTAACTGCGGCTTATTTAAGGAGCAATTAGAGGGCCCGTTTTTTCGTAGAGTGATCCTCTGGGTTTCGATCCATGTGTTGTGTGTTGCCTGCTTCGGCATGGTGGTGGTACTGGTATCGGTGGCAGCAATAGCATTTCGTGATGCTGTGTTACGGTGTAAGATAAATGCTGTGTTACGGTGGTTTTGGGAAAGAGTAATACCACGTGTCGACCAATCACAAGAGGTTTAGATGTTCATTTTGGAGACCCTCTCGCAGGTGTGGGGCACTATGTGTAAATAGAGTTTTTACTTTTTAGTCAGCGAGTGGCTTTCGGTAATTTAGAACAAAATCTCAAATTTGACCAAATTTGGTGTTTTCGGTGAATTGCGCCGATGCACATACTGACACATACATCATAGTTTTGTTACCTAGCATGAGCACTTGTGCTTTTGAAAATAGTTTGGAAATTCTTCTCTCTGCTACTATCTAGTTGCAGTGTGGTATATGTTCTCTCTTCAATTACTTGTGGGGGGAAAACACAACAGTAGATGATACAATCTGCTTGTAATGGCAAAATGCGTACTGTAATTAAAGAACACAGCATCGCTTGCCTTGTAATACTGCTAAATATCTTAGGAGTTTCATCATTTCTACAATTTATAAATGCACATGCCGTACCAGCTGGTATTTAACTTCACTGGGAACTTTTTCTCTCTTCCAGTGGTTGCCTTTTGTCCAAATAACAACGAAGTACATATCTATAAGTTTTTCACAGACAAGTGGGAGAAACTTCATGTTCTTTCAAAGGTAAACATTCATTTTTGTGTCTTATAGGTACCATAGCATCTGCACTAGAGCTCTCACTCTTTCTCTCATTTCATTTGTTAGTGTCTAATCAGTATGTAATTCATTATCTTATTTCTTTGTTTTTATCTTGTAGCATGATCAAATAGTGTCTGGAATAGATTGGAGTAGATCTTCCAACAAAATTGTGACAGTTTCACATGATAGAAATTCGTAAGTATGCATTGAGGCTTAATTTTCTACCGATCAAGTAAATATTTTGCTTCTTACTCCAAGAGAAGATAAATACTTGTTTCTTTCCTCTTTTTTTCTTCTTCTATTGCCTGCAGATATGTTTGGACACAAGAAGGACACGATTGGGTACCTACCCTCGTTATTCTCAAGCTAAATCGTGCAGCTTTATGTGTTCAATGGAGCCCAAAAGGTTCTTTTGATAGCCTGCCTTTGTACTTCCATTACAGGCAAATTGGATTTGTTTCCTTCTTTTGCTGATGAAATGAACAGATGCTCCAAGTGTATATGCTCTCCAGTTTATTTCACACGGTTTCAATCTTTTGAACTTATATTTCTTAGTTGCTTCACATCAACTTGGCTGCTTGATAGAACATAGCTGGACATTAACTAGTGAGCAACTAACCATAAGTGAAAAATCTGTACTCCCATTTATTTGAACACAAATTTTAAGTTCCTCAGGCCTGTGATGCTTGAACATGAGATGCCCAAATGCATTAATTACTCAGACTGTCTCAGCCTTGCTGTCATACTTTGTTGGCACTTGGCAACACTATGCATGATATGTCGAAAGAACAAAATCACTTGGGAGCTAAACATACAATATCAAGCACTTTGAGTAGCAGACTTTGTTTTCTTTTTTTTTTGCTGAATAACTATGAGTCTAGGACCTGTGCTCTTTAAATTTATTTTTGCTATGTTTGCAGAAAATAAGTTTGCCGTGGGAAGTGGTGCTAAGTCTGTGTGCATTTGCTACTACGAACAAGAGAACAACTGGTATTGGTCTCCGGCACTTCCATTAGTTGACTACTTTTTTTGGATAACCTTATTTATCCATTAGTTATGTCGAATATCCTAATTGATGAGTGTGTTTTCTACTGATTTAGTTCATGCAATTAGTGAGGTTGATGTGTCACTCTTGATATGCATTTTTTTCTGCAGGTGGATTAGCAAGGTTATTAGGAAGAAGCATGAATCTTCTGTCACAAGTGTCGCGTGGCATCCAAACAATGTGAGCATAGTATTATGTCTATCTTTGAAGTAACAGAAATCTTTAGTAGGGAAATTGAGGGCAAAATTAATTTTGGTGTGCTTTCATTATAGTTGTGTTTATATACAGTGTTTGTCTGGCACTTGCGAGTTGCGAGATGCATACCTCCCATTGGTACCATAAAGATGATTGGAAGAACTTGATGCAATTCTGTTTGGTGTAGACGTGAAATATCTTTGTAGGAACTGGTATTGTCATGTATAAGCAAGACATGTTTCCTTTGGATGTAAATTGTAATATTGGTTTGTTTGCTTTCATGTTTCTTCAGATACATCTTGCAACAACATCTACTGATGGTAAATGCAGAGTATTCTCCACTTACATCAAGGGTGTAGATACAAGGTGGAACCTGCCATTCTTATACCTATTAGGATCTTCCAAATGCTGTAGTTGTCTCATACTCTTTTTTCCTTCTGACCAGGGGTTCACAAGCGAGCACTTCTAGTGATAGGAAATTCGGAGAGGTATTTGCTATTTATTGATCCATTAGTTCATAATATGCCAACTGTTGGAATGTAAATATATGTTTTGCAGTATGCCCCTTTCTGATATTCAAATATGGTTGTTCATTTCTTTGTTTCATCACTTAGGTTAATGACATGCAATTGAACGTCTATGACTTTCAGTCTTGTACCAATAGTAACTGTTATATCATGCCTGTCAACTTTTTTTGCACCCCATCTATAGTTGAAAAATAATACTTCATCTGCCGACTCACAAAGTTTTTCAAACCATATGGTGGCTTATTTTTTTGCATGACATGCTTGCCCAAATCTTTTATTCCTCAAGACACTAAGAACCTCAGAACAAATTATGAATGTTTTAGAAGATGTATTATGCTTAAAATATTTGTTATTAAATCTATTTTATTTTCCTGTTGAAGTGGTTGATCGTCCTTGTAACATTTTCTCCTATTCGGATGCAGCAAATTGCTCAACTTGATCTACCATCTACTTGGGCATTTGGTGTAAGGTGGTCACCAAGTGGAAAAACATTGGCCTATGCAGGTTCTCCCTTCTAGTTTCTTGTTCCTAAGAGCTTGTCTAATTTGCATTGTTTTTCACTACACCATTTGGCATGCATAATAACTGTGTAATGACTTGCACTATTACTTGTGAAGGGTTTTCTTTGTTCTTTATATATTTTTCTATTTTTACTGACTTAAGCTGACCCCCTTTTGGTAGAGTAGTTTTTTTTGTATTTCAATTAATAAAAGCACTCTTTCAGGCCTCACCATAGTTCTCCTCTCGAAGGCTGTATTGAGATTATGGGCCTGTTCTTTTTGGCTGAGATTTATGACTTTTGGTTGCGGCTTTTGGCTTTTGGGCTGTTCGTGCAAGAGATTACAGAATAATAGAAACTCACGTGTGATTTTTGCCGATATAAATGAAATCGGTACAGTATATACTACAATTAACTAGTAGACCCTATCTTGAAAAGACACTCTATTTAAAAGATAAAAACTGCAGAGAAGTCAAAAGCTGAAAAAGAACAGGGCCTATGAGTGGCATCTTGAAGTTTTATTTTCATTTCTTTCTTTCCAACTGGATTTCGGTTCGTCATGGGACAACTGGCCCTTCGTTATATCCACACAGAGTCTCTAAATATTTCCAGATTTTCATGCAAAATATTACAGACATTGAATTGATTGGTGTTTTTTTATTTTTAGGGCACAATTCCACAATTTCTTTCATTGATGATGTTGAAACGTCTCCCGCTGCACAAAATCTGGCACTGCGTGATCTGCCTCTCCGTGATGTGGGTCAGCATTTTCCCTTATGGTAGTATTTAGTTGCATGTGATGATTTCCACAGTTCATAATATTGAGTGAACTCTTTGAAATGTCAGATTCTTTTTGTTTCTGAAAGGATGGTGATTGGTGTTGGATTTGACTGCAATCCTATGATCTTTGCTGCAGATGAGACTGGGCTTTGGTATGCAAAGATGTACATAGCAACTTTTTTTTGTTAAACTAGTTGCATTTTCTTTTTATTCTGGTAGTGCTTTGAACTGAGCTATTGCTTCCTATAAAAACCATGTAAATTGCTAGCCTCACATTAAGGCACCTTATGACCTTAAGCTTGTTAATTGTTTTAATCTCATAGTGCCTCCGCAAATTCTTCGTTTGCCCAATGTTTTGATAACATTTCTTATTACATGATATGCTCGTAGTTCTGACTTCCAGGCCTGACACGTAAATCTTTAGTTTATGACCAGGATTTTAACCTAATGTATATTTTTCTCATGTAGGAGTTTTATCAGATACTTGGATGAAAGGAAAGTTACTCCATCAATTTCAAAAGCCTCACAGGTTTCTCTCTCTTTCCCCCTCTCTCACTAATTCATGTTAGTGGAGGCTTTTATCTTTGTTGTGCCTTGCTATTGTTGTGCTGTTATATGAGGGTGCTATTCACTCTGCGAAAAGATGCAGCTGAGCCCGGGTGTAGCGAACCCCTTATCTGACAAATTGTTGGGCAGTGGACCTAGTCTAATGTTAAGCAAAGATTTGTCAGACCATAGGCCTGGGCTTTTAATCACAGCATAGTCCTTTCTTAACTCATCTCATATCTCAGGGAGGAATGGTTCAACCAACAGCATTGATTTAGGGTGTACCTGCGCATATGCTCAATAGTGCCGCACTCTGTTCATGAGGTTGTTCTGTTCTGCATCTGCATGTGTAGAAGTAAGGTGAACCAACTCGTCCTGAATGGCTGAGTGCAGGTTGAATTATTTCTTGGCTATATGCATGCATGGGTGCTAGATGTCCTGACATGGTGTTTGGTTGGTTCTACAAAGTTGTTTTTTCCTTTGTTAGTACTCAAGATTCTTCTCTCCCCCTATTGTCGAAACTTTAGAGAATATCAGACTCGATTGATAAAGGTGTACATCCAATTGGCCAGTATCACTATCAGTTTCACCTTTCTTTCACAAAGAGGAGCAAACCAGTATCCTTATTAGATAACTGAAAGAGAATGGTTTTGCTTCTTAGTGGAGTGTTGAATTGTGTTGTTAATGTGAATTGGTGCCTGTGTTGTTTGTGGGCAGTTGGCCACTAATCGCTATTCCTATAATGCACCCCCTGCTTAAAAGTATTGTTTAGTGGTTATCAAATTCTGGGTTTTCTTTTCAGGCTATAAACAGACCTTATGTCTCTGGTTAAAGTGGGGAATCTGTACAACCACAGCTGTTTTGTTTTGTCTCACCTGTGGTATTGTAGTATCATTAATGGGAGTGTGTTGGTCGGGAGTTGCCTTTACTTTTGAAATGTGGAAACTGAGAAGCACATCTGTATATCAAAGTTAGTTAAATTAGGAAAGAAAATACTGGATTATACATAAAAAAATCTGGTCCGCCATGTGTTTGACCTATTTAGATGTCAAACCCTTCAAGATCCTAACCAGTTAGGAACAGTAATTTGCAAACTGGTACTAGCCAGCAAATGTAGCCGGTCTAATTCTGACATTTTGCATTCGGAAAAGTACGACTACAAAATGACTGGTCATGGCCTCTTCTGACTTGTGTAGTACTGTAGTTTGCCTCTGTTGAATGCTGAAACTAAATAGGTAGGTCCCTGAAGCTTTTGCAAGACTGCATGTTATGCTGCTAGCTAGTTACTGTTTTCTTAAGAGTCAAATATGTAGGACAACAACTTAGTGGTATAGTCGACTGAAATTTTGTGGCTATAGACGCTAATGATATAGACCAGGGTTCGGAAAACCGGCGGTTACCGGGCGGTAACCGGATTTCCCAGTGGATACCGGGAAATAAAAAACCGGCTGGATTTTTCCAAAGTGCATTTATATTTGTGAGTCTTTTGTGACTGTATAATGCACTTTCTAGGTTGGTTTAGGCCTTTTTTGTGCTAGATTACATATTGTATGATCTAAATATGCTTCGAAACATCCCAAATTCTTTTTTTTTTGTGTTTCATGGTTTTTAGTAGTTTTTCCGGTTTTTAGCAGTTTCTTCGGTTTTTTGGGTGCTAACCGGCCGGTTTTTCCGGTTACCGGTTTCAAATTCAAATTTCAAAACTTGAAATTTGACATGGTTTTCCCCGGTTTTTCCGGTTACCGGCCAAGAACCGGTACCGGGTTTTTGATCCTTGCTATAGACTGTGGAAGAATGAGGTACTGCTGATCATTGACAGCTTAGCCACTACGTGACTATCTTAGTTGAAGAACTCACCATTACACAGGATCTAATACTGAATAACATATATGTTTCAGCTCTCTGAAGCCCTTGGAAAGCTATATGGCCAATCAAAGCAAGGGACAAGCAGTGACACTGTTGAACCATCAAAGCCTCGCGGTGGTGCTCATGAGAATTGCATAACGTACACTCCCTAGTTCCTCTGTTTATCCCCCTTTTGCAGTTCCAGTGATGTGCTCTTATCTCTGATATAGATTAACAATTTCTTTATATTCTCAGTTGCATCGTACCGTTGAGAAAAGGAAATGACAGTATTGTCAAACGGTTCAGCACATCAGGTTTAAAATATATAGAACCGACCTGTCCCAGTTCTTCCAGCTGTGTTCGAACATATTTTTGACATGCCTTGCCTCATGGTTGCAGGATTGGATGGTAAGGTTGTGGTATGGGATTTGGAAAATCACATGAACGTTACAAAATAGCTCCAAGGAATCAGATTGGATGAACTTGTGTTGATGCGTACGAACAATTCTTGGCAGTGAGCTAACCCTGCAGGTTTTCGAGATCCAGGGCCAGGTAGATTGCTTGTTTTTGTTGTACCTGTACACAAAACCATTTCTTAAGCCAGCTCTTTAGCATAGTGGCCATTGACATCTCTATAAGTTGGCTTCAATTTTTGGGAGTTATTTGGTCCTTGTGAATTTATTTGTGTAACACCTGTATAATCCTAGTGTTTTGCAGCAGTATGCTGTGTGAAATAACCACTTCTGGAATTCGTCCGAATGCTTCACTTTACTCTGGTACTGCTGGTCATTAATTCTGTTTGATTTTCTTAGCCACATTTAATTCGTTGGAACCCCCCCCCCCCCCCCCCCCCCCCCCCCCACATACACGCACAAACCCTGCAACCTGCCGTCGGTGGGGACCGGGAAGAGTTTGGGTCCATGTTTGAGTTGTTTGCTTTTCTGTTTCTGCCGGTGAAGCTTGAGCGGTCGGCTCAACGGAGAGACCAGCTTCTCATGCGTATTCAGAGACCAACACCCTTCTCATGCCGTCCTTGCTTCAGGCAGACTGCTCTGCATTATTGGACTGTTGCAGTTAATTGACTCTTGTCGCTGGCGCTTGGCACTGACAACTCCCATGGCTTGGTGCCGTGACGCGACGTGTAGACAGTGAGTTGCTCCTGAAGAGTGAAGAGCATCTGCCATCTAGGCAACGCCAAACTTCTGCACCCATGTAAATGACCACTGAATTACATGCCTACAAGGTCCTGCAATTAAGTGCAACAGGGAGTGTGAAGTGTAGTTGTCTGTCCTCGATTACAGAGCTACTTTTACAGTCCTTGAGAGAGCGAAGTCACAAAAACCAGCACTGCTCATGTCTGTTTCTTGTTAGCAACAAAATGTAAATAATTGGGGTAAAGCATTTCACATTTGCAGTTAGTATGCTGCATCTTTGCTCCATCCTCCCTGCCTGCTACTAGTACTATATTGATATGCTTATGCGATTTCAGAAAAGACTGAGCATGAACAGCTCAAATAGGGGGCTGCCTAGCTGCACCAAGGATAGGCCAAATGTTCAATAAAAAATAGCAATATGTATCATATGAGGCCATTATCCTATAATTCATTTCGTAGTGGAATATGTATGTACTCCCACTATGGCGGACAAGTGCAGGTGTGATTCGGTGAGTACCTACCGATCCTCGAAAAGTTCTTGACCTTCTTGCTACTGTATTTGCATGGATCAGAAGTTCTGATGACAGAAGGCAAATTCTTTTTCATGTGAAAACGATAGTGTGGAATCAGTCGTGTGTATGTGTTCCTTTGTTAATTACAGGAAGCGATCAGCAATAGATTTCGCAAGTGATTGTTAGATCAGAGAGTATTTTATTCTGCTACCAAAAGATGGTACTGTATGATTGTGCACCTGCGCAGAAGTTTTCACCTAGATATCATCTCCATTAATGCATTATTACGTGGCTTTGAACAGCTTAATTTGCTGCCAACGGGTGTACGGAACGGCGTAACACGAAATTTACCATATCCACATCACAATGAAGCAAGGTTGGAACATTTAACCAAAATTTATCATTTCTATCTCCATCATCAGTAAAACCACGAGATCACTCGATGGAGTGTCTAGACATCACTCGAATGTTTTCTTCCTAACAATTATACAGATTTGAGACCGTTGGATTAGAGATCCAACGGCCTCTTTTTTTTTGGAGGGGGTGGAGGGAGAATTCATGACCATTAGATTTCTAATCTAATGGTCATAAATCTGGATGATAGTTAGGATAAATCTGGATGATAGTTAGGAAGAGAACATCCGGGTGATGTTTAATAAAAATAACAAGGTTAAACAGCCAACGATCTCATTTGCTCTGGATTCGTGAGGAAGATACACAAAGTTTTGCCATGCCCATGCAAAATACCGTAGCAACAAGAACAGGATTTCACCCTCTCTTTTGAAGGAGTATCCTATCATGATCACGAATCCATGGCACAAGTGTTAAAGCACCTATTTTTGGTGTTGTTTTTGGTTCGGAAGTCCCAGCAACCCAGGCCATTGACCTCAATGCCATTGAACTAAACTCGGCTAATCTGCAGGTGCTGTCCTCTGCAATCTTGGCAGATGAGGTTTGGGAGGTAATCTGGACCATGCCGGATGAGAAGGCTCCAGGGCTGGATGGGTTTACTAGAGCATTCTTCAAATCATCCTGGCCTATTATCAAGTCGGACATCATGTCGGCCATTAGTGCTTTTTTCAGTGGCAATCAGAGGGGCTTTCAATGGCTCAACTCGTCTCTTATCACCCTTGTTCCCAAGAAGCTTGGTGCTCAACACCCTAAAGATTTTAGGCCCATCAGCCTCCTCCACAGTTTCGCTAAAATCGTAGCCAAAGTTCTTGCTTTGCGTCTACAGCCACACATGGACAGCTTAGTTTACATCAGCCAGAGCGCTTTCATCAAGGGACGAATGATCCATGACAATTTCCAGTTCGTTCAAGGCACCATTCGTGCGCTTTGAAGATTAAGGGAGCACAAACTGCTCCTCAAGATAGACATCGCCAAAGCGTTTGATACCCTAGCTTGGCCTTTTCTGCTCAAAGTCCTGAAGCATTGAGGTTTTGATAACTGCTGGTGCGACTGGATAGTGCTTCTCTTGTCAATTGCATCAAGTCGAGTTCTTCTAAATGGTGTGGCAGGATGTAAGGTCTTGCATCGACGTGGATTGCGCTAAGGAGATCCCCTGTCACCCCTGCTATTTGTCATTGCTATGGATGTGCTACACAGACTTGTACATACTGGAGTCCAAAAGGTGTTCTCACCCGAAGAAACATGTTGCGATCCTTTTGCTCCCTTTACGCGGACGATGTCATGATCTTCCTAACCCCTAAAGAGCAAGATCTACGTGCAATTTTGCAAATGCTGCAGCTCTTCAGCTTGGCCTCGGGATTGAGACTAATCTGGAGAAGTCTTCCATCATCCCGGTCAATTGTGCACTGCCAGAGCTTCAGCTGGCTATCGATACCCTAGGATGCACCTCGACTGACCTTCCCATCAACTATTTGGGCATCTCTTTATCCTTCTCGAAGCTAAGGAGGCAGGATTTAGATCCTCTATTGGACAAGCTTTCGTCCTGTTTACCCACTTGGAAAGCAAAGCTCCTCTCCAAAGCAGGCTGGTTAGTCCTCATCAATTCGGCTCTCTCTTCAATGGCCACCTATCCCTAGATTTCTATCATCCTCCCCTCCTAGGCAATTAAAGCTGTTGACAAAAAGCGTAGAGCCTTCCTCTGGGTCAGGGACTATTCTGCTATGCCTGGCAATTGCTTGATCAACTGGAATTTGGTCTGCCGATCAGTTCTTCTCAGAGGGCTAGGGATTTCAAATCTCAAGTTGGCGGGAATAGCGTTCAGACTCCGTTGGGAATGGCTAGCGCAATCTAGCAAGCAGCGGCTATGGCTGGGTCTCTGGGACCCCTTGGACAGTGATCTGCATGATTTCTTCGCTGCATCCACAATGGTTCATTTGGGTAATGGCACTTCAACTAGATTCTGGACGGACCGCTGGCGGCGTAGTCAAAGCATCAGAATGCTAATGCCAGCTCTGTGGGCGAGGGTCAAAAACTCTCGGCGCCACAAGACTTTGGTTTCAGAGGCTCTATCTAGTGATAGCTGGATTCAAGATCTACCCCCCCTCCTTTGTCACAACGCTATTGCAGACTTCCTCCAGTTGCTGAACTTGCTTTTGGATTTCCACCTACAGACAGAGCAGGACGATGCAATCGTTTGGCGTTGGACATCAAATGGGGTTTACTCAGCTAATTTGGTTTACCTGGCCCTTTTCCGTGGCACAACCTCTTTCCCTTGGACCAAGCAGCTTTGGAAGAGCTGGGCACCTTGGAAAGTTAAATTCTTCATGTGGTTCGCCCGTCTGCGCAACCACAACATTTAGGCTCCGGATGCTTGCCTTCTTTGTGATCAAGAACCTGAAACAATTGACCATTTGCTCTTGCATTGTAGTGTGGCCAAGACTGCCTGGTTCAAAGTTTTCCAATGATTCCATTATCCCTTTGTCCTCGGCTTTTCCAACACCATCACTTTCGGTGACCTCTGGACTTCATCCCGCAAGTCGATTCCTAAGTGTGATAGAAAAGGAATGGATAGCCTCTTTTTGCTAATTCCTTGGATGATTTGGAAGGAAAGAAACAATGTTTGGTTCAGAGGCAAGCAGCTCAGGGTAGATGATCTAAGTCATTTGTGGGCTAAAGCAGGCGCCTCTCATCGCCGTAATCCCTCTTTAATCTGGCCTTGTGTCTTCCTGTTTTCTTTGCTTTTAATCTACGCCCAGGTCCAGCCGTCCAGGGAGGCAGGGAGCAGTCTAGGGTTTACATTTACATTGACTAGCTAGTAGCTATTGGGCTATTGGATACTGGATAGAGGGTATATGGGGGCCTGCTGCAAAAAATCAAGATATGGCCCAAACTTTACCATGCCCTATCGGGCCCTCCGCCACTGTTCCTATATGCCTTTGCAGAAGAAGAAATTCTGCTTCTAAGAGCTGAACGGGCAGCTATTCTTCATACACAGAGCTGTTCATGTATACTGGTCTATTGAATCGATCTCCGTAAATATGTATGTTTGGGTGTAAAAGTATGTAATTAGTAGGGAAAAATTGGTGTCTTCTCCCCCTACCTTATTGTTGCTTTGGGCTGAGGGCTATTGCTGATGCCTGCAATGGGGTGAGAATCCGAGAACACCAAAAATACGAGGTTGAGGTGTTGCAGTGGGCTATTGCTGATGCTTGCGTGCTATCTAGTGCTTCCTAGCCTAGGCTGTATGCAATCTTGTAACATAGCCAATTGTATGTTAATTGTTGTGAATGAACTGCGTGTTCTGTTGTACTACGCATATGCTGTTTGATGTTTCATCAGGGCTCCCCCTGCTTTCAGTTGCACAAAACAACCCCCCTTATCTATCAATTGACGGCGGTTGCCGACGACCGGCGGTGCACGGCGGTTGCTAGGATCACAACTCAAACAAATCCACAAAAGGAATTCCTTTATATGTACTTGCTTGAAGAATATTTGTTACGTAATTACTGTTCGTTACAGGCTAGTGTTACCTCACTGAGAAGTGTTCCCTAGCTGAACACGCGTTTCCAACAGATCTCCCAAGTGAATGGAACTATTGAAGTAATACGGATGTCAAAAAGAAAAGAAGAAAGAAAGAAGGCGATCAAAAGAACAAACAATCGCCAGTATCTTCAGGATCTATTTCACCACAGCACTCGCATTAGCAGGCAGGAGCAACACTCATGCAAGGTAACCTATGCTATTCCTCATGAGGAACCTAGTTATGCAATGCATCTCCCGACAGCTCATTCAAAACGAAGCTCAGAAGGGTGGACGATGCTATTCCTCATGGGGAACCTAGTTAGTTGGATGGTTGTATTTCCTGAACACCCTCTCTTGGTTCTCCCTCCACCATTCCTCGGCCTGCTGCTCGGCAAATCTCCTCTTGCTGACCAAAAATAGAACAGCTCATAAACAGATGCTCAGCTTCGGAATTTTGTCTTACATGACGGATGAATATGAAAAGTGTTACGGAGTTGAGTGTTTATGTGGTATAAAGGTGGTTGATGGATTAATCTAGTTCAGATATATGCTGAATGCAGGAAAAGGGGTGGGGATGGAATACCTGAATCGGACACGCTTGAATACCTTGGTACCATCTCTCAGCTGCATAAGTGTCACATACACTCCTGGTTCAAATTGCTCAATTAACTGCACTTCTCCATGAGTGCCATGCCTCGGTGCAAAGTCGCCCTGAGCCCTCGCGTTGTTTTCCATGGTACGGTGGCATGGTGATTCACTTGTCATGAAAATGCCAGAGCTACTAGCATTTCCAGAACTGCCATCTTGAGACAATGCCAAGTTACCTATGCTAGTTGACCGATGGTGTGAAATATCATGTAGTCCACCACTTGAGAGGCGAGGCTGTTCATGTCCAGTAGGTCCTGTGACCTCTGGTGGATGACTACTTTGTCCTGTAAGAAATCTCTCTGAATGACTTTGCAAGGTTTTTAAGCTGTCAGAAATATCGCTGGGCACCCTATCTGCAATTCCCTTGAGCTGAAGAATGAAGGGATGTGATATTATGAGTGTCCCTCTAATACAGATCGAATAAACACGAACTTTGAAGCAATTCTTACTATATGAACCACTAAGATTACATCAACTCCGGTTAATATTTATTTCAATCCAACAATAAATGCTTTTATGGTTTGCTTGTTTCGTTTGAAATATCAGTGAAGTACACCCCTAATTGTATTTGAATTGAATTATAGAGCAGTGTCAATACTGTAAATAGAATAAAATAGAAGAAAGTGTAGTACAGCAGCACGATAGGCAGTTAAAAATGCATCATGCGAGCTCTAATAACTAGCTCAAGAGTTGCATATGTAGTTTGCAGCAGCAGTAGTCTACTGTACCTCACTGTCAAAAAACCTAATAAACTCCAACACAGCATTGCGCCGCGCAGATTCTTCTGCAGCTATAGAGGCAGAATTTTTAGCTCTTCTTTCTGATTTTTGCAGTTGCTCATCTTGGGCTTCGCATTTCTGTTTTAACTTATTAGCCTGTCAAAAAGACAACGATTTTGTCAAAATCAGCTAACCAAAGTGAAGTAGAAAATTCTACAGTATTCTAAATCATACCTGAGATTGCAACTTTGAGATATCTTGCTTCAGCATGTCGTTAGTCTTCTTCAAGCTATCTGTAGCGCAGAGAGGACTTGCGGTTGCAGGAGGTGGATTTGGCTTCCTTGTGTGTGGAGATGGTGATATCAAAGGCGCGCCCATTGCCATTGGAGCTGCCATTGTCATAGGCTTTAAATTAGTTGGAATTGAACCAAATGTTCCTGTAAAAGTGAGGTCTTTGAACTGTAACATGGAAGGAACTTGGGACGCCCTCATCATGGACATAGGATCTGGTTTTATCTCGTTTCTAAATATTTTTATCTCTGCATGCTTGACTGGCTCTGCTGGTGCTGTCGTTGCAAGCCTGGAAGGTCTTATTTCTGGCCTCTCTGACTTGTCTTTGATATCATTGGAGCGACGAGTAATGACATTCCTTTTGTTATATGAGCTGTTGCTGCTGGTATCTGCAGCTTTCAATTTCATGAAACATGAATCGCATACACGATGTGGCTTGCCAGGGGTTGGTGCCAAAGCAGCCTTCAGCACTTTTCTTGAACTACATGCATGGCAATGAACAAGCCCACAATTGTAGCAATTGTGTCTCTTTCTTGTGAAACCAAATGGTTGCCTACAGCCCGAGCAGACGGACTGATCTGCACCTGAAACCCACTTATGTATGCAAATGCATGTCGTGAAATTTGAACCACATGATATACTTTTAACATGACGATCTTTTAATGCATCAACAAGAGTAGGTGTTTTTTTATCTTCAGTATCACCGTGTCCCAGCCTTCCATTGGCTCCCATACCCCATGTATATACTTCACTTCGTGAAGTCAAGGCTGCAACATGGTAAGAGCCACATGAGATCTCTTCAACCAACTCACCAGCCAACCTATCTTGTACTAGGCAGGGTTGTTTACCGTCAGATTTTGGGTTCCCAAGCTGGCCATAGCTAGAGCTACCCATTGTGAAAACATGACCAGATGTGGCGAGGGCAACAGTCATACTATGTCCGCAGGTTAACTGATGGAAATTATGGTCAACGAGTGCCTGAACACAGGTAGGAACTAGCCTAGCCTCTTTATCCCCATGACCTAGGCGATTCTTATCTCCATCACCCCAGGTAAATAGCTTCCTGGACACCACATTAATGCCTGTCTGACTACAGGTCTCCACAATTGCTGCGGAATGCCAAACTCCACAGGCAATTTTGATCGTTCTAAATCCACTCAAAGTTTCTACTTCCTTCGGATATGCAATGTTTTCACGATTTCCATGTCCAAGAGCACCAAATGTGCCATCTCCAAAAGTGAATACTTTTCCACTGGACATGGCCAGTGCTGAATGCCATGACCCACATGCAACAGACAACACTTGAAGCCCTTCTAAAGGACCTGAGACTCGTTTAGGAAGCCAATGGCTAGCTCCGATGCCATGTCCAAGCAATCCAGCATTGTAAGATCCATCACCCCAGCTGTACAGATCACCAGAGGCAGTTACCGCACAAGTATGAAATTCCCCACATGCAATATATTCCACATTAGACACTGCTAAGGATTCAACGAGCTTGGGACGACTAATATCTGCATCGGCTCCATGACCTAGCCGCCCACCAAGCTCTTCACCCCATGTGAATACTTCTCCTTGCCTGGTAGTAAGAGCAATGTGCCTTGAACCACACGCTATCTGCTGTACGTCCAAAACAACATCTGATTCCAGAGGTTTAGGAATTAAAAAGTCTGCTTTGGAGCACAAATAGTTCGAGGATCCTTCTGATGGGATCACATCAGTCCACACTTCACCCCATACATAAACGTCACCAAGGGATTCTATGTCATCTGGTCCAGAACCTTGACTGGATGAACTAGGGGCACTGGAACTACTAAGCCGGCTACTGTCTCCTGTACTTGTTCTTAGCATATTTGCACGATCTGATCCAACATCTGATCTTGCAGAATTGAAAGAATTGACTGTGGTAAAACCAGCTGAGTTAAAACTACCTGCAATGCTTGAGGCAATATCTAGTGTTGTATCATACAAATTGCCATCTTGATACTGTGAGACTTCCTGAAAAAACAAAGATGTGTTAAATAAGAATATTCTGCAACTTATGATCAAATTATTTAGGAAAATCAACTCACGTATGAAAATGATATTCTATCGCTTTGATCATCAGTCGAAGAATTTATACGGCATGAAGTAATTAGTGTCTCAGGTGTTGAAAACAATCTGAGGTACTTTTCCTTGTTGTGGGAATACCAAACTAATGTTGTCTCGTCCTACAATGAGAACATCACGGGGCTGTTGTTTTTATCTTGTAATGAATCACTTGACATTGATATCATTTGAATGCAAATATGAACTAACACTAGAAAGTCTCAACTCACGATTCTTGGGTTTTCCTCCCTTCCGGCTATACTTGATAAGGTTGCTGCCTTTCTTTAAAGTAATAAGGGCCTTTCGGACATAAAAGAAGGCCAGGATTAGTACTGCCAATTTTTTTAGCAGATAAATGTTTGTCCAAGCAGAGGGAAACGAGACAAAATGGCACTATCTAGGACCTCACACTATCGTCTGGTGTCATCTAACAGCAACAGGTCAACATTCTATTTTCAACTCTTGATCACCTGCAACTGCAGAGACAAATTTACATTGAGGCATCGGCATCACAAGCCTATATCAAATGTCTTTTTCAACAACATATGAGATAAATATACAATGATAATACCAAAATGGTTTCCTGAATCCGTTGCAATTGCGGTGGTGTCGATATTTGTATGATTTTTTTTCTGTGCATTTGCAGATGCGGTGCCACCTATCCAGTTTGATTACTAATCGCTCATACTCCTATCTGATTATTATCCCATGCACATCTAGATCGTTATTGCTCCTTCCTATCCTCGCAAATCCTCTATTTTTATAATTTGGCATATATAAATATTTTGACATTTCCAGCAGAACAGATTAACAATTCTGCATAAGCAGAAGGGATCATCTAAAAACTACACACATGCATAACAGATTAACAATGCTGCACAAGAGATGAACAGGAGGCATGCTTCTCGAACTGGTCAAAATGAAACCGAGAGATCAAGATCGCGGGCACAAATACGACGGAATCGAGCCTGAAGGTCCGCAATGTGAGCACAATTTTACACGATCATGGTGGAGAATGGGGAAAAGGAGCAACCTTGCTCGTCGCCGGCGTTCCCCGGTCAGGCCCCCATCAATCCTTCTCTTCCGGCGACATCGACGCATGTGCTCCGCCCCCGACGCTAGGAACGAAATGGAAAGGGAGAAACTGTTCTTTTCTCTCCCTTTTTTTCGAGAGGAAAATTTGCTGTTTTCGAAGGGACGAGACTGGATTACTGGATTGGAAGAGATCCGCCTCTCTCGGAATTTTCATGTCACATTTCCAAGTTTTTCTGCGTTGAGGTTTTGCGTTGCAATCCACGTGTCGGCCAAAGGAAGGCTCTTAGAGCATATTTAATAGATTTAGCGGTACATATGTAATAGATAATAAAAAAATTATATATATAATAAAGGATTATAGATCATATGAAAGAATTCAAATATTAGAATTTTTAGGATATTATCAATTCGATGTAATTTCCATGTTTGTAGAAACGACTATACTTGTGATATTAATGTATAGTAGCATATGTTAGAACAAAGAATATAAATTATATCTTTGAGCGGGAGTACTTGTTCTTTATAATTTTAAATCGGTATCTTAATTATGTAGACAATAGTTATATCTATATTAATACAATTAAAAGGACACAAATTATAATGGATATTGTAGGCAAGTTTGTGTTTGCACGTGGATCGTTTGAGTTCAATTCTATTTCTAACATCTTACATCTTAATTTCATATAAGAGTTCTCCAAATATACGTGCATGTATATCATGATGCGAATAAACTTCATGCATACTTCCATAGATCAAGAAAAAACATTGGTTATGATTCGTTAATCATAAGAATGGTCTACATAATTAAGGGTTAGATTCTTTTCTTTTTATGAGAATCTTTAGCAATTATTCTTATTTATCAAGTAATATTCATTGAATATGATTGCTAAACATAATTAGGGATCACCAAACTAAATGACAAATTTTTTATTTTTAGGAGAATTTCTATAATATTTCTTTTTTTCTTAGCTGATGTAATCAACCATCCTAAATTTTGTTATTCTATGATAGATAACACCCAATGGTTGATATAGTTCAACTTTAATTAGAATTCACCACATCGATGGCGATTCTAGCAAAAAAATTCAAAATTGTAAAGCACGCATTGTTAGAAAGCGTATAGGTAGAATAGGTTGTCTTTCTCTGTTTTTTCTTGCCAAGTGCCACCTTTTCTTTTCTCATATGTGGCTTTTACTCATTTATTGTGCACGTCTACGACATTTTTTCTCTCTTGTACATGGCATTTAATGTGGACTATCTAGGATCCGTTTATTTATTGAATTTATCTAAAATCTATAATGAGTAGTCTTGTCTTATAAAAATTGCTTGTATTTACGACATCTACTAACCATAATAAGGTCCACTGAATTGAGGGACTTTTTTCTTTTTTTTTTAAAGTTATAGTATATTTCTCTTTTTTTCTTAGCAACTCTAACAGGCTTGTCATCGATTTTTAGTATATAAAATAGGTAGCTTTTTAATTTGTTTGGAAATCTAATATCCAATCATCCTTTAATTTTTATTTTAAATTTTCATTTTTTTTAGATGTACTTGTTTTTGGGGGATTTATTTTGAAATTCATATTAGCTAATTTTTTATTTTTATTCTAATTTTAGTTAATTTGGATTGTACTTGACATGAACTATTTCTTTTATTTGCTAATTTTTTTAATTATTATTGAGAATTTTAGTTGTTTATGATGTTACTCCCTCCATCCCGCAATATAAAATCCTCATTCTTGAGAAACGTCGTTCGACAATATAAGTCCACTGTGAAGTCTAAAGGTATAGTTATCACAATATTTCTACCATATATTTCTACTTTGATGATAAAAAATAAGTAAATAGTTATAGTGGGTATGCATAGTCCAATACTATTAACTTTTTTTTTAATTTAATGTCTCAATGGTTTGTGTATATGGTGGACTTTAGACTTATATTTCAAGACGGAGGGAGTACTTTGGAAATCATATGGGAATCAAAATGCTAATTATTATTTTTTATTCCGAGTTTCTCTTAAGTTGGATTGTATTTGACATTGACTATTTCTTTTAATCTAAGTCATTATATCTCGGATGTGCCAGATTGATAGCTAGATCTTTCTCTAAATTTATAATTAGTCTCTTCTCTCTCTCTCTCTCTCTGTCTCTCTCTCTCTCTCTCTATATATATATATATATATATATATGCCTCTTTTCTACTCCCGGGTGTAATTACACCCTATGTCGTATCTCACAATGTAGGGAGTATCTTGTGTAACGGAGGGTATGTACATGTAGTATACGAGTATTTAAGACTATATAGGTGGTATGAACAATTTTTCAGAGGTGGTATGTACATTTTTTTGACATACTCCTTTTTATACGCGTATATGAAGGTATTTATAAAATACGCTAAAAACTATGGACTTCCTTGCAATTTTTTCGTATGGTTTACATTGAAGTATCTTGTAATTAGTATATGAGTATACCTAAAGTGATAAAGGAGTATTTCAAGTTTATTTAGGTGGTATATTAAAGGTGGGTGTAATTACACCCGGGAGTAAAAAGTATTTTTCCTATATATATATATCAACTATCAAATCTAGGTCTTTAAAATTAGGACCCGCCAAATTAAGAACCAGATGTTTTTATTTTTATGAGAATTTTAAATATATTTTTTCTTAGCAACTCTAAAAGATATGTTATCACTATACAATAGGTAACAGATAGATGTTTACCGTGTAATTGCGTCTCTTGGCCATCATGCTTGAGATAGATGAGGTATTGTAGCACGATCACTATAGTACAGTGAATCACCGTGGGAGTTACTTTTGCCCTTTGATTTCTTTTAATCAAAGGCTAAACAACGAGGCAATAAAAACGGTTATGCACCACTACCGTTGCAATCAAATGGCAGAGCATATTATTTCCATTCTCTCTTCTAAGCATTTGTGCATGACCACCTACACAAAACCACTCACTTGGGATTTGTTTGGAATACGAAATTTTTCTCAGCATTACATGAGGATTGAACTATTTTCTGCAAAGTTCTCGTAAAATTATTGTCTTCTAAATAAGCATTTGTCTCTCCAAAGCACTTTCTGGGATTACGGAAGGTCACTCAAGTCATTTTATTTCGGATGCGTCAAATTTATAACTTTTTTTAACCTTTATGTTCGGTCAAGATATACCTGTAAAATGGGACGGAGGGGCACTACTTTAGCATTTTTTCTTCGCGCAATATTTTTTTGTAGGACGCAAAACCACTAATCTTGTAACAGACTCCAACACACGTGCTGACTCCACGATTAAAAAATGCATCAGCATTTCATAAGAGGCCCCGCTCGTTTCGGCTTCAGTTTTTGACTTTTATCTTATTTTTCACTATTTATAAATTTAGTCTTTTCTGAACTTTTGGCTTTTATTTGAGCTTTTTTGCCGGTTCTTTTTTTCCCGTATTTGTTTGTATTATACGTGATGGGCTAATATGTTTTTTTATTTTTAATTTTTTTAAATTTAATTATACTAAATAAGCCTCTATCAGCTACAATGTTTTTTCAGCCAGCTACAGTGCTTTTCAGCCATAAGCCACTCAAAAAAAGTCATATTGAGCACAGCCCGGGTTTGAATAAATCTAGACTGCAAAATTACGACTTGGAACTTGGTCAGCCAAAAAAGGAAGCTCCAACGCATTCGAACACGTGCATGTTAGAACTTGAGATCGCAACCGACGAAAGGCCGCGAGGCCAGTGAGAACTCGATCCAGATGTGAGCTCGTGAGTATTACTTTACCGGGTCGCCGACGGCGAGTCGGCGTTGAACTTGCGCCCATCCAGCACTTGACGTTTGAATTGGTTCGCCGTGTTGAGGTGCACCTACTGGCTACTGCTGCTGCTTGCCTGCAGCTTCCGCTAAAAAAAATACAAGGGCAATATCATCTCTGAACTGAGTTTGAAAATATCAATTTAACCAGTTTTTTTTAAAATTTGGTCCTTTTTTTTTTTGCAAATCTAGTTTCCTCATCTAATCTAAACTAATAATCCACCAGTTCAAATTATCCTACATCCACCCAACAATTATCTGCTCCACAGTCATGACCTTAACTACGTCCACACCACAATATGCACCCAGAATTACACCATCCTAAAAACGTCCGCACCAGATTAACTCTCCTCCATTCTCTCTCCTTACTCAACCATATCCGACGATCATCCTTTAATGGATGTGCAGTACCCCTCTCCATTCTTCCCCACCCCTTCTCACAAAACGCGTGCGGCTGCCTCCCGTGCGCTGCCTCCCCCACCAAATCTTCCGCCCTCGCCTCCTCCCCCGCTCTGCTGAGTCTTCCGCCGCGCAACCGCTCCCGCGCCGACGCCACCTCCCCTCCCTCCCACCCCGGCCGCCGCAGCCGCCTCCTCCCCACCCCGTGCTGACGCCTCCTCCCCTCCCTCCCACCCCGCGCCGCCGCCGCCTCCTCCCCCGCTCCTCCGCGCCGCCGCCGCCTCCTCCTCCCCCGCGCCTCCACTCCCGCCGCTCCCCCATTTCCGCCTCTCCCCCGCGCCTCCACTCCCGCCGCTTCCCCCCGTCCTCCACCGCGCCGCCACTCCCTCCGCTCTCCCCTTCCTCCGCGCCTCCTCCCCACCGATTCTTCTCCCCCGTTCTCCGCGCCGCCACTCTCCCCACCTCCCGTCCCCCGCGCCTCCACTCCCGCCGCTTCCCCCCGTCCTCCACCGCGCCGCCACTCCCTCCGCTCTCCCCTTCCTCCGCGCCTCCTCCCCACCGATTCTTCTCCCCCGTTCTCCGCGCCGCCACTCTCCCCACCTCCCGTCTCTCCCCCTCCCACCGTCCCTCCCCCGCCGCAGCCGCATCAACCCCCCGCGCTACGCCCCCTGCAACGCCGCCGCTCATATAGGGTGGATCCGGCCAGATCTGGTGAGCTACGCCACGTCGCCTCGCAGCGCCGCCCCCACTTCCAAGTCACCACCGCCCACAGTCCTCACCGGTGTGCCCATCGTTGTTTTGTATTGCAGCCTCGCCGTCGTCGGCCTCTTCGGCCTCGCCGTCCCCATCCTGGTCTACAAGGGCATCGTCCCCATCGATCGGGATGGCCATGGACGCCGCGCCGATGCTGAAGAGGAAGGGCGCGGAGGCGCTGGAGGAGCTGTGGCTGGACGAGGACCCCGCCTCCGGCTTCCCCGTCTCCTCCCGCGCCACCAAGATCCGCCGGCTCGTACGCGCCTAGCAACCGAACTCGCTCTCTGCTCGCTCCCTTCCTCCCGAACCCCGAGTTTGGTGGGCTCGAATTCGCCAAGCTGTGGCCTGATTGTTTTGGTTCTGGGTGTGCAGGACGCGGAGGTGATGCCGCCTGTTGTGCCCACCGCAGGCGTGCCTCCGCTGCCGCAGCCAGTGGCGAGGTTTGGGGTGGAGGAGGTGCCGATGTGCGGCGACGTGGCGCCGGCGGCGAACCAGGAGAGGGCGATCGTGGTGTACAAGCCTGCCGAGGTCGCGCGCAGCCTCCTGCTCGGCCTGCTCTGGCCGGGCGTTCCTCTCCGCGTTAGCCCCGAATGGATCCACGAGCTCAAGAGTACGTGCATCCTCCTCACCACTTTTCTCCTCTTCCTCCTGGCTATTTCTGCAAGATAATTGCTCATGCCCCCTAAATTCCGCAATTCGTTTGGGTTAATTTTGATTGATGCTGAAACTGCATGCGCGGATGAAATTGTTCCAGTTTAATTGTTCATGTCATACGACCTGTGAGCTTCAATTCGATTCAATTGTGATGTTCCCAACTGCTGGAATCACTGAAACTGATCAGGAAGCTGATATGACCATGCAGACACCATGCTGCAAGAGGCGAGCAACCACCGGGCTCTGTTCCAGGAGCTAGCCAGGGACGAGAGCTCCAACCTGGCCATGGTCCCGTGGGTGCCCTCTCACTCCCAGGCAACCTCCACGGCCTCGGCGACGGCGACGGAGATGATGGACGCCGAGGATAGCGAAGGCACGTCCATGGAGGTCGAGCAAGATGTGTGATCAGCCCGCGACCGCTGGCGCTGCGCAGGGAGAGGCGCTCCACCAGTGGCTGCAGCACTGCATGGGACAGCAGCCGCTCCCACTCACACCACGCACAGGGCACTGGAAAGTTGAGCAACAGAAGCAAGTGATGGTTCAAATATTTCAAAGACAAAGAAGATCAAGGATGTCAGGCGAACAAACAATTCAATTAAAGATGGAAGTTCTAATTCCATATCTAGCAACATGAGCAGCATATCGCTGCAAGACTCTAATATTACAGAACAAGTTATACCAAAAAGCAGTGGAGAGTCTCTGCAATCAAGCGCATCATTTCAACCAAAACCTTTAAAGAAACCTGCAGTACGGGCAAAAGTTCCTTTTGAGAAGGGCCACAGCCAAATGGACTGGCTGAAGCTGACTCGTACGCATCCTGATCTAGCAGGTAAATTGTAAAAGACATTAGCTGGTACTTTTTGTTGATCTTTGATATCTTTGATTATTACTGAATGGATTGATGCTGCTGCATAATTAAAGAGTAGTACATTTGTAAAGCAGGCCTTTAATGCATTATAATTGTCTGGCACTAAAATCGTGATAATTCAAGTTACTGAGCCTGTATGTTTTGTGCCATATAGGGTTCATTAGTTGCGAAGAAACAATGCCAGCTTAAGAGACCCATTTCGGTGTCCTTGATGAATAGGTCAAATCAATTAGTTTATGAACCGTTCCCGTGTTAAACTTCAATTTATTCACCTGATGAGCTACTTTTTCTAGGAGAATAGCTGCTGTGCTGTGTGGCATTTTGACAGTTTCATATATGTCATGTCAATTGTATTGTGATGAACTTCGAATTATACTGCTAAATATAGTTTTACTTGAGGGCTTAATGATAAGTTTCTGGATGGTTTTGTGTTGATTTAAGTGTGGATGGGTTCGCAAAAGGGGTTTTGTAGTTTTTACTCATGGGCATAAGAATCCATTTCAGAGTTGGTTTGAACTTCTAGCTATTCATTAGACAAGTTGGTGCTTAAATAATTTTGTGGTGTAAACAAGAAAATGTTACTTCCTGCATAGGTAGCTGGACATACTGATTTTACTTCCTGTGCCCTTGGGATGGATATTGTGCAATAATGAAAAAGAACTAGGACTTATGCTAAATGTTTAAGACACCCTGACATAATGCAAAACATATAAATGGTTATCTATAGATGTTAAGATCTGAAATGGGTACACAAATGCATGTGTGTGCAATTTAATTTTGTACGGAGTGGATGGAAATAAAGAAGCTTACACCCATGAGCTACCATAGTTATCGAATATAACTGCAAAGGGGAAAACTATGCTGGTGTGGCTTGCGCCTATTTGTATCAGTTGTCAACTTGTTTGAGCTTGTCCAAAGTGTATGCTTGTGCTGTGGCTGATTTCATAATTTTTCTCATTCTTGTTTACGTGCTTGCAACTTGTTTCTCAATTGATTCTAGCTGGTGAAATGATGCTGATTTCCTTTTCTTTTGTGTACCTTTTCTGTAGGGCTTAAGGGGCAGTCAAACCGAAGGTTAATTTCTTTGGAAGAAGTTAAACAGCATAACACAGGAGATTGTATTTGGACAGTTTTGAAAGGCCGTGTGTACAACATTGCTCCATATATGAAATTTCATCCTGGAGGTATTCTTAAGTTTTAACCTGATGCGGAGCTCCATAAGTGTACTAGAAATATTTTCTGAAATAATTAATAATCAATAAGTGCATTATAGCATGATTGCATGATTTTCTGGAACAGAGGCTGTTTTAGCATTGTGATCATTACATATCTTGGCATGAGTGATCTACCATGTCCCTGCTACCAAATGGAAACTTCTTTTCTCTCCCATTGTGTTGTTATCTTTCATTGAGAAACACAATGAGATGATGCTAACAAGGGTGATTTCGTTCTTTCCGTCTTGGAAATGAACATCTTTTGTTGGTTAATGATCGACTCTGAGCTTTTCTTTTGTTCTTTTTCTTCTTTACAGCAGAGTCTACCTTTTGCTTTTTTGTAAGCATATGCAAAGAGACAATGTTGCACCGTTTTTAACTTTAAACATCAGAGAATATACTTTGTTGAGAAAAATAATATATACTCATAAGTGCATATATAGTTTATGTGACATTCATTATGTGACCGTCAGCAAAATTTTGCACTGAGGTGATCTCATGGTCTAAATCTTTGATCGCAATTTTTAGCTTTTGGTATATTTTCATTATGATTTTGACACTTGCAGGCTTGCAACTTGTGAGTGTTTCTATGACAGCAAAACTTTAAAGAGAGAACATTCTATCGTGCCCAGAAAATAGGGCTTTTATTATAACTTCTAATGGGAATTACATTAGTATTGCTTGGTCTGAGAATTAAAAGGTATCCTGATCTTTAACATATTGACACGACTTCCACTTGTCGGCAGGATAACTTCATTGCCTTCATCTATAGGAGATTGTGAATCTCTCACTGAGGTGTGCGCTTTCTCTCCCTTTTCTCTCAGTTCTGCTTTCTATATTATTCTTTTAGGGCACTACGTATTGAACACTTAAATCTTTTGAGCTTGCATTTGGCAATCTAATTCACCAAAATTTTGAATTCATCAGGTTGACTTGTCATCAAATCTTTTAGCTGTACTGCCAGAGGCTTTTGGAAACCTTCACAATCTCAAGGTATGTGCCTTTTAGCGACATGGAAAGATTCACTCCTAATCGAAGACTAGATATGCATGTTTACTACTAAAATGATAGCTCATCCCTAAATTAAATAAAGTGGTTAAGGGGCTCAGTAACCTTGAGTTGATGTTATTACAAGTGTCTTGTGGTTGAAGTCTTGAAGATGATACCACAACATACTCAATTTCCAATTTTAATGTTCAAAATGCTGGTGCATAACCTATGAATATTTCATATTTATTCTTGTGTAACAGCAATGCCGCAAAAAGTGCGAGCTGTTAGTACTGTGAAAAGTTCCTTCATGCAATTTTGTGGTCTCATGCATGCTGAGACGCTGAGTATTGAAATTAAATTTTCTTTGTTTCTCAGCATATGATACACCAAACTTTGGTTTATGACTTGAGAAAATCATGAAGGTTCAAGCTCTGTTCGTTAGATACAATTACCGCATGTCCGCATCACATCTGCATCGAACTAGAGCATGAACTGGTTTAATTTTACTTGGTCAAGACTTGCTACCCTGCTGCTTGTGGTTTTTATATTATATGTGTCAAACAGATGGTTATTTGTGCCTCTCTTGTGTTATATATTTGTTTTCTTTTTTTCTTTTCTATTGCATGCGGCTAATCATTGGTTACATTTATACTGAAGAGAGAAGATTGTAATGTTGTTTGCAATTACTTTCTTCCGATACTGACTATTGGTCAATGTAGGCTAATATCACCCCTGGCAGCAAGAATAAGATTCAGGTAGCAGAAGTTCATTTTGTGAGATTCAGGTCTGTAATTTTTGAGCCAATTAGTTCATGTTGTGAGATTAGTAGTGATGTTCTGGTATTTGCTATAACTATATTAGTTTTTTACAAGCACACTACGGATTATTATTTTCATTGTATTAGGAAAGTTAGTTAACTATAAGATGGATATGATATAAATCTGTGCATGTCTACGGGGACTCTAAGGCCACGCACACATCCAAGAATGATTTAAACATGAAACATTAGTGAATCTTCTTCCTACAGTGTTACTCACATGAATGCATGCATTAGAGACCAAATATATCAAAAATTGCATGACTTTGTCAATGTTTCTTGGTTTGCTTAGCAGAAAAACAAGTGAAAAACTTGAGCATTAAAGGATGTGAAACCATACTTGCTCTCTTTTTATTCTATGCTTGTGGATGCTCGGGATGATGATTAATGATTGCAAGTTGATTTACAGATGCCCAAGCTATGCAGCTGATGAAAAACTTTATAAGCTTGAGCTATATCCATGCTTGATGATGTATAAGTTGGGCTTGCTCCGAACTGACTAGCTATTGAAGAGAGTTTCAAGCTATTTAGTTGAATCCGTAGTATAAATTATTGTTGACATTGTCACTAGCATACTTTTTCAAACAATGTACATGACTGGATTTAATATATCATATATATGCTTATGTGATAAAATAATCCTACAATTTTATTCCTAACAAGACCTAACAAAATTAAAGCTACATAATAGTCAATGTAGGCTATCTCTGCCGATTAACATCTTCCTCAGGTTGGTTTTGCATGTTGTTGGCTGGTTAAATAAAAAAAAGGACATGTCAAACCAAAAAACAGAGCGCACTGCTTTAGGCAAGATAACAAACAACAACACAGGTATGAGCACTTCCTCGGCTGTGACGGAATTGCTATTACTCAAGTCTGCGCAACCAAGGTAAGCTTTTCCCTGAGCTATAGCTAGAGATTTGATATGCTTGCTCTTGTAAAACGTCTGGATGCTTCTTGATGAACAAGAGAACTGTGGAAGTAAAAGGAATTCAAGGTAGAACATTGTTATTGTTATACATTCCATTTGTTGAGATAATTGCCGAGAGCATAGGAAGCCAATGCTTACCTTGAGAACGTTGTTCTGTGTAAGTACAATGATTTTGTCCCTGCAAATATCAAACTTTTGCACAGCCTCTTTTATTTGAATCACCTCAACACACTCAAGCTTGCGCTGAGCCATTTTCCATACCTGCAAAGGGGCCTGTTAGTTAAACTTTTGCAATTAATTTTCCTGCGGTTGATTGCATTTCCTACCTGAATAGATTTGTCAGCTGATCCACTCAAGAGATTTTCTCCAGTTTCTGATAGTGCAAAACAGGTCACTGCCTTCTTGTGCTCTTTAACCTCTCTGATGATTACTGCTCTTTCGCCTTTTATATCCCATGCCTGTACAGGAACGCCTGAGTATTAGGAATTTTAGTTATGGAAATACTCCTGCATGAACTAAAGCTATAAACTTTGATGTGTATCATGACAATGTTGCTCTCATTTTCGTAGTTCACTTCGCAATTAAGAAATTAACTATTGTCATGTTGCAATATGTATTCTTATTTTGTGGATTTATGAGTAATTAAAAACTCTACTGACATATGGAAAATATCATTACCCTGATGGTGCCATTAGAATAACCAACAAAGAGCTGCCCTCTGAAGAATGTTATAGCAGTTGCTGCTCCATTGCCAGGTTGACCAATTTCCAGGATTTGTGTATGTACACATGATACACGCTGTACTGACAACTTCAGATAATTAGATTTCGTGTAAAAAATAAGTTCCAAAAGGGTAAGCTAGAGTCCATTCTTATTACAATTGCAGTATAGCTTACAAAGTATCCTCAAGCACTTCAGATTAGGGCCCCGTTTGGCACAGCTCCACTTCACAAGTGGAGCTGTTTTTTTTACTTCACAAGTGGAGCTGGGTGAAGCTACTTTTTTCAGCTCCACCCAAGGAGCTACTTTTGTCTCAGCACGTTTTAAGGGACTCCTTGGATGGAGCTATTTTGTTGTACCCCGTTTGGCACAAAACAGCTCCAAACAGCTCCAGGAGCCGGTGATGGAGCTGTGCCAAACGGGGCCTAGATAAAAAAAGGATCATGTGCAACTGATAAGTATAATATTAACTCCTTATACTCTAAGATGTATGATCTCTATTATTTAGAATATCATAGAAGCACGTTTATTCTATGTTAAGGGAGAACATGAATGGCCAAGATTTTGCTCAATGGTTTTGATTCAGAAAGAAAGCAAAAGAGGGGTAAAAAACAGGAGTTAAATTTGAACAGTACTCACTGGCTTGCTGGGGAGATAATAATCTGTAACTTGAAGTAACTCCTCAGCCATCCATGTGAATGATGAAAGCCTCCTAAGAGATTCCCGCGAACCCTCTGACAAGTTCATCAACTTTTGCTTCCCTGAAGTTAGAAAAAAAATCACTTCTTGAAAATATATTGCTTTGATCATTCTTTTGTCACACACTTCCTACTTATGACATATAATTGCCACATAAATGTTGAAGCTTGCTCAAGCATCAAAGCTTGTAAGTACTTGTTTAAATATGTACACAAATGCCGCCGTAGCGTTAGCACGGGCACTATACTAGTCTGCATAGTAGCACACTTGACGAGCTACAACAGCTCGGGATACTGTAACTACATAGCTGTCGAGCAACTGTAGCTTGGCAGATGTGCTACCGCACAGTAGATTCACGAGAGATGATATATTTGCAAATAAAATGTTTTAGGTCAAATTTAAAAAAATAAATGCTAGATTGACATTTATGTGATGGATTCATCGTCTTTAAAAGACTAGTAGACTAGTTCTACAATTCCATCCATTTCCGTAGTCCACAAAGCACGAGCTTATTATAATACTGCTAATCCCAGTATCTTCCCAAACTGCGTTGGTTCGTTGCATATGTTCATACTTGTTGAATATTCAGTCCAAAACAATTGCAGTCCAGGCTGATAAAAGTACAAAATCGAGATCTTTTTGGCTTTCAGTGCTGACTCGGAACTGCATTATTCATAAATCTTTCGTATATCCATTCGTCAAGAAGAGTTAGTTCATCCTTTTACCACTGTACCACTGCGTGGAGGCTCATCTAGTAATCTGAACTGTACCGGACTACCATCCAAGAATGACTTGGAAAGTTCTAAAACAAAAGGGATGACTTGGAAAGCTCCGAAAGGAGGAGAAAGACCGGCAGCTGCAGCAGGCACACACAGCTTTGTGCGTCACAGCCGTCGTCGACAACGAGCGTGCTAATTAAGCGCTGATGCACCACGCAGCTTCACGCCCTACGACCGAATTGCGCCCTCTTGTTTCTTTCGTTTTATTCACAAAATTTTTTTTTTTGAGAAATCGGTAGGATTGTTGGTTTGAAGAACTCTCACTAGCCTCAGGTTCGTTCAAAATTACTATAACTTTTGATTGATTGTAAGAGAGATTAAGAGTATAAAGGATAAGCTACTCTGTACAAAATGGTTCCTTCATTAACTCTTATAGATACTAAAAGATGAAAGTTGTCTAGAGTAGAGCCTCGTAGATGACCTGAGCTGCAGAAATCAGAGGTGACGCAAGCGGTGAGATATGGGGACTACACGGCTGAGGCAAAGCATGCCGCATGCACACGGTAGGCTCTGGTTATTCGACCAAGTTCTAGAAGTCAAATTAGGTGTTAATTTTCGTCAAACAGAACAGAAGATCGTTTCGTTTCTGCAGTGGGATGCTGACTTGGATATTGGATGCTACCTACGCATACACCTATGACTATATGAGTTCGCTGCATCGGCCTTTTGCCCTTTTGTCGGATGCTATACACCTGCTCAACTTCAACTTGCGGCACTCACAACACCAACCCCCCCCCCCTCCCCCCCCCCCCCCCCCCCCCCCCCCCCCCCCCCCCCGGGAGTCCCCGGCCCTCAAGAAACAGGGAGAAATGCCCTTTTGAGTACAAGGTAGCTCAAAGCACAGTGACACGTGCCAAGGTTGTACACAGTTTCCAGCTGTCTGAGTTGGCAACCAGATTCCTTTGCCACTCTGAATTCACTTTGTCTAGGCACTTTTCTTGAGATCCACTCTGACTAGTGTGTGTAAATGCTGTCATATTTTTTAGCTTTTCAATTAATTTTTGACTTTAGTTTCTTAAATATGAGCTAGAAAATTTGCATATTGTCAATGCCAGTCTTTTCTGAAAATTAACTTCTCTAAACACATTATCATCAGAAAATGGTCAGGCTAGGAAGTGAAAAGGGCTAATTGTGCTAAAAAAAGACAGTAGTTGCTGAGCAGCAGGGATCTAGAAACAATAGCAAGAACTCCAAGGCTGTAGCATATCTTGCCTTCCTGCCAACAAGTTCTTCAAACACGTCAGGGGTGAGGTAATCCAGAGGATTTGGACAAGTGTCATCGATCTCTGCAGCTTCTCCCCAGCTTTCCTGCCGACAAATAGCGAACGTGTACGACTAGCACTGTGTTACTGGAATCATATGAACGCCTGCCACTTGGACGACGTCGCGTGCAGACAGGTCGTGTTCCCGTGTCCACATTTTCAGATTTTTCTTTCTGGGAGAAAATTTTCGGAAAGCCGAGAAGCGACGCCATTTGACACGATCGCACGAGTTCAGGTCTTGAGCGACAGAAGGAAGAACAGTTGTTTTTAGCCCGGCTTACTTTGGCTTAAACTTCTGACTTATTTTTTACTATTTCTAAATTTCATTTTTTTCTAATTTTTTAGCTTTTTGAGCTGTTTTTGCAGGTTCTTTTTCCCCGTATTCGTTTACGTTGTTTGTGATGGACTAACATGTTTTTTTTCTATTTTTAAATTGTTTAAATTTTAATTATGTCAAATAAGCCACCATCAGTTACAGTGTAATTTCAGTCAGTTACAGTGTAATTTCAGCTATAAGCCAGTTTATTTCAGCCCAACTGAGTGACACTTTTGTGATGTTGTAGCTGTAGGGATACACCTGTGATGAGATGATGAAGGCCCCGAGCTAGATGCTTGCCACATTTGTCAGCAATTTCCAAAAGGTTGCCATGAAATTATACAACCTTTTTGCTGTTGCTTTGAGTTCGGGGTACGAGCAGATGAGTTGAATTGGATTTGTGAGTTGTCGAAAACAGTGGCAGAGGACGGGAAAAAATTAAGGTAGGGCGGATCGAAAGCAATACCGGCGGCCATGGGCACTCCTCCGGCGTGCGGCGGCGCAAACCGGCCGTGACAGGGCGGCACACCTCCAAAACCTCACATCAAGAAGAACAATCATTAGAAATCAAAGAAAATAGCAACCAATCCATAAGAAATCGGGAGGGCTTGAGGAAGAGAACACCAAATCCGGGCTCTAGGCCGCAGATCCGGGCGGCTGTGTCTCAGGCGTAGCCGCGCGGCGAGGAGAGGAAGGTCCAGGCGGCAAGGGCCGGCGCGGGAGAGTCGGCAGTGGGCGCATCGGTGAGACGGCGCAGAGGAGCCGAGACGACCGGGGCGATAGAGGGAGAGAGAGCCAGGCAGCGCCGAGGCGAGCGGGTGGAGAGACCGGGGCGAGAGAGACCCGAGAGAAGCCAGGGAGTAACCAGGGAGTAGGAAGACCGGGGCGAGGCGGAGAGGCAGAAGGCAGGAGTAAACGGAGAGGCAGAAGGCAGCGGTGAAAAAATCAAGGTATGGCTCAAGCCCTAGCTAGCCCTATCGGGTCCTCCGCCGCTGGTCGAAAAGGTACCACGGTCACAGATACTGTCACTTTCCTATGCTCCAACGAATACATTTCACTTAAAACACAGGTTACGGAAACCGAGCTTTACCGTTCCGCTGAATGCTGATGCCCGCATCAAGTTCACATGTTTTGAGAACGAAGTTTCAGATATCTCAGCTTCTACGTTTGTCAGCTCGGGGTTAATGAAAGAGCAAAAGAAACAACGAACAGGGGAAGAAGAGGAGGAACAGAGGCAATTTGACCATGACAGAGAGTTTACTATTTCTTCATCAGAAATATCAACACAAAGTACAATTGGATCACTAACGAAATTCGAAAAAATATCTTCCGGGTGCTGATCCTCAGCTGCATCAGCAACCCCTACATTGTGCACGAGCTCATCACAACCATCCACGTCGGCACCAAATGGCCCAGCATCCATCTCTGCTTGCAATTCTTCATCCCATAAACCTCCGTCGTACGTCGTCTCCCAAGCCGGCGTAGCCACCGGCGAATCGGGAACTTCAGAGTGCGTCTGCTCGGCCGGTGTAGCCGCCGCCGCGCTGAAAAGTTCAGACTGATCGCTCCACACTTCAATCCAACCATCATCCGACTCCCAGTCCGGCAAGGCCGAGCAGGGGCCCGCCAGTGCCCTGATCCTCTCGGCCGTGCTCTCTGGCGTCTTGTCGTCCTCGTCTTCGGTGTCCGACTCCCACAATGCGGCGTCCAGCGTGCTCTTGGGAGACACCCACTTGGCCTTCGTCTCCTCTGCCTTGACGCCGCAGCCGGCGAATGCCAAGAACGGATGCTCCAGCAGCTGCGCCGCCGTCCACCGTTCGCAGGCGCGCCGTCTGAAGCACTTCTCCAAGAAGTCCTTCGCATCCGGTGACAGCCATTCTGGCACCTCCGGCACGGCATCCGTGTACCCGATCAGGCGCACCGCCGCGATCACGTCGTCCATGTCGCTCCACGGGGCGCGGCCGGTGGTCATCTCGATGACAGTGCATCCCAGCGCCCACACGTCGGCCGCCGACCCCTGCTCCTCTCCGCGCGCCACCTCCGGCGCCATGAACGCCGGCGTGCCTCCGATAGGGCCCACCGAATCCACGCTCCTCGCGCACCCAAAGTCCGCGAGCTTGGCCCGCCCGTCGGCGCCGATCACCACGTTCCTCCCCTTGACGTCCCCGTGCACCATGGACTCATCGTGGAGGTACGCGAGCCCGCTGGCCACATCCGCCGCGTACGCCCGGACAGCGCCTTCCTCGAGGCGGCCCCCATTCCTCTCAACCTCGTCGGCGAGCGAGCCGCCTGGGGCGAACTCGAGGAACAACTGGTACTCCCCGCCCGCGGCGGCGCGGAAGCCGAGGCAGGGGAGAACGTGCGGCGAGCAGAGCGAGGCCAGTATGCCCCACTCACGCCGCAGCTGCGCGGCCCCGGCGGCGCCCCCTGCCGACTTCACCGCGAGGAGCTCGTCGCCGGCCGCGAAGAGCGACACGGCGGCACCCGAGGCGCCGCGGCCGAGCGTGCGGAGGCGCGTCAGGCGGGGGCCGCTGATCCCCGCGTCCTCCATCACAATTCCTAGGTTTCTTGCGCTTGCGGTTTCTCTGGCTAGGTCTCGGAAGTTCTGGTCTGCGTGGTGATCCGACTCTGTCTCCGCCCGCGTCAGGCGAGTATTTATACGCGCGGGAGTGCCTAGTTCCGCGCGAGATCTAGCGTGCCCGGCGCATTGGCGCGTTCAGATTTGTTGGCGAGGGAGAGCACGTGAGGGTTGCGATGACGCGCGGGGAAGCCGGAAGCGTCCGGGAACTGGTTTTCCTCCTGCGGAGACTGACTTGTGGGCCTCTCAAAATGGGTCCCGCATGTGGAACTGACCGGTGGAGAAATTAGGCCACGTGGACGTAGGATGGCGGGGAACTTGGGTTTTGCGGGCAAGGCAAGTGGAAAACGAGGGCTAATTGGGGGCAAGAGGAGCCGAGGAGGGGGATTAACGGTAGAAGGCAATCGGAATAAATATAGGTAGATACTGTTTATTCTGTATTATATATATATTAAAATTATAGTTGGATATAGATAATAATAAACATCTATTTATTTATTGGGAATTTGGTGTTTCTGCCCCTGTTCTGGACTGCAAATGTGATTTTACCCCTACTTTTTTAACTTTGTGATTTTGCCCTCGCGATTTTGAAATGAAGACTCCGTTTACCCCTGTTTTCTGACACCGTTAAGACTGGAGGATTAAATGGTAAAGAAAAAAAGAAAACAAAAGATGCATACGCGAAAAGACAAGAATACCCCTTACCTTATTCTTTCCACTGGAGCTCTCACCCACGCGGGTTCTGGAGTGCATCCCTCGGTCTCTCGGTTCGGTCCACGCGAAAGGCTAGGGTTAGGGCGAGCGGCGCGGCGGCACCCCAGGCGCGGCGACCCCAGGCGCGCGGCGCGCGGTGGCCTCGAGGAGCGGCGCGGCGGCCCGCCCAGGAGCGACGCGGCGGCCCCTCAGGCGCGCCTCGCGACCGGCCTGCAGGCGCGGCGCGGCCGGCCCCCCAGGCGCGGCGACCCCCAGGCGGGCGAGGGTCCAGGCCCCAGGCGGCGCGCGGCCGGCCTGCAGGCGCGGCGCGGCCGGCCCCCAGGCGCGGCGCGGCCGGCCCCCAGGCGCGGCGTGCGGCCGTCCTCCAGGGCGCGGCACGGCCGGCCCCCCAGGCCCCTCCGCCGACGCTGCCGCTTCCACGCAGGTGGCTGTAAGTCTAACCTTCTCGCTCTTTCCAGTGCCAATTCGATCCCCGATCTAGTTTAAGCAAGGCGATTCATATGCTTTTCCCCGCTGTCTCTGGCGTAGGAGCCACAGGTGGATGGGCCTGGCTTCGGCACCATCGTCGAGTTGAAGTTCTGCGCCTCCTGCTCGTATAGGTAAAATCCATGTCTATCCTGGCTTCGGTGGAGTGGTTTAGTTGGTTTGGAGGAAACAATTGCCAGTGAATCGGAAATCAAATCCAACAGATTTTGTTTGATTTATTTGCCCGGACTGGTGGTTGAGGTACATATCTGCGGTTAAGGCCGTTGACCATACTGCAATCTAGCGTTTCAGTACTACTGTATAAATTTATGTTGAGCCCCAGAGTTAGCCCATGTTTGAAATTTGATTAGTGTAGAAACTAAGTGCCCATCACATGATGATAACCTAGCCTCTCTTTGTTGAACTGATGTCATGAGATCAAATCTCAAATGTGTCGTCACGGTGGTAATGGACCAACCGCTGTAGAAGTAGGTGATCTAAAGAGAGCCGGAATGATGTGACATGTTTTATCTTGTATTTCTGTTGGCTGTCTTCTTTGAAGACAATACTAATAGTGACTGATGGTTGTCTTCTAAGTTCTAACACTATGATGCACATTCATATATGATATGCTTCCTGTTAAGAATTTGTCGCTGTTACCGGCTACTGATCTTGCCATTTAGCAAATGGTGTTGTTGAAAATCATGATGCATTACACATTGCATTCAGCCATTTTATTCCCATCAGGAGAACTGAAAGAAAATGAGAAGTTAAAAAAAGAAGGATCTTTCGTTTGAATTGAGGAAATTGAGGGGACATTCATAAGAATTGTGATGGGGTCAACGAATACTTGGAAGGAACTGAATAAATTAGAGGCTCTGGTCAGCAATTATTCTTTCTTGTGTCTTCAACTGGAGTGGAGAAGTTTCCTAGACGACTTCTCCAAACCCTGCTCAACTGGCTGTTGCAAACCCAGGAGATGACAACAATGAGACAATGTAATTCATGAACGCATTGCTGTCCACTACAATTTTTTTTGGAAATTATAACATTTCTAACTGTACTAACTTGTTTTCACTCTCTCCATATGACGTGGAAGTGGTGCTGCTACAGGAAGGGGAAGGGGAAGAGGTTCAGAAAGGGGAAGGAGAGGAGGAACTACTGGGAGACTTGCTAGTTTGTTAGGTCTTAATGGTTGAATGTGATGTTTGCCAATAGAGATCTAAAAACCCAATGCTAGTTGCTACTTTTGTTTGACATGTCATGCGGACCTGTATGTTGCAATGTCATATGGATATGTTGGTATGTCATCTAGACATTAATATGACATGTACATGTATGGCATGATATGTTGGTATGTTGCAATGTCATATGGATATGTTGGTATGTCATCTAGACATTAATATGACATGTACATGTATGTCATATGGATATGTTGGTATGTCATCTAGACATTAATTGTGTTTCTCTGAATTTTGGCATAAATGCTGTCGAAATTTTGCAAAATTTGACAAATTTTGTCCAGATTTATATTAATAAAATGAATGCATAAATTTGTGTCTAATTCTGTTGACAATATCCCTACCAAATATGTCAAAACTTCAATTTCGAAATAGGGGTAAAATCACAAAGTTATCTAACAAAATAGGGGTAAAATCACATGGGCAAACTTGTCTATTCGTGCAAAAGTTAACACCGTTAACTACCTTTAACGGAATAGGGGCAGACTCTCCCTTCATTTCAAAAACACAGGGGTAAAATCACAAAGTTTAAAAAATGTGGGTAAAATCACCATTTCACTTGAAAACGAGGGTATGAACGCTAAAGCCCCTTATTTATTTCATTTTCACTCTAAAGTCTTTGGATGGTCGATCGGACAGAAATTATCTGCTTCTTTTGCATCCTCACACAGGACATTGAATAGCAAAGATACAATCAGAGGGAACACGAAGAGGCTAATCATCGAGATGTTAAAGTAAGAGCACATAATATTTTCTGATTGTTTACTTACAACAATATGTCTATCTATTATCTTGTATCTAAGTGAAGTCACAGCAGACTTACTTATATCACTTGGCATATGGACTGATATCACTCATCCTATATCACATTCCGTATTTATTCCTCGGAGTCTAACACGAATAGTACCGGATACCCATTTACTCTCTTTGTATTCATTCTGTAAGCCTTCAATCGGTCAACCAGACGAAAATTGTTTGTTCTGTTTGCTCCCCTAATTAATGGTGTGGTTTGGAAAGGAAGCCCTATGGTTTTTTTTTTGCGAGGGGCTATGGGTTTGTGGATGTGAAAACATAAAACTACTCAAAATAAGAAAATTACCAAAATTGTAATAATGTGAAAAACAAGTGCCTTCTTCACTGTGCGGATCAAGCTCCTACAGATATTCAATAGAAACAAATCTCAATTCTCTTGGTGCATGGTGGGTGAATAATATGATGGTTGAGGGATAGCCAAAGGTTGGGCGTGAGGTGGCAGTGTATCCACAATGGTCGATGGAGGGTGAATAGCATAGAAGTTGCAACCAATGTTTTGAGAAAATGTGTGGAATGTGTTGTGGTGGGTTTTAGGTAGTGTTCATTTCAGATTTTGCTGTGAACTTTTAGTTTTTTTGATACTGTGTGAGATTTTTTTGGCGCTGTAGTTGGTTCTTTTTTTTCTATATTCATTTACATTGTCCGTGATGGACTAATCTGTTTTATATGTTTTTAAATTTATTTACGTCAAATAAGCCACTATCAGTTACAGTATAATTTCAGTTAGTTACAATGTAATTTTAGCCATAAGATAGATTATTTCAGCTCAATCAAGCAGCACCTCTAACTGGTATGTAGGGATTAAGTGAAGCTGGTTAAACCATGTGATCCGTAAAACTGTTTCTTAGACCACGGGTATAGTAAAAAAAACATGATACTGTTTTAGATTGGAACTTCGTGTATGGATGGTGGCCTGGTGTAACTTACCAAAATAAATAAAAAACTTGAAATATTGGTCAAGTCATCGTACCATCTACTCACACTGTACCATAAAACGAAGTAAAATCATGTCATGTCAGTCACACAGATTTCCGAAAAGAACAGTTGACTAATTTGGATTAGCTAGGTAATGATCTGCCCCCATCAACTCGCTTACAACTCTTGTCAATTTTCTCAGATGATGCAAGCATGCAGCAGCGTGGTTGATCTGATCCAACCTCGCTGCCGCCCCTGCAACCTCTTCTGACCGCGTTTGCTGCCATCTGCTTCAGTTCCCATCTGGAATTTGTGAGCTGGCAAGGCACAGGCTGGTAGGTTCAGCCGTTCAGGGATCGCCTTGCTCGGGGGTTTGACAAGTGTGAAGCTGCTGCGAGTGCTCGCTGGCGTTGGCTCATTTCCTCTCATCGTGGAAAGCACACTTGTCCTTGGCAGATCATTGTAGAAATCTCTTTTTTTTTAACAGGTGCATCGTTGTAGAAATCGGTAGAATTGCAATAACGAAAGAACTCGGTAATCGTCCAGTACATTATTTTGTTTATAAAAACACCATGCCGGGAGCGAGTCTAGGTGCCCTGTTTCTTGTGCCCCTAGCGGGCCCCTATTGCCCTGCCCTAGGGACAGCCTGATTTACTACTGAGTTCTAATTCAAGAATTAGAGAGCAAATTATAGAATGAATGCTGGTATTACTTAACTAGATGGATATAATGGATTGCAAACCTATATTTAGAACATTTATATCTTCAAGAAGAATTAAATATTTGGATATTCTGGCGCCCACTACAAATATATATCTGTTTGTTGTAAACTTGTAATGCTACTCTTAACTTTTTTTTTTTGGAGAAATGAACTTTTATCCTCTTTTTTCTTTTGCAAAAATGCTATCTATATTGTAAATAAATGTTGCTTATGCTACCATTGCGACTGTAGGAATATTCACGCCATATTTTGTTTTTCTAGAATTTAGAGTTTATGATATTTTTTATGAGATATGTTGTAACGCACAAGCCCTTTGACTAGTTGTTTATAAAAACACCATGCCGGGAGCGAGTCTAGGACTACAAGGTCAGAAACGCGTGCCTGTGTGCCTCAAACAAAATGCATGAAAACATTGACGGATACGGTACATAGTCTTGTTCGGTAGAGTTGACTTTAGAAATGGGCTTTTAGATAGAGTGATTTTTCAAAGTAGTTTTTATAATTTATTTGTAGAAGTTAGTATAATAATCACTTTAAACGGAGTGATTTTTAATAAGAGTATCTCTTACTACCTCAATATCTTTCGTAAACAGCCAAAAGGCAAAAATCATGAATCAAACTTCCTTGTCCTCTTTTTTGTGTTTACTCACACGCGGTAGCAGCCTGGGAGGAGTGGGTGCTGTTGTAGACCCCACAAAAAGTAAAGTAGAATGAATAAGCTGCTAACACGTGTGAAGGAATAGGGATGGAAACAGGAAAGTTGCATTCAAAAATCATAGATAAAATTAAAAGCCACCATGCTTTTAAATAGGACCTATATTTCTAAGCAGTATCACTGGCATTAACTATTTGTCGGTGTATCCTTTATCACCTCTGACCTCGGATGATCTTTTCTTTTCCTTTAAATAACGGATTGCCCCGTGTTTTGTGTGCCAACTAATGGCACGGCAAACAACGGGAGCCGTAGATTGAGTCAGCTTAGCTGCGTCGGTCCTTGTTTGGTGGTGATCGGTTCGGCTGAAAGCCTCATGGTTTATGGCTGAAAACACTGTAGCTGACAGAGACTTATTTACCATAATTAAATTTTAAAAAATTTAAAAATAGAAAAAACATATTAGCCCATCACATATAATGTAAACAAATACGAGGAAAAAAGAACCGGTAAAAAAACTCAAAAAAAGATAAAAGTTCAGAAAAAGACAAAATTTATAAATAGTACAAAAATAAGCTGTAATCATATTGATCAAGGCCATATCTCGTGCCGGTCCTGCCCGAACACCTAAAAACAAAACGCACTTGCATGTGGGCGGCGCGGCACGCGGCCAGCGGCACCTGAGGAGGAAACGAGAGCAGAGACGGAGTCGCGCGAGCTTTTTTGTTTTGTTTTGTTTTTTTGTGTTTATCCAGTTGGCGCGGCGCGGCGCCGCTGGCCTAACGACCGGGCGAGGCGGGGAGATGCGGCAAGCTAACGTGGTTCGGTGGGTTCGCACACACGCTGCGACCCAATTCGCCGCCTCATGGTTGGCCGTTCGTTGGCTCGTTGCATGGATTGGCAGCCTAATTTTGACGCCACCGAACTCACCAGCCTCTCCTCGAAGAATATGAGCGCGCTTCCAATGGTAATTATTGGCTGCTAGTTTGGTATCATGGGTCTGATGATTGGCCTGCATGGGACATTTTTATATGGACTTGGATATCTTTTATCAGAATATCAGGGTCAATTCTGGTTACAAGTAGAACCTTTCCTCTCCCTCCGGCTCTCTGCCGAGGTTGGTTCAGATAACTTCGTTGTGAACCAGCAGCCAAGCTTAGCGCCAACTGGCTGCCAACCCATCCGGTACGACTACGCCAACCTGACCTAACTGATCTTATCGCAGTGAAGTTTCTGCGACTCTTGCACAAACAAATTACAAGTGCGTGTTAATTAAGTTGATGTTAGTTGTTTAATGCCAAACCAATTATATTTACGCTCTGTTCGGTTGGGCTGAAAAGCTATAGTTTATAGCTGAAAACGCACTATATCTGACTGAAATTTCACCGTAACTGAAGGTGGATTATTTGGCGTGATTAAATTAAAAAAATTTAAAAATATAAAAAATATGTTAGCTCATCTCTGATAACGCAAACGAATACATAAAAAAAGAACCAGAAAAAACTCAAAAAACAAAAAAAAAGAAAAAGACAAAATTTATGAATAGTTAAAAATAAGTCAGAAGCTACAAATTAAAGCTGAAATGATCGGGGAGTCCATCAGATACTGCTACTAGTACAGTAGTAGTACTTGGTTTTGCTTGACTCGCCGGAAGCATCTTAAGCCACAAACAGGAACAAAAATATCTGACTACTGCTGTCATGTCATCTAAGACTATGATCACCAGTATGCCGATGGTTTATGCACCGATCATTTTGGCTCTTTTCGAAGTCTTTTGATTTTTGACTAAAATTACATCATAATAGTTATTAGTTATTTTATATCATTTAATTAAAGAAAAATAATAAAAAATTAAAAAACATCGTTATATCTACGCAGATAATACAAAGAAAAAGCGAAAGAAAAAGAAAAAGGCAAAAATAAAAAAAGACCAAAATTAAGAGGTTAATACGTTCATTCCCGCTCTAAAGGGCCGGATCTCTCTGGGCCTTAAGGTTCCTTCACTCGGTCCGTTGCTTAGAAGGAAGGAGAAAAACGGCGAAAGCAACACAAGGCACAAAGCGTCCAGAAAGGGAGCGACGCAGCGCACTCAATAAAAACAACCGAAAGCCGCGGACTCTACTACGGTCGACTGCCTTGCAGTGCTCGGCTAGGGCACCGGATGAGCACGCCGAGGCAAGTCGTAGTAAAATGCCATACCACTCGGCCGGCCGCTAAACCGTGGAACTCCATCTAGACTCCACGCTCTGATGCAGACGTGCCGTGGTGCGGGTGTGGCCCAGCTCGATGCCGTCCACTTGAGAGGCATTCAGTTTGCGGTACCAAGGTGAATGAGATGATCTCGTAGTTTATTTAATTTGACCGAATAATGTGATACAATATCTAGACAGAATATTTTTTACCAAACTAACTAGGTGGAACCATCTCGTCTGGGATAAAATGATTTCATCCACCGAACCAAACAAGAGGACAAGACATGGTTCGAAATAGAATGGTTGACGCGCTTGGAAAGATACCATCATATCGGTGCACTGCTGGTGAAACACGGCGACCATATCAAAATATAAACCCAACACTTTGGGCTCTGTTCAAAAGTTAGCTTCTAAAAAGCTAAAAGCTATTTAGAACAAGGTCTTGGTATGCTTAGCACGACAATACATGTGCTTAGAAAGGTGCTTAGTAACTAAAAACTGTTTTTTTCTTATCATATATAACAGATAAGGTACTTATATTCAGTGGCGGAGGACGGAAAAAAAATAAGGTGGGGCGGATCGAAAGCAATACCATTCAAGCTATAATACTAATCAGACCTATCAACAATAATCCAAGTGCAAAGATATTTAATACTGCAAGACATTGAAAAGTACCTCCAAAAATTGAAGAATCACAATAATATATCACCAATTTAACATATAACCTTGTAGAGCATAGTAATGAAAATAATCTGTCAAAGAAAGAGCAAACATAGTTAATATTGTTATGTATAGAGCTTAATTGTATTTGTTCTTGCAGCTCTTCCACTTGCCCAGCACCAACATACTCTCCCACCTCCACTTTAACATTTCCACTTTCACGAGTACTTGGGTTTGTGGCACTTGAACCCCGATTAAAATAGCTCTTCAAATCTAAACACGTAAAAACAAATAGACAAATAAATTGACCTATGAATTTGCAATATGTAAATTGACAAATGGAAACTGCATATCAATTATCAAATATCAATGACACTCATAATATATGCCTCACCTCTCTGTGATTTTCCTTTTTCCCTTCTATCCATTGCTCAAGCCTCAAATCAAAATTCACAAATCACAAATTTATTTTAGCCTAATACCAAAATTCACAAATCACAAATCCATTCACATCACAAATCCATTCACATTTCACAAAATATCTGCCTCTGGCCCTCAGGCCATCTGCGCCTGCGCCTCTGCGGCTCTGCCGACTGCGGGCAGCCCGCCTCCCGAGTGGCCTGGTCGCCTCCCGCCTCCCGCCGGCCGGCCGCCCGCCTCCCGCCGCCCGCCTCCCGAGTGGCTTGGCCGAGTCCCGCCCGCCCGCCCGCCCGCCGGCGCCAGTCGCCCGCCTCCCGACTGCCGAGTGGCGGCCGAGTCCCGCCCGCCTGCCGGCGCCGGTCGCCCGCCTCCCGCCGCCGGCCGGCCGGCCGCCCGCCTCCGGCCTCCCGAGTCCCGCCCGCCCCGCCGGCCGCCGGCCGCCCGCCTCCCGAGACCCGAGTGGCCTAGCCGAGTCCCGCCCGCCCGCCGGCCGGCCGCCTCCCGCCGCCTGCCCGCCGCGCCCGCCGCTCCCCTAGGCGAGGCCCCAGTTCCTCCGTCGCCGCCCGCCGCGCTCTCAGAGTCTTAGGGGAAAAAATTTTGAGGACTGAGGAGAGAGACTAGGGTTTGGGTTTATGTTATTGAGCTATTGTATAGAGGGGTATATGGGGGTCCATTGCAAAAAAAAATTGAGGTATGGCTTGGGCCATAGCTAGCCCTATCGGGCCCTCCGCCCCTGCTTATATTGTAGTTGTTTAAGTATACGTTAGCGTTTATATATAACTATATTTAATTAATAGATAATACAATATCTATGTACCTGTAAAAAGATGTTTATATGAGAGAATAAATTTTGTATGAGTGTATGATAATGTGACTATATTCTTTCTCTATTGTATCTATGTGTAAGTATACCGCGTGCTCAGGAGACTTGGCTTAAGCACCGCACTACCGGTCTTGACAGCTCACCTGTACCATCATGGTGTCCATCTCGTGGCACGTACTGTTGGGCACGCGTACGACCGTGTACGGCCGAACAAGCTGCGAGCCTGGTCGGCGTGGTTCAGTGGAACTGTACATTCAACCACAAGATTTGTATTCCGTGTGAGCCGTCCAATTGAAAACTGCACCGTCGAGACAAGTTAAAAAGTGGGGTTTTGAGGCGCTTAGAGTTTTTATCGTTTGGTCAAACGGCCGGCGATCCCGTGTATCTGTATGTGCCGTGTGGAGCAAACAGCAGATAATCTCCGGAGCCTTTCGGTCTTGGAAACATCGGAAAGCATGGTGTTGAACCCACAGAGACGCGGCCGCCTGGTTATCCCGCACCGACACGCTATCCAGAGGTGCACGACGAGTCCGCAGTGCATTGCACAGCGGCAAAAAGGGACGGGACACCGGAGGCGGCATATCCCCTCGCCGGATCCCCACCGGGAGAAGCAACCGCAGGACGCGACGCACGCTTGTAAAAAGGGACACCTTTGTTTACTCGTTTCTTTTATCGCCGGCTCAATGCCTTTCCTGGACCCAGGTTTCCAAGTCCGAAGGTGAAGGATGATCCTTTCTACGTCCGGTCGTCCGCTCTGACGCTGCACTTCCGCGTCGACTCGATCCCCGTCGCGTTGGAAGCTTCGGTGTGTGGCGTGGTGGGGAAGCTGGGGATTAACACGCTGGATCTCTGGGACGCCATCTCTTCCGGTCTTTCTCCTCCATCGGAGTCACGTCTACGCGGGCGCGCGGCGTGGTGTTACAGGCAAGCAGTCGTTTCTTTCACTGTTACGTCGTGGTCAGGACTCTAATAGTTTACGAGCGAAGACGTAACGCTAGTGCTAAGGACTGCTCTTGCGCCAGAAACAGACCATCTGTAGACGAACAGGAATTTGGAAGCTCCAGGGTCTCGCTCTAAACCAATGCTTCTGAAACATCTGTTTTTTTTTCCTTTCTTGAGTTTTTTGTTTTCTTTTCCTTTTATATCTTTTGTATTATTTGTAATGATATAATTTTTTTAAAAAATTTTAATTTTTAAATCTAAATCAGAAGTAACTTGGAGCACTAAGATGGGAGAGAGAGTTAGGAACAGACGAACAGAGAAGCCGAGCAATATTTGTGCGAAAACAAAATTCATTGCATTGTTTGTGGTACAAAATAATTTACATGAAACTTGACGGCAAACCAAATTCAAAGACAAGTGCCTCTCGTGCTCAAGTGAAGCATCGGCCTCTCCTGCTCTGTGGGCACTATCGCCACTGTCCACATCAATGCCGAGGAGGTCGGCCCCAGCGCTCAATTCTTCGCTCCTGACGCCATCGTTGGGGTCAGTCATCTCCTCGGCCGGCACGGTCAGTGTGTCGGATGCTTCGCTTGGTGTGGAAATCACATCGATCCAGCCTTCGTCGGAGTCCCAATCAGGCAGCGCTGAGGCAGGGCAGGCCAATGCCCTGATCCTCTCGGCCGTGCTCTGTGACAGCTCGTCATCCTCGTCGTCGGTGTCCGACTCCCAGAATGCCGCATCTAGCGTGCTCTTGGGAGAGACCCATTTGCTCTTCGCGGCTTCCAGCTTCGCGTCGCAGCCGGCGAATGCCAAGAACGGGTGCTCCAGCAGCCGCGCCGCCGTGCAACGGTCACTGGGGCGCCTTGTCAAGCACCTGCCCAAGAAGTCCTTCGCCTCAGCGGACAACCACCGGGGGACCTCAGGCACGGCCTCCGTGTAGCCAATCCGGTGCACCGCCGCGAGCAAGTCGTCCATGTCGCTCCACGGGGCGCGCCCGGTGGCCATCTCGATGATTGTGCAGCCCAGCGCCCAGACGTCGGCCGCCGGCCCCTGTTCCTCCCCGCGCGCCACTTCCGGCGCCATGAACGCCGGCGTGCCGCCGAGCGGCCGGGGAGAATCTGCCCATCTTGCGCACCCGAAGTCCGCAAGCTTTGCCCGGCCATCGGCGCCGATCACGACATTCCTCGCCTTGACGTCCCCGTGGACCAGCCCCATCCCGTGGAGGTACGCTAGTCCCCTCGCTACGTCCGTCGCGTATCCCCGGATGGCGCGCTCCTCAAGCCGCCCCCCGTTCCTCCCGACCTCGTCGGCGAGCGACCCGCCGGGGGCGAACTCGAGGAAGAGCTGGTACGACCCGTCACGGCCACCGCGGCCGCCGATGCAGGGGACCACGTGCGGCGAGCGCAGGTCGGCCATGACACCCTGCTCCCGCCTCAGCCCCGCCGCGTCCGCCGCGCCCACGGACTTGACGGCGAACAGCTCCCCCGACGCGTCGTCGGCGGCGAGGAAGACCTCCGCCCCGGACGCGCCGCGGCCGAGCGTCCGCACCCTCGTCCATCGCCCGCTAACGGCCATCGCCATCTCTCCTCCCCCAGCTCTTGCTTCTCCTCTGCCTTCCGACGCGTCGGTGGTGCGGTGGTCTCTGCTGGTCCTTGTCTCCAGCTTACTTGTGCTGAGCTTTTCCGTGGCGGGTGCGCTTATATAGTAGCGGAGGAAGGCTTGGGGATTAGGAAGGATTGCAAGCTTAGAGCATGGAAGGTGTTTGGCGTGTGGAAAAAGCGCGTGGCGGATGAGGAAATGTGCTACGGAAGCGAAAAGCCGTGGGAAGCAAGCTCTTCCGTTTTTTGGGCACGCGCCATGTGGTGTGGATGGAGTACTCGGTGCGGTGTGGGACGGGGACTCGCGTCAACTCACTCTGACCTATCGCTCCCGGCGCAAGCATTTCGATTTGGTCTTTGCCGAGCTGAACCGAAAATTCGCGAGATAGGGGTCTATTCTTTTTAGCTGCGGTTTGTGGATTTTAACTGTGATTTGTGATTTTTAAGCTATTTATATGAGAGATTATAAAGTAACAGAAACTCACATGCGATTTTTGTTAATATAAATAAAATTAGTAAAGTATGTACTACAATTAACCAATAGACCATATTTTATAAAATACTTCATTTAAAAGCTAGTTATTGTAGAAAAATCGAAAAACAACTTTTAGAAGCTGAAAAGAACAGAGTGTCGCTCGTGCATGGTCGTGGATGATACACCAGTAGCAAAGCAAGTTGTGCGAGAACGCGGTTTCCCTGTTCCCTTCTCCGTGTTCCTCTCGTGTTTCCGTCGACGTGGCAAACATCCAGAATATCTTTCCTATCCCCCTCATGTTCCCCCTGGTGCTCCGGATATTTGCCACGTCGACGGAAACACGAGGGGAATAGAGAAGCTGCGTTCGTTGTGCGAAGCATTGTAGAGTACTAGGGTTGGTGATTTGGATGGCGAGCAAAGAGTAGACCTTCGTGTACTAACGAATCGATGGCCGAAGTCAGCGCGTGCCCCCGGAAAGGTGCTGGGCGCTTTGGGGGCCACGGTTGGTGGCTTGACACCGTGGCCTGCAAGTCCACCGCAAAGTTATAGTGTAGCGCCACCGGACCGGACCCTCCATAGAGCAGTTCCTTCTGCGTCCGCGCCCAACATCTAGAAGCCATTTTGACAAGGGCTTCGAACTTTGGAGGACCAAATTCGCGGCCATGAACGCAAAACTGAAGGCGGCAGCAGCTTGTTCCCGAATTCGGGAATGCACGCGACCCCTCAAATTCCAAGCTGGAAGTCGCGTCCTTCCACTGTGTGAAGGCAGCCTGTTCACGAGCACTTCGCAGTGAACGCGTTTGTCCACTGTGTGAAGTCAGTCCTACTGGACCTGCCTTATCATAGATGGCGTTCGGTCCTGCCCATTTTAGCTTGATTTTCTAGTTTTTATCTTATTTTTTACTATTTTTAAATTTCGTCTTTTTTTGATTTTTTTTATCTTTTTTGTCAGTTCTTTTTTTTTCCGGTATTCGTTTGCATTGTCTGTGATGGCCTAACCTATTTTTTATTTTTTAAAATTTAGTCATATCAAATAAGTCACTATCAGATACAATATAATTTAAAATAAATATAGTAAAATTCCAGTTATAAACCAACTTATTTTACTTCAACCGAGTGACCTCTCAAACGTCGGCGGCTGCTCGGAAAACCAGTCCGCCGATACACTCCGATCGGATGATTAATAAATATTATCTCGAGCCTCCTCGGAAACATAACGCGGCGTTCCACAGGAGCACTCCCGCGCATATGCAGCAGCGGCCCGCATGTGCGCCGACTGCAAACGCTCGCTGCGGCGCACGCAATCATCTCGACGCAGGCTAGGTGATCAGCCGCACATGCCGCTGTAACGCACCGGCGTATATCGCCTCGGCAGGAGAGGAGCGTGTACGCGACGTGCGCCCGGTGCTGGCCACGTCGAGCCGGGGACAAGCGAAGCGGCGTCGCGGGAGGGCACGCGGCCGCGGTGGGGCTCCTGGTCCCCGTGCCCTGAGCCGACCGAAGGTGGCGAGGAAGATGCATGTACTTTGCGGCCCAAAGGATAGCTCGTCGCGCGTGCGTCGGACGCGTTGCCTCCTTAGCCACCGTGAGCTCATCGCCGCTTCACTCGTCCCTGCGTCGGTCGGTCCGGCCCGGTCCCCCTTTGCCACCGCTGGGTTGATTCGAGGTCACTTCACTTCATCACTGTGGTAAGTAAGGCTCTGTTCTAAAATACTGTAGCTTAGTTTTAATTTTTAGCTGAAATGATAATGTAACGGTTGAGTTATTCAACTAAAGAAAATTGAAGAAGAAAATATGAAAAATAAAAGACACCGTTGCATCTCTATGGAAAATACAAGGAAAAAAAAGAAATAATCGTATTTAAAAAATCAACATGTTCCAAACGACTTTTAACTCCTGAAAGCCAGAAGGCAGAAACCAACGTTGCTGTTTAGAGCGGGTTCTAAGAATCCCGGATTTTGCCGTCGATTTTTCTTTTTTGGGCCTCACCCTCGTCAAATCCACCTCTATTCCGAGCGTTTGGTTTCCGATTACACAAAAATACTCGGGGTCATAATTCACGCGTGCTTGGTCAAGGACAGAATCCAACAAGAGAACAGAACAGCACACGGATTATGGTACACTTTGAACTCGATTTTATTTTTCCACGAGCTGCCCGTGCCGGTGCAAAACTGCAAACGCGTCAGATCTGACGACGCGGAAAGGAACGACGGCGTTTCTCAGACGGCTTGTGCACATGAACTGAACTTTTTGAGATCCGGAAACTTACTTTGCTCCGCCGAACTCAAAGTTGAAACGTTCGCTCCAAGTCAAACAGCCGAGAAGAGATGCATACAAGTCAACCTTCACTGTAGTTTAAGGTCTCTAAAACTTGAATGCATCGTCAACCAATGATTGCATTAAAAATTTCTTTCCAGTGTTCCAGCGCTATTCCATTGCACATTCCATTCGTTAATCTTTTGGGATAGACTATTGCACAGGCGACTAATTTTTTTTATCTTTCAGTCATCTAAAGTTGCACTTTGAATCACCTGAAGTTGCACATGTTTTTTTGGAAGGGGCTGCAATTTTAGTTGATTGAGAGTGCAATTTTCAGGTCACTTGAAGTTGCACTCTGAATCACCTAAAGTTGCAGCTGTTTTTTTTGGAGGGGGGCTGCAATTTTAGTTCATTGAGAGTGCAATTTCAGGTGACTGAAACATAAAAAAATTTCAATCGACTGTGCAATAGCAAAACTGTAATCTTTTTTGCGCTGGTTGCAATCATGCGAAAAGGTGAAGGGCTGCTTTTCGTTAAACTGGCCCCAACTCTGTAGCAGGTCAACCGTTTTGACACCTCTCAATTGGTCCTATCCAAGAGTAGAAAGTGTTGATGTACTAGCAATAGTTTGCCATTTGACCAAATGCCGATGTGCAGGCATGAATCGCTGCAGTTGACGAGAAACGAACAACAGGGATACGAGATCAAGTGCTGTGCGTCTGGCTTGATTTTGCCAGATTGAGAGGATTTTCGAGCAGATAGGAAAGTGATGGGCACGAACTCTGAACCGTGTGTACTCACAAAGAAACGAGTTAGATGAAGCCTACCTTGAAATACGACGCTAGCAGAGCGTCACTTCAGACGATCCATCCCTGTCGTTTGACATCTCGTTGCACCCAACACCTAGCAGCCATTATCTGCATGCGCTTGGGATCAGTGGCGGATCCAGGAAAATTTTTTGGAGGGGCTGAAGTACCTTCAGCTCGACCTCAGCCCCTGCTGCATTATACATTCATGCTAAAAATTTATAGGGGGGCTCCAGAGGGGCTCCAAGGGTCCGGTAGCGGTAGGGGGGCTCGAGCCCCCCCCGCCCCACCGCTGGATCCGCCCCTGCTTGGGATTATCCTTGTAGTTCCAGCGATTCCAGCTTCATTTTGAGCTCAGAGGTCTGATATTGAAACCTTCTTTTTGTGCCTTGCAAGAACAGAAGGTACATTGATTGTGTCGCACTCTAATATTTGCTGAACGGTTATGCTTTTGAGGGATGTCAAACCTGTTGCTTGCCAACGATGCGCAGTCGACGACAATGTCTGCGTGCTTTACTTAGTGTTTCAGATAGCAGAGTCAACGCCCTAATCATTCTTCTAAAAGAATTGAAAGGAAGTCAATGTCCTTACAAAAAGGGGAGATACAGAAAAAGGGAGCCTGAACTTTCGTCCCTAGGCAATGGACATTGACTTTTAACGAGCTTTGAAAATAGTTTTATCGATGAAGAAGTTGACCAACTGAAAAGATATGGGATTCATTATCGTATCGAGCATCGACCCTTTTTCTATAGGGAACTATTGTATCGGCATCAATGTGATTGGGGAGACCGTTTGATGGAACGAAAATGCAACAGAACTGTAGCCTTTCGGCCAACTCCACCAAGTCGCATCCAATCTGAATTCTGAACTGATTCCGGCCAGTGCCACTGACATTAGCCGTTCGCAAATTGGGGTGTTGGATAAGGCAGTTGGCTAACCACTCAGCGTCTCAACCTAAAATGATCAAGGAATTGACCCGTCAGATTAGTAGTACTTCGTAGCATCTTTGGTAGAAGCGGTTATTGACTGCACTGCAGAGTGAAGTCATGGTCTATAGTTGGAGGCCACTTCGAGACCGGACGAGCTTATCGTTCTGTCTCTTACATCTAGCAGAACATATGTACTTCCTTTAGAATGATGCCCGTACAGTGTACGGACTACCATGCTAGATGTCATTAGTAGTTACTGGCTTCGTTGTGCCAAACCAAAATTTTAGGGTTGTTGCCCCCATTGTGCCGAACCAGAATTTTGGCTAGCCTTCATGATTTGGCTACCATTTGGATTGATGCCAAATCATTGGCGTGCCTTGAAAATTTTGGCAAGCCAATGCAAAGCAAAGGCAATTGCTGGCAGGCAATTTGCTCACCAAAATTTTAGCTAGCCTTGATGCTGAGGTGGCAGCAGCTGATTGGTTGCATTAATTGTACTTGTTTTTTATTAACAAAGTTCAAACGATAATATCTTCTAAACCGTGTATCTGATTTGTGATCCGTTTGCATTGTTGTATTCCTTTCCTTGTGATTTAATCAACAAAATAAGATACATATTGGCTATATTTTTGTGCAAAAAAAGATACCATAAAGGATCCACATGCCATACTCACATTTGGGGAAATTTTGGCAAGCTTTGTAGTTATTGGCATGGTTGTAATCCAAATGTATCTACTCTACTAAAGTTTTAGTTATGTCCTGACTTTGATCATACGTAAATTTTGATGAAGCTACTTAGGCTCAAATCAAACACACCCTTAATCCAGAAAGCCGAAAAGGCTACAGCTTTTCCAAACTGGGCCACATACTCATAGCAGCTCACAGCATCAGACTACAGTATGGACTTTTCTTTTTTCGGAGAGGACAGACTACAGTATTGCTACATTCTACACGATGGAACAAACATATGGGCCTGCACTGCACGTCGGCCTTCCCCAAGATTAAGTCGTGATCGAGTGAGATGGGCCCAAGAAAGCCCAACACCTAGCTCCTAGTAATTGGGCTTCTACAATCTCCAGTTAATAAGTGGGCTGTACATTGGGCCTGGCTCGCTCACAGCCTCGCGTCGTTTTGGTATAGAAGCATCGGGATCCTTTCGTCTCCACAAAGCCGAGGGTGGAGAAACCCTTGTTACCGCCGCGCCACTGGCTACTCGCCGTCACCGGAGCTAGGTCCGATGCGAGCGAATCCGCCGGTGCTCGGGCGCCGCCATCTCCTGTAAGCCCCCTTCCTCCCTCCCTCGTACCGGCGGCTCCTCAGATGGAGGCTGCGCAAAACCCTCGCGATTTCTCCATTCTCGCTGTTTTGAATCGGTGGTGTGATGCTTCAGGTGAGGAATGGCTTCAGCGGTGGAGCGGAGGGAGCACTCCTCCCGGAGGCCGGGGCACACGAGGTCCCGCTCTCCGGCCAGGGAGCGGGGCTCGCCTCCGCGCAGGCGGAGCCCCCCTGCACGGAGGGAGAGGTCACCGGCTGAGAGGAGCGGCTCGCCTAGGAGGCAGTCTCCTGTTAAGGCTAGCGTCTCTCACAGGGAGAGGTCGCCGCGGAGAGAGAAGATGAAGGAGCGGGGCAGGTCGCCGAAACACGCACGGGCACAGTCGCGGTCGCCATCGCCTGCCAGGAAACGGGAGTCTCGGACCTCTCGGTCGCCCTCTCCTCGTACCAAACGACTAAGGAGAGCTGAGGCTGAGCGGGAAGTAGCAGAAGTAAATGATGGTGACCGTCGGAAACCCTCCAACAGGGAAGAGTGGAACTCAGGGAGGCACAGGGAGCGCGATGAGGGGAGGGATGTGTCAAGAGATAGAAAGGCGGTGCGGGAGGATGATAGGGGTGCTTTCAAGGATAGAAAACTGGATCGTGATGATGGAAGGGATCACTCAAGAGATAGAAGGTCCGACAGGGATGATCGATCAGGTGCTTCAAGAGAGACACGGTCAAGCCGGGATGATGAAAGGCGTGATTCAAGAGGTAAAAGGTCTGATTGGGATGATCGAAAGGGTGCTTCAAGGGAGCAAAGGGCGGACCAGAATGACAGAAGGGATTCCACGCGAGAGAGAATGGCAGATCGGGAGGAGAGCAATGGTGGATCAGGAAGATCATCTAGGCGTGGCCGATCAATGTCTCCAGAAGAGCATAGGCATAGGGGTCGTCATGAATCCCACACGTCACCAAGGGCATCCAGAAGTGCAGCACGTGTTGAGGTGTCTGGTGATATCCAACCCTTTTCTTTAGATCTCCCCGTCTGTTATAGCTTCCAGTATTCTTTCATTGTATGAATGTTCCTCGATTGCTGTTGTTTTTTCTGATAAGCTCCACCCAAAATGAATAGAAAGTCAGATAATTATTTTCATACCTTGGAATATCAGGTGGAGGTTGTTAAACTTGTGGAATCAGTAGTCTCACACTCTCACTATGCACTCCATACACTAAACATGTGGGGTTCATGATCCATATCAACCCTTTCAGCTCCAGATTTTAGAGGACATAATTAGTTACCCATTATGTTTTTCATTTTATAACAATATGATACTATTTTCTCGTTTGCTATTATATTCTGACCTGTAAATTGCAATCTGAAAGTTATTTTTGATTTGTTTCAGGGTACAAGCTCTAGAGTTGATGCAGCATCCCAGTGAGTGCTCAAAGCTCTTGACTCCATATGCATTTTAAATTCTTAGTAGAAGCATCGTCTACTGCAATTTTCTGTTTTGTCAATAGTTGCATACATTAGGGAAATCATAGCATTTTGCTGGATTAATCGTGATTGTATATATTTAAGTTTGTGCTGTACCTGAACAAATGTTTCTGTGAGACCAGCTAGATATGCATTATATTTTCATACTAAAAATTTTTGGAGGGAATTTTTTATATATGCCAGTCCAAAGGTACCCAGTTTTGTATCTGCCATCACAAAAGGGCACAATTCTTCGTTGCCTCTAGAAATCGCATTGGGTTGTTGTATCTGCTGGCTGCCGCTGGTGGCGCTCAAATGACAGTCAATTGTTATGGAGATGTGAAAATGATTTTTATGCCCCTGTCATCTGGAGTATGTAGAAGTTGGATGTTTTGTAATGGTCTTTTGGAAAAGTTTTACGGCCCAAACTGTTGTTTTGAAGATGTTTGTAATGATATAATAGACAATTAAACATGTCCAGAATAGCAGTTTGGACCATCAAACTTGTCCAAAATACTTTTACAAAGTGTAATAAGTAATAACTTCTGCATACTTGAGCTGACAGGGGCATCGATGTCACTTTCCCATCCCCGTTACAGTTGACTGCCGTCTGAATGTCACCAGTGGCAAATAGAAAAACCTAATGTGATTTACTGATTTCGAGCAGCAATAGAGAAATATGCCGTTTTGCAGTGGCAGATACAAAATTAGGCAACTTTACGGTGGAAATTACAAGATTTCCCCAAATTTAGAAACATCAGTTTGTTTGTCTATTATCTTCCCCTCTCAAAAGATGGCACAAACAAACATAGTCATAATTGAGGCAATTAATGAGCTGCTGTTTTTGGGACTGAAGCATATCGTTCTTCTGAAAAAGCATTTATTTGGAATCATCTTAATTGCTTTTAACTCTCTATGTCAAGTTTCATGGATTGGGGAAAGCAGTCATACAGCGTCTTTTGTTCATCTTTTTGTTACTATTCAAGGGGAAATGGAGTAACGTTTTTGGCTGAGCCTGCTAGTTTGCTATGCTATAAATGTCACTTTTCTAAAGAATTTATGTTGTACTCAGGGGTGTCTATATACCAGATTCCTGTTGATTGTTATGTGTTTTGAGCATGCTATTTTATTCTGAGCAAGGTTCTCGCTGTTATGTATTTTTTTCCTGCAATTGTTGACAGCAAAGACTTACTGCTTTGGTCAGGAATGGTGATCCTGATTCTTTGTTGAAGATGAATGCTGCTGCAGAAGCTCTGGAAGCAAAAGAAAAGGTGGTGCATACACTAGATGAATATTGCAAATAATGGCAATTCATTTATTTGACGAAGATGCGAATTGTTCTTTTATGTGATGCTTGTTGTTTTTTTAAAATATTGATTACTTGTCATGACAGTTTTTTTTCATTTACCTTTTCATTTATTACATATTGTCAGTTTAAGAACTGTTTTTTGTTTTGCAGCAAAAACCGTCATTTGAATTGTCTGGAAAGCTTGCTGAGGAGACTAACAGAGTTGCAGGTGCTGATTTGAAGCCTGTATATCTTAAATATTTATTTCTTTACTTTGCATGATGGTAGACACAGTTCTTATGATGGTGGGACCACCAACGTAAACAAGCTAATGGCTTGAGCTTTCCGTTTTGTGCATTGTTTACTGCATTGATCTCAGAGGTGACATTTTATTTCCATTTCAGGTGTAAATCTGTTGTATTCAGAACCTCCAGAGGCTCGCAAGTCAGACATTAGATGGCGGCTCTATGTCTTTAAGGGCGGTGAAGCACTGACTGGTAGTTATTTTCCAACTTGTTACTCCATATATTATGAAGCTAATGCTTACTTTATGTCATGATTTCATGCTATCCACCAATTCAACAGTTGTTTTAAGGGAAGAAGAAGGAACATTTTTACATTTGCTGGTCTATGGAGGCATATAGTTGTCTAGCTGAATAGTAAATTCACTGTTTTCCTTCCCAGCTTGGCAAAAGAAAAGTAGGTCCAGTTACAAAGCGTAAATCACTAAATGTAATTTAACAGATATGAAACAAAAAAGGCATTTGTGAACTAGCGTAATCTCAGAAAGTTTTGGACAAACCATTGAATGATGCAAAGGCAGCAACCAGAGGGCCACTATAATATAAGCTTGCCTTGGATCAATATCATTATTTCCATCTTCCTGGGAGAGTAGATGGGCTCTTTAAAGTAATTGTAAGCTATATCAGTCAAATATGGTACTCTGGCTTTATGAAAGATATGGGGTGTGTTGTACTGTTTGAGCATTGGTGCATGATTGAATTGAATGAACTGAATTTAACTGCGATAAACATTAAATAGCAAGTTAAGAACAGACATTTTAGTGGTTAGAGTCAATGTGTAGGGTGTTGACATACTGACATGCTTTTCTTGGTGATGCAATACTTTAGTTTCGAATTTCTTGTGCTTGAATGTTGCTTACGATGCTATCTGATTGAACAGAACCATTGTATGTTCATCGGATGAGCAGCTACCTTTTTGGAAGGGAAAGGAAAGTTGCAGATATCCCCACAGATCATCCCTCCTGCAGCAAGCAACATGCAGTTCTTCAATATAGGTAAGCCTATCAGGCTAACATTGCTATCTGCCTATGTTGAGAAATCATACTGTGATTAGCTCATCTTTTGCCTTTTCAGACTTGTAGAGGAGGAGCAACCAGATGGCATGATGTCAAAGCAAGTGAGGTAACTAGCGGTTTTTGGTTTTTGAGATAGCAATATGCGTTTATTAATCTGCATGATTGTCCTAGTCTTCATTACTTTTATATATTACTATTAGTGATGTTCTTGCTGCTTTGTTTCGTAGACCTTATCTGATGGATCTTGGTAGTACCAATGGAACTTTCATTAATGTAAGTTTTCAAGCGATTATGTTTTTTCTTCTCAGATGAACTGGTCACATTTCAGTCTTATTTTCCTTTATGCCAATTCCATCTTCTCCATGTGTGCTGTATTTCTTCAGGACGATCGAATTGAGCCTCGCCGATTCTATCAACTCTTTGAAAAGGATACAATTAAGTTTGGCAATAGTAGGTATGATCATGAGTTCATGACGATTGAAGAATTACATTTTCATTACTGGTTAAACTGCTTTGCTTGCTAGGTTCGTTCCCATCATATCAATTAAAGAAAGCAACATTTATCTATTCTGTTTGTGTATAAGTAAGTCCGCAGTCTGTTTTCAGCAGCCTTTTCTTGTTCCAACTTTATTTTTATTTGGGATAACTCTTAGGGGAAAATATACCATCTCCATCAATTTTCTTAATGTCTCTTGAACTTATGCGGCTATGCATAGGTGTTTTGCCCATTGTGTTTTTTTTCAGCCGAGTCTTCAAGTTGCACATTAGAGTTCATAAATATTTTATAACATGAGCCTTCAAACTATGCAAGTTCTACCCTGTCGACACATGTTTTTCTTTACGGGTCTTTGGATTGCAACTTCAACCATGTAAATCTTTTCTATGAAATTGCCGGTTTAGTGCTGTGGAATTTTTGAAGTCTATATACAATTTGCTTATATAGTTTTCAGGATTTTTCTGTACACCTTTTCTTAGCAACCTCTTGTTGACAGCCTTCAACTTATGGACGTCAATGTTTTCATTGCAGCCGGGAGTATGTTTTGCTCCATGAAAACTCCACAGGTTGAGGATCGAAAATGCTGGGGAGTTTTGGGACAGGGAAACTCAATACATTGGTGATTGGACTAGTTTACCAACCGTGGAGCAACCAACATGATCCTCAAAGATACTCAGTTTTAGCTTGGGCTGTGGAAATTTGTCTGTTTGTCTTCCTTTTGAGGTTTCTTTACCGGTATATGAGGACATTTTCGACAAGAGAGCTTGACATTCCAACCTTGAATAGATAGGCTTGGTCTTATATTCAGGAATTGACTTGATTCATCTGTATTCAGATATTTTGGTTCACCCGGTATCTTAGGGAACTGAATGAGGACCAGTATATTCATGATGTTACTTAGGGGGTGTTTGGTTTATGGTACCAAGGTGGATGAGATGGTTTTGTCCGAAATGGTGTGGTTCGCTCGATTTGGCCGAACGAGCTCATACATCATCTAGGCAGAATATTCTCCACTAAACCATCTAGGTGGAATCATCTTGTCCAGGATAGAATGGTTCTATCTACATAAACAAACAATGAGACGAGGCATCATCGGGATAAAATGGTTCTGTCCACCAAACCAAACACCCTTTCATGATAGATTTTGCCCATCCCTCTACTGCATGCTGCAAGCACTATGGTGCCAGTTTCTTGCATATCATCTTAGATGTAGCTTGAAATGTCACTTCACAGAATTTGTAAAGTGCAATTTTCTGTGGGCTTTTTAGGGACTTCCATTTGCTCAAAAAATGGATTTTTCAAAATACAAAATAATGACTGGTTTTTATTGGCCATATAAAGTTATAACGTTTAATAGATCTCTTTGAAACAGGGAAAACTTGTGACTGAGAATGTGACTACTATTGGTAGCAAAACGAAGAATGGCATTATCGAGAAAAATAGATTCCGAGTAAGTACGAACAGCGCTAGACAGGGAGAGGGAGTCAAAAACAATTGCGTTCTCATTAGACCTGTCAATACTAATAGTCAGTACAAGTATTTGTATTAGGTTATACCGTAAGCTATACCAAGTGGTGTTAACAAAAGGGGTTCAAAAAAAGTGTTGCAAAAGGTCATAAGATGCATCGACCACGCCTGGAAAGTCATGCAACTAACCGTTAGTTCACGTCAAGAAAAAAAAAGAGGAGCTTAACGTACGTTTGATTCATGGCTTATTTCCTTCACTCACAAGCACATTTTTTTTGTTACCCGCTGTTTAATTAGCTGGTTTCTGTGAACATCTGCAACAGCCCTTAGTGGTGATTATTTGGGTTTTTTTTTGTGGCTTATGGCTAAAAAGCACTGTAGCTGGTTGAAAAGCACTGTAGATGACCGAAAAAACACTGTAGATAACAGAGGCTTATTTAGCATAATTAAATTTAAAAAAATTTAAAAATAGAAAAAACATATTAACCCATCACGTATAATGCAAACAAATACGAGGAAAAAGACGAAATTTATAAATAGTGAAAAATAAGCCAGAAACCAGAAGTTGGAGCCGAAACGAGCGGCGCTGAACTACAGCGTCCCAAACTCAACGTGCCTGGTGTAGGCAGGCCATACGCCCCGCCGCCCAGAGGACATACGCCGCCTAACGATCCCCGCACAGGGTCGGCTGGTGCGCTTCGCGTGATTGGAGAATGAAACTGGAAAGAAGATATGAATTGAATGTGTGCCGAAGCGAGGCAGCATAGCGTTGTACCTGTTCAGCAACCAGTTGCTAGCTGGTTGTTCCTTGGCGCAATGGGAGATGAAAGATGATCAAACAGTAGCACGCCCTACCCCCCAATCGATCTGTGTTTTTATTTTACACTAATAATATTATGAAGTATAGTAATATATCTGTGTTTTTTTATTTTATACTAATAATATTCTGTCGTTTTACTGTTAAGTAATTTGAGTTAGTCATCCAGCGATTATACGCCAAATGTCTGAGCAACTTAGACTAGTCGTTCAATGGCTGTTTCCCGACGTCCTCAACAAGTCCAAGTCGTGTCTCGATTCTCCTGAACGCTACACACAAACGTAAGTGTAGAATGGTAATCTTTTGGTCTCGTTATTATTAGCATAGTGCTCCTATATTTCTTTGATTGAGGAACAAATGTGTTGGTGTACTTGAACATCGGTGATTATTGGTTATTTCTTCTAGTCTAATTTGCTCAATCGGCATGCGATTTGAACACTTAGTGGGTAACTATTAGACGACTAGCCTAAATCGCTCAACGATAAAGCGACAGAGGATTATTAGTGTAAAATAAAAAATATAAATATATTACTGTAATTCTAAATAAAAATATATATTATTTTAAAAAATTCTATCGACTTGTATGTTTCTTTCCGACTTGTAATAGTGTCCCTTAAGTTAAGCTTGTGGTAATAGAGTTTACTCGCTAGTCAACTGCTCAATGTTTCCTCTGTTACTTGATCACCGCTGTTACCTGACTTTTCATTTTGAGTGAACTAACTAAATTCTCGTGCAATTGAAAGGATAGATAGTGTAATATTTGTATTTCTTATACAGCTTTGATGTCTATGATTGAAAATAGAGTTGTATTTCTTATTTCTTATAAAATTGTATATGATTAATTGATCTCAACTGTTATAACTGGACCACAAAAAAATCAATCGTGGGAATTTCTACACCTTAGATATGGTGACTTCTTTTTCTATTATCTTACTCTTAACAATATAATAGATACTCTGACTTGGGTGTGCTTATTTATCAAGCAACCGAAATTTGGCTCAAGCCTCTCCTCACCTTTAAAGCTCAATTGCATTCGCTGAGAGCTCTGCGCCACTCTCAGACACACACCAGAACCACCCAATTAAACTCTTGCTCACCGTAGCACAGCCGACAACCTCTCTTGAGACGGTGAGCCCTAAACCTAATCTTCTTCATCTCTCGGTTAAAACTCGATTGCATCTGCTAACAGAGTCTTCTTTGCTTCCGGATCACGTTGGTGGACTCACTTTGTTGTGAGCATTTCTCTGGAGCTCTGGCACCGTGAGCATCCACAGGCCGTAGAACCCTCTCCGTGGACAACTTTCCTGGGGAGTCTTCAGACCAGACCACCACCACCGTGAATCTTATACCCCATAGATGGTCAAATCGATCCCAATCTCACCAGAGAACCGCCAAAAAAACCCTGACACCGCAGTGAAGCTCGAGACCTTCTCTCCTGCCACAAGCCACCACCACCCAACTCCATGCCTCCAAAAGCCCAAAAATGGAATTACCGTGTCGAGCTGAACCCAATCGTACCACTCTTGGTCATCGGAGAACCCCACCGGTGCTATTTCACTAGAGCCCGCCACCCTCTATTTTGCCCCAGGAAAAGATGGCCGAAGGTAGACGAAGAGCGGCGTGGCTAGATCTTGGCCACCCGCGTGTTGGCCATCAAGCATGTGCGCGCGCACGATTGGGCCGTTTCGACCGAGCGTTGCTGGGTCGAGCTGGCTGGCTTGTTAGGCAGTTTTTGAATTAAAAAAACTGCGTGCCCGCGCTCTCTGGGCTAGCCCATCACTGTAGCACTGTAGCTACACTATTCATCTAAACCCTAAAAATCCAAAAAATCCCATTTCGATTGTTTCGGTGCCATGAATCTATTTTTGGCCTCCATTCCACCAAACCAAGCTCCAATAAAATCCAAACCACCTTTATTTTATTTTTATTGTATTGTACTCCTTTTTATTTTATTTATTTTTCTATCCTGATTAAATTCAAGCACGTGCTTATGTTATTTTATGTGTTTGCGCTAGCTCCCGAGTACTCTGAGGTGGCTGTGCAAGGACCAGAACCGGGCGTTGAAGTGTATGATATAGTAGAGTTCATAGAACAGCAAGGCAAATTACAAGTTTTTGATTATATTAAATCCCATGAGATTTAAATTATTTAATTACATTATTTGTATTATTGTCACTTATGCAATGTTATTTAATTAAAATAAATGTTTAGAATGACATATAAATTAGTTATGTCCTATCACTAAAAAATGCCCTGTTTAATTTAAGGCCATATTCACCTTAATAACCTTAATAATATTTAATTACTGTATTAATAATTGTAGAATGCTTCATCCAAAATGTTTGTACTACCAAGTGACTTGGCTTTTGTCTGGTAGATTTTTTTAAACGGTTCTAGGCTAAGGAGACATAAGGAATCTCGTGGAAAGCCACTAGATAGTTGGAGTCCACGATTTTACCCTAGGGTGAAGGTTGGTTAACAGTCTCAAGGTGAAAAGTAAGGACTGGAACCTTATGCTGAGTAAAGGACACAGAAATCGTTCAACCACAAGTGTTGACTTGTCAACTCTGGTCTAGTAATTGCTCAAATCGATTGAATCTCTACAGGAGTAAGAGAGCGTGGTGTGGAAATGGTAAAACCATATTTAACAACGATAGGCCCTCACAAAATCGGGCAGGTGTGTTCCGCATTGGCCAGTGGATACCCGAGTTTGTGTGGTGTATAACCTATTGGGTAGAGGCTATATAAAGAATTGAGCAGTGAAAAATCTTGTTTTCTCAACTCACTCGCACGCTAGCTAAAGCGTGTCTATAGCTTAACATTAAGAGTTTAAGAAATCTTGTGGGCAAAGCTAGGCAGCTCTGCAGAGTGAAATAAATGGTATTTGAATATGTCGTGCTTCTGGATAATGGAGCTGTGTTTAATGGGCGATTCCAGCTGTAAGGCACATGTAAATTTCTGTATGTTTTAATCTGAGTAAGCTAAATAATCAATTGTTGGAAAACACCTTAATGTTAAGGAGTTACGGATTTGTTATTTCATGTTTAAAAATGATTGCAAATAAAATTGTATCCACTCTCAATAATAAAACTACTATATTCCATTCCATCAATTATCCTTACAAGTAGATATTTTAGGATTTTCTCTTGTGATTTGCTTGTTATGGTTGTACTCATTACTTGCTAAACAACGAATAGAGGATCAATGGGACATCGATGAACAATCCGTTGGTGAAGTTCCAGAAGAACCCTACTTCATCGTTGATGACTGGTTTTAGATCTTATCCACACTTAATCTTGTTTGTGGAGTCATTTTTTGTATTGTAAGATAACTTTGTGTTTGCATGCCCGCTGTGTCAAAACTAGGTTAATAAACTATATTTTTGTAATAAGTTTGTCTCTTTTGTTGTAAGCATACGTTATTGTAGTGTATATTCATATACAGTACCTCGCAACTGGACAGTACTGAGTAGCTGCGGAGATTACAAACGTCTCTAGAAATAGAGACGTTACACTTACACCAGGGGTCTGAGCAAAATTCAAAGAAAGCAGGGACAGATACAAATCTTTCCCCATCTCTCAGGATTCGTGCCCATCCCCCTCGCTTTCCCGTTTCCTGAGACACGATAAAAGCAGCAGCGGGCAGGCAGACAGAACAGAGAAACCAAAGTGGTTTGTGTCATTGTGTGCACCATGCATGCCACGGTTCAGAGACAGGCAAGCTGAAAAGAAGAGTTTCTTTGACTTACATGTGGTCCTGACATTAACTGCTTGTGAGCTGTAAGCAGTTAAGCACACACAAATGCTTTAAGAGAGCAGCAATGAATCTGAAGTGCAGCTTGCGAAATTTCAGATTTGTTATTTCAGCTGGTCCAGATAGACAGGGAGCCCACTTTCTGTGATTAATCACCATGGCATACTTGCAAGTGGGCTAGAGATGTATCCTTGCTGGTCCTGTTCTTTTCGGTTGTGACTTATGATTTTTAGCTGAGAATTTTAAATTTTAGCTGTTTGCGACAGAGATTACGGAGAGGAAGATACTCGCTTGCGATTTTTGTTGATACAGATGTTAGGCTTTTAACATGTACTACAATTAACTTATAGATTTCATTTTGAAAAAATACTCTATTTAAAAATTATGTACTGTAATAAAATCTAAAAACCGCTAATTTCGGAAGGAAAAGAACAGCCCTTAGGCTTGCAGACAGACAGGTAAATGCGGTGAGCAGTGAAACACACTGCAGACTAGAGAAAAAGCAGGAAAAATAGCTGACAGCCATTGCTGCCCTTCCTTTCCTTTTGCCCCTTGCTTCTCTACAAAGTACTACCACTGCTTCCTTTCGTTGGAAGACGCACGCACTTTGTTCTGCACCCAGCTGCTTCTTGCTTGGTTGCTCCGTCGTTTCTCATTTCTGATAAGCCCAGTGGCGTAAGGGGAAGGAACGGCAATGGCGACGCCGCAGCTAGTCACCGGAGGTGGAGCCTGCCAAACTGCACCCGGGCCTCCATGGCCTCAGCAAGAGCAAGAGGAGGGGCAGGTCAGCGTGCAAACATTACTAGTCCATGTCACATCTCATATCCTTGCATGTCTTTTGCTTTTCCTGTTTCTATTATGTTGTTTGGTTACTTGTTATAGTGAAGGAAGAACCGAAGGAGCACAGAAAATGCCATGTCTTTCTCAGAAATATTTGTGTGCTCATTAGAACAAAAGGCTAAGGTTTGTGTGTGAATATATACATGCCATCTTTTTGTGACAATGTAGCATAGGTCCAACAGTCAGCTTTCTTTCCAGATGGTATAAGTACACACACAAATTAGGAGGTGCAAGACTAACTAGATCCTTTGTTGCTTAGCACAATCTTGGTATGCGAGTATTATGAGCTGGTTAATGAATTGGGCATCCTTTCTTGATCAATCCACTTTTGGAGACAGATGACATCAATGGTGGCAACAATTTGATGATTTTTTTTATTGGTGCTTTTAGTTTTAAAGCGTTTGTTTGGTTTGTGATGATGTATCCAATTGGGCTAATCGATCTGTTAAGGAAATAGTTTAGTGCATTAATGCTTTAGAATGGTAAACTAAGATGAAGCTTCAGAGAGATGTGATTTTTACTGCTTAATTTCATCTGCATGCCTTGAGGTTGTTTTAGTTGATTACACGAAGGTTATCGAAATATAAAGCTTTGCCATCATTGAGTTTCTGTGTTTGTCTGTGTTAATCTTTTGATCTATGAAAGGGTTATGATAATAGATCATGAGACGGGAAGCTACACAGCTAGAATTTGCCAGCTGCTTGTGAGATGAAGTTGCAAACGACTTTCAGTAGTTTCATTAGATGTGATAGCCATGAAAAAAATCTCTTCTAGTTTGTCCTTCATCTACAGCCCATAGATTTGTGCCTTTTTTCTGTAGATGTTTGTCCTAACAAAGCTAATTACCTCAATCCACAGGTGTTACTTGGCTCGGCTGTTATCAATTAATGCATTGATTTCTCTCTGGATTGTCCCCAGAATTCAATTGTATGTACGAACCCCCCAGATTTATGTGGGCCATTTTGGTCTTCATGTCTTCCAATTGTCGTTGCCTTTTGCCTGTACACGATTTGCATGTTGGGTCCTAATGCTGTGCATTCATATCATTGCAGAGAGAAGTAGCATTAACCATCAATTTCAAAACCTGTTTTAGTTTAGAAACGAACGGTTTGCAAGATTGGATAGCCTATATAATATGCCCTCCTCACATTCTACCTGCATTTGTAGGTCACAAATCCATGGTGATCACTGGTAGCTTGGCATCCGCCTATCGCAGAGCCGCAAGAGGACCCTAGCACCTCTCGATCTGCTTGGACGCCGAGGAGGTGGATGACGAGGATGGGGATGACATGAGTAGAGCAAGCAGGGAATGAAGCCGTATCGGTCCGGGAGCACATAGTTACACAGTAATATTTTTGTGTAACATTCGATAAGTTAACAGCTGGTCTAAATCCTAGCTTCTGAGGCTACGATTTGATAAATACCTGGGTGATTCTCTCCTTAGCATCTGTTCTGCAGCCTCACGAATGGATGGCTCCCTTTTTTTTAAGTTTATGATTTGACTTCTTGCGGTAATTAGTTTTTAAACGAAATATCTTTTTAAGATGATATTTATAAATCGATTATAGTAGACACTATCCTGACTTCATCTATACTGACTACTCTCTTTCATGAACCATCAGAATTCAAAAAATTTAAGCAAGAAACTATAAACTACAGCAAAAAACCCACCCGATATTGGCTGGGTTCTTTTGGCATTTAGGCTTATGGCTTATGCTATAATAATTAGTTTTTAAATGGTGTGTTTTTTATGGTGGTGTTTAAAAATTAATTATAGTAGACACTGTACCAATTCATCTATATTGGTTAAAATCACATGTGAGCGTGTACTTATTTCTTACGAACAGATAGAATTCAAAACTAAATCAAAAAGTATAAATCACAATAAAAAAACCCACCATCATATTCAGCTCCCTGATCGTTTCGGCTTCGGCTTCTGGCTTATTTTTTACTATTCCTAAATTTCGTCTTTTTCTGATTTTTTTTGAGTTTTTTACCGGTTCTTTTTTTTCCCGTATTCGTTTGCATTACACGTGATGGGCTAACCTATGTTTTCTATTTTTAAAATTTTTTAAATTTAATTATACCAAATAAGCCACCTTCAACTACAGTACAATTTCAGGCAACTACAGTGAAATAAGCCATAAACCACAGCCCAACCGTTCACCACCCAGAGTTACGCCTCCCGTCCCGGCCGCGTAGGCCCGGCGTTTCGTCACTGGCGCCGCGGAGGTAAGTGAGCTGCGAGCCGGCACGCGCGCGCACGGCTGCCGTTGCCGTAGGTGGGCCACGGCGTCGGCGGCACGCGGCGTGGTGGCGCCCATGCCTGCGCGCCGTGTGGCGAGCTGGACGCGTGTGGCTTGCGCTTCGAGTGATGGGCGGGCACGATGCCATCGTCCCGAGCAGGAGCCGTGGGCGGACGGCCCGGACCGGACGCTGCATGTGCCCGGCATGATGGCGCGGCCGTGGCAGTGCTCGTCCTCTGCTCGGCGCGCGTCGTGGTCGTGCTGCTGCCGCTGCTGGTACGCTTCTTCCGTGTCTGGTGATCACGCCCCAGAAACACACGCAGATATTCGTCCGCGCTGCTGCTGGTACTGGTACGCTTCGTCCATGGTTGGCACCATCGGATCGAGCCGTGTTTTAGGACTCGCTCGATTGGACTGAAAAACTGTAGCTTATAATTAAAATTGTATTATAGTGGTTGAAATTATTTGACGTAATTAAATTAAAAAATTTAAAAATAGAAAAATATGCTAGCTTATCACAGACAACGCAAACGAATACGAGAAAAAGAACTGGCAAAAAAAGCTCAAAAAACTAAAAGTTCAAAAAAAGATGAAAGTTATGAATAGTGAAAAATAAGGCAAAAGTCAGAAGCTGAAGCCGAAACGAGCGAAGTCTTAGGATATCGCGCGCGGCCTGGGCATTAGCAGAGCCAGGACGGAATTCCCGGTGGCTTGGGTTAGCCCGTGCCGCACGTGTTTTGATTTATAGTTTTTCTTAAATAAATAAATAAAATGATTTTTTGTCGTTTTTTTAAAATAGTTTATCGGTATACTATTTATTCATGTAAATATTTACTTAGAGTTAAAAAAATTGGTTGTAACCCAAATTGGCGCGGAAACGGAAGTCATGCGGCTTTTTCGGCTGGGCTGAATTTGGTTGCACTTTTTGTTGGCGATCCAAACTTGGGTGGGCCGACACGGGTCGTGCCATTTGTCCGCAGGGCAAACTTGTGTGGGCCTCGATTCCCCATCTCAGCCGTCCGATCTGAACTGGTTTTCCTAAGCCGTCCGATCGGAACATTAGGGATCGCTTTCGCGGAAAAGGCGCTCGGAAAAGCCTCTCCTTTCCAAGCGCCTTTTCCATTTCCACAGTCGCATCCACAGCACGCGCGGCGCAACTGAAAGGGGTTTCCGATGGAGAACGGCGACGAGACCTTCGCCTCCCCCACCGCCGCCGCCGCCGAGTTCGAGCAAACCCTAACCAACGGCGGTGGCGCCGACGAGGGCCTCATCGACACCCACCCCGCCAAGTCCTACGACGGAGCCGAGATCGACGCCCTCCGCGCGGCGAAGCGCGACCTGGAGGAGAAGCTCGCCGCCGTCGGCCACGAGAACCACTTCCTCGCCGCGGAGGCCCACCGCCTTGAGGGACTCGTGTCACAGGCCCGGGACGAAATATTAACCGCCGAGCACTCCGTCGCCTCCTCCGAGGACGAGGCCGCTTCTCTCCGCGCCGAGGCCAAGCGCCTCCAGGACCTCCTCGCCTCCGAGAAGTCCGACCACGATGCCGCGATGCGCAAGGGCGCAGGCCTCGGCGCCGAGCTGCAGAGTGCGCGCCAGGAGAAGGTCGCTCTCGAGGAGGAGATCAAGGCCCTGAAGGCTTCTGCCGCCGCCGCTGCAGAGAAGAAGGAGGAGGAGACTGCTGCTCCCTCGACTGTGGCGCCTAAGGAAGCGGAGGTGGCGTCTCCCGGGCTGGTGGCGGCCGCGGCCGCTGGAGCCGCCGCCACAGCCGCCATCGCGGTGGTCTTCCTCCACCTGAAGAGGTAATCTGGTGCTCTGATGCGTCGGAAGTTTGCTCTGCTGCTATGGCTTATATGAGATTGGATAATCCTTTTTGTCGTGATGCTGGTATTACTGGATTGGTAGCAGTATGAATCTACTATTCCGCCCGTTAGTAACTTAGAAAATCATAGAGAGTTGGGGACTTATCGCAAGACCTTCCCTTTTCTGCAGTTTTCCTTTCCATGGTAATAAAAATGTGAAGACAAGTTAGACATATGTAGCTGTGTTATGTTATTTTGCTGTTGCACCTAATTTCTATTTCTTATCCCTTGACTAGCTGTTTATTGTTCTGCCCCTTTGCATTCTTGGATGATTGTGCTGACTGTGTGTGAAATTGCTGTGATTGGAAAATTAATGGTCTACATTGAAGGCATGGTGAGTGTGAAAAACTGTCTATTTATCGCTCATGCAATGGTTGAGCCAGCAATTGCAGCTTACCATGCCAATGTGGTTTGTGACATTAGTTGCTGATCTTTTCGACTGGCAGATGGAAGTGATATTAATTTGCTCAGTGAATGTTCGTAGATATTTTTAATTTTAATACTAAATGAGATGATGTAGTATGTTTGATTGTCTGTATGCTTTTTGTTAAGTTCTGGGGCTAATTGCTTATAAGAAGATGGTGATATATTGCTTGTCGAGATGTTTGTTAATGTAGGCATAATGGCCGCTGGAATATATTGCTAGTAACGTGATCAGTTGAGTTTCTATGGATTTTAATATTAACATGTATCCATGGCGCTGTTTGCAGGAGTATGACTAGATTATTTTATATTGAGTAATATTGATCATGTATAATGTTTGTCTCTTCTCCTTACAAGCACACGGTCTTTTTGGCAACTATTGGGAACGGGAATGGGAGTTTAAAGGAGGGAGTTTGTAGGGGGATTGGGCATGTGACTTTGCCTTTTAGTCCCAGTCCTCTGTTGGCAACAGGGATGGGAATTTATGGGGAATTAATCTACAGCTGTTAAGTCATCCAAGGATAAATCCTGATGAAGGGCTGAGATGTATTCACTAAGCAATTCCCTCCCAATTCTCACCCCTCTCTGGGTTTAAAATGGTAGGACTCCCAATCCCCATCCCACCTAAACTCCCATGCCCACCAACCAAACAAGAGATTTTATAAGCCCCCACTCTCTAAATTCCCATTCCCTCCCGCCAATTCCCACCAACCAAACAGGCCAACAGTGTAAGCCGTGTCTTGAATGATTTTGGCCAGTGCAACACTGATGCTTTCGTAATAATATACTATGGTAGCTATAAATCTATCATATAAGGTTTTTCTCAAAGTGTCAAAGACTATCTATCAGCCATTATATCTTAGTGATTGATATCATTCTCCTTATTCTCTGGTTATACTTGTTGGTGGAAGTTGTCTAGTTATCCTGTGTCATTTTTAGCTAGTGATTTTTAGTTGAGAATTTGAGATGAAAAGAAATACAGTTTAAGTTTTTTTTAATAGCAGCCTAGCGGTCTGTTTTTATTTTTGCTATCAGCCGTTATAGGCAAGTTGTTTGAACATGTTCTAGCCTTGTTCTGTGGATACTTGCCCGAGTCTCTGTTCTATGCACGTGAGCTTTGTTTATATTGGTAGCTGGATGGTAACGCGTATCTAGATGTTGCTCTGAGGCTATTTTGCCCACTAGTGGTTATCACCATAATTAATAGAAAATGGAAGGCCCCAGTGCGTGGCCTTTGATTGAAGAAGCTATATTCCCAATTATCCCTAACATGTTTTTAACTTAATCAACTATTGAGATATATTGCGTCTATGGAGAAACATGAAATTATACAACAGTAGACGCATGTTGGGAGGTTTGTTTGGGGTGATAGGAGGCTTTTGTTGTCTTTGAAGTGGACTTGTTTGCTATTCCTAACTAAATTCCCTGATGAAAGATTTCCATGCTCACTCGAAAATTGGAATACCTCTGCAGCTCATATGCGGACTATGTTAGGGCTGTAGTAAGCAATGGCCTGAATCTGATAGTTTGTCATGTGTTCTTTTACGCGTGTAATGCATTGATTTTTGGGGATCGATCTTTGTGGTTTGGAGCAGGATAATGGGCTGCTTGAATGTCTTGAATGTCTACAAATTGTGTGTACTCCATGAAAATCAAAAATACTTTTAATTGCTCGAACAATGTAACAGGATTAATTGTCACATTAGCCGGATCAGTTGTGACGATCGATGCAATTCAGTTCATGCACTAGCGACTGGGAGGTGGTAGATGCTCCACCTCGTTTAGGATATCTTGCAATGTTCGATGCTGCTTCATGCTTTGTTGGAAGTAATGTTTTGTGCATGTCTTCTAGAAAGATCAGAATGCTGTTGCGTAGCTTCTTCATTGATGATGATCTTCCCATATTCTACCATTTACTCAGTGTCGCATTCATTTTTTTTAGAGAAACTTGATCGATACCACTGCAACTGGCTTCGATACTAAGCAGAAAATTCAGTACGGATCTTGAATGAGAACAGGTGCCCAAAGGCTGGTGAAAATAACGTGGTATCTTGCGTTGTTAAGCCCATGGCGTGAGCAGAATCCTGTTTAGTACTATAAGGGAGCTGCTACACTTCCTTTGCAACCCTGAAATTATTCGTGTTGAGTAGGTCTCATTCATATTCTAATCTACTAGGATTTGAAGAAAGGTGCTACAAGAATTCTTAGATAAATTCTTATTAGACTAGGAATTCTATTCTTAATTAGATTAGGATTTTTACTTCTATTTGGAGGAGTACCAGGATTGCAAGTCACAAACCAACTCATCAAAAACAAGAAGCATACGAGAGGACTAGATGCTAGGTTATTCTTTAGCATTAGATTCCGGTATAGGGCAATAATATGATGATCCTAAAAGGTTCGAGTGGTTATGATAGAACAACAATTCTTTATACTATTTTGAGGTTATGCTTAAGCAATTTATGGTCGGTTTTGCCAAATATTTCTCCCTCATTGTGATTATTTTGTTGCTGTTATTTTGGTTTTCTTTACGAGATTCATCTACTTCATTCTTAATACCGTGTACGCTCATGCTACATCTCGCAACTCTAATCTAATTTGAGGGGTTAGTGCACATAAGGAGAGGTATCAGAGTATAACAAGTGGTATCAGAACCAAAACTGAATTAATCTGATTTGTAAGAAGAACAGCAAAGCGTCATGTGGCACAAAATCAAGATTGATGTCGATGATGTGGAGTCAAGTAGAGAAATTTAACAGCAAAGAAAATTTCAGTATGTGGCAAACATGTAGTGAAGGATGTCCTTGTCCATCAAGGGTTAATTGATGCTCTTAAAGTAGATAGATCGAAAAAGACGTCCTATTGAAGATTGAAAAATGATAGAGCAGAAAGTTATCAGTACAATTCATTTATGTCTCTTTGATAAAGTGGAATACCAGTGATCAAGAAGAATTCATTGAAGAAATTATAGAGTGACTTAGCAAAATTGTATACATAGACAAATCGGTGGATGCTGAAGAGGCAACTGCACAGATTGCGCATGGAGGACGTCAAACAGTTTGACCATCTAAATGTCTTCAAACTTCTCACATAGCTGACTAGTGTGATAAGAAAAATAAGGATACCGACAAGGTTGTCATGTTAGTGTTATCTTTACCACAACCGTGAGAGCAATGGGCGATGAATGTTCTTATTAGGAAAAGTACTCTCAATTTCAATGACATGGTTGTATATCTATAAGAGATGGAGTCTATGAACAAGATATCAAAATTTCTATCATTGGGTGATCAAGTATTGGCTGTAGTAGGTGTTGTAGACAAAATCAAAAATCAAAGGAAGAAGTACAAAAGTAAGGACACATGTATGCTATCTATACGACGAAGAAGATCACGTGATAGAAAACTGTCTGAGTTTGAAGCAAATGAAGGTTGCATGCTTAGTGGTGGTAGCGAAAGATGATTTGAATGTACTAGTTGTCAGTTAGTACTTCTCATGAATATATATTAGATTCAAACTGTTGCCTCTCCATCTTCTTGAATACCTCCCTGGCCCGGTCCCTGACTGTAGCCGCGAGCCCGAGCCGGTCCGCCATGTCGGCGATGGCGTTGAACCCTTTGACCAGCGTCCTGTCGGCGATGACGTGGAACCCTCGACCAGGGCCGTGTCGGTGGCCGGCCCGATCCCAACGTCGACGCGCACCCTCGGCACAGAGGCGGCGCGCTCGGCGGCATTGCTGGTGGCCTTGCTCAGCTTCTCGCGCGAGGCCGAGTACGCGGTGGTGGTGGCGAGCTCGATCGCGAGGAAGGGGTCGGCCAGGAGGCGCTTGCACTCGGTACACATGACGTCGCCGGAGTTGTAGCCGAGAGTACGAGCAGTACCGCATGTCGCGGTGGATGTCGCGAGTTGCTGCTAGCATCTTGGCTTTCTTGTGTTTGCTACTTGGCGAGAGCTTCTAGCCTTCTAATGGTGGAACGGCGGAGGCGTGGAGCGAGAGGCGCGAATGATCGACCGGCGGCTTGGCATTTATGGAGGAATAGGTCGGTGCCGCCGCGTCGCGTTGCGGTTTGTCTGATCCAGATCGTACGGTTTGGATCCTGAACATTAGTTCTCTCTGCTCAACGCTCGGGCTGCCCGTACGATCCGCAGTATGGCTGCATCTGCATTTAGCCGATGAAATGCCCGAAAAATTCAGTCTAGGACCAAAAGTACTGTAGTTTTTAGTTTTTAATTGAAATAATATTATAGCTATCAGTTAGATTTTTTTATATATTCAATTAAAAAAATAAAAATATCGTTACATCTTTATAGATAATATAAAGAAAAAAAAAGAAAAAATTCACATTAAGAAGCTAACATTTTCTAAACAGTTTTTGGTTTCTGAAGCTAGAAACTGTTTGAAACAGGACTTAAATGTGCAGCCAATTGCATCTGTTGCCCTAATTTGTGCCGTTGGTGTTGCGTTGAGATGCGTGTTACATCGTGTATTTTGGGAAGTAATTAGACATGTACTAGTTCATATAAAACAGATGGCTTGTGAAAGATGTTGGCAACACCATGGATAAAAGCATGATTTCTCATTGGGCACAAGGTGATTCTTGTGCGTATATTCAATCGTTCAATCGTTGCCCAACACCAAATTTTACTCCCTTTTGCTCCATATCACACGCTTCCACCGTCTTCCTCTTACTCGTGGATAAAAAGTGTTACTAAGCCAAACCCAAAAGGGGCTTGGATCCTAAATGAATCCAACAAATAAAATGTCTGGTAGACACTGACACTGAATGAGAATTGAAATCAGCCTGGGCAACAGTGCATCAAGTACCCAAAAGGCTGGTAGAAACAACATGGCCGAGTAACATCAGCTCAGCGACCCATGTCAGATTCTTTCAATTGGTACATATCTCGAATTGATTCGGCTGTAGCCGCTGTACACTTCGTGCTGATTTCCTTGGTGCGTATCTGAACAGTCGTCGTCAGATTATCTCGCAAGAACAGGCTTCGCGTTTCATTCGTACGTGGACCTGTTTCGATCAAGGCCGTGCAACTCATACCTCTCACGTTCATGAGCTCGATCATTCACGAGTAGTACTTAGCAACCATCTCGGTTCATGAGATTGGAACCAACGAATCAAGCACGTACGAGCTCACGAATGATCAGTACTTAGAAACGAGGTCCAAGAGAAACTTCACATGCATGTCCAAGATAACTGACAGGAACACGGACGCATGCCAAGAATCAGGAAGAACACCAGGCACGCCGGACAACATGCCAAGAATCGGGAAACGCATCATGGGCGCGCGCGTCCCTTAGCCGAAGAGCAGCTCGGCGTGCGGGGTCAGGTCCTTGTGCGCCTCCTTGATGGTGCCCTCGGCGACGCCGGTGGTCATGGACACGTCCCGGACGGACTTCTTGGCGCCGGCGCGCTGCACGACCATGTAGATGATGGCCGCCGCGATGGACTCGGGGTTGCGCCGCACGTCGAGGCCGTCCTCCAGCCTCCGCGACGCCTCCTGAGCGGCGCGCACCTCCTGGTTGCCCAGCCCGAGCAGAGAGCAGAAGCGGGGCAGGTAGTTGGCGGCGCGCACGACGCCGATGTCCATCACCTGCCCGGCCTCCTCCCCGAGGTGCTTCTTGATGAGCGTGGTCAGCTTGCCAATGTCCTTCCTCGCCGCCGGGCCCTCGGCCGTCACCGAGGCCAGCTCCTTGTACGTCCGCGGCATGCCCTCGTTGCGGCACGCGATGTAGAGGCAGGCGGCGTAGACCGCGTCCCGGTTCCGGCCCCTCGGGCACGCCTTGGCCTCGTCCAGCTTCTTGAAAACCTCCTTGGCCCGGTCCCTGATGGTGGCCACGAGCCCGAGCCGTTCCGCCATGTCGGCGATGGCCTGGAACGCGTCGACCAGCGTCTTCTCGGGGGCAGGCCCGACGTTGCGCATCCTCGGCAGGGCGGCGATCTCGCCGGCCTTGGCCTGCATCTTGAGTGGGGCCGAATACGTGACGACGGTGGAGAGCTGGGCGTTGAGGAAGGGGTCGCTGGCGCCGCCGACGCGGCAGCGGTCCTCGCCGCCGTCGTCGTCTGCGAAGGTGCGCCACTCGGAGCTCTCGTCGATGTAGCGCGCCTCCAGGACGAGCGCGCACTCGGTGCAGATGGTGTCGCCGGTGGCGTGGTCGAGCACCACCGCCGTCGTGCGGCGGCAGTCCGGGCAGTATAGCAGCTCGTCCGCGGCGTTGTTTATTGCCGCCGCCATGGTTTCAGCTTGTCTCTGTCTCTTGCGTTTCGGGGGGAGGCGTGCGGCGTGCGGGTTCTCCTCTTGGACGGCGATTGCGGCGGCGCGGCAGATGCGAGCGGCGAAAGGGGGGGGGGGGGGGGGGCTTGACGGGAGGGGGTGGGCTGCTATTTATGGGCGGACTAGGTCGGTGGCCGATGGGGTACGCGTGAGAGCGACACGGACACGAGTCGGACTCGGCCTCTTGACTTTGGGTTCGCGTTCCGACTCGACCTAGCGACGCGGCAGCTTGCGCTTCGTTCGATCCAGTCCGTCCGTTTTGATCGGACTCTTTTCCTTGGTTGTTTTTTTTCTTCTGCTTGCCAGTAGAATTGCGCAGAGTGGTTAGGGAATGGGCACAAGTAAACTACTAAACTGCATTATTGAAGACTAATAATAAAAACAATAGAGCACGTGCGCCTTGCTTTATTCCTCTGACATGCCGAGTTGAACGGTGCCTAAGTGGTAATTTTCCGCCGCGGCAATGTATTTCCAGCAATCTGGTAACGCAGCAGTACTTCGAGCACGCGTAGAAAATCTTGCAGTCTTTGATAAGGCGGACTTTTTTTTCTTGCTTACAATTAGTTTATACTTGTACTATCTACAATAGTTAAATTTTAAACAATATATTTTCTTAAAACAAGGTCAACAAAAAGTTTGTAATAAAAAGTGCACTGAGTTCATCTGTACCAACCAAATTACATGTGACTACTTTCCTCTACGTACTGCCTCTCGCGAACAGTCAGAATTCAAATATTTAAGCCAACAACCCAAAAATCCCCCTTAAAATGTAAGTCAACTTTTGCCAAGCTTGCATTGTAGCTCCGTCAATGCGTAAAATATCGGCCATGCTCTGCTTTCGATCTAGGGCTGCAAGAGGTGTTATTCTTTTTAGCTTATGCCTTATATCTTATAGTTTCTCTCAAATAAAATAAATAAGATGATTTTTTTGTCGTCGTTTTGAATCGGCTTATTGGGACAGTCTTTTTGAAAATGGTTTATCAGCATTCGATTTATTCACATAAATATTCACGTTAGAGTCAAAAGTCGCAACCGAAAAGAACTCAGGCCAGTTTTTTTTTCTGCTCATAGATTATAGTTTATGGCTTATAGTTTTTCTTGAACAAACAGATGGTGAGTTTCTTTGCTGCTGTCTGTTTCGAAACAGTTTATCGGGATAATATTTTCGAAACGACTTCTCAGTATTCGGTTTGTTAATATAAATACTCATATTAGAATAAAAAACTATGAGTAGCAATTATAAACCGTAGCTGAAAAAATCCATCCGCATGAAACCAATCAATTTCTTTTTCTTAGAATTGAATTTTTTTACTTCAAGTTGGGCTTAACCTTGCGCCTTGGAGTGCTTGATTTGCTGTCAACAACACAAAGGGTGTGTATAGGTATCACCTGGATGTTTTCTTCCGAACAATCATTCAAATTTTAGACCGTTGGATTAGAGATCCAACGGTCTCCTTTTTTGGAGGGGGGAGAATTTTTTTGGAGGGGGTGAAATTTTTTGGAGGGGTGGGGAGAATTTGTGGCCCTTGGATCTCTAATCCAAAGGTCACAAATATGGATAATAGTTAGAAAGAAAACAACCAGATGATGTTTATCAATACCCCAACAAAATGCAGCCCCAGCCCGGTGCGAACAAAAACCCCGAATACGGCGGCTGCTGCTCCTCCCTCCTCCCGCATGCGCGAGCCACCGGAATCAGCTCTCCGATGGCGGATTCCTCCCCTATAAAACGGGAGCTGCTGGCGCCCCCGCAATGCGACGACCCCGCTGGGCAAGCGGAGGAGAGGAATGGCCGCTCGAGGCAGCGGAGGCGGAGAGGTGGAGGGGAAGGTGGGGCTGTACAGGCTGTTCCGGTTCGCGGAAGGGGCGGACGCGCTGCTCATGGCGGCCGGGGCCGTCGCCAACGGCGTGGCGCAGCCGCTCATGACGTTCGTCTTCGGCGAGGTCGTCGAGGTGTTCGGCTCCGCCTCCCGCCACGACGTCCTCCACCGCGTCTCCGAGGTGCGTCTCGTCCCCGTGTTAACTCCACTGCTGTTATTTCTAGCTGTTTGATTGCAGTAAGTGGGCTGGCTTGTTTGACGAGTAGAACAATGGAAGCAAAGTTGGGAGAGCATCCGTTGATTGAATCGAGTTCATTTTCTACTGTACCATGTTCCATCCCCAATTGCTTTACTGAAGTGGGTTTCCTTTAAATTTTCACATCAGTGGTTTTCGTGCAAATTGTAATCTATAATACTGCTCACTAAGTGCACGAAATAAGATTCTGCTTACAGTACAGCTCATGAATTGTTTCTTCGGACCAAAACTATGGAATTCATGTCACCCTGTAGTTTCAGGTGTCCCTGAAGTTCTTTTTGGCTATTGGGTCATGGTTTGCTTGCTTTTTGAAACACCTCAAAATTTTGAACTTTTTGAAATTTTATTGAATTTTGATTAAATTCGGATTTCTTTCCCTTTTTGGCAAATTACAGTGAAAATGCGCTTTCCTCTTTTGGCAAATGCGCCTTCCCCTTCTCCCTGGCGTCCCTGCCGTGCGCCACTTCTTCTTCTCCTTCCCGCAGCCGCGGCCATTCACGCGTCACCACCTCTTCTCGCTGGACTACGTCGCTCCGCTTCCCTCACCTCAGCGTCAGCCTCTACACACCGGCCCACCAGTCAGCTGCACCTCTTCACTCCTTTCTTGCCCCGTGCGTAACCTCCTCTGCGTTCATTCCCTCTTGCCGCAGCCTTGCCAGAGCCATTCCCCCTGCCCAGCGTGAACAGAGCGCGACCAAAGCAATATATCCAGGTGAAGCTCCTTTAGACACTCCCAACCATCTCCCCAAGCAGCCGATTGCTCTCTCATCGCCTCTGCTGCCCGCAACCGAAGCCCCTGAGCCGGTGAACCCTAAAACTCAATTCCTTGATTTACTTGAATATTTTTCGATTCCTTGCAATGCTATGGTCCCTAGGAGATTCTAATCACAGTGGTACCTTAAATTTCTCAATATCATTCGTCTGCAACGCTCACACCGGAGACCGCCGTCGGTCGCAAAGGCCTCACCGTGGCTAGCCCACTCCAGCGGTCCCCGAGCTCGACCACCAATTTCCGTGTGTTCTCTAGGGTCCCTAGATGGTTAAATTGCAGCCAATTGGACTTGATCCTCACCGGAGCTCCTTGTCACCGCCGTGGGGATCGTGCTCTTCTCGGTCGCCGCCAATCATGGTCATCCATTCCCATCTCCCCAAAGCTACCGAAATGGAACCCTAAGCCATATGCGCACACCCTGGCGAAAACAATTCTCCTCTCGTGCTCTATAGCCGCCACCCCACCGCCGTCGTTTTCCTCTGCTCCTCGCCGGGAGTGTCGTCTGGAGGTTGAAGACGACCTCCCGGGGGCGTCGTGGCTCAATCGCAGTCATTAGCGTCCATCCATCCGGAGCGTCCACGCCAGTTTTAAATCCCGTCCGCTGATGCGGTTACGGTCCCTCATCCGAGCACCCACGCTCGCTCCATCCTCTCCATCCGTAGCTACCGCGCGTCGTCCATCAACCGGGCGTGCGCGTGTATGCGCTGGGCTTCGCCCGCACGCGCGTGGGCCACGGCCCTCTCGGCCGAGAGCGAAGCCGGGCCGTCGGCCGGTTCCTTCGCGCGGGAAAAAGGCCGCCGCTGCACTGTGCAACTCGGGCTGGGCTGCACTGTTGATTCCGGCCGAGCCCAACACTATTCATATGATGTTGGAAAAATCCAGAAAAATGATTAAAAATCCCAGAAAAATCTAAAAACCCCAAAAATACCAAAATACATCATTGTAATCAGTTTAATACCCTAAATTCAAATTTGGCCTCCATTCCTTTAAAATTCAAATTTTGTTAATTCAAATTATATTAATTTAAACCTTATTAATTCAAATATTATTAACTCAAGTTTTATTAATTCAAACGTCACCCTTCCACCATATTTATCTCCAAGTATAGTCGAATTCTTTCATGTTGCCAAATTAAATCTCGATAAAATCCAAATCCATCCAATTCAAAGATCAACCACCCGTTTTTAAGTATTTGTCTTTCATTTCCAAAAATTGGCCTGTCACATATATTGCTTATTCGATCGTCCTAAATTCATCTAATCCAATTTAGCCGTGTCAGCCATCAAGCCCCGTTGAACCTCGACCTCCCAACCCAACCCATTTCTTTTTGAGCTCTTTCTTATTTTAATTTGGATTTTGTTCCCAGCTTGCATTCTGCAAAGCAGTAACTAGTGGGTATTCGTTTTCTACGCTAGTGACGGGACCAAGCGGATTGGTCAGCGGAAGGGCAGTAAAGACATTTGAAGCTGATCAAGGAAATCAAGGGCAACAAAAAGGAGGCAAGTCACATGTTTTTGATCATTTTGAATCCCATAATATTTAGATTATTTACATACAGTACTTTCATTAATATTATTTGTGAACTGCTACTTGTTTAAAACAAATGGTTAGAATGACATGCTATCTAGTTAATCCCACCACTGAAAAACGCCTTGTCTTGATTGATGGCCATATTCACCTTGACAACCTTAGTAATAATCTAAATATTGTACCAATGTATATAATGTCACCTCAATCAACATTTTACACTATTAAGTGACTTTGGCTGCGGGCCATTAGAATTTAAAAATGAACATCACCTAGGGTGAAGGTGTTGTGGGAATCCGTGCGACGGACTTCGCCCACCGCTTGACCCTAGGGTTGGACTTAGGGTGAAGGTGTTGTGGGAATCCGTGCGGCGGACTTCGCCCACCGCTTGACCCTAGGATGGGATTACGGGTAGAGGTGTTGTGGGAATCCGTGCGGCGGATTTCGCCCACCGCTTTACTCTAAGATGGGATTGCGGGTAAAGGTGTTGTGGGAATCCGTGTGGCGGACTTCGCCCACCGCTTTACTCGGGAATGGAGGCTGGTTTGGTTTGGTGGTGGTTGGTGCTGTTGAGCACAAGGGAAGCTGTGGTGGAGTGCCTCAGGTGAAAATATAAGGACAAGAACCTTGTGCCAAGTAAACTACATAGTGATCGCTCAAACCACAGGGGTTGACTTGTCAACACGGGTTTAGTAGCTGCTTCATTCAATTGAAAACTCTACAGGATGAGATGATAGGATGCTGGGGAGTTAGGTATGCTGCGGGTACCTAACAACGGTAGTAGGCACTTAAAACGGCAGGAAGAAGTTGTGATATTATGTGTGGCCGTGACTGAGTGATACTACCGGGTAGAGCCTATATAGAGAATTGAGCAGTGAAACGACCTGGCTTTCTTAACTCAGTCATGAGGGTTAAGGAATCGTGTGGGTAAAGTTGAGCAACTCTGCAGAGACAATTAAATGGTATTCGAATACGCCGTGCTTCCGGTTAATGAAGCTATGTTAATTGGGTGATTCCAACAATGAGGCATAAGTAGGATTGGGATGATTTTAATGTGGTTAATGATAAACTTTGTTAATAAACCCCTGATCTTTAGGAGCAAATGTTTTAAATTTTATTTGTTTGCAAATAAAACTGCATCCACCCACTGTAATAAAACCAATATATTCCCACCCTTGATTGTTCCTTGCAAGTAGATATACAGTATCTCCACATGTGATTTGCTGAGTACGGGGTTGGAGTACTCAGTCTTGCACAATTTTCCCCACAACAGATACCAGAAGAAAAGAAGATGCTGCAAGTGTTCGTGTTAGGGTTACGACTGCACTCAAGTGTTCCTGTGGAGTTTTCTTCGGCTTTTCTGTGTGTAAGTTGAGCTTTGGGCTTGGACGCCCGTATTGTTATTAAAGTTGACCATTAGGTCTTATTTCAATCAAATTAACTTCTTTTAACTGTTCGTGAGCAGGCTTGATACACTGTTAAGCCGCAACAGAACTCCTGGGCTGTTGCGGGCCGTGCGACGTCCCTGTTCCCAAAAGTCGGGGGCGTTACAGTTTTCGTGCAAATTGTAATCTATAATACTGCTCACTAAGTGCACGAAATAAGATTCTGCTTACAGTACAGCTCATGAATTGTTTCTTCGGACCAAAACTATGGAATTCATGTCACCCTGTAGTTTCAGGTGTCCCTGAAGTTCTTTTTGGCTATTGGGTCATGGTTTGCTTGCTTTACCTCCGTGAGTGTTATTTCTTCACATTTTCTTTTTTGCAAGTAGTACTGTTTCTTCATTGACGTACTATACTCGCTTTTACGCTTTAGTTTGGCCTTATCCCATTAACTGTTTGTAGTTCTCTCACACCTGCTGAACCTTCTTAACCTTCGAGTAAGGAGGGAGGAATTTATTTTACTGTGGCTCAAGAATGATCATGTGTTGTTAATTATGTGGAAGTCTTGAAATTCCAGACAACCTATTCATGTAATGGATATTTGTTGCAAAATTATAGACGAAACTGTTGTGACCAGAATTGTTGCGTACGAAGTATGGATGGTTTACTGGCGAACGAGAACGTCTTCGGCCAGTTGGAGCCGTGGTAGTGGAAATTGGGTAACAGGCAAAGAAGAATCGAGAGGGGCAGAGATAGCATACTAGAAAGAGGGAGTTTTTTTCTTGCTTGAACCCAAAAGGATTACATGACTGCTGTTTATATAGAGCTAGAGCCTGACCGACTAGAGCTTGTCCTGATTCTACTAGGACTCAACAAACTTACCAAGCCTCTATGGAATCTATCTCATAATCAACTTGAACTTTCCTAACCAGCCTCAAGCCTTGCCTTCCTGATCTTGTACGCTAGCTGTAGACTTGCCTACATCTTGCACACATCCCCTCCCTTGATAATGTTTCCCCCAATAAGAGTCCACAATATTTCCCTACTCTGGTGAAAACAGCTCATCCTCGAGCTGGAATTCAGGATACTGCTAGTTAAAATTCGCCACCTATTCCCAAGTAGGATCAGCTGCTTGTAATCCCTGCCATTGCACGAGAATTTCCCATACTCCACGGTGAAGTCGACTTTGCTCTACCTTTTCTGGTATAGGTACCTATACAGCTCAGGATCATGGAGTGCAGCGCGGACGGAAGTCGGCGTGGTTGTTGGTGTGGATGCCGGTGTTGAGGTTGTCGCGACGGTCGCGTACCGTGGGTTCGGCACGCAAATACCGTCACACCCACGTGTAACCATGTGGTGTCGAGGAGGAGCCGGTGGTGGGGTTGCCAATGCAGGTGCTGGCGATGCAGATGCTGGGAACGCCGGTGTCTCCAGAGGCGGTGCTGGTGATGATGAAGCTGGTTGCACGCTGGTGGATGGAGCCTCAGTTGGTTGAGGACCCGGCTGTGAATTTGTAGGCGACGTCGAGGCTGGCGGCGTGCACGGATGTCGTTGCCGTGGTGTGCGTGGACGACGAACCACAGGCAGTGGGAGCACATCAGGCACGCAGGGTGGGCACCGGTGCGCTGTTGCTGGAGCTGGTGCAGAAATCTGCGCAAAAGGAAAACAGGTTTCGTCGAAGTAGACATGACGGGAGATGATCACTCGCTTCGTCTCTGGGTTGTAACACTTGTAGCCGCGCTGGTCCATGGGATATCCCAGGAAAACACATCGAGCAGAGCGCGGCGCGAGCTTGTGTGGAGCGGTGGCTTCAGTGTTAGGGTAGCAGAGGCAGCCGAAGATGCGCAGATGAGCATAGTCAGGTGGAGCACCAAACAAGAGGGCAAAGGGTGTCTCATTGCCGCGAGGCCTACAAGGACGCCGGTTGAGCAGATACGTGGACGCAGCGAGAGCATCAGGCCAGAACGAAGGAGGTAGAGCAGCCTGAAACAGGAGAGCGCGAACGCCGTCGTTTAGTGTGCGAAGGACACGTTCGGCTCGACCATTTTGCTGCGACATATACGGGCATGTCAGTCGCAGCACAATGCCATGCTTAGCGAAGAACGCACGAGAGGCGGAGTTATCGAACTCCTTGCCATTGTCAGTCTGAAAACACATGACGGGGCGCTGAAACTGTGTGTTAACAAACGCATGAAAGGAGATGATAGTGGGCAGCACATCAGATTTATGGCGCAAAGGGAAAGTCCACGCAAAATGAGAGAAATCATCAAGAATCACAAGATAATACTTGAAACCTGAGTTGCTCATAATGGGCGAGGTCCATACATCACAATGTAAGAGTTGGAAAGGAAAAATAGAAACATTATTGGACTCATGAAATGGCAGCCTCACGTGCTTACCAAGTTGGCAGGCATGACAAGTATGTGGACTGGACTTTGAACAGGTGAAACCAATCGAATGAGACAGGTGTTGGAGAGCATCCCGGCCGGGATGACCAAGCCTGGCATGCCAAAGTGGAGCATCTGTCGATGAAAGGAGAACCTGCGCTGAACCGGAGGAAGTAGTGCCCGAGGGAGCGCGCAGAGGATATAGCTCACCAGATGAATCACATCGGAGGATAGCCATCCTGGTGCGAAGATCCTTGATGGAGAAACCCCAGGGATCGAATTCAACAGACACAGAATTGTCACGGGTTAGTGCACGAACAGAAATGAGATTCTTCACCAATTGAGGAGCAATCAAAATATTATTGAGTCGCAAAGGGGAAGAATTAGTAGAGATTGAAGTACTGCCAGTGCATGAAGCGGATAACAGATTGCCATTGCCGACAACAATGTGACGGGGAATAGGAGACGGGGAATGGGAGGAAAGAATACCAGGGGTCGAGGCCATATGAGACGTGGCGCCGGTATCCAGGAACCAGTCGCTGCCGCCGCCGTTGGAGGTGTTGGGCGACATCCCATTGAGCGCCGAGTAGAGTCCTGGTGGTAGGGAAGCCGGATCGTGTTGCGGCGGTGGCGCGGCAAGAGCCGCCATGGCCGAGGGCGGGTTCACGCCAGGACGTGGCGCAAGGACGCCCGGGCGCCAGGTGTTGAGTGGCCACGCCTGAACCACCCCCTGCCATGGATTGTGCGCCGACGTCCACTGTGGCGGCGGTGGGGCGTTGTGGCCGGGGATGGACGCAGTGCCACTGGGCGCGGATTGGCGGTTGCGGTTGTCTCCCTTGCGTTTTTTTTTCGACGGTCACCACCACCAGGCGATGTCCCGGACACGAGTGCAGACGAGGGCGGCGAAGGAGCCGGTGCAGTCTTGGCGGCGGAGGAGGATCCGGTGTCACGAGCCGCAAGAAGAGCCGTCTGGGCCTCCATCTGAAGTGAGTGCTTGATGCGGTGTTCCTCCTGCATCAGATAGGACTTGGTGTAGAGGAACGTCGGCGGCGGCGTCATGGTGGAGAGCACGGCGATGGCCTGACTGAATTTGTTGTTCAGGCCGCGCAGAGTGTTGATGACGAGTGTCGGATCGGAGACGGCGGCGCCGCAGTCGTAGAGGGTGTCAGCGAGGCGCTTGAGGCGGCCGCAGTACTCGCCGATGGACATGTCGCCCTGGAAGAGACTGTGAAACTCCTGCTGGGCATACACGGCGCGTTGAAGGCTGTTGTCCAGGAACTGCCCGGTGATGGCGGACCATGCGGTGTAGGCGGAGCTGCGCGGCTTATAGACATCGTTCCAGATGTCTTTGGACACCGTGGAGTAGAGCCACGAGACGATGCAGGAATCAATCTGCAGCCACTCCGGATCATCAATCATGGCAGCGGCGTCGACTGTGCCATCGATACGATTAACCAGACCAAACTTCTTGAATGTGAGCTCGAAGAAGGAACGCCACTGACGGAAATTGCCTTCGTCTGTGGCGAGAATTACAGGGACATGGCTGTGGATGTTGATGAGAACAAGCGTGGAGGCTGGGGGGGAGCAGGTTCGTTGGCCACGGCGAATGGGTTGGTGCCAACAGAGGAGATGGAGCCGGTGGGACTCGCCATGGCCAGGAGCAGCGGAAGGTGGAGAAGTGGATCAATAATAATCTGATACCATGTAAGAGATGAGAATTGGAGAAGACAGCTCAAGATCCATTATACTCAGTGGAGGTACATATACAAGAGCAAAGCTCTGGCCAGCCAGTCGTTCACAACAATCGATCCTATAATCTAGGGAGCGTGAGAACGTGGCTGGCCTGTTACAACAGAAACGCTGAAAGCGTGAAGAGCTATCCTGTACATGGTCGTTGACAGTACCATTCTGCCATGAATAAGATCTGGAAGTGGTGGTGTGGTTGTGGGAGGCGCTCCTTTATTTCTTCCAAAGACTCGTCCCTCTCCATTAAGGAATGTTCCACAGCCTCTACCCTTGTTGTGACTGGTTCATAAGAGATTAATGTAGGTGGTGGCCGCCCATAAACTATCTGGAACGGAGTTGATTGGATTGCCCGTTAGAAGGAAGTATTGTAGCAAAATTCGGCCCAAGGTAACCACTTCACCCATTCACGCACCCGATCTCCTGATAATCATCTCAAATAGATGGCAATCACTCTATTTACCACCTCCGTTTGGCCATCGGATTGAGGATGGAAGGCTGAACTGAGATTGAGTTGGACCCCACACAAGAGAAATAATTCCTTCCAAAAGTTGCTAGTAAAAATAGGATCTTGATCACTAACAATTGAGGCTGGAAGCCCATGAAGGTTAACATCCTCATCAAATAAGATTTCGGCAACTGAACTTGCAGTATAAGGATGGGACAAGGCAAAGAAGTGTGCATATTTTGAGAAGCGATCAACTACAGTTAAGATCATACTTTTGCCATTTATCCTAGGCAAGCCTTCAATGAGAATCCATAGAGATATCTGTCCATACATGTTTGGGAATCTTCAAGGGTTGTAGCAGCCCTGTAGGATGTTGGTGCTCTGTTTGGTTACGCTGACAAGTAGCACAGGGGCGCACCTAGGGATGGCAACGGGTAAATACCCGTCGGGTATAGCCAAACCATACCCGTACCCGATACCCGCACCCGCTACAATACCCGTACCCGCACACGGGTATAGAAACTTACCCATACCCGCACCCGCGCGGGTATTTATACCCGACGGGTAACCCATACCCGAATTGATAAGGGTATATACGGGGCACAGGTATATACGAGTGCGGGTATTTCCATCGGCTTCGTTTCGAATATATATATACGGGCCACAGGTATATGTACCTGTTGCTATATCTAATATACACCCGGCCGGGTATATTTTACCCGCGGGTATGCGGGTACGGGTAGTATACACCCGCACCCGCACCCGCATACCCGATGGGTAGAGATTTTTGCCCATTAGCATACCCGCGGGTGAAGATATCTTTCCATACCCGCCTCCTTATCGGGTAAAACCCATCGGGTACTCGGGTTTCGGGTACCCGTTGCCATCTCTAGGCGCACCCAATCCAATACTATCTGGCGATCACCTGGAATACAAAAATCAGCCCTCAAGCAAGGAGCGTCTTTTGTACGCCTTACATATCCCATGCCATGTAAAGCTGCTAGGATTGCAGGTACCAAGGTTGATGCGATAGGTACATAGATGTAGCCATCCTGAAGAATAAGGCCATCATTGACTTTTTGAGAATCTCCCAATTCTCTTGCCACAACCTTTTGCTTCATAAGGGCCAAGTCTAGATCGTTGCTGACTTCCCTCCTAATATCGTCGAATAAGTGGAAGTGAGGTGTTGATAGCGCAAAAGATAGCCCCTCCCCCTCATCACACTGGGAAAGCACATCAGCAACTCGATTTTGACAACCTGGCCTAAATTTCACCATGAAATCATAGCCAAACAATTTACTTACCTAATGATGTTGAAAAATTATGGATAATCGTTGATCAAGGAGAAATTTCAAACTATAATAATCCGTCTTAACCACAAAATGTCGCCCCCATAAATATGGCCACCAATGTCGCACAGCTTTTACCAACCCGATGAGTTCCCTTTCATATGCCGCAAGTTTAGCGTGCCGAGGTGGTATTGGTTGGCTTGTTTGATGAGTTTACGCCTGCGCTACGCCTTGTATGGGCTGCACACCGTCGGTTGTCTACGAAATGCTACGCGCCAAAGTCATCCTCTGGGTTCGCGGGACTTCGACCACGTTGTGTCGATCACTCCACGACCACGTTGTGTCAAATATGTTCTGTGTCGACTATGTTGTTCTCTTCAACCACCCAAGTCTTCTAACCGGTCTGACCGCCGCAGCAGTGTGCGGCGTTGCTTTCAGATCCATGTTGTGCTTATGACCGCCTGCTGTGCTTGGTCACGACTGCCGGCTGTACTTGGACGTCGTCGACCGCTCGCCGTGCTAGGGAGCTTACAACCGTCTTCTGTCCTCAGTCACGTACGACCACCTGATGTACACCCACATCGTCAACTACCTTCTGTGCTCGGTCGCTTTCGACCGCCTCCTGTGCTCGGTCACTTACGACCACCTTCTATGATCGGTCGCTTACAATCATCTAATGTACTCAGACGTCACTGACCGTTGCTGATACTCGGTCATGTACAACCGCCTTCAATACTCGGGTGCCATCGACCGCCCACAGTACTCGGACGTCATCAACCATTTGCTGCACTCGAGTGCCATCGATTGCCCATAGTACTCAAACGTCACCGACCATTCGCTATTGATACATGGCCACATACAACCACCGGATGTACTCGGATGTCATTGACCGCTTCCTGTGCTCAGACGTCACTGACCACATGTTGAACTTGGACGTCTCCAACCGCTTGTCGAAGTGGGACGTCCAACCGCTTGTTGGACTCGGACGTCTCCGACTGCTTGTCAAAGACAGACGTCTCCTACCGCTTGTTGTACTCGGACGCCCCTGACCGTTGATACTCGGTCGCTCACGACTGCTCGTTGTACTCGAGTGCCGTCGATTGCCTTTGATACTTGGACGTCTCCGATCGTCTGCAATATGCGGTCGCTTACGATCGCTCGCCGTACTAGAGCATCGTCAGCCGACTTTCGAACTCAGGCTTCTTCGACTGTCTTCGGAACACAGGCGCTTTCAACCGGCTTTGATACTTCGTCTTCCTTTTATTATTGATGTACAGATGATATGAATATATACTAATTTAAATGCAATTTTTATTCTCTGTTGATGTGTTGATACGGATACAATTGTATATGCACAAAATGAATTTACATTTGTAATTTGGTTCTCTATTGTAATTGTGTTGATGAATAAATAAGTTATGGTTAGTTTATTTTATTGTGTTTGTTGAGTTGAATTCTCTTGGCGATAGCTGAATTTAAAGAATTTAATCCCTAATGTTGGTTTGACTGCTTAATCGTTATTAGTACACTAATTGCGACGCTTAGATTAGTTAGAAAACGCAGGGCGTTACACAGGCCACGCTTTTTGATGAACTTCTCACAATTAAACAAACAAAACATGAGACGATGCTCCAAGCATCCAAACATAGATCCTGTGCTCAAACCACATTGTCAGCTTTACATTTGGATCACTCTGGCAGGTGCGAGACCGCAATCATGGGACAAGCTACTTGCAGATTTGGACACCAAACATTCTGCGATAGCTCCTGCCAGGTAAGACGAAATACACTAATCATCACTCATCGGAGTGCAAACTGCACGACCGGGCCAGCTTGTCCAAATCATCTAACAAGTTTGAGCAAACGCAGCCAAATGTCTACAAGTTTGAGCAAACGCAGCCAAATGTCCCAGTCACCTGATGATGCAAACAAGGGCTATATTAAACCGCTGCTCATATTACTGTTAGCAGCAAATGTTCCAAGATTCTGGTCACTATCACCATGATTTCGATCACAGATTGTCTTGTAAGTAAACAACAGAGTTCAGGACATCACATATTACGTATTTTCGTGTGTGCTGGACATCACCTAATCATGGCCGAGTTTTACTCACCTCCCTGCCGTCCTTCGAACTTTGTCGACGCCATTTCCCTCTCTGCCCTGGCTATGAGTTACCTGTAACACACTATTTTTTCTGTAACTCTCGTGAATGCAGCTAAACTGCTAGCTAACGAGACAACGACACTATAAAAGCTACTCTCCACATAAGGACCCGAGCCATAGACAGCAAGCCAACTTACCTGGTACTGCGTAGGCATATCATGGGAGAAGCAACCACTGCACGAGCTGCTGATGGAGTAGTGAAGGGTGGTGAGGAGGAGACCGCCAAGAAGAAGGTGGCCAAGGATGTCAAGGTGCCGTTCCATGACCTGTTCAAGTACGCGGACGGCAAGGACGTGGTGCTGATGCTGGTCGGCACGGTTGCCGCGCTTGCGAGCGGCATGTCGCAGGTGCTCATGACGATCATCTTTGGGCAGATGGTCGACGCCTTTGGGGGCGCCACCCCCGACACCGTTCTTCACCGAGTCGACAAGGTACAGTCCCCCACAGTCCGCGCCAAGAGACTACTATCCTTTTGCTTCTGCGTGAAGCTGAATGCTGCAACGTCACTCAACCTTGTTACAAGAGATTCATGCAATGTCAATGTCTCAACTTTACAAACATAAGTAGCGATAGTCAAAGTTTTGTTGATTTAAATTTGCCAGAAGAATACTAGTTTTGTTGATTGGATAATTTTGATATAGTTGTAATCCGCCTTGCAATCTGGCATTTTTCTTCCAGGTGGTTCTAAACTTTGTCTACTTGGGCATTGCAACAGGGATCACTTGCTTTCTCCGTGAGTATGATTGATACGCTTAATCTTTGTGGATATTCTGTTTTTGCATGGATCACTTAATACTTACCTGAACCAATTAGTTGCTATCAAATACTAATTCTCATCAAGAAATATGAGTGAATGAAGATAGAGTTGGTCGAAGCTCTAATTGATATATCTCTTTTGGCAACCTGGGTGTTATACTGTTCTCAAAAAACACTCGGTATTATACATATATGCAGTAATCAACTATCATACAAATGTCGGACAGTAGCAGTGACACTTCAGTATCAAGTGTATAAAATTGTATGACACTAGCACAATATGATGTCATACTTGGTCATGTATACAATATATAATATTTGAGTATATTAATTTGATGATAGACTGATAGGTCGAACTCAGTATCATGTTTGAGCATCAAATTACCTATAAAAATCATATAGTCATTCTCAAGTTTCTTGAGGATCATAATACCTATGAACACCACATGCTCATATTAAAATATTGAATCATCCACTGACACTTCTGTGGCACCATTAAAAATCAGAATGCTACTGAAATAGCTCTTACATCACACGTAAATTGATGCCCATAATAAAAAATGCTTACCAGAGGTATCATGCTGGACGGTGACTGGGGAGAGGCAGGCTACTCGCATTCGATCTTTGTATCTCAAGTCAATTCTGAGACAAGATATGGCATTCTTTGACATAGAAATGACAACCGGACAAGTAGTCTCCTGTTTATCTGCTGATACAACGCTAATTCAGGGTGCTATAGGCGAGAAGGTACCTGTATAAACCCTGCATCTTCTTCCTTGCTTTTGACCTGCTACAAAAGAAAAATAAGTTGTTTAGCTACTATCCCAGTGTTTCTCTTACTTCCAACAGAACATGGCTCTTATTCTCCCTCCCTTTTTTGGTTTGATAGACCACTGAGAGTAAATGATCTTGATAACAATTTAACTGGAAGTAACACTCTGATGTAATTGAGTGTGCGGTTTGCAATACATTATGATCTTATTTAGTTTGTGTTTTACACTTCCACATTCTTTTTTGCTTTAGGTCGGCAAGTTTATACAGCTTGTTACCACTTTCCTTGGTGGCTTTGTGCTGGCGTTCATCAAAGGCTGGCTTCTAACTCTTGTCATGCTTTCTACTATACCACCGTTTATAATTGCTGGAGGAATTGTCTCAAAGATGCTATCCAAAATATCTAGCAAGGGCCTTGAATCATACAGTGATGCAGGGGATATTGTCGAACAAACAGTTGGATCAATAAGAACGGTATGCCGTTTGTTGATGATGCAACTAAGAATGATAAATCCTCAACTAACTAGTGTTCATATTTTACAACAGGTGGTTTCCTTCAATGGTGAAAAGAAAGCCACTGCCCTGTACAACAATCTCATAAAGAAGGCATACAAGGGTGCGGTCAAGGAAGGAACTATCCAAGGCTTTGGCTTCGGTTTCCTTTCCATCATCTACTTCTCAAGCTTTGGATTAATTGTATGGTATGGCAGTGAGTTAAGCCTCAATAGAGGATATAGTGGAGCAGATATCCTAAATATCTTGTTCGCTATCATGATAGGTGCAAGGTTAGTATTGGTGCTAAAAGTCTTTCCCAACTTGCTAGCTGAATTCAACCCATAGACCGACATGTTACAGTACTTCACAACAAATTACTAATACTAGCTAGTTTTGATGCATGTACTAGTACTTCCATAAATCCCTAGCTTAAGATGCTATATGTCTTCTAACATGCAAGATCACTGGGTGATGCAACCCCCTGCATTGCTGCCTTTGAGGAAGGAAAAGTTGCCGCTTACAGATTGTTTAAAACAATCAAGAAGAAACCAGAGATTGACCATGATGATACTACTGGTATTATGTTAGAAGACATCAAGGGCGACGTAGAGCTGAAGGATGTGTCCTTCAGTTACCCAGGCAGGCCAGAGCAACTAATATTTGATGGATTTTCAATGCGTGTATCAAGTGGCTCAACAATGGCCGTAGTTGGGGAGAGTGGGAGTGGCAAATCAACTGTGATCAATCTGCTTGAGAGATTTTATGATCCACAGGCTGGTGAAGTTTTGATTGATGGAATGGACATCAAGAGTTTGAGGCTAGACTGGATGAGAGGGAAGATTGGCCTTGTTAACCAGGAACCAATACTCTTCATGACATCTATCAAGGAGAACATAACCTATGGAAAAGAGGATGCAACACTTGAAGAAATCAAGAGAGCAGCTGAGCTTGCCAACGCGGCAAGGTTCATTGAGAACTTGCCTAATGTACTTAAATAAACACGATCTGCTCAACAATACCCCACACACATGTATATAAATATAAAATTAATCATGTCTTCGTATGATTTCAGGGTTATGACACAAAAGTTGGACAACGTGGTGCCCAGCTTTCAGGGGGGCAGAAGCAAAGGATTGCAATCGCGAGAGCCATCATAAAAAATCCAAAAATCCTTTTGCTCGACGAAGCAACTAGTGCATTGGATTTGGAGTCTGAGAGGGTAGTCCAAGATGCCCTCAACAGGATCATGGTTGGGAAGACCACACTTGTCGTGGCACACCGTTTGAGCACTGTAAGGAATGCTCACTGCATCTCGGTTGTTTATGAAGGAAAAATAGTTGAACAAGGTTAGTGTCTCTTCTGCTCCTTCTTTACTTTGTTTTTGTGCTAAAACAGATTAATGGTTCACTTCTACCATAATATACCTCTAAATGTAGGGCATCATGACGAATTGGTAAAGGATCCTAGTGGGGCATACTCTCAGCTTATTCGGCTACAGGAGGTACACCAAGAAATTGGCCACCATTTAGATGCCGAATTATCAGGTCCACTATCTAAAACAAGCCAGTCACTCAAACGGTCAATGAGTAGAAGTTCAGCTGGAAGCAGCCGTCATTCTTTAACCCTCCCCTTCAGCTTGCCTGGGCCCACTGAATCACTTGAATATGATGGTGAAGATGGTGAGAAACAAAATAAGAACACTGATGACAAGGTACCCAAGAAGGCCCCAATAGGTCGCCTAATTAGCCTAAACAAACCAGAAATGGCAGTTCTTCTGTTCGGTTGTCTTGCAGCAGCAATTGATGGAGCTGTCTTCCCAATGATTGGTTTAGTACTGGCTAGTGCTGCTAAAACTTTTTACGAACTACCAGACAAGCGACGGAGAGATTCTACCGTTTGGGGATTGCTGTGTGTTGGGCTGGGCGCCATTGGTATGATATCAAAGCTAGCAAATAGTCTTCTATTTGCAATAGCTGGTGGGAAACTTATAGAACGCATCCGTGCTTTGACATTTCAAAGCATGGTGCACCAAGAGGTTGCTTGGTTTGATCATCCTGAAAATTCTAGGTGAGTTAAGCATATCTTGATCTACTCTCAGAATCGAACTATCAAGATACTAACTGTATCTTTCATCTCTTACAGTGGAGCACTTGGTGGAAGGCTATGTATTGATGCCCTTAATGTGAGACGCCTTGTAGGGGATAACCTGGCCTTAATGGTCCAATGTACTGCAACGCTTGTTTGTGGAATGGTAATAGCAATGATCGCAGACTGGAAGCTTTCATTGGTCATCTTATTTGTCATTCCTTTAATGGGTCTTCAGGGTTATGCTCAAGTGAAGTTCCTAAAGGGGTTTAGTCAAGATGCTAAGGTGAGCCATGAATTAGCGTTACGAACTTCGTTTTATTTAGTTCCATTTGTGTATTTTTTTTTTCTGAAGTGCACAATCTCGAAAGGTAGACTCGATGCATGCCTCATGCTGAGAAAAGGTGGATAAGTTAGCACATTTCATTGACAGTAGCCTATGTGCTGCAATGCGGTCAACAGTGCCTTTTCTTTCTTTGGGTGTCACCTGTAATTTATGTTTTCCCTTGTTGTTTTCGTTTCTGATTGATATGTGATTGTAGACCATGTATGAAGAAGCAAGTCAAGTTGCAACTGACGCAGTTGGTAGCATCAGAACAGTAGCGTCTTTTTGCGCCGAGAAGAGAGTGGTGAATAAATACAATCAGAAATGTCAAGCTTCTAGGAATCAGGGAATTCGAACTGGAATAGTCGGAGGACTTGGTTTTGGTTTCTCATATATGATGTTATATGTCACCTCTGCTCTCTGTTACTATGTTGGTGCAAAGTTTGTTAGTCGGGGAACCTCCACTTTTGGCAACGTCTTCAAGGTAACCACAAGGCATCATCTTTAAAAAAAAATTCTCCGCGATTGTCTTATTTTAATGTTTGCTTCAAATTATTATAATGCAGGCTTACTTTGCTTTAGTTTTGGCGATGATGGGAATATCACAAACTAGTGCTATGGCTTCTGATTCAACCAAGGCAAATGATTCTGCTACTTCCATATTCGCAATATTAGATAGAAAATCCCAGATTGATTCCAGCAGCGAAGAAGGTTTGACCTTGGAGCTTGTCAAGGGTGACATTGATTTTAAGCATATCAGCTTCAAATACCCGTCCCGCCCAGATGTTCAAATATTCAGTGACTTTACCTTGAGCATTCCCTCCGGAAAGGTCTTCATTAAAACCATAAGCCTAATTTTGTCAATCTTCTCTCAGTTAGCATGCGGATTTAATTTACTATTCTTCAGTAGATTATCCAAGGACTTACTCTGAACCTGTTTATTGCAGACTGTTGCACTTGTTGGTCAAAGTGGTAGCGGCAAGTCTACAGTAATCGCTTTACTAGAGCGCTTCTATGATCCTGATTCTGGTGCAATCTTATTGGATGGACTGGAAATCAAGAACCTAAAGATCAGTTGGTTGAGGGACCAGATGGGATTGGTAAGCCAAGAGCCAGTACTTTTCAACGACACGATCCGTGCCAACATAGCATATGGAAAGCATGAAGAGGTAACTGAGGAAGAGATTGCCGTGGCTGCTAGAGCAGCCAATGCCCATGAATTCATATCGAGCATGCCACAGGGGTACAACACCACTGTTGGAGAGAGAGGAACCCAGCTATCAGGCGGGCAAAAACAGCGAATAGCCATTGCGAGGGCCATCCTCAAGGATCCAAGGATACTGCTCCTGGACGAGGCGACGAGCGCATTAGATGCTGAGTCAGAGCGCACCGTTCAGGATGCACTGGATCGCGTGATGGTTGGCCGGACAACTGTCGTCGTGGCGCACCGCCTCTCGACGATCCAAGGAGCCGATGTAATTGCGGTTCTGAAGGATGGCGCCATTGTGGAGGAAGGAAGGCATGAGATGCTGATGGGCATCGCCGGTGGAGCCTATGCTTCGCTTGTGGAACTTCGCCTCAATGTAACATAATACAAAGATTTGGGCAATGGAATCCATTTTAGCTGCTGCAATTTACAATTGACTTAATCAATTGGGATATATGCACCTACAATTCCTTGCTTATGGAAACTTTGTAGGACCAATGTAGCTAATCAGAGGGGGATAACTAATTTCTAAATTTTTTTTCCCATAATGATAACCACGAGAGTCACCAAGTTCAGATCATACAATTCATACTATAGAACACAAAGCAAGAAGCCTAAATTAACAAAATCAGCAACCTTCTATCCAACGCCGGTCAAATCACTATAGATGGGCCAGTCTGACCAGTGAGGCCAGTCTGAACACAGGTCCAGGACCGGTCCCCTATTCTTAGACCTAAAAACCTCTCAGAGCAAAACTTAAATATTAAGAATTTAATTCTCGTCCAAACACTTCCAAATTTTGTATGAGACTTGTTTAAGTCATCAAGAACCTAAACCAACCAATAATCATAAGGTTTTTAGGCTCGAGTTCACTCAATTGAAGAGAATCAAATCTAGGTCACAAAAACTCTAAAAACTCAAATCACTTTTTACTTGTGAGGATCTAAGACATGAGATCTTCCAAACATATTCTAACCTATTATCATCAATACCTCAGACATATCTGTCCCCTTTAGAAACTCTTTAAACACCCCAGACATGCCCAGCGTACCTCCCCATACATGTCTACCCTCGAGAAACTAGTCAGACCACCACTGGTCTGACCGCACTCCCCATAACGGTCAGACTACTGACCATCGGCTAGTCCGACCGCCTACCCTATGGCGGTCAGAGCATCAGACACAAAACCTAACAAATAGATTAATTCAAGTCTGACCTCCAACCTAGGTTCGATCAGACCGCTTGAAACTGATAGCACAAATTGAAATATGAGTTCTCTGAAACTTTAGCAAAATTCAATTTCAACCTAACCAAATGCCAATTATTTATCACAAATATATTATAAACCTCCACGTGACCTCTCAAATTGCAAGGTACTTATCAAAGATCCAAGGGATTTTCCAGGAGTGCTAATTGCTTGCGGCCAAAGGGGATCCCGACATTTCCAAGACCTAAAATTCTGTGTAAAGTGCAGTATAAAATGTACCAAATTTGAGTTGCATGGCCAATGAGTTTATATAAAATATATCTAGATCAGTCCTTACGTCGAGGGAGGAACACGGGGTGTGAGCAAATAATACAGCGGGTAAATTTGTTGGGGGCTAGAACAACGGGTATTATCTGGAGGAGGTGGCAGTACCTGGAAGGCAACGCGCCGAGCCGCCTCTGTCTCTCGGACTCCTCATGCCTCTCCGCGGTCAAGTTGTAATCGCCGGCTCCGCCATTGTAGCCGATCTGATCGCCTAGGTGGGTTTGTTCTATCCCCGTTTCCCCCGCGCCGCGCGCACTCGCGGCGGATTTTCTTACGCGCGGGTGGGGAGCCTTGGTGGCGTAGCAGCAGCCGGCAGGTGGCGAGTTCGGCTTCGAAGTTCAGAAATGAGCATGCTAGAGACGGGCTTTTTCTTTTGTTTTCTTAGCTCGAAAGAATGAAGCCAGCATGGCCCTAAACATTGGGATGGTCTTAAACTAGCCTTTTTCTTTTCGGTTTCTAAAAGCTGTTTTTTTTATTTTTCTACAATAACTAACTTTTAAACAAAATATCTTTTTAAAATAAAATCTACTAGTTAATTGTAGTATATACTGTACCGACTTCATTTATATCAGCAAAACCCACACGTGAATTTCTGTTACTCTATAATATATCACACAAACAGCTTAAAAAAGACAAACTACAGCCAAAAGCTATAAACTTCAGCCAAAAAGAACAGACCCATGGATTGCGCGTGTCGCCAAAAAGCTATAAACTTCGGCCAAAAAGAACAGACAAAAGCTATAAGCTACTTGGGCTCATTCGCCGTAAGCATTTGGGTGCTCATACAGTGGTGCGGCTACGCCGTAAGCATTCATGCCAGTTAGTCAACCAGCATACTTCAGTGCCAGCGTGCAAAACCCAATAACGGTTACAAACTTACGACGGAAAAAGGGGAAAGCAAATGCTGGGTTTAAATACTTTCATACCATTAAACAAAGTTAACACCACTCTGCTAATGCAAACCACAGGTGCAATGGTTTAGTAATATGCAAACTAACAAAACTCTCCTGTCTCACGAATACGATGAGGATAAATAACAGCAAGCAAGGCTACAGCTTATATAAAATAGTGTTGGAAGATTTTGTTCTGCAGCTTCGATGTAGAATCTTTTACCTGACCTCGTAGCAAAATTGTAATGGTTCTGAACTTCCTGCACAAGGGGCCAAGAAAAAGTTCAACGTCAGTCCATGTAGCACAGGAAAATAAAGGTGCGGTATTTAGGACCAAAAAAACTCACCAATCCAGTGATGCCGAGCAGCTACAATGGTGACTTATCGCCTGCTCGTCTTCCCTATGGATCGTTTTCCAGAGAATAGATGCTTTGGTTTCAAGGTGGGAATAACACGATCCGCCTCTCCGCGGCGAGCATCCTTGTTCCTCTTCTTCACAGCCTTCTTTGCTATCTTGATTGCCTTCTGCTTCTGCTCCGAGTCCTTGAAACCTTCTCCTGGTGTGACCTCTCCAGGTGGTCGTGATTTTGACCTTGACCTTGACCTTGTCCGCAGTTTCTTGTTGGATTGCTGTCCATCTATATCCATATCATCACCATCACCACCAACTCTGCTCAGTGACCTCTCACGCTTCCGACCTCTTGACCTGCTGCGAACTCTGTCCACAGCAGCACTAGGATCCAGACCCATAGAGGAAAGTTGTCTCCCCATTCTATCAGTTGTGAATTTCCTATCTTTATCAAACTTCCTAGGAACAATAGGACGGCTTTCAGCGGTTCTCTTTTTCATCCTATGTTCTTGGATAAGCAATGCCTTTTTCCTCCTAATCTGACCCAAGATTTCACGTTGCTCTGCAGTTAATTCATAGCCATCGATCTGGAAAGCAGCTTCTGCGGCTTCCTCTTCAAGACGAATCCCTTCCTCTCTCTCCAACTCTTCACACCTTTCCAGGATATCTGGATCCAGAAAATCTGCAACATTATGCCCATCCAATATCTCAGGCAGGACATCTTCCTTCCATTCATCATTGGCCAATATGTAATGCTTCTTCAGGCTAGCAGAATAGACCCCAGCACCTCCATTCTCATTCTCAAGGTCCTTCTCAAGTTTCTTCTTCTCCTTAGCAGCAGCCTTAGCTGCAGCATTTGCACGAGCTTCCAAAACAGCCTGAGGGATGCAAGGAGGCCTCTCCTTGTTGTCACGAGGCTTTGGCATAGCAACATGAAACCTATTCAAGCAGTCGTTGATCTTCTTCGATTTCATCTTGATCTCCACCCTCTGTTCAAGAAGCCTCTCACATGCAGCATTTTTCACAGCTATCACGCCATCATCTGTTAAAGTGCTCATAGTCAACAAGACCCCCTCTTCATTAGGTTCTCCACCTTGAGCTATAGTCTTCATAGCCTCTGCCTTCATCTCCATTACCAGTTTCATGTCCTCCTCAGAAAGCCCTTCAAGAGGCTGCAAGTCAGTCTTATTACACACAATGACTAGAGGCTTATTCATGAACAAAGACTTTATACTATGGAAGAGGGCAGCTTGCTGAGCTATACTGTTCCCACAAGACCCAGAAATGTCCAAGAAAAACAGCACAGCCGCCCTCAAGTGCGCAAGAGCAGTGATACTGCACATTTCTATGATGTTCCTGTCCTCAAAAGGCCTATCAAGGATCCCTGGAGTGTCGATCACTTGGTACCGCAGATACTTGTAATCTGCATGGCCAACAAACAGGGACTTTGTTGTAAAAGCATAAGGCTGGACATCCACGTCTGCTCTTGTAATCTTGTTCATGAAAGAGCTCTTTCCAACATTTGGATAGCCACAAATCAATATAGTCCGAGTGTTTGGGTCTATGGATGGAAGCCTGGCCATGTGCTGCCTGATCTGCTCAAGGTACGCCAAACTAGGACTGATGCGCTTTATAACAGTACACATGCGACCTAGTGCAGCTACCTTCAGACACTTGCACCGGTACAGGGAGTCTCCATACTTCAGCAATCTCAAATAGTCCTTGGAGATCTTTGCAATAATGTTCCTAGCTGTGTTGATCTGGCCCAAGGCAAGTTTGTAGTGATCCTTGTTGTAGAGCACATGAAGGAGATCACCGTAGAAAGGATGGATGTCATCCAAACGGGGAAACTCATCGATGATGGTGGACAGCTTCTCATAAAAGTTCTGCTGGGTATATCTGACCTTACGCATATAGAACTGGCGAAGACGGGAGATGGCATATCCCTTGTGAACTACAGTTGGTGTTTGCCTCTGAGTGCGGGACAAGATTATGTCAATGAAATCCTTCCCAGGAGGGACAACAGTGATTTTCTTGAAATTGTATTGCACCATCTTGATAATCAAACTTGGCTACCTACTCCTGCAATACAAAAACGCATGCAAAAACATCAAGGAGTTGCTCAAGCAATAAGAAAAGGAATGCAATAAAACATTGGTTTCTTAAATATTAGTTGATCAAATAACTCTTACACTTAACATTAAAACCTTCTCTAGTCACTTGCTGTGGGTCTTAGGCATATGAGAGAGAACAGAACAGATTTAAGTTGTAGACAGCTACAAGAATGATAATTGACAAGTAGAATTAGAACTACAGATTTTCACCACCGCAAGTTCCACACAATCTCTAGTGATATGGGAATGAGTCATTCTCAGATGAAATAAATATACATACCAACAATAAGTCTTGCAATTGTGTCGCAGCCAAACAACTAGTTGATGCAATTGTAGTAATCAGGAATTCTAGTGCAGCATAATTTAATATGGAAGTGCTCTTTCCTGCTTGTGTGATTAATCCAGGCCTACAATAACGTATCTGTGGAACTACAGTAAACCATCGATTACTCAGGCAGTATGACGGACGATTCACATAGAACAACAGGGCGTCCGCGACAGCAATGATTCACGCATAAACGCATCCGTGCGCACGCAAAAATCACAGCCCAAGGGTAATCTCTTCTACTATCACCCAGGAAAGACGGTGCTTTCCATCCAATCTACACGCGCGCGCGCGTAAACACTACACAAGGCGAGAGGGTGGATGTTACTTACTTCGAGAGGTGGCTAGGAGAGGAGGAAGACCGAGAAGGCAGCGGACGGCTGGTGCCGGTGCCGGTGCTGGCGAGGCCGTGGTCGCGTGTGGATGCGGCGGTCGCCTCTAGGGTAGGAGGCGGGAGAGGCGGCGTAACACCTCTCCTAGTCTCCTCTATATGGCGGCGGCGGCGGACGGGGAAGAGAGGGTTTTGCGTGGTAGCGAACTGGTAGTGATGCAGATGATGGGCTTGTCGTGGGCCCAATTATTTAGTTCATGTTGTACCACTGACCAGGCCCACTCCCACTTCCGAAACACAACGAGAGAAAGCGTAAAGGGAGTACTACGTTAACGCGGTGTGTTCACGGAAACTTGAGGTTATTAGCTTGGAAACGGTCGGTCGATTGATTCATCGATGCTTCCGAATTCCGATGCCCGCCACCGCCGCAACGCAGCGCCGCCGCAGCCGCCCCAAGAAGCTTCTCTACAAACCGAAGCCCCCGCCGGAGCCGCACCCGTTCCTCCTCCACCTCAAGTCGCTCCCTTCCCCCGTCGCCGCCGCGGCCGCGCTCCTCTCCGCGCCGCGCCGCCTCCACGACCACCCCTTCGCCGCCTGCGTCCTCTACCGCCTCGCGCGGGCGCGCCTCTTCCCCCTCGTCCTCCCGCTCCTATCCACGCTCCGCTCCCGCGGCGCCCCGCTCCGCCCCAGCGCCTTCGCGGCCCTCATTGACCACCTCGGCGCCGCCTCCCGCCCCGACGCCGCGGTCCTCGTCTTCCGCGCCGTCCCAGCCTTCTGCTCCCACTCCGCCGTCACCTTCCACGCCCTCCTCCACTCCCTAGTTTGCAACGGACGCGTGGATGCCGCCCGGGACATGCTTCCTCTGGCCACCAAGCTCGGCGTCCGCACCAACGCCGTGTCGTATAACATCATCCTCAAGGGGGTGTGTCTCCGGGACGGGTTTTTGGGCGCCCGCGCAGTGCTCGACGAAATGCTCGGCCGGGGTGTGCGGCCGACGGTGGTCACTTTCAACACGCTGGTGGGGTCGGCGTGCCGGGAAGGGGAGGTGGGCGCGGCGGAGCGGCTCAAGGACGAGATGGTGCGCAGGGGCGTGGCGCCAAACGCGGTCACATACGCCCTGCTGATGCAGGGGCTGTGCGATTCCGGGCGGTACGACGACGCCAAGAAGATGATGTTTGACATGGAGTACCAGGGCTGTCAGGCCGAGGTGGTGAACTACGGCGTGCTGATGAGCGCGTGCGCGAGGCGTGGGGACGTCGACGGCATCAAGAGCTTGCTCTCCGACATGCGCAAGCGGAAGCTCAAGCCCGACGACGCGAGCTACAACGTCCTGATCAAGTGCCTGTGCGACAACGGCAGGGTGGGCGAAGCGCACAAGGCGCTGGTCGAGATGCAGCTGAAGGGCACCGCACCGAGCGCGGCCACGTACCGCGTCCTGGCCGACGGGTGCTGCAGAGCTCGCGATTTTGGATTGGGTTTACGAGTTTTCAATGTGATGTTGGCGAACGGCCATTGCCCTCTAGCTCACACCTTCGAGCGCCTGGTGAAAGGGCTCGGCGAGGACGGCAAGGCGGACGAAGCCTACTTCGTCTTGGAGCAGATGGTGAAGAGGGGGATGCGGTTGGATGCCCAAGGGTGGCAGTCTCTTACCGCATGCGTTTGCAGCGGCAATGCAAGTGCAAGTGAGACGAAGCTTCTTGATGAAATTTGCAAGTGAGATGAAGCTTCTTGATGAAAATTTCACTTCCTAGTGACAACATTCAGCTGTGGTATTTCTCAGCTCAGGAGCCAAGAGGCTAACTGTTACTTCGATGTATCAAAATTGATCCTTTTTTTTGTTATGTTGCTTCATTCACAGTAGCATTTAGTTGTGACCTGAGCACGAGACATGCATTCTTTCAGGGGGAAAAATATGTAATGCTCCTGGGTGTATGCACCAATTTCTAACTTTTTGCTGCAATGACAGATAAAAGATCAAAGATGTCTTACTACCGAAGTGGAAACTCACTACTTTACTGAAGCTCATCTGTATATCTCAATTCAATGCTTCATGTGCAGTTTTTAAACACTCCATGTTACATCCAGAAATGATGGTTTATTTTATCTCCTAGTAGAGTGGTGACCACTAGCACAATATAAGCTATTCCGGTTACTCCCTAATAGTAAATGTAACCGGCAAAGAACAATTAATGCAACAATTCAACAAAAGGGCTTTTTTTCATGGCATAGAGATGCACAATAAAGAGACTTTGCACAAAAAAAGGTCCATTATATCAAAACAGTACAATTTGGGTATAAGGCAAATGCCAACTATTTCTTATACAGATCTTCCCATGAAATAGGCTACAGCACAACCAACAAGCGCTCCAGCAAAAACCTGCACCAACCAAAAATAGGCAATAAATTGGGTTATGAATAGCGTCTGAAATCACATAGCAGATATAGATGATACATTACTAACAATTGACAAATCATTATACAGATACACCTAAAATAGTCGCGATGGACCAAGTGAAAGCCAAAATTTTGGTTCTTAGGCCAGCGTCAAATATTCCAGACTAGCTCATGGAATGTGGAGATGCGGTCAAATAGTCAAGGAACCACATGTGATATAAGTGGAATAAAATTTCATCATGTGCCATTCGTAGGCAACAAAATAATTTAAGAAAGGCTCCAATTAAAGTTAGCTGATTACTTCAATCTTCTTTTTGTGGTGATGAGAATAACTCAAGGACATGTTTGTAATGCCAGTAGAAAAGAGAAAAGGAAAGCAAAGAATAAAGACAATCTAAGACGGAATAAAGGAAACAAAAGGCTTTGCCGTCAGAACCATTCAGCTTTAGAATGCCGAATTATTTAGTGCTTACTGAGATACCTGGACCGTCCGGGGCAGTTCGACACCTCTAAATTAAAATGGACCCTCATCATCCGACAAAAAGAGAAACGCACCGCCCATTTTATGTTTTACTGACTTACCTTCCGTAGTAATGTTTTACTGATTCACCTTCCGCGGTAGAAGAGCAACCAAAGAATAGTGCCAGGCTCACCCTATGGACCAATGGTCCCTGAGTAAACAACAAATCGAGAGAGCCATGGAGATAAGGCAAAGGCAGCCTCGGCAATGCACAGCCAAGAGAGAGAAGCCAGCCGAAAGCCCCTCCTTCATAAGCAAAGCAGCCCACAGTGAGCCTCATTCCCCACTCACTCTCAACTGCTTCCCACAACCAAGAGCCAGCAAAACAAACCCCAAGCAAAGCAAAGGCAGCTATTGTCATTCTCTTGCTCGGCCAAAGCCAAGCACCAAGCCATGAACACCCCACCATCACCAAGTCTATAGCCACACACAAAGAGGCAGTGAGGGAGAGGGGGCCAGGGGAGAAGAACTCAAGGGGGTCGAGGAAGACGAAGGAGGGCCACGACAACCTAGAACAACCAACCAGGACCGGAAGCAACCCCGGTAAGACAAGCTGATCCCCGAAAGAGCCGTGGAGCGGCCACAATCCTCACCACCACATCCTCCACCACAGGACGTCCAACCCTCGGCCAGCAAGCAAGGTGCCCCATGAACCCCCTATTTCTAATTCTTCTACCAAAAATCACAACACCATGGCCGAAGTAACCACTGGCAATGGCAAGCCCGCACAGCCGCACCATGTACATCATCATCCCACGGTCATCCTCACATAGCCATCACAGAGCAATAGGGAGATACTTGTTTTTTCCATACCATGTTTTACAGTATTTTATGAAATGATATCTCTACTTACATGTTGATTGTACTATGATGAGTGATGCTTATGATTGAATGTTAATGTCGGAAGAGTGTTGCATCATGCATCGTACTCATACATAAGACTTACCTCGAGTAGGCATCCCACAGGAGTGGAAAGATAAAGATCTACTTCGGTAGGCACTCCACGGGACTGGAGTTTGAGTAAGGTTGATTGTTAATGTTGGAAGAATGTTGCATCATGCAAAATGCATATGAGCTAGGGCAGTAAGTCATATAGCTAATCCAGAGTACATGGGTCAGGTCGGTGAGAAAGCTCTATGACCAATCCGGAGCGCTCATGAATAAGACCTACAGAGGTAGACACCTTTACGGTATGGAGGAAAAGACCTACTTCGGTAGGCACACCACGGGAGTAGAATTTGAGACCCCGTATGAAAGAAGATGGGGTAAGAGTGGTTCTTCGACGGGTGAACACTCCGCTATACTGGTATGAGCTACAGTTACAAATGCATTGCATCGTATTGCATGAAAGAAACAAGAAACGGTGATACTCTTACAGAGATTATGTTTTACTGTTCACAGATATGGGATTTACTGACAGTTACAAGGAGTCAAAGATTATGTTTTACAGTTCACAGATATGATATTTACTGCATGCTATATTGATGCCACTGTTTTATTATGTGCTTGCTAAGTTTTCGAACTCACTCTTATTTATTTATTGGTTTTTAGGTGAACATTGGGGCAACATGCACACGTGGAAGTAGCACAATTATTCCACGTGCAAACAGTAATTCACATATCACCTTTAGTTGATATATTTAATTTAATAACATGCTTAGGTAGCTAGTGTTAAAACAATTGTCTTAATGAAAATATTTAGCCGTGTGTGACTCATGTGTTTCCTTTTGATAGTTGGCGAATTTATACATGTGCTTCAATGCTCATCGTTAAGCGTATGTTGTTTACCATGTCATTGAAATTTAAATAGAGATACTACCGAAATCCAGCAGGCAACAGTGATGGTTGTAAATGATAGTGTTACAGAATAGTGGTAGCATTCCAGGCCCAGGGGTTGGACCGGGGTATTACACATGTAATATATTTACCGTGTATACATAATAGAAGAAACGTGACAGAGCTACCTGAAATGGACTGTGTCCAAGAGGTTCCCGTAGCGGTCTAAAGGTGGAGATGATTGGATGTTCCGGTGGGAAATCAGAAACTATTTGATTTAACAACTGCAACAAAAATCAGTAGGCTATGTTAGAGGATAGAAAGAAATTTATAGTGCAAAAATAAAGTGACAACACCATGCAACAATAATAGAAGACAATCAATGATGTTCACAATGTGCATAGAAATCCACAAGCTTACCGCAGCTTGGCGACCTGTGTGCCACCTAATTCCTGATGCATCATACATTACCTGTAAGGTGGAAAAAAAGGCTTAGAACCCTATTCTAAGAAAAGAGTTAATGTGTATATGAATATACTCATAAATCATAACTAACCTTTTAAAAAAACAAAGAAAAAGTTGAGAAAAGGAAACGAAATTGAAAGGAGAAAATTTTAGTGCACTGGTACACACTAGCATGTTAAATTCCAGCACAGTTGCAGACTTACTAATGGGCCTAATGGCAGCAAAGTACCCTAACAAGCTACTGAGCTCACAACGCAGTAGCTCTTTGATATCAAGAACTTCATAGGAGTGTTAAATGAATGACTTTGGGCACGGAAATGTGAGCGCCCTTCATCACTGTACCACAATACAAGTTGGCCCTAAGGGCAGTTAACCACCTCAAATAAGCATGTCTATATTTATCACAAACTTCGACGACAAAGCCATCTCCATCACTATCTCAAGTTAATGGACTGATCTTTCAGCTAGGTGTCTTAAAGGGAGAAGCAATCAAATGTCTATTGACTTGATATTGATAAACCTGACTGTTAAAAAGCAACAGATGATACAAAAAAAGGGTACTGAAACCAACTGTTCTTCATGGAGAGGAAACTAGTTCTCAGTATCTCAAGTTCTAAGAAAAAAGGCACACTCACTATTGCAATGTTCACTTGCTTGAAAAAACAAATGCATGGAACTTGATTGGTTTAAGTACATACAACGGCAGCAAAAACTAATGCAAGGGCAAATGAAGAGCTATCTCCGCCTTCTTGTTGACCAACTGCCACAGCCAAACTCCCCACTGTTGCAGAAAGAGATGAAATAACTCCAGCAGAAGTAAGAAATTTTCTTGCATCCCATCTCTTCTCCTTTAACCTGCATGTCTAGGACGAGCAAACTACAGATTAATGAACAGCAGTTTTCTGAAGATGATTCTGAATATACAGGCATGCAGTTTCATTTAACCAATCTTTCGTTTGAGCAGGATAGTCCTCATTCAGATATCAGTAATGTGACAATGTCAATACATATCTAAGCTTTTAATGTGGAATTATGCAGTGGAAATAGTGTAATCTAAATTTACTGAGTGTTTGGAATTAGTAGGACTACTCTTGTGCCATATCTCGGCCCTACTCTGAGTGCCAGGTTTTCACTTGGATTTAAGTAGGAGCGTGATAACAACTCACTAATCCCGATTGATCGCACCTGGATTTTCCAACCAACAAAATCTGGTTCCTAATTTGCAACACAGACGGCATATCAATGGGTGCTCACAGAGATATCGGCCCAATAAATAATTATCCACATGACCACATACATCCTCCTATCAACGTCAAGTTCATCCCAGCCATGAATCCAAGGTTTCTAAAACGCAAACCACATTCCGCGCTTCCACATCGCAAGAGGGAACCCTCCCGCTAAGTTTTCCTAAAAAAAATCCACCTTTTGTGAACCAAGCCCGATCGCAACAACCTCCCGATGCGCACCGACGCGGAACCAAGGGTAAAATCGCATCGGAACCGAGCCTCGGCGCATTAGATCTAGCTAGAGAGGGAGTGTAAGGAGGGGAGAAGGGCGCACCAGATGGAGAGGAGGTTGAGGAAGTTGCCGAAGGCGAAGGCGAGGAGGGCCGCGGCGAGGGGGAAGTTCCCGCCTCTGCCGGTGGCGGAGCCTCCCGCTCCGGCCAGGTCCGCCGCCGCCGACGGGGTGGACGGTGGCGTCCCGGCTCCCCTCGACGCGGTCAACATCTCGCTGGCCCTCATGCCGCGGTCTGGTTCACTGCCTCCGTTCCGTGCCTCTGTCGCCTGTACCTTGGTTGGTGCCGCGTCTCGCCTCGTTCGCGTTTTGTAGTGTGGTGCGGGCCATCCTGGGTGGGCGAGCCGGTGAGGCTCGCGAGTTTGGGGAAAGTCAAAGCGATTCTTTTCGGCTTTAATATAGGCCGTCACCCAGCCCAGATGGGCTGCCCAGGGCCCCTGTTCTTTTCGGCTGCGGCTTATGACTTTTGGCTGAAATTTTTGAATTTTGGCTGTTTACGGTACAGATTACGGAGAGACAGATACTCACTTGCGATTTTGGTTGGTACAGATGTTGGGCTTTTAACATGTAGATCGTTTAACTTGTAGACCCCATCTTGATAAAATACTCCGTTTGAAAGTTAGGTACTGTAGCAAAAGCCAAAAGCCGCCAGCTTTTGACTTAAAGAACAGGCCCTATATCCTGTCACGAGTTCGGACAGGCTATGACCGCGAATAAGTTATCATATCGTAATCGTATTATATGGTTTATATGTCTACCATTTAATCTAGATATAACATGAAAAAAGATCAGGACATGCTAAGTTGATCTAAGCACGTTTAGCCAAACTGGTCACTGATAGCCTGTTGATTTTATTGTCAATCGTAAGTAATTTTAATGTCAGTTATAAGTAATTTTACTACTAGTCGCAGTTATTTTTACTATCAATCATAAGTAATTTTATTACCATAGTAAGTAATTTACTACCAAGTCACCCGTCCGTACTCAAAAGAGTGCAGTAACCCTAATGCAAGTAATTTTACTATCAATCACAAATAATTTTACTCATTACCATATGAGAGTTATTATTCATGCCGTGTTGTGTCAGCCCGCCGTGCTGAGGTGCTGACCCAACTACCCAAGCACGGCATGCCCAGTCAGGCCAAGGCGACACGAGCCTAAGCTAGGCTAACTATGTCGGGCTCCCAGTCCGTTTGGCCAGGTCTATAAGATGTTCAGGGTTCGAACTAATTGTATGTTGGGACTGGATTTTCTGAATCCGAACATTATGTGTATTACCACATTAGTCTTAAATCAAAGTTAGTGCACAAAAATGAACGGTGATAATTACATAACCAAACAACTCTTTATTATTATTATTATTATTATTATAAAGAGTACTGGCTTTATGGCCACTTATTACAATTGAGGTTACAAAACCTCACAGACTTACAAAACACAATGGAAACAAAATAAAACTCTGAAGATGATCCATCAATACGCCACATACAATTGATTGGGAAAGCGCAACCAAATACTTCGGACATCCTTCATCAAAGCCATAATCGTAGTAGTCGTAGACTCATTCCGCGTCTTCATAATTCTCTAAGATAGGTTTGTAGATTGTAAGGTGAGTCCATGGTGTACTCTGCAAGTCTTGGGAAATGCAGTTATTTAGATACATGGCTTAACAAAGTGAGCTTATTATGTTTCATTTGCACAAGCAATATTTTACAAAGCATTCAATGGATAAACTAATTGCAAACGTTCTAACTACCAACACTAGTATTAAGGCTCTATCAGCCAAAGTTCAATGAATCAGATTCTATCTAGCTAACTGGATCTAGCTACCAGAATAAACACCCAAGAGCTCTAACCACTCACAAATTCCAAAAAAAACTCATTTAAAAACAAAACAATAAATCTACCATACGAAAATGCACCTTGCCTGCCCCTTGACCGTGAGCAGAGCTATTTGAATAGTTTTACACTCTACAAAAGTTGTTTAGCTTTACCCACAAAACATGATCATTTCATATTGCCCACGATTAACACACTTGTGTGTACGTCGGAGAGATCATGACAAGAATTTTACAATGCGCCAACCCAACTCGATTATGCCCGCTAAGGTTTCACCGCTGAAGGGTTCTATCTGCCCAGTCAGAAGCCCCCTCTTGTGCCGTGTGGCATTATCTTTGTTTGACACCAGTGGCGAAGCCAGAAATAAAATTGAGGGTGGGCTGAATCATTTGTCAGACTAAACTAAGTTTGTACAAATATAGTCTTTTACTCTTATAGAATTTCAAATTCATACAGAAATTATACAATTGGAGTTTTGAAGACAAACAATAAAAAACAGAGAAGTACAAAGTAGTTACCTCGACAATAGAAAGCGTATAACCAAGAATATATAATTATTCTGCCATGAGTACGGAGTAGCAATAAATCACCTGTATATAAAACATATAAAAATTAGTGATATAATAGAAAATTGTGAATAAAATCTAAACTCTAAAATACTAAGGAAAGTCTAAAATCTAAACTCTAAAATACTAAATTGATAAAAAAAACTAAAGAGAAATTACTCGACGGCTGACCCTATTCGGCTATTTGCTCTGATTGATCCTTACTTCTCTCAGTTCCTCTCGCAGTCTCGCCTCTCGTTTCTCGCCTCTCGTCTCTCAGTCCTCTCGCAGTCTCGTTTTTCTCACTTACTTCACTACGCTCTCCGTCGCTCCTCGCTCCGGCTCCGCCGTCTCCGCCACTCCGGTCTCCCTTCTCCCGTCTTCGGCCTCTGGGACTCGGTGTCTCGGTGCTCCTCCGCGCTGGCCCGCCGCCCGGTGCTCCTCTATGGCGCCGCCGCCCCGGTCCGGCTCCCCGCGCCCCAGCTCGGCCCTCCTCGTCGCCCCGCTCCGACTACCCTCGCCCCCCGGCCCCGCGGCCTCGACCCGGTGACCCCGGATGGCCGGATCTGGCGAGCAGCCTCCCCTCGGTCGGCTCACCGCCAGATCTGGCTCCGGCACCGGCTCCAATGGCACCCCCTTCCGCGTGGGCGGCGCGCCCTCGCCCGGTCGCCCCCAGCCCCAGCCCCCCTCTGGACTCTGCATTGTGGCGCTGCCGGTCTGGGAAGTGGATTGCAACGCTAGGTTTGTGAGTTAGAGCAGGTGTTTTGGTGGCCAATGAGATGTATTTGTTGGGCCTCTTTAAGAGCAGTGGGCTGCCATTTGACTATACTTTTTGTTGTCTATTGTTTGTTGGGCCTCTGTGACTTTTTGTGACTGTCGACGTCGCCAGCCGCCGCGGGAACTCGCCGGGGGTGGGTGGGTGGGGGGAGCGTTGCCGCCACCGGGGAGGTGAGGCTCGAGCCTTACTAAGCCTCCCCGCTGGCTTCGCCCCTGTTTGACACCCATATTCAGCTCTCTGGCAGAAGCTAAACTAGACCGTTGCAAATTAATTAGCTAAATTGTACCTATTTTAACTTGTGGTTGTACGGTAGTTCTCATTTTTTTATAGTCACAAGCGTCAGTCCTTAATTGATTAGGCCGATACTTTCACAATACAAGATCTCATGCTCAATATGCACCAATCCAATCTTACCATCCACTCAAGTGTAAAATAGTTTTCACCATTTTTTTATTTTATAAATCAACGGCAACACCTATTGCCAAAACATTCGGATGATATTGACCAACTAGCTTATTTAAGTAAATCTATCATTCTAAACTAACCATGATAATGTACTCATTATTAATGGTAATCTATACTAGGGTGACAAAGGTATATGAATTTCAAATATCATTGAGAGTCATTTAAAGTAGGATTTAACTAACTCCTAATAATAGAATTATCAATTTATGTAATTAGCTATGCATAATAGTTTTTAAATAATAAAGAAATAACTTTGCAAAACATAGGATTAACATGATCAAGAAAGACATACCTTGGTTGGGATAGTGGTGTTCCTAATCGGTGAACTGGTACTCCTTCGGAACATTGGTATCTAAATGTCAAAATGGTCAAATTCAAATAAAATCCAAATAAACTCTAAAATTAAAAAACAAGGCAAAAACAGATAGTTTGGGTTTTTAGATGAATTTAGGAGAAAGAACGGAGGAGAACGGAGTTAGAATAGAACAGAACAGGCTCCCAGAAGATTAAAATTAGGAAAATAGGGAAGGAAAACACTTTTAACTTATTTTCAGAATTTTTGGGTTTTTCTTTCTAAATGAAACTAGATTATTGCAAAATGATGACATCAGCGAGGATCTCGGCCCGAATTATTTTCTGAAGAAAAAGGGTTAAGGTCACTAACATGTGGGTCCAAACGCATGGACCGCGTCTACGGAGCAGTCGGTGGATCCATGGAACAAGGGTTGGTCTACGGTCGATCGGATGACAAGGCGTTACAATTGGGCACTGACTAGGTGGATTTGGCTGGTGTGGATGTGACCTAGCAGCCACATGGCTTGCCCGCACGTGGAGCTTTGGGATCGAGGGTCACCGTAGTTAGTTCTACTGTGCGGCTAGGGTCGGCGTGATGTAGAAAAGCAAGAGGGCAGGATGAGGGTTTCGCTTCTAGCTTGGTCACTGAAAAGTGACAAAAATGGCCGATGGTGAGAAGAAGGTGGCGGCAACATCACGGGCTTCGGCAATCTCAAGCTCCAGCGGTCTTCCTCAATGGCAAAGGGATGAGGAATGTTGATAGGAGCATGGTGAAGCTCACAGGGGTGACGATGAGGCTCGACGCTTCTTGCTCTGCCGTGGATTGCTTGCCAGAGGAGAGCTCGAAGCTCAAAAGGAGGGCAAATGTGGTGAGGTCGCATTCTGGCCAGAAGAAAGGAGTTGTGTTTGCAGTGGGATGACGAGTGAGAGAATGCGATCTCGGGGCTCCCTCTTGTAGGGTCTAGGGGCAATGGAGGTAGCGGTGAGGCTTGAATGGGCGCAAATGCAAGGAAAAACGAACGCAATCAACTGGGTAAGAGTGGGGTGAAGTTATTGGTCTTGAATGGCACCAATTATGCATGCAAACGGGACAGGCCCGTATATGGCCCAGTGCAACTGGACCGACAGCACCAGGCCCCAAAAATTTTGGGCCCCCAATCCCCATCTGACCCCTCACATAGCAGCGATGTTGCATAGCGTTCGATTGCTTCGGTTAGACGGAACGATGCGACTCGCGTGAACCCGAGGAAGTCGAATCGACAAAGACCAGGTGAGCGACTCCTACGAAGCTACGAGCCGGCCCGGCGACCCGGCGTAATCGCGGATCCTGGAAGTCGCCAGGATCATTCTCTACGAAGTACGACTTCCAGGCTCCCGGCGACCCGGCGTGATCGCGGATCGCGGATCCAGTCTTTTCCGATTCCTTGATGATCCTATGTAAGTATGTAACCACTTGTATTGAGTTGGTGTATATATATAGAGAATGGACTAACGTGATGTGATTACGCTGGAAAACATTGCACCTTTTAACTCCCTCCTCTACAGGACCACTTCCACTCTTGCAGAGTTAGATTCAAAACTCTTGTTTGATCCATACGAGAGGGAAGTCGTTGTAGATTTGTAGTACTGTACTACTGGCTGGCCGGCCTATTATTCTTGGCTTAGATCACACTATCACAGGGAATTCTATTTACTAAATCTGCATCTTCATATAAAGGTTAGATCTGAATCACAAGCAAATTTTGTCTCTTTATTGGTTACTATGAACTTTATCTTCAATTATTCATCGCTCACTAGTATATATGTTTTGTCTTTTGATTAGTTTTATTGTATTTGTGATTCATGAACAGGGGATTCTATTTACTTCAAATGTCTTACAGAATTAGAAAATATGATTCCGGTCATGAAAAGCGTAAGAAGAAGCAAAGACTTGAACTGTTCGCTCAAACTCAGAAAGGTGCTCTTGATAGATTTATTGTGAGAGAATGTCATACTAGTACAGAAACTCAAAATGTTCAGGCAGACATCGATGACAATCATGGTGATAACACAAACAATGTTGAGGCTCACGCTTCGGAGATTGATGAAGTTAGGGACAACAACAACAATGCTGATGGTGTTGATGCCACAATTGATGGATCAGCTAGTACTGAAACTGAAAGTGACAATGATCCAAGGGTTCCTTTCCAGCCTGATATATTTGATCCAAGATACTGGAATGGACTTGATAAAAAAAGATTGATATTTTAATCCAGAAGGGTCCTAAAAGAAACTTGTCTATTCAGAAAGGTCCTAAAGATAGATTATCTAGAAGGTTCTCTGCAGCATTGTACACTAGAGTTTTATCAAATGGAGAAAAGTGTGATAGAGAATGGCTGGTATATTCCAAAGAGCTTGATAGAGTGTTTTGTTTTTGTTGCAAATTATTAAGAAAGGGCCATTTAAAAAGTCAGTTGGCAAATGAGGGTTTTAGTGATTGGGCACATGTTAACACTAGACTTAAAGATCATGAAACTAGTGCAGACCATATCACAAATATGGCAGCTTGGTACGACATGCGTCTTAGGTTTGAAAACAATCAAACTATTGATAAAGTTGCTCAGAGAGAACTTGAGAAAGAAAAGGACCATTGGAGGAAGGTTTTGTTCAGAATCATTTTGATTGTTAAATTCCTTGCAAAACATAACTTGGCATTTCGTGGCACTAATAGCAAGTTGTACCAAGATAGCAATGGGAATTTCTTAGGTATGGTTGAGATGATGGCAGAATTTGATTCGATTATTCAAGAGCATGTTCAGCGTATAACCAATGATGAAGCTCATGTACATTACCTTGGTCATGGCATCCAGAATGAGTTAATCAATTTGCTTACTGCTGCAGTCAGGTATGAGATAATTAGAAAAATTAAGGAAGCAAAGTATTTCTCAGTTATACTTGATTGTACCCCTGATATAAGCCACCAAGAACAAATGTCTTTGATCATTAGATATGTTGATACTTCTTCAGATTCTTTCTGCATTGAGGAATCATTCTTAGGATTTTTGGATATAAATGATACAACAGGGCAAGGATTGTTTGATGTTTTGCAAAAAGAATTGAAGGATCTTGACCTTGATATAGACAATGTGAGGGGACAAGGGTATGATAATGGATCAAATATGAAAGGGGAAAATCAAGGGGTACAAAAGAAACTTTTGGATATCAATCCTAGGGCCTTTTATTCTGCTTGTGGTTGTCATAGTCTTAATTTAACTCTATGTGATATGTCAAAGAGTTGTGGTAAAGCAAAAGATTTTTTTGGAGTCATTCAGCGTATCTATACAATATTTGCTAAGTCCACTAAGAGATGGCAAATTTTGAAAGATAACATATCAGGGTTGACTCTTAAGCCATTGTCATCTACTCGTTGGGAGAGTCGTGTTGATAGTGTTAAGGCTATAAGGTTTCAAATGCAGGAAATAAGAGAAGCTTTACTTGAAGTATCAGATACTGATAATGATGCAACAATATGCAGTGAAGCCAAATCCTTGGCGACCAATGAGCTTGGGGACTTTGAATTTATAGTATCAATAATTATCTGGTATGAAGTTTTATCTGCTGTTAATTTGGTCAGTAAACAATTACAAGCAAAGGATATGCTTATTGATATTGCTATTGAGAAAGTGCAAGGGCTGATTTCCTTCTTCGGTAATTATAGAGAAACTGGTTTTTCTAACGCATTGGAATCTGCCAAAAAAATTGCATGTGAGATGGGTATAGAGCCAGCTTTTCGTACCAAGCGTAAAATCAAAAGAAAAAGACAGTTTGATGAGACCCCTGATGATGCATCTACTGCTTCACAGTCTGCGGAGGAGTCAATTAGAGTCAATTATTTTCTGCCTGTTGTTGATCAAGCCATTGGTTCACTAACTAGAAGGTTTGAACAATACCAGGGGTATGAAAAAACTTTCGGCTTTCTGTTTACTTCACAAAAATTATGCTCCTTGGATGACAAGAGCTTGTTGGCTTGCTGTACTCATCTTGAGGCGGCACTTAAGAGTGGTGAACATTCTGATATTGATGGCAAAGAATTACATGTGGAGTTAAAGTTCCTCCAAGATTTCATCCCTAAGGAAGACATGGGCCCTCTTGATATTCTGAAGTTTGTGAAGCGGCTGGGCTGTTTTCCTAATGCCCTTATTGCATACAGAATTTTGTTAACTATTCCTGTGACAGTTGCATCTGCGGAACGAAGCTTTTCGAAATTGAAGTTGTTGAAGACCTACATGCGTAGTACTATGACACAAGAAAGACTCAATGGATTGGCAACAATTGCACTTGAGAATGATGTTCTGGATAAGATTAAATATGAAGATATAATTGAAAATTTTATTTCGAAGAATACCAGAAGAATGATGCTTTTTACTCGAAGTTAAGAAGATATCGGTAAGATTCATCTATTACAGTATTACTCCTCTTTACCATGAACGCCTATTGTGGTTGTTAATACTGCAAAAAAAATCATGTCCATTATAATGTGAAATTCAAATGCACTTTAGTTATTTTAGGCCCCATTTTAAGTTTCGCACTAGGGCCTAAAATCCCTAGATACGGACCTGAAACGGGAATAAACTTGAGCGTGAGGAAGGGGACGACCCCAACAGGCGGGCCCTAGCTGGCGGTGGGAGAAAGAGAGAGGAAGGAGGGCAGCGTCGGGTTGATCCAATGAAAGAGAGAACAAGACCGGGTGGGCCGGACCAAGAAGAGGAAGAAAAAGAAAGAGAGGAGGGAGCGGGTTAGGCCGGAAAGAAAGGAAACGGGCCACGCAGGCTGGTGGGCAGTGGAGAAAAAGGAGAAATAAAAATTATGGAAATTCATAGAAATTCCCTAAGGAATTTTTAACTTAGAAAAATTATTTTCAACTTAAAGTTGGTTTTTATTTTTACACATAAATTAGTTTTTAATTTCAGAAAATAGGAGAAGCCTTTAAAATCCAGGAAATTAGGAGAAACTATATTAAAATTCAGAAAACCAAAAAATAATTAATTTAAAATATTTTTAATGAAAAGCTAAATTTTAGGATGTTACATTGTACCTGTTTGGTTTGCATCCAAGATCCAGCGTAATATTACTCCGTTATTTTTAGTTATTTAGTTGCTCGAGACACGTTTAGTTTACACCTCACCAGGCATGCTTAACTCTCCAAGGAAATGGATCATCTACGTTGCTTCAATCATGCGCCGTTTGCATTAGTATCGTACTTCCAGGGCTGTCCAATCGAGAAATGGAGTATTTGACTATAGCAATAGCAACAATCAGAAACGGCAATAAATCCTCACAAGAAACAAGGATCTTTATGTAAGCATAGGCAGCGTTTTTTCAGCTACGGCTGATATTTTTTAATTCTAACATAACCATTTATACAAATAAACCAAATACTGATAAGCCGTTTTAAAAAATCTATCCTGATAAACTGTTCGAAACGACGATGGAGAGAAGTTGTACCGTTTGTTTATTCAGAGAAAGCCGTAAGCTAAAAAGAACGGAGCATAGAAGTTATATATGCCACAGCGTATATGGTTTGGGCTTAGAAAGCTGTTTGAGAATTTCGCTTAAAAAAGTCGTACCATTTATTTTGATTTTCGGAGAAACTAAAAGCTAAAAAGACAAAAACTAAAATAACAGGTTAATATTGCGCGTGCAGCAGCTAAGCAAAGCAGCCATTGGATCTTGGGGTTTGGGGGAAAGTCGACTGATTCTTTTGTTTTTTGTTTTTGGCTTAACATGTTCAGGGCACAAATCTATTACACTTGTTTGGTTTGCATGTTTTTGTATAGATTTATTCGACCTGGATGTGTCTAAGATCCAAAATGCAGCTTAAGATTGCTCCATTATTTTTAGTTCTTTAGTTGCCTTGGGCGCGTTTGGTTTACATCTCACTGGGCATGCAGTCTCGTACTTCTAAAGCTGTCTGATCGCTTTCGATCTCCCCACAACAAGGTGGACGGTGCGGCCGATTTCTCATGAGAAAATGTGATTTTTTTTTCTCACTTAATAGGAGCCACTAGTAAGGCTGCTAATCCAGGCTCTCTTCGTTTGTGCTCGTCCAGGCTTTTGGAACAAAATTTCAAATATTTATTTTGGACTAGACTTAGACCCCGCTCATTTTAGTTTCAGCTTCTAGCTTTTGGTTTATTTTTACTATTCATAAATTTCGTCTTTTTTTTCTGAATTTTTAGATTTTTTGAGTTTTTTCTTAATTCTTCTTTTTCCGTATTCGTTTGTGTTATCCGTGATAAGTTAACATATTTTTTCTATTTTTAAAATTTTAAATTTAATTATGTCAAATAAGTCATCTTCAGCTATAGTAAAATTTGAATCGCTATAATGCACTTTTAATTATAAGCCATAGCTTTTTAGCCTAACCGAGCAGGCTCGGATGAACTTGGACAAGGCCGCGACCGTGAGCCTCATTTTTGTATCAGAAGGCAGCTAAGAGAACGATGAAGCCTCGATGACTACGGAACCGTCGCGCCGCCACCGTCCGCCTCCGTGATCCAGCCGCTAATCCCTTCTCGCTCCGTGGACTCAGGAACAAGAAGCTGTGCCTCATCTAGCCGTCGACCTGTCCTGGCTCCTGACAGAACTTCATCGTCTCTTTTCGTTTCTGGAGAAGTGGAGGCGGTTTTCAGTCTGTTGCGGAAACGTCACTAATTCCCCCCAAGAAACAAGTACCTTTCTTTAAACAAAAGAATAACACAAAATCAACATACTTTCAGATGACGTACAAATACATATCTGTATTAAGCGTCCGACAACATGGATTTGAAACAGTCTTACCAGGGTTCAAAGAGAGCTCGTACATCACATAGCACGGAACAAGACGTACAGTAAAGATTCTACTAATAGGGTGCACAATTTAGCTACTGCAACAACAAATCAAGCAGCATGGCCACAAAAAGAGCACCCGTTTTTATTCTGAAGCCCCTCTGCACCACAGATCATACCGTTGGTTGGATCATTTGGTCGCAATGAACAGCCCCCACCTCTGCTCACCGGCAGAGCTCCGCTTCAGCTTCGCATTCCAGCCGTTAACAATATCATCGTAGTCCTCCTGGTAATAGATGGAATGAAAAAAGAGAGATGATCAGAAGAAGCAGAAGTACAAAACAGGCTTCAGGATTGGCATTCCACAGTTGAAAGAATTAAAAGTGCTTCGTTAAGAATTAAAAGTGCTTCGTTGTATCACCTGTATGAAGTCTGACAAAAAAGCATCTTTGTTCTTTTCAAATTCAGCTAGCTCCCTCCGCAGAATCCTTAAGAACTGAAACATAGCATATCACAATGATTATATTAGTCTCAAAGGAATTAGATTTGTCCAAGCATTGTAGAAGATAAGGGTTAGGAAGTGCACAACAATGAGAGGAATTCAGAGGGGAGATAACCTGGTTGGTGCGGTCTTCGGCAATGACATCATGAAAACCAGCATTATCAAGCATCTGGGTGGTTGTATAAGCAGATGTTAGAATAGTTCACCTTTTTTACTCAAATCTACCAAAGCAACTAGATTGGCTGGTATGCGGCTGTTACTGTAGAAGCAAACCTGTCCATAAGCCTTCACATCATGGAGGTCATAGCCTCTCTGCTTAACGTATGCAGCAAATTCTTCTGATGGTTTCCCAGGACTCCTACAATAATCACTTATTAGAACTTTGCCCCCAGGTTTTAGCCACTTGAAGAAGCTTCTGAACAAAGCAGGTTTATCCTGTAAAAGCAAGTGTAGCACTTGTCAAAATTATGGCTTTTGAGCTTATCGTAGCTATGCAGTTGTTACCAAGTATCTAAAGATTATTTTGTCATGCTTCCAACTTGGAGCACAACTCTCAGTTCGTTTGATATAGAACTATAGAAGAAATAATTAGGAGTTACACAACATATCATTCAATTATCTAACTATGATGGCTGACAGTTAGGTAATGGTTTAGTCGTGTAAAGGAGTAAGGATCTTATAAAGAACAATAGTAAATTCTATGCAATGAAACATACTTGTATGTGAAGGATAGTGTCACGGCTGTAGATGACATCAAATGTATTTTCTGGGTACTCCTTTGTGGTGCAGTCAGCAACTTCAAACTCAACCAAACACTTGCATGCAACAGCGCGTTCAATCGCAAATGAAACCATGTTAATAGAAAGATCAATACCAAGAACATGGACATCATAGTTTTCAGCCATATAAAAATCGCCTCCTCCAATTCCACATCCAACATCAAGCACTTTCTGGCCAGGTTTAAGATCCAGCTTATCCACAAATTCCTTTGTGGTCTCTATATTTTAAATAAGCATGATTAATGGTATATGGTGTGGTAAATGATTGAAAATAATATAGTGAGGCAAGGAAATTGGTCAACCCACCGATTCCACCGGTGCTAACAAAACCCTCTCCAAATATACGTTCATAACGTAATATTCCATTGGTTTTGTACTGCACATTGTCCAAGAACCTTTGAAATCCGCTGTCTTCAGTTGACTTAACTTTTTCCCATAACCAGCATATCTATGAAGCATAAGGTTTCATCACTAACCTCACTTGAATAGCACCGATGCAAGTGTCTACGTGCATACGAGGAAAGGAGAATACCTGATTTTGATTTTTCTTGTTTTCCACATAAGCTCCGATGCACTTGCAAGTTACTAGAGAAAGCTCAAAATAATTCCCATCTTGGTCATAGGAATGACATTCTCTAAATACCTATTTGTAAATGAAAAAGTTAGCTACTGGGGAGACAATGAAAGGTATTCTCTGTTAGTGACCATGGACATGAAAACTAACAGGAAGCGTTGAAATGTTAAGATAAGGCTATCACAAATAAAACGGTAACTCATTTGTTATCTGACAAAATGCTAAAGGAAATTGTTCATACGAACCTAGAGATGCAATGCCACGGCTAGTAAAATAGGTTTCAGTTAAAGAGATACGACTAACAGATAGTGGAAAATTGTAGCACACTAGACAACATTCCACTCTCAAGACAGACTGAAAGTAAAGAAAAAAGTTGACTAGGACTTTTAACCTTAGTATAAAACCTTGGTTCCCGATAGTGTGGTAGATTCACTTTCCTTTCGGAATCTCCGGATTGGTGAAAGCAAGATTCCCTAAAGAATATATGGCCACCGACTTTTAACCATTTTACCATTCTTCCTACTAGCTTCTCAACCTACAGTATGAGATATCCGTTACAACTGTTAGAAAAAGCTTATAAGACAAAGTCAAGTATAACATTTTGATTTTTTTTTTGTATTGAAGTTGTTTATTCATAAGTATTGCCTGATCTTACCTCCTCATCCGGAAGGTTCATTAGTAGCCAGTTTGAAAATATAAGATCAATGGAGTTATCTTCAATCTTCAGTTCCAGAGAAGTTTCATCGGCACACATGAAGGTAATGTTCTTGTGATGCTCATTTATGTTTTCATTCTACAAGAAGTGAGAGTAGTGAAAGTAGTGAAAACTCATGGATCTAGGCATAACGCAGCACCTTCCAGCTGCCAAACATGAACTTTTCAAATGAGAAAATTTACCTTCTTAATCACACTTTCAATGAAATCCAGTGCTAGAACATGTTCAGCTTCTTTTGCCAGTTCTCCAGTGAAGCTTCCTGCTCCAGCACCAAGCTCTAGTACTGATTTTCCTTTATAAGATGGAAGTAAAGACATAACCTGCAGATCAATAGTGTAAATTTGTCTGGTGCAAAAATATATTACTCAGTTAAAAAGGAGAGCTCCAAGCCAAAATTTGGATAAACCATGGTGGAAGCAAGTGATGTGCAGTAACAATATCATTATGATGTACAAGCCAGATTTTAGATAAACCAAGTGACGTGCAGTAACAATATGATTATAATGAAAGCATGCTCTAAGTGGCTATTAGGGAGCTAAAAGACTGAAGTATTATGGTAGTGAACAAAATAAGGGGCAATTAGAGCCAGAGGTGGTAAAGGTGGGTACAAGCATTTATATGTCCAGTCGCCCCCATGCATTCACTAGTTCCAAATAGAATACTATAATCTCATAACCTCCAATCCGATAATTTAACAGGCGAAATATCAGGTGAAAATGCTAATTTGGTGAAGATTCGCACTATCACAAAAGCTTAAAAGCAAATTCTCAAAAAAAAATGTAGGAGAGGGTATGTTCTATATTTCTGCACAATTTCAAAATCAAACTCAATCGCATTTGTGAGATAAACACTATTTCAGTAAGTATTTGTCTTTTTCATATCTTGCAAATGCGATTGTATTTGATCTTGAAAATTTGCAGAGATGTAGAACATAACGTCCCCTATATCTTTCTTTTTTTATAAGTTTTAAAACTTACAAGTTGGATTTTCTAAAAAAAAATGTAGGAGAGGGTATGTTCTATATTTCTGCACAATTTCAAAATCAAACTCAATCGCATTTGTGAGATAAACACTATTTCAGTAAGTATTTGTCTTTTTCATATCTTGCAAATGCGATTGTATTTGATCTTGAAAATTTGCAGAGATGTAGAACATAACGTCCCCTATATCTCTCTTTTTTTATAAGTTTTAAAACTTACAAGTTGGATTTTCTAAAAAAAAATGTAGGAGAGGGTATGTTCTATATTTCTGCACAATTTCAAAATCAAACTCAATCGCATTTGTGAGATAAACACTATTTCAGTAAGTATTTGTCTTTTTCATATCTTGCAAATGCGATTGTATTTGATCTTGAAAATTTGCAGAGATGTAGAACATAACGTCCCCTATATCTCTCTTTTTTTATAAGTTTTAAAACTTACAAGTTGGATTTTTACGGAAATTCGCCGATTCGCATTTTCAATAGATGTACCGCCTACTATTTAACAAGCTATATATGTTTATATAGTAGTACTGCTCATTTCTATTAAGCTCATGTGTAGTAAGGGAAAAAATGGCTCGCACTAGCAAGCAAGTTGATCTCCAACAGAAGTTTTTGTTTTTGTCCAAGCCAAAATCAGCAAATATCTGCTATCAGATCGTTTGGAATCATACTGGAAGTTGACACACAATTCCCCACAGGCAGTCTAATGTAATTGGCTAGCTGCCAACTTTTGGGAAGCTACCAAGTACCAATCTTTAAGATTTGAGGTAATCTCCGGGCGCATAATTGTCCTAACAAAGAAATCGAATTAACACGCTACAAAAGCAAGCGTCCGCATTGTTATGAATAGCGCATGTATTCATATGAGGCCAATGGGCCGGTATATATACACAAAGTACAGGTGGTAAATATGCAAAGAACCCCTCATAACAATGGGGAATAACAAACTATAGATATATCTCTAACACCCCCCTCAAACTCATGGTGGATCAACAACACTGAGTTTGGAGAGGAAGAAGCTGTGCTGTGCTCGAGTCTGGGCCTTCGTGAAGAAATCCGCTATCTGAAGCTCTGAAGGCACATACTGAAGAGCAATCACCTGATCATGCACACAAGTCCTCAGGAAAGAAGCATCAACTCCAATGTGCTTGGTGAGCTCATGCTTCACAGGATCACGAGCAATACTGATAGCACCTGTACTGTCTGACAAGAGAGAGGTCGGTGTAGTGACAGAAACACCAAAATCCTCAAGTAACCACCGTAGCCAAGTAATCTCTGCTGTCAAGAGAGCCATAGCTCGCAACTCAGCCTCTGCACTCGAACGGGACACTGCAGTCTGTTTCTTCGTCTTCCAGGCAATGAGAGAACCACCAAGAAAAACACAGTAAGCAGAGATAGACCGGCGATCAGAGGGATCGCTGGCCCAAGTAGCATCCGAATAGGCCTGAAGCTGTAACGAGCTGGAACGTGGAAAGAAGAGACGGCGAGAGATAGTCCCACGAAGGTATCGCAGAACTCGAAGAAGGTGGCTGTAGTGAACCTGAGTGGGAGCTGAAACAAACTGACTCAGAATATGAACTGGATAAGTGATATCTGGACGAGTAACAGCAAGGTAGACAAGACTCCCAACAAGATGACGATAGCGAGTCGGATCAGAAAGAGGCTCGCCATCAGAGAGTCGGAGGTGAACATTGAGCTCCATGGGAGTCTCAACAGTACGCTGATCAGTGAGAGAGGCGCGATCAAGAAGATCCTGAATATATTTCTCTTGGGACATAAAGAAACCATCTGTAGTGGAAGTAACCTCAATCCCAAGGAAATAACGAAGAGGACCAAGATCCGACATAAGGAACTGCTCACTAAGACGAGCCTTAACAAAGGCAATGTACTCAGAATCATCTCCCGTAATGATCATATCATCAACATACAGGAGAAGAAGAGTCCGACCACGAGACGAAGTGTGGACAAAGAGCGCAGGATCATGATCACTAGCTGAAAAACCAGCACCAGTAACCACAGAGGAGAAGCGCTCAAACCAAGCACGGGGGGCTTGCTTAAGGCCATAGAGAGAGCGACGAAGGCAACAGACCATGCCCTCAGGAACAGAATACCCAGGTGGCGGATGCATGTAGACCTCCTCACGCAACTCGCCATTAAGAAAGGCATTCTTGACATCAAGCTGAGAAACAGACCAGTGGCGAACAGACGCCACCGAAAGAAGAGTGCGAACAGTGGTCATGTGGGCCACAGGAGCAAAAGTCTCGTCGTAGTCAACACCATGCTGCTGCTGAAAACCACGAGCAACAAGACGCGCCTTATAGCGCTCAAGAGAGCCATCAGAGCGAGTCTTAATCTTATAGACCCACTTACATGTGATGGGATGAGAATGGGATGGAAAAGGAACAAGATCCCAAGTACCAGTACGCTCGAGGGCAGCAATCTCCTCGGCCATGGCAAGCTGCCACTCAGGGTGAGTAACAGCATCCCGGTAGGAGACAGGCTCACGAGTAGCTGCGCCAGCAAAGGCAAAACGGGCAGGAGGCCGAATCGACTGGCGATCACGGAGAGCGTAGCGAGGAGAAGATGACCCATCAGGGGAAGATGGAGCATCAGAAGAAGATGGAACATCAGAAGAAGATGACTCATCTGGAAGATCCTCAATACGAGGTCGACGGGTGTAGACGATAGTGGGAGGAGCCTGGGGAGTCGTAGGAGACGACGCAGGCGGCGACAACGGCGGAGAGGCCACAGGGGGAATATGTGGAGACTCAGTAGGACAGGTGGACGGGGGCAAAACAGATATAGGAGTATCTGGAAAGGTCAAGAAAGACAGAGACTCCACAGAGGAAGCCGAAGGAGAGGCAGGACGTGGGTAGAATGGACGAGACTCGTCGAAAGTCACATCCCGAGAAACCTGTATCCGACGACCAATAGGATCCCAGCACCGATAGCCCTTGTGCTCGGCACTGTACCCCAGAAAGACACACTCAACAGATTGAGCGGTCAGTTTGGTACGTTCTCGAGGGGCGAGGAGAACATAGCAAACACAGCCAAACAGATGAAGGGCAGAGTAGTCAGGAAGAAGACCACAGAGACGCTCAACAGGGATCGCACCCTTAAGAGCAGAAGAGGGCTGAATGTTGACGAGATAGGTGGCAGTGGAAACAGCCTCGGCCCAAAAGTGAGGTGGAATAGAGGCGGCGATCATCAGAGTACGAGCCGTCTCAAGGAGGTGACGATGCTTGCGCTCAGCGACACCATTCTGAGCATGAGCACTAGGACAAGAAAACTGAGCGAGAGTGCCCTGCTCAGCAAGGAAGCTGCGCAGGTGACGAGAGAGGTACTCGCCAGCAGAATCAGCACGAAAGACACGAATAGGAGTGGAGAACTGTGTGTGTATCATAGTGGCAAATTGTTTATAGATAGGCAAGGCCTCACTACGAGAAGACATGAAATATATCCAAGTGTGGCGAGAGAAATCATCTATAAAAATAATATAATAACGATGACCCCCTTTCGAAACGAAGGGAGCCGGACCCCAAACATCTGAATGAACAAGATCAAAAGGACGCTGAGACACAGTCTCACTATGAGGATAAGGAAGCTGAATCTGTTTACCTAACTTACAGCCCTGACAATCTAAAGACACGTCTCCTGAGACAGACCCCAGAAGACCACGACGAACTAAGGACGACAGGCGAGATCCACATAGATGGCCAAGACGGTGATGCCACTGCTGGAAAGAGCCGGTAGACGAAGTGGCAGAAGCGGAGAGACTGGCGGCGGCGGTGGCAGCGGAAGGAAGATGAAGCCAGTCAAGCTCCCAGAGACGCTGTGAGTCACGGCGCCGAGGGCCAGAACCAACCAGAGCTCCCGTGTGGCAGTCCTGAACACAACAAGAGTCAGAGTCGAGAATAACTCGATAACCAAGGTCAGTAATCTGCCCAGCAGAAAGAAGCTGCAAGGTAAGGCGAGGAACATGAGCAACAGAAGGAACATGAAAAGATGAGTTGCTAAGAGATCCTCGACCAGAGACAGAAAGAGATGTACCATCAGCAGTAAGAACACTGACAGGAGAATCAAGAGGTGTAATAGAAGACAGAGTGGAAGAATCAGGAGTCATGTGAAAAGATGCTCCAGAATCAAGAATCCACGGGGAGGTACCTGACTGTGTAGGAGGTGGTCTCTCAGTGCCTGAAGAGTCAGTAGCAGAACCTGCAGAACCTGTCGAGGGAGAACCTGAAGCGGCAAGTAGACGTCGAAGTCTGGCTATCTCCTGCTCGGTGAGAGAAACTGCTGAAGAAGTCGAGGCAGACGTCGTCGTAGAAGCACTAGTGCCAGTAGAAGAACGGCGTGAAAGATGCCGCTTCTTCTTGTAGCACTGGGACTCAGTGTGGCCATCCTTGTCGCAGTAGGAACAGTGAGGACGGCCACCTCCAGACTGAGGACGGCCACCACCACCTGTGGTAGCCGCTGGAGGAGGCAGTGTAGCAGGCGGACGAGCGGCGAGCACAGAGGGGAGTGGCATCAGACCAGCACCACTCAAACGAGTCTCCTCTGCGCGTATCTCGGTAAGAGCCTCCAGGAGAGTGACACGAGGGTGGCGTGCAAGGAGCTGGGCACGCCTTTGCTCGAACTCAGGACGAAGGCGAGTAAGGAACTCGTAAACCCGCTGAAACTGCAGATCAGCACGTACCTCCAGGCAGCACGGACAGGTACGACAGCCAGCAGTGCGAAGTGAGTCCAACTGACGCCAGACAGCAGAACTCTGAGCGTAAAAGGCGTCAACAGTAGCATCACCCTGCTGAAGAGAGTGCTCCTGGCGGACCACGGACAGGTACAGGGCATCACCAGAGGGCTCGTAGCGCTGACGAAGATGAGTCCACATCTGAAAAGCCGAAGGGAGTCCCACAACCTCAGAAGAAAACTGAGGCTGGACACTGGCGATGAAGACAGTAGCAGCCCGAGCGTCGTCATCGTACCACTGAGTGTAGACGGTCAGACGATCCGTGTAGGAATCCAGAGCCTCCTGGTAGGCAGAGGCAGCTTTATCAGCTTCATCATCAGCAGCAGCCTTATCGGCTGTCGGAGGCAATGCAACAGGCGTAGGCTCCGTCGGAGGAATAGGGCAAGGCGGGCAGGGGACATCGCCAGAGAGGACGCCCCAGAGACGAAGACCACGCATGTGAATGCGCATGTGAGACACGAAATCGGTGTAATTAACACCATCAAAGATCACTGGCCAGCGAGGGAGAGAAACGGTGCCCATTGGTAGGCGGCGCTGGACGGCGCGGCGACCAAGGTAACGAAGTCTAACAGGCGGCGCTGGACGGCGCGGCGGTTAGAACAACGTTTTTTTTTTGCTTTTTTTTTTTGCTTTTTTTTCTAAACCCTAAAACTTAACGGGCCTTCGGCCCGTCAGAACACACGCCCAGGCACTGCCGCTGGCGGCGCGGACGGCGCGGAGCGGGCGGCGGGGCGGAGCGGCCGGCGGCGCGGGGAAGCGACCGGCGCGGAGCGGCGGCTCGGCGCGGGAGGCGGCGGCAGCGGCCGACGACTCGGCGCGGGAGGCGGCGGCTCGGCGCGGAGGAGCGGCGTCGGGCGGAGCGGCCGGCGGCGCGAGGGAGCGGCCGGCGACGTTGGGCGGAGGAGCGACGGCGGCAACGGAGGAAGCCGACAGGCGGCAGTGGAGGAGGCCGTGAAGACCAGCAGCGGAGGCCGGGAGTCGGCGACGGCGGCGGAGGCCGGGAGTCGGCGACGACGGCGGAGGCGGCACACGGGCGCACGGAACCCTAGGTAAGCCAAAACCCTAGTTTTGGCTCTGATACCATGTTATGCATAGCGCATGTATTCATATGAGGCCAATGGGCCGGTATATATACACAAAGTACAGGTGGTAAATATGCAAAGAACCCCTCATAACAATGGGGAATAACAAACTATACATATATCTCTAACAAGCATCAGCCTCTCTGCCTTTCACTTCAGTACCTGATACCACTGATCAATTGCCCAACTCGTCTTCCCCAAAAACGAATTACTTCCAAGTTCTGTCCCTCTCGGTGAATGCTATCAACTTTTTCATCGGGCAAAAGGCCATACAAGTACACCAATGACCAATCATTCATTTCTCCACACATATGCAAAGATATCACAAGATCACACTTCACACAGTAGAAACGAACCAGCAACCAACATTTAACAGCAATGAAGTGATAGGAGTAACGAGAAAGAGGGGAGGAGAGGGTCATGCATGCATGCATGTACTCGTATACACATCACCTCGGGGAGCTCCTCCTTGTCGTGGTCGGCGGCGCGTGAGCCAAGCATCGTGGCCTCGGCGGCGAGGGGGAAGTTCCCGCTGCCCCCGAAAACGGCGCCTCCCGCTCCGGCCATGTCCGCCGCGCTGCCCCTCGTGCCGCTCTCGCTGGTGGGTTGGTTCACTGCCTCCATTCCGTGCCTCCTCGTCTGTACGAAGGGTTGGTCGCGGGTATTTTGCTCCCTGGAATCTTGGGGTGGTTGGAAGTGGAGCCGGTGAAGCTCTGTGGGTTTGGGGAAAGTCAAGTTAGTGACCCTTGTTTTAGCTTATCATATTCAGTGCTCGCATCAATTGTATTTGTTTAGTTTGCATCTCGTTGTACAAATTTGTCGAGCATAGCAAATAAAGGGGCTGTTTTTTTTTTGGCTCGGTTTGTGGTTTTTGGTTGCGATTTGTGGTTTTTGGGCTATTTGTACTGGAGATTACAGAGTAATAAAAACTCACGTACGGTTTTTGCCGATATAAATGAAGTCAGTAAAATATGTTCTATAATTAACTAATAGACCTTATTTTGAAAAAATACTCTGTTTAAAAGTTAGTTACTGTAGAAAAGTCGAAAAGTAGCTTTTAAAAACTGAAAAGAACAGGGTCAAAGATCAAGGAGAATTAAAGTTCTGTTTTCCCGTTTCTAGGGAGTTTTCAGCTTGCTGCAGCAATTAAAAAAACTTCATTAATTCCCCCCAAGAAACAGGCATCTTTCTTTAAACACAAGAATGGCACCAAACCGATCATATTTTCAGATCACATAGCAACACACATCTGAATTAAACGTCCCAACAACATGGACTAGAAACATAATCTTACCGGGGTTCAGAGAGGGCTCGTACATCACATCACATGGAACAAAACGTACAGTACATACTCTACTAATCGGGTGCACAGTTTAGCTACTGCAACAACAAATATGCTAACATGGCCACAACAAGAGCACCCATTTTTATTCAGAAGACCCTCTGCTTCCGGATCATATCGTTGGTTGAATCATTTGGTCGCAATGAACAACCCCCACCTCTGCTCGCCGGCAGAGCTCCTCTTCAGCTTCGAGTTCCAGCCGTTCACAATATCGTCATAGTCCTCCTGGAAATACATGGAATCGAAGATAAGAAACGCTCAAAAGGAGGAGAAGCACAAAGCAGGCTTCAGGACTGCCAGTTTCACAGGTGAAAGAATTGAAGTGCTTCGCTGTATCACCTGGGTGAAGTCTGACAAGAAAGCATCTTTGTTCTTTTCAACTTCAGCTAGCTCTCTCTGCAGAACCCTCAGGAACTAAAACATAGCATATGACAGTGATTATATTAGTCTCGAAGGAATTGCAGTTGTCCAAGCATAGTACAAGAAAAGGGTTAGGAAGTGCACAACAACTAGAGGAATTCAGAGGGGGAGATAACCTGGTCAGTGCGGTCTTCGGCGATGACATCGTGAAAACCAGCATTCTCAAGCATCTGGGTTGTTGTGTAAGCATAAGTTAGAGTAGTTCACCGTTTGGACTAAAATATACTAAAGAAACTAGATTGGCCGGTATGCAACTGCAAATGTACAAGCAAACCTTTCCATAAGCCTTCACATCATGGAGGTCATAACCTCTCTGCTTGATGTATGCAGCAAATTCTTCTGATGGTTTCCCAGGACTCCTACAGTAATCACTGATTAGGACTTTGCCCCCAGGTTTTAACCATTTGAAGAAGCTTCTGAACAAATCAGGTTTATTCTGTAAAAGCAAGTGTAGCACTTGTCAAAATTATGGCTTTTGATGTTAATGTAGCAATGCAGTCGTTACCAAGTATCTTATGGTCGGGATATCAATTATTTTGTCATGCTTCCAACTTGGAGTACAACTCTCAGTTTGTTCGATACACAAAGAATAATCAGGAGTTACACAACATAGCATTCAGTAATCTAACTATGCTGACTAACAGTTAGATAATGGTTTGGTTGTGTAAAGGCGCAAGGATCTTATAAAGAACAATGGTAAATTTTATGCAATGAAACATACTTGTATGTGAAGGATAGTGTCACGGCTGTAGATGACATCAAATGTATTTTCTGGGTATTCCTTTGTGGTGCAGTCAGCAACTTCAAACTCAACCGAGCACTTGCGTCCAATGGCACGTTCAATTGCAAATGAAACCATGTTAATGGAAAGATCAATACCAAGAACATGAACATCGTAGTTTTCAGCCATATAAAAGTCGCCTCCTCCAATTCCACATCCAACATCAAGCACTTTCTGGCCTAGTTTAAGATCCAGCATATCCACAAATTCCTTTGTGGTCTCTGTTTATGAAAGAAGAAAGTTTAATGATATATGTTGTAGTAAAATATTGAAAATGTAACAATGAGGCAAGGACATTGGTCGACTCACCAAGTCCACCAGTGCTAACAAAACCCTCTCCAAAGATACGTTCATAACGCAAGATTCCACTGGTTTTGTACTGCACATTGTCCAAGAATCTTTGAAATCCTCTGTCTTCTGTTGACTGTACCTTTTCCAATAGCCAACATATCTATGAAGCATAAGGTTTTGTCAGTAATTTCGCTTGAATAGCACAGATGCAAGTGTCTACGTGCATCCACGGAAAGGAAATACCTGATTTTGATTTTTCTTGTTTTTCACATAAGCTCCAATGCACTTACAAGTTACTAGAGAAAGCTCAAAAGAATTCCCATCTTGATCATAGGAATGGCATTCTTTAAATACCTATTTGTAAATGAAAAAAGTTAGCTACTGGGGAGACAATGAAAGGACAATCTTTGTTAATGACCATGGAAATGAATATTAACAGTAAGGCGTCACCATGTTAAGATGCGGCCTTAACAAAATAAACAGTAACTAATTTGTTATCTGACAAAATGCTGATGGTAATTGCTCATATGAAGCTAGAGATGCAATGCCACAGCCAGTAAAAGAGATAGGAGTATAGGACTAACAGATAATGGAAAGTTGTAACACAGTAGAAAGCATTCCACACAGACTGAATGTGAAGGAAAAGAAAGTTGAGTTGGACTTTTAACCTTAGTATAAAACCTTGGTTCCCGATAGTGTGTTGGATTCACTTTCCTTTTGGAATCTCCAGATTGGTGAAAACATGATTCCCTAAAGAATATATGGCCACCGACCTTTAACCATTTCACCATTCTTCCTACTAGCTTCTCGACCTACGGTCAGGCATTACATTTAGAAAAATTAGTAAGACAAAGTCTAGCATTACATTTAGATCTGTTTTGTAATGAAGTTTTTTATTCATTAGTATGGTCTGATTTTACCTCCTCATCCGAAAGGTACATTAGTAGCCAGTTTGAAAATATAAGATCAATGGAGTTATCTTCAATCTTCAGTTCCGGAGATGTTACATCAGCACACAGAAAGGTAATGTTCTTGTGATGCCTATTTATGTTTTCATTCTACAAGAAGTGAAAGTAGTGAAAACTTATCAAACTAAGCATAACTTAGCATATTCCAGCAGACAAACATGAAATTTTCAAATAAGAAATTCACCTTCTTAATCACACTTTCAATGAAATCCAGTGCTAGGACATGTCCAGCTTCTTTTGCCAGTTCTCCAGTGAAGCGTCCTATTCCAGCACCAAGCTCCAGTACTGATTTCCCTTTGTAAGATGGAAGTAAAGACAGGACCTACAGATCAACAGTGTAAATTAGTCCTGCACGAAAAATACAATTACCCAGTTAAAAGGAGAGCTCCAAACCATACTTTTAGATAAACATGGTGGAAAAAAATGATGTGCAGTAACAATACGATGTCCAGGCCAGATCTATCTACCTCCCATCTTCTATTTATCTATTATCTTATTAAAGCAAAGTTGAAATAAGCAACCACGTTCGCTCTCGAAGGCTAGAAATTATCGGTTTGAAATAATTTTTTTCGGCCGGTTTGAATCGATTTTCGCTGGTTATCGGTTTTACCAGCTGGTACCGGTTGGGGGAACAAATCGGGCCCAACTATTTCGGCCCATTTCAAATGAACGGCCGGCCTGGCCTAGCCCATTCGCTCGGTTGATTACTTTGGCCTAGGCTACCAGGGGGAGCCAAGCGCATCGCCCCCTTCTCCCTCTGTTCTCTTCTTTGTGGCCGTGTGGCGGCTGGCGTCTGGCGGCCGACTTGCTCCTGTGCGGCAATCCCCTCCGCTCCCCTCCCGTGTGGTCTGCCTTTATCTGGTTCTCCCTCGTGCTTAGTGCATGGAGGGTGGGTTAGAGGGCCCAAGACGGCGGCCTAGGAGGCGGGGGGAGGGCCGAAGACGACAGCTCAGGCGATGGTGGGAGGAGGCAAGACAGCGGCGGAGTTGGTGGCAGTCCGGGGCGTTCGGCTACTTCACGACCATCGGCATCGACAGGCACTGCTAGAGGTATGAAGTTTTATATTTGTGAAGCTACTTGTGAAGCTACTTGATCGATAAGGTAGCTATTGAGAAACAGTGATTGTGTGAAGTGGTTCTTTCTTTTTTTACTAGAGGGAGGAATTGATTCTTGTTCATTTTTATGATTACAGCTAGCAAATATCCTTTACTTGAAATGTGTACTCAATTGATCATTATTTTTTTCTTTTGGTTAAGCATGATGTGAAAGTGACTCCGTCGTCGAAAATCTGGTAGAGTAGCACTTGCACTAGTGCTAATTTGTTTGGAGAAGATAATAGTTAATAATTAGTCAAAAAAGGAGTAGGAATATGTGTTAGTAATCGAGCAGTTAGTACTTGGTAGTAGCAAATTAGGAATGTGAGTATTTGTGAGTATTTCAGATCTTCCCAAGATCTTATCGAGCAGTTCCAGTTAAGTTTTCATACTATTATTATTTGCCATTTCATCTGGTATAAGTATCAAAGTCTTACTGTTGCCCTAGGTATACTGCTCAATGAGGTGATTTGTCTAAAACTGAGATTGATATGATGAAACTACTTTAGCTTTGAGCTCTATTAGTGATGCATTCTGCTATCAGTTCTGTGGTCTCTATTTGATCAGTAGTTCAATTCTCAGTAGCTTAATTTTTAGGATCTAGAGAAGGAATCCTTGCTGTCGAGGTCCTGTGATCATTTTCTTTATGAATTGGCTAAGTTCCTAAAGCTTTTGAAGTACTGTTGTTAAATCCTGTTGTTGTGATCTATTAACCAGCAGTGCATTAGTCATTTCGGTATTCAGATTATTAGTCATGTGCTCATTATCAATGTTTGTTATTATTGAATTTCAGAAAACATCGAGTATGTTTGGAACCATGGGGAGCAAATAGGAGTTGGCTTCAAGTTTAAATATTTCTTAGCCACATTTGTAGGAGGAGGTGTAACCCGCCTAAGGCAGCATCTTGCGGGTATAACTAGAAATGTGAAATCATGCAATCATGCCCCACCGGAGGTTCGCGAGGTGATGAGGAAGACTGATTACACAGGAAGGCAAAAGAGGAGATCAGCTAAGGAGCTCAAGCTTCGAATGGAAAGTGATATTTTGGAACAAATGAATGCAGCAATTGATGTGCCCAGCGATGAAGATATTCAAGAACAGATGGCGGTGAACGCATCGTTGAGAGACCTTTGCTTTCGGGAGAGTGTGGAGTGGAGGGGTGGGATATTTGAGCATGGGGGTGGGAGTGGCAGTGGAGCTAGTGCCAAGCATAGTAGTGGGAGTGTCAGGATTTATGCAGCTGATGATGGGTAGTTTGCATGAAATGGAAGCTCATTTGAGCCCTAGGCCAAGAGAGATGAAAAAAATTCATGGGCCTTGTGAAGACCAAGGTGAAGTATCTTTACAAGAACACTCTCATGGTTGCAGGTAATGAGCATAGTGCATTAAATTAAATTATTTGAGCCTGCTACCCTCATGAATTTGGGAAAGATCCGCTCTCATGTATTTGTTACTTTTTTCCTTCATTGTTCATGTAGCCGCTGTACTTGATCCAGAAACCCACTACAAGTACAGCTTTGGAAAAGATCCAATATATACGGAAACACTCAAGAAGACAATTGAGAGAATCGTGGACTCACCACAGAGTGAGGTGCAAGCACTTGCACAATTTGACACGTTTCGTTCTTGTAGAGGCGCTTTTGACACTAGCGGTGCACGGTTAGTAGCATCACAGATGACCGCATGTAAGTAATCATACTCATCTCTATCACCAATGCTTGTGCTCAATTTCATACGCCTTTGCTTGAATATTTTGATGTCTTTCTCACAGTATGGAGTAAGCACGAAGGTATTGCAAAAGTACGCAATGCGGATTGTGTCGTAGTGCGTGTCCTCAAGTGGATGTAAGCGCAATTGGAGCATATTGCGTTGATTCACACAGAAGTAAGGAACAGACTAGGTTATGACAAGTTGCATAAATTGGTTTATGTGCACTACAGTTTGAAGCTAAGCCTCCAACAACAAGAACGTGAAGAGAAGATTCGAATCCATGGTCAAAGTTGATGGATGCTACACTTTACAACCAAGACAACCCTATTATGGACTGGTTGTCAAGATCGATGAGAGAATCGCAGATTGAAGCGACAATAGAGAAGTCAAGTGAGACACTTCTCGATGAGCCTCTCAATGTTTGGCATCAAAGAGGAAATGCCCTGGGAGCACATCAAAGCATATGCCCAAGAAAGGAAGGAAGGGAACAGATGAATGTAAGGACGATGTGGGAAGTGGAGAGGACATACCGACTACTTCTCGAAGCTCATCATGGGAGGACATGGATGGTAGTAGTTCCCCTAGTGATGACGACGAGCCGAATGCATTCGTAGGTGAGTGTTTTTTTATGTGCATATCAATCTATCCATTCAATGAATTTTATGAAAGGTGACTTGAAATCAATGTTTTTAGGGAAAGAAGGTGGGATTGTGAAGGACGATGAATATGATGCCGCTTGTAGGCCAGGAAAAACAACAATGAAGAAGACGAAGGATCTTTTCACCCTTTACTAGAGACTAGAGTAGACTACCGGTATGTTTCATTACCAGTTTACCACAAGTGCATCATTTTTCTTTTTTTGGTTCTAGTTAAATCTCCAATTTGGTCACAAAATATATTTACATATAAAGCAACTGAAGTAAATAAATATGTTTTATTGATGACAACTATAAATACAGCTTAATTCACAACAAAGACAGCACAAGTGAATAAATTTGCATGTTATATATGTTTCTGATATTCAATTTGGTAATATTGCTCATAAAGTGTTCATAAAACAGAAAAATGTCACTGTTGACAACAAACATGGCTGTCAACTACCTGTGCCGAATTCTGACACATAACATGTTTAATGCAAGCACAGAAAAAAGTCATTGATTTATACTAAGTGAAATGAAGGGTTGGCACAATAGTTTGATTCCCACGTCATTGATTTATCAAAGATCATCTAACTGACGGAGCATCAGCAATGGTTCATTTGTCATTGCAAGTTCACATAATTTTTCAGCAGCTTATGAATTAGATTAGCTTGTGTTGTGATAATTAACAAAGAAGCCACTGCATTGGCTGTAAGCACTAAGCAGCATGTTGTTCAAATCTTGCTAGTTCTAATAGCATTCTAGAGTAGCTAGTGTGTATGTGTGCCAAAATTCTGCGATGCAGCTCTGCTAGTGTTTGCTCTATGCTCCATTCATTTTACTGTAATTGACAATATTGACATACTATTAGTTGTATACCCATCTCTCTAATACCTGCATCCCCATGTTTGAGGCACTTACTCATTTCAGACATCTATCTTGGGTTTCATTTGTTACTTCAGGCATATCTATCTTGAGATTCCATTTGCGACTTATCTTTTTGGAGTATAATTGATTAGTACATATTTGACACCTCCACAGTTGTAATGATATATGTTAATATATTTTCAATGAAGAAACTGGATTAGGTACGTATAAAATTTTCAATGAAGTAGCTATGTTTCTAGGCAGCAGTTTCAGTTTTTAGTGTGACTATGTCTATGTTAATATATTTGTATTTAGCTATTAAGCAGTGCCAAGGCTTTGGTGAACAGCTTTTAAGAGGTCTTCATGGAACATTTTGTCATAATCATACTAGCAAAGACACTTCAGAAAAAGCGAAATGTTTTTATTCAAACCAATTTCACATGTTATGACTATGCAAGAACTTTATATACTTATTTAAATGCTCCTAATTTGGTCCACTGCCTAACTGCCTACGTGATTCATGCATAAGTTATGTCAGAATCATTATATACATCACATGTCATTCAATTTATTGCTCTCTACTGACTGCAGGTGCTAGCTTATAACAAGGGGCTAATTCTATGGTTTTCTCATGTTTTCTTTTTCCTCCCTTCCTCTCTTGCACACTTCAAAAGTTGATGCAATCTTGCTGTCTGTCTATTTGCCATCATGCCACTGAAATTCAAAGGAATTTGGATGCTGAATCATGCTCTCTGTTAGACTCTGGAGTCTGGATATTACTCCAGTTCATGTTTTGTATGAAAACTTAATGCTCTTGCTATGTGTATTTTGGATACTTTTGTTGTGCCAGTTCTGGAATACTGGAAATACCGAATTGTTCTACAATTCTGGAAATCTGGATGTTGAATCTGCTCTGTGATTCCTACAAATATTGGTCGATTTTTGACCGATTTTTTAAACAAATTTTGGCTGACCTTCGGTGATAATCGGCCAGTTTGTATTTGAATTTCAAATTTCGTTTGAATTTTTTGGCCCAATTTTCTAAAAAAAAGGGATAATCAGCCAAACTGGGTTTGCCGGCCCCATCCGGTAAAAAATTAAAACCGGTAATGTGAACCATGATTATCACGTTAATCATGGAAAAAGAGAAACATCTACATCATTGATTGTTGTGGGTTTAGATTATAACGGTTAAAATTAATCAGATTTAAATATTATAGCTTTACAGTTGTATGAGAACCAAGAAGTACAATTATATCTTCAATCAAACATATTAGAGTCGTCTAACAAATACAGCTCTATTTTCAAATATGTGCATAAGTATTATAGTGTCTAGCTGCACAGTTTCGTGGGAAATTCAACTAGTTTTATATAAATCACGGTGGAAGGAAGAGATGTGCAGTACCAATATGATTATGATACTATGCATTAACGGTGAAAACAAGCTCTAAGTGGCCACTAGAGAGCTAAAAGACTAGAGTATCATGGCAGTTAACAAAATAAGCGGCAGTTAGGAGGCTGAGAAGACCAGCTCAAGAGCTGGTGAAGGTGTGTACAAGCTAGATATTTTTTATGTGCAAGTACTAGTAGACCCCATGTGCTCCCTGGTTCCAAATGGAATACTACATCCTCAGAGCAACTCCAGCAGTAGACCTCAAAACAGGGCCCCTACTTTTCATTTGAGGGCTCCCCCTACTTTTGAGGGCCCAGTTTTTTTGCATTTACTCCAACAGCACCCCTCAAATCTAAGCCCTCAAATCCATTCCACTGCACATTGACACATAGGCCTGGGCAAAATCCCCGCTACCCGTTACCCGTACCCGAATTACCCGGACCCGAACCCGAAATACCCGAACCCGAGGTACCCGATCCCAAATTCGGATAGCGATTCTGATTACCCGAAATTAGTTTGGGTAGTTCGGGTAATATCCCACGGTACCCGAACTACCCGAATTACCCGAATTGTCTGTAAATTACCCGAATTGTCGGGAAATTGTCTGTAAATTACCCGAATTGTCTGTAAATTACCCGAATTGTCGGGAAATTAGCTGGTTTTCTATAAATTCAGGTATATCGAGTATACCCGAACCCGAATTATCGGGTACCCGAAATTGCGGGTAGTGTTTTTTTGGGGCTAATATCGGGTAGCAGTTTTCATTACCCGAATTTCGAATTACCCGAACTACCCGACCCGAAAAATTCGGGTAACCCGAACGCCCAGGCCTACTGACACATGGGACCCACTCCTCAAATCTGTCCGCCGTGGTCATCGACCCTCTGGCCGCAAGCTTGACGCCGCCGAACTCCCGCAGCACGCGCCCATCCCGCAGTAGTACGCCGCGACGGCCAGCGCCCCCAGCACGAGCACCATCGCCGCCACCCGCCTCGATCGCCTGGCCTTTGTCGCCGCGGGAAACATTGCTGGCGCCGGAGGCGGGGGCGAAGGCAGGGGCGGGGTCGGGGCGGTGGCATCTCCCGGCCGTCGCGCCCGTGCCGCCGCCGCCGGACGACGGGCCGCCATCGTCGCAGTCGTGCTCGCCCGCGTCGTCACCGGGATACGGCCGCCTCCGCTCTCCGCCGTCGGATCCGGCGACCCCGCACCAGATCCGGCCGCTTCCCGCCCGGATCCGTTCGCCGCTACGCCTTCGCAGCTCGGATCCGGCCTCGCCCCTCCTAGATCTCGCCGCCGCCGCCCGGGGCCGCCACCGCCGGCTTCTTCTCCTCGCCTTTCCCTGCCGGGGCCTTCTCCGCCTTGTCGGCAGGCTCCTCCTCCACGGGCTTCTCCGCCTTGTCTTCGCCGCCAGCTTGGGTCGCCGCCCGGGGCCGCCGCTCGCCGAGGTCGCTGGGGAGTCGAGGTCGCGGAGGAGACCGACGATGCGGAGGAGAGCGAGGTCGCTAAGGAGGCGGCGTCGGCGGAGGAGATCGAGGTCGCGGCGGATGCGGCGAAACGCGCGGCCGAAGGAAGTCGCGCACGGGCGGCGCTCGTGGGCGGGCTGCGGGCTTCGCGTGCGGGGAGGGGAACCGGCGGCGCGCACGGGAGGGGAAGAGGCGGGGAAGTTTCACGGAGGCGGGGAAAAAACGGAAAATGAGAGCCAGAGTAGGGGGCCCCTGGGAATGAGGGCTTGAAGGCCTCATTTGAGATGCCTCCTATTTTTGAGAGCCAAGTAGGGGGTCTGCTGGAGTTCAATTTTTTGCTCTGGCTCTCAAATATGAGGTTTGAGGGCTCAAGTAGGGGGCCTGCTGGAGTTGCTCTCATAACCTCCAATCCTATTGCTATTTAACAACTATTCTTATCTAGTAGTACAGCCTATTTCTATTAAGCTCATGTGTAGTAAAGAAAAAAATGGTGTATATTAGCAAGCAAGGTGGCCTCCAACAGAAGTTTTTTTTTTTTTGCTTTTCTCCAAGCCAAAACCAGCAAATTTCTACCAGTACATCATTTGGAATCATAATGGAAACTGGTACAGACTACACACAGTGCAGTCCTATTGGCTGGCTGTCAACTGTTTGGAAGCTCCCCATCTTGTATGTTAAGATTTGGGGTAATCTCCGGGCGCATAATTGTCCTAGAGAAGAAACCAAGCTGACATGCTGAAAAAGCAAGCGTCAGCATCAGCCTCAGATTCAGTACTTATCTACTTGATAGTACCGCCGAACAAATTCCCTACTCGTCTTCCCCGAAACGTATTACATCCAGTTCTGTCTCTGTCAGGCGCGATTGCTTTCAACTTTTTCAGGGGCCAAAGCGCCACATCGCAGCAGCACACCAATGGCCAATCATTCATTTCTCCACGCATATCACAAGATTAACAGTATCAACGCAGGAGCGACATTTAACCGTAATGAAATGCTTGGAATAATGTGTGTGTGAGTGAGAGGGAGGGGGATCATGCATCCATATGTTGATGTATGTATGAAGAAGAAGCATCACCTCGGGTCGCTCCTCCTTGTCGAGGTCGGCGGCGCGGGAGTCGAGCATCATGGACTCGACGGTGAGGTCCTTGGAGTGCTCCTCCCAGTAGCTCTTCTGCGCCTTCCTCTCCACCTCGCCGATCCCTGCATGCAGCACAAACACAAGCACATAAACCCTCGAATTCCCCTCCGATCCGCCCACCATTCCCTCATCCGATCCCCCCAAAAACAGCAGCAACGTAGCATCAAAAGCACGCGGATCTGCGATCCGCGGTTCCGTCGGCTTACCACTCGCCGCGACAGCCACGGCGCCGACGTCCATCTCGTCTCCCGAAGTTTCTCTCTCTTCTGAGTGTAAGGCGTACGCTAAAAAGCAGAAGATTTTTAAGTTCCTTCCAAGTGGGGAAGGATTTTTTTTAAGTCTGTTCCGTTTTGGCGCCCTCGACGGCGAGGCGGGATCGGGAGAAGCCGCGGGAGCGGCGGTTGTGGGCGAGGCCCCTCTGTTGCATCAACCGCGTCCGGCCGACGCGCGCGTGATCGGGCCAACCAGCCACTCGCCGAACGAGTGGAAGACGAGACGGGAGGTGGGAATCGAGTGCGGTGGAGCGGCGAACGGGTCGTGGGGGGACGGGGGGCTTTTATAGCCGCGGACGGAGGTGGGTGGCGAATCCCCGCGTAGATCTGGGATCGGCTGCTTTCCTCCGCACACGCAGGCTCGCGACCGCAGGGCGGTCGCCGTCCGCCGGCCGGGTCGCGCCGTGCGCCCTGCCTTTCTCGTGTGGGGGTTTCTGTTACGCTACTGTGAGTGAGCCTAAGGGTGTTTTTTTCTTTTGTGCCGCTAATGATGTTTTTTTATCGTTAATAATTTTTATCTATGTTTTTTTACACGATATAAACAATAGAGACGCCGATATCGATAGCATATATTGTTTTAGGTTTAAAAAGTCATTTGAAGAATCCACTTTAAGAGATGTTTTGTTTCGACATTTAGCCTTTTGACTTTCGAAACAGCCAGAAACGTAAGTCAAAGGCTGAGTTACTTTCGATTTATGGTTTTCCTCAAATAAACAAATGAGATATTTTTTCGCTATCTTTTTAAAGTGGCTTATCGAAACAAGTTTTTCAAATCGATCTATTAACTTATTGATATTCAGTTTGCTCATACAAATATTTATATTAAAATAAAAATTATTAATTATAGTTATAAGTTATAAGACACAGGTAAAATGAATCCGCCCTAAAACCAAATAAACGGACCGAAGTCTATTCGGGCTCGCCAATGGACGGACCAGTGAAGTGAGCAGTGGCTGCCTGAGTGACAGGTGCAACTTTTGTTGAGTACGGCCCACAGTGATGTCGTGACATGGGCCAGCCGATTCCACATGCGTGGTTTGCACTCTTCGCAGAATAGGTAAAAAAAATTCGCTAGAAAAATATCTCCTGGTTAGTACTGAGGTCCTATTTTTTTTACTATAGAATGCTTTTAGTTATAGTCGGTAGTTTTTATCTATATTTTCTAAAATAACAATAGATAATAGATATATATGTATATATAATTTTAGATTTATAAAACTGTTTAAAAAAATAGCTACCATGTTTATTCCATCTTTCGAAAAAGCTGAAATCAAAAAACACACACAAAAAACTAAATAGAACAGGGCCTAACTACGTTCGGTTTCGTGTGTATGAACAGGCCTGGCTTCACACCCGGTGAAATTTTGTGGAGCACGGAGATACCACGATGGCTTTGTCAGTCGGAGGCGCTACTCTGATACGGTATGGTAATTATATGGTTTTGCTTCTAGGATTAAAGGCAGCCTACCGTGGGTTTTGGTTGGTTGATGCAATTGTGTAGTTAAGGCCCTCTTCTTTACTGTTTCTAAAAATAACTTTTAATTTTTGCTATAATATCTAATTTTCAAACGGAGTATTTTATTAAGATGGGGCCTATAAGTTAATTGTAGTACACGTTAAAAGCCTAATATCTGTATCAACCAAAATCGCAAGCGAGTATCTCTCTCCGTAATCTCTATCGTAAATAGTTAAAATTCAACTAAAAGTTATAAGTCGCAGCCATGCCAACCATGCCCTAAAATGGTGAATTCATTTGTTTGTTTGTTTCCACCCTTTTTTTGTTGTCTTCGTTGCTGCGGTATCACGTGGTATAGTAAGAGCGTGACCTTAGGACACGCGGCGGGAATGTAGTGGACAAGCTTGGGATATTAATAATCGTGTCGGCTGTTGCCTGACGTGGAGGTAAATAATTGGGATAGTTTTTTTTAATGTGGATAATTGGGATAGTGGATAGGTAAATAATTGGGATGGTGGATACCCTGGGTCCCAGATGATTGATACTTTCTTTGATTGCATGATAGTACGACAACGTGAATTGGAAGTGAGTTTGAAAATATCAATCGAGTTATTTTTTTTATAAATTCAGTCTTTGAATATTTTTTTGTAAATCTAGCTTTCTTTCACGATTCTATCGTAGATAATAGCACTGTAGCAGGTCTACCGCGCGTAGCAACACACCTGCCAAGCTACAGTAGCTCAAAAGGTGACTAGATTGATATTTAGGGGTAAGATTCTGAGAATTGCAAAGGTTATTGATTCTTCATAATGAAACGCAGAATTTGTTGCGTTCAGAGGAAAAATTGGGTACTCGATTAAAAAGACATATGTACAGTATAGCTTTCAGGAGAAAGCGTCCATGTGCATGAAGCTGCTCAGATTTTGAAATATGCAATAACCTCAAGTATGTCTTAAGTATCAGTTTGCCGACATTATAAAATTGGGAACCGTATACTCTGCCGTTGCTGTCAATTCAGTCTTTGGATCTGGAGCGAGCAGCGCAAATCCACTGCTGCTATAATTTTGCTATATAGTTTGTGTTTGCTACAGTGGTTTCTCTGTACAGTATAGTGCTATAGTGCTTTGCTGTGGTTCGCTGTCGTACCCTGCCTTTCTCCTTGCTTTTCAGTTTTGCTCGACTGCCTCTCTCCTAGCTCTTTACTGTTTATCTATGATTTTTTCGAAAAAGGCTTCCCTGTCCCCGCAATTCCTGTCCCCCTGCGTATTCCCGCCATCTCCACCGTTCTTTGGTGATCCAATGGTTCATTTTTTCTGTATTTTATATTTTCACCATTTACTCATTTTCACCTAAAATTTAAAAATAAAAATAGATTAATCCATCATAAATAATAAAAAAATACAGAAAATATTTTCTGTATTTTTTATTATTTATGATGGATTAATCTATTTTTATTTTTAAATTTCAGGTGAAAATAGGTAAATGGTGAAAATATAAAATACAGAAAAAATGTGAACCGTTGGATCACCAATGAACGATTCAGATGGCGGGAATACGCAGGGGGACAGGAATTGCGGGGACAGGGAAGCTTTGTTCGATTTTTTCCTATGCGAATGCAGATGAGACGATTCCATTATTTTGGATATCTGTTGGCCGTATCACAATTCTACTTTACCTCTTGTTGCAGAAGGAAGTCTGACTTGTAGAGATCCCGATCTACCCTCCTGCAAGGCTACGAGGCTTAGAAAACTTGGGGACAATCGTACATAGCTACATATATAATGGCCATGTAGGTGGGGAGGTGGCTACCCGGGGCTTTTCCTGAGGCGAAAAGCCGGGTCTCTGAAAGATTCTTTTGTTTGTTACTTTTCTCCAACTCAAAAGACGACAATTTTGTTCATTACATAGGTGACAAATTGTAATATGCGATGCAACATCATCATCGATTTTTTTAATCAAAAATGAAAAATCTTTAGCTTTGATTGATCCAAGGGGAAATGGAAAGAATAACAAGCACACAGTGGTCCTCAGTCCTGACATGACTGCATGATTGGCAGGACTCAGTCAGGCTGTCATCGTTTTGGCTTCAGCTTTTAGTTTCTGACTTATTTTTCATTATTTATAAATTTCATCTTTTTCTGAACTTTTGGCTTTTTGTTGAGCTTTTTTGCCGGTTCTTTTTTCCCATATTTGTTTGTATTATCAGTAATGGGCTAATAAATTTTTTTATATATTTTTTTAATTTTTTTAAATTTAATTATGCTAAATAAGTCTCTGTCAGCTACAGTGTTTTTTCAGCCAGCTACAGTGCTTTTCAGCCATAAGCCACCTGTGGTGGTTACAGATCAAACAGAGAGAGAGTGTGTGTGTGGTAGTGGGGAGTTGAGTAAATGAATGGCTTCGGGCCTTTCCCCATGGCCTATGTCCTACATATATACATCCACATGGGGAGTGCATTTACAATTATACCCTTACACATGAGTACCTCCCTCAGGGGTACCTACGTCACTATACATGTCCCATTCTGGGCCTTACACTCTCTTAACAGGCCTGCTGGGCTTAGGTGGGGGTCACTCCTACAACAGGAGCCTCTCATGGTGAAGGGCTTCACGGGCTGAAGCCATGTTGCCGAGCCCTTTGGCCCCCTCCGTCCCTGCGGCCTGTGAGCTTTTCCAATGTTCGAAGTGTAGTGGTCGCCTTATTGCGAAGGTATGGCGCCGGGCGGCCTGGCGAAGGCTTCGTCACCCACAGAGCCCTGCCGTGGCGGGGCCGGATTTGTCATTCGGAGTGAAGATCGAAGTCGAGGTTGGCCTCGCCACCGAGGGGGCGGGTTGGAGGCCGAAATTGCCTCTGATTTGGCTGGGTCGGTGATTGCCTGAGCCGGACGGTCGTAAGTCGTCGCGCGCGCGCGTCTCCGGCGTCGAGCGCCCTTGACGATAAGCGACTGCCAGCCTACCCAGCGGGGCTTGGTTGACGCGGTGCGAGACTTGAGGGGGCGCGGTGATACCATGTTGTGACGTTCCTTCTCCCGGCGCGGATCTTGGAGCATCGCGTTGGTACGATGCTGCCAGGCTCCCCCGCCGGTTGGACTCCTGCCGGTTGGACTTCCGCCGGTTGGACTTCCGCCGGCTGGAGTTCTGCCGGTTGGCTTCCCCACTGATGGGGTATATATAGCGTGCTGGTGTAATATTGTACCTGCATTGTGTGCTCGGATAGGTGTTGCTCCCCTAAAATGAGCCTCTTCAGTGCATCCACATTCCCATGGCGGCACTACGCGGCTCGGGGAATGTTGATGTACTGATGGAGGCCTAGTTTTCTCGGGAGCTTGGTTAGCGTCTGTTAACGGCAACTGCTCGCACCTGCTGTGCTCGCGCCGTATTTCTGAATATGACGGCAAGGTTTGCCCTATTCTCTTAGACAGGCTCACCTTCAGTCAAGGCTTCTGATCAAGCCCGTCTTGCGAAAGAATATTGATGCACTGAAGGTGGCCTGTTTATGAGAACAAGCCAAAACTTGGCGTGACATAACCTGCGCCGGTGCGATGTGTAGGGAATGCCGTCGGACGTGCCGTCCCGCCAAGGCGGTGCCTACAAGGCGGGTAGCGGGGTGGTGCTCCGAAGCCGCTGGTCTCCTGCCTTGGAGGATATTAACCGCGGAGGGCAGGCGTTTGCGGGGTGGTCCGGAGGTGCTACGTGTGTGGGGGTAAGTACGCGGGCGCTTCGTCCCCTAATCTTCGAAGTGGTGGTGGCGGAGCTGGCGCCTTAGTCGAAGTAGCGGCTTTGACATGGCGGCAACGGAGCTGGCGCCTAGTCGAAGTAGACGCGCGGGTGCTCCGTCCCCATTCTTCGGAGTGGTGGCAGCGGAGCTGGCGCCTAGTCGAGGTAGACGCGTGAGCGCTCCGTCCCCTACGCCTTGGCAGCGGAGCTGGCGCCTAGTCGAAGTAGACGTGCGAGCGCTCCGTCCCCTACACCTCGGAGTGGTGGCAACGGAGCTGGCGCCTAGTCAAAGTAGACGCGTGAGCGCTCCGTCCCCTACCCTTCAAAGTGGTGGCAGCGGAGCTAGCGCCTAGTCGAAGAGACGCGCGAGCGCTCCGTCCTCTACCCTTCGAAGTGGTGGCAGCGGAGCTGGCACCTAGTCGAGGTAGACGCGCGAGCGTTCCGTCCCCTACCCTTCGAAGTGGTGGCAGCGGAGCTGGCGCCTCGTCGAGGTAGGCGCGCGAGCGCTCCTTCCCCTACCCTTCGAAATGGTGGCAGCGAAGCTGGCGCCTTAGTCGAAGTAGCGGCTTCGACATGGCGGCAACGGAGCTGGCGCCTAGTCGAAGTAGACGCGCGGGTGCTCCGTCCCCCATTCTTCGGAGTGGTGGCAGCGGAACTGGCGCCTAGTCGAGGTAGACGCACGAGCGCTCCGTCCCCTACGCCTTAGCCGCGGAGCTGGCGCCTAGTCAAAGTAGACGCGCGAGCGCTCCGTCCCCTACCCTTCGAAGTGGTGGCAGCGGAGCTGGCGCCTAGTCGAAGTAGACGCGCGAGCGCTCCGTCCCCTACACCTCGAAGTGATGGCGATGCACTCCCTGGGGTGAGCGCGACCCCGCGGTAGTGCGCCTTAATGGCTCCGGGAATCGCGCCGACCCCTGGGCTGGCACGGGCGGGCTGCTGTATCCGTACGCACTTGTCCATTCGAGATGCACACGCGACGGGCCATGATTGGCGTGTCGACGGGCCTTCAGTGGTCAAACCCCTTCCCCAGAGGGGCAGGGCACGTGGCGCGGCGCTGTAGGCGCGCCGCACGCTGGCTGCTCGCCTTCCAACGCGCGTCACCGGCTGCTAGCAGTTGCGCTTCTTGCCGATCTTCGGTTGCCCATGTCACGCAGATTTGCGGTTGTCCCTTCGGACAGGTGTGGCCAGGGTCGGGGGGTCGGTGACCCCGTTTGGGCTATCGCGGTTTAGGGTCTGGAGAGCCGCGCCGGCGCGCGCCGAAGGCTATGTCGGGTCGCGCGACCTGCGTTTATTCCTTGCGCTGACCGACAAGCGGTGGGACGCTAGTGACGCGTTGTGTGGTGACAGGATTCTGTACGACCACGGCCGCATGCTACCTACGTGTACGGCCGCGACGCTTCGGCTTCGCACGTGGGGAGGTGAGCGGTTGTCGCTCGCCGTTTGCGCTTACCCACGGTGGGAGGCAGGGGGCCTTTAAGTACCCCCCGTGGCGTTGTGCCTGCGCCTCCTCACGCTCTGGTTGTTCACGCCGCCTCCCGCATTCGCTCGCCCTGTTCCTGCGTTCCTTTTCGCCGCCGAGTTCCCATGGATGCTGATGGCGACTTGCGACGAGCGTACTCAGGTGGGCAGCTACGCCATCCGCAGGCGGTCCTCACCGCTCGAGGTGAAATACGCGCTGGAGGAGCGCGACCCGGCAGCGGCAGACAAGTGGTGGGCGGCGAAGAAGAGTCAGGGTCCGTACTCCGGCGAGTTGGGTCGCACGCTCGTGACGGAGGACACGATCCGGTCACTGCTGCGAGAGGGGAGGCTATCAGACCGCCAGGCGGTGCGGCTGCCCGCCGAAGATGAGACAGAGCCGCGCCCTGAGAAGTTGGAAGCGATCATCTTCGTCGCCTACTTCGAAGCCGGACTTCGCATCCCGTCCGCAGCAATTGTTGGGGACGTGCTGCGGACCTTCGAGCTGGAGTTGTCACAACTGACTTCGAACGCGGTGGCTCGCCTCGCCGTGTACAGCTGGGCCTTGCGCTCGGAGGGGTGTTGGCCCAGCGCCTCCCTGTTCGCGTATCTGCATGAAGCCCGGTGCCAACCGAAGGAGCGAAAGGACGGTATGCTGTCGAAATTTGGCAGCATCAACTTCGTCCCGCGGACGTCATGTGGGAAGCTCTTCCCCGCGAATGCGACCCGAGGGAAGTGGAAGGTCAACTGGGTGAGGCGGTGGTTCTACCATCGTGTGGCGAGTGACAGCGGCCTTGAGTGCGCAGGCGGGCCGATTACATTCAAGACCTCCCCCGGCTTAACGCTTGACCAGGAAGATAGGTTGAGGGCGCGAAGACTTGTGGGGGTCGCTGCCCGCTTCAATATGCGCGACCTCGCCGAGGAGTACATGATGCTCGGTGCGACACCGCTTTCCCACGATTGGCGCTTCACGGTCGGGGAACGCCGGGATGATAATGTTCGCCCGTCCGTTTGCTCGCTGCCCGTGCCGACCGGTCTTCGTAAGCCTCGACCATGTCTTCCTCTTCGTTCGTACGTATTGCATTGTATAAATGTGCTCTGTCCGGCGCAGGGACTCGCCTTGAGGACGCGGAGCGCGCCACGCGCGTGTTCCTCGGGCCATACACCGGCAGAGAGCACGGGCAGCGCGCAGCTGCGACTGCGAAGGCCGGATTGGAGCGGATAAACCGCGTGTGTGAGGCCTTAGGGCTTCCTGTGCCGGATCGCACCCCTCCGGACCAACAACATGAGGATGACTGTGCCGTGAAGACGAAGGCGCCATCCCGCAAGAGGGCCCGGAGCACTGCGACCACGCCCAGTACGATGGCTGCCGTTGTTCCTGTCGGCGCGGCGAGCCTGGAGTCGGGTTCGGCGAAGTATGCTGACTCAGACTTGGAGGGCGCGGATACTGAGGGCGAAGGTGCTGGCGGCGGAGGGCGCGCCGCGGAGGTCTCGCTGCCCACGACTGTCGCCAGGGCGGTGGTGCTGGCTGGCGGCACCGGCTGTGGCGGGGCTGCCCTCCACGGGAGTGTGTGGATCGCAGCCTTTGCTAATAGCGGCGGCCGAGGCTGAAGTGTCCCCCGCAGAGGTCGTGGGGGCGAAGCCCCTGACCGCTGTCGTTGTAGCTGTGGAGACCCCTTCGGCGAGTGTTGTTGCCGCAGGGGCTCATTCCGTGGCGGGTACCGAGGCGTTACCTTCCCCTCAAGCGAAGCGGCCACGTCTGCAGTCCCCTCTTCTACGGACTTCGCGAGGATTCGTTGTGGCAACCGGTGTTGGGAGCTTGTCGGACTCCGCTTCGGGCGCCGAGGTTCTTCCACCCCGCGCCCTCCCGGCCCCTCGGGCCACCGTGACCGTGGCGCAGGATTGGTTGGCGCTAGGTCCCGACTCGGAGGTCCCCAGGCCTTGCGAGACAACGCCGTCCGTTGGGGCCGAAGTAGAAGCGGTCCCGCCCGCGGCTAGGGAGACGTCTCCGCGAAGTCCCCCGTCTGCCACCGAAGGTAGGTTATGCCGACACTCCTTCGACAATTTTTGCATGCCCCATGACAAATGCGTACTTCCTCTTTGCAGCGGCACTTATCCCGGAGGGGAGCCATTCCTTGAGCGCGGGGGTCCTGGTGCTGGCGACACAGATATCGCGCGCCCAAGCCCGGCGGACTTCGTGCCTCCGTCGGATGCTCTGAGGGCATGGCGCGGGATTACGGAGGACGCGGCCGCCAGCATCGGCCAACAGGCATTGCAGACCTACGGGTCAGGGCGCCTTGGGGATGCATTGGAAGTGTCGGGAGTGAGGGTAAGCGTCTGTCTTTTAGACCACTTGCCGTCGTTTAGCGCTTGCTAACTCCTGCGCCGTGCAGACACTCGTGTTGGCCCAGGCCCTGCGAGGTGCTTATGCTCGCGAGGGAGCAGCGCTGCGGAGTAGGCTGCAGGCCGCCGAAGAGGAGCTGCAGGGAGCTGCCGGAGGGCGCTCCACCCAGGATGCTCGTATACGCCGCCTGGAGTTGGAGTGCACGGAGATGAAGACGTGCACCGAGGGGCAAGAAGCTGCTGCGGAGCGGGACGGCCTTCTGCAACAAATCGCTGCTCTAGAGGGAAAAAACAGCGAGCTTGCTGCCTCTCTCGCGGAGCGAGATCGAGCCTTGGGCGACGCTTCGGTAGCCGCCTGGGACGCCATGCTGGCCCTGGAAGATACCCTTAAGGGGCTTGTCGCCGAAGTGCCGGCGCGCTCCTTCGGGCTCGAGGACCCGTCGCGGACACTCCGGTGGATTGGAGATGCGGCCGGCGTTGCACGCGGCGCCGCGGCGATCTTCGGCAATCACTGTACCTACGTGACGCCGTGTCTGACATGCGCACTCCTGCGACGCGGTTTTGAACACGTCGCGGGGCTAGTCGATCCTCGATTGGAGATGCCTACCGGGGGCGGGGTAATGTCCGGCGCCGTGTTGGTGTCGGAGTCATCACCTGTCGCCTCCGCGCGTCCTCCTTCGCTCTGGCGTACTCTTCCATCTTGTCGAAGAGCTTCGCGACCGTCTTAATGGGCTTGGGCGCGTTGTATTCGGCCATCGGTCCCGGCCGGAGGCCTTGTATTGCTACGTTGATGACGGTTGTTTCGTTGACGTCCTTGACCTGGCAACGCACTTTCGCGAAGCGCTTGAAGTAATCCCGGAGCCTTTTCTCGGGTTTTTGCTTGACTGCGAAGAGCTGGTCCGCATCGACACGCTTGACGTAGTTTCCCTGAAAGTTGTTGTAGAGTCGGTCGCGGATCTGTTCCCACGCGTAGATGGACTGTGGTTCAATGGTGAAGAACCAGGACAGCACCACCCCTTGTAACGCGAGAGGGAGTCCTTTTGCCTTCGTGGTGTCGTCTCCGCCAGCGGCTTCGATAGCGGTCTCATACACGCGCACGAACTCTCGCGGGTCGGAGTGACCTTTGTAGGCCTCGATGACGCTCGGGAACTTGAAATCTTCAGGCCATGCCGCCTGCTGTAAGCCCGCGGAGAGCGGGGACTCCGGGTTTACGCACCGCAATGGGACGCGGCTAGACGTAGGGGCGTCGCGGCTATCCGCCCTCTCTGGAGCGGGTTCGGATGCCACCGCCGGGGGGGTGTTGGCTCCGAGCCTCTTGCATGTGCCGCACAGCTCCGCGGAGGTCTGTTAGCTCCCGCTGAAACGCGCTGAGGGCCGCCAGCAGGGCAGCCTCCACCGCGGGCGTGGCTGGGGCCGTCGGTGCGCTTGGCGGTGCTACCGGCACTGCGATGACCACGGCCCGCGTGCCCGGGCTGCCCGCCGCGTTGTCCTGGAGGACCCTGGAGCCGGTGACGAGGTTCGTGTCGCCGCTGGGGCCATTCACCGCTTCTGCGTCGGGTGGAAAATCGGATGCGCCTGCGTTGCCATCGCCGGGGTTGGTCGTTGGGGCGATGCCGGTGGGGTCCGGCTTCGTGTCGCTGGCGGGGTTAGTGGTCGCGTCGGTGGCGGGGTTCGCGGCCGCACCTGCACCACCGCTCGTACCTGCGGCTGCTAAAGCCGAAGCCCTAGTGTTGACGCGAGACTTCGCCGCTTCCGCCTTCTTTTTCTTCGCCGCTGACGGTGAAGCTTTCTTTGGTGCCATCCTCCTTCAGACCTGGAGGCTTGCTCTTGTCCTCCCCACGGACGGCGCCAACTGTGGTGGTTACAGACCAAACAGAGAGAGTGTGTGGTAGTGGGGAGTTGAGTAAATGAATGGCTTCGGGCCTTTCCCCATGGCCTATGTCCTACATATATACATCCACATGGGGAGTGCATTTACAATTATACCCTTACACATGAGTACCTCCCTCAGGGGTACCTACGTCACTATACATGTCCCATTCTGGGCCTTACACTCTCTTAACAGGCCTGCTGGGCTTAGGTGGGGGCCACCCCTACAAAACCACCAAAAAAAGCCCAAATGATCACCACCCAGTCTTACCTAATATAAATCCCAACTACAAACCAGCCAGGACGTTTCAGTTTCAACCCTCAGAGATCAGATAATAGAAGAGCAAATACTCCGGTGAGGCCTGACTGGTTGGGGGGGGGGGCAATGCAAGAAACATGCATATTCTCACGGAACGTGAGAGCATTCGGAAGAAATTCTGTGCAAGAGACACTCCGATCAGGCCTATTCTTTTCAGCTTGTTTTTTGTTTCAAGTGGGCTGGGCCCAAACATGCCAGCCCACGGCCCGGTACTGTTGACCCGGCCCGAGCACATCACAGTACGGCTCGGCTCGGCCTAACTAAATATAGCCGTTTTTTGACCGTTGGAAGCTCAAAAATTCAAAAACAATCTATAATTTTTCTATAAATAGGGGGACATCCGGCCTCCATTTTCGACACCTCAAACCTCACTCTCATCTTTCTATTTAGTTGTGAAAAATCCGGTAGTGTTTGCGCAAATTTGGCAAAATTAGTGAGAAATTCGTGCAAAATTTAGAAAATTCAAAAATCTTAAAAGAATTTTTTGAGAGCTGCAAAAGAGGTAATTGTGCTATCTTATTTTAATTTTTTTCTATTATTTGTTGATTCAATAGTAAGTTAATTGTTTTTTACTATTTCAATTTGCAGTTGATTCAATGGAGAACTACGATTTTCAACTCTTTGAATTTGGCATCTCGACGGAGCATATACAATCCTTTCAAGAAGAATATCCATCCGTGGAAGGTTCACATCCACAACAAATTGGAGAGCTAAAAGAAGCGACGGCCCCGGTGGCTCAACAAGTGCATCCACAACCCATAGCACGGGTGCAAAAAGAATAAGAGCTAGTACATCAGGAGTCTGGAATGATTTTGACAAGAAGTTCAAGGCCGACGATGATGGGAATTCGGTGAGATATGTTGTTTGTAAATTTGGTGGTAATAAATTGTCTGCAAAATCTTCAGGTGGGATAGGTCACCTGCAACGGCATGCTGCAAGCTGCAAAAGAAGGCAAGGAAAACAAATGCGTCAAACGCATATGCAATATAACTCCGACGGCTCGGTACGTACTTGGGAGTATCATCTAAGGGTAGCCTGGGAATCTCTTTGTAGATTAATTGTTTCTTAAAATTTACCTTTAAATTTTGGTGAATCCGATACTTTTCAAAAATATATTAGAACTATTCATAACCCTCGATTTAGTGTTGTATCTAGTCAAATCACAACTAGAGATTTAATTAAATATTATAATAATTGTCGTAAAAATTAAAAAAATGTTTCACACCTGTACATTCTTTATTGCTTTGACATCAGCATATAGAGCGGTAGGGCTAGAGAGGATTATATTAGTGTTGTTGCTCATTATGTTAATGATGACTGGGTAATGGAAAAAAGAATTATAGGATTTTAATTAATTAATGTTTCGCATACTGCTGAAAATATTACAGAAAGTATTATTAAAGTTGTAGAAGATTTTGGCCTCACGGATAAGATTTTTTCTATAACTTTAGATAATGAAGCTGTATACACTAAGGCTATGGAAATTCTTACTCTTTTTTTAATACTTATGCAAATTCTTTCTTACTGCAGCAATGTTGTGCTTGTCATGAAAACTAAGTTTTTAAAAATATTGGATCCTAAGGCTAAACTCCAAGGATTTATAAATAGTTAAGGATAAATTTATGAGGTATATGAGAAATATGATAATAAGTTTGGGTCCATGCGTTTGGAAAGACCCCCGGTAGCCCCTAGCACCTATAGAGGGACTATGCAATATGGCAAGATTTTTGGTTCTTCCTCTAGAGATTCTCGTGCAGGTGTAGGTACACATCAATCAAGAGGAGGAAAGCGACAAAGCACTAGAGACCTATCAATCTATCTCAACAGTGATAGCGTCAGCTTCAAGCAAGAATTGAACATCCTCTCATGCTGCCAAACCCAGAAAGTAACATATCCAATGCTATCCATATTAACGCGGGATGTGTTGACTGTTCCTATCTCTACAATATCTGAAAGAGTAATCGAGGAGCGACGAACAAGTCTGTCGAACGAGATGGTCGAAATCTTTCTGACCGTCAAAGACTGGGAACAAGCTGAATCAAGACTCCAACATACTACAGATAATAGAGATTTAGAAGAATCTTTTGAGAATTTATATCTAGATGGCAATAAATAGGATTTTCAATATTTTTAGATAGCAACGAATAGAATTTTCAATATTTTTAGATAGCAACGAATAGAATTTTCAATATTTTTCTTCACATGTAGTCACTAATGAGCTTTATAGTCTGTACTCTTTTTTTTACCAAGGTTTTCTCAAGTTGAGTTTTTACTTGGTAAAGTTTTTAATAAGACAGTCATTCCATGTAATTTAACAAGTTAATAAAGCTCATTATGTCATTGAAAATAATTATTTTGATGATTACCAATGTCTACAATTTTCTATATTTTTTTGAATTTTGTTCTTAATTTTCTACAATATTTAACAATTTTTTTTCTTAATTTCCTACAATTTTTTTGATTTTTTTTTTCTTTTTCCCAGCTTAACTGGCCGACCGGACCGACATGGCCCGTTAAGCCGTAACCGTACCCATGCCAGCACAGTATGGTCACAGACCATGCCTGGACTCAAACCGCGGCCCATGGGCCGGCACAGCACGATTCATTTATTTAGCGAGCCTTAACGGACCGTGCCGGCCCGGCCCATCCCATTGGACACCACTAGGACATACGAGCAGGACAGAACGAAAGACTACTCAACCATCCATTGCATTTCCGTTAGTTATATAACCATGTCCTACTATTTATTGACACATATCTGATGTTACACATGTCACTAATTTCTTTACAGCAAGGGTCGTCGCTTGGCAGCCCCGTGTGAAGCCAACACACAAATCAATACACGAGTGACATACAACAAGAATGGCCAGGCACAACGCATAATATAATCACACGAAAATCGCATTTGCTGGGACACAATTTGCTCATGTTCTATGCAACCTACAGAAGTCGGGTGCCACCAAATGGGTTGGCCTGCTGATGTCCGTTGTTTGCCACCGGGAAAGGCCCAAAGCCAGCATCCAGAAAGGGGTTTGTCGCAGGGCCCATGCCCACATGCTGCGGCTGCATTGGTGGTCGAAAGGGATTCGGTTGCATCATCGTTGGTATCTGCTGATGCGGCTGAGACATGGCAGCCATTTGAACCAATGGCGGAGGAGCAACTTGGTTCGACATCGCAAAAGGATCATTTGTCATGAATGGGTTGGGAGCTGCCGAACCATATAACTGCTGTTGCTGTTTCTGCCTGTAGTCCCCCTCATCATAAAGGCTGTCCAAGATGAGCTTGTCAAATCCACCACCCTGTAAAACGAGAAACGTCCAGAAGTTTAATTTAATTGAAGGAACTGACATTGCCAGAATTGGTCATCCAACAAAAAGGCTTGACCAGAGTAAAAAAGCGGTACACACCAATCCATATGCACATCCAATGCAATCAACACAAAGTACCGTTTGATTTTAAGAAAGCGTTGAAACAAACAGCATATTCATATAGCATCAAGAATTATAAATCATGTATGATGTATGATATGTGGTATTAAGACACGCTACCATAAATAGGTACAACCTAATGCATAAAATTTTCCTGGAGTTCTTAAAGAGGATGTGGTTGCCACTTGCCACTTACGACTATCAGACACGCTTTCTTGTCCAGACTTTCAGACTCCTATGAGATTATAAAGTAGAAAGAATGGAAACATACTATGAACTCCCAGCCCAAACAAGAAGCAAAACACTACGCCAATGACTATATTTAACAGTACATGAGAGAGGCGTTATGCATGAGCTAAAAACAGAAACATGCAAGGATAAGATAACTTTGCAATTTGATTGACTGCAGCTACACCTAGCCTAAATTATTGGTATTATACAGGCACTGTAGGACTTATACAAGCTCATCTTTCCAATTCGGCCTATATGGCTGTAATTTGTATGGTAACTTAGCAATGGCAACAATTACAGTGCAGAAGCATCAACTAAAAACACAAATCACTGGTCCAAAATCAACTAGCATGCACAATTGATGGTCTTTTGTTAACCCAAGGGCAGGAGCCACCAATTCACTAGAGAAGAGAACTACAAACACCATCCCCAGAGGGGAGACACCAACACCGGGGAGGGAACCCCAGACCTAGGGCTCCTACCAAAGCAACACTCACTCATGGAGCACACCAACACACAAAAACCTCACCCACGGCTCACAAGCAAAGCCTAGAACTGGCTGAGAATGAAGCAAAGCACAGAGCTGAAACCCATCTCTTGCGAAGGCTAGTGCAACCGTCCACACCAAAGTGCTCACCACGGCAGATGCCCCACCTCGGTTCACCAACGCGAACCCACCCAACACCAATGGACAGCACCAACACCGCACCACAAACAGCAACACCAGCACGACGAGCCACAGCAAGCACAAGGAACCGCAACAAACACAACACTCCGAAAGCAACTAGCCAGATGAACTCAAAAGAAGTGGGTGAGAAAGCAGCCCCACCGCTCTCACCACGACGAAGAGGTACGACGTGCAGAGACGGTGGACACAGAGCTGAGAAGCTTGGAGGCGAGCTGCATTGGCGACCAAGCGTGGGCGCACCTTAGCCAGATCTGGATCTGAAGCAAAACTGAGAGGCGAGAGGAGGAGAAGGCCCGGCGCCGCAACGGTGACGACAACGGTGAGGAGGGGAGTGAAGGATGGGTGGTCTCAGAGTTGAAGGCGTCGCCTCCAGAGTCACCCAGAGGAGTTGACACAGGAGTCAGGCTGCTTGGGCCTCCCCAATTGATGGTCATATATGTGATTATTTAGACGACAGAAGCTCCTATTGTGATAGTAAAAGTAGTGCATATATTGAGCAATAATTGGCCCACCACCCAACCTAACATGTCTACACCACTACATGCAAAGATCGAACACGGCATAAGTTGTCAATTCTCCTAAATATATGTCTACGGCTTTGTTGCAATAGTTTTTTTTTTTACCCAAATCAAAATGTATTCAATTATTCATTCGGTAACAGGAGGATGTGGAGCATGTCATGTCAGAATAGCGGTGCTAGTGGTACAATTCTGCTGTCACAAGTACCAGCACTAGAAACAAGATAAAATCCTCAGAAAAAGAATAGCAAGGGTAAAGAAACAAACCAATTGACTATCTGCAACAGACGAATTTGTGTTGCTTGGGGTGGTAACAAGGGCGAGTTCCCATCCCGTTGGATCAAATCCTTTATCTTGCCATGCAGTGGTACCGGTGGTTGAAGCACCAGGATCTAATACAAATGAAAAAAATCCATCAATTATTTAATTAACGCAAGGTCCTTGACAGTCAAAAGAATTCAATCATGACTAATTACCTGTTGGAACAATGGCCAAGGCCAGAGCATTGCTTTCCTCTATTGCTGATACACCAGGGCTTGGATCATTTAAGCCCTAATGAAGAAAGGAGATTTAGATTGTCAAAATTAAAGCACTGAATATAAGCATTCGTTCACTTACCAGTAGATCACCAGTATCTGCCACCTCAGTCTTGGGAGGAGGCGAAACAACTTCGGTAACAGGAGGTATTGGAACAGGTTCTTCAACTGGTGGTTTTTCCTCTTCAACAGGAGCAGGAACTTCCTCTGATTCTTCAGGTTTGTATGTAAGAAGAAGCCTCTCAGGAAATTCCTGATGAAAGAACAATTAAAATTTAAAATTTCATGAATTGAATTCATTTGCGGTAATCTATGGAATACCTAAGGGCCTGTTTGGACGAGGATTGCTCTAGGATTTGGATCCAACCCCCCCCCCCCCCCCCCCCCCCAAAAACCCTAAGAGAACTCTATTCAAAACTAGTGTAGAAGGATGAATATGAAATTTAAGTTAAACAGCAGATATATGCAGTCATCTGTAGATGTGCGCAAAATGACAGTCAAAACAACAGATAAATATTCAAAACTAGTGTAGAAGGATGGATATGAAATTTAAGTTAAACAGCAGATATATGCAGTCATCTGTAGATGTGCGCAAATTGACAGTCAAAACAACAGATAAATGGTGTTGGCATTTTACTACCACACGAAACTTATGGCTCAAGGATGAAAAGTGCCATCTTTGGTTTACAGTAAAACCATGGGATAAAGAATTTACAAGGTTTAGGCTAAGGAATTGCATGCTGAGATTCACATATATCCATTAAAAATACTATAATCTTGTCCAAAAACATCCATTTCAAATGCTCTAGGAGGCATTGAAGTGTTTGTCATGACACACATTGTATCTATTAGTTTTGTAAGGCTCTCCTGTTCTTGAAGAGAATTACAAAAGCTCCCCTGATGAGTACCGTTTGGTCTTAAACATTAGGTTAAAGCAGCCTCATCACTGAAGAACAAACGAAACAACAAGCACAATCTGCTTTGCCGCTTTCCCAAGTGACTAAGCAATCATTCCCTAAAGTACAAGTTGGAAGCAACATGATTGATAGGATAAAAATGTGTAAATACACCAAAATGAGAAACATTAAGTTAAATGGTATCACTTAAGTACTGACCAATGGTTCTCGAACTGGAACCATACGCGGAGCCTCCCTCACGTACTCCTCCATAGTCACAAGAAATGTTTGTGGTGGCTGAGGAAAAATTCTTAAATAAGATGCCGTGCAAAAAAAATGCTATCAATAGTGAACAATTAGGCAACCAGTGCAAACCCTCACCTCCCTCAGAGTGGGAAATTGAAAATTCCTCGCAAGTTCTAGACCCCTGCAATTTTCATAGAAGTCGGATAGGTTCCCAGCCTGCATCAATAACCAAACCAGGTAAACTAAGAATGAGCAAAATACACTCACTTTGATATTTTCAGAATCTAGATATACTCAAACAATATTGTCTTCTGGGCTCTGAAGTTACCTGTTGGCCAGCCCTCCTATAAATTTCAAGGGCTTTATGTGCTTCATGTCTTGGCATCTCAAAAAACTACACCCAATAACAAGATATTAGCATATGCAGAATGTTGGTCACCATGGAGTAATATATTGCCACTTGAAGAGCATCTTTTACCTTGTCAACAAGGTTGATAATTCCATCATTTATCGCACAATAAATTTTGAAGCTCTCTTTTAGCACCTGTCAAAAACAGAGCCACACTCTTTTTAGTCATTCACTCCATCTGCAAATCAAAGACAGAGCACTGAAGGAAATATTTGTCATTGGCCAGGAATGGATATGCATTGTATACACATAAGAAGAATCAACATTGCATGCCAGTGCTTAAAAAGTATCTAATTGGACATAAATGCAAACTGTAGAGCTATAGCAAAAACAATACAAAAATTGTTCCGCTTTCACCAATATCATTTAGATAGGTTAAAGAGCTGGGAATGATAAATGAGTTTATAAAAGAATAGCCTTCTGGTGAAATTAAATAAAAGCTTATAAGCCTAGAAGAAGAGGAGCAGTAGAGGCTAGGGCACAAATAAATCCAATGACCAAAACTAGAGCTTACCAAAGCTAGAGCATATTGCACCAAGTAGTTGTTATTTGCAGCTCCTTCTGGCTGTAATACCAAATGCAAAGTGATGTTATGTTATACCAAGAGAAAAAAAATAATAGAAATTGAGAGATCTCATATCTAAGACTTGTTAGCCTAGAGTTAAGAGATAATTACCCGACAACCAATAAGTCGGTATAATAACTGCTGCAAAGCTGGCAACTGCTCTAACAAATCCTGAGACTCTAATTCTCTGGTTCTACTGTGTCCCTGATGACAAAATAGAATGGGTTGAAGCAGTGATTAGTGAGCTAGATTAGATACTGAAATTTAATATGCGTGATCCTCAAAGCTAATCAGTTGTGGTACCAAAATGAGATATAATGTTTCAGACCTTTTCAGGACCTGGACCTTGTTTGGACAAACGCTCAGCTTCAACATCATACTTCAGGATCCTGAAGCATTCCAATCTTTCCTCCAAAAATAGTCCATATGTACGAACCCATGCAGAACAGTCCCAAGCTGGACAACACTTAACATTAGTACTCCCTCCAGTCACAAAAGAGTGACATTTTGGGATGTGTGTAGTCAAACTTTGTAAATTTGACTATCGATATTTTCGATGAATATTTACGTTGGAAATGTGAAAATAATATGTGTAGATTTGTCTCGGAAAGTACTTTCATAGCATTGTAATTTTATCAGGTTTTATTAACATAATATAATAGAAATTAGCGGTCATAGTTGCATTTTGGAGACCGGTCAATGTCCAAAACGTCACTCTGTTGTGACCGGAGGGAGTGCATAGGGAGATTAAAAGGTAATAAGCAGGTCAGTGGGAATTTCCTATCAAATGAAGAAATACTAAGTGCTAACCAATTGGGCTGGAGTCGTCCTTGAAGTTTGAGAGCTGCAGAATCCGTCCCCTTTGCGTAAAATTAAGAAGCTCTTCTCGAAATGTAGGATCACCGTCCCGAAGAAGTCTATGGATCACTACAAGTGTCTTCAATGCTACCTGTATGTTACAAAAAAAGGCATAAAGAAAATTAACTGCCTGCTTATGAAATTCTGAAAGATTACTGGTGGTTTTTTTTGGTCAATCATTACACATGGCTATGAGAATACAGCATTACAGAAATTGAGTAATGGACTCGAAAACAACCAGCAAAATACAGCATAACTGAAATTGAGTAACGGACTTGACAACAACCAGCAAAATGAGGAATAACGGATCTGTTACAACTTGTGAGAAATTAAAACCACCAGTCTAGGTTACATTGGAAATCATGGATTGCCAACGTAATACAGCAATTGCAACTTCCTACTGAACTCCACTAAACGACTTGTAAGACATTACTGGAAACAGTCTCACTGTACAGGATAGTCGGATACCATTCCAAAGTCCATAACGCATGGAAATAGCCAATCATCCAAAACAGCATCAACAAAAACCATAAACAAAAGACCAACAACAGAAATCCCGAGCGAGTGCAGCACTTACAATCCAATTGCGGGTCTTGGCAAGACGGCGGGCGAGCGCATGGATGCAGTAGGCAACGTCTGCCCGGGGCCTAGCGATAGACGTCGCCCCGACAATCTCTGCAAAACCACCACACACCGATGACGCATCAGACACCAAACTCAACCAAAAAGCGCGCACACCTTGTACCCTCCCCTCGCAGCCCCGCACTTCGAGGCACGATCTAATTATAAACCCCAGAAACCCTAAATTAGGCGAAAAATTAATATGCGGAAATATAGGGTGCAGGAACGAATCAACGCACTGCGCAGATGGCGCTCCTTGGGCGGGCGCTCCACGTGGTTAGTCGCCTTCACGATCGCCACATCCAGATCCTACAAAAGCAAACAGCCGAGCAAATTCCGATCAAAACCACGCAGATCCAAGGCCAGGCACACGCTACAAACTAACCTGGCAGAGGAAAAAAACTAGGGTTTGGATGAATTTGATCAAACATAGGTAAAACAAAACCCGAAAAACGGGGGGAAAACACACGGGAGCTCTGGATCCGGACCTTGAAGTCGGAGTTGAGGTTCGCGAGGCTAACGGAGGTGGTGTCCTTGATGGAGCCGTACGCCTTGCGCCAGCTCTGCATCGAAGCCATTCCTGCGCGGCCGCTTCGTCCCCCGCCGCCGCCGCTGCTCCTCCTCGCTTCGCTATTTTTGGCGTTTCGGCTCGGTTTTTGGGTGGTATTTTTTTGGGTTGGCGTGTCAAATTTGGCGACGCGGAGAGCAACAGAGTGTAATAATAATAACAAAGTAGGGGCTGCTTTTTGTGAAGCTGCGTACCAGCCGACAGCCGGCGGGTGCGTTTCGTCTTTCGACGACTTCTCTCGTGGTTTACGAGCAGAAGGTTCGAGACATTTGAGAATTGAGAGATGTTCCTGTTTTGCATGGACCCCCTCTAAACTAGTGAAATTTAGTTTAGCGTGGGTTTTTATGTTGTGTCTTTTAACTTTTTAGTTTTTTGCGAGAGAGATTACGAAGAGAGAGAGAAAGTCGCATGTTATTTTAGTCGGTATAGTTAAAGTCAGTACATTTTTAGTTTTTTGCGAGAGAGATTACGAAGAGAGAGAAAGTCGCATGTTATTTTAGTCGGTATAGTTAAAGTCAGTACATTATGTATTACAATCGACTAGTAGACACCGTTTTAAAAAACACACTGTTTGACAGCTAGTTACTGTAGCAAAAGTGAAAAAGCCACAATCACATTTGAACGCACCTTATTGAATATGTGTCACTAAGGCCATGTTAAAAGTGTTGTGTGTCTTTTGAATTTTGGTTATGCCTTTTTATCTTTTGTTTGATTGTAAGAGAGATTAAAAGAGGAAGTGACACTCGTATTGAGAAGTTATTCTGTTCAAAACGACTCCTACAATAACTCCTACGAATAGAAATCACATTAAGAACTTACTCAAAAGCTAGTTTTTGAAAGATAAAAGAGGTTGTTTGAAACAGAATCTAAATGTGGTGTTTTCAAAGAATTCTACTGCTCTTCACTTAATGTAGCATGTTGAGCTAATTCATAGAAAACTATATTTTTCTGCATCTTATTTGCTCGTGACATAATAGCACTAGCAGTTCTAGTTCTTATACTGGTTTTACATTTATGGCTCATTTACATCACAGAAATTTCAATAGGAAACATCTCAATTCCTACGCAGAAATTCACAATTATGAGCATAAATGTAACCGGAAGTGCAAGGTCTGATGTGCAATTTAACAACCATGCCTTGCTTGATTCGCTGTCTGAATCTTCTTTTTCGCGCTCTTTTTTTGGACATAAATAACGTGATGATATGGTTGATTCTTTTCGCGACGGCTTATAGCTGTAGTTATAGCTTTGGGCTTTAGCTCTTAGCTGTTAGCTTCTAACTTTTAGTTTTTTAATTTTGTCTTTTTTGTTTTTTTGGTTTTTAGGGGTTTTTTTTTTACCTTTTTTGTATTCTTTTGTATTGTCTGTGATGGAATAAACTATTTTTCTATTTTAATTTTTTAAAATTTAATTACGCTGAAAAGGTTATCAACAATTACAGTGCAAAAAAACCCTCAAATAGTGAAAAAAGCTAAAGGTCCAAATGAGCTACTTCTAGTAGCCAAAAGCTCTCCTAAACAGTCCAGCTTTTTAACCAGCTACTGAGAATCTAAAAATCTGCGGAAGGCACAATTGTATTGGGACCGAGTAGCTGCAATAGCCCAGCTTCTCACAGATTCTGCGGACTAGTGCCACTTAAATTTCAAGTTATTTACCCGCAAATGCCACTGGTTAAATACACCTCCCACGACCCATCCACCCGGCCCATATGTCCCGGCTCCCATCAGAATCCCACGACTAGTGCCGAGGGTTTCCTCCAGCGGCGGCGGCGCGCATCCTTCGCCCCCCACCCGGCCGCCTTCGGCCTCGTCCTCCGGCTGGCCGCATCCCTCGCCCCCCACCCGGCCGCCTGTCGCTCATCGTCCCCCACCCGGACGCGAGCTGGGTGGAGCCGGACCCGGACGACCTCGTCTTCCCCGCCCGTGACCGCGCTGCGCTGTGGTCGGACTCGTCGTCGGACGGGGAGAGGCGCGAGGAGGCTGAGGTGACGAACGAGCCGTTGGAGCCGCCCCAGGAGGCGGCGGACGAGGGGGCGGTGGCGAAGGGAGGGGGCGTCACGGTGGTGGAAGATGCCGCTGGAGGTGCTGCGGCTGTGGGCGCTGCGCATGGCCAGGAGCGCGTGGTCGGTGCCCGTCGCCGTCGCGCTGCTCGGCATTGCCGTGTTGGGCCGGCGGCGGCAGAGCAAGGCTGTGGCGCGCGTCGGGTTCGTCCTCAACGAGAAGGTCAGGCCCTTGGCCTCTTTTCCGGCTATGTCTTGTGCTAATCACTTAACCTTGTGCCGCTGTGCTTGTGTAAGCGTCTGATTTGTCAGTCGTGTTAATTGAGATGTTGCTTCCTGTATCACTTTTACAATCTGATACTGAACATAGCAACAAAAAAAGCTCCTTGAGAGTTGAGAGCCTAGGTGCTTTCGTTGTCTACAATACATGATGTTAGTGTAGTCTCACTCTGGGGAGAAACTCTAGGAAGCTCCTTGTATTGTGTTAACCTGAAGGAAAAGCAGAGAGGGAAAAAATCTCGATGAGATTTGAAACACCCCGAAAAATTCAAAATTTTTGAAATTTCTTGAATTTCTTTTGAATTCGGATTTCCTTCCCTTTTGGCAAACATCAGCGAAATACGCTTTCCTTTTTGGTCAATTCCGTCTTCTCCTCTCCCCTGGCGTCGCCTGCGCACACCGCCTCCCCACCGCCTCTGCGTTCGGCTGTTGCACACATCGCCACCCCTCTGCTCCAAATATCGGCGCTGCACTCCCTCGCCCATCATTATCCCCGTACGCCTTGTCCCACTGGTCAGCGAGCCTCTCGGCTCATCTCCTCACGCGAAGCGCCGGCGACTGCGTACCCTCTCGCCGCTGCAAAAATCTTGCTCTTCTCACGAGTTCTACTATCCACGGGTCAAATGGTCGTACCGTTGGGCAGAGGCCTACTGCCAGCTCCCTCTCACAACGCCTGTGCCACTCCAGTGTGTGTCCCTTCCCACCCGGCGTGAAGCGAACGCGACCGGGAGAAATATCCCGTAGCGGCAACCGCCTTACACCAGCTATAAGAGCCTAACTCCACCTTCCGGCAACTTCTGGCATCCCCACAAACCTCCACCCACAGTCAATTAGAACCTCAACGCCAGAGTCGCCGGCAATTGAAGTCTCGGAGCCGGTAAGCCCTAGAAGCCAAACTCACGATTTGCTCGATTACATTCCGATTCCTTTCGCTAATACCATCTCTGGTATCCCTTGAATGCATGGGTGAACTCGCCGGAGTCCGAGCGTTGGCCTAGAGCTCTGGCGGCGGAGACCCGTGTTGGCCGGAGTACCCTCTCCGTGGCCGGCTCAACTGAGCTAACCCCGAGCTTCATCCTCACTTCTAATGTGATCCCTAGGTTCTAGAGATGGTAAAACCACCGCCAAATCAGAGCAAACCCTACCGGAACCCCTAAATGCCGTCGTGGAGGCCGCTGCCTTCCCGGCCACCGCTAGCCACCACCGCTTTCCCTTGTGCTCCCCAAATGCCCAAAAGGGGCACTATACTCGAGAGGTACCTCCAGGTGAAATCAATTTTCCTCTGGTGTATCGTCGCCGCCGTACCACCGTGGCCCATTTCCTCTGCTTCCCGCCGGGAGTGTCGTCTGGAGGTTGAAGACGACCTCCCGGGGCGACGTGGCCAATCGTGGACGTCGGTGTCCATCCATCCGGAGTGTCCGCCTCGGTTTGAATCGCGACCGCTGATGCGGTTACGGCTCCTCATCCGAGCGCCGGCGCTCACGAGATCTGCTCCGTCGGTGCCGTCTGCGCGTCGGCCATCGGACGGGCGCGCGCGCATGCGCCTGGCCTCACGGCCGCACGTGCGTGGGCCACGGCCTGCTCGGCCGAGCGCGGAGCCAGGCCGGTGGGCCGGTCTGGCCGTGCGGGAAAAAGGCCGCCGGCTGCACTGTGCGTTTGGGGGCGGGCTGCACTGTTCAACCAAGCCGGCCCAACACTGTTCCCACCTTTTAAAAATTCAGAAAAATCCCCAAAAATCCCAGAAAAATCTACAAACCCCAAAAATATCAAAATATACCATTTTGACCAGTTTAAGATCCTAAATTCAAATATAGCATCCATTCTTTCAAATTTAAATTCTAAAAGTTTAACCTTCACCATTCCGCAAACTTAGCTCTTTAAATCCAAGTTCCATCGTTCTATCCAATGGAAAATTTTATAAGTTTAAATTCCTCCGTTTCGCTAAAGTAAATCTCAATAAAACCCAGGTCCATCCAAATTCACAGATTAATCATCCATTTGTAAATATCTGCCTTCTGTTTCAAAAATAAGTTCAACACCTATATTACTCATTCGACCATCCTAAACCTATCAAATCCACTTCTCACCCTATTAGCCAACCAAGCTTTATCACATTCCGACCAACCAACCTAGCCCATTTCTTTTTATGTTATTTCTTGTTTTTAAATTGCATTTTGTTCCCAGCTTGCATCCCGCAAAACAGGAACTTAATTGACTTCGTTTTATACGCTAGTGATCGGACCAAGCGGGTTGGTCAACTGAAGGACAACAAAGGAATTTGAAGCTGGTCAAGAAGATCAAGAGCAACAAAAAGAAGGTAAGTTACATGTTTTTGATCATGTTGAATCCCATGACATGCCTATTATCTAAGTAATGTAGTTTCATTATGAATATTTGTGAAATGTTATTTGCTTAACATGAAATATTTAGAATGACATGCTATTTAGATAAGTCCTACCACTAATACAAGCCCTGTTTACTTTGATGGTCATATTCACCTTGACAACCATAGTAATTATTGAAGTATTGTATAAATGTATGTACCCTCATCTCATTCAACACTACACACTACTAAGTGACTTTGGCCGTTGGCCAGTAGGTTTGAAAAACCCCGGACTTAAGGTAGGGTGGTATGGGACGCCATACCCTAGGCTAGTAATGTTGGTGTGCAGGGTGGGGTAAAGGTGTTGCGTGAAACCGTGCGGCGGATTTCGCCCATCGCTTTACCCTTCAACATATACACTATTAAGGTTTGAACCGTGTACTAGTAGATTTGGAAAAACCCGATCTAGGGTGAGCGTGCCCTAGAGCGGAGGTGCCGGTGTGCACAGTTAGGGTAAGGGTGTTGTGGGAGACCGTGTGGCAGTTTTCGCCCACCGCTTTACCCTAGAGTGGAGGTTGCGGACCTCAGGAAAAATATAAGGGCAAGAACCTTGTGTTAAGTAAAAGACACAGTGATCGCCCAACCACAAGTGTTGATACGTCAACCCTGGTCTAGTAGCTGCTCAAATTCGATTGAACCTCTACAGACGCAGTTTGGAGGCACCGTGCGAGTCCATACGGAAGGGGCTGAGCAGGGCCGTATGAAAGTTGGTTATTTTATTTGAGCAATCTGACCGATCGATCTGAACTTCGATCACTTGTTATATGAGCCGCACAATAGTAGGCTAAGGTAAGTCATGAGTTGCCTGAGCTTACTGGGAGGCCTACTAGGTAGAGGCTATATAAAGAATTGAACAACGAAAAGCCTTGTTTTCTTAATGTCAGAAGTGGAATTAAAAAATCTTGTGGGTAAAGCAGGACAACTCTGCAGAGTGAAATAAATGGTATTCGAATACGCCGTGCTTCCGGTTAATGAAGCTGTGTTAATTGGGTGATTCCAACAACGAGGCATAAGTAGTATTTATGATGTTGTTAAATTGAGTAATGATGAGATTTTATCTGATAACAGAAAACCCCTGATCTTAAGGAGCAAGGATTTTAAAATTTTATTTGATTACAAATAAAATTGCATCCACCTCTTAATAAAACACTATACTCCCCTTCCCTTGAGAATCCTGGCATATAGTTATATATTATTTTCCACATATGATTTGCTGAGTACGGGGTTGGAGTACTCAGGCTTGCAAAATTTCTCCTCCCCAGATATCAGAAGAAAAGAAGATACTGCGAGTGTTCGTGTTAGGGTTACGTCTGCACTCAAGTGTTCCTGTGGAGTTTTCTTCGGCTCGTTTGTATGTAAGTTAAGTTTTGGGCTCGGACGACCGTATTATTACTAAAGTTGACCATTAGGTCTTATTTCATTGAAATTAACCTCTTTTAAATTGTTCGTGAGCAGGCTTGATACACTGTTAATCCGCAACGGAACTCCTGGGCTGTTGCGGTTGGTAAGACGTCCCTGTTCCAAAAAATGGGGGCGTTACAATATTGTCTAGCTGTCATGCTCGTCTGAATGTATACTGAGATTTTCATCACCTCTGCAGAAGGCACCCCGATTCAAGGCCCAAGCATCACGTCTGAATGAACCCAACCCATTGGTGCGGCGAGCTCCAATCATAAAGCATTTACTTCCTGCCAATGGAGTGACCCCGTGGCCTGTTCTGGGGCACCTGTGAGCACTGAGATCCACGAAATAGGAGCTAATACAATTGCCCAGAGTCACTTGGCTTGCGAGCAACCAAACAGTCCCATAAAGATTTAGCCGCTACTTGGAAACACACTTGTGGAAGACACCTTATGTTATGTTCCCCCTTGACGCGGGATGTCGTTTGGGTCTTTTCTACTTGATGTTTCCTTTGTACCTGTGTTTATTTTTTTCTTCTTCTTCTGTAGACTTGATTTACCTTATGTGCTTGAACAGTGTGGATATATATGACTAAAGAATCCATAAATCCTTACAGAATGGAAGTTTGAAACTATGCTGAGCTTCCTTTCACCACTGCTGATCTAATTGTTTCCTCAGTGGAGAATGGTATTTGATCTCGTCATTCCAGAAGTGCCTGACTAGGGAATTCAGAACAGGCCTAGAATAGCCATATCTATGAAATGAATCGATGTTTCTGTTTCTTAGACATCTTCCTGTGTTTACATTAGAGGATGGGCCTGTTCTTTTTGGCTATGGCTTATGGCTTTTGGCTGCGGCTGGTGCCTTTTGGGCTGTTCGTGTGAGAGATTACAGAGTAACATAAATTCATGTGTGGTTTTTACAGATATAAATGAAGTCGGTACAATATGTACTACAATTAACTAGTAGACCCTATTTTAAAAAAAAATACTCCGTTTAAAAGTTAGTTACTGTAGAAAAGCCAAAAAGCATCTTTTAGAAGCTGAAAAGAACAGGACCGATATATAACTCGCTCCCCTGAGAAAAAGCAGGTGACACCGCGACTTTGGTGATTCAACATTGAGCTGCCTAGAATGCTACTGCTCCTTTACAATTATCTATTTCTATCTCTCATTTTATACATTGTCATTAATCCAATTTGATTATTATAGAAAAAATTTTATCTAGTTGATGCCGGTTATCCTAATAAAAAGGGATACATAGCTCCGTACAAAGGGCAAAAGTATCACTTGCCGGAGTTTCAACGAGGAGGGCGCCCAAGTGGCCAAAAGGAGGTCTTCAATCATGCTCACTCCTCTCTTCGTAATGTGATTGAACGTGCGTTTGGCGTGCTAAAGATGAAGTGGCGAATTCTATTGCATATGCCAAGCTATATGCTAACGGCTTGATGGCTTCAAGACGATAGATAGTACCATAGAAGTTCCTTTTGATGATGATATGTGCGTCTTATATGCCTATGAACACCTTTTGTACGTTCCTTTTGTATGGTGACATGGTAGTTATCCATATTAATATTTAAAATTATGATTTAGAGTCAAATTTATTGTCAGGAAATTTTAATATTAGTTTCTCAATGTTTGAACTAAGTACTACAAATTTACAACATAGATGTTTCTTCTATCAATACATAATCAGGACATCAACTCACCTAAGAGCATTTCAGACAATACATCTATCAGGATACCAGCTACACAGCTAGAATCCAGGATGCCAAACAGGCTAGCTACTCAGACCAGCTAGCTACTCAGAATCTCCAGCTTTAGCACAAATATTTAAGTAAACGAACTGAATGCTAATAAGTTAACAAACTATTTAAAAAATTATCTCGATAAATTAAACTATAAGCCAAGAAAATAACAAAGAGAAGTACGCATGGCTTCTCCCTCCGCCTTTCGGCTGTTCTGTTGCATACACTGCCCCTTCGATGCGAAAACAGAACCGACAACCGTCGATCACGACAGGTTGCAGGACTGAGTGGACTCGTCCTACCACGCAGAATTCCTCTGTTTTCAAATTCATAAAAGAAGAAAATGAACTGTCGGTTATTATATGCCTGGCTATTCATTTTATGGCTACAAAAAGAAGCTATAATAGTGTCATAAACGTCTCAAAAGAATGTAACACCAAATCTTCTAATGATGTTTGCATGAAAGCAATTGTTCGTCGATATTTTGTCACAAAACTGTATTGATCTTCACTTTTATGTTATTTACTTTTACAAACCGGAGACTTTTGCGTGAGAAAGGTAAAAGGAATAATGAACAATCCGAGGGCAAATTATTAGCGTTGCCCTATGATCATCAATCCATGATAAAAAAAAGATGAAAGATAACTAATTTATAGCCCATTATTGTCTTCCAGCTTACCTAATACTTGCTCGGTACCAAATTCAGGTTTATAAGAAACCATGATTTCATGATTGTTGCTAATATTATGCTATTTGGTAAACATTTTTGTTCCACAATGATTGTCTACTTAAACTCTATTTAGGTGCACTTTGGCTGTCAGTGCATGATTCCATTTTGCTGAGCTTATTTTTTGGAGCTAGAATTCCATTTCGCCAAGCTATTGTATACTCGTAAAGTACGCTCAAAACTATATACCTCCAAAAACACGACGAAGTAAAACAAATCAAGCAAACACCACAATAGATAGGACTTCACCTAGATTATACTCCCTCTGTTCTTTTTAACTTGACGTTTTTTATTTTTTATGGTCTCCCATGTTGATAAGTATGAATGTAAAATTCCGGTCCTAATGACCAGATGAGAAAATATTGACTCATCTTGCAAGTCAGTAACACCGCAGCAATTGGAAGCTTATAGCTAGAAACAGGAAGATATTTCAACAAGAGATGAACAGAGTACAAGAGCCTGTCCAAATAACAATGTAGTATAGAGGGATATTAGTATTATGATATTAAAATCAAGGGATAAAAAGCTTCACTATTTGTTTGGAGAGTGGGAGGATAGTTGAAGAATTTGTAGTGCAACTAAAAAGTTGTGGCTCCATAGTTGTGCGCTAGACATTTACATGCTCTTCACCTGTATTGTAATAGCTTGGTATACTACTTTTTGGTGCATAAGGGTACCCCGGCCCCCTCTGGGTTTACTAAAACAAAAGGACACAAACGTAGCAAACACATAAATGCAATTCTGTAATCACATACCATCTGTAAGAATATGAGGCTCAAGCTATATATGTCAAATCTATCAGGAAGGTTCAGCTGTCAATGAAAAAATGCTGCATTAGCTCAAGCAATTATCTTGATTGGAACAATTATCTTAGAGAACTGACAGAAAATAAAACAGTTTAGCCAAGGATTTAAAGAATACCTGCCACAGGACTGGAGATAAAGCAGTTGCAACTGGAGCAGGAGTAGATGGTGTTTATGTGCTCATCATATATTGCTCTGGAGCTGCATACCTGCCAAGCATTGATAAAGCTTCAACCAAATCCCTAGTCAAACTATATTCTAGCACATTATAGCCTAAACTTCAAAAGGTAACAGTTATCTTGGAATTTTTATGCCAGCAGTTCAGTTCCTGATCATGAAGGTAGCTTTGAGTACCTTGGATCTAGAAGGAACTCCTTAGGAATATAGTTGATGCCCACTTGTAAGTCAGCGGCTGCTCCAAGATCGATAATTTTGAAGGTACAAGATCCTATCAGTAGAAAAAAAATTGAAAAGATTAGTACAAAAGATTTTAGCAAGAGATTGCAAACAATATATATGTTGGTTATTACCTTCTGAAAATATCACATTTTGGGGTCTGTGGACAATCCCTGTCGAATGAAGTCCATCAAGAGCAAATAAGAATTGTCTCATCACTGTTTGAATAATCTTATTCTCTCGCTATTCCCTTTGGCAAAATCTTGAACATCTCCAAGAATCTTTGTCTCAGCCTGATTAACCACAAAAAGATTTGAACAGTCAAGTGTTAACTAAAGAAGAAGTACTCCATGGTAATTTAATTTTGTTATGGCTTCTGTCGAGTTGAAATGAATGTCATGGACTTATCCTGCCTCCTTACAAATAGATGAGAGAAGAAAGAAAAGGTTGCCATGCAATGAGAATGATGACGTTAACAAAAGGAACCTATCTGACTGTTCTCACTAACTTCAGTCGTCTGTTCCTACATGCCCTCTAGTAAGGCATTTCATCATAAGAGCTCATGACCCCTAATAAGCTCGAAAATTCCAGTTTAGGTCAGTAAGGTAGCACAGTCCTGGACAAATATAACTGATCTCTCACCATCAAGTTGACAAGAACTGGCCAATTAACTGCATCATTCTAGTGCATCTCAGTAAGTTAACACAGTTCCAGACAAATATAATTGAGCTCTCATCATCAAGTGGCTATAATCAGTTCATTGACCACAGTTGATGCACACAAGCAAATAGCATAACAAACCTAAGATAAAGAACTGATTGACTGAAGTCATGCAAGCAAGCAACCTGGTCGACCTAAGATTATCATTCAAGTCTGATGGTAGCACTTACATTGTAAGGGAACTCCTCGCTTTGCATGAGATCAACAAGCGTATCCTCACCTTCATAATGCCAAATAAGCCAATATTCATCAGCTCCCTTACCTTTAGCTTTGCTCTAGAAAAGCAATATGCAATGTGAGTTTTACAAATTGATCAAATTAAAGTAAACCAAGCTAAGTCTATTGAGAGAATGGAAAACAAGCTGCAACATAAGCACCCAACTGATAGTATACCTCACGAAAGCCATAAACAATATCTGCACAGCTGCTGGCCCATGCCCTCCTGACGCGCTCATTCATCCATATCTCCACATGGCCTAGATCATCCACTTAACTGACACATAAATAAAGTGAATACGTTATACTCTTTTAGTGCTCTTCAAAAGCTTGTTTCACAAAACTTTCATAGGGTTTTAGGCTTTGAGCTAACCACCTGAAATCTTTTGAGTTTTGTATCAGCAACAAACTACGCAACTGATTTACATATCACAACAACCATAATAGTGCACAGGCCCCCCTTCTTTGCAAGGTACATACTATCAACATGTACTCACAAACACATTTTCACTTTCTTCATGAGCAACTTCAATTTGTCCTCCAACACTTCAATTTACCCGGTTACTCCATTTTCTCCGCTAAGGCAAACAGCAACCATCAGCAAACAAAACTCTTGTACAAAACTGGAGCTTTTACATTCGGATGCACGCATGGGTGTTGGTTACCTTCTCCGCCGCTTTGGGATCAGCCAGCGACGCCTTGTACACGACTCCGAACGCACCCTCGCAAAGCTTCTTCCCGAGCACGAAGTCGTCCTACACAAGCAACCAATTAGCACCAATCGAAGAAGCGCAAAGGAGTTAGGGCTCGGAAGTGTGAAGTAAGCACCTTGCGGAAGGTGGGGCGGAAGAGGCGCTCGGCGAAGGCGAGGACGAACATGTCGAAGAAGCCCGGGGCGACGCCGGGGGTGGCCCAGAGGTAGGACGTGGCGGCGAGGGCAAGCGCGACGCCTGGGGCGGTGATGGTAAGTCCATCGTTGTGGGGGAGCGTGCTGCGGTAGATGATGTCGCCGCAGGCCATCACAGTGCAGGGCAGCCCCACACCCACCGCCTCCACCAGCTGCCACCCCAGCTCCGCCGTCACCGGCCGGAACGACGCTGCGGGGCTCCGCGGCAGCCGGCGGCGGAGGGTGTCGTGGCCGGGGAGGAAGGAGTGGAGACGCCAAGGCTACTAGTGACCATTCTGTTTTTTCTAATTAAAAAATACGGCTTACACTATTTATTCGTGTGCTAGTTTTGTCTTTCGAATTATCGTCGCGAGATAATTCAAACGTGTGTGATCAGAGGGGGTTTGCCACGTGGCATGTGTCCACCTGTCAGTTAACTATAGATGCAAGTGGCTGGGCGCGCAGGCTCCCAGCTTGCGGGTGAACGTAGGTGGTAGTTCTTATAGACCACAGCTAACTGATGAATAATATCGATTGGTAGAAAGTAAAACTAAAAAATAGTTGAAAATGTTGGAAAGAACAGTTTTTCTTTAGAAAAAAAGCTAAATTTGGCAAACATGGGGTTACATGTTATTAGCCCCACATGTCACTATGTCAGTGATTGTAGAAATAGAATTGATGGCTTTGTTATCTCGTTGTTTTTATTCTGTATTAAGCCATTATTAACTATTAATTCCTCGTGTACTCTCTAGATTTTTTGGGGTTACCTATGTTAATTTTAGTTTTGTGCGAAATTTGTAGGCAAGGGAAGATAGACAAGGAGATAAGCATCAGCTTCAGTGAGCTAGGGCCTAGAATTAGCTCTCGGGTGTGATTGACTCACAGGATAGCTGAAATATCTGGGATGCAATTACCTATCACTAATCGGCTAATCACCACTGTACTTGCATGAAATGCGTCATGTTTCATACGAATCAACAAGAGTACTTGTCAGAGGATTACAGAGTTTTTGTAGCTAGGTTGATCAAGAGCCCGAATGGACTAGTCACGTTTAAGTTGTCCCTACTTCACGTGCTTAAAAGGGACTTTTCCATTGCCAACAGCCAGATGGGCCGAGAACATGGGCACATAGCCCATTGGTTGCCCAACCAAGCCGGCCCCGTGGTAGTAATGGTCGAGCTCATTTGGCGCTTTTAACTAGGGTTTTTAAGGCTGGGTCGTGCAGGCTTGATGGATGCATCACGATTTTGGCCCACGTCACCTCTATCATTCAGTACTAGGGATGGCAATTGTATTTGTTTATCCGTGTGCCCGTGGGTAAATACCCTAATGGAGCCGGGTATGGGATGTTTTATTTGCCTATGGGCATGGAAATAGGGGAATTCTCTGCCCATAGGGTAAACGGGCACGGGTATAAGTGAGCTCCACCCGTACCTGTCTCGCTCGTTTACCTGCGATATAGACTAACATGTGGACAGCCAACACTCAATAGTAGCATTGGAAATATAAAACACTAGTCTTCCTCCCCAAGACCCAAATCCAACCCCTGAGCCACCATCAACACTCGAAGCGCCGAAGCCCTCCCCCAAATCTTTACATCCACCGCCCTCATCCTCCTCAGTCCTCCCCTCATCCGACTACCTCCCACTTCCGCCTCCTGGCCGGCCGGGTGCTGTCCGCCCCTCCTCCCGCCTGGGCGCCCTGCCCTGCCGCGGCTCCTCCTCACGCCCACTATTGTCCCTCACTCCCACCTCACCTCTAGAGTCTAGATCCAGATCTACTCCTGTGACCCCGTCCTGCTTATGACGGATCATCGCTCTGGTCCTCCTCCTAGCCGCCGTCAATCCTCACGGCCGCCCGCCCGGCCTCCTCCTCAATGCCGGCCCCGAGCCCAACCCCTCCCGCTCGGCCTTGTCCTCAACACCAATCGCTGCGCCGACCCCCTCCTCTCGCCCAGTCTCATCCTCAACGCTAGCCTAACCCTCTCCTACCACCCGGTCGCCACCCCTCCAGAGTCCAGATCCAGAATCATCCTTTGGTCTCCCACCACTCACCCTGCCTGCCCGCCCCCACCTGGCCGCTGTCCCTCGGCCCCCTACTCGGCCACTTGCTCGCCCCCTCTCGGCCGCCGCCTCTCGCCGCCCCTCGCCCCCCCACTCGGCTGCCTGCTCGCCCCCAACCGGCCGCCTGCTCACCCCCACCCCCCACCTGGCCGATGCCCCTCACCGCTCCTCAGCCCCCACCCGGCCGCCTGCTTGCCACCAACTAACCGCCTGCTCGCCCCCACCCAGCCCCCCCCCCTCGCCCCTACCCGGTCGATGCCCCTCAGCCCTCACCCGGTCGCCTGCTCGCCGCCCCTCGCCGAATTCTCTTTCTTTAAATCAACTTTTCGTTGCTGCTTCTTGAAAGCCGATGCCTTAGTTATGCTCCATATTCATCTTTGATGCCTTAGTTATGCTCCATATTCATCTTTCCTTAACGTTTTCTATTCTATTGCTACATACATAGTCACATGTCTATCCTTTGTATACTCATGTTTTCATATGTGAACAAACTCCTTAGAGTAGTTACAATTTGTTGATGTGTAAGGAACTTTGTCAGTTTATATTCCCATTGTAATTGTTGAATGTGTGATGCACTGGTGATGTGTGAATCTGATGCACTATTATGAAAATTACTTTATTAAGGACATATATATTAGATGTCAATATGATGCTTATATGTATCCGTGAATGTGAATGTGATGCTATTATATTTTCTAGCAACAGCTGCTACTTATATGTATCTGTTATTAGTTCAACTCTCATATGGTGATTCTCAGTTCACGGGTAAACGAGCATGCCCATGGGCGACGGGTATAGGCGAGGTTCTTCGCCCGTCATCTTTCGTGGGTATACCCGTGGGCGTAATTCAGGATTGCGGCATGGGTATGGGCAAGCACTACTCGTGCCCGCCACACCCAATGCCATCCCTATTAAGTATTAGCCACCGCAGTCGGTCCTGGGACCAAAACCAGGACATGTGAGGAGGTTAAGGGTTTGATCATATAGATTTTTGATTCTAACTTTTATTTGAAAAAGATATAAACCAATATATACATCTAGCTTCTTCACTTCTTTTGCCTTGCCTCGTTCCGGGGATAAAATAGATAGTCACGGGCGCATCACGCACCTCACTCTACTCGCTCTCTTTTTCTAAAAAACGACCTTTTCAGCCACTAATATTTATTTTCAGTAAAAAATCAACCACAGCTAAAACCATCAATCAATATAAATAGGACCGAGGCAGTTTTCCCACCTAAACGAAGGCACACACAAGACCCCTTCGTCAAACATACACACAGAATTGATGGAGCACAAAGTTGAACACTGTGTAGGTACATGCTCTAATCATTGTAGTATGCATGTGAATGGATCGTTTAACTTATGTAGGACCAAGAAAGGTGACTAGAGGAGGATGAATAAGGGCCAATCTATTTAAAAGCTTTTTAAAATCTTTTTTAAAAATAAATTCAAAGCTCTTCACTCTAATAGTTACGAAAACTATGAAGGTCAGAGACAAATAATTACAGGAAAAAGATCTGAGCAAAACATGGTTTCACATGCCTTGGGTGAACAGACCTCTAAAGAGGTGGCGGTCTGACCACAACATTGGTGGCGGTTTGACCTCTAGTTCAGGAACAGAGTAAATCTCATCACCATTTTAAATCCAAAAATTGATGAAACTTTTGATCCACATCCTCAAATAACTTGAAACTTGAACAAACACCAGATCATGACCTTAAAAACCTATTCCAACTAAAGGTCAAAAAATAATGTAAGAAAATTAGGATCTATTGGCTCTTGAACCTTTGCTAAACCAAAATCGGGCTAAAACCACAAATTGACCCAATTCTCAAACAAAAGCTTCAAATCATGTGAAATTTGGTATGCATCTTCTCTAAGATGTTAGAAACCTATTCCATTCAACGATCAAGAAAATCGTTGCCAATGTTCTGACCTTTTTCCGTTTGAAGAAAAATTGAACCAAACTTAAACAAAAGAGAAAAAAATCTCGATATGCTCTTGCTTGTGAGTTCTTAATGATATAGATGATGTTGGATGGGTTCTCACATATCATAGAAAGTTAGATCACAACACGAACTCAAGCCAAAATGCCCATAATACCAAAATCCCAAAATCACTCATTCTTGAGCCAAACTTGGGCAAACACAAGAACTTGCAACGACAAGTGCCTAGATAGAAGAGATTTATTCTCCAAGACACGTTTTCATCACTTACACATCTTTATCACACAACAAGATCAAAGGGAGAAGAGGGAGCACAAAAAACAAGCGAAATCAAAATTTCATCACTTGAGCACAAGAGGTCAATACTTTGACGAATTTTGATCTCTATCGATACTTGAATATGAATGTTTACAGCCACTCTCTAGCTACACATAAAGTTTAAGGATGACAAAAAGCTTAGCCTTAAGAGTCTCTCACATCTCCCATAAGTTTCACCCCAAGAACCCTAATTATCCTCTCTATTTGGCATGGATGGCTTAACTCTAAGCCACTCCTCTCCACCTTTTTATAGTGGAGACACATTAGAAACCCTAACCAACCCATCTAATTGGGTTTCATTCACTTACATAGGCTAACCCGTTAACCTAACACCATATCGGATTTTACACTTACACGTGCACGCTTATCAAAGCACTCACATCCATTAACCCATTAGTGAATCAACACTTGATCCACTTTATATTTTTAGTATATACAAAACCTAAACCACTTAAACCAACATCGTGGTTTTGCACATCGCCACTTTTCAGTATTAGACAATTTACCAAAATACCCGTCTACCACCTTCTATGAAGCTTTTTGTTTTCTTTACCATGAAGCATCGCTCATACTTCAGCATCTTTTATGTGGGCTCAATGACTCATCGTCAAGTATCTCATGTATTCGAATCTCACCAAACTGTCCTCACTTGCAAATGACCCAAGACACTTGGCATACCACATACTTCTCCTCACACATGATGGCATCCAGTTTCCTTGACTGCTCTGGACCTCAGCTCCTCCCTTAGCTTAGTCCCGATCCAACTTGCCACTACCCGTCATGTCCACCGCCGGTAACTCCTACTTTGATTCCTCGTTGTCCTGGCTTGTAGCCACTTCGTAAGCCTTGATCATTTTCGGTAGCTCCTTGATCGTTTAGACCTCACTCCTCCTGAGCGTAGTCCCGACCCTTTTAACCGCTTTAGACCTAAACTCTCCTAGCTTAGTCCTAGTCCCATTCACCTCACCATGATGTAGTTTCGGAGTCCTACAACCAACACAAACAAGCAAACCGTCACGTAGCACCGTATAATACACAAAGTCATCAATTGACACAACTAATCAATGCAATGCACCATGCAACCAAACCATTGATCATAAATCTTGGACTAAATAATAAACTCATGTGTACATAAGCAATGACATAGGTCACTCAAACTCATCCCACGACTCAAAACCCTTAAAGACCAAGACCTGGCCGAGCCTCACTACCAAGCCGATCTGACCGCACCCCTGTAGCGATCAGACCGCTGGCGCTGACCGGTTTGAACCCAAAATCAGCATCAGTTGTGACCGTTGGTGGCCTCCGGTCTGACTACCACCCTTTGGCTAGTCAGATCGGCATGTCTACCGGTCATCCAAAAAATCTAACAACTTTACAAACTCTCAAAAATCAAACTCTGAAATATCTCTGAACTAAAAATTAATTATTCATCACAACTACAAAGTAACCTCAATATAGTCCCACAACTTAATCAAATTGCAAATGCTACCCCTACCGTTACCTTGTGATAAACTAATTTTTGCATACCTGAGTGCAGGTCGGTGGAATAAAATATCCTTGATCAGAAGATCATGGAGTGCTAACATGCCAGAACATAGATGCAAGTACTTCTTTATCGGGGTCAAATGTAACTAAGCTGTTCGTGCAACCGAGCAGAGCTAAAAAAAAATCTCCTGTACATTTAACTGGCAATCATGCATGCATTCTGTGCATGAGTTTAAGCTCCCGCTGCTTGGTTACTGTGCTGCATGATTATTGTGTCCCGAATACAAAATGATTTTTTTGGCAGTCAGTGGAGAGTAGCTTAAATAAAGTTTGCAATACGTGAAATGAAATCTTGATGCTGTTCTTGTTTAGATATTTCGGCATTGTATAGTGCATCAGCCAGATCACAAGGCCACGTAGTCCGCAGTTGCAAAATAGAATAATATTTAAACACATTCCTTCCGTTCAAAAAAAAAAAGTTAAACACAATCCTTCTTCCTTGTAGTTTTGTTATTTAGCGTTTTGGCTCTATGTCACCTGAATACCTTTTCAAAACTGAATTATGATGTTATTTCTTTTGAGTATAAATGGAAATTGTATCATGAAACATACACTACGCACACAATTTCGCAGTTATTACATTAATGCCTATAGATTGATTTCTAATGAAAAAACATATAGGCTATAGCATGGTAGAATATTGTTCAGGTAACCTGGATATGATTTCTTGTCCTTGGGATGACTAGGATCCTTCTAATGAAGCTAGTTTGTACATAGAATCTCTAAATAATGTATATCCTAGAATTATTTAAAGACATCTCATAGTTTGTTAGGATGCTAGACAAAAATATCTTCTGAGTTTCGGCTCTGAACTTGAAGCTTGGTTCCTTTGTGGTGGCCATGACAGAAATATGCTTCGGTTTCAGTTGAGCAAAAAAAAATTTGTCCTGAAAATACAGTATATATTTGTATGCATATATTTCTCAATTATATTATCGAACCACCTATAGCTAGCATAAAAAAAACATGGACTCAATTTCTTGTCCTGACAATGCAATTTCTTGTCCTGACAATGCATGACTAATCCTTCTACGAAACAAACATGGCAACAACAATAATCCATACAAGAATCTCTTATCTCTTATCAGAACTCTGAAACAAAATGGAGCTGCGGAACACCTAGAGCTGCTGAATACCGCAAAAATTTTTCTCTTGCATAAGAAGTTGGACGCCGACCGACCGGACCAGTTTAGGCCCATCAGCCTCATCCATAGTTTTTCAAAGATCTTATCTAAACTTCTGGCCTTGAGACTAGCTACAGTGATGGACACTTTGATTTCAAAAAATCAAAATGCTTTCATTAAAAAGAGATCTATTCATGAGAATTTCCTGTACACTAAACAGGTCCTTCAGATTCTCCATAGAAAGAAAATCCCAAGCCTTTTCCTGAAGCTAGACGTGGCAAAAGCATTCGACTCAGTAAGTTGGCAGTTCTTGATCGAGGTTTTAGAGAATTTTGGATTTGGTATCACTTGGAGGAATTGGATTGCGAACCTCCTCTGCTCGTCTTCTTCAAGCGTTCTAGTTAATGGTTTCTCTGGAGAATCATTCTGGCATGCTAGAGGACTAAGGCAAGGGGACCCGCTCTCTCCATTGCTTTTTATTCTAGCTATAGAGCCTTTGCAAAGGCTAATCGCCAGAGCTGAGGAGGAAGGAGTTCTCGCACCCTTATTAAGGCAGAACCTTCCGTTTCGAGTCTCCATGTACGCGGATGATGTGGCACTTTTCTTAAGGCCTGAACAGAATAATCTGGAAGCTTTCAAAGCAATCTTGGAGGTCTTTGGGAGGGCCTCTGGACTATTCACAAACTTTGAAAAAACAGAAGTTTATCCAATAGCATGCGCAAGTGATATTATTGATGCTGCTCGGCAAAATTTCCAAGCTAGGATTTGCTCTTTTCCATGTAGATACCTCGGTCTTCCTTTGCATTGGCGCAAACTGAGGAAAATTGACTGCCAACCCTTAATTGATAAGATTGGAAATAGATTGCCAAGGTGGAAAGGAAAGTTCTTAACCTTGCCTGGAAGAGAAACACTGGTAAAATATGTTCTTTCATCGCTGCCCACTTACTACCTGACAGTGTTGCCTGCACCCAAATGGTTGACAAAGAAAATAGACCGTTTTCGAAGAGCTTTTCTATGGAAAGGTCAAGAACCTGAACATGTCAATGGCGGTCATTGTCTAGTTAATTGGCCCACAGTCTGTAAACCACGCCCCCTAGGAGGTTTGGGAATCCTTGACTTGCAAAGATTTGCCCGAGCTCTTCGCCTAAGATGGTTGTGGCTAAAATGGAGAGATCCTAATCGGCCCTGGGCCTTCATGGAGCTGCCGTGCAACAGAGAGGACTTATCTCTTTTCTCGGCAAGCACGACTATCTCGGTGGGCAATGGAGCTAAGACAAGTTTCTGGAATGATAAGTGGCTGGACAATCAGAGCTTGTATTTATCAGCCCCTGATCTTTTTAAAATCTGTCGCAAAAAAAGGATTTCGGTTCAAGACGCCATGCGACAACATTTCTGGCTAAACTGTTTCGAGGCAATTTCGGATGCTATCCAGCTCTCGCAACTGATTTGGCTAGCGGGAAGACTGATTCATTTCACCCCGGAGGATAGGGAAGATTCCATTCTTTGGAGATGGACAGCAAATGGAGAGTATTCGGCACGATCGGCGTACAGAATTCAGTTTAGTGGTTTAATTCCAAAGCCATCTCTAAACCACTTGTGGAAAGGTTACGCCGAGCAAAAAGCTAAATCCTTTGGTTGGTTACTTCTGCAACAGAAGATTTTAACTGCTGATAATCTCCTCAAAAGGAATTGGCCGTGCAATCCTTCGTGTGCTCTCTGTTTTATGCAGGGAGAAAACACCTGTCACCTAGCAAAAGACTGCACTTATACTGTGGCTGTTTGGGGCAAAGTGACAGAGATATTGCACTTGAGAGATCCTCCAGCTGGACAAAATTACAACACCCTCTTGGGTTGGTGGAAAGCTTTTGCAAATATTAGGCCTAAAACAAACAGAAGGAGATGCATTGGGGCCCTAGTGCAAATGTGGTGGAATGTTTGGAGAGAGCGGAACAGAAGGATTTTTAATAGCTCTTTTCTCTCGGTGGATTCAGTGGCAAATCTAGCGGCAATTGATAGCAGGAATGTTATTTCTGTTTTTTCGGCTCGAGCGGAGGTAGGGGTCCAATAGTTTTGTTGGGTTTGTTTGGGGTTTCCCCTTTTGCTTTTGTGCTCTTCCCCTTTAGCTTGTAACCTTTTCAGGCTCTTGGTCTGAAATTCGGATTGTAATCCTTTCTTCCTCTCTCTTTCAATAAACGGCAGATCTCCTGCCTTTTCCGTCAAAAAAAACAAAATGGAGCTGTCCCTGCGCACATAATTGCATTAGATATCACCAAGCAGGAGGGAGCGAGGAGGCTAGCTGTGTTCAGAAGAGGCTCCCATGTGACAGTCGTGATTTTCGAAGATTGTCGTGCCGTCATCACCCATGAAAGAAGGGCAATAATACGTTTTTAGTGGCCTTTCCGTCGTACGAAAGCGCAGCTTAAGCATATAATCTGCGCATGTGATTGTCACATGACCGGAGCAGACAGAGCAGGACTTGACTGCATCGGCAACGCATCTCCTACTCCATTCTGGCTACGCATGAGTTGCGCAGCAGTTTTCCAGAATGGTTGCTTTGTAACAGCAGTTGCAACCCGGGAATTCAGAAGTTGCCTCAGTGCTTCTATTACTCTCTTTTGCGCTGAAAAAAAAAAGCTTTTCTGAAGCAAGTAAGGACTTGAAGGATTGGTCTGCATTTTAAAGTTCTGAATAATTTTCATTCGATGCAGTTTAGAACTTAGAAGCATTCATTTGCAAGGGGCGGAACCAGCACAAGCCTAAGCCCTGGGTTGGACCTGTTGCTCTTAGGCCAACTCTGTTTTTTGTGATTTTTCATGAATTTTACATGGTTTTTGGTTGTTAGATCTCGGGCTATAGCCCAGATAACCCGATGCCTGGTTCAGCTAGCATGCATGACTGCAACTATATTGGAAGTTAAACGTGTTGTTCTAATTTTAGTTTTGCCTGTGCTTCACATTTCATTCACACACCGACACACATGTACGCATTTTAGTACTGCGTCACAGAAATGGTCATCGCATTGTAGTTCACATTATCGAATCTTCCTTTCAGATGCATATTAATTTGTACGGCTTCATACTATTAATAGCTCAATAAATCATTCAGGTATCCCGGATATGATTTCTTGAATTTCTGATAGAAATAATAGAATATTAGGACCTCACAAATACTGATATACATATATCATTAACCATTATGATATTCCAAGTTGAGGGCCGAACTAGGGTTGTGTGCACCCGACCAAGGACAGCACTTCAAACAGAGGTGCCTAGCTAGCTACTAGCATCTTCATGGAATCAAATTCATTCTTGTCAAAATAGCTGCTAGTAGCAGGTAGGAATATTTAGCAGGACATGAATCCCAGAGGAAGCTAAGCTAGTATTCGGCATCCTAATCATGGAATCAATTCGGTGTCAAGAGGGGCCGTTGGTCTACAAGCTTCAGAGGCATTGTCCCCTAGAGTGTTATCAAAATTCGTGCAACTTGACAGGATGCTGCATGTGCTTGTGGAAGTGGCAGCTTCCCACTTCCAAGAAGGGGTATATGCCTCTTCGAAATGGTGCTTATGATATGCACAAGTGGCAAGTAAGCAAGCTTGGGGAAGGCAAAGGCACTATATAAGCATACCAAATGCTGCTCACTTGACCACACCACAGCGAAGGTAGATCCAGTAGTAGTGGAATAGAGCCTTTCTCCCAGCTCCCACCCTCCTCTCTCTATTCACTGAAGATGAATAAGATGAGGAGCCAGGGGAAGCACAGGGGAGGAGGCCTCAGCATCAGCAGGATGCTGAGGGAGCAGAAGGCTAGGTTCTACATCATCCAGCGATGCGTCGTCATGCTCCTTTGCTACCATGACTGATCTGCGGTCTATTCTGTTCTTTCTGGTCACTGACCCTTAGGTTTCCTTTGATTTTTCGTTTCTAGGTTGTAGGCTTGAGTGACAATTCTTTGATGTACATAGGATAATTCAGATATCTACTGACGGTTTCGATACCTTGTGGTACTCCTAAGTCCTACAATGGCAAGGATGTAAATGTATCTGATGGGTGTTGGCATCTTTCTTGTGTGTTTGCTCTATCAAAATTCAGAAATGCAAGATAAAAAAGTTGTCTCTTGGTATTTTCCTTTTGCCTATACTGATGATGCATGATTGGGAATCTCTGACTAACAACCTACTTGCTATTGCAATTATGCAACCTATGATAAGTGAGTTCTTTCTTCATTCAATTGGATACAGTCGTTTGAGCCAAAAGGCTAAAAATGTGGAGTTTGCGCTAATATCCAGATGAAACCGAAAAGAGTACTCTATATCTTTGTTCAAATAGTTGTGCACACAACCAAATGAAAATTCAATATATACTAACTCTGATTCTGAAGATAGCAGTACTATTTTCATGATGCCGATTGCTATACTCTGAAAATTGGCAGCATTGCAGTTTCTTCCCGTGTGTTTTTTGGGGCAAATTTTTAGTTGCATTTTTTGGTCCAATATTTTTGAAATTAACTTCATACCTGCATATACTCTTCAAACATAAGCCGCACTATTGTATTGCACGACAGATTGACTGATGGGTTGGAACTTGGAAATGGCAAGGTTCATCTTACCCTTTGTACAATTTGCAACCATACTGATAAATTTTACACATGACTGATGACTTCCCAGTTTTCAGGTGGCATGTATCTTCCAGCCATACTGGAGCAATGAGCATGTAAATCACCCACAATTTGGTTGTTTCTAGTTGCCTATAGGACTTTTGGCTTTGTAGCAGAAATCAAGAAACCAGTTTGTCCAAGAAATTCCATCTTAAAAAAAATGAACCACCAAAAACCTGACCAAAAAAAAATAGGTATACTGGCAGCACTGGACCACAAAAATGAGAAAGCTTCGAGGTACTTGCATACATGCAGCATTGGTGCTGCAAATGACCTGCCTCTCTTGGTCTTAATTTTTGAGACGCACAGCTCATTGTGAACAGAAGGCCGGGAGATCTCATCCGGTGCTAATATGCGTCGTTGTCTTCATTGCTCGCAACGACTAGATGGTTGGATGAATAAGCAAGCTAATTATTAAAAATTTATATATGGAACATGCCAATTTGTGCATTGCGATAAGGAAGTTCAGATATCTTAACCAAATATCTTCGCAAAAAAATATATCTTTGATTAATTTTTTACGAAGAAAAAAATGAAGTTACAGTCAGTTCTGGCATTTGCAACTACAGTTAGGACTTCGGAATGCCCCTTAACCAGTGAGCAGTGACTCCCCCTTCCACTGACAGGACTTAATGCCTCAATCTTAAACAAGCTTGTAGGATGCTATGTTTATTTCAGAGATTCATTTACTTTAGTACAAATTGGCTCGGTTCCAAACAAGCTGTTCTTTTTTTAGTCCCTAAGGTCGGCAAGACCAGCGTTTTACCCGCCATTGGAGGCCGCAACAGAAACGCTTATCCTACAACCACAAAAATGAGAAGCTTCAAGGTACTTGCATACATGCAGCACTGGTGCTGCAAATGACCTGCCTCTATTGGTCTTAATTTTTGAGACGCACAGCTCATTGTGAACAGAAGCTTGGCAGATCTCATCCGGTGCTAACATGCGTCGTTGTCTTCATTGCTCGCAACGACTAGATGGTTGGATGAATAAGCAAGCTAATTATTAAAAATTTATCTATGGAACAAGCCGATTTGTGCATGGCGACTAAGGAAGTTCAGATATCTTAACCAAATATATTCGAAAAATATATTTGATGGATTTTTTTTGCGAAGAAAAAATGAAGTTGCATTCAGTTCTGGCATTTGCAACTACAGTTAAGACTTTGGAGTGCCCCTTAACCAGTGAGCAGTGACTCCTCTTGCACTGACAGGCCTTAATGCCTCGACATTTACTTTAGTACAAATTGGCTCGGTTCCAAACAAGCTGTTCTTTTTTTAGTCCCTAAGGTCGGCAAAACCAGCGTTTTACCCGCCATTGGAGGCCGCAACAGAAACGCTTATCCTACAACCACTTGCTGTACTTCCTTCAGGAACCATGTCCAAGTTCAGGCCATTGCTGTAAATTAAAGCTTGCAACAGCTTACCTACTCTCTAGTGAAGCAGGAGCCAGTTAGGCACTGTAAAGTGCTAATCTTTGTACTAGTTGCTGTACTTCGACCAGTAGCTCTGAAGTTTGGGCAATTGCTGCAAATCAAGATCTGAACCTCTACTACCTTCACAGCTCCCACAGCGGCATCACGTGTTGCCTTTTCAGTTGCTATCGTAAAGACTCAGAAAATAGATAAGCAATTGGTTGATATCTGAATCAGCAACTCAGCATTGCCTTCAAGAAACCAAATGCAAATATGCAATCAAGTATCTGCATGAACAATGTAAACCAGTTAATCAAGTTTGCTGGTCTCCAGACCATAACCAATAGCAGAAGATGAACATGGTTGGTTAGCTATAACCTCTCAAAGACTTTCAGAAATGCTGTAGGATCAGGGTATATCACTTCTTTGCAAGATATGGTGAGGATTTGATGTTGTAGAAGATTAAACATCACTCTACGATGATAATTTTTAGTTTGAGACACACTTGAGCTCGCTCCCGTAGAAAGTCTCCCCCTCTCCCCCGACGTGTCCACCTCGGGCTCGTCGGCCTTCACCGGCGCCGCGCTCCCGTGGCCGCCGGACACTCAACTTCCGCCTCCTTCCCAGGCAGCCCTCCCTGATGGCATCTCCGTCCAATACCACCAACGCTGGTCGCTGCAAGGGTCAGCAGTGGCAAAACCAAAGTCCCCCATCTTCCTTCCAAAGTCCAGTCTCTGGGACCAAGGCGGGATCAGTTTCTTACTTTCTTACCTGGAGGCGGTGGTTGGCGGGGCTTCGGCGCCAGCGACCTCAAAGACAAAGCCTCATACCCTGGCAACGACGGCTGCTGCGGCACCACCTCCAGCGACTTCCTAGCTCGGTGCTCCTCCCCCCTCCCCGGTCTCGCCTAGAAGGCCGTCTCCTCCCGCATTTGGAAGCTGACGACGGCTGGCGCGTGGTGAACATCAGGCATCGTTGGAAGCGCGTTGACACATGGCTGACAGTTTCGGTAGACCAGAGGGCGAAGGTCCCTGCAGACCTTCTAGGTCGTTGCTGAAATTGCTTGGCCCTTGATCATGTCAAAGCCGACTACAGAAATCCCACACGCTGCAAACACTACAAAGCTTTCGGCCATCGCATCATAGACTGCAAGCGTCTACGGAGTCCACCTCAAGGGACCAGCAAGCAGCGGCGCCCTCGCGAACTTCAAACCGCCCGGGCCACATCATCGACCCATGATCGCGACTCTGTGAACCCAATGTTTCCTTCCCCTCAATCCAGTTCCCTTGAATCGCATGGGACTGCAGCCGGCTTGGAGTGCCGTTTGATGGACTTAATCCCATGCAGAGTCGCACTGTTTCACTGCATGGTACTGTTCATGTATACAGTTACTGTTCATACTTACATACGCGTTCGCTTGCCGGAACGGCGCAGCGTTTCGCGAAGAGTCAGGCGTCGCGTTGTTAGCAGGCATCGCGTTGTTTGGCTGAAGAACTGCCGTGCGTGATGTTCTGTATAAATACTCAAAAGAAATCAGTAAAGATTGGATCCGTTCAGTGCAGCAAAACTCCATGCAGGCAGGCTTCCTCCCGCGCGTGTGTGATTGAGTATTCATTTCACTGCCTCTTCTTCGCGTGGCGTTCGGAAGGCAGGCTCGTCCGTGCTCTGCGAAGACGACGTCTCAAGCACCGGCGGCGAAGAGGTTGCTGCACCTCGCTGCTTGTACTGTTTTCTATCCTCTTAATGCAATTGCACTAATGTGCAAACCTTTTGCATGTTCCCTAAAAACATCACTTTGGATTGTTCACATTTCAAAATATCAAAATGTTTGATCACAACTCATATCATCTACAGTGTGAAGTTCTCAGTGTATGTGACTGTTCATGCTATTGTAAAGTCAAATACTTAAAAAATGCCATCACCATCACACAGGTTTACTGAGAAAAAAAAAGTCAAATCGCCGGATTGTATTGTTTAGCGTGGCAAGTCCGAAGCCATTGTTCGAATGAAGGAATATCAAAGTGTTTGGTCAGTCGGGGTTGTGGCTCGTGAGCTGGAGATTGTTTATTTTTGCTAATTAGTCAAAGGTTGGATTCTTTTTAGCTTAAAGTTGACTTATACTTATACTATTTATAGTAACTAACTTATAAATAGTACATTTTTCAAGATGAGGTTAATAGAAATATTGTAGCAAAAAGTATACTGAGTTCAACTGTACTGGCCGAAATCGCATGCGACTATTTTTCTGTACATACTATCTCTCGCAAACAGCCAAAATTTAAATATTTAAGCCATAAGTCATAAGTCATCAGTCCAAAAGACCCACCCAACTGACTCAACCAGTAATAATATAAGTATGCTCCGAAAAAGAAATTCGAAATTGTAGGACCAATTTGTAGGGAGGGCTTTTTGAAACCTATGTGGACACCTGAAAGCGTTAGAGATGGAGGAAAGGATTATATGGCCTGTTTAGGAGAGCTCCACCACTGAAAACGTGAATCTAGAGCAGCAGCTCCACCATGGAGCAGCTCCACTGTAGATCTGGGATCCCACCATGGAGTGTTCGGCTTGTACAGCAGCTCCAGATCTACGAAATTGAGGTTTTGGTGGGAATGACCACTTTTATGTGTAACCAGTGGCATTAGTGGGTAATTACCACCCAACTCCACGGTGGAGCACCCCTTGAGGAGCTCCATGAAATCCATGGATCTGTCCCTTAGATCCAGGATTTTGGTGGATCCAGATTTCGCAGAGCTGGAGCGTTTGGGTAAAATTTCGTGGAGTTGAGCTGTTTTTCGTGGATCTGGAGCTGGTGGAGCTCTCCTAAACAGACCATAGTAGTCTTGTTGGCTTCCCTTGTGGAGAATTAATCCCAGCCCTCCATTCTGCAGTCAGGCAAAGACCCTATCGTAAGCCGCTCAAGCGCACCCTCGCGCGCCGTCGCCGAGGACCGCGCAGGTCAAATCGAACCAACACAACCACGCTGGTTCGTGGCGCTGCCGACCGTGTGATGCCTTGTTAGTTGTTTCTTGCAGACATGGAAGTTTGGATATTTGTATCACTGTTTAGTCTAAAAATACCAATTATAGTTTGGTGAGCAAAAAATTCCGTTTTTGACCTCTTACGTGACCGCAGGACAACTAGGGGAGCGCATGTGCTAGTTGTGCGGTCTCAAACCGCACGACTAGCACTGTAGCTTAATCGTGTGGTCTGGGACCGTACGATTATACTGTAGCAGGCAGGAGAAATGCGGGAACTCGGTGAAATTGTGCGCTCGGGTGAAAATCTTGGTGAAGTCGTGTGCTCGGGCACCGCAGATATGATGCGCGCGCATGGCTTGGACCGACCTGACCACTCGTGATGGTCCGTGAGAACCGGTGCAATTCGCGCGTGCATAAGAGCAAGTATTATAAGAGGCTGTAATCTGACTGTATGCTGAGGTGGAGGAGAGATAAGAGAGGTAGGATGTAAGCTTACAGCCAACTGAAGCACAAGAACCAAGAAACTTTGTGAGAGGAAGGGGTAGGTCATACAGCCTTCAGCTGGCTGTAACTACTATATGAGTAGCCTGAAAAGTGAGCTGTAAGTATTCATACAGCCAGCTGAAGGCTGTGTTATAAGACTTGCTCTAACGAAGATTTTGCCCACTTCTCCTGCTTCGGTCGTTGCTCTAAAACATTTGCGCAGACTCCAACCTTGTCCATTCAGTGCATGGAGATTAAAGCAGACAAGCACAAGGACTTTGCTTTGACCATTTAAATCAGTGCAGCGTAGTAGGGGAGTAACTACTCTTTACTCTCCTTGGCGACCGTATGTAACGCCCCCGTTTCCAGGGGCGCGTACGGACACGGCACTCCGCAACTATTCACGCATGAACAGTTATGGAATGTCGCGCAAGAGTATACCATTGCATGCTTACGACAAAAGTCCAGCATATATTTCACATACGGATTAACATCCATTTTCAACAGCGGGGCGTGCAAGCCCAAAGCATAATTACATTACAGAAGCTCCAAGATCCGCTTGAGCGCGGCCAAGACCTAAAGCCACGGATCCTCGTCGAAGAAGCGACCTTCCGGGACTTCCTCAACGGGGAGGCAAACACCTTCGTCTTGATCCTCTAAAGAAGGGCAAAAGCAAGCCGTGAGCCAATCAACCGGCTCAGCAAGTCCCAAAGGGACCCTAACTTATTACATGCACGGAATATCAAAGGAAGGGAGTATACTTGGTTTATTAATTTGGGTGGATGCAGTTTTATTTGCAAGCATTTTATAAAAGGGACCCAAAACTACTCCTCAAGATCTCAGGGGTTTTTCAACAAGAGTTCATTAACCAACCTGAACAAGTTAAGCATTTACAAAACTACTTAAGCTTTGCGACTGGAATCACCCAAGTGACACAGCTCCAATAACCGGGAGCACGGCGTATTCGAATACCATTTATTTGACTCTGCAGAGTTTGCTCAGCTTTACCCACACGATCCCTTAACCCTCATGACTGAGTTAAGGAAGTCAGGTCGTTTCACTGCTCAACTCTTTATATAGGCTTTACCCGGTAGAATTCACTCGGGTCTGGCCCACACACACACACACACACACAAGAGAAAACAGTGGCCGCTTCGAGTGAACTTTACCGTTGTTAGGCACCCGTAACCCGCCTGGCCTAACCTCACTGCTAATCCTCCTGTAGAGTTTCAATTGAGTTGAGCAGCTACTAGACCAGTGTTGACAAGTCAACTCCTGTGGTTGAGCGATCACTGTGACATTTGCTCGGCGTAAGGGTTTCAGTCCTTATACTTTCACATGGTCCGCAACCTCGCCAGGTACGCGACCCAACCTAGGGTAAGCGGTGGGCGAAGGCCGTCTCGCGACTCCCCACAACTCCCTTACCCTACTCCAAACCTAAGGTAAGAGATTGGGCAAGGACCGTCTTGCGGTTTCCCCACGCACCCTTACCTTACCTTGTGCACGCCGGCACTCTCCGCTCTAAGATACGGTGTCCCATACCACCCTACCTTAGAGTCGGGTTTTACAAATTCTATTGGCTCGCTGCCACGACCTTATTAGTGTAACATTTTGCATGATAGTAATAACCTACAATTATCTAGATTAACAGATAATTATTTCTAGGGTTACAAAGGCATGACAACAAATTTAACAGGGCATTTAACGGTGGTAGGTTTAACTACATAACATGTCATTCTAAATATTTTATTTTATTTTCGGATTAACATTTCAGAATTAGCTCAATGCAAATAGCATAATAATATCATTAAATAACATGGGTTGCAACATGATCAAAGGATTTGGAACTTGCCGGCAATTTGGACGAACTCGGCTAGCTCGAACGTAGAAGCTCCGGGATCCTGCGACTGCACTTGAACTCCCGGGATCTCCGACACTAGCGCAAACACATAAAATAATTCAAATCCAGCTTGAGACTAATCAAGCGAGGGAAAATAAACTATTTAAAAAGGAGTAAAATGCATAAACCCTTCAAATGGAATTTTAGGAATTTATCTGGGATGAATTTGGAGAAATGGAGGTTACAAATGGGTCAAGGATATTATTTGGAGCAAAGTGGTGAAATTTGGGGATTTTTGGGATTTTCTGTGATTTTCTAGGATTTATTTGGATTTTCTGGGATTTTAGAAATTGATAAATTCTGGGAAAATCACTTCAACAGTGTTGGGCTCGGCCTCATGCTACAGTGACCCGGCCCAACGGACAGCCCGCGCGGCCGAGGGCCGGCGCGGCCCACGCGCGCGCGCTCCGGGTCGGATGTCCGACGCGCGGCACTGGCGAACGGTTGAGATCGAGCGAGAGCGGGCGGACGGGATGCGGTGGTGCGGAGATCGGACGGCAGGGAAAGAGGGAGCGGGCGAAACGGTCCGCCGGGCGGATCCGACGGTCGAGGGAGGTCGTCTTTAGTGGGATCGGACGGCAGGGAAGAGCGCCATCCGACGGTCGACGTTATAAGGCGACGGGAGGAATGGGCGGACGAGATGGGGCCGCGTCCCCCCCGTCTTCTACCTCCAGCCGCTGGGGCGCCCGCGGGACTGGCCACGGCGGCGAGAGCGGTCCGGGCGCAGGGAGGCTCGCCGGCGGCAACCAAGGGTACTGACGGGCGTGTCTTCGAGAGGGGAACTCGTTTTGGGGCTTCGGAGGGAGCGGGAACCAATGGACAGTGCAGGAGGCCGAAGGGGGAGAATGTGGCTCTCCGGCGGTGAGGGGGTCACCGGAGGCCGGGTGAGTCCAAGTGGCGGTGGTTTCACGGGGAGGGGAGTTAGGGGAGTACAGTGGCGGTGTCGGCGTCAGCTGAGGAGCTCCCAAACGAGCTGGCCACGGAGAGGGGGTCTCGGTCGGCGATGAGCTCCGGTGGCAGCGCTCCACGGGCGGCGACCTGGCTAGACAAGAGTACCACTGGCATTAGCAAGTGGAGGAGATGCTTTGGACGCAAGTAATCGGGAAAAGGGGAAACGGGGAAGAGGATCCGCTTGCGGGGTCACCGGCGCAGGGAGGGAAGCGGCGACGGCGAGGGAGGCGACGGGGTTCAATTGGTGGCTCTGGGAGGTGGAGGGGAGCAGTGGGAAGCGAATGGGAGCGGTGGGGAGCTCTGGAAATCAAAGGAATGGGAGGGAGGCAGAGAGGGGCTTTTAAGCTCGGTGGAGGGAGGGGGAATCCGAGGGGGAGGAGAGGGAGCCTTCGGGGAGAAGGAACGGGCGCGGCGCCGGGAGTCAACAGAGGCGGACAGGGCTGTTGAGGCGTCTCCTCCGCGCAGGGATGACGCTCGGCTCTGCACCACAGTAAAGGCGACGCGACGGGACGGGAGAGGGAGTGGGTGGAGCTGCGGCATGGGCGATGGCGTCCGCGCACGGGAGGGAGAAGGAGCGGGACGGCGACTGCCAGGTGGGTCCAGGGCAGAAGCAGGGCGACACGCGGCACGGGAGCTCTGCCGGCTGACGTCGGGGCGCGCCGGAGGCGGTCCGAAACCGGGGGCGCGGAGGGAGGATCCGAGGGAGGCGCTGGGCGAGGGAGAAGGCGGGGTCGGGGCGGCGCCAGCGCAAGCGCGAGAGAGGGAGGGAGCAGAGGCGCCAACAGGAGCGGGGAGCGGGGAGACGCTGGGAAACGGGGAAAGCGGGAAGTGGCGGGGCGCCAAGGAGAAGGGAGTGGCGCCTTGCCGAAAAGGGAAAGCGGCGGCAGAGGAAACTTTCCCAAAAGGGAAAGTTTTCAGATTTCACTCAAAATTAAGCAAAATTTCTGAAAATTCCTTTTGAATTTTTAGGGGCTTTTCACCGTATCGACCAACTGGCAAGAGACGTCTACAAGATGTGTTTGAATGCCTGGGTAACGAGGAAACTAAGCCCCCCGTACTGGGCCCACCGCTCATTTCACGTCGTTTAGCGTAAGATCGAGCCATTTATTCTTTGCATCGCCATTACTGGACATAGAGTATAAAATTAAACAAAGACAGGGTTAATCTGTTCGATGAGATAAACTAGCATTGTACAGATCCTAACTAAGAGCAAGTTTAATAAGGCTGACTGTGCTAGCTATAAGGGAATCCATGTCAGCATAGTCCTATGTGGAGGGGAGAGAAAATGAGAGAGAGAGCCACGCCGACTCCCATGCAAGAGTCAGACTATAGCATAGGAAAAGAGGCATTATCCATGCATGTACCCATATAACTAATTGATATACCCATGCATGTATTAAATTATCAATACCTATGTATGTATTAAATGATTGAGAGGTCTTGTGGAGACAATTTATAGCCAGCTTATTGTATGAGTTGACTGCATCATTATCTTTTGATGACATAAAAATGTATTGAAGGTAACAGCTATCTGTACTATTAAACTTGCTCTAATAGAATCCAACATTCCTGCCATTGCGTTTTAACAATAGAACTGAACGAAACACCAAAACCGTGCAGCCGTGCAGGTTCATCTGCAAAATGTGGCCCACGGACGCGCGGGTCCCACTGTCTCAAGCTTGAACCGGCCCATCTATTTGCTAGTTTTCCGGGGAGTTTGTTCTCACTTTGACCGGCAGCCGGGCAGGCATGCGTATCCGTGTGCAATGACGTGGTTTAGTTTTAGAGCAAGTATAATAGTATAGCTAACTAGTGGCTATAATACTTGTCTATTTCATTTATAGTCTTCAAAAAAATAGTTCATACAATAAGGTAGCTATTACAATAACTATTTGACCCCACGTGTAAGAGAGTGAAATGCATATTTTTACGTGCTATAGCTAGCTATAATTTAGTAGCCAGCTTCCTTCTCTCTCTTCCTTTCTCTCTCTGCCACACAAGATTTTATTGATATTATATTTGCTATAACCTGCTGACTAAGCCTTATTGTACATGCTCTTATGCGTTACCATTGGAATCAGTGGTGTAGTAATTCTGAAAGACCATACAAGAAGATTTAAAATACTATTATAATAAATCATTGTAAATTTTATATAGTGGTGAAATGATTTTTGTAAAGATTGTATTTGATTTGGACTGTTTTCTGGAAGTGTCAAGAAAATTGGAAGTACCGCAGTATAAGTGCGGTAGTTCCATTTGGCGGAAGTACCGAGTTGAGTTGCGGAAGTGTCATGTTTCTAAAATTGACTTACTTGTTAAGGGGAGCTGGAATTTCTTTTATTGCTTCATATTTAAATTCAGCAATATGCATTGTAATATAAATACATGAAGCCTTAATTATCATCCTTGTGTAACATGATAAAACTGTTTTACATTTTGCCATGACTTGTGCTAGATTGCTAGATTTATCATGACCTTTATGTGTAGCTTAGTTTTTGCCATGCTAGCTTATTTAAATGTGAAAATCTTGAACTAAATCATGTCTTGCTTCCTATTATGATTCATGTCATTTCAAATCAGTTAAGTTGAGTCTTGAACTTTAGATTGAGCTATGCTACGGGCCTGTTCTTTTTGGCTGCGGCTTAAGACTTATGGCCGTGGCTTATAGTTTTTAGACTGTTTGTGAGAAAAAGCATGGAGTAAGAGAAACCCGTATGTAATTTTGACCGATATAAATGGAGTCACTACGGTGTGTACTACAATCAACTTGTAGACCTCGTCTTGAAAAGACATTCCGTTTGAAAGCTAGTTACTGTACTAAATCCAAAAGGCAGCTTTTAAAAATTGAAAAAAAACATGCCATATTTCTTTATTGAAACATGAGTTAGTATTAGCTATTGGTTCTTGAACTAAGTCAAGAAAATACAAAATGACCTCTTTTGTGCAAAAAAACTGATCTCATCAATCCTTTCTTATGAGACGCTTACCATTGCACTAGGTATGAACTCAGGGGAAGTTTTAAATGACCAAGATTATTTCCTTAAGCTTCTTGCTTAGAGTGGTTGTATAAGGCTTGAGATCTAGCACATGGGCAAGAAAACAAAATTTTGTGAAAATTTGGTTGAAGCTCAGCTATAACCAAAAATAAACTTAAAAAGGGTGTCAAATGTGCTAAATTTGCTCAATTACAAATATTATCAAGTGTTTGAACAAAATGTTTAAAATTTAAACTTGTAGCACTCTAAAATGACTCAATTATACCTTCTTGCTCCGTTTAGTCTGTTGACATGACTTGGCTCATTTTCTAGATAAATTGACATGTTAAAAATCCACTTAATTTTGGAGTCATTGCTTATTTGTAGGGGTGGAAACGGATCAGATACGATCGAATAGTCTCAAATACGAATACGAATCCATATTTTTAAAATGAATATAAATACGAATACGAATCCATATTTTTAAAATGAATATAAATACGAATTCGAATATTCTTAAATATGGATACGAATATTCTCGAATACAAATATGGATTTTCTCAGATACGAATATCGGATAAAACGGATTCCTAGCGGGTTTGCCGATTTTTCACTGATTTTTGACCAGTTACCAATTTTAAACAACCTAAATTTAAATTTTGAATCATAAAATTCGTACGGCTTTTTTTATGGGTTCTTGAAATGGATCGAATACGAATCGAATAGTCTCCAATATGAATACGGATACGAATAATCTCGAATACGAATGCGAATACGAATATTCTCAAATACGGATACGAATATTCTTGAATATGAATATGAACATTTTCGAATACGGATTTTGCTTACCACATTCGTGTTTTCTCGGATACGAATATTGGATAAAACGAATTAGCCGTTACCGTTTTCCACCCCTACTTATTTGGCTTGAACTTGGCTATATATGTTTTGGTATGATATAGATAGCACTTTCACTTTTTATGGCTTGGTGTAATACTTGAAAAGTCACTTTGGATAATCTCCATGGCTCCTAAATGCTAAAAATGAATAAAATGCAGTCACTTCATCTAATTATGCTCTATCTTTTTCTATGCATCTCGATGATTCCATTATCGAAGGGAGATAGATAGGTAAAAATGCACATCAGAGCGTGATTTAGTGTTTTTGTGAAAAATCTCAATTTTTGGAGTTTTATTGTGTTGCTGCGATTTTCTATCACCTCTCACTATGACTAAGGTTAAATTGAGCAATTGTTCTTTCATATGGATCTAGAGTGAGATTTCCTGGCACTTTTGGGTGGATATAAAGTGTTTGTGCGAAAATGTCATTTTCAGCAACTTCTATCCATTTCTATTTCAAATTTGACCATTGGAGCTCTTTTTGCAAAATTCCTCTTTCTCTTCTAAAACCACTTCAAATTTGCATTTTTAAAGAATTGCCAATAGGGAGATTGAAGGACCATACGAGAAGGTCCAGGATACTGTTGTGATAAACATTGCAAGTTTTGTGAAGTGGTGAAATGGTTTTGTAAATATTTCATTTGATTTGGGCTGTCTTCTGGAAGTGTTAGGAAAATCGGAAGTACCACAGGTATAAGTGCGGTAGTTTCGCTTAGCGGAAGTACCGGGTTGAGTTGCGGTATGTTATTTTAGAGAGCCCCAGGCAAGGTTTTCAGCGCGTGGAAGTACTAATGTGTTAGGCATGGTACTTCCGATCTTACTAGAAAACAGGTGTTTTGGGAATGAATCATGGATCAAGTTGGGATGACATGCGCTAATGGTTTAAGGTTGCATGATGCATGTCTTAACTAATATAGGTCAAGTTGTAAGGAATTTATGTCTAAAAATGATTTCGTTGTCTTTGTATGTGCATGGTCAATAGCAAGGATCGGGGCTGGGCTCATGAAGGAGTTGAGGCCCAAAAAGGTCGAGGATGTCGGGTGACACGATGAGCTCAAGCATGCACGAGAAAGGTGAGAAATGTTGAAGGCGAGTTCGAACAGTAGGAGCCATGTATCTTGCACGGGCCAAGTGAGCTGTGTTCGGTGGAATCGGGACAGGAGAGACTTGGCGATGCATGGCGAGCTAGTGGTGCACCTACACGTGGCAAGCATGGCGATTGCTTGCAATGGTTGGTGATGACCGGGTCAAGAAAGGGTATTTTAGTTGTTTAACCAAAATACCAAAAAACATCTTGGATCAAAATTACGGTGCATAGGTGATGCGTTGGAGAGGGTTTAGGTCAAGGTGGAGCTGGTTGGATCAAGGTTAAGGATTTAGCGCGTGCACACCTATATGCTTTGAAAAGCATGCATAAGTGAACTTGTGATAGTAAAACTCGTGTATGTGGGGTTAACAGGTTCCCCCTTTGTAATAGTTGATAGGATCCATTAAGAGGTGTAGATGGTTGGTTGCCCGCCTATAAAACGGGGTTATGATGGAGACATGTAGGGTTAACCATCCAACCCCTCTTTCATGTGCTCTCTTGTTTAGGTTTAGAGTTTGAGAGTGGAGCACTTGATGTGCTATTTGTTCTGCAAGGTGGAGTGGCTATAAAACTTTCTATCTTAAGTAAGCAATACTTTAATCTTTATGTATCTCCATGGATCCATCCTATTTTGATTGATTTGTTTTTGATTTGGTTGGTTTGTTTTCTTCTCTTCTCTTTTCTTGATCTTGCTGTGCCAAGGACATATAAGAGATGGAGACTACCTTTGCGAATATGTCTCCACTCATCTAGCCACTTTGATAGCAATTTTATAGAGAAAACTTGGTTTTGCTTGATTTTTGACCACTCTCTAATCGTTGACCACTCTCTGGTCATCAACCACTAGAGTCGAATTTTGACTACATTGATTTCTGACTAGTAGTCGAATTCCGACCATGACTGATTTGTGACTGGTAGTCGAATTCCGACCACGTTGATTTCTGATCAGGTCATGCTCAACTCGTGTTTCTCTGGTTTTCAAGTAGAATTTCTATCCTAATCTTAATAGTTTTGTAGCTATCGGAGTAAATGATAAGTAAATATTTAGATAAAAAAATTAAAACACCATTTATCTTTGTTGCCAATCTGGTCCTACAAATTCTATCGTTTGAGCCAATGACGGTATTCACCGGTCGGACCACAAAGCTAGTGTGGTGCACGTCGATGTGAACCAACAACGGGCTAAACGCTTGGGTAATAAAGAGAGGGAGGTCCCCGGTGCTCGATCGACACGCTAGCTGTTCCATTTCACATGCATCACCTAGCATAAGAGCAAGCCGATGATCAAGTGAGTCCTTTTGTGTAGTCTATGGCTACGACTGACAGCTTTTAATTCTAGTATAAGAATTTGTGCAAACAAATCGTATCTTGATAAGCTAATAAGTCGCTTAAAAATTGATATCTTAATAAACCGCTTTGAAAAGATAATGAACTGTGATATAAAGTACAAGTTATAAGCTGGCCGGAAGAGATCGCCATCGGACTCTCATAGTGTGTCCCAGCAGTACGGCTCCTATTCCACACATTGTTAGATCAGATACGTGCACAAGTAGTATACAACATATTACAAGGGTAGTAGAAGCACGCGTGTTGTACGAACGCTAACGACTAGAGTCCAGAAGGCAACAGACAAATCCGATTTTTTCGAAGGCCTGACACGCCTGCCGTTTAGCCATAGAACAGAACGAAACACCTTGCCCCTGCAGGTTAATCTCCAAAACCGTACCTCGCTGCAGACACCTCTAGCATCTAGAGAAGCGGCAGCGAACCCCGTGCGCGCCTGCAAGCATTAGATCCACATTACAACGCGGCCGGGGCCGAGACGCGGTTCAAGCTCGGACCGAACCCCTCGTGCGGCCATGCACGCGCGCGCGCGGCGCTCGTTCCTGCATGCGAGCAGGCGTCGCGTCGCGTGAGATCTCTCTGCCGGTTGTTCAAACGAAGCCGGCCTTCGTTTGGAAAGATTTCGAACCCCCTCCTCCGCATTAATCTCAACGAACCGACTCCCCGAGGCGTCCTCTCCTCTCCATAAAGGCCTCCACGCCGCCGCGGCCATTCGGTTGTACGTTCCTACACGGCGCGATTGCATCTGCCGAGCAGTCGTGCTAGGTCTACTCTCTCTCTCTCTCTCTCTCTCTCTCTCTCTCTCTCTCTCTCTCCATGGGGAAGCAGGCCTCGGCGGTGAGCGGCGCGGGGCAGAAGCGGAAGGGCACCGTCGACGAGAAGGACGCCGACCCCTGCTGGCTGTCGCTCGGCTCCATCTACAGCAGCGCGGCCGCGGCCCCGGCGAGCGCGTCTCCTACGTTGGCTGGCGAGTCCTGCACCCCGGTGACGCCGACGCTGCCGGAGCGGCCGGTGTCGCAGGACTTCTTGGACGTGCTGGGTACACTACGGCCGTCCGCCGCCACAACCCACTTACCTGCCGGTAACGCATCTGTTCCCGCTTTTGCGACGGTGCTTCATGGCAGTGGCAACGGTGTTTTCCTCGCTACGAGTGTCCTAACCCCAACGCAGCTTGCTTCCTATTCGCTATTTCCCGGTGATGGTAATGGTGCCGTCTCCGTCCCGATCGCTGGAGATGGTAATGTTGCCGTCCAGGTGACTGTCCCACTTTGTCACCTTCCTACATCTTCACCATGCATCCGTCTATCCCTGCCGTCCACTACTCTTCCGGCAAAAGAGGGCGCGGCTGCCGCGGCACCACGGCTCTTACCGTCAAACTCGCAGCTGCAGCTCCACTACTCGCCACGTCCCCCGCAGCGTTCGAGTGATGTCTCTTCAAGCTCTAGCGGCGGTGGCAGTGCATCTTCCAGCGGTGCACCGCAGCGCCCGGCCAGCAGCAATGGCGATCCGCCGGCCAACAATGGCACCGGCGCCCGCAGCAGTGAGACGACACCGGCCAACAGCGGCCTTCTCGAGAGCCCGCCGTTCCCCTGGGCCACTAACCGTGTGGCTGTCCACCACTCCTTCACCGAGCTTCGCAGCCGGGGCATTACTACCGTCGAGGGCGAGGTCGAGTGCCGTCGCTGTCACACCCACAAGACAGTCTCCTACAACATTGAAGCCAAATTCAAGGAGGTAGCGGACTTCATATTGTCTAACATCCACGACATGGATGACCGGGCACCAACAAAGTGGAGGAACCCCACCTTGCCAGATTGCGACGGCTGCAGTCAGAAGAACAGCCTGAAACCTGTTATCCCGGCAGAGAAAGAGAAGATCAATTGGATGTTTCTGCTGCTTGGCCAGACGTTGGGGTTGTGCACGTTGGACCAGCTCAAGTACTTCTGCGCGCACACCAAGCAGCACCGCACTGGTGCCAAGGACCGGGTGCTCTACTCCACGTACATGGAGCTCTGCAATCAGCTCTTCCCCAACGGGCCGTTCGCTGTGACATCCGAGAGGCAGAATAGGAGCCTTCGGTATGCTTAGATTCCGTGTGGATTTGCCTGGATGTAGAGCATGCGCCGATGTAAGATTTATCCATTGAGTATACGCATCGGTGAAACTAGTTCACTTTATGTTTATGCCAGTCTTATCAGTCAGTGTGCTTGTAGGTTGTGCGTTTTTTTGGTGTGTGTTTGTTTTCTTTTGCGTGGAGGATATCTAAATCGTATAAGCAGTAAGTATATTTGGTCGATTAAGATGGTAAATTCTTGAATATATATGCGCTAATGTGAATGTGATTTCTCAATTTGCATCATTTTATTGCTTCAAGAAGAAACTGGGTTAACAGTGAGGAGGAGCAGCGCCGCGGATTGCAAGGGTGAGATAATGAAGAGGACAGGCAGGTCTTTGACTCAAATGACATGCAGTATTTGATTTGTATTGCTAACTTGTAAGCCATACATATCAGCTCGACTTGCAAGCCATACATATCAAGGCTTCTCGTCGTATCATATCTTTCCTGGATTCGCCAAAAGCTCTAGATTTACCGCATAGTTTTTGTATTGATCCTGCTTTATGCCCCAAAATGAACGACAGCCGCGAATTCGAGTCTCAAGAGGAGAAGAAAAACAGTCAATTCAGTGACTATAAGCAAAAATGGAGAGAGAGAGAGAGAGATCAAACGTGGTGCCACAGCAGAGCTTCGCTGCCTCCCTATATTTTGCTCTGTAAGGAGGGCAGCTACAACATGGGTTAGGAGAATACGGGTTCCATGCCCCAGCAATGGCTGACGAGATGGGTGATGAGCAGACGCTCGTGCCACAACATAGAGGAGAGAGGGGGGGGGGGGAGAAGAAAAGTCTAGGGTTGGCGGGGGGGTATTTATTTACTTTGCTAACTGGCTTGCCACATTTGTTGTCACCTAAAGTTCGTTTCGAAAGGCTTTAAGGGGTAAATACTCGGTATTGATAGTTAAACGGGTTGGTTACTCGGTTATATACTTAAGAGTATAAAAGTTTAAAGGAGTAAATTAGACTTATTCCTACTTCATACACGAGGTATGCAGCTCTTCTGCTGGCCCGTCGAAAAAAGTGAGCAGATAGGCGTTTATTACAGTACAGTTCTGTTTCTTTTGGGCCGCGGATGCTGGTTTTTGCAGCCCACGCCTCTTGATCTGCGGGCCGTGCGGCGGAGCCGAGCGAAGAGGAGATTTGGTGTGGGGTTAACCGATCGCCGTTTCCTCCTGGGCTGAGCGCGCGGCGTGGCGGCACTGGCGAGGGGCAGGCGGGCTGTGTTTGGGCCGGCCGAAGCTGTCCCGGCGGCCTGGTCTGATGGTGGGAGCACGTTCGGCCCATCCTCTGTGCGAGGTAGCGGATTGCGCGGTCGTGCGGCCCGCGCGGGAGCTCCCTACGCCGCCGCGCCGTTGGGCTGTGCCGTGTGCCGGCCCTTCTGGCACGCACGACGCTGCGGATGGTGTTGGCACTTGTCTTTAGGATGCAGGATAGGAAACGGTAAAAAATAATTTATTTTATTTGATATTTGTCTCTGTAAAAGTACAAATATGATAACAAAATTTATATTAAAATATATTTATATTTAAAAATATTTATATTCGTATTTGATCCTTTACATGGTTACTTGGCAGTACTAGTGTACCATACAGCAGCCAGCACACGCTGCACAGTGAACTAGTAGGTGTAGGCCCATCACAAGAGTTATGCATTAGGCCCCGCTCATTTCAACTTTAACTTTTTGCTTTATTTATAAATTTTATCTTTTTCTGAATTTTTATCTTGTTTTGAGTTTTTTTGTCAGTTTTTCCTGTATTCGTTCGTGTTGTTCGTAATGAACTAACATATTTTTTCTACTTTTAAAATTTTTAAATTTAGTTACGTTAAATAAACCATCTTCAGCTACAGTAAAATTTCAGTCGCTATAGTGTAATTTTAACCATAAACCATAGCTTTTCAGTCCAACCGAGCAGAACCAGTTTGCAGAGATTTGACAGAACGCAAGGCAAATTCTTCGCGAATCCTAAGACCCAAGCGGGTAGCGGTAGGTACATCAAAATGTCCAAATGGGTATACCGATAGTGATTTCATTTTCATGGCGCGAAGATCGGCGCTGGCGTCGCACGCTCCACGCGGTTGTTGCTTAAATCACGGGCAAGTAACGCTGCGTCAAACAAACAAAACCATCTCAATCTCATGACTTCTCACAGGTGGGACCGCGAGTACGTACACTTCATTTTAACTAGGGAGAATAATGAATAACGCCTCGCAAGTAACAAACCAGCTTATGTTTCTTGCTTGAAATGGCCGTACATCCCTTGCGACGAGCAACGCGGTATGGTGATGCAACTTACCACGTATGCCTAGTTTACACGGTCAAATATATACACACACGATAACACTATTATGTGCGTGTGTGTATTCTACGTGTAGTTTTACGCTCTAGCAAATTAATTATCATCGGTTGTTCGAAAAGTTATCATCGGCTATGAAGAAAGTTACCACCGGCTACATACTGTAAGCATGATAGCAACTTCACTCGGTACCGATGGTAATTACAAACAGAACCGATGATAAATTTTCAACACTGTGAAGATTTGACAATAACTTCATTCAGAAATGTCGGTAACTTGTCAACGTATTCTACACCTGCGTGTTGGTTAGTGTGTGTGTATATATAATACACATATATATATACACACATGCATATATGTATATATACATACAAACTACCGTGCGGTTTTACTGGCAATTTACTGAACGCGTTGTTAAGAGATTATTACTGCAGCATAGCTGTAGCGCATGCTAACTATGTGATGGTTGTAGTAGAAATAGAAACTATATTTACGATCAAATACATTCTATTTTACGGTCATATGAAACCGCTTACACTGTATTAACGAATTTACTGGATACATTATTAGAATTTACTACCATAACTAGTCGTGGCGCAAACTGGCCATATGATATTGGCATCAGGGTCATGAGTTTGTGGCCTATGTATATTGGGATTGATCCGGTCAGATAGGGTCTAGTGTGAAGGGGTGCGGACAGACGAATCGCACGGCTCTGTGCGGGACAGGCTCGATCAGGACGGAGAGGAGAAGGACTAGTTGGAGCGTTGAATAATTTATTCCACACCCAGTAGAATAAATAGGATAATGTACGTATATGTATGTATATATGTATGTATGTATGTATGTGTGTGTATATAGAGAGAGAACACACATCACGCGCCTAGTTTACCACGAGAGAAGTTACCACGCCGATTCGCTGGAGATCACGCGCCTGGTTTATCACTACTTGTCATCAGTAAACGTAAGGATGAAGTGATCTGCCTCACCATGTGACGAAACAGATGACCGTTTAGTGCATGCAGATATGTGCATATGGTCGGTGTACGTACATACGCGGGCGCATGTTCTTCCCGTTCAGACGAAAATTATACACGACTCCATCGAATTGAACCTACTCTACCCGTCGATCTGCCAGTAGTACATATATTTTTGACATTGCACGGTACTTGATTAGTACCACTTGTGAGTTGTGTGCCCCCTAACTCTCGTGAATCGCCAAGACTTGAGCCGGTCTTACCACACTGAGTTTTTTTTCCCTCCCTAGACTTTTCACCTTACAGTGCCCGAGGTCAAGATCAGCTACTAGTACAAGTGGAAATACTTAAAAGAGCCCAAGTCTTGACTGACTCGATCACACTCATCACACAGTGCTGGCCGGTCGCTCTAAAAATTGTGGTCATCGATCAAGGCACATATATACTACTAGTAGTACTGCCATCTAGCTAGGAGTTATGTGGTGCTTACTCCAACTTAATTGCAGGTCAACGCGATGATCTGGCGTAACTTGCATATGTATTTCAGTTCCTTCCGGTATCAAACATCATGTCGCAACTTCCTGGAAGGATACAAACAGGAGTAACTATTTTTGTTTTGTGCCAGAACCGATTAAAATTCATGCAAGGACTAGTAGGAGTACCACTAAATTTTCTGCCAATTTGCATTTCTAGTCCAAGGGGGTGTCAGGCCAGTGTATGCCGTGTTGATTTTGCAACCGAATGCCAGGGGAGTCTTGGCCGCCGCAGAGTTACATGTCAAATAAATGTTTTGGTTGGACGAGCCTAATTATAGTCCACATGCAACCAATGAGACAAGAAATTAGTCCATATACCGGGCTTTAATTCTGGAAGCATTTATCCTCCTTCCAGTACTGCTTCCGCCGTGTCAGACCGCAACAAGAAGAATATCGATTTTTTTCCTACAGGAAAGAAGAAAAAAAGAGAAAGGGAGTGTGTAAACATCATTCGGATATTTTCTTCCTAATTATTATTTAAATTTGTGATCTTTAGATTAAAGATCAAGGGATCCTTGTTTTTTGAGGGGAGAGATTTTTTTAAAGGGGAGGGAGTAGAATTCAAGGGGGAAGGGGAAAATTCATGGCTATTGGATCTCTAATCCAACGGTCTTAAATCTGGATGATAGTTAGAAGAAAACATCTGAATAATATTTAACAAAACCTAAAAAAGAATGATTTTTAGAATTCGCCAAAAGTTAACGAGACTACACAACGTTAACACTTAGCGCACACATACAAAATGGTGTATTGGTGTGTCGTCTACTCGTCTACAGTTTTGTGTGTTTCGTTTTCATGATAATAGCATGTCGTCATTGAGCAACTCCAAGAGATTAGCCAAAAGAAGTATCTAAATTTAGTGATTTAGCTATTCTCTAAAATGAATCTCACCCAAAAAAACAAGACTACTCCAACAGGCTATCTAAACTAGAGGGCGCGCGGTGGGTCGCGTACGCGCGGGAATGGGGCGCAACGTGCGGGAAGGAAACGCCGACCGCGCCAAGAGGCTGGATGGTGAGCGAGGTAGGTTATCCAAAAATAGAGAGCGAAGGAGGAGGGATGAAGAGCTACTAAATTTGGAGAGTCATTTACAGAGTCTATTGGAGACGTTTTTTCTCCAATAATAACCAAATTTACCTTTAGAAAATAATTTAGCTCTTCTCTTGGAGTTGCTCTAACTTAAAGCTAGCTAGCCGTGTTATGGGTTGCAGTCCTCCTAGTTAGCTAATTACCGCATGTGCGTACTGACAAGTTGGCATTACGTACCGTGTATAAGACTCCTCGTTTGCTTTCGCTGTGCATCGAGTACTTCCAATCTAGCACAAAACTTACTTATAATAGTCCGATGCAGTGCGACCATGCTTGTGATGATGACTACGACACCATCGAGCTAGCCCATGTGCTAAAACTATGTATATTTGTCCAAATAAAGCATATCTCAGCCGTTCTGGGATTAGCTTGAATTGGGTCCATTGTTTGCCTATCCCCCCTGAAGATAACAATTTAAACTAAAGACTATCCGGTATCATATGTGGAACTCCACCCAGTGGATTATGAGATAAAAAGTGAGACGAAATGCTCGATACTGGCCTCCATCTAGTTTGTTGTTAAGTTAGTCGTAGAAACTCCTCTATGGTTATGGTTAATTAAACTCTCCACCAACGGTAAAAAAAAGTGAAAGTACAAAAACATCGACGATCACTTACTGATCCATACATGCTCCTACTCAAAACAATTCTCGATCGCACTGAGAAAGATCGACGAATCATGCATGGACAGCAGAAACATCACCATTGGTCAAAAGAACGGCTTAGGAAACCAGCTGATCGCGGTCAAGTTAAATACGCGCGTAATGATTATTATCTGCCGACGTTGGAAAGAGCCCGAGTCATCATGTATATCTTTTGGTCTCAATTAATTTGCCATATTAGCCATATGGATCGATCGATCGAACAAGCCTTCATATAATCAAGGAGTGCGTATGATGCCCAAAGTGCCACATCAGTTGGATAAACCCCCGCAATTAACAATCGTCGGATCGCGGAATCTCCAATTAAGAACGGGATTAGTGCGTGTGTGCGTACGTACGTACCTGCACATGTGTGAACCGAAGGAGATCAGCTAGCTCGTGGTGCTGGGCCAGCTGATGACGTGAAACCAAAGGATGAGTAAGCGAGCACTTAAAAAGACGTAATCTCCCCATAAAAGCGCGCCCTTTTGGTCATTTGGTGGTACGACGTCGACATTGGGTTGCACTTAATTAGCTTGCAGATGATGAGATATCGAGATACCATGCACGATATATATTCTCTCAGACCAGCGGTCCATAATCCACGTATATATATATATATATATATATATATATATATATATATATATATATATATATATATATATATATATATATGTGTGTGTGTGTGTGTGTGTGTGTGTGTGTGTGTGTGATTAATAGAGAATAGCACTCGGTTGGGCTAGGCATGTGCCGAGTTAGAGGAATCACACAAACTAACAAAGATGGTGTAGCATAAATAAACTATGTAAAACCGTGGAAGAATCAGAGATATGACCTTGGCACGCATGCCCCGAGATAACGATGGCTGTGGATCGTTCTGTAATATTTTATGTTACCACCGGCCTCGAACTCTCTTACAAACAGGTCGGCAGCTAGCATGCATACGAGAATTTTGTGTACCCTTCCCCCTCTCAGTGCGTGTCTTTTGTGTAAAAGAAAGATCTGGCCAGGCTTATTAGGGACGGTTTTTTACTGTAACGTATGATTTTTAATTTAAAATTTAAAATTCTATCTATTTATGAGAGAAAGTACGAAGAAAGGTACTTGCGTACGATTTTGACCGATGTAGATAAAATCGGGATAGTGTCTATAATAATCGACTTATAGATTCTATCTTAAAAACACTATATTTAAAAATTAGTTATTATAGAAAATCAAGCCATAAGCTCAAAAGAATCCATCCGAGGTCAAGACACATTTTGGGTGGGTTCGAATGAGCTTTGCTTATGCTTTACCTTCTATTTGCTACAGTAACTAGTTTTAAACGGTACGTTTTTCAAGGCAGAGCGTACAAGTAGATTGTAGTATAAACTATACCGAGTTCAGTTATATCAGCTAAAATCGTATGTGACTATTTTTCTTTGCGTACTACATCTCATAAATAATCCAGAATTCAAAAATCTTAGCAAAAAAACTAAAAACTACAGTCTAAAAAAAACCCATCGTTTAGACGTAACACAAATGGATATAGGTAGTGCTTAAGTATGGTAGCAGTTAAAAATACACAAATGGGAAGTGCAGCCTGCGCCCACGCGCGCCAAATACTTAATTTGTACATCTTCCCTTGACAACCCCACAGATCTACTTTTCGGAAAGCAAAGCTAATTACATACGTTGATGATCTATCCTACATTTATCCTACGAAGAAATGGCTCTTTCCAGTTTTCTAAATTATCCAGCCAGGCCCAGGCGCCCAGGCCTCTCCTAAACAAATCGCAGATAGAGATCTGCAGAAAGAGAGAGAGAGAGACTGCATCTGCATCTGCATGGCAGTGCTAGTGTGTGTCAGGTCGATGTGCAGTACCGCCAGCAAGCTAGCTACGGAGACTGGCGAATGCTGATGCGAAATCACAACATTATTTTAGGGGGGATGCATCTGAGGAATCGGTATGCATGCATGGGGCATATCGACCATGGTCCACACTTCATGTGAACACCACGCCGCGCCGTCGACCGCCTGCCTCCGGCTGGGTCCCCCGCGCCCGCCCGCAGAAACACACCCATACCCAAAAGGGCAACCATGCCAGGCCCCGCCTAAACGATACACATGATATTAGATTTAAAAAATTATTTAATAATCTATTTTAAAAATTACATTATCTATTTTGATTTTTGGGAAAACCAAAACCAAAACCAAATAAACAGGGCCGAGAGCCTTTTCCCTTTGGTCTCCTCTCCATCGCGCACGCGCGCGCACAAAGCATAAGCACGCGTGAATCAACCGGCCGCGCGCCGATACGGCACATGTCGCATCCACAGTGCTCACATAGTCACATGGCGCTGGCTGATCGAATGCAAATAAAGCTAGGAGTACTGTACCAGCTTAATCCTGGCCAGCAAAAAAACGGCCCGAGTGCGTATACGATCATTGGCATGTGGGTCCCCTGAGCTTACACTTGTTGCTTCCTGATAGTGCCATAGACGTGGTCATGTGTGGTCGTGAGCGTAGTCGTGGGTGTGGTCGTAGGGTGTCAGCTCGACACACACGTTGTTCACATGGGAGCGGGTCATAGTGACGTCATACACGAACAGTTCATTCGTGGCGCGAGTCTTGGTGGCCATACAGGCCACGTTCTATACATAGACTTATAAATTCATCAATACAAGTGAGAAAACGCAACTGCCTTGTAGTACAAAACTTGTTGCTCATCGTGTTCAAGTGTGTTCATAACTCGGTTTTCCTAACATTTGGCATCAGAATTGTGTTGACGGTCTAGGCACAGCTATGTCGTCGTCATGGGCTCCGGCGGGTGGGCAATCAAGGACTCCTCCGCGACGGGGCCATCCTCGCTCACTGACACCTCTGCTGTGTTGACCGTGGCACCGTGACAACGGTGGTCGTGAGATCATTGTCCAGCGTGTCGTCAAGGAGACATCGGGCTTGGTGGTCTGCCTCACGCTCACCCGGACAAACTACATCGACTGGGCACTAGTGATGTGCATGAACCTACAAGCGCAAGGTCTTTGGGAGGTGATTGAGCCTGACGACGGTGATTACCACGACGACAGACTAGCGCTATTGGTCTAACCCCGCCTCTGGTGGCCATGTCGATGCTAGTGGTCACCTACTTTTCACGGAGGATGAGTGGCAGGCCCAGCTCCAGAGGCGCGAGAACGACAGGAAGGGTGGAACCGTCGCAACAAAGGGCGTGGGCGTAGACGCGGTGTTAGGCCGGCAGCAGTGACACTCCCAGGGACCAATACCACAACTATGGCAAGCAGGGTCACTGGGCCAAGGACTGCCACAGCAAGCCAAGGCGAGATCAGGCCCATTGGCCCAAGGGGATGGCGATGAGCCCACTTTGCTTGTGGCTAGGGCACTCATCGACTACGATTCCCCTCCGCCACCACATCGCGAGTCCCCAACACTAACGCTGCTGCCACGTCATGAATCTCCATTGCCACCACCGCGCACCCGCGTTGAGGTGAGCGAGGACAAGGTCTTCATCCAACTCGGGCAGTGGTAAGAGCGCGGCCACCGTCGATAGGTCCTAGACATGAGAGCCACCAACCACATGACCGGGTCATGGTCGGCCTTCTCTGAGCTTGACACCGGCATTTGCGGCACGGTGAAGTTCGGTGATGGCTCGTCCATGGAGATCAAGGGGTGCGACACCATCCTCTTCTCCTGCAAGTTGGGAGAGCACTGGGCACTCAGCAGAGTGTACTTCATCCTGAGGATAACGATGAACATTGTCAGCCTCGGACAGCTTGATGAGACTAGGTGCAGGGTGGTGATCAACGGTGGGGTCCTGCAGATTATTGACCAACGACGACAGTTGCTGGCAAAAGTACGGCGCTCTTTGAGCAGCCTCTATGTCCTTGAGCTCAACATCACTAGCCGTTCTGCTTGTCCGTGCGTAGCTCTAAGCAGGCCTGGCTTTAGCATGCTATGTATGGACACCCCAACTTCCAGGCATTGCGCAAGCTCACGCAGCAGGAGATGGTGCGCGGACTACCTCCGATCGACCAGGTTGACCAAATCTGCAACAGCTACCTGGTAGGGAAACAGAAGCACTCTCCTTTCCCGCAACAAGCAAAGTACCACGTAAAAGATGACCTTGTTCTCGTCCACGGTAACTTATGCGGGCCAATCACGCCTATCAACCCGGGCGACAACAACAACTTTCTCCTGCTGGTCAATAACATGAGCCGCTTCATGCGGCTCATGCTGCTCAAGTCCAAGGACCAAACGTCGGCTGCAATCAAGCGATTCCAGGTCAGCGCCGAGGTGGAAAGCGGGCTCAAGCTCCGAGTCCTACGCACCGACTGCGACGGCAAGTTCATGTTGGTGTAGTTCAGGGAATATTGTGTGGAGCACGGCATTCAACGTCAACTTACGGTGCCCTACTCCCCCAGCAGAATGGAGTAGTGGAACGCTGGAACCAGATGATTGTCGCCACCACCCGAAGCATGATGAAGTCGAAGAACGCGCCCAGGAGGTTCTGGGCAGAGGCGGTCACCACCACCGTCTTCATACTGAATCGAGCACATCGATGCACACCAATCCTAGGAGGTTCACCATTGCCCGTATGGAGTCAGTGCGGCTCCTACTCACCATCGTTGCACACCAATCCTAGGAGGTTCACCATATGGATATCAAGTCGGCATTCTTAAATGGTGACCTCCAGGAGGAGGTGTATGTCGCACAACTGCCCGGTTTCATTGATAGCAAGCACAAGAACAAGGTGCTGTGTCTCCACAAGGTTCTCTACAGTCTTCGCCAAGCACCGCGCGCCTGGAACGCGAAGCTGGATGCCACTCTGCTCTCGCTCGAGTTTTATCACAGCAACTCCAAGCACAGTGTGTACACGCGAGATGAAGGCAGGAGGCGGCTGATCGTGGGTGTCTACGTCGATGACTTAATCATCACCGGTGGCAACACCAGCGGCATCCACGAGTTCAAGGGGGGAGATGAAGAGTCTATTCTGGATGAGCGATTTGGGGGCGCTCAGGTACTACCTCGGCATCAAGGTGAACTAGAGCCTGTACGGCATCATGCTCGGGCAATTCGCCTACGCACTGAAGATTCTGGAGAAGGCCGGACTAGTGGACTGCAATCCCTATCAAACTCCAATGGAGGAATGCCTCAAGCTCAGCAAATCGAGCTCATCCCTGCTAATTGATGCTACTCTCTACCTGAGTATGGTCGAGAGCCTCCGATACCTCATCCACACCTAGCCGAACATGGCCTACTCAGTAGGCTACGTAAGCCTTTTCATGGAGATGCCACACGGAGAGCATCCGTGTCTGCTGGCTATAGTGATAGCGACATGGCTGGGGACGACTATGACAGAAAGAACACCTCGGGTGTAATCTTCTTCCTCGAGGATGGACCCATCACTTGGCAATCTTAGAAGGAAAAAATGGTGCCTCTGTCATCTTGCGAGGTAGAGTATATCACCACAGCATCCACGGCTTGCCAGGGCATCTGGCTAGCATGGTTTCTGGCAGACATGCTCTGTTCATAGTCCAAGGCACCGGTTTTGAAAGTGGACAACAAGTCCACAATCTCATTGATCAAGAACCCAGTGCATCACGACCGGAGCAAGCACATCGACATGAAGTTTCATTATATCCAGGAGTGTGCAAAGAAAGGCCAAATCGACGTTGAGTTCACGGGAACAGCAGAGCATCTCGGTGACATCTTCACCAAGCCACTCGATCGCATTAAGTTTCAAGAACTTCGTTCTAAGATTGGCCTCATTGGCATCGAGTAAGCGTAGCAAGAGTTAGGGGTGTTTATTGGATAAGTCGTGTGCGTGGTCGTGGGCATGGTCGTGGTCGTGGGCGTAGTCGTGCACGTGGTCGTAGGGTGTCAGCTTGACGCGCATGTTGTTTGTGTGGGAGCGGTTCGTAGTGGTGCCATACACGGGCAATTCGTTTGTGGCGCGAGTCTAGGAGGCCATACAGGCCACGTTCTATACATAGAGTCTTATAAATTCAGCAATACAAGCGAGAAAACGCTGCCACCTTACAACGCAAAACTTATTATTTATTGTGTTCGAGTGTATTTATAACTCTACCCATTGACAGCTTCATGTTGTGTCGATCTAGGGACTAGAAATTGATCTGCAGTAAAATTATACGAGTGCTAGCTCGTTGTCCATGCAAGAAGTCTCCGTTTTAGACTCGATGGATGGAGTCTTGCCTCTACTTTTATACAATACTACGATTTGTCTGGTAAACCATACTTTTATTCAATTCCACGAGCTGTGAGACTTTGCAAGTCTTGTGCCAAGTCGTTTGTTGCAATTACTACTCTACTCTACCTACTTGGCCACATGACAGCACAAGAGGCCGCATACATATATGGCAACGGACATGATATGACCAGATTAAATTCTGTTCTGATAATTTTTTTCTTCATGTACATCCAGCTAGGGCACAATTAACGCACGCTGAAAGGTCTAAGCCAACTTGCTCATCCATGCTTTGTTGAAACGATTGCATGCTAAAATCCAACACAGCCGACTTCACTGCAAATATCATATTGAGTATATATAGACACACAATTGGATGGCTCATTGACCTTACTAAAGTTTGGTCAGTGAGCACGATCGTTACTAATATGTGGGTCTCTTCTTTTGAGCTTCTAATTTTTTTACTGTAATTTATTTTCATACAGAATATCTTTTTAAGATATGGTCTATAAGTCAATTACAGTAGACACTGTAGCGACTTCATCTATATTGGCTAAAATCGTACACGAGTGACCCTCTCCATAATCTCTCTCACAAATAGCCAAAAACCATAAGCTTCAGCTCAAAAGAAAAGACACTATATTGGTGTCTAGCTAACTATATATCTTAGAAAATAAGCTAGGCCGATCAGATCATAAACTAGCTTTTTGTTAAGAAATAACCGTTGCTGTAAGCCGGTAACCCAGGCACGCGGGTGAAAAAAACAACTATTTCAAAAAAAAGTTAAGAGATACTATAATTGTGACAAAAAATTATATACCTGTTGGTACATGGGTGAAAAAACAATCTTGCTACTTTTTATTTCTTTAGTCTCAACATACCATACCATACCATAATTGTGACCTCACGTACAGCCAATTTTAACCGCTCGCGCCATCGTATAGTTCTGAACCTGATTCTTGCTACAGGAAGGATCTTAAAAATAGGAATAATCAGTTCTTGGAGTAGGTATTTACGAAACCAAAATCTTGATGTCCAATCCTAAAAACGAAAATTCGCCTAGAAAGACCCACGTACAGTGAACAGTCAAAATAGGAATCAAGAAAGCTGTCGACGAAGACATGCATAATTTTCCATCTAGAACTTCCAGAAAATTCCGCCACACCATCATCATCACCGTATACTTCCATAGAGACCAGCACACAATGGATGAGCAATCCAGCATTGATCCAGGCACTGCTACTTTTCTCCTCTCACAAACACGAGAAGCCAATTACTCCAGTTAACGCACAGCAAAAATTGCAAGGATGACACAAAAGAAATTTACCACACCCACACGCAGACGCAGGGGCAAAACCAGACGACAGAAATATTGGAGTCATCTCCATTGTACGATAGTGCCTCCTCTACCGATGAACAGTACTAAATAATAATTTTTTATAAAATTTACTAAATTTTATTGGGATCACTGGACCCTAATGCTCCTACACTAGCATCGCCCCTGCCCACACATGCATGACCAATGGGTGCATCATCACATCATCCTCCCTTGCGTTGACCCACACCAACACAAGCCCATGAGGAACTCCCATGAGACCATGACATACATAATCCAATAAAAAACCATATAGACACATAGACATATGAAACACAGACAACAAAACCATATGCCCATGTACACACAGTATGTAGTGTGGTTATAGTGTGCATACTAGTTACACTCACCTCCTATATATCACACACCCGTCACTTCCCACCGCTTCCATACAGCTTTGGCTTCGCAACTACTGTCTGAGCATCTCTCTCTAGTGATCGGATGGACAGCACGAGCTGCCTCGTGGACGACGCGAGCAGCGGCACGTCCACCGGCAAGAAGGCGCTGTCGCCGGCGGTGAAGCCGCTGCAGCGAGTGGGCAGCGGCGCGAGCGCCGTGATGGACGCGGCGGAGCCGGGCGCGGAGGCGGACTCCGGCGGCGCGGGGCGCGGGGGTGGACGCGGGAAGCTGCCGTCGTCCAAGTACAAGGGCGTGGTGCCGCAGCCGAACGGGCGGTGGGGCGCGCAGATCTACGAGCGGCACCAGCGCGTGTGGCTCGGCACGTTCACGGGGGAGGCGGAGGCCGCGCGCGCCTACGACGTGGCCGCGCAGCGGTTCCGCGGCCGCGACGCCGTCACCAACTTCCGCCCGCTCTCCGAGTCCGACCCGGAGGCGGCCGCCGAGCTCCGGTTCGTCGCCGCACGGTCCAAGGCCGAGGTCGTCGACATGCTCCGCAAGCACACCTACCTCGACGAGCTCGCGCAGAACAAGCGCGCCTTCGCCGCCGCCTCCCCGTCGCCTCCCAAGAACCCCACCTCGTCGCCTCCGGCGCCCTCCTCGGCCGCGGCGCTCGAGCATCTCTTCGACAAGACGGTGACGCCTAGCGACGTGGGGAAGCTGAACCGGTTGGTGATACCGAAGCAGCATGCCGAGAAGCACTTCCCGCTGCAGCTCCCGGCGGCCGCCACCTCCGGCGTTGGCTCTGCCGAGTGCAAGGGCGTGCTCCTCAACTTCGAGGACGCCGTCGGGAAGGTGTGGAGGTTCCGGTACTCCTACTGGAACAGCAGCCAGAGCTACGTGCTCACCAAGGGGTGGAGCCGCTTCGTCAAGGAGAAGGGCTTGCACGCCGGCGACGCCGTCGGGTTCTACCGCTCCGCCGGCAAGCAGCTCTTCATCGACTGCAAGCTCCTGCGAAAGACCACTACCTTTGTCAACGCAGTGGCCGCGCCGGCCCCCGTGAAGGCGGTGCGCCTTTTCGGCGTCGACTTGCTCACGAAGGCGCCGAGGTCGGCGGCGGCGCCGGAGCAGGACGACATGACCAAGAGCAAGAGAGCTAGGGACGTCATAGCGGCGTCTCAACCACACGTGGTTTTTAAGAAGCAACGCATAGAGTTCGCGCTAACCTAGCTAGCGTTTTTGCTCCCAGCTTGCTTGCTTCACTCGGATGCAGCCATGGTACCTTAGAGCTCTTGATCTCTCGCTTTAATCGTTTGTTTTATTTCTTGTAAGGAAGCAACTACACAACGGTATACCGTTGCAATGGTATAGCAATATGTTTTATACAGTTTCAACGAGTTTCAAAATACATGTTCAAAAAATTTCATGTTTAAGTTAGTTTCACATGTTTTTAGAAGTTTTTAAAAGATTAAGTCAAAGTTTCAACGAGTTTTAAATTTTGGAACTCAAGTGTTAACAAAATTTAACTAAGAGTTTAAGAAGTTTCAATAAATTTTATCAAATTCTAACAAGTGTCACTAAAAAGAGTTTTAAAAAGTTTCAATAGATTTACCTAGCCACGACAACGTGACGGCCTACACGGACTACGATAGAGCTCCATGGTGTGGAGTCTGGAGGCGGCACACGAAGGGCATGATGGCCGATGAGCGAAGGAGTCCCGCCGCTGCTGGATCCCTATGACTCGAGTCACGCTATTGGTGCCCGTCGCTAGATCTGAAGCCGAATGAGGAGAGGAGGGTGACGCCGGAGTAGAAGGAGGAGGTGGAAGGTTGGCACTGGAGGTGAAGGAGGAGGGGAGGGCGGCGTCAAAGGTGAAGTAGGAGTGAGAGGCTGCTTGCCTCCATTAGCTCACTGACTGTCCTCCCCCGTCGAACGTAGGAGATGTTAGGGGAGGGGCGACAATGGTCGAGGAGGAGAAAGGGGAGGTGATGGCACCGGTAATGGAGGGGGAGTGAGAGAGAGGAGAGGATAAGTGAGAGAGGTTTATGATGCATGGTGAATATGAATTAACAGTGGATGCCTATACTGTTCCAACAGTATAAGGGTATGTAGTATGTCTCTTCTTACACATACACGGTAGCGCTATTCTGCTTGTAGTTTTGCGCCATGCCGAGTTATCACCAGTTGTACGAAAAGTTATCATCGGCTGTGAAGAAAGTTACCACTGGTTGTATTATTAGCGTTTGGCAGTAACTTCACTCGCTACTGATGGTAACTTCATGCAGAATCAATGATAAGTTTCCTGCATTATGAAGGTTTGGCAATAACTTCATTTAGAATCGACAGTAACTTCATTCAAAAATAACAGTAACTTTCTCATGTATTTTACACCACACGCTGATAAGTGATTATGTATATATTATTTTGGCAAGTGTAGACTAATTATGTTATGCCCTGGAGAGGACATGCTAGAAGAAGCAATGTTTGGAACTCTTTGTCTAGCTCTTTATTCCTTAATTGCGATGAAATTAAAAGTCCATTTTTTTGGTTTATGAAATTAAAGGTCTATTCTTTATAGTTTATTTATGGTTTCCTTCGTACAAATAAATAGGATAGCTTTTTCGCTATCCGGTATATTTACATAAACACTCACATTAAAATCAAAAACTATTTATTATAGCCATAAGTTATCAGCCATAATAAAAAAAACCCATCCAAAGAGACGTCAATTTGTGGCTACATATTGCAATTTGACCTTTTGTTTTGGTGAGGATGTGATGTGCGCTACAGCCTAGATACATTGCGTGTAACAGCCTTTGTGCGGCAAGCTTCGGGGTTTATCTTATCCCCATGGAAGCGAGAGGAAAGTGGCCATAATTGCATGCATGCACCTGATATAGCACCTGATATAGTGATGTCATACGATATGTATGCTATACTTAGCAACCGCCGAAAAGTAAAGTGGACTGATATACTCACAGGGCTACCAACAGAGAAGAATCTGGAAACACTGCACTGTTTGATAAAGCATGAGCAGTAATTCAGAAATTACACGAGTTAAATACGTCCAAAGTCATGTTCATGTCGAAGTATAAGTAGATTGTCCCTTTTTTTTCCTTTACAAATTAAGTTTCTGTGTTAATTCGGCAGTGTATACGAAGCTTAGTACTTCATGATCTATTCTCTAAATGCAGCTTGCTATATAAGGGGTGATCTTTAGGCACGTGCATCAGATATAATCACATTACTGCGACGTAATGTCTGCTATTTTCAGCTCAGAATTTAATAAAGATGATTCCTTTCTTGTGAATCTTGGTATCTGATTGAAACAACGGAATGTTTCAGCAGTTTTGAGATCTTGACCAAGACGGAAAAGAAGATTAACAGTGAGCGTGGAATATAGGAAGCACGCCGGTTTCTAGAATATATATATGCTAGCTACTTAGCTGATATAGGGAATGCTCAATATATGTTAACTTGTTTTTGTGAATGTTAAACCATGGTTCACATGCATGCAAACTTTAGTATCCAGTTTTGATGCGAGGTAAATTCCAATGGGAAGAGACACGAGCAGCGCTTCAAAAAAACTTCAGCGCTTCAAAAAAACTTTCAGACCGGATAAGCTTGCAGACCGGGCACGGCTAGGTTCACGGACTCCTGAAAAAGATAAAGGGTCTGTTTTTTTTGAGTTAGTGGTTTTTGGCTATATCTAATAAATAGTAACAGCTGATAGAGAAATCATAAAAGAGTATGGAATAAAAGAAATTTTCGTATGATTTTAGTTGATATAGATAAAATATTATAGTATCTATTATAATTAATTTATAGATTCATTTTAAAAATATTTTATTTAAAAATTGATAAAAAAACTAAAAGCTGAAGCGAAAATAGGGCGGCGCAGACTATGGCCGCAATTTGTACAGATGGACGCACGTACACGGCTCTTGATGAGGAAAGGTACGTACTACATGCCGCTTGGTACACAATACGATCAATTAATCTGCATACGACAGGTGAGGGCACAAGTTGCATACTTGCATACATGCACGACGGCAACATATACATAGTGCGTCTCTTTGTAACAAATAAGAAAAATGGATGCTTTTCCTTCAAAAACAACGAAAAATGGATGCTCCGTTTTGTTAGAACTAATGTTAATATTTTGTAGATAGTTGTAAAAGTTGCGAGTGGCCATAGAAATCACTTAGATATGACTGTAAGAGAGATATGGTGGTAAGCATTTAGACATGATCGTAAGCACTTAGGTATGATCATAAGTGGCTTAAATATGGTCGTAAGTAGTTAGACATGGTCGTAAATGGCAGGAGTTCAGTAGCAGACGTAATCGTAAGACTATTATAGTAGGAGTTCAGTAGCAGTCGTAATAGTAAGACTACTATAGTAGTTTTAAAGTTACTGTAGCAGTCGTAGTAGGTACATGGTCGTAAGTAGTTTGACATGGTCGTACATGGTAGGAGTTCAGTAGCAGTTGTAATTGTAAAACTACTGTAGTAGGAGTTCAATAGCAGTTGTAATAGTAAAACTATTGTAGTAGTATTAAAGTTACTGTAGCAGTTGTAGTAGGTACTGTAGTAGTCGTGTTCGGAAGAGTACTCAAGAAGTCGTGGTCGAAGCAGCCGTGATTGAGACGCAGGCCAGTCCGAGTAACAGCTGAGTCAATGAGTTGTGCAGATCGTGGAGTTAGTGGTGTAGTTAGTGGCTGCATATATGTAACGGAAACGTTAGTAGCTGCATCTTTATTAGTGTGCGGTGTGTGCCGAGTCGTGGCCGGTAGAACCGAATCACAAAGTGTCTATTTATATTATTTTTATCAGTTTGTTAAGCAGTGAGTTGAATAGAAGAAAAAGAGATCCAACTGAGTTCGGTCTCGCTAAATAAGTGTTATTTATATTTTCTTTCTGTGTCCATCTTGTTTTTCATAGAAACATGTGTCTACGGGTAAATTGAGTATGTGATCTCTGATATATTTCCAACACGTTTTATCTACAGCAACATATCTAGTGCCTCGACGGTTAAATCCACTCTGGGCACTCTTTAATTGCAAGCTCAACCGGTTCTTTATCCTGCTCTTCATTGTATATTTACCTAATATGACTCAAGAAATGGACTCCAACCGGTTCTTTATCCTCCTCTTCATTTTTATCGAGTCGCTATTTTCTCCCGGCCGCTAGCTAGATTTGGCGAGCGCCTCCTCACTCGCTTCTCAAATAGCTATGCCATTGGAATGCTAACTCAAATAGAGAGTTGAAAATAATAGCTAGCCTCTTCATCCTAGGAAATAGAGATGGAGAAATGACTAATGGGATGGAGTTGCTCTTACAAAATATATTGATAGATGGGAGCTTCGACTTCTCACCACAAAGAGAGGTTAAGCTTTATTTGCCAGGCTTCGGCTTTATGACAAAACCACCGAAAGCTTAGGGCCGTCTCAGTTTTTGACTTTTTAATTTTATCTGTTTTGAGTTTAATTTTGAACTTTTTTGTTTTTCCTCTTATTCTTTTGCATCGTTCGTGATAATATAATATTTTTAATTTTTAATTTAATTACTTAGAAAAGCTAACAACTATTAAAGTGTATTTTTAGCCACTATAATATAAAACAAGCCAGAAGTCACGGCTTATAAGCCATATAATACTCTCCAAACATGGTGTAGCTTTTTTTGGTTTTATTAGGAAAACTTGAACTCACACCACTAGCTTCTCAGAGAAGTTAGCTTTTGGAGGAAGTTCAGGACTAGTGTTGATTTTGGTGATCCAAATCTATATAAATAAAAATAACAGGTGAGATTTAAGGCACCTTCTTTATTTTAAAGGCAAAAAATCTTACAATAATCCTAAAAATTATCACATTAATCGAGAAAAAGAAAGTCATCTTCATCACTTATTTTGGTGGGCTAGATTATAACGGTGCAGATTAATCATGTATATATATTAGAGTTGTATAGCAAATACAATTGTATTTCAATCATAAACGGTGGAGTTATATAAAAAAGACAACTGTATTATAATATCTAGCTACGTAATTACGTGAGCAAATCTGCTAATTCTAGTAATTCGTGGGAGCAGAGGGCCGACAGCTTCTGTGGAGGCTCGAAGCAGATAATTTTACTGTTTTGGATATGTTTTCATATTCGACTCTTGGCCATATTGTATCCCTTATATGTATACTTTGTAGATCTAGGGGATTGTCAAGATGCTCATAGTAAAATCGCTTACTTTGTAACTCTTCTCTTATAGTTGATCATCATATATGCACTTGTGTTTCTTTTTGCAAGGATTTTTTATGTTAAATTTGTCAATTGTGCTTTAATTATCTTTGTTATTTGTCACGTCGTTACTAACAGCTCGATCCCCAACAGGGCCTTAGGCTCTCTAGGAAGTTTAGAAGCCACGCTCTGTTTCAGGATCTTCAGTTTTTTTGTAGCCCTAAGTTGAAACTCAGCTTCCCAATCATATCGTCGTTGCTGTACACAGCCCATATGCCATTATTTACTTTGAAAGAACTCTATTGGCACTACGGTGTGCTGATCTTATGAGCGTGTAGACGTATTAAAAAAAAAGGGTGTGTATAGGTATCACCTGGATATTTTCTTCCTAATTATCATCCAGATTTGAGACCGTTGGATCGAGATCCAACGACCTATTTTTTTAGAGGGGCGAGATTTTTTTTGGAGGAGAGGGAAATTTTTTTGGAAGGGGTGGAGGAGAATTCATGGCCATTGGATCTCTAATCCAATGGTTACAAATTTGGATGATAGTTAAGAAGAAAACATCCGGATGATATTTATCAATACAAAAAAAAAAAATAAATCAAACGCCTTGTGTATAGGACACCCCGTTTGCACTGTTCTTGTCTGTTTTAGTCTATCAGACTACCCTCATACCCTGGACATTATACATCTGAACATCCATGCCAACAGGGCATACATCCGTATTCGGTACAGATGAGTCATGTCGATATATAGCTCGATAGTCCACCCCATGCACATTTTGATGCGTTCCTAGTCTCTCCTTAATTAAAGCCGGCGTCAGAGAATTAGCTCGCATAGTAAGCCGATCACGACCGCCGCGCCGGCTCAGACTGCCGAGTCTTCAGTGCTCACTCTTCGCCCCTTGGAAGTTTCTCCCGGCGACGACCGCGAGATACACACAAATACACAGCTAGTGACACTCAGACAAGCGAGGAACACACGCTCTCAGAGAGAGAGAGAGAGAGAGAGAGAGAGAGAGAGAGAGAGAGAGAGAGAGAGAGAGAGAGAGAGAGAGAGAGCCAGAGACAGCACACCAGAATCCACAGGGACAGCCTGACTTTGGCGACCATTGACAAAGGTAGGACCAGTAGCTGCCCGCACGTTGAAATAAAGATCAGGATTCAGAAACTGGCCACCTAGCTGCAGTTAAGTTTGCAACAGTGCCCGCGGTTGGGGCTCGGCACGGCAGAACCACACAGATTCATGCAAGTTGCAGCACGAGGTGCTTGTGCTCTTGTTCAGTGAACGCGAGAGGTGCCTAGCAGCACACGGCGGAAACTACGACTGGTTCAAACTGCCCACCGATTTAGAGAGCCGAAGGAGACGAGTGTGTGCTGTGCATGCCGAGCATGCTGCGCTCGCTGCTTGTGGAGAGGTTGGCCATTGATGACGAGTCAACCTCGCATCGCAATGCCCTGACGACCTGACTGGCTATAGCTGACTGACTCCGTGGCTCAGATCGCCACACCTGTTTGGGTCGTTTTCGGGCCGTCTATATTGGTTCAGCACGAGCTAATACAACTCTCGATTTTCTAAGGGCCTGTTCTTTTCAGCTATGGCTTTTGACAGAAATTTTTGAATTTTGCCTGTTTACGGTACAGATTACGGAGAGACAGATACTCACTTGTGATTTTGCCTGGTACAGATGTTGGACTTTTAACGTATAGATCGTTTAACTTGTAGACCCCGTCTTGAGAAAATACTCCGTTTGAAAGTTAAGTACTGTAGCAAAAGCCAAAAGCCGCCAGATTTTGACCTAAAGAACATGTTTTTTACTTCTCTCGCTCTCGTCTTGCTTAGAAGTATATCACACACCCTACTCCTCTCGCTCCCGTCTTATATAGTATCTCTACCTCACTTTCCTTAGCGCTTATCTTTTCCTTTCAAAAGTCAATTCTTTCAGTCACTACTGTTTATTTTCAACCGAAAGTCTTTGATCATGGTTAATATGAACAGGTTTTTTTATTTTCAACCGAAAGTAATTGCAGTGTGGCTTAGTGTCAAAATGCAAGTTAGTCTGGGCAATTAAACTTACCTCAACGCGGTCCTTGCTAACCGGATCAAGAAGCAATCCAAGTTTTACTTTGCCTATTTCTCTAGTTGAGGATACGGTGCAAGTTGGAGTATATTTTGTTGGTTCTTGGGGAGCACGAAAGACGCGGTAAATAAACAGCACGCCATTGACGGTGCTAATGCTACTTTTTAAAATGGATGGATAGAAGAGGATAAGCATACGTCGATGTATGTTGGGAGAGCATGCGGTGCCATTGGGCGGAGTGGACAATCGTCAAACTGCACAGCACATGCATGCTTAGCGCATCAAAAGCAAAACCTGGTCCCTCGCAAAAGAAGAAGAAGAAGAAAAAGAGCAAAACCTGGTCAAGTGCTCAAACCCCATTACCGATTAGTTATTGCATGGTTTTGTTGAAAACTGCTTAAAAGAGCTCTCTCTCTCTTTGACTAAGGGTTTTATGCCTTTACGTGGTGATCGGTTCAGCTGAAAAGCTCATGGCTTATGACTGAAAACACTGTAGCTGGCTGAAAAAAGCACTGTAGCTAACAGAGGCTTATTTAGCATAATTAAATTTAAAAAAATTTAAAAATAAAAAAATATGTTAGCCCATTACGTATAATACAAACAAATACGGGAAAAAAAGAACCGGCAAAAAATTTCAACAAAAAGTTAAAAGTTCAGAAAAAAATGAAACTTATGAATAGTAAAAAATAAGCCAGAAGTCAGAAGCTAAAGTCGAGTTCATCATGACAAGTGTTTCTCCTAAAATTGTACTGTACTAGGTAAATACGCACTGATATATTTTTTTCATGCGTAAAGTCCAATCAAGGGCGGATCCAGTAACCCCAGCACCATCAAGCTTATCCAAAAAATAAAAATAAAAATTGATGCCCATGCTGACATTACTACTTTGTTACTTTATATCCACGGCGACCCTAATGACTTTTTCACCTGGATCCACCCTGAGTCCGGTAATAGTACACTTTCCACGTAGCATGAGGTACGAAGGCCTGAAAAAAAACCATTCGATGGTAGGCAACCGATAGCTTACATTATTCCCATGTGCCTGTTTGCGCGGTGGACTTGTTCATCAGCTCAATGTACTCTTCTTTCGTGTCCGTCGAGCGAGCGTGATGTATTCATTTTCTATCGATTTAATAATATAATATACTTTTTGTTTAATTTTTATTTTGAATTATAGTTATTTAGGGATTTTACTTTTGAATTTGTATCAAAATTGAAATCAAATTCTAATTTTATTTTATTTTTACTCCAAATTTCAATTAATTTTGTTAGAATTCGTATATAGATCTGATTGCTATTTTTTGTTTAATTTTTGTTCTGATTTCCAGTTATTTCTAAATTATACTTGACATAGTCTATTTCTTTTAATTTAGACCATTATATTATAGACCCATCATAATCGACGATATAGATATTTCTCTTTTTTCACCGATTAATATGATGTATTATTTTTCTATCGATTTAATAATATAATGTAAATTTTGTTTAATTTTTATTTTGAATTATAGTTATTTACTCATTGTTTAAGTACTGGAGGCACCAAATGGGACCAATTAGTTGGAGTGAATCATGAATCTCTTGCTTGTGAAGTTTGAGCAAAGTGCAACTTGGTGTTGTCAAATCTCTAACTGGAGTACAATTGATCTTTAATGTTCCTAGTGGTGGGGGATCAGGAGAAAATTCTGGCTTGGGTTCAAAGCCTGGGTCAAGCGGGCGCAAATTAAAAAGCCCTGCTGCCCCTTTTTATTAGAAAGAACATATATTTTCTAAGAAGCGAGGTTAATGAACTTTCGTCCATACATAGCTAAATAGCGATTTCTAATGTTTATTGTGTCGAGACAAATAGAGGCCAAAATTGATAAGTCCGGCACTGGTTATCCATGGTCCAAATCGAATCTTGAACGATAGAAACGTCAACTAATCAGCACTCAAACCCGGTCGATCAGATCAATCTTCTTCTGAGATCCTATCAGCCATGAAATCAAAGGAAGTTAATAGTCAAGTCGTCGTGTCAGGTTAAGTTCGCAGTTTTCTCTGTTTCCATGTGGGCGATCGATTCCGTTCAGGTGTACAAGTCCAATTTAGTCAAGTCGCGCACAGAGATAGATGCCTGACAGATCCATTCAAACGTTATCACTACATAGTCCGCATTCAAACAGTGTTGGTCTGAACAGCTTAGAGCCACAGGACCAAGCCGGCCGCACAAGGAAAAAGAAGCCTTTTACGTGTTTCCCTTTCATTTGTGTCCGTATGTGTTTCCCTCTATTCGACAGATGGGTTTACGACCTAGTAATGTACCAAGTACTATAGCAAAAACTGTAGCGCATAGGTGATACAGCAAACACATGAATCACAAGGCAGGCAGACCACAACATCGACAGAGTAATCAATCTCAGGAAAGCAAAAGGGAATCATATGTAGGAAGAAAAGGAAGAGCTACGCGTCTGGACCAGACCAGTCATTCCCATTCGACGTGTAAAGTTTTCAGGAACCTCTCCAATGCCATTGCCGGGGCCTTGGAAATTCAGAGCACACGGTACTAAGAACAGTACGATTATGCGGCGGTTGACCTGGACTAATGAAGTCATCGTGCCATAGGAGATCATAGGCTGCTTGTAATGGATACCGTAAGCGGAAACTACCGTGTCTCAGCATCTTTTAGCATAATTTGATTCAACCGTGTATCTATTCAAACCTTTGACATGCTCTACCGGCAAGCAACATGCACTTGACAGCCACCCCGTGCTCCCCAGTGCACGAGAAGACCTCAAGCCCCATCATAATCAGCCTTATTGCACACCACCACTGCATTCACCATCTACTCACCAAATCAATTCAAATCATGAAAAAAATAAAGCAAACTCATAAAGGAGAGGAGATGGTTATAGAGGAAGAAATGGGGTAGGATTGAGGCACTGGAGGGGAGGCGCGGGCCAGAGGAGGCCGACGAGCAAGCGGTGGTGGTCGTGGCCAAGCCCGAGGGGTGGCGGCTGGGGACACCATGGGGGCGAGCATGGGAGGTTAGAGGTGTGGGGAGGTAGAACCAAGGCTAGTGGTTGGGGCCGGTAGAGGGGGCAACTGGGAGCGGCTGGGCCCAAGGGAATTGCACAAGCGGTTGGAAGCACGGGCGCAACCACCGAAGGGTCGGAGCCAGGGAGACGGCGTAGAAGCCGGGGCCAAGGGGCTGGCAGCATAGAGGTCGGGGTTGGCCAAGATGAGCGCAGGCAAGTTGATGCAAGGTAGGGGTGTCCGATCTTCACGATGTAGGATTATGGATAACTGGACTCGTGCAACCTGATAAATGATATCGCCAACCACTGTCTCTATTATGGTAATCTGCGACACTCGATTCACCCAACAACACGTTTCGATCCTTTTGTCTACTCACTCATGTGGAGTAAATATGTTCTTGCAATCACTGAAGCAATCGCAAGAACGACAGAGGCAAGAACTCTCAGATAATTCCCAATTCTATGGGGGTGGAAATAGCTCACTCAAACCCTAGAACAAAGAAGTTCTCAAATATGAAATTTCATAGTCTTTATTTATGGGGAGGAGGGGGGTTTCCCTCATAGTTATACATAGTTGAGGTGGTTACTACAGTAGTATGAACAACAGTTGGCCGAACAATGTTTTTGTGCTACAGTGTGTTCTATGTACTACAGTACCGTGAACAATACCACGTGCCAAAAGTCCACCATTTCGGCTTGTCGGCAGCACACTTCTATGGCTACATCATTCGAGCCATAGTAAGCTAGCGCTACAGTACCACATGCTATAGTAACCCGACATCTATAGTATCTATGCTACAGTACTCGATGAATAGTAATCACGCACAATGATTCTCCATGTAGCACCATTGAGGCAGTCAACTATTTCATCTAGTTGACTTGTTTCCTCTTGATCTTCAAGTCAACAACAGATTAAAACCTGAGTAGATAATATATATGCATTAGATAGTAATCAATTCTTAGTATTTTGTACAGATTCTTTAGGGAAGGAATTCACCTGATAATTTTTATTTGGCTCAATAACTCCTTCTAAGAAATCAATTCCTTGAGCATGAGAATGTAAGGCATCTTGAATTTGAAAAATGCAAATCATGCTTGGGTTGTACTTGATAAAGGAGAAGGTGGATTAGTGTTAGAGTGGTCCGTACCACAGGAGCCAGAGCAAGGCGGCACAAGCGAGGCTGGGTGGTCGAAGACGCGTAGGACGATGATGTTGGTGAGAGCCCATGCATAGGCTGCTCGAGTTGAGAGCCAAGGGATGGGAAAAAATTTTGGGGGAAGGAGTAGATGTGAAGGGATAAGGTTTTGGGAGGAAAAGGAAAACAACAAATACCTAGGAAGGGTTCGTTCAGCCGGATGGGGAAAAAGAGAGAAAAAAGAGAAAGAGAGAGAGAGAAGAGAGAGAGAGGGAGAGAAAAGAGAAGAAAGAGATTAAAAGCATGTGTAATAAACATCTTCTTTGTAAATATTTAACCTTGAGTATTCTGATGCTTGTATCAAGTTTGTGCATAGGAGCGATGCCGTTCGTATATGTGCATGTATTGCTATGGTATATTGAGACTGGATGATGCTTGTACATGTGGATGTTCTGATTTGGTGCTATCCACGCATCGTCCACAATGTTAAATAGGCAAGTGCATGGTAAAATAGTGGGTTATGATGGATACTTGATACTTGTTCCTTCACGCTTTATTTTATGAGATGATATCCATGATTACATTTTAATCATGCCTTGATAATTAATGCATATGGTTGAATGACAATATTGAAAGAGTGTTGCATCATGTAAAATGCATATGAGCCAGGTGATGAGTAAGTCATATAGCTAGTCCGGAGTACATAAGTCAGGTCGGTGAGAAAACTATATGACTAATTTGGAGTACTCTTAAGTAAGATCTACAGAGGTATGCATATCTATGGGATGGAGGAAAAGACCTAATTCGGTAGGCACTTCATGGGAGTGAAGTTTGAGACCATGTATGAAAGAGGACGGGGCAAGTGGTTCATTGACGGGTGAACACTCCGCTATATATGTATAACCTATAGTTATAGATGAATCGTATTGCATTGCATTGAATGGTATGGAAGAAACAGGAGACAATGATGCATGTTAGGTACTGAGGCTGATCGGGAGGACAAAGAATGAAGGTGATATGGGTGAGACGCCAAGGCAAGGAGAAGAAGGATTTGTGAAAGAAATACTTGTATTATTGCTTGTCTATCTGTTACAATCCTCGAACCCTTTTTTATAAGAGAGCCAAGTCTAAATCAATACAGTTGGAATCGAAAACTATTCCTTAATTGAAACTGACATGTGTACTATTCTTTCTATCTTGAAGCTTCCCATATTTGAATCAGGACTTGTTTCGGGGATGGTACTGGAGTCTGACTAAACTATCCATAACAATAGAGTTAAGAGATTGAGTTTATAGTCACAGATATAGAATTTATTGAATTGTTGTGTTGTCGCAATTGTTTTATTGTGTGCTAGCTGAGTCTTCAGACTCACCCTTGTTTGTTTGTTGGTTTTAGGTGGACATTGAAGACGACATGCATGGGCGAGAGTAGCACCTTTATTCTATGTACAAATAGTAATTTGAACATCACCTTCAGTTGATGTATTTAGACTTTAATGATATGCTTAGGTAGTTAATGTTAAAATAATATATTGTTTATTATGTCATTGAGATTTAAATAGAGGAGTCGCTGCTAGATTAGCAGCGATTGTTGTAAATGGTAGTGTTATGAAGTAGTGGTAACATTTCAGTCTAAGAAATTGGACTAGGGTTGAGACACTTCCGATTATAAAGAATCTTGCAAGTACAAACATTGTGTTTTCATTTGGCTGCAGTACTAGCCTTTTACAATGGTTGTGTACAAGTCAAAATGCAAGACTTTTTAGCATATATGGCACTGTTTGCACCCGTAATTACAAAAATATCCATATACATCCCGTATTAGCAAAAATAACATTTTTGCCACCTGGCCATCGGGCGGCCAAGGCCTGCCGCCCATCCAGCAGGAGGCAGGTAATTAACTGGGCTAATTAGCCAACTTAATTACCTACCTTAATTATTTTTTGTGTACTAATTTGTTCAAAATTTTAAATATAGTAAATAAGCTCAAAAATTACAACATTTTATGTGTAGGCTCCCAACACAACGCTCTTGATTGTATATTTTTTTGACAATTGTATCCACTACGAATGTTGCTAAAAAATTCATACAATTAGCACTTAATTATTTTTGTTGTATACTGTTTGTTTGAATTTTTAAATATAGCAAATTAGTTCAAAAATTTATGAAATTTTTTGTACAGCCTTCCGACACAACCTACCTAATTATGTAATTTGTTGACAATTTTATCTATTGTAAATGTTGCTAAAACATTCATAGGATTAGCATGTGATTAATATACCCATTTAGGCGCATTGTAATGGCCTGCCACCTGGCCACCAGGCAGCACACTTTGAAGCTAGTGGCATGCGTTGGCTCCGTGGCAGTGCCTTGTCTTCACTTGCATTATTAGGCATGGGAGTGAATGGAGTGGGCCGAAGGCCATTCGTCTGGTATGAAAAATAATTGCTCGTGCATACGCGACAAGGGAACAGACCACCGAAAGTGTCACTTGCGTCGCGTCTGTCTCCTCGCATGCAGTTCACTCCCGTCATTATCGGTGTGTCGTTAGCGCGTGCTTCACTATAAATTTTGAGTTACGCACAGTCACACTCTTGCAATCTCTTCGCTGATACACCTCGCCTCGCAGTCTCTTCACTCACACTCGTCACCTACGCTCTTCGTCTGCTTTCTTCACAGCCGATTAAATATTTTTAGTGCCGTTATTAGCAGTAATATTGACAGGTAATTTTTTCATTGTCTTTGTTATATGTGTATGTAATTAGTTGCAGTTATTTAGGTGTACTTAATTTACTCATAATTGTTTATGCATAATTAACTAATTTTTATATTAATTAATTTTCTATTAGCAAGTAAATGTTGTTTAATTATATATATTTTATATGCTTTTATGTTGACTGCATTAGACATTAAAATCGTAACTACTAAGTGTATCAATTAATTAAGCTGTGATGCCAGAGAAAATATTATATTAGAAATATATAAAAAAGAATCTTTAGCAAATTTCGTGTTGCATCATGCATGTTGTCTACTATCATACGTGCATGCCCTGTCAGTCTGTCATGTGAACCTAGGCTAGCTAGCTGAGTAGTGCTACTCCTAGCTCTTTTAATTCTTAATTAATCACACACAAATATGCTTTAGCCTTGTGCTCCAAATTTGCAATAGTTTTGCATGTGTGCATTATGTAATGCTTTTAGATAGCTGGCTAGGATCATTCATTTAGTTATGCAAAATTGCACTTATTAGTTGCTGTGGAGCATGGAGTATCCATTAGTACTAATATGCATTTGTGAGGTAGAAAAGTGGTGCAACAAGCTGTTTATTATCACATTACCTTTGAACTGTTCTTTATGGACACAAGCATCATCCATGCTTGTATTACTCTTTTATGATAGCATATCATGTTATTTAGTATATAAAGCCAGTGGAGTGTGCTCTCCTAGAGGATGCTCGTGGAGTCCCCAACAAGTGGCTGAAGAATTTTAGTGTGTGCCCTCAGGATGCATCGGTCGAGGTCATCAGGACGTAGCTCATCGCGTACCTTATTCAGCTCTTTGGTTGGAGCATGTTTCGAGCTACACATGGTGATATTTGCAGCCCTGAGTTTATCCACCTCGCCGAGTCTTTGGCCGATGCGAAAGTTGGGACAATGCCTCAGTACAGTTGGGGACCAGCTGTGCTATGTGCCACATATAGGGGGTTGTGTAACGCTTACAAGCGCGGCACTGCTGATACCCCTAGCCTGATCGTCTGCTAGATGCTCCTGCAGTTGTGGAGTTGGGAACACTTTCCTATCAGGCGTTCGCCCATTGTGATGTTAGTGCACCCGTTCGGTGAGTTCGCCAACTTGATAGACGGGCCCACTATGAGTTTCTGGTGGACTGGTGTCTGTCTACACTGGGTCAAGGGCAGACTGACAAGGTGCTACCCAATGTGGCAAAACGAGTTCGAGTCATTGCACGATAGCGACATCATATGGGGTCCATGGACTGTAGACTTCGTAGAGTGTGTATCACCGTACGGGTTGTCCCTACAATGCCTCTAGGATGCTGAGCTATGGGCGACGACATGCCTGCCGTGAGACGTGTCAGCTCTACGGCGTCGCCGCTCGGTGGTCAGGCGGCGAAAATGCTATTTTTGCTAATACGAGACGTATACGGATATTTTTGTAATTACGAGTGCAAACAGTACCATATATGCCAAATTTTCAAAATGCAATAGCTGGACTAGTCGTGATATACGCTCTTAGCTAGACTAAGGGTAGTTTTTTTAGACTGTGGCTTATGGCTGTGGTTTTTGAATTTTGGTCTGTTCGCACGAGGTAGTACGTACATGAAAATAGTCGCATGCAATTTTGGCCAGTACAACTAAACTAAGTACATTTTTACTACAATTAATCTTTAGACCCTGTCTCAAAAAACATACCGTTTTTAAAAAATCTACTATAACTACAATACATAAACATAAACGGTAAGCAAAAACTAACCCGCCGTAAAGACCAAAGGCAACTTCGCTCTCTGAACCTACACAGACTATGACATCTCCCCTAAAGCTGACGTCGCTTGTATCACACATGTTAGGACTGCAAATTGCAAAAAACGGTGGCATGTTCACCAGCTGTCTCGCTGACGAAACACATGAATTGTGAGAAACTATGTAAAAAATATCATATATCATGTTCACGTTTTGGCAATATATGCATCCTGGACTCTAAATTCAACGCATGATTCCGTTGTGTTAATCATGTGGAAGGCATCGCCATCACAACAATTTTCTTTTACTACATGGCAATTATGAATTGAAATCATGCGATTTTCACTTATCTTTACAAGATGCACATATAGCAGTGTAGCATCTACCTATTAAGAAAAATAAGTGTGCAAAAGACTCCTATAATTTATATCACTTTTTAGGTGTTTCTCATGTGATATGCCCCCAAATGCCAATGGCAAACTGTATGAACCGCACTTTATAATAGTACTCACTCCAATTCAAAAAACAAGTCATTTTGGAATATGTACAGTCAAACTTGAGAAATTTTGGCTATCAATGTCTCTTTAAACATTTAGATTGGATACACAAAAATCATATGTATAGATTCGTTTCGAATAATACTTCTATAATATTACAATTTTGTTGGATTTTACAAATATATTATAATAGTAATGATTGATTAAAGTTATATTTTGAAGATCATATCAATATCTGAAATAATTTATTGTTTTGAACCGGAGGAAGCAGAATTCAGTCACCGAGCTCTACGCCCCGCTTCCATGGAATCTAATGCTTGGCTAGTGGTCCTCGTCTCCACTGCAACAGGGCCTCGAGACAATCCATGCAGCAGTGATTGATGGTGATTCGAGCTAGTTGTTGACTGCACTTGGTTCTCAACTTCAGGGTTAAGAATGTGATGGAAGTATGCATGAGGCCACAGTCCTGAAATTCAACAGGTAATCATATCAATATAATCTTGCCCTGTTCAAAAAAAAAAGAATTTTTTTTTGCTAATCTTAGCACTTAGCAAAGAATTCTGAATTCAGTTTTAGGCTTAGTAACATAATTCGGCCTTCTCATTCTTCCCAGCCTTACTATCTTTAGCTCGGCCTAATCTGACTTCCAGAACATGGCCCAGCCAAAGCCCAATATGCCCAACCATGCATATGGGCCTACAGGATCTGACTGGTCCGGTCCAATACAACAAGGGCTTTCAGGCCCAGCCCAAGTCCAAAGAAACAAAGATGGTTAGGCCTATTCACTTCAGTTGTACCTGACAAAAGAAGTGCTAGTATTCTGCATGCATCAGCATCATACCTTGTTCACCAGAGGGAGGTGGGAAAAACTGCAGGTAGCAAAATGAAGCAACCACCAGCCCTGCAGAGTGATACCAAGACAGTGTGATCTTCAGAAGATACTGTATTATAAGAGGTGAAAGGTAACTCTAATGGAAGTTGGAACCTACCGAGCATTCCACCAGTAAACACATCCTGCCAGTGATGCCAGTAGTCATCCACCCGTGAAACCCCAACCATCGCTGCGAGGAGCAGAGGCAGAAGGACAATGCAGAGCTTGGCGACATGGCCGCCTCGATCGAACGCTTTGATTTTGCCGGCCAGGTACCATGACAGGAAGCCTAGCCCGGCGAACGACCCTGCAAGGGAACAAAAAAGAAAGCTACTATATATGTTGTTGCAAAGCATGTGGCACAATGGGAAACAATTTAGCCAAATAGTTTGAGCCAGCAAGTAAGTGTTCAGTGGTGCACTGTATGATGCAGGCAGCAAATGGTTTTCAGAATTGCAGGTGGTCATCGCTCACATGAAGTATGCCCACTTGGGAAGCTCTTGTGCCCTTCTTTGATAACACTTGCGTCTCCGTGGCATATGACTCCTTTCGTGATGTTGTCGTACTTCTGAAATGGAGTGACTAAATCGGTGAGTTTCAGTGTGGCAATCCGAAGGAACAAGCTCCGAAGAAGCTATGGACTGAAGTGTTGGGCTGATCAAATCATCAAAGTGATAACAGATAACTCACCGGCACCCCATCAGGAAAGCAGCGCCAAAAGAAATTCGGGCGTGGCCGACCAACACCATCCTTGATCGCATCGGTCAGGACGGCAGTTATAAGCACAGAAAACAGAAGGCCTGTGTAGTAGCAATAGTTCATGACAGAATTCAGAATTAATGCGATTCAACGATCATAAACGAACACAGCAGGCACGGTTGAAGCAGACAACGTAAGAACTTGCCTAGTATGGCATGATGCAGATCATACACATTCCTCCTCTTCATGTATATTCCAGTGAAGATGATAATCGGTGCGACGACTGCGTATATCTGCGCCATCGACGAGCAAGGTTTAATACAGGGAAAGGTACATGCACATATGTTTTGAGTGGCGTGATTGGAAACGAGAGTAATCTTTTGCAGGGAAGGTAGGCGTACCGGCACGGCCCAGACGGGCACCGTGTTGTCCTTCATGGGGTACCGGAGGGTCGTCATCATGTCTTCTCCGACGAACCGGTGATACGGCTCTATCAAGTTGAGCACCACAACTATCACGGCAAGGAGAACGAGCACGATCCAGTCGAACAGGTGCAATCTCGCGACTTTTGTTCCGTGAGTTTTCAAGTATGGATGCGGTGCGGGCGGCGGCGGCGGCATCTTCTCCTGAGCAAAAAGGGAATTCAAGCTTCCGGCCGGGCAAGTTTCTCGGCGAGTTCGTGATTCTAATGCATGCTTAGCGTGCACACATGAGCAGAGTAATGAAGGGACGTGCTGATGAGCAGTCAGTCGCCATTTACGCAGCCATGAAGGAACACAGAATCACAGATAGGACACTTGCACAAAGACAAGTACAAACTAGTACATGACAGTCGCAGTGGTCAAAAAGAAGCAGCAAATTATGGTTGTAACTGACATAATCCGGACATGTCAAGTTCAGGAGAGAGAGAGAGACGACAGAGGAGAGGTTACTCACAGAAGAAGAGAGTTGCTTCGTCCACGGCAGAAGTCAACGGCCTCGATTGGGGACGAGCTCCTCCCCACTTCTCCTCCCCTGCACGGCAGCAGTTAAGAACTGAACAGCGATATATATATGTGATTAGATGCCTCTGCTTCCCTCTGTTTCTTTCCTTCTTTTATTTCCTGAGTCGTCATTGCTACGCCGCCGAGGAGGAAACCGTCCAAGTTTGAACGCTAGGTGGGCGTGTGGCTACGCAGCCATGTGCTCGTAGGAATCGCTATCTGCTTCGTTGTTCTCTCAGTTTCTTGTACGCTTTTGTGTGTTTCTCGAGAAAAACTGGTGACCCGCTGGCACAGGTTGAAACGGTCGGGCAGGGGGTGTAAGCCGCCGATTCGTGGACGAGAATGCTTTTGCTGACTTGCTGCTGCTCAACTCGCGATAGGCTGCGTTTGCTCACACGGGGTGCTAAGCTCTTTCTGTAGAATCGAATATAACAACCAAAGTGGATGAATGATTATCTCTGTTTTCTAAAATTTTTTAGTGCTCGATGAAGATTTTAATTGCACGGTGCTCAACTGATCGATCGCTCAGCAGAGATCTTCAACACCGAGAGCAACACCTCTCTGTCACCTTTGCACGTAGTTGTCACTTTTGCACGTAGTTGAAAGCCTTGATGATGGTTTCAACCGCTCAGCTGTTCAATCGCTCAGCTGTTGAAAATTCCTTACCAGTCATAAACTAAAACTGCTTTAAACTTTGATCTTTGACTGGTTTGCATGTACTTGAAATCTCCGACTCTGGAAGCAGAACCTCTCGATCACCTGTACCTTTGAGAAAACAACGCCTTCAAGTAGACGTGCTCTGGTCTGCTCTCCCTACCGATACTGTTGGCGATGATCGAGTGGACGACTCGGTATGCAATCAAGTCAACGGAGGGACGTTGTCTCGCCATGCACAACTCTGCTTGGAACAAGAACAAGTTGAAGACAAATGCCCAGAAAAACACGCCGTCGAAGTCGACAATTTTTTCTCAAAATAGATCTGATCTTTTATTGCTGAATCATATTCTATGGCTATAAAGTGCCCTCATGGCACACCTCAAACCCTAGTACAAAAACTCTAAAATTTCTCCCCAAAAGCCCTTCAATAGCCTTATGTTAACCATTAGTCTCTCCCTATTTTTGTAGGCTAACGCCCCAAACCATATCCTCATCAAACACCAAATCGTGCTCTCATCAAACACCAAAATCTATCTGTTTCGAAAATCAAGAGACCCGAAACCCTTCCAAACATGGGTTTTTCATAATCTCTAAGCCTTCCCAGTTTTGGACTCCTCCCATAAATCTTTCAACCTTATCACGTGACGAAGCCGGGCTCGTGAGCCGCAGAGGGAAATCTGGCGCCTCGGGGTTTCCTTTTAGAATAGAACCGCCCATTATGTCTGTGAGACTGCACCTCTCATAGCTTCTCCACACATCATTCACCTTTGACCACCACGTGCTCCAGCACGAACCCGATCACCTCGTGACATCCTCGACCGCCTAGACCTCAGATTTTCCCCTCCTAGTCCTGGTCCTCCTCGTCACTAACTGTGATCGTCACTATACCCAACCTACACATGTAAAGACCAAAGAAAATTTTCCCTAGCACAAATTCTTCTCACTTAACCGACATTAATCCACACATCACCCACCTTTAATCTCCAAGTGCTCCAACGTGAGCCCGACCACCTCATGACATCCTCGACCACTTGGACCTCAGATTACCTCATCGTAGTCCCGGTCCTCTTTTGTCACCGACCATGACCATCTTCACACCAAGCTGCACATTCAAAGACCAAAGAAACTTTTTCTCAGCACAACTTCTCCTCAACTTGATGGATATCAATCCACACACGCAAACCACACTCTTAACCATCAATAACTACAAACCAGATCATCCACGATCTCAATTTCCACGCTTTGCAGAAATCAGTCTAAGACCACTTAGAAAGACCAATCTGTCCACTATGCATAAGCCGGTCAGACCATTGGTCCAACAAGTACTCGAAAACTACGAGTACTCGGAGTACTCAAAGTCAAAGATCACTAGAATTGAAGCACTTGAAGTCTACGAGTATTGACCGTGAAGCCTACGGCAACCGATTGCAAAAGCCTACGACTACCGATCATGTGGTCCACAACAATAGATCGTAAAGCCTACTACTATGACAACAAATCACGAATTCCACGACTACCGATTATAAAGTCTTTGACTACCGACCAGCAAAGTCTACGATTACCGACCGCAAAGTCTTTGACTACCGACCACAAAGTCTACGACTACTAACCAGCAAAGTCTACGGCTACCCAGTACTAACCAGGTATTGTAGCTACGACCATAGACTAGCTAACTCTCTCTCACGACCGGTTCACTATTGCTCACGACCAGTTCACTGTTGCTTATGACTGGTTCGCAATTGGAGGTCGAAGCCTACCGACTATTAATCGTGGTCGCTCTACCGTGGTCGAAATGACATGGTCGACATGCCATGATCAATCCACCGTGGTCAATTTTCCGTGGTCGTAAACTCTCAACACAAGACCATTCGGACCACTAACTACCAATCAAGGTTGAAGCCAGCCGATCAGACCACCCAATACAAGGCGGTTAGACCGCTTAATCTGAGTATTCCAGCAAATCCAAATTTCCAGAAGCGCAACGATCGAAACTTTCACAAACATAAATTTCAATGCAATTCAAGTGTCAATTATTCATCATTATTAAATTCACGATCTATCCAAATGGTCTAACAATCTCCCCCTTGATGAATACATTGACGACACCTCAAAATCTCTCGAGTGGGTTGAGTTTTGAAAGAAAAGCCAAATCTGCGAAAAGGAAGTTTCAAAATTGTAGAGAACAGAATTTAACAAAACAAGTAGCAAATTCTCAGCAAAAACTCATAAAACTCCCCCTCAACACAAGAGAGGCAATTTTAGCAAATTTCTCCAATTTCTCTCATTTTTCTCCCCACTCTCTCCAATTTCTCTCCCTTTGGCAATGTAATCATCAAGAACTCCAGGGAAGAAAAAATTCTAAAAAGGAGCAATGAGGGTAAACATCCAAAAACTTTATAGATTATCCAAACCACTTTGCATTGATTTAAGAATTTAACCAAGCCATCTTTTTTAGTAGAGCTTCCTAGGTCATATAAAGTCATATATCATATAACATTATCAAGACTAGTCTTTAGCATGATTAAGCAAATTAGATTAATGACACGCATATCAACAATGACTAAACCAATTAGAAAAAGTACAATGAGATATCACACTGAAAAGTAAAAGCCTAAAAGTGAAGCAAACTTTAAATCTAGATCACGTTATGGTCGATGACGCTTTGTCGACCGTCTTGTAGTCAAGACTCCGCTGACTTCGTCGATGCCTGTCCGAAGGGTGGGGAACGGAGCACACGCGCTTCAAGTCTTTGTCCAACCACCAACTTCATTGACCTTTGTCTAACACATTGTCACCGTGACTTCGTTTGACCACCTCGTGGTCCTAGATGCTTCCTCCGACCGCCTCGTGGTCCTAACTTCGTCCGACCGCTCCACGGTTCTTTCTGTGGTCGAGAGTCCGCCGACTTCGTCGTCGCCCGACCGACCACCTCATCCTCGTGTCTTTGTCGACGACCACCTTTGCCACCCTCCTTGGAGGCATAGCCTCGGAGGGGCGGCCTGACTTGCGGCTCCGCCTCGAAAGCTTCACCTCTACGGGGCGCCTTCAGTTGCGTCGCAGGACTTTACCGTCCTCCTTGTAGGAATCGCCTCGGAGGGGCGGCCCGCCCCATGACTCCGCTTTCATGTGCCATCCATGTCGGAAATAGGACGTCGATGGTATGATCGTACCCTTGGCGTGGGACTTCCTCGCACGTAACTATGCGTCGCTCAAGTCCAGCCCAAGCGAAAGGACCTGGCATCGACAGATTTACAACATCCTCACCTGGGGCTAGAGGTATCAATTGGATCAAATCGTCCATCAGGACCTTCATGCTTGCTGGCAGGAGACGGGGGTTAGGATAGTTGGTCACATCAGCTCGCCCATTGGGACCTCTGTGTTTGCTGCCGCGAGAGTACTATTGTAAAGGTGGCCAAGGCTATGTAATAGGTTTAATAGTATAGAAAAATGTACCAATATATTTTTACCTTTTATAATTATCAAAAAGGTAGAATAGGAATTTCATATTCTACCTTATTCATATATATAAACCCTAAAAAGGGGTATAAGAAAAAGGAATCCACTTATTTTACTCATGAGCTTTATCTTTCCTGTCTGTAGCTCTCTTTAACTCTATCTTCTCCTATAGAGAGAGATATTCTATACTTCCTGTTATAACAAGGCTACAACATTCAGATCGTAGATACAATAGAAATTCATCTGACATGCTAGCAGTTCATGTTCTGGAAATTCAACTAAATTGCTAGGAGTCACCGCCTCGCTCCTTGCCTCCTAGCGCCGCCTCAACACAACGATCCTCAGGTCGTCGCCTCGCCCTAGCTCAATCTGAATTGGTCAGCCGAGTTAGCTGCTGCAGCGCAGCTAGAGGTGAGGGGAGGTGGACGTGGACTGTGGGGATGGGGGCTGCAGCGCTCAGACCTCCATGGCCGCCTGCACCTACGTACCACTGTCCGCTCGGGTGAGATGGGGACTGATCGGGTTGAATGGGGACTGAACAAGTTGAGTTTAGAGAGCAAGGGTAGTTTGGTTCATACAAAAATACGAGGTAAAATACGGAGACTGTATTTGGTGCAATTGGCCTCAAATCCCCTGTAATGGCATATCTCTGAACAAACTTCACAATGGCGTAATGGCATATTTCTAAAGAGTATTGTTATACAACAGGTGACTGTTTTTGAGGACAAAAACAGTCAGATTGATCTAGGGCGTTAGATCTCCATCCAACGGATCCACCCATACAAGCTCCCCTCCAAAAAAAAAATGACCCCCTCTAAAAAATTGACCTAGGACGTTGGATCTCCATATAACGGCCCAAAATCTGACTATTTTTGTTCTAAAAAACAGTCACCTGTTGTATAGACACTCCTATTTCTAAATGAGGCGCTAAGTGATGACATATATCAAAATTTTCCAAGATCTTTTGGCCAGCCGGGAGCTCTGGCTAGAAGGGTTTAGCTGGGATCCAAATCTCTTGGATAGGGATGGATCTGAATTCTGAACCATAAGATTGATTCATGCACATTTCTTTTAGGCCCGAACGCTGGAATTTCACCTGAATTTAGCAGGAAACAATTTGGCGCGGTTTGGAGCGTAGGAACTTTTATCGATTCATGTGGAATATCTGCGTTCCAAATGACACCTTCAATTCCCGTAGGAACCGGGAAAAAACCTTCCACATTCCAGACTCAATTCTTGACCGACCAAGTACTACAATTCAATTATTCCACCTTCAATTGACGTGTACTACAATTGCCGTATTGCAATTGCAACATGATGATGTTATGTAACATGTCAAGTGAAAAACAAGAGGCTCCTGCGACTCAATTCTAACCTCTACATCTCCCCGTGATTAGCCTGAGATAGTTCGGTGTCAGTAACCACCTCTTCTTCCTCTTGATGCTGAACGAAGGCGCGCGGGTTTTCCGCGCCACTGAAGATGACGGCGACAACTGCTCCCTTCTTGTCTTCTTTCTCCTCGACGTCACCGTCGCCCCACTCTCCCTCGCCGGTCTCCCCGACGGGTGCGCCCCCTGCAAGCCATCACGCGGCCTCTGCTCCACCGCGTTCTGGTCATTCACCACGTCCGCAGCAGCCTCTGCTTCTCTGATCTCCCTCTCGATCGCCTCGGCCCGCATTATCATCTCCTTCTCGCCGGCCCGCCGCGCTTCCACCCACGCCTCTGCCGCAGCCACCTTCTTGTCAGCCACTGCTCGGACCACCTTGGCACGGCCGGTCAAGTACTCGTACTCGAACCTGGGGATCGTGACGTTCCCGGACCTCTGCGACATCACGGCCGCCCCGGCCAGCATTGCGCTCTCCATGACGGTCTTGAGCTTCTCCACCGCCGTGGCCTCTGACACCCTCACCTCCTCAAGCTCCCTCACCAACTCTCTGATCCTCTGCTCGGCCGCGGCGATCTCGGCGTTGACGTTCTTGGAATCAGTTATGACGCACCGGTTCTCCAGCTCCGTCAGCACATTCTCCTTCTCCGCCGCCTCGGTGTCCTCGTCCAGCTGCTGCAGTATCGCCTTCAGGTTGGAAAGGATCTCATCAGCCCTCTCGTCGGCGGCCGTGACGGCCTCCAACCGGTCCTTGGCCTTGACCAGCTTGGCATTAAGCTGCTGCACCTGCGCGCTGGCCTTCTTCTCCTGCTCCTTGAGCCGGCTGATCTCTTCGGTGACCCGCGCCGTCTCCTTGCGCGTGCGCTCGATGGATGTCATGAACCGGAGGTCCTCTTCTTTGATGGACTCCAGCTCTATCAGCGCTGAATTTAGCTCAGCTTCTGCCGCCTGCAGCGATGAATTATCGTGTTCCTCGGGCCTCCTCGCCGTTATTGCAGTGGCCTCCGAGGAGTCGTCGTTCTTGGCATGACTCTTGTCCGTTGCTCTCACAAGAGCCATCTCGGCGCGCCGGAGTCCGGCGTCGGAGCTCACCGTGGTGAGCCTCGCTCCAAGGTCTCTTGCGGTTGCACGGCTCGTATCTCTCCGGAGCCCCTTGATCTGCGGCGTCCTCGTGGCCTCCATCTCCTCGGCGGATCGGCCGGCCCCGGCGAGCTCTACTAGGGCGTGCTCTTGGTTTGGCTCGTCGGCCTCTCGCTTCACGCCGTCGGGGACATGCGAATCAGAGCTCCCCCTGGACGTCGACGTCTCCGCGTCTCTCTCGGCCTTGGCCTTCGCCTCCCTCGCGATCTGCACCTCGTGCTGCAGCTTGCGCAGCTCTCTCTTGACACGGTCCAGCTCCTGCATCAGCTCGACGTACAGCGTGCTGCTCTCCTGTGGCTGAGTGCCGGCTGCCTCGACAAGGCCTTTCTTCCTTCTGCTGCTGCTGCTTGCACGTGTTCCTTGGAGCTCTGACCTCTGAGATCTCGCCTTGGCCTTGGTATGCTCGATCTGGCGCTCCAGCTCCTTGGCAATGTCTCTCGCCCTCGATAGCTCAGGCTCGGCACGGGTTCGGGCTCGCTCCTTCTCTGCAATGGCCTTACGTCCATGTAACCTTTCCATGCCGGATTTCGCCGGTTGTTGCATTTCAGATGACAAATCCTGCATGCACCATGGTGATATCGAACCGTATAGAACAGTACTAATTGGTAAGAAATAGTGTGTATGCATCCTTTTCTGTTTCAGAAGCTACCTTTTGTATAACTCGTCTCCTGCTATTCCCTAGTCTCCTTACGTCGATGCTTTGACCAAAGATGCTCATGGCGTCTCCCACTGATCCACTCCCTCCTGAGTTCTGCTCCATTGTACTCTCCATTATTATGAAAGTTCTCTTGGAACCTGGAACGTTAACTATGTTTTGTAGGAGAAAAGATGTAAAACGAAGTGTAGTAAGTGGTCAATGTAGCTTTCGGTTTAAAGCTGAAAAAGTATTGTAGCGACTGAAAAAATACTATAGACCCTGTTAGTTTTTCTGAGTAATTAGATTTGAAAAAAATTATACCATCACGAATAATGAAAAAAAATTAGAGGAAAAAAAATCAAAAAACGAAATTAAAAAACAGGGAAGCGTAGACCAGTGTCTTGGACTCTTGGTATATGATGACAAGTGTGGCATGGCATTTCCAAGACTTCCTGCCTGGTAAAATTCAGAGGAGCTCACTACTACACAAGGTTGCTGATCTCACTTTATCTACCTGGTTCCTGTCACAGCCTCCTTCCAGAAAGCAGTGTACTCGGCCGGCAGTTGTGGTTTGTTTCCAGCTCACAGTTTCTTGTTAACGGTTTCATATTGTTTTTTACTTGATAGCTTTTAACTAATTTTTAATTAAAAATGGTTTTTTAAAAGAGACGATGAGCGGTGCAAAACAAAGAGAGAGATACTTGTACATAACAAGAGCAAAATGAGTAGGATGAATGATACATCTATGGCCTTATGTTTTATCTCCGGAACGAGACGATTACAAGAAGAATAAAGAAATCATTTTTAAAAGTCAAATATTTGTATTAGCTTATGACTTTTTTTAAATAAAAACCAATACGAACATGTCTAACTCAGTTGAGAGCGTATCATTGCCGTGATTTTTACAGCTTCCGTAGGACATTGGACAGGGTATAGACATGAGCTTGCTACTTTTGCAGCAATCAAAGACAAAACAAACAAACAAACAGAGTCACGGCTTCTTACTAGAGGGAAGAACAAGAAAAGTAGCCAGCTATAGGCCTTAGAGCAACTCCAGCAGGGCCCCTACTTGAGTCCTCAAAACTCAAATTTGAGGGCTTGAGCCAAAAAACGAGCTCCAACAGAGCCCCTACTAGAGCCCTCAAATTTGAGGAGGCCCTCAAATCACCCTCCCACCCCTCATTCCTAGGGGCCCCCTACTCCGGCTCTCATTTTTCAGCTTTTCTCGTTTTTTTGTGGAACTTTTGTGCTTTCAATTTAAATTCGGAACAAATTTGAATTTAAATTTGAATATTCGTATTTGAATTCGTATTTGAATTCATATTTAAATTCGGAATAAATTTGAATTTAAATTTGAATATTCGTATTTGAATTCATATTTGAATTCGGAACAAATTTGAATTTAAATTTGAATGTTATGTGGTGAACTTTGTGCTTTCTATTTAAATTCGGAACAAATTTGAATTTAAATTTGAATATTTCGTATTTGAATTCGTATTTGAATATTCATATTTGAATTCAGAACAAATTTGAATTTAAATTTGAATGTTATGTGATGAACTTTGTGCTTTCAATTTAAATTCGGAACAAATTTGAATTTAAATTTGAATATTCGTATTTGAATTCGGAACAAATTTGAATTTAAATTTGAATGTTATGTGATGAACTTTGTGCTTTCAATTTAAATTCGAAACAAATTTGAATATTCGTATTTGAATTCGGAACAAATTTGAATTTAAATTTGAATGTTATGTGATGAACTTTGTGCTTTCAATTTAAATTCGAAACAAATTTGAATATTCGTATTTGAATTCATATTTGTGCTTTCAATTTAAATTCGGAATAAATTTGAATTTAAATTTGAATATTCGTATTTGAATATTCGTATTTGAATTCATATTTGAATTCGGAACAAATTTTAATGTTATGTGATGAACTTTGTGCTTTCAATTTAAATTCGGAACAAATTTGAATTTAAATTTGAATATTCGTATTTGAATTCATATATTTAAATATTGTCCCTCATTGTGAAATCATAAATATTTTATTGTGTATTGTGCTTTTGTCCCATACATATACATATAGTGTGTGAGGAAATAGAGGGAATTGAGAAGTAGGGGCTCTGTTTTGAGGGCTCCTGCTGGAGTGCAGCCCAGAAAACAGGGCCCTCAAAAGTAGGGGGAGCCCTCAAATAAAAAGTAGGGGCCCTGTTTTGAGGGCTACTGCTGGAGTTGCTCAACTTGCTAGACTCGCAGGACTAAGGCTCTGTTTGGATCTCTTGACTAATTTTTAGTTACCTAAAGTTTAGGTCTAGCCCATCCAAACAGGTGAACTAATACCTGGACTAATTTTTAGTTCATCCCCAACTAGCTATTAGTTCATTAGTTGGCAAATGTGGACTAATTGTGGACTAAAAGGTGGTACCAAACAGCAAAAGACGAAAATACCCCGCTACCCTTTCTCCACTACTCCACATGCAACACACTAACAAATATAGGGGTATAAATGTTTTTGCCCATGAAAGTCACCACCTTTTAGTCCATGTATCTAAACAGCACTTGACTAATTTTTAGCCACCTAAAGTTTAGTCACCTAATTTTTAGTCCACCAACTAGTGAACTAATAATTAGTTCTAGGCTATCCAAACAGGCCCTAAATCAACAATCGCTAGGCGTAACCGTGCAAGCGTAATATGGAGTAAAAACAACGCGTGGACGCCCAAGAAACATCAGCCACGGCAGAGAGGCGCAACATGGCGCCGGTCGAAGAAAACCACCGCGGTAAACGCCCAGTGGCTCCTCATCGTTCTCCGACGCGGAGGTGGGGAACGTCAGGAGAAGTTCAGCTGGGGATGATCAAGTGGGTGAGGAGATCGGCGCGCGGTCACGACATGGCTGCAGGAAAATACCGCCTCCCCCTGCCGGCGTCTGGCCATCAGCCGGTCAGCAGAGATACAGATAGAGCAAGCTGTTTTTGTTTTTCTTTCTGTATGATCTCCCATTCTTCCATGTTGTGTTAGTATGTTTGAGAAGATATCTGTTGGCTAACCAATGTACCACCAATTCTGTCTTCGAATTGTTCAGTAAAGTGTAGCAGATCGCTGTTGTGATTTAGGATTGCATCAGAAATAACTCGGGGGCAGAACAGGTGATAACTGATAAAGGGACAAAGGTACAGCAACCGGTGAAATCAAATGCATCAGATTATCAGATTGCACTATGAGCTGAACCTACAACAATGAACACCTCCCTGATGATCTTTAAACCTTACAAATAAAAGCAGCAAAAAATGAGCAACCGAGGACAAAGAAAATAAGGGACCGCAGTCCTCGGCCCTCGCATCTGGTTGTTCTCACCTGTTTCTGTAAAGAACTACCTCTCTTTCCTGAGAGTGGAGTAAAAAAGGTCAAATAAAATACAAAAAAAATGACATAACCGATACCCAAAAGAAAGAAACAAAATGACATAACCAAGAAACAAAATGACATAACCGGAAACTTATGGTAAGCATGGAGTGACATAGAAGCTACTACAAGCGAATAGCTTGTGCAGGGGGTACAAGGGAATGAACAAATATTGGGGCAAGATTTACATCAGCCAGAGGTTTTCTAAGAACGGAGGAGATTACTTGCTAGAGCGTTCAAGCCACATTCTAGTAGTTAGAAAATTTTATAATCAGTATCTTACATTTGGATATTGTTGATTGTTGCACCTGTACATCTGTGTCAAAGCATTTCTACTTAACTTATAGAAGGGGTTCATAAGCATTGCATATCCTCTGGGTAAAAACGCAAAGTGAGTCTTCGAACGAATGAGCTTTATTGGATTCAGATTTCAGACTGTAACGTTTATTCCGAGTTCTGACCATCATGACCAGATGGTTCGAGAACAGGAGGATCTGTCACAACATTGCTTGACTTAGGTGCCCTGAATGTGATCTGTGGGTTAGCTAGGAGCAAGTGCCATTGCCACTACAGAAAGGTTGTTGGCTTAATGGAATGGCGCACTTGATCGGTCACCCTTTTAACTCTTTCTACAACATGTGTATTTGTTCGTGAGAAAGGATACACTGGGCTTTAGGATGTCGAAATGATGCTTTTGGGGGACTAATGAGTACAGTTTGTCTATACTCCTGTTTTTGTTGGAAATTAAGCAATTTCAGCAATAGTTTTAGTTTTATTCTAGATTGAAGTATGAGCAATAAAGTAACATTCCAATAATTTCTATGTAACAAAAGGAACAACAAAAAGTATATGAACATTGTAAATACTGCTCTAGTCATATAAACAAAGGAATAATACTAACAGGGTAATCATGTAAGGCTCAAAACTTTGCATTATGCATAGATTTGTGTTTAGATTTTGCTCTCTGATGTTGACCTGCACGCATAGTATGTGCGGCCTCCTCGCCACTAATGGTCAAGTCTTAATCACAATTAGGTGTGACAATTTTCAGGAGATAATAACAGGCTGTGAGCTCTAAAATTACTTACCAAATGCTAACAGCAGTCTGGGATTAATTGAAGTAAATATTGACAGAATTAGTATTGCTAATTCATAAGCAGATTGCTCTAATAGATAAGCATTAATAACGTGAGAAGGTAAATAATCAACTTGGACAGACAACAGAGTAGCTCATAATCTATCTTATAGCCACAAATTGTCACACTGATATCACTTTGACCAATTCTCTTCACAGAGCAATCTCATAGCCCACAGAAATCATGCAAAAAGTTACCCAGCACTAGTAATCTTAGCAATTCAGATATGAACAAATATATATATATATATATATATATATATATATATATATATATATATATATATATATATATATATATATATATATATATCACTAGCACGACATACTTTAAGCAAGATCGAAATCAGAAAGCACCAAGTATACTTACTATAGTGATGGCACTCTAAGCCACCAAGCTGGATGTCAGAGTAAGGCATGTCGCGGAGATGTTGTCCCAGAAAATCAATCACCGGTGTATGCCCAAAAATCACCGGAGAGGTTAACGGAAATACAATGCTCAACTTCACAAATCAGTACTCACCAAATCATGAAGCCGAGATGCAGGTGTTGCCACACAAAACCAACGCAATCTTCAATTGGATGAAACAACTCGACCACAGCAGATCAACCACAGTAAGTCGACCATGGCAGATCGACCACTGTGGGTCTAGATGTATTCCCATATATCACATCAAATTAGAATACCAAAGAAATCAAATAAAAAACCATTGGATCAAGAAATCGTTTGATGAGACCAAAATCAAATAAAAATCGGGTTTCCTTAAAAACTTCCTCTAGATCATGCGATGGATGGGATCTTGTCTCCAAGAGAAATCTCCAACATTTATACATCCTTAGCACCAGAAAAATTCAAGAGAAGAGAAATCCAAACAAGAAAACTAAACTCAGTTGGACAAAGATTGGATGTCATTTCACTTGGAGAGGAATGTTTTTACATCCAATCCCTCAGGATAGCAGAGTTCTAAGCCTAGATCACATAAACATAAGGCTTCAACCTAAGAAACCCTAATCTCACATGGGATGCAGGAAGAGCTAGCCATTGCAAAGACTTTGCCAAAGCCAAAATCCTCAAACCCTTGCCTTTGCCTCTCCTCCCCTTATATAACCTCACATCCTGAACCAAAATCTAATGAATCCACCCATTAGGCCAAACCGGGGAGAACTGATTAACCCCACCTAACATCGGGTTTTATTCTCTTACGCACACTTCTCAAAGCGGTTTACAACTATCAACTCATTAGTGAAGCAACACTCGATCTACTTCATATTTTTAGCACATATAAAACCTAAACCACCTATGCCAATGCCGTGGTTTAACATCGTCATTTTTTCGGTATTGGGCAATTTACCAAAATGCTCATTTATCACCTTCCACTAAACTTCCTGCTTCCTTTGCTACAAAGCATCGTCCATGCTTCGTCATTTTTCTCGTGGCCCCAATTACTTGCCGCCAAGCCTCTCATGCATTCGGATCCCACTGAACCGTCCTTACTTGCAAATAACTCAAGTCACTTGGCGCACCACATGCTTCTCCTTGTGCATAACGGCATCCGGCTTCCTTGACCACACAGGACATTGGATCCTTCCTGAGCCTATCCCGGTCCACTTTGCCATTGCCATCATATCTACCACCTATAGCTCCCATTCCGGTTCCTCGTCGTCTTGGTTTCTAACCACCTCACAAGCCTCAGACATCTTCAGTGTCTCCCTAATCGGTCTGGACCTCAGCACCACCTTATGCCTAGTCCCGATCTTCCTATGTCTCACTATAATCTAGCTCTGAAGTCCTACAACCAACAACAACAAGCAAACCGTCATGTAGCACCGCACAATATACAAAGTCATCAATTGGCACAATTAATTCATACAATGTATCGTGCAAAAAGCATGCAATCAAAATGCTGATTCTAAACTTAGGATAAAACAATAAACTCATGTGTACACAACCAACAACACCCACACCATGACCACATGGTCACCCCAACTCAAAACTCAAAATCTTGTGGTGCGGTACTACCGCTTCCCAAAGCTGTACTTTTGCACCTTCGCACCTCGCACTGGACTTTTCTGGGAAAAAATGTAGCGCAACTCAGACCGGAACTACCGTTCGTGCGGTATGACCATCCTCACAACGTCTGTACTACCGCTCTGCAGTACTACCGTATAAATACCTGCGGTATTTCCAATTTTTTGATAATTCCAGAAATCAGCCTAATCAAAGTGTGATATTTGCAAAAACACTTAACCACTTCTCGAAACTTATAATGATTAATTATAATATTATCCTAAACTTTTTTACATGATCCTTCAATTTTTATCTAAACAAATGTTCTTAAGGTATCAGCTAGACATGCAGAGCTAGGCTTGTCATACCTGAGCCTTCCATTCCATGACCGATCACTTTACCTTTTACTTTTACAATTACTTCTTTACCAGATGTTTTTTGTTCCTTTTGCTTTGCAGAGTAACCAAAGGAACTGAACTTGTTTTCAATGCTTTAACCAGATCAACTTTTATCGGATGTTTTACGTTCCTTTTGCTTTGCAGGGTAACCAAAGAAACTGTACTTTTTGCTATGCTTTAACCAGCTCAACTAATCTGATATGATCAGAACAATGAGCAATCCGGTTTAATAAACCTTATCATGGGCAGTCCACCTATCGTCCAAGCCTGCTTTTAGCTAGGGGTGTGGCACTTGCAGGGCGCATTCAGTCTTGTTATGCGAGTTGAGTTGCTTTCAGTGCGACAATCTTACACCAAGAATAATTGTCCGTTGATATAAACTTTTGGCTTTGATTTTTGTTTTAGTTTATAAATAGTATCAGCTTATAGAGAGATAATTCACGTGTAATTTTGACCGATATAAATAAAGTTGCTGCAATATGTACTATAATCGATTAATATACTCTACCTCAAAAATACACTCCATTTGAAAGATAAGTACTATAGAAAATTCATTTACTATTAAAAAAAATAGCTCTTAGAAGTCAATATGAACATAATCTAATTACCCTGATCAATATGGCTTCAGCTTATTTTTGCACTATTCATAAATTTTGTCTTTTCTGAACTTTTGGCTTTTTTTGAGTTTTTTTACCGGTTCTTTTTTTCCTCGTATTTGTTTACATTATACGTGATGGGCTAATATGTTTTTTTTATTTTTAATTTTTTTAAATTTAATTATGGTAAATAAGCCTCTGTCAGTTATAGTGCTTTTTTCAGCCAGCTACAGTGTTTTCAGCCATAAGCCACGAGGCTTTCAGCCGAACCGATCACCATTTGTTAGTTTTCTTTCGCTTCAGTTTTCAATTGAGTAGTGCTAGTGCATATGCATATCCTCCTGTCTTACCTAGTGGCGCACACATGTATCGTGCCCCTGACAAGTCAGCATATGAATTTATGCAATCTGAGTATCACACTTGTAACGCACTAACCATAGCCATGTCTACACTTGTACTCGATATGCATGCAGTGCCACTGTATTGAAGCCTCTAAATACCACGGTCTCTCACCTTCCGCCATCCAAATCCTAGCAATCCTCGTAGTACTGCAGGTAGTGTGTACACCACGGTCTCACGGCATGAAGCCGATTCAGCTGTTGTTCGTGCTCCTGGCCGCCTGGGCGATCGTCCTGCTGTGCGTGGCCGCGCCGGGGGCGGACGCGGCGTGCGACGCGTTGCAGCTGACCCCATGCGCGGGCGCCATCGTCGGGAACGCGGCGCCGACGGCGGCGTGCTGCAGCAGGATGCAGCAGCAGCAGCCGTGCCTGTGCCAGTACGCGCGCGACCCCAACCTGCAGCGCTACGTCAACTCGCCCAACGGCAAGAAGGTGATGGCCGCGTGCAAGGTGCCCGTGCCGACCTGCTAAGTCGAGCCCGTGGCCTCGCTTGGCTGGCCTCCGCGTGTAAACTTGACGGAGATGCGAGGGTGCTGTGTTGGCTTGTTTCCGTACTTCGATCGTGCCGTGTATGGTTACCACGGCGTTGATGTACTAAACTACGAGTATGTTGTATCTACGCAGTGCGCACTCAACGTACTTGTACTGATATGTGTATGAATAAAGGCAGTAATAATGATGTATGAAATTATATACACGTGTCCTCATACTCGTAGCTTTTTGATGCATAAATGATGGTGTCATGATTACATACAAACAGTAGATACCAAAATTTCGAAAGACCCAATAGGATCATCCAGAGTCTAAAATTTAAGAGGGGAGAGAGGTGTTGAGTAGATGCACTATACTCAATCTAAAAATAGTATTTTCCTCTCTCCTTCATAGTGCCCTATGGACTATACCTATAGCCATAGGTGAAGTTATTTGTATAAGTGCCATTTTTGGAGTCTCTACTAATAGAGTAAACACGTTTTTTCCTTGGCATGTCCTATGTAGACATGTCTTTTAGTCGTATATACATTTGTACTTATATACGGTGGGTCAACTGGGTCATAATGGGGCCACTCCTTCGACATATGGCAAACTGGTAGGTATCATTGTTTTCATGAAGAAATGTTTCAAAAAAAATTGTTTTCAAGAAGAAAGAGAAGGGTTCCAAATCCGCAGCCTCAACCAGCACATCCTTATACTTCAGCACGTACTAGACTACGTGGATAGCCCCCAAAATACCGCAAGAAAGAATTAAACAACCCACATGTCAGAATTGGCTCTCATCGCCATTGTACTATGAGCAAGATCGTTGACACCTCTTCGTTACATTCTCCTCGTCTTCCTATATTCCCGTAAATTGGTAGAAACGCAATTGAATTGAATTTTAATTGTTGAAGTATAGATATGAAGCCCATCTCTCTCTTTCTGTAATAACTTAAACTTTCGTATTGTGTGGGATAACTCATATATGAAATGCTGTATTCCGATCTTTAGCCAAGGCTATGATCATTTTTGCTTCAGCTTTTAGCTTCCGGTTTATTTTTCACTATTCATAAATTTCATCTTTTTCTGAATTTTTGGCTTTTTGTTGAGCTTTTTTGCCGGTTCTTTTTTTCCCCGTATTTGTTCGTATTATACGTAATTGGCTAACATATTATATATATTTTTTAATTTTTTAAAATTTAATTATGCTAAATAAGCCTCTGTCAGCTACAGTGTTTTTTCAACCAGCTACAGTGCTTTTCAGCTATAAGCCATCAAAAAAAGCCCAAATGATCACCACTGAGACATATCGGATGCATTTATGTTTTATGAGGAGAAATAGTAGCGGATTCGGAGACCACGGTGGTCCTAAGGGTATAAAGTTCTGGTTTGTTCCGACTTACACTGATTTGGGGGTGATTTTGACCAATTTTCTAATTTTTAGGTGAAGTGCAAGAACCACTAGTTTGCGGCTGTTTTGTTGGCGAAACTTCTTCGAGCTTGAGCCAGTCCGTTTTGGCTTTGTAAGCCTGCTCTAAGCAATTTGAAACCTCTTAGGGCAGCCTGAGCAATCAAAATCCTAAAAATTTCTAAGTCAATCTCCTTCTTCTAAATAGCCTCCTTAGAGGGTGTTTGGACTACAAGGGAAAACCCCCTATCCAAACAGACCCTTAATTTTTATGCAACCGGCCAACGGCGCTATCCTGCTCATTAGGCTTTTTCATGGTTTATAGCTTTTTTTACTGTTTAGCACTATAACTGACTTATTTTACATTGTATCTGCAGGTGGTTTTTTTGGACTAAATAAATTTAAAAAAATAAAAAAGGTTAGCCCATCACGAACAATGCAAAGGAATACAAAAGAAGCCGAAAAACTAGAAAAAAGACGAAAATACGAAACTAGAAGTCAGAAACCAAAACTGAAGCGAAAACTAGAAGCCAGAAACCAAAAGTTGGGTGCCACCACTACGCAATTGTTTTGACCTTTTGAGTTTCGAACAAAGTAATTTCGACACCAATAGCAACAGGTAGCTCTAAATCCACATTTTTTTAACAAAAAAATCCACATTTTTCACCACAATGAAGACTTATTTAACCTCGGTTCTCTTTTTTCAGCTTTTAAAAACTGAATTTTAGTTTTTCTATAGTAAATAATTTTCAAACGAGATTTCTTTTTAAGACGGATTCTACAAGTTGATGAAAATATATACTATAACGACTACATTTATATCAGTTAAAACCACATACGAGTTTCTCTTACTCTATACTTTGCACTCATGAATAGAAAAAAAACTATAAACTTCAGCCATAAACTAAAACAAAAAAAAGCATACCCATCCTGTTTCGGTGACTCCGATCTTTCGGTGCGCACCATGAACTCTGATACGTGCAAGGTGCAACTCAGCAGTGCGCATATCGCGGAGACTTAACCTAACTTTGGGCCATCCCTTCCTTAGTTGGCCAGTCATGATGAGCTCTCCCCCGTTCTACTAACCCACTAACATCTGCAAGATAAACACCGCCCCGTTCATACACAAAAGATGAACACATCACCCTGGCCCGTACGCTCGGTGTTCCACGCGTCAAATCCCGGGGAATGTCGAACAGGTGTGCAGCAAACTCGATCGGTAGTGGAGCTGTGTGTCAGTGTAGTGCGTGCATGCTTGATGCTTCCGCGATGTGATCGCGTTTCTCACGTACCAAACTTCATCCGGGCTCGAGCTTTTTTGCACCGCGCGTGATCGATCTATGATGAACTCGGTGTCGCGCACTGCTTACGCTGCGTTTCACCTACTGCCTGGCCTATAAATGCATCGCAGGTCACTCTCGATTCTCCACAGCACACTTACACACGCCACCGTCTCTCTGATCTTGACTGATCGCTTCGAGATCTCAGTGTTAGGCTGCTTCCGTTCCGTCCGATCCCAGCATGGCGGCGAAGGCATCTGCCGTCATCTTTCTGGTGGTTCTCGCGGTGGTCAGCGCTGTGCTGTGCCTGCAGGCGCCGGGCGCGGGTGCGGCGACGACGTGCAACCCGACGCAGCTGACCCCGTGCGCGTCGGCGATCATAGGGAGGGCGGCGCCGACGGCGGCGTGCTGCGGGAGGCTCAAGGCGCACCCGGCGAGCTGCTTCTGCCGCTACAAGAAGGACCCCAAACTGCAGCGCTACGTCAACTCCCCCAACGGCAAGAAGGTCTTCGCCGCCTGCAAGGTGCCCCTGCCCAGGTGCTGAGCGGCCGATCGGATTCTTGCTCGCGCGGGAACGCACGCACGTACACGAACGGCATGGCTTACTAGCTCAAGCTGTTCTATCTACCGTTATGAATAAATTGTGACGTTGTACACGTATACTTGGTACTAGTATTAAGAGTGTTCTATCTAGACTTGATGTGTCAATACTGTCATGTACTCATGTATATGTATGGAATCAGGCAAATGATACAGGAATAAATGCGACGCAACTTTGATTTATACTAATTGTTCACTCTTCTAGCTCAAAAGCAAATGTTTTTCGTCGCAAAAAAAAAAGAGCAAATGCGCATAAGATATATAGTATGAATTCAAGCAGGTTTTAATGCACAAATTAAGCTCAATCGCAGTTCTGTCATACAAGATCATGGAGTTACAGTTCACAACACAAAAAATGTTGACAAACTGAAACTCTGCAAAATAATAATAATAATAATAATAATAATAATAATAATAATAATAATAATAATAATAATAATAATAATAACACAAAAAGGAGGAGGCCGTCATCCAGACCAACTGTAACGTCCCGTATTTCTAAACTAGTCATAGATACTAACACCATGATTAAGCTCATAATTAACCATGTAATTAACAAGTTATCGTAGCCATTTTCAATTATTAAAATTTTACAACAATTCAATCAAAGTAAAAGGCAATAAAGTAAAGAGTTATAATTTACAACACACAGAATATTACGTTCATTTCTATACATACAAAGAATACAATAATTATAATTACAATTGAGCTCATTTCATACACAATTGCGATTAACCATATTCGAAGTAACCTCTAGTTTTAATTGCGAAAAAGACAAATAAAAAGATACCAAAAAAGACCTAACAAAAAAGTAACAAAAGCCAGATTGACGTCAGAACTATTGTTAGGTTATTGCTTTAGGCGTTCCGCTCATCGAGATACTAGACTGTCTGGGGCCAATCGGCGCCTCTCGCAGCCGTAGGGTTTCATCACCCACCGTTGCAAACACAAACCTGAACCCACTCTAAATCCCAAATTTATTGCCAGTTAACCTATACCTGAAACCAACCCCCCTCTGCACAGTGAAAATCCCCACAGCACAGTCATAACACAGAGAGGAGAGGATAAGGTCGAGAGAGCAACCAGAAGGGGGATAGAGAGCTCATTTTCACCCAACCCACAGCCAGCCATCGCCACAACCGAACCACAGCAGCCAACAAGCACATTCCACCCCAGATCCACCAAGACAACCAAGGAGGAGGAGCATGGAGTGAAGCCCCGCAACTAGGCCAAAGGAGGAGAAGCCGCCGAGACGAGGAGGAGCAAGTGAAGGAGAAGGATGGCAACCCTAGGAGGAGGCGACAACCAAACTGAGCCAACCAATAGGAGGACAACCGGGCCAAGCAAGTAGACGAGAAGACCAAACCTCGATTTTCCCCAAATCGAGCCCAACATCATCCAACAAGGTAGCCCCACAACTCATTTTCTATCTTTGCCATCACAATTATGGGACCACACCACATGCATCATCACAATCACAATCATCTCACCGAATCTAGGGCATGCATAGAGGTAAGCTAGAGGTAGAAAGAGGAGAAGCTAAGGAGGGGAGTAGAGTATACAAGAAGAGAGCCAACCACAATGATGGAGTGCCACCACCGGCCACCGTGCGCACCTAACAGCCACCCACACACCCCGACATGTGAGGAACCTTAAGCCCTATCACAGCAAGTCGATCAATTCAATCACCACCACCACGACCCATCTTTTTTTAAAAAAATAACTCAAATCAAAGAGTAAATCATGTAGAACCAAGAACCAAAACTAAATCGAAAAGGGAAAATCAGAAGTAGAGGGAGGAGTTTTGGATCCTGATGACTAGAGTCGGATTTTGCTGGTGGTGAGCTAAGGAGGCGCCTAGGCAACCGTGGGAAGCCGATCCAGGCTAGGGCAGCGACCGAGTGGAAGCGAGCTGAGCGACAATAGGGCACAAGAGAGAGAGAGAGAGAGAGAGAGGGAGTTGGCCAGGAAGGGGCGGTGGCATGTTGCCCAGGGCCAACTGGCCAAGGAGTCAGCATAGATGGAGGTGGCAACATTGAGATGGTGTCAGCAAGACATAGAGTCGAGAGAGGAACTGAGAGACAGAGGGTGCCGAGATGAATGAGAGAGAGAGAGATGACGTAGGGAGTAAATGGGATGAGGCCTAGTCCGACCGACTGAGTGGGGGAGAGAGAAGAGAGTATATAACTGTGTTTATATGCATCGAGTACTCCAATACATGTTTAGTTGCATGCCTAATCATTTATGCAGTATTCAACTAGCAAAACTTAGCTAATAATTGTTCATATATATTAAACTAAAATAATTGTCATTAGTAAACTAACTTCACGTGGCGGTATAAAATAACCTTTATTAATAGATTTCGCAATCGGCTAAATTGACCTAAGTAATCATACGAGAACACATCGACATAGTTTATCTTTTATACACGTAAATTGAACCATAGCATACGTGTTAAATGTAGGGAAAGAACCTGGTCCAGAGGAAGAGTTTCACCTGAGCAAACCTGAGACCAAGACTTTCGATCAACTCATAGGCAAGCATACCTTTGAACATGCGATCAGATTATCTTCAGTAAAAACAAGTATTTACCTAATAAAACATTATCACCTAACATCAAATGAAATCTTGTTTTAATCCAAATAGATTCTATGTGAAAGAAATGAAAGAGGTATAGCAGGCTCAACTGATGGAGCAATTGACCTACAATATAAGTAAATGGTGGGCAGATGATGCCTTGGGAAGGTGACAAAGGGAAAGGTTGGGGCCCTCTACACACGGGTAAAATCTAAGGACTTAAAAACTGCACTCGTGCAATAGACTGTATCGGTCGTATCAACCATTGTTCCGTTAAGGACGAGCAGAATTGGTAACTCTATCAAAATTATTATGCACTCCACAACTGGATATGTAGATTTATCTAGGAAGAAAGCTGGGCAAGGTCTCAATTGAACTTTGAACCATAAATGATAAGGCTGACACATATATTTAGTGATATGAAATATCGGGTGAAGGTGTGTCCGGCCCGACCAACGATTAGCTCATAATCGAGTGGGTGCGAGGGTGAAGGTGAGAAACTGTCTCGGGCCAACGATTATGACTAGTCAGGTGGAAGTATAATATACTGAGATAAAGATAAAGGTTCTATGCTATGATTTGTACATCACACATAAGGAAATGTAAAGATCCATTCGCTACAAAAATTAGGGTGACTATAGGTAAAATCATGAATTTATATCTATCTCCTTGATTGGAGGCTACGAGAACCAATGGAGTTTTTATCTGGTTATACAAGTGTTTAGTAAATTTCTAAATTAATAATTTAAATTTTTTTATCAACCTAAAAATATTTAATTTTGAGATGCTATGAGAATGAGATTGGATATGAGGAAATGTTGGCTTATGATCACACAAGTGCATTTTTGCTATTAATGTTTGCTGAGTTATCTGTACTCACCCTTGCTATTATTATCCTTTATTTGGAGGTTAGCCATCCTAGGATTTCACTTGGTGTGGAAGATGCCTACCTAGAGGAGTTCTATCTCGAGTGGGTGAGAGATGATCTTGAGTGCAACCCATATGAGGTGGATACCTTATACGAGACCTAGGATGACTAGAGTATTACTAGCAGATCGAGCACAACTCAGGGTATATGTTTTATATTTCCTAGTACTCGTGTAATTATTAGTTGGACTAGAATTGTTTTCGTTATTATTGTAATGTTCAGGTCCTAGTGGCTTGGTAAAAGACTTTAGCCCTGTGTGGTTATGTTTATGTAATATTATGTTCAGTATCAAATTATTATTCCGCTGTAACATTTTGATGGACTTATTATTTGTTGAAACAACGAATAATAATCTGTTGACTAGTGTTATTACCCCTTGTAATGATACGGGTCGCCACAGGTGCTATCAGAGCAATGATTTAAGGGCAACACATATGATTAGAGATAGCTTTTGGACTTAAGTAGGGCATTTTTCTTGCTATATGGCATTAAGTATTCTTTAATATTCCTCATCATTATATCATTTATTGCCTAGTTAAAACTTAAATTTAGCACTACTACTTTCTTTCTCGCGAAGATTTAAGTTAGACCACTATATCTAATTACAATCCTCTCTTTTGTAAGATGGTTCGTATTACGATGCCACCATTTCGGACGGCTAGGATGCATGATACTAGCTTCAGTAGCTTGGCCTTCACCAACGTCCAATATATCAACAAAAATTACGGTTACGGTTGTTAGTTTTACTGTTAGGATGTTCCATAGTTTACTGTTAATTTGACTTCGCTTTTACTTCGGTAACTTGAGTTGTATTAAATCGTGAGTTGATGGAATGAAAGGAACCTCATTCATGCCAATCTCTTCTTAGCTAGCTAGGGTTAGAGCTTCCCCACATAAACAATCTCTCTGATCTTGTTTTATCCCCAAATTAATCTGAATCGAATTCGTAGGTTGTGACAACCAGCAAGAGCGCTCGGCTGGTGACCAAGTTGGAGCCGGATCAGGGTGGATCTGGTCGAGGGAGGGCCCGGAGGAGACACGGCAACCAGATCCAACGGGGTGTCGGCTCACCAAGGTGCAGTGACAAAGGGGTAGAAAACCCTATAGCTAGTGGGTGAGCAAGACTGACACTGTATCAAAGAGATGGGAATAAAAGCCAAACAAAGAAGCTGCTTATAAAAGACAATGTAAAAGCTGATCCATTCGATCTAGCTTTTGGCTTTTCGGCCGAGAAGCAAGAAGTAGCCGCCCAGAAAGACGGATCGAACGGGCCCATCCGCTCAACCCTTCTCTCCCACTTGTTTCTAAAGAGCATTTTATTGAATGCTGACACGTACCAGATGCTTCCTTCGTGTTAAGAGTAACAAAAATCCACGAGACCAAACAAAAAGTAGCAAAAAAATGACAAAAATGAATCCGAAACGAGGAACATGTTTATTCCATTTCCTTTTCATGGCAAATACATCCATGAGGTCTTCGCCCAGTGGCGTCAAGACCCAACTGCTCCATCGCAACCAATCGCGCGCCGCCGCGTACCCCGCCACCAGTCCCCAACCTCACCAACCTTCTCCGAGAGAGAGAGAGAGACCAGGCAAGTCAAGGTCGTTCGGCACAAGAATCAAGTGTAGCAGGCTGCCAGCGGCCGCCACCAAACGATCGATCGAGCGCACGTCTTGAGGGCAGGGAAACAAATTTCGTCCGTAGTAGTACGGTAGTACGTGCCGTGCCAGTGCTCAATTCCACGGCATGCCTCTCCTCTTCCACCTGCTCCTCTTCATCTCCCTCGCCGCTTTCAACGGCGAACCCACCGTCGGTGACACGCGCAACGCCAGCATGTGCCCGACGTCCCTCACGTGCGGCGACGACGTCGATATCCACTATCCTTTCTACCTTTCCGACGAATCCGAGGTCATAAACGGAACCTCCTATTCCTACTGCGGCTACCCCGGCATGGCGATCTTCTGCGTGCGCGGCCACCCTGTCCTGAAGCTCAACAACGACAGCTACACCGTTCTCAATATCGACTACGGCAACAGCACCGTCTCCCTCGCCGACACGGACGCTCTCGACGGCGGAAGCTGCCCCAGGGTCCGCCACAACGTGACCATCCCGCCACTTCTTGGCCCCCTGATGAAGTTGTCCAGCTCCGGCACCAGCTACCTGTCCTTCTTCTTCGACTGCGCTTTTACGCAGGCCATCCCCCAGCCATTGGACGTCGAGCCAATCAACTGCAGAGGATTTGACGGGGGAACTGGATCGTCTTACGTGTTTGCACAACCTGAGGTGCCCCCCGGAGGCTGGCAACGGGCGTGCAAGGAAGCCTACGTCGTGCCTGTGCTAGGAGAGGCGCTCTGGAGTGAGCAGAATTATTCGCAGTCTGTGGAGGGCGAGTACGGTGCCGTGCTGAAGCGGGGGTTCCAGCTGAGCTGGGATCCGAGCGCCGGGTCGTGCTACGACTGCGAGCAATCCAAAGGGCAGTGCAGCTACAACCACAACAGCGGATTCCTGGGCTGCTTGTGCTCTGATGGCCGTGTGCGCAATCCGGACTGTGGTAAGTTTCTTTCTCATGCAAACGTATTTACTTTCAGGAAAGCAATTTGCTGTTCGCTTCTATTTAGTACACTGTTGCATATTTGCATTGTGTCATGTCTAGCTTTTAAAAACCGTTTTTCTACGGTAACTAACTTTTAAATGAAGTGTCTTTTTATAACATCCCGGTCCATATCGAATTAGACCCATGACCTATATGTACTAGTATAGTGTTCGTGCTAACGCCACGGCGGTATTTTAGGGATGCACATGAAATCAACCAAATGAATTTTTGAATGGCCATACATGTTTTGTTCCCTGCTTTCAAAGCCAATTTTTGAATGGCCATACATGTTTTGTTTGGATAATTGGGTTGCTGCTGGCAACAAAGTCCATCCATGAATGAAAGCCAAACATATACATCAGATTATTTTGGTCAGTCACTACAAATAATTGAAGACATCCAAATAGCACATAATATAGCCACTGCATATAGTATATAAGTTAACTGCAGATATCAGTGCTTGGGAATTAATAAATTCATCCTGCAAGGTTGTAACATATGCACATAATACATGCAGAATTTGTAGATCTATTGTTACACATTATACATACCTATTCGAACAGCATCAGAGCCCCTCATGGTTTTGAGCTTCCGTCAGATAGAGGTAAAATAACTGCAAAGGAACAAATAAGGTTAGCACTTGCATCTTGATTTTGAGCCTCTCATATGACAACAAAGATTAAATATGCAGAATTTATTAAGATTTATTAAGAAATTTTCCTGCAAAGCAATTAAAAAGGAAAAACAGCTCAAAGTGAAAGAAAGCTACAATTTTGCTTAGTCAGATCTCCTCTTAGATGAACAGACAGAGAACGAGCAACATTCTTCACACCTGAGCAGTGAGTCACAATCCCAGATATTTTCAGAAGCTGCCCAATGTTGCATGCCTTCACTTGCCTAATGGTGAGCAGAGTCACCTTTGAGAATGCATTTATGTAAACCTCACTACAATGCCAAAACAAAATCAATTTTAGATAAACATCAGCAGAGCTTGATAATTGGACAGACAAATTATTGGACTGCATTTCCAGTTGTGGGAATATAATTAGCTAGCTCCAAGAATAATTAGGTAGCATAACAATAATCCAAAAAACGCAAGCTCGTAGGACATTTTATATTCCCTTGATTCACTGACGGAAATGTTCCAAACATGTTCTATCAAACCAGATTAAATGCTTAGATTCACAGGTAAAATGTAATCATAGGTAAACTTCGCTATTTATCTGAATTCTAAAATGTCAGCAATACAAGCTGAAAATTGGTGTTCATTCATAGACCTTGCACACTGAGATGGAAGTATGAAGAGGAAACTAACCAGCGCAACAATTATCCCGTAATTTAGATGCGAAACACATGATTTTAGAGGGGTTTACAAACCTGTTTACCTAGGAGGATCATCGATCAGGCGACAGCTTCCTCGGCTCGTCAGGCGACAGCTCCGCAAACTTTCCCTGCTCATCGATCAGACACACACCACCCATCCATTTGTCAGTGAAGTTCTAGCTCACCAACGCACTGGTCATCGGCGGCAGCTTAAGTTTTGACGGGGGTTCCGCGCTGCTCACCGTCTCTGGGTCCAGCTCGCCAGAGAACCTCGCGGCGGCGGCGTCCGTGGTCTCCCACTGCCTGATCACCTCGTCGACGTCGAGCTTCTCCTTGCCGTGTGACGCTGTGATCTGGTGCTTGCGCTGAATTGCAGGCTGTCAGTGCGAGTGAGGAGCAGAGGGAGATGAAGTGAGGAGCAGAGGGAGATGAAGCGAGGAGCAGAGGGGGCACTGACAGTTCACACCGCCGCCGCTTGTACCTTGATGGCCTCGGCCACTCCCGCGCGGTCGAGGTCCCCCGCCGCGTGCGCCGCGTTCGCCCCGCCGTGCGGCGTCCTCCCCGCCGAACCGTGCCGCCGCGCCGTGTCCACTGCGTGCGCGCCCCGCACCGCGTGGACGCGGGTCCGCCGCGTCTCGTCCGCCCCGCCTCGCCGCGTCCTCCCCGCCGCACCGCGCCACCGCACCGCGTCCACCGCGTGCGCGCCCCGCACCACGCCGCGTCCACCGCGGGCGCGCCGCGCACCGCGCGGAGGCGGGTCTGCCGCGTCCGTCTCGTCTGCCCTGCCGCGCCGCCTACGACACGCCGCACCGCGTCTGGCGCGTCCGCGCCGCACCGCGCCGCCACGCCGCGAGGAGCTCGTAGACGACGCGTCTGGCCCAGGAGGAACGCGCGGTCCAGGTCCCCTGCCGCTGCGTCGCCGCGTCTCAGGTCACCCGCGGCCGCGTCTACCCAGGAGACGAAGCGACGTGCACGGTGAACTGAACCGTCGCGACCTGCATGCGAGCCGCGAGCGTGAGGGACGCGGGAGGGGGTACTGCAGATCCATTGAAGGATGACCGTCGGATATGGTTGAGTAAGGAGAGAGAATGGAGGAGAGTTAATCTGGTGCGCACGTTTAGACTTTTTTCCCCTTTTACTGCGCACGGAAGAAATTTTCTTTTGCGCGTCTCCTCTAGCTTCCTTTTCCTGGCGCATGAAAGAAAAATCTCTTTTCTCTCTCCTACCACAAGGAACAAATGCTACTGCCGTTCTGAAGATTTCTGGTACACTCCGTTTTGGCACAACGCATCTTCATCTCCAAGTCTCCATCTGCCTGTCTCCGAGACGAAGTTATGCCTTCTCTTGCATCTTCTCGCAGGCCCCATCAGAAGCAAGCGTCACGCCGCAGTTGAGGCAAGAAAAGGAAAGAGAACAGCCGTCACGCGACAGAGGAAAAGCGGCCTCACGTCAGCGCATACCAAACGCTCGCAAACTGCATGCGAGCCGCGAGCGTGAGGGACGTGGGAGGGGTACTGCAGATCCATTGAAGGATGACTGTCGGATATGGTTGAGTAAGGAGAGAGAATGGAGGAGAGTTAATCTGGTGCGCACGTTTTTAGGATGGTGTATTTCTGGGTGCATATTGTGGTGTGGACGTAGTTAAGGTTATGACTGTGGAGCAGGTAATTGTTGGGTGGATGTAGGATAATTTTAACTGGTGGTTTATTAGTTTAGATTAGATAGATGTGCGCACATGAGGGTATGAGTTAATTCCACCTTACTAATTTAGCTTAAGAATCACTAACATATAAGCCTAGAGCATCCAATGGTAGCAACATCCGGTTAACCGTTTTACGTGAAGCGAGGACGAAAGTGTAAGCAGGTTGTTACATGTGTGTGGTCTATCCAGAATGGGGTTAGGTCCATGTCGATTTAGACCCATGATGACCTATATATGCAGTGGCGGACCCAGGATTTGAATCCAGGGTATGCCTAACTAAAAAAATTATAATCCAATGTGGTATAATCTAGCCCCAATCCATCTAGCAATCCATCTAGCAATCGCACAATTTCGCACAATTTACTCTTTTCTTAGAAACTTCATAAACATATCAAATTCCATAAACATATCAAATTCACTAGCAACTTAGCAAGGTAGCTGCAGGAGAACTGGTTCCAACAGACTTCAATTAACTCCTTACAAGTCAAACAGAGCCGTCTCTGCTCTTCCCATTTTATTGGATTACCATCCATCCAGGATAACAAATTCTGCAACAATTTACTTCCCATCAATCATCAGTCATCAGTGGGCACTGGGCAGTGGAGCTCACCGGGCGGCACGACGCATGTCGACTCGATCCTGATCCCGCCGGTGGGCAGGCAGCGCCGGTGCCGCGCCGCCCTCGCGCCCCTGGCGGCCTGGACAGAGGGAGCCGGGCGGAGGCGGAGGGAGCCTGGCGGAGGCGGAGGGAGCCGGGCGGAGGCGGAGGCGGAGGGAGCCGGGCGGAGGCGGAGGCGAAGGGAGCCGGGCGGAGGCGGAGGGAGCCGGGCGGAGGCGGAGGGAGCCGGGCGGAGGTGGAGGGAGCCTGGTGGAGGCGGAGGGAGCCGGGCAGAGGCGGAGGGAGGCGGAGGCGGAGGCGGAGGGAGCCTGGTGGAGGCGGAGGGAGCCGGGCGGAGGCGAAGGCGGAGGGAGCCGGGCGGAGGCGGAGGGAGCCTGGCGGACAGGCGGAGGCGGAGGCGGGGGGTCGGGCGGAGGCGGAGGCGGGGGGTCGGGTCGGGGACAGCGCTGGGTTAGCGACTTAGCCACTTAGGGCACGGGAGTTTTGGGCCAAATTTGCGGGTAGTCCTGGGCCTATATGGACTACCCGTTGGGCCCGCCCCTGTATATATGTGTGCGCACATGATGATATGGGTTAATCCCACCTTACTAGTTTAATTTGAAAATCACTAACATATAAGACTAGGGCTTCCAATGGTAACAACGTTCGAATAACCGTTTTACGCGAAGCGAGGACGAAAGTGCAAGCGGGTTGCTACGTGTGCTTAATTTATCCAGAATGAGGTTAGACCTAAGCTAAAATTGTGCGCGAATCTCTCACTCTATACTCTCTCTCTCTCTCGTAACAATAAAAATCATAAATTGCAGCTAAAATCCGTAGCCCAAAACCAAAATAACACGCCTTAGAACTATAGTCATGCGCGCGCACCTTGATGAGTAGTAAAAACTAAAAAAAGGACATCCTGTTACTGTTTGCTAACTGCCTTTGGTGGGGACGGTGCTGACAAACGGCCGAACGGTGCCAGCTTACTAGAACATCCTTTCCAGACTGCGGAAGTGCGGAGCTCTTCTGAATTTGTCTTCTTTCTTCTCCATTTGCCACCTTTCTGTTCGAGCGTACCGTTCTCTTCTCCATCTGTTTCCCGGCCACTAGGCAGCAGCGGTTTGCGAATTGTGATGCTTGTGGAGCACAACCATGCGGCGAACTTGACCGTAGTCACAGTCGGCGGGCTGCTGCTCTGGGCACCGAACAAAGTTGACGCTCTATTGCTTTGGACGGTACGTATTGTAAACGGTGTTCGTCGTCAGTTCTGACCTAGTCTAGCGTGCTCCAAACCCAAATTTGATTTGGATGGGTGACGCGAGTGAAAAGAGTGTGGTGCCACTCCTGATCACCTAAACTAGCGGTAAAGCCGCCCCAAATCTTTGACCTGACCTTGCCGGAAATTTCTTCAGGTTGAGCCGTCAGGGATGGAGAAAAATAACCGTACCTATTAAGGGGCCGTTTGTATTGACGAATGGGTTTGTTTGAACTGTATTTTATAGCTTTTGACTTAAAATTTTGAATTCTAGATGTTCGCACGAGAGAGAGTACGGAAAGTGATATTCGCGTGTGATTTTAATCGGTATAGATGAAGTATGTGCAGTATCTACTACAATTAACTTGTAGATCCTACCTTAAAAAGATACTCCGTTTGAAAGCTAATTACTGTAAAAAGTCAAGCTATAAGTCCAAAAGAAGGAAGCTTTTGATTTCTGTCTTCTAGTTTCTGCTTCCAGAAGTTAAAGTCAATACGAACACCGTAGCTTTTATAAGCCACTTCTATCAACCACTACTTTGCACTTTTATATATTATAACACTTTGTGTTTTATTATGTCATAGTTCCGTAAGTCACACGATGGTCCGAATGTTGTAGTGTCTTTCATTGCACCGTTTTTCTTATATAATACGCTACTATTCATCAATCACTTCTATAAATTACTACTATTCACCAGTTATAATCAAAAGCTATTGGTAAAAATCAATACGGATATGCCCTAAATAGCTCGACGTCATTGCTGAATTCTACTCAGCCATCCTCTGTTGACCTGTCACAATGGACCATGACCGTTGCAATGACCAAACGGGCATCTTAAGTAGTACACTCCGCTAGTATATCTCATTCATGTATCTTGCTACTCCCTCTTCCTTTGCAATTGTTCAAGTATTGGAAGCTTGGAGAAAAAATGCATTGTCTACATGTCCTACCACCCCTCTTCGTTCTACTTCTATCATCAGTTCCACCTTGCAAACCACAATCCGACGTCTACTTCCGGTACAGCAATTGCACCCCAACTCCATACCAATGCGGGCCAGTCAAGTTCGACATCGACTATCCCTTCTCGGTGAACGGCGTGAACCGGCCGGACTACTGCTCTTACCCAGGGTACCGCCTCTTCTGCACAAATGGCGCACTGGTGATCTACATGAACTCCGCCAGGTTCCAGGTTACGAACGTCGACCACGACAACCACCTCCTTACAGTCATCGACCAAAGTCTGGCGCAGGAGACATGCCTGCAGCGCTACCGCAACACCACCATCAACGACGCCATGTTCATGTACACCGACCGTGATCAGTTCTTGACCGTGTATGTCAATTGCAGCGCCAAATCATCGTCTTTTCCTTTGGTCGACGATCTTTTCTCCTGCTTTTTTGGGGGCAGATCCTACTATAGGCTGGATAACACATTGGCGCCAGATGTGCTGGGGGTATGTAGCTCAACACTGGTTGTTCCGTACAACTCAACGATGGCAGGCTCACTGGCTGCTGGGAATTCTAGCCTTGGGGATGCGATAAATGGCGGTTTCACGGTGAGGTGGAAGGTGGGTTTGGGGTGGTGTGGAGACTGTGAGTATTCCGGAGGGCACTGTGGGTATATAGTCAGCTCACCTAATGATCAGACATGTTACTGCCCTCATGGGTTAGCTGTTGGAACATGTTCTTCAGGTACCCTCTATTCTATCTTCTATCCAAACTTGAGACAAGTCAAGGTTGGTATCAAGGCTGTTCTTTGGTTAATTTGTTTTTTGATTAGGACGACAATATTTGATACAAAATACTCTGGTCATGCTATTTAGGTCTTATCTTTTAGTCTCATCTTTGACAAGTAAAGATTGATGATGCTTTGTGCTGACCGGATATATGCAAATGTTGGAGCTTTCTTCTAGTTACAGAAATTAATCATTTCTCGGACCATTATCAACCTTTTTATTAAAGGTGCATTTGACATGTTCAAAACTTCAAATGACGCCAAGTATCGCTTACGTTACTTGTGAAAGTCTATGCAAAATTTAGATATCTCTAGAATTTAAAGTTTTTCACTTGTCATATAAAAGAATTAATTAATTAAGATCATGAGATGATTAAGGCAAACCAAGTACTATTGACTAGACCCTTTTCCAGAATTCATAGTTTCCTCATCTCATACTATACAGAATGTCTTAATAACAAAGAATAAGATGAAAAATAGGATTCGTGCCTTGATCCACTTCTAGTGCAATATTTTGAGTTTCTCTAAAATAGCACGTTCAATGTTCATCTGGCCAAAAAGATAGTTTACAGTATCCGTGTTGCTGAGATTTGAGCTCTGATGAGAGTTAGTATGATTTGACACTTCAACAGAACACACAGTAACCAGCATATGTGCTTGTGCTAATTCTTGGCATTACAGTAGCAGATACTAAAAAAGGACCCAACTCATAATGAAATAAAATACTAACCAGCTTGAATTGCAATAAGACATAAACCCCTGGGCCTGGATTTTCTTGTGGTATGAAGTGATTACTGTTCAGATTGGTTTGTAAATTGTTACAGTTTTTGACAGGATGTATTGTTACAATTGTTTCCTGATTTTCCAGGACTGAAGAAATCAGGGCCGAAAAGGGCAATCGCAATAGGTAAATATATGAAACCTCTGCCTCTTTTGCCAGTTTTTACTGAAATCTGTCACGGCTATGAACTGTAAAATTTGAACTGTTTGCTAAGTGGAGTATCTGTTATTTTGAAGACCATCGCGTTGATTGTTAGCCTAAGCAGTCAGGGGGGAAAAAGTCTATTGGTCAGCTTCACAAAGATCAATTATCTTTTCTGGAAGATTTGAATTAGTTGTCTATAGATTAGTAACTGAAAAGATTACAGATAAAAACACATGCGAGTGACTAGGTATCTCCCGAATGTTTTCTTCCTAACTATCATCCAAATTTGTGACTCTTGGATTAGAGATCAAGAGCTCCTTGTTTTTTAAGGGGGAGATTTTTTTCAAAAGGGAGGGGGCAGAATTCATGGTCATTGGATCTCTAATCTAATAGTCCTAAATCTGAATGATAGTTAGAAAGAAAATATACGGATAATATTTAACAAAATCCAAACACATTTAAATGATAATTAGTGAACTGATTGTACATCTTACAAGCGCAAAGTGCGGGAAAAGTAAGCAAGAAAACAAAGTAGGATTTCCACTGATCTATACTGTTCTGCAGCTTCAAGCATCAATGTACATGTTCTTCCTTGATCAATTTCATCGCTATTTGCAACTTCAGGAGCCTCCATAGCTGCCGGGGTATTGTTCTTGATTCTCCTCGTCGTGTCGTTCTTGTACATCCGCAAGAGAAAACAATACAAGATAACCTCGTCCTCGAGGCTCCTCAAGTACACCGCCTCTGGCGGGACGCCGCGTTCCAGAGGCAGCTGCGACATGGAGTCCGGCAGCGTCCACAACCTGCAGACGCACCACTTCGCGTACGAGGAGCTGGAGGAGGCAACCGAAGGCTTCAATGACACCAGAGAGCTCGGCGATGGCGGCTTCGGCACCGTGTACAAAGGTACACGCACCGGCGAACCCCTAGGCCAATAGACAAGATTTTGAGTTTGACGTCTACTTGATTTCGTTGGATTGGATTGATTTGATCTGTTCAGGACATCTCCGGGATGGGCGCGTCGTGGCCGTGAAGCGCCTGTACAACAACAGCTGCCGGCACGTGGAGCAGTTCCTGAACGAGGCGGCCATCCTCTCCCGGCTGCGCCACCCGAACCTCGTCACGTTCTACGGCTGCACGTCCAGCCGCAGCCGAGAGCTCCTGCTGGTCTACGAGTTCGTGCCCAATGGCACGGTCGCCGACCACCTGCACGGCCATCGCGCACCGGAGCGCGCGCTGACGTGGCCGCTCCGCCTGGACATTGCCGTCGAGGCGGCCGCGGCGCTCGCCTACCTCCACGCCGTCGAGCCGCCGATCGTGCACCGCGATGTCAAGACCAACAACATCCTTCTCGATGCCGACTTCCATGTCAAGGTCGCCGACTTCGGGCTCTCACGCCTCTTCCCGCTCGACGTCACGCACGTCTCCACCGCTCCGCAGGGCACGCCAGGGTACGCCATGACTACTGCTCAGATGCAAATTTGCAATTTACACCAAACCAGTCTCGTCGTTGTCGATGGCATGCGGTAAAAGAAGAAACCCATGCTCTCGTTTGTGTGTGATGTACAGGTATGTGGATCCAGAGTATCACCAGTGCTACCAGCTCACCGACAGAAGCGACGTGTACAGCTTCGGCGTCGTCCTCGTGGAGCTCATCTCGTCGAAGCCCGCCGTCGACGTCACTCGGGACCGCAACGAGATCAACCTGGCCGGCATGGCCATCAACAAGATCCAGAGGTGCCAGGTGGACCAGCTGGTGGACCTCGAGCTTGGGTACAACTCCGATCAAGCGACGAGGAAGACGACGACGATGGTCGCTGAGCTGGCGTTCCGGTGCCTGCAGCAGAACGGCGAGATGCGGCCACCGATCAGGGAGGTGCTCGACGTCCTCAGGGGCATACAGGACGGGTGCAGAGCGGAGAAAGACGGGAAGAAAGATGTGCTCGTCGCGCCCTGCTCTCCTGACACCGTGCACGCTCCTTGGGACAGCATGAGCACGACCCCGAGCATTAGCCACTGAGTATCTAGTAGTAGGGATCAATCAGATCAATGGTTCGGCAATCGGAACTCCAAACTGTCACCACATGCTGCTACATGTTGCAGTTTTGCCGAGCTTTGCTTGCTGTATATAGGCAAAGTGGTTTTTGGCCTCCAGTTGATGTAAATTATGTTTCTCTTGCACCTTTTGAAACAGCATGAATGTACATAGAAGCAGTGGTCGTATATGATACGTGTGGCAACTTGTAACGGTTTCTTATGTGATCGCTCTGCTCTTGCTTTGAATCCTGTGAATAATCATGTCAATGATTAAATCGTCGATCTTACAAATTATAAGAAAAACTAAGCCTCATAAAAAGATTAAAAAGGAGGAAGGAAACTATTTTTATTACTATATTAGGATTACAGCTTCTTCTTGAAGAGCGATTACAAAGAGGATATTGGACCTCTTCTTTTCAGCTTTAGCTTTTGGCTTTCCTATAGTAACACTTACAAAGTGTCTTTTCAAGACAGGGTCTACAAGCTATAGCAGGTTCATTTATATCGGTCAAAACTGCACACAAGTTTTTTTTACTCCGTACTCTCTCTCACGGCCTCTTTCTATTACTGTTTATCAGCCACCAGCCACAGTCCAAAAGAACAAGCCCATTACTAGCCCTAATTTTGATATTTCTTGCCTCCGTTATCTATTGCTTGATCTCCCCCTCTTGTCTTCTTCCGTAAGGCTTAAGTAACGCCAAAGATGTGTTGGTTGTCCACTGGAATAGGAGCCTTGTCGATTCCTCATGTCTGATCGAGCAATCGGTAACTGTCAGTGAGAGAGATTTGGCAATAACTGTTGATTGGTTATTTGTAAGTGGGGGATAGTAGAAATAATCATGAGGCAGTTGTCATCGGAGGCATAGGGCCGAATCGTCATGCAGTTATTGAGGATAGAGGTGCACGCACTCTATTTCACTGCACGGGAGGCTGCCTGAAGTCATGCCCATTTATCGGATTATAGGACCTCTGAGTAGTAGCTAGCCGGGTAAATGAGCAGTAATCCTTTGACCAGGGGTACTCAGATAGTATTGTTTCAGATGATCTATGACAACAATAGCTTAGAACCTTAATTATGTAATAAAGCCGCATTTAATGGATTATCCAATTCTCGTCCGCTAGCCCCCAAACTTTAATTGAATTCATGACTTAGAATCATTCGATTTGAACGCAAGTTAGGAGATATTTTTGACGATAGTCAAGAAATATAGAGAAGTTTTTTTCACTCGAAATTGAAAAGCTAATTGGAAGGAAAATGGAACCGAAGGGTTTATATCTATTAGGCACAGTTACCGTAACCACTAACTTTGGTTATGGGCAAAGCCTTTTATAAACCAAAGCGGTACCGGTAGAGTTTCACTCTTTCCAGAAAACCTTTTGAATTCCTTATCTTTCCTCTGTTTCTCTTTGCCCTAGCATTCTTTGTTCTAGGTTCTTTCTACCCCAAATTCTCTTGATACCTACTAGATCCAAGCTATCCATAATGAAAATGTCTAGTAAGCAGCGTTCCGGTTCAGTACGGTGTTCCGCCGCGTCACCATCTCTAGCAAGCAGCGCGGCGGCGCCTCTGCGAGTGCGCGCGTCTTCGACGCGGCCTCACGCCCCAACGGCTACCTCCCTCGCCTTTGTCACCGGCCGCCGTACACACGGCGCGCCCAGGCGCCTGTACGTGCTCTCATCTCGTCCCCGTGACGACGTTGATGAGCACGGCACCGCTTGCGCGTCGGCGTCGCCAGCATGTACTGCTATCAAAAAAACGCCCCTGCTGGCTGCATCCTGCGGCGATAATAGCCCATACCAAGGCAAGAAACAAACGCCTCTTCAATCAAACTTTGCAGGACAAAGAAAGATAGGAGCAACAAGATTGTACCCTTTGCTGTGCAATGGCTAGCACTGACGACAATCTTATCGAATACTGCTCCGTAAGCTCGCGAACGCTGGATTTGCAAACGTTACAGCAGGCGAAGCATTGCATTACACAACAAAACAGAACATGAGAACCCATGAGGTGCGGGGTTACAAACGCATGAACATATCAACCCCGATCTCGTCTACTAGCTCTTGGAGCAGATCCTGTTCGATCTGGACACCGATTTGAAATGCTTCATGCGAAGAACTCACACCGGTCTCAGCCGCGTGCTCGACGTCGCTCACGGCCAGATCATCCAAGGCCTTCCCAGCCATGTCACTGCACCTTGCAATTTCCTTCTTGACCTCACCAGCTAACCTCTCCTCGGTGCAGATCAGGGCAAGCTTTGAGAATGACCTGTAACCCGAGTCACACAACTGAATGCACATCGAGTCCAAGCACTCCATGACAAAATCGCATGCGATATCTCCTAGCGGGTTCGCTTCTGCGGCCTTGATGGTGTTGTTGCTCTTGGCACTTGTGGTAAAGGTGGTGAGGGCAGACTCAATTGTCTGGAGAAGGAATGTCTTGAAAGGTGCTTTCGACTGTCGTCGACCAGACCGACAAACGTTCGTTAGTAGCAGTTCAACAGTTGGAGTAACCTCTCCAGGGTGTATCAGCTTGCTGTCTTGGACTGCCGGTTCAAATGGATTAACAGCGTGCTGCCCGAAATTAGGTTTAGCACACCTGGAATCTCTCTCCGTAGTTACATGTTGCATGCTAAATGGTGGTGTACAAAACTTCATGGGGCGGCTGTCTCTGAATTCAGCTTCTGTTGGCAACGGTTGAAGACATAAAAGAGTCAGCATGCAACTCAAGTGTGTATATTGGGATTTTGCATTTTATAAAATTATGCCACAGAGAAGGTAAGATATTACATGTTTCATGTTTGTTAGCCAAAACTTTTGTTAGTTGGCCCAAATTGCAAAAAATGAAAGGCAGAAAGAAACTTCTAGTAAGCAACATAACTAGCATTTGGCCATGCACAAAAAAGGAAGTTCTGTTACCTGCAGTGTAGTATGGGCTCCCAGAAATGCAGTGATCATCTGCATATGTAGATTGAAGAATTGATACAGGGCTTCGCTGATTGTTGCCTCTGGGAATAGATCGAGATGGATTACTAGCTTTTGCATTAGCCTGCAGGTAGTAGTGACCAAGGAATTTTCGTCAGACAAAAATGATCCTTGCTGTGTTCATGAGAATCATCTCGGTATTATACCGTGATTGAGAACAAGAAAAATCAAAATTAATAACCTCAGGTTTTTTATGAGTTTCATGCAATTTGACAGGATTAGGAAGCTCTCCAAAGCCACAAATCAGACTGTCCACTAAGTTGCACTGCCATAGCAATTCATCACTTGAAGATTTTTCTATGACAGGGAAAGCACTCATCTTTTCAAACAATGAAGAGGTTACTCTGTCATTCTTCAATTCATCTCGATTAAAGGAAACTGATTCTGCACCCTCCAGACTTGATGTACCTTGTAAATCTTCCCTGAAAACCAATTCCCTTTGCGAAGAAATATTTTGGTAATCCCTAGGAGAATGCTTCTTAGGACGAGTACCAGTTGGAGATCCCAGAATAGCACTAACTGTTCCTTTAGTATTATCACCAGGCAAAGAAGTCGGGATATCCTTCATTGGTGAACTGAAAGTGAAAGAAACGATGCCTGAGTTGTTACACTTGGAAGCATTGCGCAACTCTACCTGTCTCCGCAAGTCATTCCTAGCATAGTTTGGACTGGCAGACTTTGGCTTCTCACTAACCAACCCTGCGCCTTTTGCAATTATCATGTCTTTCTCCATGGCTTTTGGTGTTGCAGTCTTTAGCTTGAGTTTGTTAGAGCTACCACTCTGTTGGCCACTGGTTCGATGACCTTTTGTGTTCTTGTCGTCCCCTCTACTATGTGACACGTCAAATCTATCCATTGCTTTTGTTTTGGACCTCAACGATGTACTGCTGTTCATACTTTTGTTTGAAGAAACAAAGTCCTTGGCGGTGTTTGTCACATTTTGCTCCCCAGGTCTATGTTTTTGCCTTTGGACCATATGTCCTGGATCTGCTGCTCTATAAGCTACTGGCAACGCATTCTGCTTCAGGTTATTCTGCTTGAGAGGGCTACAAGCAACATTCTCCCGGGATATGTTTCTCGGGTGAATTTTCTGGACACCTTGATTTGTATGAGAGATAGCATCAGAGGTCCTTTGAGCACTGTCCTTAAATCTGGCCTTCTCGCTCGAACTAACAAGCAAGCCATTACTGCTTCCTTCAGGTTGCACTTGGCATGATACATTCTGGTATGGCCTCCTAATGGAAGCATTCCTCTTAGCATTCTCTTCAGACAACTGATTAGAAGTATAATTGTGCAGTGACGTAGCTCCTACATTATGGAAACCGGACCTTGGTACGTCAGCATCGCACATATCCCTTGAGAATTGGTCAGGCAAATTTTGGGAGGCAGCAGCAGCACTCGCCACACCATCGCCGTTGCACGAATTCTCCAAACGTGCATGTCGCCGAGACAGATGGCGATTCCTGGACTGCAGACCAGGTTCCAGAACTTTGGCTGCTGCTTCAATCAGCCGAGCCTTGTTCCTGCTCGAAATTGACCTTGGGCTCTTAAGAGGTGAAGCTACCTTGTGTGGATGCCTCCGTGACCACAATGCCTGTGCATCTGTATTGAACTGGCTGGCATTGTCATGCCGTTCGTCTATGAGCTGCCCTGGCTTTTGTTGCTTCTGATGCGAGGTGCCTATGCTCCCACAGGTATCAGGCAAACCTTCAGAGCAGTCATTCCGGTGACCACCGAGCTCGGAGAAGTCCATGGCTTTTGCTGGCCTTTGATGACTCACAGCCGGCATTGAACTGAGGCCCATTAGCCGGGCTACCACACCCGGGGTACACATTTCACTGAAATTGTTCTCTTGGCCAGACGGTGGCAACAGGCTGGTGCCATGGCCTCCACTTTTACTCCTCCGATAGTCTACAGAATCAAGCTGAAGGAAACGAACATGGATGAGCTAGCAACTTAGCATCTAAAGAAACCAATTTACAGAAGAAAAGAAGTGGAAAGGAAAAAAGAAAAAGGTCAACAAAATGTGGTCGTACTTTTGGCAATTCTGAAGTACTAAACCTCCAAATCTGAAACAAAAATCATTGGCAGAACTTTCCAAGGTTCAAAAGAAGTCTTGGGCACGGTAGATGTAATCATTTAACAAAGAAATCATTGGCCCCAAGCCAACAAAACTTGGTTATGGAATCTCTAAAAAAGAAGTCCTGAACGTAAAGTTAATCATTTAAAAGAGCAATTGTGGAGTCCATTCATCACAAAAGAACTAATGCCTTCCCCTAGTCTAAAGAAAAGCAACTACGGGAGAAAAAACATTAGCAAAACCAGAGCTCAAAATCTTGGCTTGGGGGAAAGCAATTGGACAAAAAATTCAGCCATAAACTTTGGAGATTTAAGCTAGAACTCAGAACCAAAACAGCTACAGCTTCACAACGAGATGCTGGGGGGGGGGGGGGGGGGGGCGCAGGAAAGCTGTGCCATACCAGGAGAGGCCTCATCGCGGCCACCGGCGTCTTCTCGCCGCCGCCGGGTGGTCTCCCAGGCGAGAACTTCTGTGCGCGCACTGGAACAGCAAAACCACAAACGCTAATGAACAACCGGATTTGCACAGTCGGGTCAAAGAAATCATGATTTGCGCAGAGCCATAGCAATGTAGCTTCTTTGCAATCTCACCTGGGGGAAGCAACTTGCTCTTCTTGGAGGATGAGGAGAAGAGCTTCTTCTTGGCGAGCATCTGGAACAGCGCCGCCACGCACGACGGCGCCGGCTTCTGCCGCTCGGTGATCACCAGGCTGTTGCCGCCGGCGCTCGGCGCGGAGGAGTTGCTGTTCTTCATGTCTCCACGCCCACACGAAAAATAAATAAAACTCAATTCTTTCCGAGTCCAGTACAGTGCACCCGCTCTTCTTGAATGCCTCTCTCTTGCGGTTACTTACAAAGAACTCAAAATAAATGCAAAAATCTTGAACTAGGCGGTCCAACTCTTCCTCTCAAGAAGCATTAATTGCTACATCCAAATCTGCATGACCTGCTGAATCTCGAAGGGATCAACAGTGCCTTCGCCACAGCTCAAGAACAACCATGGACAAATGCTAGAGAACAAAAGGAGAATCCCACTATTCCAACTCTTGCTCAAGACATGACTGCTGCATGGAATTCCTCTTCCTACTCTTGAAACCGGCACGGATCAGCTGAACCCAAAGGCTCAGCCTGACTGTTCTTGTTAATTGTGAACCCTTCTAAACCAAATGCTGTCAAACAAACATTTGGTGGAGGGATCTATAGCAAGAGGCAGATGAGCCAAACGTTGGAATTGGGGAGGTTAGGGGAGGAGTCTAGGAGAGGGGCCTGTTAACACTATGGGTCTCCTAGGGTTTAGATCTAGAGGGTTCTATATGGGTTCAAGATTCTTGAAATGCCGAGAGGGAGAGGGGTAGAGGTACCAACCTTCCGGTGTAGAGGACGAAGAGCCGGCCATCGTGGTTTGTCGGCGAAGCTCTGCGCACGGGCAGCGACGGTCGGGGAAGAGGAGCGGCGGTGGCGTCTCCCGGTGGCGACGATCTCCCTGGCCGGTGGTGGCTTCCCGTCGCTTCAGCGCTCCCCTCTAACAGATCGGTCTAGGGTTTGTCGGTGGGGTGACGGCGGCGCGGTCAACCTCGTGATCCGTGCCGCCCGGCCCCCACCTCTGTATTTATAGCGCTGGCGACAGGGGCCCACCAGCCAAACGGGCTGGGCGCCCCCGATCAGGGCGCGGTCAAGGGCTGGGCTTTGGCCGTTGGGCCAAAGCCCTGAGATCACTCTAACATTCTCCCCCTTGATCTCAGTCTATACTTTATCTTTTAATTACTTTTGACTTTACACATTCCATCACAGATTAGTGCATAGAACATGTCTCATCGTCACGGTCAATCGCCGATAGATTCAACAGTTACAATACACCTCTCTGTTCTGAAACAGTTACTTTAATCTTTGGGCCATCTTTTAGTCCAGGAATCATAGGCTTTCCCTTAAACCCATGCCGGCTACATGTTCTCTGAACACGTTGGGTGGTAAGCCTTTTGTAAGCGGATCCGCTAACATCTTTGCGGTACTTATATGCTCTAGACTTATAATTTGATCCCGAACTTTATCTTTCACAACATAGTACTTTATGTCAATGTGTTTGGCAGCACCACTTGACTTATTGTTGTGGGCATACGTTACTGCGGGTTCATTATCGCAGTACAACTTAAGTGGTCTATTGATGTCGTCAACCACTTTTAAACCGGGTATGAACTTCTTTAGCCAGTTCACCTGCCCCGTAGCCTCATAACATGCTACAAACTCGGCATACATTGTGGACGATGTAGTGACGGTTTGTTTTGAGCTTTTCCACGATATAGCTCCTTTAGCGAGAGTGAATACATATCCGGATGTAGACTTTCTATCATCTCCCGCAAAATCAGAATCTGTATACCCCACTATATGGAGTGAATCTGATCTTCTGTATGTCATCATGAGGCCTTTTGTTCCTTGCAAATAACGCAAGACTTTCTTTATCAATTTCCAATGTTCTATTCCAGGATTGCTCTGGAATCTGCCAAGTAACCCGGTAACAAATGCTAAGTCAGGGCGTGTGCACACTTGAGCATACTGTAAGCTTCCGACAGCTGAAGCATATGGAACCGCTTTCATTTGATCGAGCTCGTACTGGTTCCTGGGGCATTGAAAATCCCCATATCTGTCGCCCTTGACTATAGGTGCAGGTGATGGACTACATTTATGCATACCAAATTTCTTTAAGACTTTCTCTATGTATGCCTTTTGTGACAGTCCCAATACCCCTTTGTTTCTGTCTCGGTGAATTTCGATCCCTAGAACGAACGAAGCTTCACCAAGATCTTTCATATCAAAGTTTGAGGACAAAAACTTCTTTGTCTCCAGTAGTAGACTGACATCACTACTAGCCAGTAGAATATCATCTACATACAGGATTAGGAAGATATACTTCCCATCTTTAAACTTTGCATAAACACAGTTGTCCTCTACATTTTCTTTAAACCCAAATTTTCTTATTGTACTGTCAAACTTCAAGTACCACTGTCTTGAAGCCTGCTTTAACCCATAAATTGATTTCTTTAGGCGGCATCCCATTCTTTCATTTCCTTCCACGACAAAACCTTTCGGTTGTGCCATGTAAACATTTTCCTCCAAATCCCCATTAAGAAATGCCGTCTTTACATCCATCTGATGTAACTCTAAATCATAATGTGCTACTAATGCCATTATGATTCTGAAGGAATCTTTACATGAGACTGGAGAGAATGTCTCATTGTAATCAATCCCTTCTCTTTGCGTAAAGCCTTTCGCCACAAGTCGCGCTTTGTATCTTTCTATATTCCCTTGGGAGTCAAGCTTTGTCTTGTAGACCCATTTACAGCCTACTGTTTTGGCTCCTTTAGGAATAATTTCCAAGTCCCAGACTTTATTAGTCTTCATGGATCTCATTTCCTCTTCCATGGCATCAAGCCATTTTGAGGAATTTTCGCTTCTCATGGCTTCTTCAAATGAGGTGGGATCATCCTCCATTTGAAATTCCTCTGTATGATAAATCTGATAATCATCAGAGATAGCTGATCTTCTTACTCTTTGGGACCTCCTCGGGGCCTCCTCATTTGGTACATCTACTGTTTGAGGCTGCTGTTGCTCCCCCTCATCTGTGGCAATAGGTTCTATATGATCCTGAAGAACAGGTTCTTCATTCTCATTCATTGTTGCCACGGGAGGAACAATAACAGGTACAGGCACCACGGTGTCTTGCACCGTCGGTGCAGCGACAGCAGGTAGTGTGAAGAATGGCTCTTGAATCATCGGAGTGGGCGCAAACACCCGCTTCTCTTCAAGGTCAATCTCTCGAGCTACCATGCTCCCCCTCATCATTTCATCCTCTAAGAAGACAGCATGTCTCGTTTCTACAAACTTTGTGTATCTGTCTGGACAGTAGAAACGATAACCTTTTGACTTTTCAGGGTAGCCAATGAAATGGCAACTTACTGTTTTGGGATCAAGTTTCCCAAGGTTTGGGTTAAATACTTTAGCCTCAGCAGGACTCCCCCACACACGTAAGTGGTTTAGTGAGGGAACTCTTCCTGTCCACAACTCGTACGGTGTTTTGGGCACCGACTTACTAGGCACTCTGTTGAGAATATGAATGGCGGTTTTCAACGCCTCCATCCATAAACTCAATGGGAGTGTGGAGTAGCTCATCATACTTCGCACCATATCCATCAGGGTACGGTTGCGTCTTTCAGCTACTCCATTTTGCTGAGGTTCGCCCGGCATAGAATACTGGGCTACTATTCCATTTTCCTGTAAAAACCTCGCAAAAGGTCCAGGAACTTGTCCATATGGGGTATGTCGACCGTAGTACTCCCCCCACGATCAGATCGGACTATCTTAATCTTTAAATCGTGTTGGTTTTCAATTTCAGCCTTAAATATCTTGAATTTATCCAAGGCTTCATTTCTTTCTTTGATTGGATAAATATATCCATAACGGGAGTAATCATCTGTGAATGTTATGAACGAGTCATATCCATCCACACTTTTCACAGGAAAAGGACCACAAATATCTGTGTGAATAATTTGTAGAACTCCTGTGCTTCTTTTAGCGTCTTTTTTAATTTTCTTTACATATTTTCCTTTAATGCATTCTCTGCATTGTTCTAAGTCTGAGAACTCTAATGGAGGAAGAATATCATTCTTTACTAGTCTTTCTATTCTCCCCCTCGAAATATGGCCTAAACGACAGTGCCATAATTTCGACGACTCATCTAGAGTTCTCTTTCGTTTTCTGTTTACATTCGTAGACGAGGATTCAATCACTTTCTCGCACGCAACGTTCTCATTATCGCATACGACATTCACATCATCACACAATGATAACAAATAAAGCTCATTCTGTAATATGGCAATACCAACACATTCTTTATTAAACATTATTTCGCACTTGCCATTTCCAAAATTGCAATCATAACCATCTTTGTCCAAATTTGACACACTAATCAAATTCCTCTGTAAAGAGGGTACAAAAAGGACATCTCTAAGTAAAAGAGTAGAGCCATTAGCTAATTCTAATGAAAGATTGCCAACGGCTTCCACTTCAGCTTCGACTCCATTTGCAACTTTAATGCATCTTTCTTTTCTTTGCGTAGTCCTCGTCGAACGGAATCCCTGTAATGAATTAGCAACATGAACAGTTGCTCCTGAATCAATCCACCAAGTGGATTTCGAATATTTCACATACAGGCATTCATTAATAAAGGTAATAATGTTCTCACCTTTCTTAGCCATTATCATCTTTAAGTAGTCAGGACAATCCTTCTTGTAGTGTCCCGTCTTCTTGCAGTGAAGGCACTGGTCTTTGTCTACAGCAAATTTGTTCTGTTGAGGCTGATGTACATGGGTTTTGCCCTTGTTCTTTGAGAAGGGGTTACTGTTGTAATTCTTTTTCTTGTTTTCCCTCACAAAGTTGATAGCACCACCATGTGAGGATTTGATTCTTTCCTCCTCTTGCACGCACATGGCTATGCACTTTTCCATGTCCCATTTTTCGGGCTGCATATTATAGTTGACAACAAAGGTGTCAAACTCTTTTGGCAAAGAAGCAAAAACCAAATGAATAAGGAACTCATCCTTGAGAGCCAAATCCATCGGTTTCAGTTTAGATGCCAAGTTGCTCATTCTAAGAATGTGCTCTCTTATGCCATTGCCACCGCCAGAATACCTCTCTGTTACCAGCTGCTTAATCAGCTGTGTAGCATAAGTCTTTGAAGAGCCAGTGAACTGACTCTTTATTTTATCAAGGTATTCAGTGACAGTGTCACACTCTGCAATTGAGCCCAGAATAGCAGGCTCAATTGTGTTCTTTATTACAGCCATACATTTCTTGTTGGCTGTGGTCCATTTCTTATGATCAAGGTCATAAGACATCTGTAAGGGGGCATGATCCCTCTGTCTGTTCTGCCATGCAGTGTCATCCTCATTCTGTTCCCTCACTGGCGCCAAAGGCTCAGTGGGACGTGCTGTAGTGAGGACCCAGTCCACCTCAGCCAAGATAAAAGCTAAGTCTAGCTTTTTCTTCCACTCTCCATAATTATCACCTTTGAGAGTGGGGATTTCTCTAATACAACTCATCAAGTTGTATCCTCCTGAAAAATATTTCAAATACAGTGAGAACGTAACATCAAAATCATATGCCTTATTTCCAACGTTGGTCAAAAATACGACATACAATTTAAATCAATTTTATCATACATTAAATCTACATCACCGTTGGGCAGAAATAGAAATAATGCATGAAATCAACATTGAAAAATTTATAATACTGATATTAACAACGTTGGTCAGTAAATAACAGTATCATAAATCTCTGGAATTTCAATCTATTTTTCCAAAATTAAATTCTCCCGTTGGTTCGAATTTAATAATGAAAAACAATCAATATTAACTTTTGCAGCGGAAACTGTAATTATTCTAAAAAATAATTCAATATTCAGAAGCATTATACTGTAAACATCAATCTCTGGAAAAATTAACACGTTGGTGCAAAAATTACAGAGAAATTTTGGTTCAATATTCATTCAAATACACTCAAAATAGCTTCTGAAAAACAATAAATCCAATTTTCGGGATTTTACTGTGCAAATAGGCATTTCGGCCTGTTCGGCCTGGCCCACGGCCCACGGCGGCCTGCCCGCGCGGGCGAGCGCTCGCGGCCTGCCTCGCCCACGCGCGGCCCACTCGGCCTGCTCTCCCCGCGCCTTACGCGCGCGCTCGCGCCCTCCCCCGCGCCCAGGCCGCAACCTGGGCCTGGGCCGGGAAAGCGCCTTCCCGCCTGGGCCGAAAAAAAGGCCGGCTCTTCCTCAGCCGTCCGATGGGATCCGATCTGATCGGACGGCTGACCGCGCTCGCGGCGGGGATCAGTAACCCGAAAAACCCTAACCCTAGCCTTATCTCGCCCGCCCCCTTGCGAAAAAAACGGAGCGGCGGCTCCCTGTCCCGCGAGGCGATGGCGGCCGCGACGGCTCCGAGCGCGGAGCGGCAGCGTGGCGGCCCCCGAAGCGGCTCGACGGCGGCATGGAGGCCCTAGCGAGGCGCGGTGGCCGGGCGCGCGACAGCGCGGCGGCGCGCTTCCATGGAGGCGGCGGGGCGGGGCGCAAGATGCGGCCGCACGGCGCACGCGACGTCGGTGCCAACCGGAGCGGCAGCGCGCAGCGGCGGCGTGGTGGCGACGGCGGCCGGGCGACGCAACCGGTAAGCCCCGCTCCCCTTCTCCTTTTCTTTCTTTTCGGTTTTCTAGGGTTAGGGGGGGAACTCTGTGATTTTCTTTTCCGCACGCCGGTCAACCGACGGCGGTCGATCTTCTTTTCCCATCTAGATCTACCCTTAGGCCAAAGCTCTGATACCATTGTTAACACTATGGGTCTCCTAGGGTTTAGATCTAGAGGGTTCTATATGGGTTCAAGATTCTTGAAATGCCGAGAGGGAGAGGGGTAGAGGTACCAACCTTCCGGTGTAGAGGACGAAGAGCCGGCCATCGTGGTTTGTCGGCGAAGCTCTGCGCACGGGCAGCGACGGTCGGGGAAGAGGAGCGGCGGTGGCGTCTCCCGGTGGCGACGATCTCCCTGGCCGGTGGTGGCTTCCCGTCGCTTCAGCGCTCCCCTCTAACAGATCGGTCTAGGGTTTGTCGGTGGGGTGACGGCGGCGCGGTCAACCTCGTGATCCGTGCCGCCCGGCCCCCACCTCTGTATTTATAGCGCTGGCGACAGGGGCCCACCAGCCAAACGGGCTGGGCGCCCCCGATCAGGGCGCGGTCAAGGGCTGGGCTTTGGCCGTTGGGCCAAAGCCCTGAGATCACTCTAACAGGGCCTAGAGATGAAAAGAGAGGGGCTTTGCGGGGCAAGTCTTCTCTTACTTTTTACTGTTGCAGAGATGAAGAGACACCTCAAGCTGCTTTTGTTTAGTGTGTGACTTGTGCAGCAGGCTGGCTGTGTCAGTGGGGAAGCTTTTCTTCGCTGATATCTTTTTTTGTGCTTGGCCAGTATAAGGGTATCTGTAGTCTATATAATTCAAGGGTCTTAAGATGAATCGTATTTAAACCTTAAGGTTAGCTTTATAGTGTATATAACCCAAGAGACCTTAAGACGATTCCACTTGGCAGATAAAGAAAAAATATATTTTAATACTTGTGGTCAGGTCTTTAGCTTGAGGATCAGCCTTAAGCCTTTTTTACTTATAGCCTGCTTAAGTTCACCCCTGTAATGTATAAGGTTGACCTTAAGGTGGCTTAAGACCCTCTATTTTTATACACTACAGATGCTCTAACTGTATAAGGCCTGTTTCAATCGGTTTCGAGGTATTTTGGTTTTTAGTTTATTTAAACTAAAACTTATTTAAAATATATGACTTTTAATTTTGATTTATTTTAGTTTTTTTATCTTTTTTTCCCTTTGTTCCTTTATATTGTCCATAACAGTATAATAAATTTTTTTAACTTTTTCTCAGAAAAAGATAATAGCCGCTATAATATAATTTCACTCACAAACCAACATTCACATTCAGAAATTTTAACTACGAGCCAGTTAAAGTGGGCCTAGGCTCTAGCTGTATTCCTGTAAGGGTTATCTTAAGGTTTGGACGGGCCTAATCCAAAACGATATGTATCCTCTGCTATATACTACACTTTTAGAGCTTAAAAACCGATGCTTAAGATGAAGTTGAGTGAAAATTTCATATTTTTCCAAAGAAGTTCTCTACTTCGACTTTTGTATGACCGAAGGTGAGTAGAACGTAAGAAAGAAAAAGGGAACATGTTCCTTGTGTAGCTAATATAGCAGCAGCAATTGAAAGCAGAGATGATAATATTCTACTTTCTACACCATTAACACCAAAGTTCCCTACTTCATTGTCTGGCGACTAGATTGACTGTGCAATATATAAAGAGTGGGTGTATCTACCTTCGGTTGGACGTTTGGCTGTGGGTTGTGTCCAACGGATGAGTAGGGTCAAAGTGAAGAGACGGTTGTTCCATACGGATAACCTAGGTATCGCTCGGTTATGCTGAAATAAGTTGATTTTTGACTGAAATTGAATTATAGCTGACTGAAATTGTACTGTAACTGATAGTGGCTTATTTAGCGTAACTAAACTTAAAAAATTAAAAATAAAAAAAACATGATAGCCTATTACAGACAATGCAAATAAATACGAAAAAAGAACCGGTAAAAGAAGAACAAAAAAGCTAAAAAGTCATAAAAAGACAAAATTTAAAAACAAGAAAAATAAGTTAAAAATCAGAAGTGCAGCTGAAATGAGTGTGGCTAACTAACCGAACTAGAAAGCGTCAATTTACTGCTCATCAAGAGAACGGTAGCATTTGGAGAGTAATGCTTTCTCCTGTTGTCAGTTATTGTGTCAGGAAGTTTGAAACGGATGGTGCTCCTACTCTGCATACGACAAAAAAAGTTGAAAATATATAAATGGAAAATGCACTTTTCGTATGCCTAGAGCCTAGTGCTCGCCATGGCAGATTTTAACACGATAACTCCAGACTTTGAGCGTCAATGTGCACAAGACAACAAAGAAGAAGCTGACATTTTTTAGTTAAGAGCAAGGATTCGAAAACCGGATACAGAAAAAAAAATGAGACCCTCCCCGGTATCAATTACAGACTGATTATTGCTAATTATCGGTTTAAAATCAACCAAATTTGGTCAACCGAATATTTGGATTCTCCACCAGTTACCGGCCAAAATTAACCGGTTACCGATGAACAAGTAAACAACTCCATTTGACGCATTTTTTTAGTTAGCAATCACTACAACATTACAACAGGACAAAGTTCAATTACTTATAGGAATAAGTTTACTTTAACCACTGAACTCTTATATTTATCTAATTTTCAACCTTTAACTACAAAATCGAATATCCAACACCTCTCAACTATCAAAACCGTCTACTTTTCACCCCAAAGGCGGGTTATAGTGGTGGTTTTGCCATGAGGGTGGCCACGTCATTGGTTTTCTACCCACACGGTAGCTTAATCACTAAGATCAGCAAAATAAAAAAGAAAAATATTTAGGACCCACCTGTCATCCCAATCTCTCACCCTTCTCTCCCTTTTCTTCTTCTCTTCCCATCCTCCCCCAGTGCTGATGTTGATGCCACCCCCTTCACTAATCCACCAACTATCATGCCCACTCATCGCCCACATGGAGATGGTCTCGTCCGCATGGAGATCCACCGACGATTGCAGTGAATCAATCCATGGGGAGGAGGTGGCACGGTTGGTGTTGGCACTGGTGATGCAGACCTCGAGGATATGGACGCGGCGTGATCTGGTTCAACGCCAGGATGTGGGCAGCGACGGTGTGGCCAGCTTGGCGTTCTTGCGAGGCGAGGCCATGGCAAGGAGGATCCTTGACACCCGACGATGAGGTCCCCACGTTACATTAGGTCAGCGTAGGCCAGCACGAGGTCCCTTAGGGATGGTGCAGCCACAAGGGCACGCCTGCCACCTACCGCCTCCCCTCCACATCACCATCTCCCACGCCCTCTTCTCCCACATCGACTTCAACAATACCACCCTTGACTTCGTAGCCCCCGACACCCCATCCTAGCGCCGCCTCCTCTCCTGCCTCACTGTTGACTAGGCCGCCCTCCTCCTCTTCAAGGTTGCGTACCTCCTCACCCTCCTCCTCTTCAAGGAATCAAGGTCATGAGTAGGGAGGAGGAGGGCGAGGGCGATGGGAAGCGCAGATGCGGCGGCAGCTGGGAACAGGAAGGAGGCGTGAGAGTAGACCAGTGCCATGACACGCACGCACTCCATGACATTGGGCGCCGCCGCAGCCTCCTTTGCGGCCATGTCGGAGGATGAGGACACGTCGCTGGTGACGGCGACCCGACGGAGTGAAGCAATCGTGGACAGGGCAGTCAAAGTGGGAACAGTCGTGGCCATTGGCTTCAAATCGAGCAGAGGAAGAGAAGAAGAAAAGGGGGAGAAGAGGATGAGAGATTGGGATGATGGGTGGGTCACAAATATTTTTTTTGGTGATCTTAGTGATTAAGCTACATGTGGGTAGAAAGCCAATGATGTGCCCATCTTTGTGGCAAAAACCAGCCTCAAGGGTGAAAGGTAGACAATTTTGATAGTTAATGAGTATTAGATATTCGATTTCATAGTTGGAGGTTGTAAATTAGACAAATGTAAGAGTTCAGAGCATAAAATAAAACTTATTCCTTACTTAGGCCCTGTTTGGATCCCTCCATCTAAAGTTTAGTCACTAAAGTTTAGATCTAAAGTCTCCAAACAGGTGGTCTAAAATTAGATCTAAACTTTAGCTAACCCCTAAAAAACACTTTAGACCATTAGTCCACCAAAGTGAACTAAAGTGGTCTAAAGTTTTGGGTTCTTAGGCACAAAGACGTGTTTACCCATGCATGTTCGTCTCTCACCTCCCATTTAATAGCTGACGCATGAAACGAGGAGAGGTAGTATGGTCTTTTTAAAACTTTAGTCCTATCCATTAGTACATGATCCAAACAGGATCTTCGACTAAAGTTTAGTGGCTAAAGTTTAGCCAACTAAAGTTTAGTCCAAAACTTTAGACAACTAAACTTTAGACCATGGGATCCAAACAGGACCTTATATAGCTGATGAGCGCCGAGGAGGAAGTTGGATGTCCCCGACATTGTCGGTAATGAGAACACCTTGGTACGGAAGTACCATCTGTTTGTATTGGTCCCAACTAATTATGGAATACTAGCCTCATAGGCGCGGCGACACGCCGCGCCAGCCACCGTGTGTACCGAAGTAAAAGAGGCGATAATCCGTGAGGAGTTTGTAAAAAAAATTAAAAAAATCGAGGGCACATGTGTATTTTTGAAAAAGTCAAAGGGTTTTTTCGGGAAAAACCGAGGGTCTGTACGTAATAAATGGGAAAGCCAAAGGATTTTTTTGTAAAAAACCGAGGGTCTGTACGTAATAAACGAGGACCCGTACGTAATTTAGAAATCCGCGGGGCGCTATCCTGCAAAAATTTGGGTGAAAAAAAATTACCAGGGACCTTTTCGCGAGAAAAAAGGACCTTTACGTAATTTTCAAAAAATATGAGGGAATCACCTCGGCCGACCGTACCGAAATTTCCCCCGCCACACGCCGGGCGGCCGCGCGGGCGGGGGCGACGTGGATGCCCTGGGGTGCCGGAATCCCCAAGTTTGTTATCTGTATGGTTGCTCAACCTATCATGGGCGGAGCTACAGGGTATGCCGGGTATGCCCCGGCATACCCTGCAAATCCGGCAAGTGAGCATATATATATACGTATTTCTATATAGATGTATTTCTAAAAAAAGAAAAATACTTACCTAGCCGATCGTGCGAGAGGCAGGCCGCAAGCCAGGCAGCCAGCGTCAGGCCCACGACACGAGAGCACGCGGCCCATGCGGCCAGCGACGGGAGACGGGATTGCGCGTCACGCCGTCGCGAGTGAGTACAGATTAATGATTAATCTCGATCGAGGCAGCGCCGCCGCCGTATCGCAACTTCGACGGTTCATCCTCATCACGCGTCCTGCCGTGCGTCTGCGTGGTTGCGGCCACGAAAAATCGCCAAGACGCATCGAAAAATTCCGTTCAGCCTTCCGTTCAAAGGTCTGCGCCTACCTGTCATCCGTTTTTTATCAAAACAAGTCACGGCAAGGATTGCTTCAGCGCTGGCATGCACAATCGAGAACATCAGAAACTTCATAAAAAGCATGCAGCCGAAACAACAATCGCTTCCATCCGAAACAACAAAAAACCCTGCGTCCGTGGCCTGTCTCGGGAAGAATTTGTGATCGGAATTGTTGAGGTGAGATTCAATCTTTGCTCTTCAGCTTTCCGTAAAAAATTCATGTGTACTTTAATTGCTAAGCGCTAAAATCATAAAATCATCTATTACGCAGCGAGGTCAAGGATTTTCCCCCAACATCACTACATCAGAGTCGATCGAGATTGATCTATTGTTCAGTACACGTATCATGTGAGTGATCCATAATCACATGTGAGAATTCAATCGTGCAAGCGCAATTTATTTAATTTTTTGGCATTGTGTTCTTTGTAATATTTATGCAGTTATGAAGAGAAACGGGGACATTGCATCTCTTTTTCAGAAGCATACAGCAAAGAAGGCGGCGGCGGCTGCTGCTACTACAAATGTTTCCCCTAATCCGGTTGAAACAGTGGTGGAAGAGCAGCCTCAAGAGAGAGTAATGGAGGAAAATGAAAATACTATGCCACCGCCACCGCCACCGCCACCAGTTTATGACATCAATCGCCTTCCACATGATCCAGGTGAAAGACAACCCATTCTAAGTTATCCTGTTAATGATCAAGATGCAATTCGAAGAGCATATATTATTAAAGGCCCATTCAAACCTTTTGCACATCATTTTCCAAAAAGAAAGATTTCAGATAAGGATCGGGGATTTAATTATTGTTGGATGTACAATCATGATTGGCTTGAGTATAGTATTAAGAAGGATGCTGTTTTTTGCTTTATATGCTACTTGTTCAAGAAGGGTACTAGGTCAGACAAATTTATCGTTGATGGTTGGAAGAATTGGAATATAGGAGAGAAAGCACTTCTCAAACATCTGGGTTCTAAGGCACATATTGCGGCTCAAGAGAGATACATTGGCTTTAAGAATCCCAGGGTGGCAATTGATTATAATATTGAAAAGTGGAGCGACGAGGATCTTCGTCTTTATAAGAAAAGGTTGACTTATTCACTAAGGTGTATCAAGTTCCTTTTGCATCAAGGATTGGCATTTCGTGGACATGATGAAAGTAAAGAATCTAGCAACCGAGGGAACTTCATTGAACTTTTGAAATTTCTTGCAGGAAATAGTGAAGAAGTGAACAAGTATGTTTTGGACAATGCTCCAGGTAACTGTACCTTAACTAGCCCAGACATACAGAAGCAAATTATTCACTGCTGTGCCATAGAAACTAGAAAGAAAATAATTGAGGAACTTGGTGATGAGCCCTATGCAATTTTAGCTGATGAGTCTAGTGATATATCACATAAAGAACAACTAGCTCTTTGCTTGCGTTATGTTGATAAATTGGGAAGGCCATGTGAGCATTTTATTGGAGTTGTTCATGTAAATGATACTACCTCTTTATCACTTAAGGATGCAATTGAAGCTTTACTTGTTAGTCATGGCTTGACTATGACTCAAATCCGTGGTCAAGGATATGATGGGGCTAGCAACATGAAAGGAGATATTAAAGGGCTGAAAACATTGATAATGCAAGAATCTCCTTCTGCTTATTATATCCATTGTTTTGCACATCAACTCCAATTAGTTCTTGTTGCTGTTGCCAAGGGAAATACTGATTGCAAGAGTTTTTTTGATCAAATATCTATCTTGTTGAATATTGTTGGGGTTTCTTGTAAGCGTCATGGCATGCTTAGAAATGCTAGGCTTGAGAGTATCAAGAAAGCACTTGACTGTGGTGAACTTGAATCTGGAAGTGGATTAAATCAAGAGATGGGTTTGCCTAGGCCTGGTGATACTCGATGGGGCTCTCATTATAAAACTATATGCAACATTATTACTATGTATGAAGCAATCCATGATGTACTTGTTGATCTTGGGGATGATCCTTCTCATAAGGATGACTGGACCAAAATACATTTTGTCCTTGGAGCATTCGAGACCTTTGAGTTTGTTTTCTTTGCACACTTAATGTTTGTTATTCTTGGATACACAAATGAGTTATCTGAGTGTTTGCAAAGAAGGGAGCAAGATATTCTTAATGCAATATCACTTGTTAATGTGGCAAAGAATAGAATGAAAGAATTGAGGTCTGATGGTTGGGATCAATTTCTTGAGAGGGTTACATTATTTTGTGATAAACATGGTGTTGAAGTTCCTGCTATGGATGGTGATTATGTGCCTTATGGAAAATCAGCAAGGAAAGCTCGTGCCCGAAAGCAAACCAATGATGACCACTTCAGAAGAGAAGTATATATTGGTGTCATTGATCAAATAAGTCAAGAACTTGATAATCGGTTTGATGAGATTAATATGGAGTTGTTGTCTTGTATCTCGGCCTTCAATCCTTCTAACTCATTTGCTTCTTTTGATGCACAGAAGCTATGCAGACTAGCTGAGTTCTATCCAAATGAGTTCTCAAATAATAATTTGCTCAAACTTGAATTGCAACTACATAATTATATTGATGACATCAGACAGAATGATAGCTTCAAAGGTCTAAACAATATTGTTGATCTCTCAGTTAAGCTTGTTGAAACACAAAGGCACAAAGTGTATGATATGGTTTACCAGCTTCTCAAATTGGTATTGCTTCTACCTGTGGCAACGGCAAGTGTCGAAAGGGTATTTTCTGCAATGGTTTTAGTGAAATCAAAGTTAAGAAATAAGATGGGGGATAGTCTTTTGGATGATTGTCTAGTCACATTCATTGAGCGGGATATTTTCTTTGAAGTTAATGAAGATGATATAATCAAGACATTTATGTCCCTTCGAAATCGTCGGATAAAAAAATCAGATAAATAGCATTGTAAGTTTCTAGTACTCTTTTATGCCTATATTTTGAACTTTCGGTATGGCTTTTGAACTATTTATATTGTATTTTGTGAATGGTTTCAACTTAATCCTTGAATTTAAGCCTTATCGTGTTACTTAGTACATGTATACCAAATCACATTGCAAATTTTACAATTGTTACCGAATTGCTAAAATAGATTTACTGAATTGTATATGAAAATTTTTGAGCGGCATACCCTTAAGTAAAATCCTAGATCCGCCACTGCAACCTATTGGCGGTAATATGCTTGATAGTACACAGAATTTATGTACATCGGTCTCGGCACTAACACTGCATGATAATCATGACCATAGTATATTAATACACTTCCTGTTGATGCAGACGACGAATCATCTTGATACATATAGCATTGCAAGGTGGTATCATGACGTCGTATCCCCCCTTGCCCTCACTACGTCTTCCTGAATCATGAATCCGACGATCGACATCTTGTGTTGCATGTGTAAAATTTGTCTCACATGAAAATACTAGCTGTACATTCTAGGTTGCAATGAAATTGATTGACAAGAAAGGTTGTTGTTTCATTCAATACAATTTAATTTCATTATTTTAGCTCAAATACAATCACAAGGTACCACTTTTTGCTACAATTTAAAATTTAAAACTTTTCGTACCTATATTTTTTACCGGTACCAGCTGACGTCGATATTTTCCCTGGTTAAGAGCCGGCTAACCTCGAGTACTGAGCCCACCTAACAGACTAAGGGCCTATTCTTTTTTGCTTCAGTTGGTGGCTTTTGGCTGTGACTGATAAATAGTAACGACAGGTAGAGAAGTTGTTCTGTTCTTTGTGGCTGTTGGCTTTTAACTTTTTGCTGAATAAGCTGAAATATGCCAGAATGTAAAAATAAATATGGAAAAATTTTACGTACGTAACCAGCTTGTTCGTTGATCCATGCATGTAGCGTTCAATTATGTACGTATGAAAGAAAAATAAGAGCTTTGTTAACAGAGCCATTCCGTTTGCACAAGGCCACCGTAATGTCGTTTGAAATAAACAGGACAGTAAACAATGGGCTTGTGACATTGACATCCATTGTAGGGGGAATAGTAATCGTACGATGTTATAAGTGTGCGTACTTCCGATGGTCGGTAGTACCGAACTTTGCACATCGGAGCTACCGAATTTGTCTGCAATGGCTAGTTTTCTAACTATTGCCGAGGGGAGCGAAAGTACTGGTTGTAAGCCGACAGTATTTTCGATAATCCTATTTTCTCAAGTGTTCTGCTTTCAACGGCTAGTTTTTGTGGTGTGGGTATATATACCCCCTTGTGGCCAGTTGAAAGAAAACCTTTGGCACTTCATTTTCATTCCTTTAAGCTAGTGTGAGGTCCTTCTATCAATTGTGCATATGTTGCACCTTGTGAGTATGGAGAAAAGGTCTAGATTGCATGTGTTGCATCTAGAGATAAATTGCATATCCACTCAAGCTTGTGTATTCGTTGCATGTGGTGAGAGCCAAGTAAGGGGTTTGACTTATTACTCTTAGTTGCTGACTCCTAAATGGTGTTGAAGCCGTCGTGTGCAGTGATCTTCTCAAAGAAGGTTGTGAGAAGATCCGGCGAAGTGTGAAGGTTGGAGCTCACTTACCCGGAGCTGGAAAGAGCTACCACTAGTGGATTGAGGTGTTTCGATTTAATTCGTGGAGCCGGTCCAATTCGTTTGGGCTAACCTTAATGTGGACTACGAAATATCGGCAAGTCTCCGAACACTACGATAAAAAGAAACCTGTCATTTGTGGTTCGTTTTCTTGTGCTCAATTTACATTCAAGTAATTTACATTCGTAAAATTAAACCGATTGATTGTCCTCCTAAAATTGCAAACCTTTGATGTAGCCATAATTTGTTGGTGCACTTAGGTGAACATAGTTGTTTTAGGCTTTAATTGTGATAAACCAAAATGAGTTAAGTTTTCGCATTATATACTTGGTTTAGACAAATAGAAATTGGTAATTATTAGAAGAGGTTTTTTAATCTGCCTATTCACTCTCTCCCTCTCTAGTCGGTCTCCTCGATCTTACAGATGGTGGTCGCTGGATCTGCAGGGGTGGCGGCGGCAGACAGAGGATCTCAAGGAGCATGGAAGAGGCGAGGGAAGATTGGGGGAACGACGGACGCCGGATCTGGAGCGGGAGCGGCCAGTGGACGCTCGATTTGGAGGGTGACGGGGGGCGAAAGCCGGATCTATGCGGTTCTGAAGCCGAAAGCTGCACCAGAAGCCGGATCGAACAGGCACTCAAATCTGCAAGTGTACAAAGATTACTGGTCGCTAGGTCAAATGCAACCACAGTATTTTAAGGGTGTCTTTCAGACGGACATTATTTTTAAGACTGGACGGACATTCTTGGGAATATCGTTGACTAGTGGAAGCTACTTAATAACAAGGATTAGCTTTTAAACGGTCACCCAAAGTGAACAAAGCATAAACTATTTCTGGGAAAATTATTCGATTCATGCTTAGCTCACTGAACTGGCCAGGCTAAAATGCATGAAGTAGCAACACCACCTCCTTTTTTTTTCTTACTAGCCCTTTCAAAGATCATCAAATATAAAGAAGAGCATTAACCGGGGCGGTTCCCGGCTGCTTTTGGTGCTATCACCAGAAAATCGACTCGACAGGATATTGAGAACTGCAACATCAGCTCGATATCGTTTAGGTGCCAGCACTAACGTATCAGCCCATGTTCAACAATTGTAGGCTGCATTTTAGTAACCTATGAACTGATTTTTAGGTCGTTAAGATGGTTACTAATGATAAAAACCTTCAATGCACATTTGACCATTGTGTACCAAAACTATTGGGAGATATTGGGAGGTGTGTATTCCATGTCCTTCCTAGGATCCTATCCTAGTTGCGGCAAAATGTACAATGGAGTTGGCGTTCCATGTACTAGCACACAGTTTAGTGAGGCTGAGGCGAACAAAAACAACAGCCTGGCTGAACAGAAGTACTACTACACCTATACATCTATGGGCCTACGGAGCACTAAGACCACCTACGGGCCCACCTGCAGTAGCACATGAGCAAACTCCTCTGCATGCGCTCTGTGATGATTCGGGGACCATCGAAAAGTAGAACTGTAAAGAGATCTTATAGCTGTTCATGTCCTTTGCTGCTTTGGCGATGAGGATTTGCCTATGCTCAACTTTAACTTCTGACTTCTAATTTATTTTTTTCTATTTATAAATTTTGTTTTTCTGAATTTTTGGTTTTTTGAGTTTTTTTTGCCGGTTCTTTTTTCCGTATTCGTTTGTATTTTTCGTGATGAGCTAATATATTTTTTTTTCTATTTTTTAATTTTTTAAATTTAATTACGCCAAATAAGCCACATTCAGCTACAGTGAAATTTCAGCTACTACAGTGTAATTTCAATCATAAGCCACAGCTTTTCAGTCCAACCGAGTGGGGCCAAATTAAAATGTTTTGAGTTGTGGTTACCAATGGTTTAAAAGGCAGAATCGTTGTGTTCGTACTTGCGATGTTGGAATGACTATGCGATGATAGAAATGTCAAGATTGTTAAGAGATAGGTATAGATATATTTTTTATTCTATCCCTAGTAGCTTTTCCCTTCAGTAATCTTGTCTTGTTCTACAATGTTTCTTGATTATATATATTATGGGTACTGATCAAACAATATAGTAGGACAGTAGTGAAATGGATGAGATGAATGGACAATGCTCCAGGGCATGTATATATATTTCCACGAAGCTTATTTTACAATCCTGCCCTTACATTCATGTGCCCTCTATAGGAGTATCTATGTCATTACACACATCCCATTTTGGACTTTTATAGCTCTTTAGCAGGCCGGATGGGCTTAGATGGGGACCACCTCTACCACAGTATACGATTGCGTGTAATCTGTTGTAGTCGGCCACTAGTCACCGTCTCATATGAGTATAAATACATGTCTTGCCGCAGGCCTTTGGCTTGCGAGAGTTTCATCAACTAAACCCTAATCTCATAGTTTTCTTTACATGGTATCAAAGCCTTTTTTACAACACTATGACTTTCCCATCTATCTGTTCCTTACTAATTTATTTCACCATGTTGTACAGAGGTTCCATGCTCATCGGAATCCTTCCATCGCCATCTCCTTCCTTTGGCCATCTAGTTAACCTCAAACTTACTCACGAAAACTACCTGTTGTGGAAATATCAGTTTCTGCCGTATCTTTGCGCAACAACTTCTTGGATTTGTTGATGGCACAAATTCATGCCTAGACAAGATGATCACCCAATGTGAAGGCGCAGTAGGTGTGCAAGTTCTGAATAAATCTTACCACGTAAGACACGAGATAACGTAGACACAAGAGAGGGAGCATAAAGAATTGAGCCGTCTTATGCAGTAGTTGACAGTAATACGATAAACGAGACATATTGTGTCATAAAGAAACGGTCTATAGAGATATGAAAAAAATAACCTATTATATGAGTTATTATTAGTGGTGTCTACAGATGATATAGAGAATTTTATAGATATCAGTTGTTTATGGCCCGTTCATTTTGGATTGATCTTCTGACTTCTAGCTTATTTTTCACTATTCCTAAATTTCATCTTTTTCTAACTTTTTGCTCTTTTTTGAGCTTTTTTTCAGTTCTTTTTTCTTATATTCGTTTGTATTATTCGTGATTGGCTAACCTTTTTTATTTTTAAATTTTTTAAATTTAGTTACATCAAATAAACTATTATCATTTATAGTATAATTTTAACTATAAATCAACGTATTTCAACCCATCCCAGCGTCAGCTATATGTTCGTATATGTCATTGTAATTGGACGGGTACGTGATTTGAGATCCTGAGACGAATTCGGAACTGCAGGCCTTGATTGTCCTGGCTGGCGTTGAATTGACAGCTGACAGTTGCAAATTTCAGACAGTGAAATGACTGAAAACTACACATTCCTTTTACCTGCTAAAGTTTCTAGTTTTTACCCATCGAAACTGAAGTACATTGATTGTACTCCGCTAGTGGCACGCAACTAGGGTCCTGCTGTTTGAATTTTCACTCAATGAATGCTCTGATCGTAGTGAGAGTGATTTATTAAGGCTTCTGATAAGATGGATGTGCTCTTCGGTTGATCTGATCTCAAACCGAAATGCTGAAGCGTTAGAAATTATACACGTCATGTTGTATTTGAATCGAACTTCATAGATTATAGATTCTGTTTAAGCGTCTCTTTGAACGTAGGAAATAAAAGACATAGAAATGGAAAACATAATAAATGTACAGGAATATCGGCAATCTACATGAACACAAAACAGAGGAATGGTTTATTAGCCATGTCTGGATGCTTCACAGAAATTTAACGAGAGAGGATACGTATAAGACACAGATTAATTTTTCCATGAGGTCCAACCTAAGTTAGAATTCCTCCAAGATCCTAGGAATTGCATAGGAATCCTATGAGTGCAATCCTTTGTACCAAAGGATTGTACAGGAAAATTTTCCTAGGATTAAATTCCTTCAAAATTCCTACAATCTAAAAAGGACCTAATTATTCCACGTTTCCCTCTAAAAAAAACCCGCATTGCTTTGTTAGAAAATAGCTGGGTGGTCTGCGTAAATTGCGTGGCTAACACATTTGCACATAACTAAAAAATTCTTCTTTCTTCTACCAACCAATATGAGAATTTTTACTTACGCGTAGGGGCAACCTAATTATTATGCCATTCTTGGTTCTACTATCCCTTTCCTACATGTTCTGTTGGATAGCAATATGCTTTGCCAGGCAAAATTTGATCGTTATGTTATACTAATGCCAGGGGCGGACCCAATGTTCCGTCCCCATCGCTAGCATTGAGGCCTGCCTGACCTTTACCTTCCTCGGCTCCTTTCTAGCTTTCCCCATTGTTGGCAGCTATGTGTTGCCGGCTTGGTGCTGCCGCGCTGGCGCGGTTCAACCTTCTACATGGCTGGCATCGCCCACCCGCCTAACCTTTACCTTCCTTGGCTCCTCCTCATAAGTCGGACCTCACCTCCAGCTCGGCATCTCCAGCTGCCCTCCAGGTGACCACGCCGACCAAACTCGTTCCTGGCTCCAACTGACCAAGCCACCAAGGGGCAAACGTAGGTAATGAGGTATATCAGTATATGTAACATCTAACTTGTTGTATTGCAATGTAACAATTCAAATATCTCACACTAAAAGATTACATGAACAGTTGAAATATGTAGCGACATATTAGTTCTTCTATATTCAAAAGGTAAGACATACCAGTTGGCAGTTTGGTTGAAGTCAGAAACCAGTTGTTGATGTCTTTTAGAGGAAAGAAAACCAAGCTGCAAGAGATGACTTCGTATGTTCAATTCGAGCTTCCTGAAAGTAATGAATAAATACGGCATGTTATAATTCAAAATTGATAACGGTAGTATGGAAATTTTACAGACTAAAGGAATATCATTAAGCGAGACATGTGAAGTGACTCAAATTTTAGAGTTGTACTTTGCAAGTTTTCATCTTCATAAAATGATCAATCACGGCATCATTCTGAATAGTAGAAAATATATCCTTCTTTACATAGTAAATTAGACAGTTACTCATGAACTCATCTCTAATTTTATTACGCAACACGATCTTGACAACATTCATGGCTGAAAAGCATCTCTCCACTGACAATTTTCCCTGCCTTAGCTTTGACTCTACATTCTACAATTTTCCCTTTGTCCAATGCCATCAATCATCTTATCATCATCATTCATTAGTTCATCACATAATTCATATTCTCAGAACTATAGAGCAGAAGCGATCAAGCAAGCAAAACATCAATACAACAAGTTAGGGGGTGTTTGGCAGGGCTTCAACTCCCGGATTCACCTTTGGTGGAGCTGGAGCTGTGCCAAACGGATGGAGATTCGCAAAAATCTGAAGCCGAGCGAGGTGAATCCACTCCAAAAATAGTACTACGGTGGTGGAGCGGGATCCAGGCCACTCCACAGCTCTGGATCCATCAAAATCACGAAAATTACCCGCAAATGCCATTGGGGGCATACCCCACTCCTCCCACCGGCCCCATCTGCCAGCGACTCGCGCGCCTCCTCCCCGCACGCGACTCCTCCCATCCCCCGCACCGCTCGGCTCCCATCCCCCGCACCGCTCGGCTCCCATCTGCCCTCTCCTCTCGCGCGACCCGGGGAAAGCGAAACCCTAGGCGACGGCGGCCGGGGAACCCTAGGCGGCGGCGGCGGGGACGGATCTAGGCGGCTCCTCCCATTCCCGCACGCGACTCCCAGCTCACCTCTCCTCTCGCGCGACCGGGGGAAGGGAAACCCTAGGCGGCGGCGGCGGCAGCCGGGAACCCTAGGCGGCGGTGGCCAGATACCCGGCGGCGGATCTACCCGTGAGTCCATCCCTCTCTCCATTTTCTTCCACTCCCTCTCTCCATTTTCTTCCATTCCCTACTGTCTCCTCCTAATCCCCCCTGTTTTCACCAGAGACCCGGCAGCGGCGGCGGCCAGTGACCCGGCGGCGGCGACGGCCAGTGACCCGTCCAGTGCTCTACCCGTGAGTCCATCCCTCTCTCCATTTTCTTCCACTCCCAATTTTTGAGCAACTTGTATCAATTTTTGTTAAGGGTGAGGGGAAAATAAGCATGAAAATTTGTTCATTACGGGTAAGCATGAAAATTGGTGGGTGTATCTGTAGTTGTATCAATGTGAATTGTTGATTGGTAAGCATGAACCTATTGGTCTGTTGTATCTGTTGATTGTTGTATCTGTTGTATCTGTTAATTACGTTCCTGCACTGCATTAATGGAAGAGATACCTCAATGCTATGGAATGGTTGATTGGCCTCACTTGGGAGTTGGAACAATCTACTGAGTATTTTTGTGATGAACGGAACAATCTACTGAGTATTTTTGTGATGAACACCTCTAGTGGTATTTTTGTGATGAACAATGGTTGATTGTTGTATCAGATTGTGCTGGACTGACAGCTTTGAGAATTTTTCTTAATGTATCTGTTGGTCTGTTGGTCTGTTGTATCTGTTGAACTTTTTATTGAGGCATAATTGGTGTGAGTGGATGGCAGGCATGGATCAAAATGAACCATCACCTAGTGTTAAAATGGCAATGGACAATGCTGATTGGTCTGACCACAACACAAGGGTAGTGTGTGAGATTTTTGCTGCTCAAGTACAAGATGGTAATCGCCCTAGTACCCATTTAAACAATAAGGGGTATAAAGAAGTGATTGAGAATTTTAGCGCGAGGACAGGCTTAGTGTATACAAAGCGTCAATTTAAGAACAAATGGGACAGACTTAGGGGCGAGTACAACACATGGAAGAAGTTGAATGCTCAAACAGGATTGGGATGGGATGAAGCCAAGAAAACAGTGGTTGCTACTGCTGAGCGTTGGGCAGCACTTAAAAAAGTAAGTTTTCAATTTATTCATTTCTGTCCAGCACTTGGAAGACATAATTTTCATTGGTTTAATGTCATGCTTTTCAGGATATACCAGGTTGTGGCAAGTATATGAAGGCTGGACTGCAAAATGAGGAACTTTTGACTGTGATGTTTGAGGACATTCGCAATAGTGGTAGCGACCATTGGTCTGTAGGCATGGGCACTATGCCTACGGTAGACATTGACGCTATCAATATTGATGATGACAATGACAAGGATAGCGAACCAGAGGATGAGCCATTGTCCCAAAAGAGAAAGAGAGGAAAGGTTGACAAGCCCAAAAAGAACAAGGGTGGATCTGAAAGGTTAATAGATGAAATGTCGCGGACTGCTGACATTTCTGAACAAACTTTGTCCTCTATTCAATCATTTGCTAAACAAAGAGAGGACCCTCCAGGTTGTTCCATAAAAGATGTCATGGCCCTAGTTGAAGAATGTGGTGCTACTGAAGGGACTAATGAGCATTTCATTGCAACTGAAATTTTTATCAAGAAGGAACAAAGAGAGATGTTTGTTAATTCACTCCATACCGCCACAGGGCGTTTTAATTGGCTTACCAAGAAGTATGAAGTGAAATATGGAAAGTGATGTGTGTTGGTCGGTGTACCATTTTATCCAACATCTTTTGTTGGGTTGTATCTTTTAAACCTATGTTTGCTTTCAATAATATGAGAACTCTCATGGATTGTAGCACTAAACATGTTCTATTTTATGTGGGGATGTATCATTTTAATTTAAGACATGTTTGTTTGTGTCATAAGTTGAAAATTTTGTTTCTTTTTGCTGCCATATTTTACCTGATATGTTTGTGTATAATTCATGTAACTCTTGTCTTTTAATTTGTTTCTTCAAGTATAGATGTCGAGTGATAGTGAAGAAGATGGCTCCACTGATGAAGAACATGAAAGTGATAGACATGTCTTGCTCATGTATCAAGCTGTTGCAAATAATCTTCTAGCAGCTACAAGAATTGCAGAGAAATATCGCTCAACCTACTTGGATAAGGCAGCACCTAGGACTTCACGACTCAGCGGGATGGGATGGGTGAAAGAAACTTTGACCACTCCGGGTGAATGCTACCGTATGCTTCGTATGAACTCCAGAACCTTTATTACGTTGCATGATCTTTTGGTTAGCACATACAATCTGAAATCCACTACACATATGCACACAAGTGAGGCACTAGCCATTTTTCTTTATATAGTTGGTGGCTGTGAATCAAATAGAAAGGTGCAAAACCGTTTCAAGCATTCTGGAGAAACTATCAGTAGGAAGTTTGAGGATGTCTTGAAATGTATGGTGGACTTGGCACGCGACTTTGTGCGCCCTAAGGATCCAAACTTTACTACTGTCCATCCTAGAATTAGAAATGATCGTCGTATGTGGCCACATTTTCAAAATTGTATTGGTGCTATTGATGGAACTCATATTTTGGCGGTTGTTCCAGAAGAAGATAAAGTTAGATATATTGGTAGATCTCAGAAAGCAACTCAAAATGTGATGGCAGTTTGTGATCACGACATGAGATTTATATATGCATCTATTGGACAACCAGGAGCAATGCATGATACAAGTGTGCTATTTCATGCATTGGAAATTGATAGAGACATCTTTCCTCATCCTCCTCAAGGTACTTTCTACAAATTTTATTTTGTTATTTCATATGAAATATGGAAATGACAAATACTTGTTTTTTCTATTAGGAAAATATTATCTTGTCGATGCTGGCTATCCTAACCGCCCAGGTTACCTAGCACCATATAAAGGACAAAGATACCATGTTCCAGAATTTCAAAGAGGTTCGGCGCCAACTGGTGAGAAAGAAAAATTCAACCATTTACACTCTAGTTTGCGGAACATCATTGAGAGATGCTTTGGTGTATGGAAGATGAAGTGGAGAATACTTTTGAAGATGCCTAGCTATCCAATGGATAAACAAATGATGATTGTGGCTGCAACTATGGGATTGCATAATTTCATTCGTGACCATGATGCGCCTGATAGGCATTTTGATAGGTTTGATAGGAATCCAAACTATGTTCCTACCATCCCAACTAGATATAGGAGATATGTCATTTCTCAAGATGCATCTGATACATCAACTGAGGGTAGGAGTGATACATCGATGGATGCATTTCGTGATAGACTTGCAAGACAAATTTCAGGATGATGGAGATACTTTGATGTGTTCTCTTTTTTGGTGACAGACTTGTAAGACAAATTTTAGGATGATGGAGATACTTTGATGTGTTCTCTTTTTTGGTGATAGACTTGTAAGATAAATTTCAGGATGATGGAGATACTTTGATGTGTTCTCTTTTTTGGTGTGTGTTTTCCTCACAACATAACTAATGTCCCACCTCCTTCCCTTTGTGAATTTCGTGATAGACTTGCAAGACAAATTTAGGATGTTGGGTATTCTTCAATGTTCGCTGATATTGAACCAAAATAATGTGGTATTATTTGATACTGAACCGTATTATAAATAGCTTTCTTCAGAACAAGAAATATAATTCATATAACAAAAATAGTAAAAGAATAGCTTACACATGAATTATGTCACTAATTCCAAGTAACCATCAGAACATGCCTCCAACAAAGTTAATGCTCTCACAATAGCAATAGAATTCTTTGCTCATAAAGGTCTAGGGGTAACATGGTCTATTTCGCTCAAATCCCCTTTTTATGAATCTGGAGCTAACCTAGTAGCCAAACGCTTTTCAGAGGCAGCTCCAGATTCTCAGAGAAGTGGATTCTCAAAGAATCCAGAGCAGAAGCTGAAAATTGAGAATCTGGAGCTCTACCAAACAGGCCCTTAGATGTTACATATACTGATATACCTCATTACCTACACTTGCCCCTTGGTGGCTTGGTCAGTTGGGGCCGACGGCCGGCCTGGTCGGCCAGTACATTGGATCCGCCGCAGCCGCTACGTTTCCCTTGAGGGTGCATCAGTGCATGGGAGCAACGGATGGTGGCGTGGTCGACTTGCGAGTTCGTCGTTTCTCCTTCTCTGTCTTTTGCCCGTTTCGTTGTATGAGAAATCACCAGAGATCATATTTGTTAGGAGAAAAAAGATATCACGCAAGACTTCGATCTATTTATGTGGATAACAGTGTTGTAATTTTTTAGAACTCTAGCCGTAGATCAATTTGCACCATTATGCTATACCTTGCTAAAAACTCATGTCTGATTGATCTACGCCCGTTCTAATTTGGATTCACTAGATCAACAGTATAGATTTTTCTTATTTTCAATCGATTATCGTGGTAATTTGTAGCCCCTAGAAGCTAAAGTAATGGGTTCTTTTAGCTTTACTTTAATAAGATAATAATAAAATAAAATAGATCTGAAGAGACTATTCTCACTGAGCTGGAAGCACATAGTCGAAACCATAAGCAAGACACACGCACGACCTGGCCATGCACCAATGTTGCAGCTGCCAGGCTGCCACCGGTCCGTGCCCAACTGCCCACGCCACAGGCCACTTGCATCCAACGGTGGCAGGGAGCAGGCTGCGGCCACACGGCAGGAAAGTGTCGGGCTCTGACGACGATTCTCACCGTTCTCAGGTGTCGGTGGCGCTTTTTACCGGATCAGGTCAACGCTGAACCTGAAACGGCACGATTGCTCCGCTGGAGTTCTTCGTATATCTGGCGCTACAGTTCTTTACTGTTCAATTTTGGTTTTATACATCTATTTTATAAATCTAATCTTTTTGAGCTTAGCAGCCGTGATAGGTGACACGTGTCGCGTCGTCGGCAGTGCTACCTAAGCTCGGCAGGAGGGCATAAGCGTGAGAAGATAGATGAGCTTGACAGGGCATACTGTCCTGTCACGCTACTATAGCTCGACAGTACCTACAGAGGAGTCGAAGCTCGACAGGTCACCCATGCCCAATAGTGAGGCGATAGGTGTGCTCGGCAGCGACGCGACGGGCGCGGCATGTCATCCTACCGAGAAGCGTGAGCTTGGCAGGGGCTGGGTATGGCCCGCAACGTCCACGTGCCTTTCTCGCTCGCCAGCATGATCCCCACATGCATAAAATAGCTCGTGTCGCTTTCTGCTCTCTCTCTCTCTCTCTCTCTCTCTCTCACTCGAAGCCCCCGAGTTCATTTTCTTTCCGTCCCGAGTGAGAGAGAGCCAAGGGAGAAGAAAGAAAGTGAGAGTAGAAAAGAATTTTAATTTGTTTTTTGAGGTGGTTTTGGTGCAATTTAAGAGATTTGGTAGTGGAAAAAGTGTAAATCCGGTGAAGGCCTTTAAGAAGTGGTATGCTTCATTTGCATGCGAGCAATACATTTAATATATAATTAGTATGTCATTAATGTAACGGTGATTTGGTAGTATGGAATACGCTTGGTAACTATGTTTAGTTGATGTATGTAGTTAGTTGTGTGGATGATATTTTATTGTTAGCCATGTTAATGACATATTAGTGGCGATAGTGATGATATTTTTGTAAATAGCTAAAGAAATACACACTATTATTTTTAGTGTTCTCGGTGCCTTTTTAATTTAGGAAATATGTATATGCATATGCACACACACACACATATTGCTTTGGTGAGATTAAAAAAATTATAAGAAATGATGATAAGATTCTAGAATTATACATTGTTATTTGTAGTATTTGTGTGCGTCTATATTATTTGTAGTATTTGTAGAATTACACACACTAATTAGTGCGCAGGTGTAAAATAAATGTGCTACCCCTAACTGACCCAACCAACCAACCGCTCCACCATACCACCCCATGCTCAGTTATTAGCGTTTGTTGATTATGGTAAAGTTACTAACGTATGTACATTAAGTTATCATCTGTAATGCATAAAGTTACTTACAGTTATCATCCATAATTCATGAAGTTACTGCCATATATGAGTGAACTTATTGCCAACATGCATACATTGAGAGGAGAGAGAACTATACATATCAATAGCAAGTAACTCGTAGGGGAAGTTACCTTTGTGTGTGAGTGAAGTTACTGCCACATATATAGAGTTAGTATCTATTTGTTAAACTATAAAACTGGCAGTAACTCTACATGTATTTGACGGTAACTTCACTCATATACGATAGTAATTTTATATGACGTGATTTTTACAGCATAAAAATATATTTAACATAGATTTTTTTGTTAAACTCATAATTTCAAACATAATGGTGAAAACAGATCACAAATTGTACTTTTGGTGAAAGAGTTATTGTATTTTTTTATCTTGTAAATAAGACGAAAAAACCACAAGTCAAGTGCATTTATTCTCTTCTCTATCTTACTGCATGCATGCAAGTCAAGTTACCATCTCCTTTATATAAAGTTACCATCTCCTAAATATGAAGTTATTAAAAAATCAGCTAAACGGGGCAACCTGTCGCGCCAGATACTGCTGTTGCAGTCGCCGACCTCGGCCCCACCGTCTTGCTGAACTTGCAGCCGCTCCCACCCGTCCCGATGAGCCTGTGGTAGGAGCTACTAATCTCAGGAGGTGCGACAGGACCTGCTGAGCTCCGACTCCTAGGCGAGACGGCAGGGCCCGCAGCCTGTCGCGCCTGTTGCGTAATTTTTGGCCTGCACATACGTAATCTGATATTTCAGAAGTGGAAATAGAAGCGAGGTGGCGAACAAACAACCGAGCAAGGTGGTCCAGTGAACACTGACATGAATGATACGTCTGCGTCGAGATGGGATAAACAAACAGGTCAAAAGGGGTCATTCTGTTTTCCTTTTCCCTCCAGTAGCAGCGTTGTAGCTGGACTGAGTCCCCTTCGGGACTGTCCTTTTTTATGGCTATAACTTATGAGTTTTAATTAAAAATTTTAAATTTTAGATTGTTCATGACACAGATTACAGAGAGAGACACTCACTTATGATTTTATCTGGTTCAGATGTTGAGCTTTTAATATATACTATAATTAACCTGTAAACCTTATTTTGAGAAAATACTCTGTTTAAAAATTAATATTATAGTAAACATCAAAAATCGTTTTTAAGAGCCATAGAGAACAGGCCTTAGAGTTCAGTTCGATCGACGCGACCGACGCCTCCGATAATTCGCTACCCTACTGAAGAACAGTATTTTTACTATGGTGATACGGTACTTAACTCTTGCTATAGTACTACTTTTTTTTTTTTTGATAAGCTTGCTATAGTACTACTACTAGCGAGAAACACCTCACCTCACAATTATCTCGTGTTCCAATCGTACATGCCTGCAGAACTGAACAGTACGTTACGTACCACAGGGGTTTTGCAGCTTCAGGTGCACTTTCCAAAATCGAAACTCAAGCAAGCAAACGGGCCATGAAGTATTCCTTTACTCCTTGACGGTCCAGAACCAAGCAACTGCGACGACCAGTTATCGAGACAGGCCAGCCCAGCTCACACATAGCCCACATGCGTCGTTGCATCAGGCGTAGCCCATCCCGCTTTTGCTTGGAGCCACGTTTCGGTTTCGCGCACCACCACGACGACAACTCAACGGCGGCGGAAAAGAAAGCGAAAAGCCGCAGCGACCAGCGGGCGAGCGCGAGAAGGAATCGTCGGTCGGGCCGGGGCCCCATCTCGTGTGGCGCACCGCGCACGTACCGGTCCAAGGCGGACTGCGACGTGTGCAGCCCCACAGCACACGAAGAAACGGCCTGGCGAGCCTCCTGCTGTGGAACGGCGACGTCGCAACGCCACCGAGCTGAGCCGAGAGCTCTAGTTTTTTTTTTACGTGCAATAGAAATTTGGGTATGTCTGTGTAACTTTTGACTGTTTTCTTTTCAAAATCAGTTATTGTTCTAATCATCGGATGAAAAGTCAAAGATCTAGATTATCACACCCATCATATATAAGAACACTTCTCCACATCAAATGCTAACTCTGCACTCCCTTTCCCTGCCGTTGCCCGTCATCTTCTCTGTCTCCGGCGGCTCGTCGACACTGAATCCACTACCACACCATCGCCTCCCGCTTTTCTCGCAGCCGTTGCTCGCCTCCTTCTCCCCCGTCATTGCCGCCACACGACTCCATCTACCTGCCTCGCCCTTCTTCCCCGTCTTCGACGGCTACCGCCAGATCCACCACAACTGCCCATCGGCTTCTAATGATAGTTGGTTGTCATCGCCTCTGTTGCCCTTTGCCACCCACTACCCTCCCCCAAACCTAAGGTCGGTGGTGCCACCGCCGCCATCGCCTCCCATCGTCGTGCCTCTACCAGCCGATCTCCCTCTAAATCTAGGCTTCAGTAAACTCAAACCTCTAATCCGGTGAACCCTAACTCTTATCTGGCGAACCACCACGGTAACTTGTTGCTGTAGAGGAAGAATCTGCCGACAGAAGTTGGAGATGATGGTGGGTGCTGCACGAATCTTTAAGTGGATCCAAAAGTTAGGAATTCAACTGTTTTTTCTTTTAAAAAAAGCCAAATATTGTATAACACTTCCGTAGAAACATATACTATAGTACAGCTGAATGCCCGTGTGTTGCTACGGATTTTTAAAATTTATCATACTACATATTTTAAAACTCACGAGTACATACAAACATGTTCTAGGTCTTAAATAAGTCGTATATCACATACAAGATAACTATGAGCATGAAAGGGGTAAAAATCAGAATGTCAGAGTTTGTCAATAAAACAAGGTAAATTCAAGGAACAGACATCAATGTCAACATTGCTTTACACTAAGAATTTCTAGTCTTCGATCTTTATATACTACCCAACTACAAACTACAATGAACCTAAGTAGAAGAGCTGGGACTACGCGTTAACTGCCAAGCGAGAGCCCTAACTGGAGAGCAACACCATCTCAAGAACTTGGCACTGATAATCTGTACAGAAGATATGGGAAAATAGTTGATTAATCACGTCAGGAAACAGTAATAATCAAAATACCATTAGGGCATGGATAGGCCCATGTATATTCACGCATGCTAAATAACAAACAATTTGTTTTCCCTTCAAAATAAGCGCAACAGGCAAGTTACACATAGCATATATTATTCTGGAAACAAATGTTTGGAACCTGCCTATAGCAGCTCGACAGGCAAGTTACACGTAGCATATTTTATTGAGTCTGGAAACAAATGTTTGGAACTTGCCTACTCATTTGGACTGTACTATTTGGTCCTTACCTCCTCTATTTTCAGTTTAGGATATCATTATTGCTTGTTCACATGTCTACTGTCTACACTAAATATGGCTTTGAATTTTATCCCACAAATGTTTGGAACTTGCCTACTCATTTGGACTGCACTATTTGGTCCTTACCTCCTCTATTTTCAGTTTAGGATACCGCTTGCTTGTTCACATGTCTCCTGTATACACTAAATATGGCTTTGAATTTTATCCATCATCCACTAACTCAACTCTGAATGATGGTTTTAGTCAATGAGGCATGATCTAAATGCAAGAAATGATTGGTCGAGAATGAACTTTATAAACTTTACTTGTCAAAAAAGTGAGCATTGCTACGGAATCCTAAAAAAGAGTGATACATAAATATATGGGATCCTAAACAGCACAATAAATAACAAGCAAGAAAATCCCTTTATTATTTTCCTTCATATGCCATCATACAAGCAAATATAATCTCAGCTGTGTACATCAAGTGTTACGGCTATTTATTTGCCTTTAGAAAATCTTGGTATGCCACACATCTTTAGAAAATCCTTTCAAACAAATAAGTCATTTCCCCCCAATTAAGATCCCAATCGCAGTTTCCACATATAAAGGATGAGCATTACGTCGAGAATAATGCTTAATTCTCAACATCGCCATAGTTAGACAGTAAGCTAAGATCATAGAGTGTAGGAACTAACATAGTGTGTAACTAAAAACAAAGAAAAATAGTGCGTTACTTACATGTGGGATAGAAGGTTGGTGGTAGCTAAACTTACTTGGGTTTTCACATCCTCCCTGATCTGTCCCGCAAATAACCTCTCAAGTAGCTCTGATGTCATCACTCTATCCTCAGAAGTGCCTACCGTTGCCTGCAACAGGGATCGCGTACAAATGTTTACACTGGTTAGCAGCTGTATGGAATTATACGTTTCAATCAATGAAGGAACGATGAGGCACCTGCCATGTCTTCACAGCTCGTCCGGTGCCAGCTGAGAAGCTGGAGAACTCCTTGTCTTCTTCACTCAAATAATAGCCAAGCCTTTACAAAGCTTCCTGCATGACGTACAGTGTACTTGGATTTAATGATTTATACTACTGAATAATCTTGTACGCCAATGTGACTGCCATGAAAAGCTTAGTGGAAGTATATAGCGCTAATCTCCAACATCTACATCAGTTCATGACCAGTTTCTGACAATGTACAAGAGGTAATTGCAAAATATTGCAAATTGTAGCATTGCCATCAAGCATAGCATATGTATACTTTGCAGAAGCTATCACTTTCTCACAACCAGAAAAGTCCAATATATCTCTCAACTGCTGACATATAGGGTTTAGGGTTCTTTTAGCCTGGTTCTCTAAATTATGCCAACACCATGTCATTCCTTGTAATTAAATTGTGGTTCTTCTGACTGAAAGTGTTTCACCTTTTCAAGTATGAGCGAATTTTGGCATGCTAAGACCATGGTGCAGAAAAGAAATAATATGTTCATACTTTGTTTCTTTTTTGGGAAAAAAATATGTTCATACTGGCTGCCTGAGTGTGTGTTTGTGCAACATTGCGAGAAACATGATCAATATCTTCTTTTTAATGGTTGGAAAGAGAGAAGCCATAGTATGTGCTAAGATACACAAGTTACACCCAATGTGACAAGCCAACAGCTGAATGTTTGAAAAATATGGACAATTTTTCTGGGTATTTCGAGGTTATTAACCTTTACATGTCAAGGCCACAAGGGTTCAGTGTGCTAATGGAAACAGCCATATCACGATCTACAACCAGTAATTATAAAGATAAGATTGAAAAAATTGTTGTCTTAATCAATAAGAACAGTAAGTTAATTGCTTAACAACCTTCTATCATGCAAACACAAAATGCAAGCCTGTATCTAAAGAACTCACCCCAACATGGGGTGGGGGAGGAGGAGGCGGCGGCGGCGGAGCGGAGGAGCGAGGGAGGAGGCGAGGGCGGCGCGGCGGCGGAGAAGGGAGGGGAGGGGAGGCGAGGGGCGAGGGTGGCGCCTCGGCGGAGGGAGGGCGGAAGAAATGAGGCGAGGGGGGCGGGAAGCGACGGCGGAGCGGAAGGGTGGGGGAGGAGGCGAGGGCGGCGCGGCGGCAGAGAAGGGAGGGGAGGAGGCGAGGGGCGAGGGTGGCGCCGCGGCGGAGGGAGGGGAGGGCGGAAGAAATGAGCCGGGGGGGGGCGGAAGCGACGGCGGAGCGGAAGGGTGGGGGAGGAGGCGTCGGCAGCGGAGCGGAGGAGCGGGGGAGGCGAGGGCGGTGCAGCGGCGGAGAAGGGAGGGGAGGAGGCGAGGGGCGAGGGTGGCGCCACGGCGGAGGGAGGGCTGGTCTAATCACACTGCTGACTCCTGCAACTGTGATCCTAACACAATTGCTGGTCTACAAAATTCTCAATTCAGACTGAAACTCATTTGCTTCCAAGCACTGAAATGCTGAATCTGTTATTTGGACGCAGCACCCCACATCAATAGCAACAAGAAGTTTACAGTTAGACAACACACTTCTCAATGAGGTGTCTGTTATTTTCAAGCACCAGTCCATCCTTAAACTCCTTAGGCTGCTACAGCAGGCAAGAGCTAGTGTTTCTATGGACTCATCACTAACATCCCGACATCCACCAATGACGAGAGTCTCTAGGTTATGGCAGTACTTAGCTAATGAATAGATGGACTTATTGCCCACATTGATGCAATCCAACAGCTTTAATGACACCAAAGATGACGAAGAGACATCAGAAATTTTGCAGAGTCCCAGATCACCAACTTTATTGCATTTGCTTATGTCTAATGACTTTATATTATGACAACCATCAGCAAGAGCTGAGATTCCAGCATCTGTTATGCTGTTACATCCTGCAGCTCCAAGCTCTTCCAAGCTTAAACAGCTCTTTGATAGAGCAAGAAATAAATTATCAGTTATTAATCTGCAACCTGTGATGTGCAACTGCCTCAAACTTTGGCATCCCAATGCAACCGCCCTTAAACCTTTGTCACTAAGCTTTCTGCAGTGAGAGACATCTAGGGACCGTAGAGATGGCAGTCCATCTCCTAATTTGACCAATCCAACATCAGTGATACCTATGAGACACATGAACAGTGGCAAATGTCAATGGATTAACATTATATTAAGGAAACAGCATCAATTTCACACCCAAATCAGAGATTACTTGTTCCATTTATCAATTGAAGTTTGAAACAAAGTCACCATATTAACAAATTACTTGTAAATAGAAGTTTTCTTATTGAATGTGTAATTTATCAAACACAAAGCCAAGGTTAACTATGGATTACATGCTTCATTTCTTAAACAACCATTTTGGTTCAAGAAATCACAAAAATTAAAGGCTTCAGTTCATGCTTAAAACTGTATGCCTAAATCCTAAAATGGCACTGAAAGATGTTGGTTTCAGTTCTGACTTGCATCCATGCATCAAAACAAAGACCCACAATCTCTAGTAACAATCATAACTTTATGGTGTAGAAAATTAGCAATATTTACCACTGTGCCAGAAAATCACAAAGGACCACAATTTGGATGAATAAAATTGTTTATCCAAATCACATTTAACCAGCTCAGCTTTCCGAGCCAAAATATCCAAATTGAACTGATGGGACTATAGCCGTAACAAAATATTGAATATAACTATTCCTCAGAGCTGTAAAAGTAGCGCAAATGGGATTACCGTTCACAAGGACCAGCACATTCTTCAACAAACAAAATTAAGGATAACTGACCATTTTTATGGAATCAAACACAGCATAACCAGGGCTACAATTATCTCCCTGATCCCACAGACGTCTTAACATCTCCGCTAGATCGAGTTCTCCAATCTAACATAATGTGATCTAACTTGCACTGCAAACCCCCTTTCTGAAATTGTATGTCTATACTTCTCGCTTCAAATTAGGGAAGTACCAGATGTTTACCAGTTTGTAAGTGATTAAATTTCTCCGTTCACATGTGATTAAACGGTTCTAGATTCACAAAACTGAAATGATGGAACAAACAAATTCCTCGGAAGCTCAAAGAGGTATACTCTTTCCTATCTTTATATGGTCAGAACCAAAGAAGTCACAAATCTTATCCACAAAGAAGACAAAGCATTTTTCTATGCCAATTCACACACACAAGCAGCACAGATGGATCGTGCCGAGAGAGAAGGCCGCACCTTTGCAATTCTGCAGGGCGAGGACTCGCAGATTGCGGAAGCCACCGGCGATGACGTCAAGGTCGTCGTCGATGACGCCAGGGTAGAAGGAGCGGGACGGCGACTGGGAGAGGTCGAGCTCGAGGACGCCAGGGAAGCGCGTGGCGAGGCGTCGCAGCATGGCTGGGCCGGCGCGCGCGCGCAGGCGTTGCCGCTCGAAGCTCTGGATCCGGAGCCAGCGGTGGCACACGAGCCCGAACGCGTCCCGCTCCGCCTCGGTAAGCACGTCTTTGCGGCGGAGGGAGGGGAGGGCGGAAGAAATGAGGCGGGGGGAGGGGGCAGCGCACGGATTCAGCCACGGCGGCTGCAGCGGGGGCGCGGTCGCGGCCCCCGCCGCCGCCGCGCGCCAGGAGGAGCAGACGGAGCGGAAGCACGCGATGTCGGCGAGCTCGGTGAGTCCGCCGGCGATGTCGGTAAGGAGCTCCGACGGAAGATCCGACCAGCCCGTGGCGGCCATGGCAATCACACTCCGAACTGGGCGTTTCTAGGGTATGCAGCGGGAGTAGTAACCTCTCTCCGATTTATGGGTCCGCCCCCGTCGTCGCCTCCTTCCTCTCCTCCGCCCCCAACCGGCGCCGCCCCCGTCGTCGCCTCCTTCCTCTCCCCCGCCGCAGCCGCGCCTCCTCCTTCCTCCGCCCCCTTCCTCTCCAAGCCAGCCGCCGCCGCAGCCGCGCCTCCTCCTACCTCCGCCCCCAACCGGTGAGATGGAGGTCGCGCCGCCTCCTTCCTCCGCACCCAACCGACGCTGCCCCCGCCGTCGCCTCCTTCCTCTCCTCCGCCCCCAATCGGCGCCGCCCCCGCCGTCGCCTCCTTCCTCTCGGCGGAGGAGCGGTTGCGGAGATGGGGAGGGACGTAGGAGGAGCGGGCGGGGCGGGCGGCGGGGCCGTTGGATGCGGCGGTGCGGAGGGGTGGGGGAGGAGGAGGCGGTGGCGCGGGGTGGGAGGGAGGGGAGGAGGCGGCGGCGCGGAGGAGCGGGGGAGGAGGCGGCGGCGCCGGCGCGGGGGGAGGAGGCCGGGAGACGCGGAGAATGGGGGAGGCGGTGGCGCGGGGTGGGAGGAGGAGGAGGAGGCGGCGGCGGCACAGGGTGGGGGGAGGAGGAGGCGGCGGCGGAGCGGGGGAGGAGGAGGAGCGGGGGAGACGGAGGCGGAGGAGGAGCGGATCGGGCGGAGAGCGGGACTGCGGGGAGAGAAGCAGCGGGAGGCCCACATGTCGGCGCTTTTCTGTGAGAGGCGGCCGAGCGTAGGACTCACCATCCCCTTCAACTCGTTTTTTTAAGAGTAGTTTAGATTGCTAGCGACTGCGTCAGCCGCCTGAATAATTGCAGGTTAATTAGATCCTTACTTACTGGGTTTGCATTTACGGGTTGATCGATCGAACTCGACGTTTGATAGCGGTGGTGCTGCAGGCTTATTTTCGTTGGCACATGGTCACGTACGTATCACGATGTACCGGCGCCAAAGCCTGGACCAGCCGCTAAGTGCGAAACGTGCTTCTGCTCTTGTGCTAATCCTTCAACATGTATATAGTATGCGGCACCAAGCCACCAAGGTACGAGGACACTGTAATTCTTAGGTTTTCTTCTATAAGGCAGAAACTCACTGAACACCGGCACGCTCATCGGGTCAAAAAACCGGCAGCCGACGGAGCGAAATGGCGTTCCAAATCTCGACTCATATTGTTGTACCCACATCTCGACCGTTAGATCTCCGATCAGCGGACTAGCAGGCCTGGAGGCGTCAGACCAACGACGGGGCGCTCTGCGGTTTGAATTGCATGGACGCTCTTCTTCAGTGGGCCTGCAGCCTTAAAGCCTGCGCTATGCGCGGAAAGTGAGCTTGTAAGACTTGCAAGCGGGCCCGAGGCCAGGCCAGGTCTGCACGTATCTCTCTGCCTGTCACTTGTGTTTGTGTACCGGTTAAACCTGACATGTAGGCCCGACAATATCGTGTGCAAGCCTGATTGCCTTTAAATTTTTGGGCATCTTAACAAAACTTAAGTGATATTTTATTTAAGAGTATTTAAAATTTAAGTTTTTAAATTTAGATCCAATGGACCACATCTTTCTCTTTAATTATATAAATTCTCTCACCCTACTCCACCGTAAAACCCTACCCCATCTACCACGCTGCCATCGCCCTATTCACCACCTCCCCTATCGCTTCGTCGGCGTCACCTCCAACGCTCGTGAGCCCCACCAAAGTTCATCTCCTCCGTCGTTCTCCCCCACCCACTTGCATCCCCTTGACCCACACCCCACCCTTACCGCGTGTGCCGCCCTCCCTCTGCCATGCTGTTGCTGTCCCCGATGTCACCGTGGCCCGCTGGTGAGCCCTACTCGCCACTGCTTCCACTTCCCAACACGGCTGTTAGCGCCACCCGCCATATCTTTCGCCATCGCATATCCCACCCAACCTAACTTGACTTCACGTCTTAGCGTAGTTCCACCTGTCGGTCGTCGCTTACCACCCTCCTCTGGCTTGTGGCACTAGCAGCGCCACCACCACCCCACCATCCTCGTCCTTTGACAAAATTTGGTGGTCTGAGGAGCTTAACTTAAACCTGAACCTTAACTCCAATTTGTCAGAGCTATTGTCGGAATTCTCATCGAGTCGGAGAAAGAGGTAGAGCACGAATCTCAAGATAAAAATCATATGATGAAAATTTTGAATGCTTAATCTAAAAAAACAGAATATTAGTTAGCAATTACCTTAAATTCTCTCTCAAAAAGACAAGATTGCCTTTAAATGGGACACGAAACGGCTAGCTCGATCGTTTCCACCGTGTACGGGCTCGTCGCATTTCTCCATTAACAACACTGGCGTGTGGTGCGAGTGTGCGACCGCGCGTGTGCAAGGCTGTCCATTTCCGATTCATGTTGTCAAAAAAATACCTCGCACTGTACCAACTGGTCTACTTACTTAGGCCCCGTTTGGCACGGCTCCACTTCACAAGTGGAGTTGTTTTTTTTGACTTCACAAGTGGAGCTGGGTGAAGCTGCTTTTTTCAGCTCCACCCAAGGAGCTACTTTTGTCTCAGCAGGTTTTAAGGGACTCCTTGGGTGGAGCTATTTTATAGTACCCCGTTTGGCACAAAACAGCTCCAAACAGCTCCAGGAGCCGGTGGTGGAGCTGTGCCAAACGGGCCTTTACACGTACTCTCATGATCGATGCCGCGTTGTTTCGACCTGAGCAAGGAAAATTAACAAAAGAGCACGCACGACTCGGCATGAGCAGTGCTATATATGCACTGGAGACATGCAGTTATGCGCCACCATGGATGTCTCAACAGATGGCCCTCTCAAAAGAGCTTTTTTTAAGTAGTTTAATAGCTTATAGCTAAAAAGTACTGTAGCTGACTGAAATTTTTTTGTAGCTGACGGAGGTTTATTTAACATAATTAAATTTAAAAAATTAAAAAATAGAAAAAAAAACATATTAGCCCATCACGTATAATACAAATAAATACGTGAAAAAAGAATCGATAAAAAAATTTAAAAAAACTAAAAGTATAGAAAAAGACGAAATTTATAAATAATATAAAATAAGCTAAAAACCAGAAGTTCATGCTGAAAGGAGACTTACACGCCGGCAGTTTCATGGAAACTCGTACACAGGACTGACAATGCCTAAAATGCCAACGAGGCAAACAATGAGCAGCACTGCCATCTTCCTAAGCGGAGCTCGTTTTCTCTAATGGAGTAGTACCATCTTGATGATTGGGTCAGAAAGACGACGCCAAAAGTTGCAGGTTTCCTTTCCTTTGTAGCGAGCTACGCTTGCTAGCTAGCTCCCTTCAATGATAGCGTTGCTTGCATAATGTTGCGTAACGGTGTGTCCCGTCCCGTCCCGTTCCCGGCCGTGTCGACCCTAGCCAAGGAGGGGTCCAAAGAATCCAAAATTCTCCCCTACTGCTTGCTCTCTCTCCAGATATTACAGAAAACGGGCACCCGATGGGTAGCCCCTAAGGCCCTGTTTGAATCCCTCCATCTAAAGTTTAGTTACTAAAGTTTAGGTCTAAAGTCTCCAAACAGGTGGTCTAAAGTTAGATCTAAACTTTAGCTAACCCCTAAAAAACACTTTAGACCATTAGTCCACCAAAGTGAACTAAAGTGGTCTAAAGTTTTAGATTCTTAGGCACAAAGACGTGTTTACCCATGCATGTTGGTCTCTCACCTCTCATTTAATGGCTGACGCACGAAACGAGGAGAGGTAGTATGGTCTTTTTAAAACTTTAGTCCTATCCATTAGTACAGGATCCAAACAGGACCTTCGACTAAAGTTTAGTGGCTAAAGTTTAGCCAACTAAAGTTTAGTCCAGAACTTTAGACAACTAAACTTTAGACTATGGGATCCAAACAGGGCTTAAGAAGACACAAATGCCGCATTGCAAAGGCATGGGCTACAGCTGAAAACTAAATGATAACCGACGCACATGGGTTTTTTATTATTATTAGAAAGTTATTTAGAAAATTCACTTTAGAACCTGTTTTTAATTATTTTGACTTTGAAAAAACTAAAAGGTAAAAATTAAATGTAAAAAAACGCCGTCTAGCACAGGCTGCAACTGAAAACTGAACGATAACGGGAAGCTAAGTACTAGGATGGATTAGTAGATTACAAGCACAGCACTGTACAAAGTAGAGAGAGAGAGAAAACCGTTTTTAAAAAAAGTACAGAGAGAGAAAAGAACACCATACGACGAAGAAGAAAGAAGGAAAAAAACTTAATTGGGACACGACAAGCACAAGCACCTACCGGCTCGAAGCGACTCATGAGCTGCGACGCGACACGATGAGGTGAGGTCGGTGGGACTTGGAGGTTGGCGACGGCACGGCGCCGGCCGGCCGGATCGAGCTAGTCGTCCGGCACTCTGTACTCGTCGGCGGTGATCTCGGTCAGCCACAGCCCGGGGAACAGCGACTGCATAAGCACAGCACACAATCGATGAGTATCATTCTTGCACACAACAATTATGTTAGGATATTACTCCTAAGGAAGCTTAAAGCGTATCGAGGAGATAAATAAAAGGGTAATTGAGCGATTAATTAATTGATAATAAAGTGGTTTGGAAGGGAAGGGGTAGTATGGGGAATTCGCCTTACATCGAGCTGCCGCTGTACGACGCGCGGCCGCTTCCTCGGCCGCCGCCGCAGCCGGCCGCCGGTCAGCGCGTAGATGTCCTCTTCGATCTCCTCCGGCGTGAGAGACACCGAGAACGGGGCACGCTTGCGGCGCCTCGACGACGACGGCGGCGCCGACCCAGCCCACGACGTCCTGGCGGCCGGGCGCCGCCTCGTCCGCTCCCTCAGGTTCCACGGCCTCGCTGCGACGTCCACCTGCGGCTGCTGCGGGGCCGGCGGTGGAGGCGGAGGCGGCGCCCTGAGCTCGGGCTCGGGCTCCGACTCCGGCGTTGGGCTCGCGGGCTTCCGCGACGGCGGGGGACTAGGCTGGGGCACGCGGAGACGGTCGGCCGCGTCGCGCAGGTGGCCCATGAGCTTGGCCCGGAGCTCCTCGAGCCCGCCGTCGTAAGGCTCCTCGCTGACAACTGGGGCGGCGGCGTCAGCGCCGCCCCGACGGTGGGACGACGAGCGGCGGCGATCGCGGGCGGCGGAGGCTCCACCCGCGAGCGAGGCTACGACGGGGAGGACGGGCATACGGTGGGCGGGAGATGGCTGCTGATGCGCCCACCGCTCGAGGTGGTGCGTGGACGGCGCGGCGGGCGGCTTCGCCCGCGGATCTGCCGTCGCCGCCATAGACAACGTCTCGGCTCGCGGGGGCAGCGGCGTGGAGAGACGGCCGCTTCCCCGGGCGAGGCGGCGAGGAGGAAGTGGGGTAGTAGGAGAGGAGGTTTTGAGGCCACAGGGGGTGGGGTCTCGCGCGTTTTGTTACGGTCGCAGGGGTGCTGTGTGTGGTGCGCGAGGGGCAGCCTGGTAACTCGGGACTCGCGCGTCGGAGGTTTAGGCTCTAAAGGCGAACTGCCTCAGCCCATGACCGCATACGTATTCCCCACTGACCAACGGACCCACAGTAGCATATGACCCACATGTCATAGAAAGTCAGGAGAGGCGCACGGCGAAGGCGAGGCGATCCACGGAAATGGTCACTGGGCGGAGGCCAATCTGTTACGTCCACCAAACGGGGGCGGAAGCTGGCGTACCGATGTCCGTGAGGGCGAGAGGTGGGGTCCACCGGGCAGGGAGCGTCCATGCAGCACGGGTCCTCGTACGTGGTGGATCACTGCCTTGGATTTTCGGCGCGGGGCCCGCGGGTCAGGAGGCGCGCGACGCCGCCCTGTGTTCCTGGACCTGGTCTTTCTCTTTCCGCCGGAGCGGTGGGACGGGCTCGCGGTCCCCCGCCCACCACGGCCGGCCGCGCCCGTGCCGCCGCACTCGTCTCCGATCCTACCGTGTTCTTCAAAAGCTCGCCTTGCCCTTGATCTATCCCGATGACGAGTGAATGATACTCGCATCCAGTGTCAACTCGAGCAGTTAATTTGCACTCGCTGGAGCCGATGAACAGTAGCCTGAATAACGCTCAGAGGGGTGCGTGAAGTACTACTATCTTAAATCGAGACGTCGGTCAAAAAAAAAACTGATTGTTTTAACTTTTTATCCTCAGAACTAGCGTTACAAGTTCATTCCTTCAACTGTTTTACCAACTAGATTAAAGAGATGAGAAGGCACGTACATGAGGAGGCTCATGGTGTGAAGCGTCAACCAAGGGATACCGTCCGAAACTTGGCTTCTTCGAGGATCAACTACATGGTGGTAACACGTGCACGGGAGGTGGAGAACCGGGGATAAAAATGGTCATTGGAGACCGATGTATGGCAGAAAATACGACAGAGCAATTGAGGCGTAGACCGTATGTAGATCAGTATATTTTCTGAGCAGTGCATCACATCTGGTTAAAACGAAATGGCGAATTGGTTTAGTTCATATGTTCTTCATTATCTTCACCAAGTGCTCCATAAGGTTTGTGGTCTTTGAGAATAGAAATGGAGATAAGGAAACAATACTACATATGCATGCAGCACAGCACGAGAAGAATAGTTCTGATCGACAGCTAACTGCTAAATGGGAAACGTAATTAGAACATTATTTGTGAGCAGGATCTCAGAATATGATGGACAGGTATTAATCTGTTCTCTTCTGAACTGTGCCTGCTACTAAAATGTTGCTCGTCGAAGAGGAGGCATCTTAAGAAGAGAACACTTGCCCACATAGGAGTACGAAATTATGAACAGTGGAATAACTGTGTAGTTATTGTCGCAATTGAGCTTGCATCTACTGTGGTGAGTGAGTAAATATTGGCAAGAAGCATGTCATAAACAGCATTTAGAAAGGCAGTGAGCGCGTGAGCTCATTGCCCGAACAAATCATACGATCAGACGTACAATTGTCAGACACCGGCAGTCTGGCACAAAGTTGCGAGAGAGAGAGAGAGAGAGAGAGAGAGAGAGAGAGAGAGAGAGAGAGAAATAGCCACCAACAGGGCATGCCTTAAGTCCTTGGACGCATCAGTTGAGCTAAACCCAACCAAGTTTAACGTGAGTTCAGTGCGACACCGTGAAGTCACATTAAACTAGTAGGATACACTCCTAGTTCTCGAAAGGGAAAAAGTTTTAAAACATTGGATCTATATTCTCATTGTTTGGGTCGCTTTCAGCAATCAGTACTGAGGGAGCAAACATTCGAGTACACCAGAATAATGATTGGGAAATCATGAGGTTCGGACTCATCTCCTTTCCCACCTTTCTTTGAAAATCTTTTCATTTGATGCACAAAATATTGTGCGAGTATCATCCTCTGAAGTCTCAACATGAATCTGAAGGACTTGAATAGTAAAAATGGTCCTGACTTGGGTTTGGCTCAAATCTGGACTTGGAAAGATTCCCTTGTCAAGTGATTTTGATCGTCTATTTCTGCATTTCTACCATCTGTTTCCTCAAACAGATTGATCAGTCTAAAGTGAACGGCAAAATGACCGAATGTTGCTTAGACAAAAGCAAGAAGATGCTCTCTAAAACATGTTGCAGGGATTGCCGAAGCTTACTGTGGTACCACACTTGACAATTCCTGACATTGGTAAGATAGAGTGGGGGGGGGGGGGGGGAGTATTTTTTTCCCTCTGACGGACAAGCAAGTGCTGGAGATATGTTTGTGGCGAAATTAACAACATAGCTGAAACAGAGTAGAAAGTACCCTGGGGTACTAGCTAGGAACTGCAGAGTGCAAATCAAGATGCAACACAAAAGTACCGGATTGAATCCAATGCCGATGATTACTGCTTCACATGCCATCAAGAATTGATGAAGAATCCATTGTTTCTCACAAACAGAAATCAAGATTTTAGATTCTTCTGCAAAATTTGTTTACGCACTAGGCATATAGAAAGAACAAGAGCATCCGGCTTCAGGGCAAGCAAGAAGCAAAGCCCAATAACTCAAGAAAAAAATCAACATACATAGGATAAGGGTTTCGCATACATGATCAAGTGCATAAGTATCGACAAACTGAAACGATTAACCCTGAATCTCTCTTCCGCTAACTTCGATGAGCCAATGCTCGATCGTGCTCCTCGGAAATCCGTCTCCTCCTCCCGAGAGCAACTCAGAATCCCCCTTTCTGCACCAATTCAGAATCGAATAAGCGTCCGAAACATCCAAAACAAGAGCTTAAGATATGAAAGATTGAATTTTTATGCATACCTCGTTCACCTTGTACCGATCACAGCTCACCTCCGATAGCGAGCTCCCAGGGCAAAGCGTCTGCGGCACAAGAGAAGAGAAAGCACGAACTGATCAGTAATCGGAGAACTAAAAACGATTTTGCGAATGCAATCAAGAATTTAGGATTAGTATTGCTTCATTTGTGTCTGCGTACGCACGTCGATTTGGCGTTGGACGTTCTTGGGATGCTTCTTCGGCCGGCGCGGCGGCTTCCGGCCGGCGATCGCCACGAAGTCCGCCTCGATCTCCTGCCGCGTCAGCTCCACCAAGAACCCGCGGCACTTCTTGCCGCCGCCGCCGCCGGCGTACATGTTCCACAACTCCTTGTTCTGCCGCGCGCCCTCCTCGAAGTCCCGCCCGGCCTTCCGCTCCCGCAGGTTCCACTGCTTCCGGGGAGCTTCCTGAGCCGCCGCGCCGTCTTCCGCAGGCGAAGCTCCTTTCGTTGGCGATCGGAAGGTGTTGCCTTGGGGCTCGGCGGCGGCGGCGTTGGATTCGGAGACGAGGACGTCGAGGCCCTTGCAGAAGGCCATGTGCCTTCGGCACCCCCAGCCGGCGGGGAGGTCGAAGCTGCCGAAGAGGCGGGGGTCCCTCCATCGTGACGAGGACGCGGGCGCCGCCGGCATTGCTTCGGGAGGCGGGGCCATCGTCGCCGCCGGCGAGGTCTCCGTTGGCTTGGCTTGGCGAGGCGACAAGGAGAGAGCGGGATTAAAGAGGCAGCAAATGTGTGTTGTGTGTTGCAGAGCAGCTAGGTTTGCAATTGCATGTGTTGGTCTCCTTTCTTTTATCGAATTTTCTTCTTCTCTTCTTCGATCGGAGCAGAGAGGAAGCCTTGTGGAGGAGGTGGGCGAAATTGACGAGCGAGGCGAGAAAATGCTGTGGTTTGATTTCCTTTCGGGTTTGGGCTCGGGCTCCGGCCGCGGGGCTGGTCGATTGCATTGCGTCGTTGTTGGAGTCACGGAGAACGTTGGATTGTGATCCGATGGCTGTGCAAACTAGGGCCAGCCCGGTTTTAGGGGGTTTTTTTCCTTTCGATTGTGTTTGCCTCCGTCAGATATGTTTTGGTAGATAGATGTTATTTATCTTTTTATATATTTTGAAATTATTGCTACTCTAGTTAGAGAGAAAAATATAGATACACTGTTTTTTCTAGTTTTAAATTTAATTCTCAGAGGGAAGAAATAAACGAAAATGGGTCTGCGGTTGTGTACATAGGTAGGCTAGTTAATTACAGTATCTTCGAGATAGACTGATGCCACAAATTTAATAAATCCCAACGCCTTTATTTATTTATGTGCTCATAAATTATTAAGCGGGTCGACACGTGTGTTGCCAAGGTAGTTCTCTTTTATGAAAAGAAAGCAAATGGGTCAAAAGGTCCACTGTGCGTCTCAAGTAGAATTTGCAAAGGCGAGAATTACAAGGGATTGTTTCTTACAAATGTGTGACGTGGATTTCAATTTTTCGCCTCTCTATTTTGGCGTTGCTTAAGCTAAGATCCTTGATTAACCACGCTTTCAACTCCTATTCTTTGGCCTTTTGTCTGCTTACATATTAAAGTTAAATTGAACTTACTAGCAAAAGCTTCTTTATCAACCTATGCAGCACGTAATTGCTGATACTATTTGTCGACATATAGTCGACTGATTTTCATCCTTAACCCGATGCACCACAAAGTTGAAACTTCCTTGTGGTTTGTTTCAAATGTTTTTTTATGCTATTGCTTCGCATGGCATGTTTTTCTGTTGGTCAACTTTAAAAAGTGAACCGGGGCTTGTTCTTTCAAAACTCATGCTGCGTATCATTGCTGATACTATTACGTGTGTTGCACCTCATAGTTACCTCTACTCGTAGAATGGTGCACCATAACAATGTCTTCTTGGCCCGACTTCAACATCAGCACTGCGACATGAAGCAGTTTAGTCTGTCTTCTACAAACCACAAAAATAGCGAGTGTACCTGTCTTACTAGGCTTTGTACGGGACATAATTAAAACACGCGAGAATTATAACGTGAGAGTTTACATGAGATATCGAAGTTGTTATGCAAGAAAACGGACACAATATCCTTGCTAGGAGAACCAAAGAATTGGACCCCAAAAGGCACTAGGCACCGGACGGCGGCGGGGCGGCTTAACCCAACCGTGCGCCCGGCGGATCAGGACACGGCACATGCATACAACAACACAGCATACACTCCCATCAACCCGCCACACCGCGCCGGCGCGCGGCTAGTGCCGATGCCGCACGACGCAGTCACGCATGCAAAGGCTACAATGCCACCAAAATTGCGGGCCGGAACACCGAAAAGAACGCCTCACCACGACACCACCTAGTGTAGTATTTTCAGTGGTAGACATTGCACAACAATATCTGTACCTCCATATCACCTAGAAATAACTATAGACATCATTTCACCAATGTATAATATCTATTAGGGGACCAGCCAATAAATTAACACGTCTCTCATGTTTGTCTCTCTCACCTCCCATTGACGGACCGACCACCCTTCTTCTCTCCCATTGATCGTCTCCCTCCCTCCCTCTCTCCTAGAAATCTCACTAGCCAGTCATCCCATCCACCCTCACCGATGCTGATGACCCACTTTCTCTCGAATCTACCCAGATTTGAGCTGGTAGTGCCCAAATCCAACCAGATCTGAGATAACAATGGTGGATGGTGGTGGGTGACAAGGCGTGGAGTGATGCAGCCACGCTCACGGAGCGATAAGACGGCCTGTGTATAGCGGCAAGGCTTGGAGAGGTGCTATGCCCAGGCGGCTTGGTGGGCCGGCATGGAGCAACACGACACTTGCGGGCTGACATGGAGTGGCTCGGCAGCCCAGCCAATATCTTGACGGGCCAGCGGGAGCAGCGCACGTGGAGCGATGGCCCGCCGTGGAGTGGACCAGGTAGGAGTACAGGGCCTATGAATTGTGTGTTGAATTTTGTGCCCAAGCATTGTTCTTACATGAGATATTGCTTCGCTCTCTTCTTTGATTCCCTCTCTAGGTCAGCACGAATCCTACTTGACAGGCTAATTAACACCATGAACATTATTGATGTAGGACCCATTGGGAGTGCCCTAACCATCCATCCATTCAACCCATCACAATTAGACGAAGCGCCAAGATGGAGATAAAAAAAGAAGGCTGCCCTTTTCCCTTTTTGAAAAACCTCACCCCCAGGCCATCGTGGCCCTGGAACCTCTACACCCGCCGCTTCCCTATGGCTGTGCCGCCTGTGTCAAGATCAGAAGGAGCGGGAAAGGTGGTGGCCAGGAAGGCACAACAGTCGCCTGCACCGCTACTAGCGGAGGCAAGGAAGAGGGGCTTCTCTATCGCATTGACCAGAGAAGGAGATCGCCGACGACTTCCTCACCATCCGCAGCATGAGCCCGCCACATCGGCCCAAGAAGCGCCCGCGCACCGTGCAGCGCTAGCTCGATGTAAAGATTGGAGCCCCACCTGTACTTCCGGATGCGTAATTTTTGGTATCGGTGTTTAATTCTGGTTGAATGGTTTGGAATTGCAAACGCATTACCCGGAATTATACCTCGCGGACATGAACCTGGATTCATACAAGATCGAGAAGGTGAGATATCGTTCAATTCGTTTGGTCATGTTTTCTTTCCCCAAAGTTGGTTATTTTCTTCATATGCGTTTTCCTCTTGCGGAGGTAATCGGCGCCGTGGTGAAGCTGCAAATGGGAGGAACTTTTTAGATGTTTCTATTTTTTTGCTTTCTTCCTGTGATGGCTAACATGTTCGGCCCATAGTTATGTTGGTTCTTATGGATTAGAGGATGGAAAGTTAGATTTGAGGTGCGATTTTGTATAGTGGTTTCGGTTTTTTGGGGAATTGCTGGAAGCAATCTTTATGATTTGTCATGTGATATTTGGGTTTGGGGTATGGTTTGTTCTTGTAGGAAGGGATAACATCCTTACTCCTTAATGATGAGAAGTTGTCATGTTATGTACATGGCTTAGTCTATGAAATAATTTTGTTAAGAAAATCTATGAAATAATGTTTTCGCTTCAGATTGCTCTAAGGAATTTGTCAAGTATGACAAAGCATTATGGTTTCAATGTGTTCTTTAGGATGTTATTTGCTTCTTGATGATTGCTTTCTGGATTTACTAATGAAAGATAGATAATTAGTTGCATTGTAGGACAGACGAAAAGTTAGCTTTATTTTTACTCTGTTGACATATATCATATCCAAAATGGGACATGGCAAATGGAAATGGTACCTGTGGTGGAATAATAACCGTGGTCTCTCAAAAATTCTGTTTAGTAAATGAAAATCGGGTAGTAAATGAAGCAGGTTATTAGAAAAGGTTTGCACCCTGTCTTAATGTCTTGCTTCTATGTGTAATGTGCATAAATGTCTTCTTTTAGACTTTTTCATCCATTTTCCGTGTGTTGCTTCACTTCTCTTGTTCATTTGTTCTTGCAATTTTTTGGTATCTAATAAAGTTTGTACATGTCATTCTTGCTTTCATGTAATACTTGTTTCTGTGTCTTGTATCTGTTATTTGTCTAATCTGCTATATGCAAATCATATAGCATAGTTGGTAGCCATTGAATGAAGCCTCTATGGCTTTATGCAAATCAACTAATCTTGACACCGCTTAATAAAACAGTGTTTATTTGTTAAGTTCATTAAGAATTGAACTTCTGCTCATTGTTTCACTCGATTCATTAAGAATTGAACTTCTGCTCATTGTTTCACTCGAACTCAGGTTGAGTACTTGTGTGCAAGAGAAGAAATGCTGCTTGATTATATTGTTGCCCCTTAAATCCTTACACACTTAGCAATCCAATATTTGGTTTATCAGTTTTTATGAATAATTGGATGACATTGTTGTGGTGAATCAGGCTTTTACTCAAATTTATGAACAACTGTGCTGGTGATATTGGATTCTCTGGTTTTGAGAATCACCCCCTGGTATTCTGATGTAGCTGAGCTTCATGCTGCACATAATTGGCTTCATTGGTTTCATTTTGTGACTACCGTGCTTTCTTTTATTCAGTAAGTAATGTTACTGTTCTGCACTTCGACTCTTGACAGGCAAATCATCGCTTCTTTTGCCATGCCTGCGGCTAGAACAGCAGGGCAGGGTGTTGGGTGTTGCAATTGCGCAACAGAGTGGTTTATTCATACGTAACTGCGTTGACGGCGGCATGGTGTGGATATTGCTATTGTACCACCCACTCATTGGATAATTGGATTTTCAGTCGAAAGCTACAGGTCTAGGTTTTTTTTTTGGTCTCCCTCAGTCCTACATGGAAGTAGATATTGTGTTCTTGTGTGCTTGAGACTGAGTCCCCTACAACGTTGGGTGAATTATCATATGTAGATGATTGTGGACTGACCATGCCATGTGAGAGTGTGACATCTCCATGTTAATCTCTAGTTCTTTGGGACCTCCTAGGGTAGATCTAGCGGGGTTATTCTTTAGGGTTCTTGAGGTAATCCGAGAGGGAGAGAGAGAGAGATACCAACCTTCCGGTGTAGAGGATGAAGAGCCGGCCATCGTGGTTCGTCGGTGAAGCTCTGCGCACGGGCAGCGACGGTCGGGGAAGAGGAGCAGCGGTGGCGTCTCGCGGTGGCGACGATCTCCCTGGCCGGTGGTGACTTCCCGTCGCTGGAGCGCCCCCTCAACAGATCGGGTTTAGGGTTTGTCGGTGGGGTGACGGCGGCGCGGTCAACCTCGTGATGCGTGCCGCCCGGCCCCCACCTCTGTATTTATAGCGCTGGCGACAGGGGCCCACCAGCCAAACGGGCTGGGCGCCCCCGATCAGGGCGCGGTCAAGGGATGGGCTTTGGCCGTTGGGCCAAAGCCCTGAGATCATTCTAACATTCTCCTCCTTGATCTCAATCTATACTTTATCTTTAATTACTTTTGACTTCACACATTCCATCACAGATTAGTGCATAGAACATGTCTCATCGTCACGGTCAATCGCCGATAGATTCAACAGTTACAATACACCTCTCTGTTCTGAAATAGTTACTTTAATCTTTGGGCCATCTTTTAGTCCAGGAATCATAGGCTTTCCCTTAAACCCATGCCGGCTACATGTTCTCTGAACACGTTGGGTGGTAAGCCTTTGGTAAGCGGATCCGCTAACATCTTTGCGGTACTTATGTGCTCAAGACTTATAATTTGATCCCGAAATTTATCTTTCACAACATAGTACTTTATGTCAATGTGTTTGGCAGCACCACTTGACTTATTGTTGTGGGCATACGTTACTGCGGGTTCATTATCGCAGTACAACTTAAGTGGTCTATTGATGTCGTCAACCACTTTTAAACCGGGTATGAACTTCTTTAGCCAGTTCACCTGCCCCGTAGCCTCATAACATGCTACAAACTCGGCATACATTGTAGACGATGTAGTGACGGTTTGTTTTGAGCTTTTCCACGATATAGCTCCTTTAGCGAGAGTGAACACATATCCGGATGTAGACTTTCTATCATCTCCCGCAAAATCAGAATCTGTATACCCCACTATATGGAGTGAATCTGATCTTCTGTATGTCATCATGAGGCCTTTTGTTCCTTGCAAATAACGCAAGACTTTCTTTATCAATTTCCAATGTTCTATTCCAGGATTGCTCTGGAATCTGCCAAGTAACCCGGTAACAAATGCTAAGTCAGGGCGTGTGCACACTTGAGCATACTGTAAGCTTCCGACAGCTGAAGCATATGGAACCGCTTTCATTTGATCGATCTCATACTGGTTCCTTGGGCATTGAAAATCCCCATATCTGTCGCCCTTGACTATAGGTGCAGGTGATGGACTACATTTATGCATACCAAATTTCTTTAAGACTTTCTCTATGTATGCCTTTTGTGACAGTCCCAATACCCCTTTGTTTCTATCTCGGTGAATTTCGATCCCTAGAACGAATGAAGCTTCACCAAGATCTTTCATATCGAAGTTTGAGGACAAAAACTTCTTTGTTTCCAGTAGCAGATTAACATCACTACTAGCTAGTAGGATATCATCCACATACAGGATTAGAAAGATAAACTTCCCATCTTTAAACTTTGCATAAACACAGTTGTCCTCAACATTCTCTTTAAACCCAAATTTTCTTATTGTACTGTCAAACTTCAAGTACCACTGTCTTGAAGCTTGCTTTAACCCATAAATCGATTTCTTTAGGCGGCATCCCATTCTTTCATTTCCTTCCACGACAAAACCTTTCGGTTGTGCCATGTAAACATTTTCCTCCAAATCCCCATTAAGAAATGTCGTCTTTACATCCATCTGATGTAACTCTAAATCATAATGTGCTACTAATGCCATTATGATTCTGAAAGAATCTTTACATGAAACTGGAGAAAAGGTCTCATTGTAATCAATCCCTCCTCTTTGCGTAAATCCTTTTGCCATAAGTCGCGCTTTGTATCTTTCTACATTCCCTTGGGAGTCATGCTTTGTCTTATAGACCCATTTACAGCCTACTGTTTTGGCTCCTTTAGGAATAATTTCTAAGTCCCAGACTTTATTAGTCTTCATGGACCTCATTTCCTCTTCCATGGCCTCAAGCCATTTTGAGGAATTTTCGCTTCTCATGGCTTCTTCAAATGAGGTGGGATCATCCTCCATTTGAAATTCCTCTGTATGATAAATCTGATAATCATCAGAGATAGCTGATCTTCTTACTCTTTGAGACCTCCTCGGGGCCTCCTCATTTGGTACATCTTCTGTTTGAGGCTGCTGTTGCTCCCCCTCATCTGTGGCAATAGGTTCTATAGGATCCTGAAAAACAGGTTCCTCATTATCATTCATTGTTGCCACAGGAGGAACAATAACAGGTGCTGGCACCACAGTGTCTTGCACCGTCGGTGCAGCGACAGCAGGTAGTGTGAAGAATGGCTCTTGAATCATCGGAGTGGGCGCATACACCCGCTTCTCTTCAAGGTCAATCTCACGAGCTACCATGCTCCCCCTCATCATTTCATCCTCTAAGAAGACAGCGTGTCTCGTTTCTACAAACTTTGTATATCTATCTGGACAGTAGAAACGAAACCCTTTTGACTTTTCAGGGTAGCCAATGAAATGGCAACTTACTGTTTTGGGATCAAGTTTCCCAAGGTTTGGGTTAAATACTTTAGCCTCAGCAGGACTCCCCCACACACGTAAGTGCTTTAGTGAGGGAACTCTTCCTGTCCACAACTCGTACGGTGTTTTGGGCACCGACTTACTAGGCACTCTGTTGAGAATATGAATGGCGGTTTTCAACGCCTCCATCCATAAACTCAATGGGAGTGTGGAGTAGCTCATCATACTTCGCACCATATCCATCAGGGTACGGTTGCGTCTTTCAGCTACTCCATTTTGCTGAGGTTCGCCCGGCATAGAATACTGGGCCACTATTCCATTTTCCTGTAAAAACCTCGCAAAAGGTCCAGGAACTTGTCCATATGGGGTATGTCGACCGTAGTACTCCCCCCCACGATCAGATCGGACTATCTTAATCTTTAAATCGTGTTGGTTTTCAATTTCAGCCTTAAATATCTTGAATTTATCCAAGGCTTCATTTCTTTCTTTGATTGGATAAATATATCCATAACGGGAGTAATCATCTGTGAATGTTATGAACGAGTCATATCCATCCACACGTTTCACAGGAAAAGGACCACAAATATCTGTGTGAATAATTTGTAGAATTCCTGTGCTTCTTTTAGCGTCTTTTTTAATTTTCTTTACATATTTTCCTTTAATGCATTCTCTGCATTGTTCTAAGTCTGAGAACTCTAATGGAGGAAGAATATCATTCTTTACTAGTCTTTCTATTCTCCCCCTCGAAATATGGCCTAAACGACAGTGCCATAATTTTGACGACTCATCTAGAGTTCTCTTTCGTTTTCTGTTTACATTCGTAGACGAGGATTCAATCACTTTTTCGCACGCAACGTTCTCATTATCGCATACGACATTCACATCATCACACAATGATAACAAATAAAGCTCATTCTGTAATATGGCAATACCAACACATTCTTTATTAAACATTATTTCGCACTTGCCATTTCCAAAATTGCAATCATAACCATCTTTGTCCAAATTTGACACACTAATCAAATTCCTCTATAAAGAGGGTACAAAAAGGACATCTCTAAGTAAAAGAGTGGAGCCATTAGCTAATTCTAATGAAAGATCGCCAACGGCTTCAACTTCAGCTTCGACTCCATTTGCAACTTTAATGCATCTTTCTTTTCTTTGCGTAGTCCTCGTCGAACGGAATCCCTGTAATGAATTAGCAACATGAACAGTTGCTCCTGAGTCAATCCACCAAGTGGATTTCGAATATTTCACATACAGGCATTCATTAATAAAGGTAATAATATTCTCACCTTTCTTAGCCATTATCATCTTTAAGTAGTCAGGACAATCCTTCTTGTAGTGTCCCGTCTTCTTGCAGTGAAGGCACTGGTCTTTGTCTACAGCAAATTTATTCTGTTGAGGCTGATGTACAGAGGCTTTGCCCTTGTTCTTTGAGAAGGGGTTACTGTGGTAATTCTTTTTCTTGTTTTCCCTCACAAAGTTGATAGAACCACCATGTGAGGTTTTGATTCTTTCCTCCTCTTGCACGCACATGGCTATGCACTTTTCCATGTCCCATTTTTCGGGCTGCATATTATAGTTGACAACAAAAGTGTCAAACTCTTTTGGCAAAGAAGCAAAAACCAAATGAATAAGGAACTCATCCTTGAGAGCCAAATCCATCGGTTTCAGTTTAGATGCCAAGTTGCTCATTCTAAGAATGTGCTCTCTTATGCCATTGCCACCGCCAGAATACCTCTCTGTTACCAACTGCTTAATCAGCTGTGTAGCATAAGTCTTTGAAGAGCCAGTGAACTGACTCTTTATTTTATCAAGGTATTCAGTGACAGTGTCACACTCTGCAATTGAGCCCAGAATAGCAGGCTCAATTGTGTTCTTTATCACAGCCATACATTTCTTGTTGGCTGTGGTCCATTTCTTATGATCAAGGTCATAAGACATCTGTTAGGGGGCATGATCCCTCTGTCTTTTCTGCCATGCAGTGTCATTCTCATTCTGTTCCCTCACTGGCACCAAAGGCTCAGTGGGACGTGCTGTAGTGAGGACCCAGTCCACCTCAGCCAAGATAAAAGCTAAATCTAACTTTTTCTTCCACTCTCCATAATTATCACCTTTGAGAGTGGGGATTTCTCTAATACAACTCATTAAGTTGTATCCTCCTGAAAAAATATTTCAAATACAGTGAGATCATAACATCAAAATCATATGCCTTATTTTCAACGTTGGTCAAAAATACGACATACAATTTAAAAACAATTCTATCATACATTAAATCTACATCACCGTTGGGCAGAAATAGAAATAATGCATGAAATCAACATTAAAAATTTATAATATTGATATTAACAACGTTGGTCAGAAAATAACAATATCATAAATTTTTGGGAATTTTTTATCTATTTTTCAAAATTAAATTCTCCCGTTGGTTCGAATTTAATAATGAAAAACAATCAATATTAACTTTTTGCAGCGGAAACTGTAATTATTCTAAAAATAATTCAATATTCAGAAGCATCATAACTATTCTCTTTTAATCTCTGAAAATTTAACACGTTGGTGCAAAAATTTCCAGAAATTTTGGGTCAAATTTCAATCAAAATTCATCAACAAATACTTCTGAAAAACAACAAATATCAAAAAAACAATTTTACTGTTCATTTGGCCAATTTGGCCCGTTCAGCCCGGCCACGGCCTGCTCAGCCCAACGCCTCACGCGCGCGCGCCCCCGCGGCGGCCCACCCGCCTGCGGCCTTGGCGGCCTGCTCGCGCGGCCGAACGCGCACGGCCCGCTCGGCGCTCGGCCGGCCTCTCTCGCGCAGCCTCGCGCGTGGACGCGCTCGCCTACGCCTCACGCGCGGCCTGCTCTCTCGCGCGCGCGGACGCTGCGCCGCCCCCCGCGCCCGGCCGCAACCTGGGCCTGGGCCGGGAATTCACTCGCCCGCCTGGGCCGAATCCCGCCCGCGCGGCTCGGCGCGATCTCAGCCGTCGGATCGCATCCGACGGCTGCGCGGCGTTCTCGGCGGAACAAAAACCGCCCGCGGCGGACGCCCCCGAAAACCTAACCATTCTCTCCTCTCCCTCTCCTCTCGCGCCCGAGCGAACTCAGCGGCGGCGGCGGCGGCGACTGCGTTCACCCCGCCGGAGAAGGAGAAGACCGGCGCCGCCATGGGCCCTCTCGCCGGCGTGCGCGCTCCCTTTAGAGGGAGCGCGCCGCCGTCGAGCGGCTCCGTGTCGGCGCCCCTCCGAGCGCGCGCGCTCGGATCTTTGCCGCACGCCGACGGTGGCCCGTACGTGGAGCGCCGGCGAGCCCAAGACTCGGCCGATCTCCCGCACGCCAGCGACGACGACGGCCCGGTGACGACGGCCAGATAAGCCCAGTCGTCTCTTTTCTAGGGTTAGGGTTAGGGTTAGGGTTCTTCTTTCCCCTCTTTTTCTTTCTTTTCTTTTTCCTCCGTCTAGATCTAAACACTAGGGGCTCTGATACCAATGTTAATCTCTAGTTCTTTGGGACCTCCTAGGGTAGATCTAGCGGGTTATTCTCTAGGGTTCTTGAGGTAATCCGAGAGGGAGAGAGAGAGAGATACCAACCTTCCGGTGTAGAGGATGAAGAGCCGGCCATCGTGGTTCGTCGGTGAAGCTCTGCGCACGGGCAGCGACGGTCGGGGAAGAGGAGCGGCGGTGGCGTCTCGCGGTGGCGACGATCTCCCTGGCCGGTGGTGACTTCCCGTCGCTGGAGCGCCCCCTCAACAGATCGGGTTTAGGGTTTGTCGGTGGGGTGACGGCGGCGCGGTCAACCTCGTGATGCGTGCCGCCCGGCCCCCACCTCTGTATTTATAGCGCTGGCGACAGGGGCCCACCAGCCAAACGGGCTGGGCGCCCCCGATCAGGGCGCGGTCAAGGGATGGGCTTTGGCCGTTGGGCCAAAGCCCTGAGATCATTCTAACACTCCATTGCCTTTTATTTTACTAAGTTTTAAGATATCAAATTTTGCCAAACTGCTAACCCATCTTCTGGCTTTGATGCCCCAAGTTACTTTGTAAACCTCGGTAATGTGACAGGGCAAACAATTGATACTATTCCGGCTGTAGTACGATTCTGTTAGGATACGGACCTAGATAGATTATCAGCTGGGGTTGGCATGTACGGTTCGGATATGGCCCGGTCTACTTAGGGCATGTTCTTTTTGGCTGCGGCTTATGACTTTTGGCTGAAATTTTTGAATTTTGGCTGTTTACGGTACAGATTACGGAGAGATCGATACCCACTTGCGATTTTGATTGGTACAGATGTTGGGCTTTTAACGTGTACTACGTTTAACTTATAGACTCTATCTTGAGAAAATACTCCGTTTAAAAGTTAGGTACTGTAGCGGCTGCGAGAAGCCGGACGGCTTCTCACCAACCGAACAGGCCCTTAAGGTGAAACTAGAACAAAAATGATCGTGCTTTACCACTTTATCATATATATAATCACATACATAATTTGGCTTTCGATATGCAAAAGTGTGTGGGTATTCTAATTTCCAAAAAAAACCCCAAATTTAAATTCTAATTTCAAACCCCATAATTTGACAAAAAACCAACGAACAATTATAACATTTAAATCATAACTCATAAATTCAGCCCATTTGCTTAAAAGAAAAAGGAAGAATCAAGAGAATTTTAGCAATACCATGCTTCGATTCAAGACTTTAAGAATAGGGAGAAATTTAGCAATACCCTGCGTCAATTCAAGATTTAATTCATGCTACCAAGTGCTCAACAAGACGATCAATGGGTGATGATGACCAAAAAACGCAGCGGTCGGCAGGCTGCAACCTAGGCCTCTAGGCTCCGATAACTGACGGCTGCAAGCCTGCGACCAAGCGAGAGGGTGGATTTTGCTTTCGCGTGATGCGGGGCAGAGGGAGGGAGGGAGACGCGAGTGACTAGGGTAATATGATGCATGGGCGGTGTAGCCTCTGCCTGCTATCTTTCCTTCGTAGAGTGGCTTGGTTGGCTAAGCACCTTGGGCCATGCTTGTGTCAGTTGGGCTGCACTTGCATGTGCTAGGCTACGTGTCCCGAGCCTCGATTAGTTTTGTCTTGGGCCTAATTACGGGAGCATCGAGTGGAACAATAGGAATCAGGAGCCCGAGAGTTTCAATTGTTAGACCATATAGATAGGTCGTGAATATGGTGATAATAAATAATTGACACGAGTTGAATTAGAATTTACATTTGTGAAAGTTTTGGATAATGCACTTTTGCAAAATCTGAAAAGTACTGAAATATTCAAGTATTGCGGTTTGACCGCCATGCGTGGGCGATCTGAGTTTTTTAGGGTGGTCTCGGGCTTGTGTTTCGAAAAAATGAAGAAAGAGAATAGTAGATTGATATGGATGGGAGAGAGAGATGGAGATAGATAGGGAGACAGAGATAACGAAGGGAGAGATATAAGAGAGAGAGTTTTTTCAGGGTGCTATAGTAACATTGATGTTCTTATCAATTTTTTGTTGCATACATGGTTGATAAATGTTACATAGATGATAAAAAATATTGTGACCGATCGTACAGAGCTAGCGCTTGGATCGGATGTCAGGACGCTAGCAACTCCCTTTTCATAATAGCTTTCTCGCATGTTGGCGAACTGTGTCACCAGTTTCCAATAATGTAATGCTGTGATCTATATGGACTACTGGTAAATGACTGGTGTTACCAAGAGGTGCGCTTGGTCCATTTACACTTGGCCCATACATGACGTTTGGTTACCTGATTACTTCCTATCACACACGAAGACATTGTGCTGTATTACAAATTACGTCAATTTTTCTTCAGTTTGTGCAGACAAGTAGTCAACTATACAAGTATACGACCATCATCTAGCTGTGTAATAAATTTGTTAATTGAACCTGCACTTATCCATGTATGTGACTTCCTTTGTCATTTTAGCAATACGGGTTGATACCTCATCAGTTCCAATCTTGTACACATAACGAGATGGATTAGATTTCTTTTTACTGCTATATGAATATGCATATATAAATCTAAATATAAAATAATAAAACCAGTTACAAGGTACAAGGACAATTTCCATATACTCGCTGCAAGCTTGGGTAACCGATCAAGTTCCGCTTGCCGATAGAACGTTGTAGGTAATCTTGGTTACGCAAAGATCACACAAGGTATACTTCACAATCCTTTCATTGCTCAGTTCTATGTTTCGCAAAGGAACAGCCTAACGTAGGGGTGGACCCACACCTCGAATAGGATAGACTTCAGCTCGAAGTGTAGAAAAATATCTAGTGTACAGCCTGGGTAAATTCAGTCCAGCCTAGTTAATATTTTCATGATCCAATCCAAATAGTTTAGATAATTTTACCACTGAGCCCAGAGCGTAACTAAATTCTGACTCCGCTACTGATCTAACGGGTAGTTGTGTGTCAGCCTGTGTGTTGGGAAAGACTCATTTCACTGCTCTATTCTGATTCTCTGCTTGTTAAGGAGCCGGTTGCTGTGTCTTGGGAGAGATTAACCTAGGTCATGTATGCTACCTACGTACCAAGGTTAGTAACTAAACACATGTTCATCTAAAAAAGTAACTAAACACGTCAGACAGCTAGTGTTGTCTGTAAGTTCTGTACGACTCTGCCTCAGTTTCAACAGTTCCACTGCCGTCCCATAAAAAATAAAAACCGGGGTTTCAGAAGTGCAATACAGGTATAGCACAGTGCGGCCATCATTTTTCAAGTGTTGGGGCTCTGCATTGCTCCAGGTATGCTCGCATTTGTATATACTTGCTCCTGCAGTCCAGCTTCTTCTGTCTTTCGGTCAAGGCCTCAAGGGTGCATGCGTTGTCCATACTCCAGTGCCTTGCTCCAGCGTGCTATGATGGCTGCTTATTCTGGTGCTAATTAGGAGGATGCAGAGCACTGGTTTCTCGGACACACAAAACCCAAGGCTTTGTTTTCATAAGCCTGTACTTTGTAGGTTCTTTTGATTATTCCTTAGCTGCAGTCTGCAGAGAGAGGAGCTGCCTGCCTGCCTGCCATTGGTGATTCAGGAATTAAACCTGACTTAGCTCACTGCAGCTAGACAGAGCACAATAGTATATGCACCGGAGTACTAGTACTACAGCACGACCCTGAGCACAGTCGTGTAAAGAGAAATGAGTACAGAGTACGGTACTATTAATCATCACACTTAGTGGCATTCAAGTGCAATTTGCGTCGATTGTTGCTTAAGGTCATTTACAGGGTGTGTTAGAGCAAGTACAATAATGGTCTTATATCTAAGCTAATCAACATTTTTGCTGATATGGAGGAGAGAAGAGAGGAGAGAGATGAGAGCTTGACTCTCATGCAAGCAACAAGCTGGGCACGGGAGTCTATACAATGGTGGGCCTAGATAATAAATGTATGTAAGGAGCAATAGGAAAGAGAATGTGAGATATGGTACCATATAATAATAAAAAACCTTTTGTAGACAAATGGAAGACAAATTATTGTATAACTTGGCTCTTATAACTTGACCTATAGCCAAACACTTGACTCTATTATTGGACTTGCTCTTAGAAAGCGGTGCTAGAAATATTTAGCACCCATGGCCACCGGTGCTAACCACTAGAGAAGGTGGTGTTAGGCCAGTCTCAGTAGAGGTTTCATGTCCTAGTTTCATGGGGATGAAACTCTCTCTACTCCTATGAAACTTTTATCATCTCTCTCTTCATCAATACAGTGTCATGTCAGCGTATTTAATACCTATAAAATTCCATGAAACCCCACTGAGACTGACCTTATGAGGCAAGATTCCAAGAACCAATGCATGTGGGTGCACCAGTGCCGAGGGAGTTAAAAAATCGGTGGGCTCGCCTGTTATACTGATCGCCATCACCTCAAGCAGCCTTGACGGCACGCCATGGAGGCCAGTGTCGCATCGACGAAGGTCACCAGCGGATGTGGCTCATCGGCCATCGTCGAATCGATGCTCGCCACCAAGCCACCACGTCATGGATAGGGATCACCATGACGTTGCGCCATGGATGATGGAGGCCGGTGCTCGCCCTCGTTGGAAGCCGCTCCCACCAGTCAAGGCTTGCCACTGCCAGAACGAGCTCCTCCGCCACCAAATTGAGCTTCCACCAGTCAAGGCTTGGCGACGGTGCTGCTACCATGGGAAAGAGAGAGCAACGGGAGAGAGGGGATCGATACGGAGGGAAGCGTGGGTGAGAGAGGAATCGATTTTCTATTGTGTTTGGACCTTTGGTGGGTCTCATTAGGAGGTAAAAGATAGTGCTAACCGCTGTAGCAAAAACACCTAGATGATGTAGCAGTGAGGTGGCAATCTAGCACAACCCCACATGGTACACGGCCTAAGAGCAACTCCAGCAGTACTACTCAAAACAGGGCCCCTACTTTTCATTTGAGGGCTCCCCTACTTTTGAGGGCCCTGTTTTTTTGCATCTACTCCAACAGCACCCCTCAAATTTAAGCCCTCAAATCTATTCCCCTACCACTGACATATGGGACCCACTCGTCATTCTCTGCCTCACCCCGCGCGTCTCCAGCCATCCCGCCGCCTCCGCTTCCCTCTTCTCCCCCTGCCCCTCACCTCTCCGTCTCCGCCTCGCGCCTCCCGCCGAAGAGGAGCCGCTGGGGAAGAGGAGCCGCCGGGGAAGAGGAGCCGCCGAGGAACCGGGCGAGTGGAGGCGGCGGGCGAGCGGAGGAGCCGGGCATGGCGGCGGGCGAGCCGAGGAGCTGGGCGAGGCGGCGGGCAAGCGGAGGCGGAGACGGAGAGGCGAGGCGGCGGGCGAGCGAACGGAGGCGGCGGGCCAGCGGAGACGGAGAGGCGGCGGGCGAGCCGAGGAGCTGGGCGAGGCGGCGGGCGAGCGGAGGCGGAGACGGAGAGGCGAGGTGGCGGGCGAGCGAAGGCGGAGACGGAGAGGCGGCGGGCCAGCGGAGACGGAGAGGCGGCGGGCGAGCCGAGGAGCTGGGCGAGGCGGCGGGCGAGCGGAGGCGGAGACGGAGAGGCGAGGCGGCGGGCGAGCGAACGGAGGCGGCGGGCCAGCGGAGACGGAGAGGCGGCGGGCGAGCCGAGGAGCTGGGCGAGGCGGCGGGCGAGCGGAGGCGGAGACGGAGAGGCGAGGCGGCGGGCGAGCGAAGGCGGAGACGGAGAGGCGGCGGGCGAACGGAGGATTCGGCGGCGGGCGAACGGAGGATTCGGCGGGGAAATTTGGGGGGGGGAGGCGGGGAATTTTGGGACGGAGGCGGGGAAGTTTCACCAGCGGGAAAAAAACAGGAAAATGAGGGGTGGAGGGGGAGCCCCTAGGAATGAGGGGTGGGAGGGTGATTTGAGGGGCTCCTCAAATTTGAGGGCTCTAGTAGGGGCCCTGCTGGAGCTTGTTTTTTGGCTCAAGCCCTCAAATTTGAGTTTTGAGGGCTCAAGTAGGGGCCCTGCTGGAGTTGCTCTAAGCGAGCTGGAGGAGCAATGGAACAGTCAACTGATCCTCGACGGCGTTGTACAAAAACTTGGGATGTGTCGGACGTGTCGCCTACACAATACATACGCATAAACACTATACAGAGCAACCAACCATCTCACGGTGGATATATAGATTTTTTTCTTTCTCTCTTTTTTTTTTTTGAGGAAAGAACTCCAATATATGAGTTTTGGAAATGAGTCTTCAGAGGAAATTCAATGCTAGAAAATTCTGATAAGCCTTGGTCTCAGACTTCTCTGACTCGGAAAAGACCTGGTGAAAACCTTGGACTAGCGTGGATTGCGTAGCATCCAAACCAAGACAAAGAGATCTAATAGCAGCAACACAAAAGCAACCAAGGCGCATTAGATTCTACGCAAGTGGGAGGCCAAAAGAAGAACAGGAAAAATCAAGAACCGTAACTGTAAAAACACCGCGATGCTCTCTCTGCTCTTGACCTTGGAGTAAAAGAACGGCAGTGCCGCACATAAGGTTACGAAATACTAGAACCTGTAGACTTGTCGTCCAGAGTCCAAGCACAGTTGTGAGCCCAGTCATGCGTAAAAACACCCGGGGAAACGGGGTGGGAAAAGAAGTAGGAACCGGGCTCAAATTAGTTTGTTTTCCTAGCTGGCAACAGCAAGAACACCAGGCACGGACCCACACGCCCAACACAATTCTTCTTCCCCCCTGATCAGCAATCACACACTACGCATGGCAGTACCATCCAATCATCCCAACAACCAGCTGGGACAGAAGAACACGTCAAGAATCCACCATGGCGTAGCCACTTCATGCTAGTACCAGTTGGAGACGAACACAGCCAGGAAGTTCAGAAGATGGAGCAGGTGGTGATCAGGAGCAATTTGAGGACCAAAGCGAAAATGCAGAAGGCTTCCGGAGAGTTCTGGACTGTACTCGCATATATTTCAAAATTTGAACAGAGTGGAGTGGATTAGTACTACGTACAGTGGTGCAGTTAGGAAACGGACGAACCACACCGTCGCTCTCTCGCTCTGCTTTCTGTGCGCCTGGCGTTCTCTGACCCCACCGTCCAGTGTCAGAGGGCGCCGCCGGGGCCCTCCAAAATCGGCGGCCTAAACCCTCGAAGGCTGGAACCCAAAAGCCCCCCACCCTTTGCGCCGTAACTTCAATAAGTCCGCCAAGAAAAGTAGCGGCGGCGGCGGCTCACCCCACCATGTCGCAGCATTGCATCCGCGGTGACCGCAGCAGCAGCGGCTCCTCCTCCTCCACCCCATTGCCGTTGGCATTGGCGTCGTCGCAGTGCGGTGTCTGGTCGGCGAGGAAGCTCCGGATGGCGGCGAGGCCTGGTTCGCGCACGTCGTGCTCCCAGGTGGCGGACTCGGTGGCGGAGCCCGCGCCGGCGAGGCGTGCTCGGACGGTGCCGGAGGCGTCGAGGCGGTGGACGGGCCAGCCCCAGGCGTCGGCCATGCGGCGGATCTTGGACACCTGCGCTGCGGCCAGGAGCCGGGTGTTGGCCTTGATGTCGTCGATTGCGGCGCCGAAGCTCTTGCTCCCGGCGAAGTAGTCGCCGAGCTCGGGGACGCCGATAGCCTTGCCGAGCCCGGCGTGCGCGGCACGCTCGGAGGCGGTGGTCGTGGCGAAGTACTCCCGGAGCTCCTCGACCATGCCAGCGTCCACCATGTCGTCCACGCGGCGGTCGAGGTACTCCTCGAGGAGCGCCTCCTCGACGTCGACCCAGAGAAGGCAGCACGGGAACCGGAGCGCCGGGCGGTAGCGATCCGCGGCGGAGGCGGGCGAGAAGGGGTCCCCAGCGGAGGCGTCGAAGCGACCAGCTAGGAGGGCGTGGATGAGGGAGTTGGACCCACCAGCGACGACCGGCACGCGCCGCCTCGCCACAATCGATGCGGCCGTGGCGGCGGCGATGGACCGGAAGGAGGAGGCCGGGAGCTCGCCGGCCTCGGGGCGGATGGCGCCGAGGAGATGGTGCGGGACGCCGCGGCGGTCGGCGAGGGGCACCTTGTTGGTGGTGACGTCGAGGTCGGCGTAGAGTTGGATCTTGTCCGCGTTCACCACCTCGCCGCCGAGCGCATGTGCGGCGTCGATGGACAGCTTCGTCTTCCCGGTGCCCGTCGCGCCGACGATCACCACCAGCCTCGTGGCCTCCTCCCCCACCACCCGCCCGCCGCTAGAAGAACACGGACCTCCGCTCCTCGTAGTACCCATTCCCGCACGGCCCACCCGCTGCTCCTGGATCCGCAATGACCGCTGCGGCGTCTTGGCCGCGGCCATGGGAGAGCGCGCGAGCGTACTAATCCTAATGGCAAGGCCCGTCATGTAGCTAGCGCCCAAACCCCAGTCCGGATTAGCCGCTTATGACCTTGTTTTGTCTCTTCCTAATACGCCTCCTCAGACTATATGGGACGAGTGGGAGATGCCGCACAATTCCCCGGCAAATCAGAAAATGCTCATGCGCTTGGGCTGTTCTGCATTTTGCGCGCACCTGGTGCTTATGCCGCCTGTTTGCCTGCGTTTTAGGGATGTCTGCTCTAAGTGGCTTATAAGCCAGAGCTTATATAAAAAAGTTATACTGTACATGAATACATATAAAAAAGTTATACAGTACGGATAATACAAAAGAAAAGATAAAAAAATCAAAGAAACAGAAACCGTTTAGAATAGTGTCTTTGTTTTTTTGTAGTGAGTGGCTGGTGCTGGCTAACTTATGTCGCAGGGGACAAGACTCAAGTCGCAGACAGAAGAATGATACTGCAGAGGGAGCATAGGCTAAGCTTTCGTGTGACAGCAATTGCCATGAGACAGACACAGGGGATCTGAAAACAAAACTGTTAGTATGTTGGGCCATGATGGCGTCGCGGCATGCGGGTCCGTCACTGCGAGGCGAGCACAAACAAGATGTACTATTCGCGAGGGAATAGCCTGGGCCGCAGTGCCGTCGTTAAAATAAGCTTCTGTGTCCGGCGGACCGCGAGAACATTCCACTGCGTGCGGTGGTCGGTGTCGCCTGTCTCCGCCGGAGTAGTTTAGTTGTCCTGGGCGCAGCCAGCGCTTCCGATTTGGCTTCGCCCCCGGGCCAAGCTGGTCCACTTGGTGCCCCTCGTGTCGGACACCCGTGCGCCTCCGCTTCCGCTTCTCCGAGTTCTCGGGTGTGTCCTTTTAATCATTTCAACTACGCTTTATAACTTATGTTTATAACTAATGTCTTTTTCTGATGCACAAATGAATCGAATAGCGATAAACCAACAGAAAATCATACTATTTATTTCATTACTATTATAAAAAGAATGAGTTAGGATCTGTTTGAATCCCATAGGCTAACAACTAGTTGCTAATTTTTAGTCCTTGTGGATCCAAACAGGAGGGCTAATGAGTGGACTAAAGTTTAGCCAAAGCCCCAACTAGTTGTTAGCCAACTAGTTGGCCAAACCCAGCTAATGAGGGCTAAAAGACCAGCAGGATGGAAAAAAGACGCTGATACCCACGCCAACCCTCCTAGACCGCCATGCATACGGGGTATAACATACTTTGTACTGAGATAGTAATACTTATTAGTCCTTGGATCCAAACAGGACTGGGCTAATCTTTAGCCAGCTAACTACTAGTCAGCTAACAACTAGTCCTAGTTCATCCAAACAGGCCCTTATTAGTTGTATGTCCATTTTCTTCTAACAGATCTATTCTCTTAACTTCTTACTATTTATTTACTTTTCAAACGATCAGAGCAACTCTTTTCTGTAGTATTAAGTAAAACTATAACATATAAAAGAGGCCCGATTTTTCGCTTCCCATGCCAACCTGCCTTTCCGTCCGGCCGGGTCGTCGAGTTTTGGTCAGAGGGGGCTATATTCTCCCGCGCGCACAAGAGAATTCGCCTCCCCTTTTTCCCGCCTTTCGGCGAAACGTTTGCTCTGGGTGGCATACGGCGATCGTCCGCTCCCATCCCGGCGAGGGATGGTTGGCTGCGACGGAGCGTGGTGGCGACCGCGGTTTTGACTTGAGCGTCCACACAAGTGAAAAGGATTACATCCTCTGTAATATCGCTGATGCAACGGCGTGGTTACTTAATGGTGCACTGGTCGGTCACTTTCTGAACCGGTGTATGCCTGTCCTGTTCGAAGCCAGCCGTCGAGGATTGGGTCGAGCACGACTGGACATCGCCGCAACGCAACAAAATTACGAGACGGTTCGAAGTTCTCGCCTCTGATTCGGCTGTTGCATCCTGATGGCACACGATCCGGAGCGGCCAGCAGCAGGTGAGGGTGTGTGGAGCGAGCCATGCATGGTGCCTAGGATCCCATGTTTTTTCTGAGAACAGATTATTGAACTGCTCAAGCCGAGGCGTTGCAATTCGGGTCCGCGTAGAGAGAGACCACTGCGCTGTGGGCCCATCGGGCTGACGCTTCCTGCATGCACGTGGCACTCGATGGAAAGGGCAAGTACCCGGCCCTAGTACTAGACTCGTAGTACGTGGTAGCCTTGCTGTTGCCTTTGCACTTTCATGAGGCTCCGAAAAGATGCCCCCGAACGAGTGTGCTCCGCTCATTTTAGCTTTTGATTAATTTTTCCACTATTTATAATTTTATCTTTTTTTAAGCTTTTAGTTTTTTAAAGCTTTTTTGCTAGTTCTTTTTTCCTTATTCGTTTGCGTTGTCTGTGTTGAGCTAGCATATTTTTCTATTTTAAATTTTTTTAGATTTAATTACATCAAATAAGTTTTCTTCAGCTACAGTGAAATTTTAACCGATACAGTATAATTTTAACTATAAGTTATAATTTTTCAGTCCCAGCGTGCCTTGAAGGGAATCGTACTCGTCCTTCGGATGGTTCAGCCAAAAGCATGCGGGCTCTTGATACGGGTTGGTGTCTGGCGCTCCATGTGTCCTGCCCTGCTGCTGCATGGCAGTAGCTGGCCATACCTTCCAGGATCAGCTGGCTAGGCCCCCGAATAGTCCCTGCGATGAAAACTTTCTACCGGTCGATTATTTAAAAACTGTTTTTCTTAAATAATGATTTTTCTATAATATTTAACTTTTAAACAGATTATTTTTTAAAATTAAGTTTATTAGTCGATTGTAGTACATACTATAGTAATTTTATTTATATCGGTTAAAATTATACGTACATATCTCTCGATAAATTATTACTATTTATAAACAAAAAACTATAGCAAAAAGTATATACGAACAGACCCTAAGCCTTCCTAACTCGTCAGGAATAGCGTTTGATCGATCAGCCTAATAGTTTGTGTGCGCGAGTTTTCAAGGGAAAATATTTTCCTCAAGGGAACTTAACTCTATAGTGAGAAAGGGAGGCATAACTGGATACCAAGACCGATTTCTCAGTCTCCAATTGGTTCGGCCAGAATATGTTGGCTTAGGCCTGCTCTGAGTGGCTTGGATTTTTTATTTCTAGCTTTCAAAAATTAGAAGTCGAAATGAACATATTTGCTCCTTAATTTTAATTTTTTTAGTTTTAGTTTTTTTTCTTTGTATTGTGTGGAGATACAATGATGATTTTATTTTTTATTACTTTCTTTAATTGAATGATTTAAAAAAAATTAATAGCAGTAATTGTTCTGGTCATAGCCCGAAACTGTTGATTCAGTCGTAATATATTTTGTCTCTGTTCTGAATATTGTCAATAACAGATTAATACTGTAGTAGCCTATTTATGCTATATGTTTTGATTAGAACATGAAATTATTTTAGTCACTATTATGAAGTAATGTTTAGATTGACAAACTAGCAGAATATTAAAAGGATTGTCACTTAGATTTTTGACATATTGACTAGGGTAGAGAAGGCTAAGTTTAGAACTTGAGTAACTCCTCTACTGAGAGCTAATTCACACTAAATAACATGTGTGCTATGCAGATTTTATTTGCCCAATGTCTGGATCAGTTAAGCATACCGTTCCAAAATGCACAATGCCAAACCGACCAGCACTCCATTAGTTGCACACTTTAAACTCTCTTCAGTATTAGGTCCACAAAAAATTGAAGAAGTTAAATACATATCAAGTATTCCATATGCATATACAATCGAATCACATATGTGCGCTATGTTCTGCTCTCGCCCTGACTTATCTCATGCTTTAAGTGTTGTCAGCATATATATGGCTAATCTAAGGAAAGACCACTTGAGAGTAGTTCAGTTGATCTTCATATATTTGAGGGGCACTTCTAATGCTTTTTTGCAGTTTGGAAAGACCAATGATGGACTGGTCAGATATGTGGATTCTGATTTCACTGGAGATTTAGATAAGAGATCTCTTATTGGTTATATATTCAATGTTGGAGGTTGTGCTGTAAGCTGGAAAGTTTGTCTACAAACTATTGTTGCTCTTTCAACCACTGAAGCCGAGTACATAGCTATTTCAGAAGCCTGTAAAGAAGCTATTTTGCTAAGTGGTCTATATATTGAGTTTTGTGGAAGTACAACTTGCACCAATATTCACTGTGATAGTCAAAGTGTTTTTTGTATTACAAAAGATCGAATGTTCCATAGAGAACAAAGCACATTGATATCAGATACCATTTCATTGGAAGTATTATTTCTCAAGATGATGTTAACGTCTACAGGATTAATACTCATGATAATCCATCTGATAAGATAACAAAACCAGTTTCTACAGCTAAATTTGAGCTCTACTCAGATTTGGTAAGTATAACCCATTAGTCTTTTTGGACATTTGACACGTATGAAATGTTTTATAAGTTATTCGAGAAGTTTTTTAGTTCTTTTTCGCTACATGAGGAATTCGGTTTAGATTGGAGATTGTTATATATTGTGACCCGAATTTAGTCAGGTCCGCCCACTTGAATAATCTGATTATATTTCACTCAAAGTATATTCCTACCAATATGACTGGTCAGTAATGCAGATTGGTCAGAGGATATGATTGGGATTATCCTCGTGTTTGTGATGGACTCTGCACCGACTTGCACCAGACGTGATGTCTAAATGTGTTTGCGCCGACTAGAGTCAAACGTGGCTACTCGAGACGCTTCCAATTATAACTCTTCACCGTCGTCTTTTGAGACCGTGTTCCACCTTCGAGTAGGTTATTGTTCTAGTTTTCGAGTAGGTCCATGTTTCTATTGTCGACTATGACTCTGTTCCTTCCTCATTTGAGATTCTTGTCCTAATATTATTTATACCCCTGCAAGCTTCATGATAGATAGAGCGTGGCATAAGTTATCTACCCATGTAATACGTTAAGAACGTTCTGTAACTTCTTCCCCATATAGTAATTTTGCCGATTGTGCATACGTGGTTTTTTATACGGTTTTTCACGTTAAATCTTTATGTTGTGCTCTTGATTGTTTCATATTTTGTCGTGTGCTTTATAACACACATAAACTTACCTCGAACCAAATAGGGAAATCTAAGACGGTATCAAGATCTAGAGGGGAATATAGAATGAAAACGAGAGGAGTATCAAGTGCAATTATGCTGGCGAATAAGTCAAAAGGCATGGCCAAAAAGCCGTGCAACTTGCACACGATCGATAGATGAGATAGGGTACAAGTTAACTCGATCAAAAAGCGTTCATTGATTAATTAATCATCGAAGAAAAGACGCAAATGATGATAAAGAGTTACACTAGATGGATGATACAGAGAGAGATATGATGCGATCACGGCTATAGTTTGGAGGCCAGGACATGTGGTGATTGGAGTTCATCCAGAAGAGAACATATATAGTACATGGTGGGTTGGTATATATTAATATATCATATATGCATGCGCTCCCTTTTTGCCACGGAAAGCGGCAAAACACGCGTCGATCAGGGTAACATTGGGACCTCATTTTGCAAAAAGGAAGTACACCGATTCTTATTTCTTCCGGCCCATTTGATGTGTCCGGTCACTTAAATGGAATCGAATCAAAACGTACAAGTCTTCTCGGGCTGTCATTGCAAGATCGTCTTTCATGTGCCTATCGTTTGCATAGTGATCAATTCGATGCGTTCCAGTAAACAGGTCAACCAAAATGCAACGGTTAAAAATGAACACATAGGCCACTATTGCTCCTCACCCAAAAAAAAAACTCAACTCTGGATCAACAATATGCTCGAATGTTTGGTTTCAAAAATATGCTCGAATGTTTCAGTTACTTTTCTCAAATTTACTACTGGATTCCAAGTCTCAGATGGTAAAATACTCTTAGCATGCCAAAATATGAAAGTACAGGTAGTAAATTGGCAACTCTGGGAGCATTAATCTGACAAAAGAAGAAAAGCACGGGTACCACTGGTGCAGTGATTGCACAATGCAAACATATATGTCTCACAGCTGCAGAGATACATATCCAGGATGAATATATTCTACCCAGCATCTGCCCTTCCACTTTGGTGGAAGCTGTAGTTAGTACATAGAAAAATCCGAAGCCGTCCAATAGAAACAAACACACACACGGGATTGCAAAATTTCTTGTGCATATCTCTAGTTTTCTGTCTGTATCAAGCATGCGTCATACAGTTAATCAATAACGTTAAGATAGGAAAAAATTCTCTAAAAAAGATAGAAAAAACTTGGCGAGATTTCTTTAAGTTGTTGTGTTCAGTACCTAGCCAATCGCTGGCTGTCATGCGTGCTGCAGTTGAGGCCATTTCGCATGTTTTGTTTGTTTTGTCAGTACCGTCGACATGTCCTCGAATTAATATTTAGCTGCCAAGTGTATTATTATGTGCGTCGATGCATGTATGTAGTAGACTATAAAGGTCGTGACGACCATTCATAGCCTAGTTAACTCTATCGACAGGTCTCAAGGATGACGATCAAGTGTGTCGATCCATCTATTAAAAAGAAGAAGAAGCTTTGAACTATGTAAAGCCGTGCATGCATGATCGATGAAGTTGATTTGTACCTAGCTATCAGTTCAGACAAAATGTTATATAGAGAGGCACCGACTACTATACTTGCAGTGATGTTAACTAATCCGCTGTGCAATGGGCGATGTGATGGTGCTGATCAACAGCACGCGTTTCCCTCTGAATCCTTAGTTTCATATCTGTTAATTATCTCAAAATTTGCTATGTTTATTGTAAGATTCACACTATTTTTTCCCCAATGCTTACATCTCAGACTATGGTCTAAGCTCATTTCAGCGTACCTACAACACAGCTAAGACGTCGAAGCTAAAACCATGCACCCACCGAACAAAAAATTGAAGGCCTGTCTTGGAGCTACGCATGCAAGCTAGAATGATTGGTCACTTAATTATAATCAATGGACTATTGGCGATCACTTGAACTGTCCGTTTAAGAACACCATTGACTCTCATAAGAAAAAGAAAAGACATGGAACAAAGAGAGGCGCACATGAGAGAGAGAGGCAGGGGGAGAGAGAGAGAGGCAGGGGGGGGGAGAGAGAGAGAGAGAGAGAGAGAGAGAGAGAGAGAGAGAGAGAGATGGAACAGGTCAACTATTATCCAGATGAGCGATGTCCTAGTATACATTAGTCGCAGTTCAGAGTGGAGGCAGCCGTCATCTCGATGCGTTGGCATGTTCCTGGTTGCGAAGGCGACGCCAATGGATTAAAAGACGCGACTGTTTCTTTAGGGTTTTCAACTCTGGAGGACCTTGCGAGAACATAATGCGTACAAAGTTGGCCGGAAGTGATCTTAATCAGTCACCACGACAACCAAAGCATGTCTTTTAGTAGCTCTTGCTAACTTCTACTGGGACCCTTGTTTTCCATGTCCTCATGTGATCCTATACATACATTCCCTGCTTAGCAACTCCCTTAATGTCCTTTTCTGTGGTGGTCGGTGGTGTACATGTTTGTAGTACTGTGTTTTTGTTTTTCTGTGTTTTTGTTTTTCCTTCAGGAGCCAAGGTTGAAAGTAGAGCAAACACTTACATTTCGGAGCAGACTAGTCGCCTCCTCGTGTGTTGCAACGAAATTTATTAGATATATAGATAATCATGTTATGAAAGAGGGTTACTCTGATCAGTTGAAAAGTAGAGAGTGATGAGAAGTTGAGAATGAGACAGTTAAAGAAAAAAAGACGTAACTTGTTCTTTTGTAATAATAATGATAATTGATCACGAGACTCTGTGCTAGCTTGATATGTTTTACTCCATAGTCCATACACCATACTGGTACAGAACTTTTCTTAGTGCGTGTCGTGTCGGGATGAGAACTGAACCACACACAGACGTACCAATGCCTCTAAATTAAATAGGAATCGGCGACGAGGTTCAGAGCATTATCTTGGTCAGTTTGCTGCCTCATGATGCGCCTCTGCCCTAACTCCCAATCAAGTTGCTTAATTATTTAACGCGGACTAATACATCAGGTCATCGCCTGCTCGCGAGAGGCAAGTAGCAATACGAGCTGTACGCCCAAAAACAATTAATGATGCTGATTTCACTTCAAACCTGCATCGGAACCTAGCAAGTTGCACATAGAAAGCACAAAAAATGGCCAAGATAATGGGGGCAATTGTCTGGTTGCCACTTGCCTGTTGATCCAATCACAAATCGTAGTGTCTTCTTTCCAATGATACATGCTCTCGGTTTGAAAGCGTATGTACCTGTAACTCCATGGCACTAATGGAAATTATGGAAGATGTCCAAACGGCTTTTGGCTTCATGGCCGTGTAGAACGTGTTGATTTTTTAATATAATTTTTTTCTTTAAATCGTCTGTAGAGATATAATAGTGTTTTTCTTTTTTATTTATTTTTCTTCAGTTGAATGACTTAGAAAAAAGTTAACGGTCGCTACAATACTATTTTAGTCAAAAGTCATCAGAAAAAGGTGAATTGTATGGAGCCTAAAGCCATGAAGTGGTCATAGGGGTGTTCAGATTGACTTCTGCTGATGGATTTTGGCTGCGACTGAAAGTTTTTAGCTGAAAAATGAATAGTAGTAGCTGAAAGAAATGGTTTTTAGAGGGAGAGGGTGAGTGATACAAAAAGTGAGGGAGAGATACGTGTGCGATACAGGAGCTAGTGGAATATGGTACGTGATGAGCCTGTTAGGGACGGATGCACATTGTCAAATGGGGCCTGGGGGGGGGGGCAGGCCTCACACTGATTTTAATTTCTGTTGCTTAAAATCCAGGCTTACGTAGTGTGTGCCCCACATACCAAAAACTAATAGCCCCACATTAAAAACTACATCTATCTAAAAAAAGAAGGCTTGAACACGTTGATAAACAGGGAAGAAAAGAACAGAAAACACGCAGGACGTTGACAAAGCAAGACACTCTAAAAAATACATGTAAGTTAAAGTTAGCACGACACAATATATCAACCGACAATGAAAATAAATCAAAGTAACAGGGATTACTTGAACCGATCGAGTGTGGGCCACCAGCCAGTTTAGCAACGTCGGCCCAAAGCCCAAGCGTCCAAGCCAGCACCAGCTCCAAACCAACCAAGAAGACAACATCAGATTCAGACGACGCCTTATCTATCTTCCCTGGCCCTATTCCCTACGCCACGTACACAACTTTTGGTGAGTTGGTCCTTTCGTCTGCAATGATGATGGGCCCGACAACGAAGCTGCCATCGTTCGGGAGCACACTAGCCACTTCTCGCCTCGCCTATGCTTGTGTGTGTCAGACTCGGATGGTATAGTTAGATTTCTCGGTGTGTTAATCTCATTGCGCATATGTAAATGTAGTAAATCTCGGTGTATGTATCATGTATGCAGTATGACCGACAATCATGGCAATATATGAGGTCGTCCACTGACCACTCATCGTCTTGTCCCTGGCTGATTGCCTCCTTACTTCAAAGTTCAATGATCTTCATAGCTAACAAAGTAATGATCATCCAACCAAAATAGGTACTAAATTTTGTGATTTAGATTTTAAAGTTTTAATTTTATTATCTTTAAAATATTTGTAGGTTAGGACTTTAATATTAGAATGGCATGTTTCAATTTTTGCAATAATTGAATTAGAATTTTTTAATATGTTTCAATATTTAATTCGGTGTGTTTCAATAGCTAACCATATTTTTGTTCTTGGATTCATCGTAAATCATTCATTAATAGTAGGTTTCTTAATTTTAGTATGTTATCTGATAAATAGTTATTTATCATTAAACTTTATCATGAAATTAGTTGATGTTATAAATTTTTGAATGTATTACTATCTGCTACATTGTTGATGGACACGTTGATAAGTACATGCATGAAGCATGAGGCACTTGCGCCATTTTTGTTCTAGATCCGACACTAAAGCATGTGACCTCTGACTTATTCTCGAAACAAGACAGGAGCAGAAGAAATAGAGAAACCGTTGTAAAAAATTAGATGCTCATATTGGCTTCTAATTTTTCTAAATATAAGCGAATAGCAACGGCCATAGTTATTAGTTTTAGTAGTTTATACCTGCATGCAATGAGATGCAACTATGCATGCATGTAGCGATAGGCGTTACATGCGTGGATGGGTAGATAATTAGATATGGATGCAGCCTCTGTAGGTGACTACGTGGTGCGCCCGTGCGAGTCTGGACCTGCATTCAGGTGGGTGCCTGGGTGGCGTTCGGAACCAGTACAAAAAGTCCAGCAGAAGAACTGATGTTCGATCTTGCTGGGCCGTAAGATCGTACAGCCGTTTAGCATTTGTCCCTGGACGTTGTGGGCACTTGAATTTTGTCCAAGCCAACTCCATTTGTGTGTACGTTTTCCTCTGGGGTGGGCCTGTGCCGTTCCCCCCAGCCCAGTTGAGTTGGATCAACGTGGGGGTCCGCGGGCCCATCCAACATCATTCGCTCTTTCGCGGCACTTGGTACGTACCATCCGATCGTATCCAGCAGCGTGGCATGGCAGGGCGCGCAAGCGCGGGGTCCGCGGCCCCTGGGTGGAGTCGCGCGCGCGGCTGGCTTGAGCCGAGCGGAAGACCGGAGGGGCGCGCGATGCAGCCAACCGTGGTGGACCGCGCGGGGCCGGGGTGAGGCTGCGGTGACCGATGTGTTGCTTGCTGCACCGGGGCGCGCACGTCTCCTGCCGCGCTGAGCCCGGGACTTTTGGCCGCTTTTAGCGGTACTGTGAACAGTAATTACAGAATTAGTATCTCTTGTGAAGAATTTTTAGATTTGATACGAACTCCGTACGACAACCACGCGGAGACGTCTCTGGTCAACACGCACCTCTGCCTCACGATCTCCGTGCGGTGGCCTTCCCTCCCGTACGGTACGGCCACCGTGCGGTGGTCAGTTAGCCACGGTAATTAGTCATGTTAGTTTCTGATTAGTGAATTCATTTAGATGTACTACGGATGAAATTGGTTTTTTTTTGTTAGATTGGTTTGGTAAATTGAGAGCTGTTGTGGATGAAATTTAGGCCTTATCATGTTGTGATTGTTTGGTTTTGCTGTTTTTAATGTATTTTTTGTGCAAATATGTCAAGTTAAAGCAAATGAGGATATGTATGTTTGGAAAGAGAACTTGGGGTATATGCAAGATTTAGTTTCTTAAAAATCGAGTCATGAAACAGCACGTAAAACAATCCACAAAGTAGTCAACGCGTTGCGCCTTGTACGGCTACACGCCACTGGTCAATCACGAGGTGTACGCATCAAGACCGTCCCATGAGTTCGTGGGTCCACAACCATGTTGTGTCGACCGTGTTGCTATAGCTTACGAGTACCAAATGCGTACCATAGTCCTGAAGAATGCTACAACCGGATCACTGTGTCTACGACCAGCTCACTACGCTGCTTGACTCACAATTGCGACTGAGTCCCTGGAGTCTTCGACTACTCACCGACTCCGAGACCTTCAACTTCTGCACGGCACTTGGACACACCGAGTACTCGGCACATGGCTGTACTTATGACAAGAGTTGGTGCATGCGTAACACGCGCGTAGCCAACCAATGGCAGGTTATGCACTAAGAAGGAAAGCAAAGGTTTGTTCTGAAGTAAAATGTATTTGCAATGGGAAGATGATTACGCCGTATCTTTATTTATGGAAGCATTTCTTGATAAATCTTTCCAATATGGAAAGCAAATGTTTACAAAGAAAGAATCAGAGGGCACATGTTTTCCCTACTTTTCTTGTATTTATGTATTTTTGTGTACTTTAATATATTGGTACGCTCGTAGCTTATACACCGAGGTAAGAAATCCGAAAGCAATTTCTCGTGTCAAACATGCAGAGGGTCGACGAAGAATGGACTCTGAACATTTACTGTGATAGTGCTATCGAGGGCAAAAAAAATTTGCTAAGAAACATGAACCGAGACATCTTGTGCTATTTCAGCTTGACTGATCTGATGGATACCATTAATTATTCGACCTCTGAGTACCTATACTACAACAAGAACGATGACAGGGGATTGGGCAGCATGGTCGCAGTGGAGGGCGATGATGAAGTCAATGCCATGATAAGGGATTATCAAAGTACAAAGATTGTAAACCTGTACATCATGAAGATAAAATCTGAAGTCCATGCTGGTATGAATACGCATGAGTGTAACAGGGATGCCCATATCCATGGCATTGAGGAACTTGACAAGGGTAAGAGCATTGCAGAGGTTGATGAAGGTGGTCACATTGAAGTGTTCGGCCAGACTCCGTGGAGGTATGCACACAGGGAAGTGTAAGAACTGGGTCAAGTGATACGAAGGGAAAGAAAGAAAAGACTCAGATCATTGGTTAGCACTCAGAAGTCTTCTGCTCCAACAAAGGAGCAATTGTGACGGTGGTGATGAAGGTACCAATGAACTGGATCATCTCAGTGATGATGGGGCTGAGTTGGGCTCTGAAGACGATGATTGCGCCGAGGTGCCTATTGTCATCAATCGCCACGTCGCGCTTACACGGATACAGGTCAGCACTTGCATGTGTGCGAGCCGGATGAGCAAAGCTAAAAACTGTGGCTTTGTGGTACAAAGCCCGTGCACCAGTGGTTTTGTGCAAAGAATCGCAAAACCTATGGTTTTATGTTACAAAGGGCAATAAACATGAGGTTTTGTTAAATTTATGCTTTTTTTCGGGTTTTGTGCTTTTAGATTTATTAAACAGGTTTGAGCACTGCATCTCGAATGGATCCTTTGTGAAACTGTAACTTTAGTTTCTTGAAACTTAGATGAACCGTATCGTGCGAATTGTCTCTGGATCCATTCGAGTTATACAAGATTTATCCTATATTTGCGCATCATCTTCTGTTTTTGCCGCATTGTTCTACAACTCTTAATCTGGTTAAACTTTTGCGTGCAGTACAAAATAATTCAGTCCTTGTTCTGGGTATGCATCAAATGTTGCCTGGGTCGCCTGAAGTAGAAAATAGCTCTCTCTCTCTCTCTCTGTTGCAATCATCATATACATATTCATGGCAGGGGCAGGGTAAAAACATACAGCAGACAGACCTGAGGAAAAGAAAGACGTAACAAGCGACTGTGACGCCCTCCCTCACAAGGTCACACACCGTAAAGTGACTTGTGCGAGGCTGGATCATCAGTTCATCACGAACACACAAGCGACAAACTCGGAAGTAGTAACAGTTCAACTTATGATAAGTTGGTCGATGTAGGGGATGATTTCCGTACGAGGGATAAACCATTTCGCCGTGCGGGGGGCTTACGCAGGCGGCGCCGGCTCCTGACGGCCGGCCTCAACTTTCTCCACGGTGAAATTGGCAGCTGCTACAGCAAGTGCTCCTGGGAACGCCGGCTGCAGTCTCCGGCCGAACAGCAGGAGCACTGTCCCCAGGAGCCAAAGCAGGAAGCCGGCGAGCACATACCCGGCGTGGACGCACGGCTTGCCGACGACGGAGTGCATCACCACCGACGCGCCGAGCAGCGTGAGAAATTGGTGGAGATCTCTGCAGCTCAGCATCGACATGGGAATGGCAGGCTGCGGCAGCTGCCCGGGCTCCTGTGCTCCAGCCATTGGTTGCTTGCTAGCTTCACAGCACGCGCCGCAGTTGTTGTGTGCAACTGATGCTTTCTGTGCTGTCAAGCGCGCCAGATCGTGGGGGTTATATGGGCAGCTGCGAGGCGAGGGAATCCACCATTTTTCCATCGGTCCATCCCAATCTCACACGAAGAAGAGGTGGTGACGTATCACATATGTAGTGTCGAGTGTGTCCTTTTCTCAAGAATAATGAAGAGAAGCTTTACTTTACATGGCCACGGTCAAAAGTCCCGTTCAGTTCTTGTCTGTTCTCTCGTCTGCAATCCTGCCTTTTTTTTTTGTTGCGAAGAATCCTTTGCCATTGTGTTGTACCTTGGTTTCGTATCTGACACGCCTCTGTTTCATATTCGACACATTGTAGCTGTGGCTTATTTCATTATAGCTGGCTGAAATTACACTATAACCGAAGGTAGTTTATTTGACATAATTAAATTTAAAAAATTTTAAAAATAAAAAAACGGGTTAGCCATCACGTGTAATGCAAACGAATACAGGAAAAAAAGAACCGGTAAAAAAGCTCAAAAAATAAAAAAAAATAGAAAAAGATAAAATTAATAAATAGTAAAAAATAAGCCAGAAGCTAAAGCCGAAACGATCGGGGCATATATCTTTTGCATAAATTATCCAACCATTGATTAAGAATCTTCATATCGCACGAGGGACTGGAATATATGGGAGATTCATAAGTTCACAAGTCAAAACATGGGGTGGTTTTCGATGGAGACAAGTCAAAACAAGGTGCGGTTTTTAGACCTTCGATCGGTAATTGTACTTTACTTCATTATATTCGGGACGAAAACGTGAGTTGTTAAAAACTTTCTGTCCTCGGAGGGCAGAGAAATATTGAACATATTTTTTTTATGACTTTTGAATCGCTTGGTGAAGTTCACTAGCTCATCTAGAATTAATACTTGGGATTATCGTTGTATCCTGAACTCAGTGAACAGTTTTTGCATTCTGAACTCGAAAGAATCATCGCTGTTTTCTAACCTTATGTTGGTGTTGTGCAGTGATCTATAGTTCAATGCAAAGTAGATCTTTCGTCTAAAAAACCGACGTGAGTGATGCAAAATGCAAATATAGGTGCGTGCTTTATCAGATGATGGCGATCTCAGAGAGAGCAGGTACGTGTCTGATGACCGATGACGATCTCTAACGGGTCTGTTCTTTAAGTTAAAAGTTGATGATTTTCGATTTTTGTTATAGTACCTAACTTTCAAATGGAGTATTTTCTCAAAACGGGGTCTACAAGTTAAACGTTAAAAGCCCAACATCTGTACCAACCAAAATCGCAAGTACATATTTGTCTCTCCGTAATCTATACTGTAAACAGCTAAAATTCAAAATTTTCAATTAAAAATCATAAGTCGCAGCCGAAAAGAACAGGCCCCGTTGTATGATGTGAGAAATAGCTGGTGTTGACGGCGATCTCAAGGGAAGTCAAGAGGCATGTTCGATGACAGTATGACACGGGATAAGAAAGCCACTTCGTTATTAATACGTGGACACAATCGATCGAAAACCCACTTGGTGTGCTGGCTTGGGCAGTTGGGCGTAGGGAACGACCTGATTTTGGACTTTCGTGTCCTTTCTTTTCGCTTTGTGTATCGAACAGTTGGACTTTCATGGCCTTTATCTGCAAAATTGCACACGAATTGGATTCTTTTGCAGGTAAGATCAAACTTTCCCAGCCTTCTTGTCTCCAAAGTGCGCACGACTTGGATTTTTTTGCTGCAAGTACGTAGGATCCAACTTTCCCAACCTTCCAAACTTGTCATGTTCCGTAGCGCTTTGGATAGTAGGGCGTGCTCGATTTCATATTTCGCCTTCCAAATAGTTTGAGGCCATAGAAACAAGTGGAAGACGGGACATGTTACAGATACGAAGTTTTTATCAGTGCAATGCAGGAATGTATGGCATCCTTCAGCTGAAGCTTAAATACATCATAGTAGTATGTTTGTATGATTATCATTTCAGGTGATTTGGTCTTTCTATCGAGTTCCCTGCTGATGGTTTTACTCCAGCATCAATAGCTACAAGATAATTTTGCTAGTGACATGCCCTAAAGACAATCATAAAGATGATTGTATCACTTCTATGTTTATGATCTTTTAAGTAAATGTTATTATGTTCCTTATATGAATTATTATTTATATAGGTTAGTAAGTATGTGATTTGTTGGTGAACCACTTTATTGTATGATGTTATTCTAAAAGATCCCTGATCGAATGTCACTGATTAGGATACTAGTGACTTCCAGCACATGTATTGATTGATAACTATATTTTACCGGTCGTAGATATAGAGATGTCAAATCAATAATATGGACATATATTAGAGAATATGGTGTTGAATCGACCCATCTTAAGACACTATTGAGATTGTTATGTCATTAGTGTCATCAGTTAATCTCAAACAATTATGATGTATAATTCTTGTATTTGAGATCAACATAATTTTCTATACGTGTAATAGTACACTTAAGGGGTTGTTAAACACTACTCTATAACTAAGTAATTATAAAGACAGCTTTCAAATATAATATGAAACATGCGGAGTAATATGACTGGTCATATATGGAATTTGTCCTTCATAACAGGAGAGATATCTCTGGACTCCTTCATGTGGTTGGATAAAGAAAGTGTATGGCCATGCCACAAGTGGTCGAAGAGTCGATCACATGAAGTTATCTATCACTAGATCGAAAAAAGATTGAAAAGTCTATGGTTGACAGATTTTTCACTTGGAGTTCGATCGGATATCGTGCGGCAAAAAGAAGAATACGCAAACAGGTTGATAGGTCCAACCGGATATAGACTGGTAGTATGAGTATACTGACTGGTCATAACTTGGTCGAACATATTACAAACTGACATGCGAACTGGTCGTATGGGGATACGAACTGGCCGTGACCATATACAATCTAGTTGCAAGGAGTTATGAGCTGATCGTGAGTGACCAAGACCTGATTGCAGATCATATTGCATAAGATTCATCTAGATTAATCTTTGTGTGTATTTAGGAATTGATATGTCATATTAGGAGCTGCTACCGGCCAGTGATCGAAAAGGTGTTCTCGAGTTACAACCAAGTGTATATAAACCTACAAGGTCACATACTTAACAGGTTAGAACAATAAGGATTTAGTATTCTGAATGATAGACTCTGAGTGGGATATGACCTCTACTCGTATTGGATAAGAATCCGATTAAAGCCTCTTTGAGTTAGATATGATATCTAATCGTATTAGATAAAAATCCGATTGGAGGCTATATATTAAAAGAGGCTTGGGGCTTATGATAGATTAGAGGAAATCCCAAGACATACCTATTGAAACTCTAACTGCCACCTCTTTAAATCTCTATTGTGCATGCTGGTGCTAGCACACCGGTGCATGACGTTCCATTCTTGGACATGTGGACTTCGGTAGAAACGTTGTTGCTACTACGGTGCTGGTCGGAACGATCACGAGGAGATGGTTGACTCGTGAAGATCGACTACACTCGTGGATGATCGACTACTTCCACTACATCGACACGTGCAATGTTACTCTACTTCTATTGTATTACGCATTTAGTGATAACAATCTATGATCTCTTACTCGTATAACTTTCTAGTTTACGTGTCTCAACAAATTTCCCTTCAGAAAATAACAACTGAACAGGATGATGAGCCTATGACTGACAAAATTCACATATATTTTACATTCTTTGAAAGAAACCACACCACACATGATGGCAAATAATACATTACCCAAAATAAAAGACAAAACGGAACTGCTCGCGACTCAGGCTCCCTCTGTCTTCCACACCACGAAAGGGCCTTTCCTCTTGTGATCACACGGTCGAACCTTGCTCATTGCTCGCCCCATCATCGCCATTGCCGTAATGCTTGGGAACCGAGCTTCAGGTTCTTCGGATGCAATCTCAGGCTTTGCTGCTTGCTTTCTCTGATCTGAATCTTCATGGGAAACAGGAGTCGTACCACCCTGGCACCATCTTCCTAGCCAACAATTAACACTCTTTGCTGGAAGAGGAGATCTTTCTTGGATGCCTTGGAGTTTAATCCCTTCGTCCATATCACTCCTGCCGTGATTAGGTGCCATGCCAAATATTCTGCTTGTTTCTCCAACTGGACGACCGTCTCCAACTTTTGACCTCTTGGAACCAGGGACATGAGGATCTGCGATGTCAAGCTGCAGGCGCTTGATCCATCGATCACTTGGCTCAGTATGCGCTGGTGATTGAATTGCACTATTGGAAACTTGATTTCTCATTCTGCTCATTTGAAATAGTATGAGATCTAAGTCCATGCTTTCTGTTCCGGGCAGGCGGCATCCTTGCTTAGTAGCAATAGTTGCTTTGGAGGAAACATCTTGACGTTCATTCACATTACGGGATCCATTTTCTTTACTGTATCCTGACGCTACTTTCATGGACAGAGTTGCCAGCTGCTCAGATTTTGTTTTTTTTGCGCAATCCTTGTCCTGTAGTACATTTGTTGGTAATGCAGATATCAATAAAAAGTTAAGCTTCCCAATATGAATTAACTGCTACAGGCCGAAAACTAGAGATGACCGATAGCTTTAAAGAATTGCCATATGGAATAGCATGAAGTAACAGGCAAGCGAGCACACAAAGTGCAAAACGAGCTAGTCCAAGCAAGTACAATGATTTTAACAATAGAGCATACGCAGATATAACAATAGAGCACAAGAAGAAATATGTATTATATACATGACCAAAGTCCTAAAATATGGGAAGAAAAGTTGATGACGCAGAAAATTGCATGCAAGATAATAGTGTATTAATTTTTCAGGCAAGTTTGCATCAACATATATATTCATTTTCGTACAAATACTGCAAAAACAGTTTCAACTTTCAAGCAAAAACAGTTCGGCGTAATTCCTTTCTATGCTTAAGACAGGACGTAAGGGTGATCTTTAACACAAATACCTTTTGTACCAACGATGAAGCGATGCCTGCAGGAAGCCAGAACAAAAATGTGAGTGATACTACCATTAGGGGAGAAAAATTGACTACTTGTCTTTTTTTTGTTTCTCAATTTCAGGGAAAATCTTTATGCAGTTTTTGAAACATGGTATCATGCACTTTTAACAAATGGGGACGCCAGCTCCCGTAGTCACCTGATTCCTTCTCAGTTAGGAAAATTGTTACATGTATCGTTCAGCTGATACAGCATCCCCCCCCCCCGGGGGGGGGGGGGGTTGCATAACCAAGAAATACATTTTGACTCAAACAACCATGACAAGAGGCAAGTTTTTACTTTCATTGAGCGCTAAAGGATGCTGTTAGCTAATATTATATTAGCTCGGAGATTTTATCTCACCTGCTGAGGATTTTGACACATATTGTGTATCACTGTCCAATATTTCAGTTTTAGCTGAGGATTGGTTCTGTTCTCCAAATAAATGACTGCCAATATTTGTGCCATACATGTAAACTCCAAAACTACTAGATTTTCCTGAAGACAGTGAATGTTTTGGAAATGAACTTTGTGGTTTGGAAGGTATTGTTAGCATTTCAAACAAATAGGGACCTTTTTGTTTTCTAGAATCTGTAAATTTGTCCATTGGCTGTCTTTCATGGGTCACCGCATCACACTTACTATTTATCGTCAACATGTTTGCAGTTGGATCGGGTAGCTTGTAGGAGTCCATTACATTAGCTGCAGATTCCACTCTGTGTGTATTCAGATAATGGTGTTCATCAGATAACAAAGGACTTGCAACAACCCTGCCATGAGATTTTTCATCATCCTGCTTGCTCTTCTTGGAATAATTAATTGGTTCAGTCTCATACTCTTTACCATGTGCTGGCGCACCAAACACAATTCCTGCAGCATCTTGTTGTTTATGGAGTCCAGCAGGTGTTCGTGACTTCTGATTCTGAGAGGCACCTCCAACAATTTGGCCCTTGTTTTCTGAAAACTTGAACTTCTTTTCACTAGATCTGCAGGGTGGATCCTGATTGGGGTTTGCAAAATAGTGGCTTGTATGCTGCTCATCCATTAGACAATCTGACGATGAGTGGCTGTCATCCTTGCAGCAAGAACATGACATTGTACTTGGTAAATGGCCTTTTAATTTTTTCCCTGAAGGATCAGAACTGAGACCGGTAGGATCTTCTAGGCAAGATATGATGCCTCCTGCAGGTTTGCACTGATCCATGACGTCATCAGTTATTCGATGAGACTGCAGCTCATATTCCTGAGACGAGAATGCCATCAAGTTGGATGTAGCCATGTTTAACTTCACAGTTTGTTGTGGCACAAAAAGATCATTGGACATAGTACCAGCTGCAGACCTTCGTTTTGGGTTGAGGATACTGTTAATTTTTTGGTTGATTGCCAACATTGGAAAATGGCTCCACTCTGAATTAAGATTGTCTGAGTTCACAAGTTTCTGAAAATCCAGTGACAACTCTGAATGCCTGCGAATGGAAAATGTTTTTGATACTACTGTCTTAGCATATAAATTCACATCTTTCTGCATCTGCATCATAGAACTTTGAAAAGACCCATCTTCCTGTTCAATTTTGTTTTGCTCCGCTTCTTGGCAAGCACTAAGTGCCACACCGCACATATTAGAATTTAACTGCTGTGCATGCTCCACGGAAGCTCTTTCATGGTTTACTCCTACCATTAGCCTTTCAGCCACTCTAGATTTCATAAGCTCAAAAAGTGAAGTCCCAGAATCTTTTGTACAACTGCCATTGTTGGCATCCTCCAAAGGATTACAGCTCTTGCCATCTTGGGGTTCTGCACTGTTGCTTGCTTTGGACCAGTGTGCCATCCACCTGGAATGCTTCTGGTGAGACGACTCTCCAGGATCTCTTTTGCTCAAAAGAACTTGAAAGTCCTCTTTCTCATTGTGTCTATTCCCAGCACAATCTGACATGATTGAGGTACAAGGTATAGAATCAAGTTTGCCCCTTTTTTTCACAAGCTTACACGACTAGTTTCAAAAGCTTCTGTCAAAGATGCAAGAAAATAAATATAAATATACAATTTCACACGCTGAGCTTCTAAGTAAGTCTTAAGTCTTGACAAAAAAAAATGATATACACATCAGTAATCAACTAAACATAAAATGGGATCAAAGTGCCATTGCTATTATGTTAATTTCCATATCTGAAAAATAAAGTATAAGAAAAAACATTCTGACCATAGAAAGGGCAACAGGAACAGCATCAGTTCGGTAGAATATATACTATTGTTGTCCCTTCTTGTTCCCTACCTCCTCCTCTGAGCCCCCACCTCCTCCCCGACGTGTCCACCCTGGACCCGTTGGTTCCCCACCGGCGCCACACTCCCGCGGTCGCCGGCCACATGCCACTCTCTCGTTATCCAGGCGGCCCTCCCTGATGGCGTCCACCTCCAACGCTGGTCGCACTAAAGGCCAACCATGGCAAGATCAAAGCCCCTCATCTTCCTTCCACAACCCAGTTCTTGAACAGAGGATAGGATCAACCTCTTACTTGGAGGTGGTCGTTGCTGGGGCTTCGGCGTCAACCTCTGGATGATTTGGCGTGAATGCAACGGCCGAGTCTTCGACAAAAGAAAGAGACTATTCTAGCTATCCTGGACAAGTTAAAGCAAGAGATAATATGCTGGCGATGGGCTAGGGTGGATGGGGAAAATTGCACATGTACCCCATAGTTAGTAGGCACTTGTAGATTTATCCCACACTTAAGTAACCTTGTAATTTTACCCCATACTTGACATGCCCTCTTATTATTTTGCCCCATTGCCCATTTAGCTCCTATTTTAATTTCGTTTTTCATTTTTTGGGGCTGCAAAATTTCGTTTTACAAAGTTGTCCATTAAATGCCTAAAACATTCTCTTTGCTCGGCCTGTGGAAAAATATTTTTTACTGCATTTTTCCTGCCCCAAAAAGTGAAAAACGAAATTAAAATAGCAGCTAAATGGGCAATGGGGCAAAATAATAAGGGGGCATGTCAAGTATGGGGCAAAATTACAAGACCACTTAAGTGTAGGGCAAATTTACAAGTACCTATTAACTATAAGGTGCATGTACAATTTCTCCGAGTGGATGTGCTACCGCCCCATCATGACAGCCACAATTATCTCTTCATAGACCCTCTTCTCTCTTCTTGTGTTTTCTATTTCTCCAGCCCCGGACCAGTAGGCTTCCTAATGTTTGTAACTTTACTTCCTTTTAATGAAATGACGTGCAATCCTTTTGCATGTTCCTCAAAAAAAAAAAGTTCGGCAGAATATGCATAGACAATTCATCCAAATGGGAAAAAATATTTTAAAAATTAACAACAACTAATTTATTTTTACGGATAGTATGTATGTACGTACGTATAATAACAGCTGATGCTTGGTTCAAAACTCTCAGGAAAAAAGAGAAATATTCTAGAAATTCTTACAAAAAGGGAAAACATGTAGCATTCAATTTCGTGGACCCTAACTATGACTTATCCACCAACATTGGATATTATGTGTGACATATTTAAAAACAAAAGATAAGAAAGGGTCCTAAACTATAAAAACAATTCTCATTAAGATATACTCCAAGTCCCTATTGAGTCGCAAAAACTTAGGAGGGCTAACACCAGTTAAGAAGAGCAACCCAACCAGAACCACGTATTGTAATCTCAAAAGGGTGATTTAAACTGGCAAAAGCACCATTAGCTAACCCAGTCTCACATGTTGTTCCTATATCCAAATACTACTACCAAAATAAGGAAGGAGCAGTGGTAGAGAAGTTACACTTCCAAATCCATTCCAATAGAATTATATGCATATAGTAGTTGGCCACCAGAAAAACCATAGATCAGCACCCAACAAGAAGCCATGAGAATGTTCCTTGACTTCCTTTGTTGGGGGAGTGGCCACAACCTTCACCAAGTCGGCCCATTACACCAGTGGGTCAGCCGTGTTAGATACCTGCCTTATGCGTGATATGGGCCCTGCCTTGTGGCAGCTGGACTCTTCTTTGGTTGATTAGAGATAGGAGAGGAGATCTTGTTCGGTTCTGTTTCTATAAACCTTCCTAAGATCTCCTCACCTCTGTATATATATATATGTACCCTTATATCTCAATCAATCATCCATTGTTCCACGCAATATCAATTGCTTACATGGTATCAGACGTCTGGGTATCCCCCGACTCCTTTTTTCTCCGCCCAGCGCGCCTCCTCAGGTGCTGCTTCTCGCGAGTCAATCCCAATCTTCCTTCCGCTGCCTAAGCGCGCCGCCGCCGGCGCTGCTTCTCGCGTGCGCCTCCCGTGCCGCACCCTACACCGACCGCTTCGCCTCCGGTCGTCCCTGCCTAGCGATCCCTCGCTGCTCTGCTCCGATCTATCATGGACGGAACTCCCCCCTCCTCCCCATCTGCCGCTTTGGCTGCTGCCGCCGCCAAAGCTCCTCTTACCGGCGACACCGACGACCGCGTTGAGCGCCTCCGTCAAGCCCAGGCGATTCGCGAGGCGGCACTCGCCCGCGCCCTTGAGGCTGAGCGAGAGGCGGCCGCCGCGGCCCAGGAGCGCGACAACGCGGCCGCCCGCGCTCGTGACGCCCTTGCTCGCGCGGCTCGTGCGCGCGCCGCCACTGCACCTCCTCCCCAAGACGACGACGACGGCGCATCTCATATCTCCGGCAACGGTCCCCCACGCAACATTCATGACGCCATGCTCCTCCATGAAGCCGCTGATGTCCTCAATCTCCACGCACAAGCCGTTGCCGTGCAGAACATCCGCTCTCTCGTCCCGCTCGTCCTCGACCTCAAGTCCAGCAACTACACCCGCTGGCGCGAGGCCTTCCTCCTCACGGTGGGCAAATTTTCCCTGCAGGACCATGTCCTCTCCGACATCCATGCCCCTGATCATCCTGATTGGGCACGTATGGATTGCGTGGTTCGCTCCTGGATCTTCGGTACCATCTCCACCGACCTCGTCGACACTGTGATGGTCCGCGGTGCTACTGCCCGTGCTACTTGGCTGGCTGTCGAAACCCAGTTTCTTGGCAACCGGGAAACTCGGGCCCTCTACCTCGACGTCGAGTTTCGTAACTTCGTCCAGGGGGACCTCTCCATCACCGAGTATTGCCAGCGCTTCAAATCCATGGCGGACGCCCTCGCTGACCTGGGTGAGTTTGTTTCGGATCGCACCCTTGTCCTCAACTTGCTCCGTGGTCTCAACGAGCGGTACGCCTCCATCGGTTTGCACCTCAAGCGTGGTCGCCCCTTTCCGACTTTTCTGGAGGCGCGTTCTGATCTACTCCTGGAGGAGCTCACCCTCGCCAACAAGTCTACCTCGGCCTCTGCCTTCACTGCCTCCACCAATGCCCCTCCACCACCGTCCCCTAGGCCTCCCTCGCCACAGCAGCCCTCTGGGTCCGGGGGCGTCAAACGCGGGAAGCACGGTGGCAAGCAACGCGGCTCCCAGACAGGTGGTCAGCCCTCCTCCGGCGGTTCTGGAGGTGGCTCCAAGGCAGGCGGCACCGGGGGCGGTCCGTGGCCCAGCTTCTACAATCCATGGTCTGGCTCCATTCAGATGTGGCCTGGATTACGTCCTCCCCTGGCGCCTCTTCCCCAGGTTCGTCCTCCTCCTCCGGTGCAGCAGCATTCTCCGCCCCTGATCCAACACCAACCGCATGCCATGCTTGCTGGAGCACAGGGCCAGCCGACGGCTCCTCCTCCTCATGGGTATTACAATCCGATGGTCGGTCTCCCCTCTTGGGACCAGCACTCCCTGGCGAACTCCTTCCACACCATGACGCTGCACCAGCCACCTCAGACCGAGTGGTACTTAGATTCTGGCGCCACCAATCACATGACATCTGATGCCGGTATGCTCACTCGTTCTTTTTCTCCACAACATCCTTTTCCATCATCTATTGTTGTCGGCAATGGGCATTTGCTTCCCGTTGTTTCCACCGGCTCTGCAGACCTTGCTCCTTCGCTTCATCTTAATAACGTCCTTGTTTCCCCTAGCCTTATTAAGAATCTTGTTTCTGTTCGCCAATTTACAACTGACAACAATTGCTCTATGGAATTTGATCCCTCCAGTTGCTCTGTGAAGGATCTTTCATCTCGGAGGGAGATCGTCAGGTGCAATAGCTCCGGACCCCTGTATCCGTTGCATCTTCCGGCTTCAGCTTTCCTTGCCACCACCACCTCCCTTTGGCACTGGCGTCTTGGGCATCCTGGTCATGAAGTCTTGTCTAAGCTAGCACAGTCTTCTGCCATCCCTTGTACCAAGAGTGCTAGTGACACTCTCTGTCAATCTGTCATGCATGTCAGTTAGGTCGTCACACTCGTCTACCCTTTCATGTGTCGTCATCACGTGCTACTCATAATTTTCAGTTAATACATTGTGATCTCTAGACATCCCCTGTTGCTAGCATTTCTGGTTACAAATATTATCTGGTTATTCTTGATGACTGTTCCCCCTTTCTTTGGACGTTTCCGCTACGGCTCAAATCTGACACTTTTCTCACCTTGTCTAACTTTTTCTCCTACGTCGCTACGCAGTTTGGCACAACCATCCAAGGAGTTCAGTGCGACAACGGCCGCGAGTTTGACAACTCTAGCGCCCGCTCGTTCTTCCTTTCCCGTGGCGTCCATCTCCGTCTATCTTGTCCCTACACTTCGCCTCAGAACGGCAAAGCTGAACGTATCATTCGCACCATCAACAATGCGGTTCATTCACTTCTGTTCCAGACTAGCATTCCACCTCCTTATTGGGTCGAAGCTCTTAGCACTGCAACGCATCTCCTTAATATCCTACCAACCAAAACGCTGGCTTTTTCCACACCCTACTTCGCCCTGTTTGGCACTCCACCTTCATATGACCACCTTCGCGTTTTTGGTTGCAAGTGCTATCCCAATACTTCCGCCACCACCCCCCACAAACTCGCTCCTCGCTCGACTCTTTGTGTCTTCCTTGGCTACTCAGCTCACCATAAAGGATACCGATGTCTTGATATTCATAGCAATCGCATCATCATATCTCGACATGTCGTCTTTGAGGAGACCTCCTTTCCCTTCGCTGAGAAGCCTTCCCTCCCTAGTCACGAGGACTTTGACTTCTTGGCAGATTTTACTAACCCTGTGCCAGCTCCCATTGGACCGTCACTTTCCCTCTTACCTGCAGGTCCATGTGTCGCTTCCACTACTGCTCCCCAACAGCCGCCTCCGGCTACTCCCCTGGCTTCCGCAACACCGACCGCTCCACAGCCGGTTCGGGTTGCCCAGTCGGGCACGAGCGGCCCGGCCGCTCCTCAGCCTCCGGTCCCTAGTGGCCTCCAGTCGCTAGCTAGGGCTCCCCTGCAGTCCGCCATGGGGGTTTAGCAGCCCAGCACGGCTGGCCAGGCGTCCCCCTCGGCCCCGGCGACCAACCGCCTGACGACGCTTTCCCTCCTCACGTCCGGGACATCCGCTTCGTCTACTCTCGCCGCTCGGTTCCGCAGATATCACCGGCTGCTGTCCCGGCTGCTACTGCCTCAACTCGGCTGCCTCCTAGGGCAGTTCCTGCTCCTCCTGTGACCAACCAGCATGCCATGACCACTCGTGGCAAACTTGGTTTCCGACAGCCCACACTTTATCATGCAACGCAACTGTCACCCGTTCCTCGGAGCTACCGCGCCGCTCTAGCTGATTCCAATTGGCACGCTGCCATGCAAGAAGAATTCTCTGCCCTCCTTGCCAACCACACATGGGATCTCGTCCCTCGGCCGTTTCGGGCAAATTTGGTAACAGGAAAGTGGGTGTTCAAGCACAAGTTCAACGCAGACGGGTCACTTGAGCGCTACAAAGCACGCTGGGTGCTCCGCGGCTTCACTCAGCGCCCTGGGATCGACTTTGACGAGACCTTTAGTCCCGTTGTGAAGCCAGCCACCGTGCGCACAGTGCTCTCTCTGGCCCTTTCTCGCAGTTGGCCTATTCATCAGCTCGATGTGAAGAATGCTTTCCTTCATGGGACTTTGACCGAGACAGTTTATTGCTCCCAGCCTGCTGGTTTTGAGGATCCCGCTCATCCTGATCACGTGTGTCGCCTGAATCGGTCTCTTTACGGGCTCAAACAGGCACCTCGTGCTTGGTACAGTCGCTTCGCCACTCATTTACTTCAGCTTGGATTTGTGGAAGCTAAGTCAGATACATCTCTATTCGTCTATCATCGTGGTGGTGACATCGTTTATCTCCTGCTTTATGTGGACGACATTGTTCTCATGGCTTCCTCTTCTGAGTTGCTTCGTCGCACCATCGTAGCCCTTCAGCGGGAATTTTCCATGAAGGACCTTGGTGAGATTCATCACTTTTTGGGGATGCATGTTCAGCGCACAGCTACTGGTCTTCTTCTTTCCCAGTGCCAGTACATGCTTGCGATTTTGGATCGTGCTGGTATGACAGATTGCAAGCCTTGTTCCACACCAGTCGACCTGAGTCCGAAGCTTTCTGCCGACGCTGGTGCCCCTGTTTCCAACCCCACTGATTATCGCAGTCTGGCTGGTGCTCTTCAGTACCTCACTTTCACCCGGCCCAATATCGCCTACGCTGTTCAGCAGGTTTGCCTTCACATGCACGATCCGCGAGAACCGCACCTTGCGGCTCTTAAGCGCATCCTCCGTTACGTTCACGGCACTCTACATATGGGTTTGATCATTCGGCCTTCTTCTCAGTCTGATCTGGTGGTCTACTCCGATGCTGATTGGGCTGGATGTCCCGACACACGCAAGTCCACCTCGGGCTACGCTGTGTTCCTCGGCGATAATCTAGTCTCCTGGTCGTCCAAACGCCAGCACACCGTCTCGCGTTCCAGTGCAGAGGCTGAATATTGAGCTGTTGCAAATGCCGTTGCTGAAGCCACTTGGTTGCACCAACTCCTATTTGAGCTGCATAGTCCTCTGCGCCGAGCTACCTTGGTATACTGCGACAACGTCAGTGCGATCTACATGTCCTCCAACCCTGTCCAGCATCAGCGCACTAAGCATGTGGAGATCAATCTCCATTTCGTTCGTGAGCGCGTTGCCCTCGGTGACGTTCGGGTTCTCCATGTTCCCACATCTTCACAGTTTGCTGATGTCTTCACCAAGGGTCTGCCTTCTACCGTCTTCACCGAGTTCAGGTCCAGTCTGAACGTTCGATCTATCGACGATCCGACTACGGGGGCGTGTTAGACAGATACCTACCTTATGCGTGATATGGGCCCTGCCTTGTGGCAGCCGGACTCTTCTTTGGTTGATTAGAGATAGGAGAGGAGATCTTGTTCGGTTCTGTTTCTATAAACCTTCCTAAGATCTCCTCACCTCTGTATGTATGTATGTATGTATGTATGTATATATATATATATATATATATATATATATATATATATATATATATATATATATATATATATATATATATATATATGAAAAATACTTTTTACACCCAGGTGTAATTACTCCCACCTCTAATATACCACCTAAACAAACTTAAAATACTCCTTTATCACTTTAGGTATACTCATATACTAATTATAAGATACTCTAATGTGAACCACACGAAAAAATTGCAAGGGAGTCCATAATTTTTAGCGTATTTTGTAAATACCTTTATATACGTACATAAAAAGGAGTATGTTGAAAAAATGTACATACCACCTCTGAAAAATTATTCATACCACCTATATAGTCTTAAATACTTATATACTACATGTACATACTCCTCGTTACGCGAGATACTCTCTATGTTGTGAGATACGACATCCGGGAGTAGAAAAGAGGCTTCCTATATATATATATATATATATATATATATATATATATATATATATATATATATATATATATATATATATATATATATATATATATATATATATATATGTGTGTGTGTGTGTGTGTGTGTGTGTGTGTGTGTGTGTGTGTGTGTGTGTGCCCTTATATCTCAATCAATCATCCATTGTTCCACGCAATATCAATTGCTTACAAGCCGGTTGGCCCGACAGGGACTATAGGTCGGAAAATGGTATGTTTGTCTCTATAAGTATAGACCTAGATAAAAGTATTTATGTAACTCCAAATGGGAGAAATGACATATTTGCCCTTGTAAGTACAGACCCAGGTAGAAATATTTATGTAATAAACCCCCTGGCTATAAATATGTGCCTTATAGCGTCATAGAAACAGGGGGCTCTTTTTCAAACTAATCTAAATAGCACAGACTTCTATCACGGTCTCCATGGTTTGTAAGGCTTTGGACAGCTCCTGTGTGGTCTTCTCGTAGTCTCTTTATTTATTGTTTGGTCTGTAACTACAACATCCTTCTTATGTGAGGCAAGAAAGTTTCCCCTGGTACTAACCTGATAGATATGATCAGGTACCAAAAGTCCAAAAGGCCAAGAAAGGAAAGTTTGTCCTGACAGGCTGACACTAAACTGGTAAGTTTGTCCTGATTGTTCATATGAAGAGAGCAAGAATATGATGGTATAGCAGATATATTTCAGGGCCGATTATACCATGGTGACCGTTTCCAAAATCTATATATACTATGGTCTTACTTTTTAAAAAATACTATGGTGAACTTGGCATTTCTGAGATGAAGGTTCATAGTTCGGTACTTCGGTTGGTGAACTTGGCATTTCTGAGATGAAGGTTCATAGTTCGGTTGGCTGTAGCCTGTGGGCGTGTGGCAAACTTTATCGACGTGGTACCTCATGATGTACTGTGTGTCAATGTGCCTAAGCCTGAAACGGAATTTCATGATTTCAGCCGTAACTGTACTGCACCTGTGACATGAGAGCTATGGAGATTGATTCTTTAAGGTGCAGCAGTGGAGTAACAATCATTCTGAAAAGCTTGCCGTACGCGAGATAACACGAGGAAAAGTGTGTAAAATCAGAAGAGTGGGCTCAGAATCCAGAATTCAAGCAACGTTGGGGAATGTACGGAAGGAGTGTTTCAGCACAAAGAGTTCAGCAGTAGCTCTTACTTGGTACGTGACCTCCTCCTCGTACATATTCTTCAGAGAACAGCAAGGGCCGTTTTAAGCAGATTTATCAGGCTAATGTAACAATGACCACAGAATTCTTGAGACTGACCACACAAATCAAGCAGATCTAACATGCACAGAACAAGTAACGATTCAACTTTCAACAGAGGTAAAAGTCGTCACGAATTTAATTACCTTACCTTGCACACGCATGTGTTCTGCACATCCCAGAGTTTTAGTTGGATCAGAATTGGAAGACAGCAAGTTAACGACCACTCCGCCCCTGCAAAACCAAACAACGCAAGAAAAAACCGATCAAGAACCTCAAAACCAACAAAAAGCCAAGAGTTTGATCGCAACTTCGTGCTCCAAATTGCCCACAAGAAGCCGGGAAACCTCACCAAAGACATGGCCAAAGCAAGCGGCACTCACCCAATCGGCGCCGCAGCGAGGACGACAGCCAAGGCGCAAATGGATCAAAGAACCCGCGCCCACTCCTCCCTATCTTCCCTCCCCAGCATCCTGCGTGAGGGAATATATAATCTGTGGGCGACAAGAAGACACGCGCCACAAACGACTTCTCAGCACCTCTCGCCAACCACCGCCACAACAGTACGGGCGCTACAGCGAGCAGTATGGTAGTATCCTGCCTCACCGCGCGCGGTGAAACACCGCGGAAGCAGTGGAGTTGTTCAGAGCTTTGGTACTACTGGGAGGCATTAAAGCCACGCCGGACCGAGCAGGTGGTGGTGGCTGTGAGGGAGGGATCTGAGGAGAACGGAGGGAGGTGAGGGGAGAAACGGGGAAACAGGGAAAAGCGAAGGCGACGCTGACACGGCGGCCTAGGTAAGACAAGGCCGGGGTGTGGCAACACGGCCGACGGTGTTGGCTGGCAGCGGCGGTGGGCGGTAGCTATGGGTGGCTGTCGCACATGCCGACGTGGTTCGGTTGTACGGGGGCACGGCTGAATTCCGTTTCATGCATGGCTCTGTTAGCGTGTGTAGCGGGATGTGGTTCGGTTGGGTGATTGAACGGTCACAGATGGCATTCTCACTAACTGCATGTTTGATTGTTAAGTCATGTTTACAGCACTTGAATTTCACATATAGTTCAATTTATATAAAAATCTAAAAAAATTCTCACGTTGCAATCAGAGACTTAATTTTATGTAAATATTTCATTGTGATACATAGGTCATTACTCATTAGGGCACTCCCTGTCCCCTATATCTGAAGACATATCAATAACCATTCATGTCATCTGAATAAAGCTGTAGATATGACATCTCCAGCCAATTGTTTCTATTAGCATTAATTCTCTAGCCCACACATTAAACATCCTTAAGTGTAATTAAATATAATTCTCCTCTCGTAAGTTTTTCGTCCTCCTCATTTCAACTTGAGTTTCTGGTTTCTGACTTATTTTTCACTATCTATAAATTTCATCCTTTTTTATTTTTTGGCTTTTTTGAGTTTTTCCCGGTTCTTTTTTCCGTATTCGTTTGCGTTGTCTATGATGAGCTAACATATTTTTTCTATTTTTATTTTTTAAAAATTTAATTAAGCTAAATAAGCATCTTCAGCTATAGTGTAATTTCAGTCAGCTACAGTACAATATCAGTCATAAGCCATTTTTTTGTCAGCCCAATCGAGTAGGGCTTTGTTATATCTTAATGCTTGATTTGCTTTGTTTTCACATCTAAGTTGTATCTCATACAAGATAGTACAAGCATTTCTCTCTCTTATCTAATTATCCTTCCACGTCAGCCTATGCTACTCCAATTGGCAAGGTTACTACCCATTGCTCCCACTGACATGACGGGAGATACAGTGTCCTTGGGTTGGAAACATGACAGAGCCTAAAAAGTTTGCCAATTTGCAACTGTAACTGCAACTACGCACTTCACATCTTTCTACAAAAGCACCGATTGATCAGGGCAAAAATGGACATAATTAGTGAGCTTTTGCTTCAAAAAGATTATATTCAAAGCAGTTAATATATTCAAAATTAACACAGTAATTCTTAAAATATCAAAATAAAACTGCACCAAACTGAGCCTTAAAAGTACTGACACGACAATTGACACAGTGCCTTTCGGCGACCGGAAAAGGTCGCCTGTGTTACAAACTGCAACCGTGCAACTTTGTGCTAGCTTCCGGCTACAAAAGCAGGAATGGGGCTTCCCTATTCCCCTATCCCTGTTCCCCTCCCTATTCCCTCAATCTAAACCACTCAAATCTCATCCAATGGCTAGTTTTTTTATATATTTTCACCATTTTCTCATCCATCATAAATAATAAAAAAATACAGAAAAAATAAAATTTATTTTTTATTATAATTTTTTACAGAAATTATAATTTTATTTTTTTCTTAAAAAATTATAATAAAAAATAAATTTTATTTTTTCTGTATTTTTTTATTATTTATGATGGATAGGCAAATGGTGAAAATATATAAAAAAAACTAACCATTGAATGAAATGTAAGTGGTTTAGATTGAGAGAATAGGGAAAGAAATAGGGAGAGGGGGATAGAGAAGCCCCATTCCATCCGAAAGCAGCAGCTGGACCAGTGCGAAGAAAAGATAGCACTTGTACTCTTAGTACGATGAAGGATGACCGGTTCTCTGAACTGTGAGTTGCCAATAGCACTAGTAATCAGCAGTAAACACATTATGGGCTATGACGTGAGTGAAGTTAACAACAGCAGTCGTACTCCTACTCCACGTGAAGCACTAGCGAAGCGAAGCACATGATCGAGCTTTGTCTGATAACTATCTTTTAAATAAAATGTTATTACAAAACAAGTCTATAAATTAATTGTAATACATATTATTTAGATTTTATTTATATATAAATATCTATCTTCATATTCTCTTTTATAAATAATCAGAATTAAAAATTTTAGCAAAAAATTATAAACCACAGTTCAGATAATCGAACCCGGCCCGGGAGGATGGGTTTACTAGCACGCCCCTGACCCGATTATCGAGAGCATCTGCATCTCATGATCATCTGCGTCGTCGACTAAGGGCATCTCCAATGGTCTGAGTCAGCTAGCTATATGCATGTACACATCAGTATATATCCTATGTGGAGGAAAAAGAGTACGCAAAAAAAAAACCGAGCCAGCTCTTCGTAGGGCATCTCCAATGGTCTGAGTCAGCTAGCTATATACATGTACACATCAGCATATATCCTATGTGGAGGAAAGAGAGTATGCAAAAAAAATCGAGCCAGCTCTTCCTTAAGCACTAGTCTATAACGCCAAACGAGGCAGCGTCTATAAATTCTGTGTGTGCATGTAAGCATCAAATAGTTATCCTTAGAGCAAGTTTAATAGTATAGATAGCTGCTACCTTCAATACATTTCCATGTCATCAAAAGGTAAGATGCAGCCAATTCATACAATAAGCTGGCTATAAGTTGTCTCTACAAGAGCTCTCAATCATTTAATACATACATGGGTATTGGTTATTTAATACATGCATGGTATAGCAGTTAGTTCTATTGGTACATGCATGGATAACGCCTCTTTTCCTGTGCTATAGTCTGACTCTTGCATGGGAGCCGGCTTGGCTCTCTCTCTCTCTCCTTTTCTTTCCCCTCCACATAGGACTATGCTGACATGGATTCCCTTATAGCTAGCACAGTCAACCTTATTAAACTTGCTCTTATAGATAGTTCTTTAGAATGCTAGCTTTAGTGTGTGCTATATGAATGATGTGGAAGTCTTATAGTTAGTTGCTAGCTATAACCATTGTAGATGCCCTTAGAGCAAGTTTAATAAGGCTGACTGTGCTAGTTATAAGGGAATCCATGTCAGCATAGTCCTATGTGGAGGGGAGAGAAAAGGAGAGAGAGCCAAGCCGGCTCCCATGCAAGAGTCAGGCTATAGCACAGGAAAAGAGGTGTTATCCATGCATGTACCAATAGAACTAACTGCTATACTCATGCATGTATTAAATGACCAATACCCATGTATGTATTAAATGATTGAGAGCTCTTGTAGAGACAACTAGCCAGCTTATTGTATGAGTTGGCTGCATCTTACCTTTTGATGATATGGAAATGTATTGGAGGTAGTAGCTATCTATACTATTAAACTTGCTCTTAAGCACTAGTCTATAACGCCAAACGAGACAGCCTCTATAAATTCTGTGTGTGCATGTAAGCATCAAATAGCTATCCTTATATATAGTTCTTTAGAATGCTAGCTTTAGTGTGTATTATATAAATAATATGAAGGTCTTATAATTAGTTGCTAGTTAGAACCATTGGAGATACCCTAATTGATGTCTTCTCCCCGGAACCCAAGGCTTTCCAGTTGTTTGCATTTATCGCGACAATGGCGTCCCGGCTGATCGATCGACCACCTCTGCTCGTTCTCATCTGCTCACCGACGAGTATGTGGCTTGTCTCGGTTACACCGTAGCTGTCGCATCGATCGCGTTGTACGAATGTGTTTGTGTGGTGTATTCGTATCTGCATTTGTGTCGTCAGGAGGACAGTGATCACAATGTATGGAAACTGGCTGCAATCTACATCAAAACTGTACTTGGCTTAGGGCGTATTGGAAATACAAAAATTTTACAGAAGAAACAGACAAAATTTTACAGTAACCTGAAAATTCCTGTATCCCAAATGAAGTCTTGACCAGGTGTCCATGTGCCAGAGCTTACTAAAGAGTGCGACCACATACCACTTTGTGGCCTACAATCGAGCAGCGAAGCACGCGCTAGGCGCTACCATTAAATTGGAACACCAATATACGTGTCAGCTTGGCTGTGATCGTTTTGGCTTTAACTTTTAGCTTCCAGCTTATTTTTTACTATTCATAAATTTCATCTTTTTCTGAATTTTTGGCTTTTTGTTGAGCTTTTTTGCCGATTCTTTTTTCCCGTATTTGTTTGTATTATACGTAATGGGCTAACATATTTTTTAATTTTTTAAATTTAATTATGCTAAATAAACATCTGTCAGTTACAATGTTTTTTCAGTCAGCTACATTGCTTTTCAGCCATAAGCGATAAAAAAAAACCCAAATGATCACCGCCTAAATCTAGCTTAAATTGGTTAATTATGCTTTGAAAATAGTATGATGGGACACTTGAGTTCGTGTAGTACTAAGGTGCTGTTTGGCTCGGCTCTAGAGCCTGACTCCCCACCTAGAGCTTTTCGACCAAACACTTCGTTTTCGAAGCCAGCTTCTCGAGAGTCAAGAAGCCACAGGGGCTAGGAGAAGCAAAGGAAACGTGGTTTCGATGACCCCTATGTATTGTTTTTTAATGCGAGGATGTGGTTTGAAGATATTTACATGTATTTATTATTGACAATAGGTAAAGATAAGGGTAGATTTGTTTTTGGACCAAATGTTAGAGCTAGAGCTCCTAATTAGGCGAAACACCTCAAATTTTCGGTCGTCTAGCTTATCTAGAGCCAACTTCTTTCAAGATTACATTGTAGAGCCGAAAAACTAAAGTTCTGCTCGTTTCAGCTTGAGATTCTGGCTTCTGACATATTTTTTACTATTTATAATTTTTTTTAGCTTTTTGCCGGCTCTTTTTTTTCCGTATTCGTTTGTATTGTCCGTGATAGGCTAATCTGTTTTTTTTTCTATTTTTAAATTTAGTTAGACCAAATAAGTCACCATCAGTTATAGTGTAATTTTAGCTAGATACAATAAAATTTTAACCATAAACTATTTTTTCAACCCAATCGAGGGCACCTAAAACTTAAGCGTGGCGAGCAGGTCCTAGGTAGTGAAAAAAACGATAGGTGATCGAAGCCTAAAACAGTGAAATGGAATAGATGGACTTTGACGGGCTGTAGCCTCCCCTTGTGTGGCCCGAAGCTGATTCCCTAGGAATAATGCGCTCTCCGTACCGCACACTAGAGAGTGGCGCCACGGTGCACCTTGATTCGCCGTCAAGGCCTGAACGTCGCTTCTTGTGGCCGCACTTTGCGACGTGCCGACGTGAAGGCATCTCCCACTCTATTTTGTTGCTTATCAAACAGGACGAGCGAACGAGCAACGAATTCCATTCCACATCCCGTACAAATCGAAAATTCGAAACAAACCTATTGGGAAATTGTGCGTGCATCGACATCATCCTATACAGCATCACAAGCAAGTCAATTATGGCCCGCTCGTTTGGATTTAAGCTTCTGGCTTCCTACTTATTTTTCACTGTTTCTAAATTTTGACCTTTTCTGATTTTTTAAGCTTTTTTACCGGTTCTTTTTTCTCGTATTTGTTTGCATTATACGTGCTGAGCTAACCCGCTTTTTCTATTTTTTAAAAAATTTAAATTCAATTATGCCAAATAAGCCACCATCAACTACAGTGTAATTTCATCCAGCTACAATGAAAATTCAGCCATAAACCACAAAAAATAAGCCTAACTGAACATACTCATATATATCCTCCTCATTTTGTCTAACTACTCCCACCAATCTCCGCGAGATCCAATGGCCACTCCTGGCCAGTGAGGAACCCACAAATAAAATATAGCTAGGACAAAATCAAAAACATGAAACAAATAGTATTACCTAAAAACAAAGTAATTCATGATCAAACTACATTCAATCGTACTAATAAAGAGTATGTTCATTTTATGATGCGATTTTACCATAAGACATTGTCTAAAATATACATCAGAATATTAGATAGCAATATGGCATTCTTGCAATGTGCATATGAAAACATGTCAGAATTTGATAATAATATTCCAGTAAACAATGGATGGAGAAGCTTACATTAACATTTTGCGACACCTAATCCAATTGTTTACTGACTACCCTGCATGCATCAGATAATCCATGCTTCGTCACAAACATCATATCAGAAAGTTTCCACCTCTGTAAATCACCTAAGTTAGCATTGATAGAAGTGATAATGGTGAAACTTGAAATGGCACAGAAGGAATAGGTTTGCCTAAGTTTGCAATTTATGGCCATTGCATTAAAAATCTACAATTGCAAGAAAGAAAGAAAGAAAAACTAGCTGCTTGCGCCAAGTTAAAAAGCAAAGATGTACCTTCCATCTTATGTATAGATAGCCAATAGCTCCAACAACAAGAGCTGTTGTACCATAAGCAATTGGGCATGCAAAAGAAACAATTTTGCTAGTGTTGGTACAGAGAATAATCAAGTTAGTGTAAAATTACACAATAAGTAATTTAGCCACCAAATAATTTGTGAACCTAGGCTTTGATGCCAATTACTAGTAAGTTAAGTTAAAATAACAAGGGGACAACATCGAGAAAGTATTTTTTTTGATGTGTGATTTTCAGATGAAGGCCAGCACATAAAATACGGCACAATAGAAGGTAAAGAAGAAGACATGTTACTAGGTTATGAATATATGATATGGGGGAAATGAGTGACAAAGGTCGAAAAAGGAAGGATTGTGTCATTGTGAAGATTTCCTCCTAAACCAGAAACTGCCAATCCTATATATTAGCATTTACATCAACCTAAAGCAATGTTACGAGGAAGAAAACAGTTCTATTGTATATAAGTATCAAATGGATTTCTTCCACATGATCATGCCATCATAGAGAAGAAAGCTTTTACTCTGAATTAGAACATGCATGGCTGATTCTATAGTTTTCTGTTTAGACGGATATAAAATACTTCATTACTTAGGAAAATAATTTCTAATTTATATGGTACCATAAGGTAATTCACTGACATTTACATTTGATTGGCATACAGAAAGAAGATGCAAAGCTAGTGAGTGCTCTTGTAAAATGAAATCAAATATACAATGGAGCTTTATCTTAGCTATTATAGAAAACTCCAAAGCTCTTGGTTCCTATTTCGATCAGATTTTGGTAGCTAGGTGTAGGCTGAGCAGAGGATATGGAGAGGGAGGCCAGGAGGAAGTCGGAGGAGGCAGAGAGGAAGGTGGCCGAGGTGAAGGCGCCAGGAGAGGCTGGAGAGCTCAGTGGTGACGGAGGATAGCAAAATGAGTACTTGGCGCTAGATGAGGACGGGTGCTGAGCGAGGAGGGGTCTGGCCGGTGGCGGCCGCCCGAGCTCGCCCAAAGGATCGGTCCGCCCGTGCTCCTAGCCGATCGAGCATTCGTGCCACGAACCGGAAGCGAACGCGAAGAGCGCTTCAGGGCAGGCGGTAGAGGTCGGATGGCGGAAGCGCGGCCGTGGAGTTGAGGTACCTGAGCGTCTCGGCCCACCGGGCGGCGTCCTTGAGCATGTGAACGGCGATGGTGTCCGGGATGAAGTCGTGCCGGAAGCAGTTGGTCGGCGAGTCCCCCCTGTAGTTGTACATGCTCGGCGCGTTGTCGTAGCTGTTCTTGGCCTTGCCGGCCAGGTTCAGCCACCGCCCCGTCCACATGTCCTCCGGCCCCTCGCGGTCGCGCCGGCTCACCTCCGACGTCGCCACCCACTGCACCAGGTCCCACGACAGCGCGTACCCCTTCCCGGACATGAAGGGCGGGAACAGGTAGAAGTTTTCGCGGTCGCACGGCATCTCCAGCCCGTAGTACGCGTGCTCCCGCGCCTTGCCCCGGAGCGACCCCACCAGCGCCGCCAGCCGGAGGTACGTGTCGTCGCCGGCCTTCATCACGTAGTCGTACCGCCCATCGAACGCGCGCGTCACGGTAGACAAGAAGGTGTGCGTCTTGCCGTTGTCCATAATCTCGGCGCAGTCGAGCACGATGATGTCGCCGTAGCGCATGATCTCCAGCACCACGAGTACCGCGTCGTCCGGGGACGTCACGTTGCAGAAGACGAACCGCACGTCGACGCTGGCGGCGAGGGAAGGCTGCTCCCTGACCGGGAGCGAGTACACCGTCCGCAGCAGGTGCCGCCGCTCGTACTTGCCCGGTAGCGTCTGGATGCCGATGAGGACGCGCACGTCGTCGTCCGGCGCCTGTGCCGCCGTGGTGGTGGCAGCATTTGGGGGGGGGGGGGGGGGGGGGGCGCTGGCGACCTTGACCGGCGGTGTATCAAGAGCAGTGGCGTCCGTAGCCTCCGGAGAAGGACTGGATGCGGAGCTCGTTGGGGTGGACGACGAAAACGGTGAGCGCGAGGAAGCCGGCGCCGAGGACAAGGTGGGAGGCGGCTCCCAGGCCGAGCTGCTTGTGTAAGGCGGAAGACGACGACGACATGGCGATAGCAACCAACCAGGGTAGGGTAGGATTAGGTGTGCCTGGTGATGTACATACTGGTGCATGCATGTATAGAGGACGAATTACTGTGCTGCTGCTGCTGCTAGCGTATGACTATTTTCTTGCTACCATACAGGGATCAAAGCAAAATAATAACCGAGAAACCGTCACGACATAGCAAGTGAAGAAAACAACATTTACAAGTCGGCAATCAGGCACCAAGGGAGTCGCATGACTAAAGTAATATATCAAATGCAGTAGTCGACAAAAACATGGCGCAAAACAGATATTCTTCCATAGTACTGATAAGCTCATTAGCAAAGCTAAGCATAAATAGGAGTAAATCAAGCAGAAGATACGAGGCAGACAATATGCCTCAGAATAGTAAAAAACTTGACGGACATTACGATGTTTCAACAATCAAGACCCTAAGCCTTTCGACAGATTCATCATCTAGACTCCGTAGCTGAACCCTGAGATCTTATAGACCCTGATAGTTCCATCAGTGTATCCAGTGTAGAGCGTGCTTCCATCCGCGCTCCAGCTCAAGCTTGTGCAGTAAAGCATCTATACAAAAATGTACCAGTAGTAATCAATACTAAAAACCCATTTGAAGGACAAGCAATACTAATATACTATGTAAAGTTAACTATGAGTGTACAATTAATGAAAATACTAAAATATAAGATAGAATGGTTAAAAGAGCAATCCTCACTAACAAGGTTTTATATCGGTTGAAGAGGGCAAGTAAAATTATAACAAACAATCACTAAAGAGCTCTAAATAGAGTCCAGAGGATCCCTAACATGACGAACTAAGGCATCTTCAACTAATGAAGTCTGGTTGACGAAATAAAATGCATTGAGTAATATCTATAGATAAGGATATCTATCCTTAGACAATTCACTGTAGATCAACCAAGCATAAAGTTCAATACTAACATTACTGAGCAAAGTTAATAGATTACAGATATAATTAGGTTTAACACTAAAGAAAGGATTGAATTCACTGTAGATCAACCAAGCATAAAGTTCAATACTAACATTACTGAGCAAAGATAATAGATTACAGATATAAATAGGTTTAACACTAAAGAAAGGATTGAATTCACTGTAGATCAACCAAGCATAAAGCTCAGTACTAACATTACTGAGCAAAGATAATAGATTACAGATATAATTAGGTTTAACACTAAATAAAGGATTGAATAACTAGATACATGTCAACAGAATTAGCCATGTGAACCAAAAACGTTTTTTTAACCAGTGGAACTGCAAAACTTACATTGATAGTGCAAAGTAGGCACCCAACAAAATTACCTTACATTATAATATGCAAACTAGATTCTTACAAACACACGATCGTATGGTTGTATCAATTTGATGCACTAACAGCAATTCTGCATTCTACATGGTGTAATTAATGAAATGAAAGCTCTACTAACCACGAACTACATATTAACTAAGACAACACTACTACATAGCTAACAGCAAACATATTACAATTGAAGCAAATAGCACTAGTGCACTACACGGCACAAATCCACAAAACATCCAGCAATGCACCCTAATCAGACACCGCAACAGATCTAACAAGAATGCAAACAAGACAGGCAAAGGGTAGAGATATACCTGGTTCTTGGAGGCCTGGACTTCTGGCTTGAGGTCCTGCAAGATGTGCTTGGACTCCAGGTCCCAGATCTTGACAGATTCCTCTGTCGCCGCGCAGAGCCAGTAGCGGTTGGGCGAGAAGCAGAGGGAGTGGATGATGGCGCCGGCGTCCAGCGAGTAAAGCCTCTTCCCCTCAGTCAAGTCCCACAGCAGCGTGACACCGTCCTTCCCGCCGGAGGCGCACAGCGAGCCGTCGGGGCTCACGGCGACAGCACTGACATAGCCGCCGTGGCCGGTGAGCGTGCAGCGCAGCTTGCAGTTTGTAAGGTTCCAGGCCTTGACGCTGCGGTCCCAGGAGCCAGAGACAATGGTGGGCTGGAGGATGTTGGGGGAGAATCTGACGCAGGAAACCCACCCGTTGTGGCCCTCGCCGCCGCCAAGGTCGCCTCCGATGGTGTACTTGCACTCCCCGAGGGTGTTCCAGAGCTTGATGGTGCGGTCGCGGGACGCGGAGACGATCTGGCGGTTGTCGACGGAGAAGGCGACGGAGAGGACGTCCTTGTCGTGGCCGACGAAGCGGCGGGTGGTGACGCCGGTGGAGAGGTCCCAGAGGCGAAGCTCACCGTCCCAGGATCCGGAGAGCGCGAACTGGCCGTCAGAGCTGAGGACGACGTCCTGGACGAAGTGGGAGTGGCCGGTGAGGCGGCGGAAGGGAACGCCGTACTCGGTGGCGGCAGCGGGGTCGGCCGGGGCCGCGACGGGGTTGCTGAGATCCCACACCAGCACCGACTTGTCGCGGGAGGACGAGACGATGAAGGGCGAGTTGTCGATCGGGGCGGCGATCGCGGTCACCACGTCGTTGTGGCCGTGCATCGTGCCGACATGGGTGAGCGTCTCCTGCACGCCGGCCATGGTTGCCGTGGGGAGTTTGGGGCTGGGGAGCTGGGGCTCTCGGCGACAAGTGGTGGCGGCGGCGCAGGGGAAGGCCAGGAGATAAGGATGGAAGCGGAAGGTGGAGGTTTTTATAGTCTGGAAAGGCTGCGGCTAGGGTTTGCGGGATTAGAGATGTGGCGCTTGGATGGTCGATGGAATATCGTGACCGTTGGATGCAATCGGACGGTCAGAGTAATTGCCTTTGTTCTTGGCTAATTTTGAATGCTAATTTTGGGTTTCTAATTTTTCTGCGTCAATTCAAATTAACTGTTGCAGTACTTCAATAGGATGTATCGTATTTACCTTAAAATGTTACAGCGAAAGAAGTTTTGAAAAATGTGATGCAACATTTGCAGATAACTACGGTGAATTGATTGAGCTGTTTCGAATTCCAATTTCAAAATAAAAGCCCAGTCGCAAAACCCGCAGAGTCAGTTCGTAGCTTGTTCTCCCAGGTGGACTTATGGGCTGGAAAAGGCCAGGTCCATTAAACATCGTCCTGGTCTCCTTTTATCTGGCCTTGGTTGTTACAATCTCGTGCAACATGTGGAATACAAAGGCTAATGGTTGATGACTTTTTGCTAATAATTTTTATCTATATTTTCTAAGATGTTAGTGGATGGTAGAGATGCTGGTGTAAGCTATATACATGATTCTAGATTTAATAAGCCATTTAAAGGGTCCACTTCATGAAACCGCTTAGAGAAGTTATCGTTTTTTCTACTTCCGAATAAATCAAAACAAAAAACCACCTTAAAAGCCAAAAAAAACATTAATACACCTATCTATGCTGAAGTAGCATCTAGAAAATAAGAGGCCGTCGCACCAAGAGATTCCTCACGTTCGCTACAAGACATGGAAAACGTGTACGGAGGAGAGATTAGATATTCCTAAAAGCCATAGAAGCCTAATCCACCATCCAACACCTCCATGAATCAACTTCTCCACTCCAAATCATATAACAGATATTATGTCAGAAAAAAGAGTAACACAAGGCAGTTGAAGGAGGAGGAATCCTCATTTTTTGGATAATCCATATAAAAAAAATCAATGTCATGAATTATTGAGCTATTCAATTTGGCAGTAAAATATGGTTATAGTGCTAGTTTTCTTGAACAAGAGGGTCATGTAGAGGCTTAGGGCAAAATAGCATGACTTCAGGATGCGCATCTTTTCCCAGCAATTGTGGCCAAGCCAAGTGCTTTCTTGAGTTTTGCCCCAAAAGAATAACTTTCTTGAGCCAATAAGCAACATTTCGTTTGCTGTCAAATTTTGTCAATGCTTTGTTCTGTGTATATGCATGAACGATAAAAGCTGTTCAGAATAAGATGTTTCAGAAGCAAGCAAAGGCCAATAATAACGAAGGCACCTACTCCATCTCTTGCTTCTCTGTGTCACCCTCTTCGGTGTTTCAGATATCCAAATCCCGCCTTGCAAGCCTCCTCCTTTTTCTTGCAGCTTGCTGCATCTGCTCTTCTTTCCTCTTGGCCTTACTTAGCCTCTGCCTTTCTTTTCATCCTCTTATCTGTTGAGAAAGCTCATGCCTTAATTTTTCTGTTTCGGATTTTCGGTCGCAGGTAATGAGCCTTTCCGATATTCACTTTGCGTCAATTGAAGAGAATCACTAGGAGCAGTCAGCTCAACATGTTCAGAATTCAGATAAACATTTTACTTTCTTTCTCACAAAGTACCTTCATATTTGTGTGTCAACGGTGCATTCTGATTTGATCTTTTCTTATGCTTGTATGATCGTCTTGGCCTCTCAGGGATGGCGGACCATTTCGCGGTAATGGCGGGCCGGTTGCTGACGGAGTCGACTCTTCAGTATGCCGTTGATGAGGCCTCTGATGTCCCGTCTTCCACAAGGACTGCGCGTGATGAGGCCGTTCAGGATGGCATGCCAAAGAGTGGTGTCTTGGTAGAATGCAGAATCTGCCAAGAAGAGGATGATGAGGCCTACATGGAGACCCCTTGCTCCTGCAAGGGCAGCTTGAAGGTAAAACTTATCATCATGCTAATCCTACTTAGTTTCAGCAAATTTTTTCAGGGAAGAAGTTTTCAGCAATTTGAAACATTGTATTACCAAACACCTGTGATTAGGGGATGAAGAAATATTAATGCTGTATGGGCAGTCTATGTTCCCCAATTTTCCTTCTGCAGTACACTAACGTTTACACAACTGCAGCTCGCATAGGAATATAGGATGCCTTGGAGTTTAATTCCTCATGCTGTTAGCTTCAGGAAATCAATGGTTCCAACGTCATTACCATAATATATATTACACAGTGCAGTTCTGCCCCACATAATCTTTCTCCATTTCAGACCTCTCTAATCCAGAGCAGTGCTGTAAAAGGAGGTCCCATTTTTTTTCTACTTACTTGGATTAAACCGATGTTGTTTGCAGTATGCTCATCGCAAATGCATTCAGAGGTGGTGTGATGAGAAGGGAGACACCATATGTGAGATATGCTTACAGGTGAAATTCTCTGTAGTCGTCTAGTAATGATGACCCTTCAAATCAATTTGATATATAAAAATAAAGATTTCTGTTAAAAAAATATAAAAGAAAAGGAGGATAACAATACACTGTTGTCGACTGATTTATGGCTTGTATTTATGATGACAGCAATTTACACCGAACTACACTGCCCCTTCAAAGTTATTTCAACGTGGAAGAAACTCAATTTTCTTCAGGTGCTCGTAATGCTTTACCTGCCATCGCAAATAGTTTGAAAGAATCTGATCAGACATGGATCATATAATGTATGCTTTTCTGTTTCACAGAACTCCTGGTTACATTCAAGCACAGGACATGCAGACCACAGATCAAACTTCTGTCACATCCACAAACCATGAATATGATCACCAAACTTCCAATCCAAAAGGTGTAATGTGTTGTCGCATAATTGCTATAACTGTAAGTGCCGGCGAAAAATACAGACCTTCAGTTCGTTCAGCTACTGAATATTAACATTCTGGAGCATCCAACTCCAGCTGATGGTTCTCTTGGTGCTCCATGACGCTGTCTCGGTTTTCCTCGGTGACCATGATGCTTACACTGTCGCAATGATCACTGTAAGTCTCTGAATTCCGAGAGAACACGCGTTTTGTCCTAGCCAAACCTGACTAACTTTTATTACAAATTATGTTTCTGAGCCAGCTTTTGATGCTTCGAACGGCTGGAATTGTCATACCAGTCTACATTATATTGGTCTCAGTGACTGAACTGCTTCATCGACGCAATCAACGGCAGGTTTGAAAAACTCTTACGATCACACTGCTAAATAATTCATGCGGTCAATTTCATGATGACATATAGCGTTGGTGTGGCAACGCAGGTAGTGGATGGTCAGAATTCAGAACCTGGAGGAGCAGAGGACATTCAGCCCGTGCCACTTCCACCCCAGCAACAGCATATCATCAGCATCCAATAGTGCACTAAGAAAAGATATTTGAGCTTCGATCAACATGTTTAACCTTTTGAATGAGGTTTTGAGCTTCAGATGTACCATCATACAAAATAAGGAAGATGCAGAAATGGTGTGAGTTGTGACTGTACACCATCTTCAGAATACCTTTGTACATACAAAAAAGAAGAAGCATACACACGTGGCCACTCGCTTCAGAAGTAATGAAGATGAAGTGAGCTTGCTGTACATGACATGAATACGAGATGGCGTAGGAATCGACTTGTACAGTGTACATGGTTACAAAAAAAACTGCTACTGGCAATTCGCCAATTCCAAATGCTGTACAGAGTAATACTACTTCCAAAAAATAATAATTAGTAATATGTGCTTCCTTTTAAAAAAATCATCACTTTCCGTTTTAAAAGGTAAATAATTAATTACCTGCTTCCTCTGTGGGGAGTCCTGCTTCTCTTTCCGGGGAGATGACATGTGGGCCCGAAATATCTGGGTTGTAATGGGCTCGCAAAGAAAGGCCGGCCCAGCCCAGGCAGAGCAATTTGCTTCGTTTTAACTTTTTTTTCCCACGCTTCCCTCCTTGGCAGAGGTGGCCAAATGGGCCGGGCCGTGACGGGCCGCACCACGGCCCGTCACTGTAGACCCGGCCCGGGCACGGCACGGCACGACGGCGAAGCGGGCCGGGCCGGCACGGCACGGCGAGGCGGGCCGTGCCTGGGCCGAGGGCGCGGCACGGCGGGCCGGCACGGCACGGCCCGTTAAGAAATCGGGCCGTGCCGGCACGGCACGGCACGGCACGGCCCGCCCAACGGCACTAAACGGGCCGTGCCGGCCCGGCACGGCACGCCCGGCCCGTTAATTTCAAAAAATAGCCGTTTTTTGTGACCGTTGGGGGGAAAAAAATTCGGAAAAAATAGCAAAAAATTCGGAAAAAATCTGAAATTTTTCCTATAAATAGGGGGGCATCCGGCCTCCATCTTCCACACCTCAAATCTCATTCTTCTCTCTCGGTTTAGCTGTGAAAAATCTGAAAGTGTTAGCGCAAATTTGGTCAAAATTCGGGCAAAATTCCGAAAATTCAAAAATCTTCAAATTTTTTTGTGAGAGCTGCAAAGGAGGTAATAATGTTGTCTTATTTCAATTTTTTGGTATTATTTGTTGGTTTAATTTTTTGTTATTATTTGTAGGTTTAATGGATAACTACGATTTTCAACTCTCCGAATACGGGCTCACGGCGGAGGATGTGCAATCGTTTCAACAAGCATATCCATCCGCGGAAGGTCCACATGTACAAACTGGAGATGCCGAAGAAACGACGGCCCCGGTGACGCAGGGTCCAATTGATCCATCTTCTGCTGGCTCAACAAGTGCATCCACGACCCAAAGCACGGGTGCAAAAAGAACAAGAACTAGTACATCAACAGTTTGGAATGATTTCGACAAGAAGATGAAGACCGACAGTGATGGAACTGAAGTGAGGTATGCTGTTTGTAAAATTTGTGATAATGAATTGACTGCAAAATCTTCAGGTGGTACGGGTCATCTACAACGACATGCTGCAAGCTGCAAGAAAAAGCAAGGAATACAAATGCGCCAGACTAACCTGCAATATAACCCCGACGGCTCGGTACGTACGTGGGAGTACAACCCAGAGGTAGCTCGGGAATCTCTTTGTAGATTAATTGCTTCTCAAGATTTACCTTTAAATTTTGGTGAATCTGATGCTTTCCAAAAATATATTAAGACTGCTCATAACCCTCGATTTAGTACTGTATCTAGGCAAACAACAACTAGAGATTTAATTAAATATTATAACAATTGTCGTGATAAATTGAAAGAAATGTTTCATACATGTACATTCTCTATTGCTTTGACATCCGACATATGGAGTGGTAGGGCTAGAGAGGACTATATTAGTGTTGTTGCTCATTATGTTAATGATGACTGGAGTATACTACCCTACATCTCCCATGATTGTTCATAATATTGTTGAAATTGCCACTCACCTAAAGGCTTTTGAAAATGATCCTATACTACGGGATGCTGTAGGTGCCATGAAATCTAAGTTTTTAAAATATTGGAGCGAAATTCCTATTTTATATGCATTTGCTTTTATTTTGGATCCTAGGGCCAAACTCCAAGGATTTATAAATGTTTTACAAGTTTTAAGTGAGGCAACCGGTTTAGACTATTGTTCATACTATACACAAGTTAAGGATAAATTAAATGAGGTATATAATAAATATGAAAATAAATTTGGATCTGTGCGTTTAGAAAGACCCCCGGTAGTCCCTAGCACCTCTAGGGGGGCTATGCAATGGGGCAAGATTTTTGGTTCTTCGTCTAGTTCTCGTGCAGGTGCAGGTACACAGCAGTTAGGAGGAGGAAGGCGACAAAACACTGGAGACCTATCAAGCTATCTCAACAGTGATAGCGTCAGCTTCGAGCAGGAGTTGAACATCCTCTCATGGTGGCAAACCCAGAAGGTATCATATCCAGTGCTATCCATATTAGCGCGGGATGTGTTGACTGTTCCTGTCTCTACAGTCTCCTCGGAGTCAGCATTCAGTCTTTCCGGAAGAATAATCGAGGAGCGACGAACAAGTCTCTCCAACGAGATGGTCGAAGTACTTATGACCGTCAAAGACTGGGAACAGGCTGAATCAAGACTCCAACATACTGCAGATAATAAATATTTAGAAGAATCTTTTGAGAATTTGTATTTAGATAGCAATGAATAGGATTTTCAATATTTTTCTTTCACATGTGGTCAATAATGAGCTTTATAGGCTGTACTCTTTTTTCTTTACCAAGGTTTTCTCAAATTGAGTTTTTACTTGGTAAAGTTTTTAATGAGGCAGCCATCCCATGTAATTTAATAAATTAATAAAGCTCATTATATCATTGCAAATATTTATTTTTATGATTAACAATGTCTACAATTTTCTATATTTTTTTTTTCTGAATTTTCTACATTTTTTTGAATTTTCTACAATTTTTCTTAATTTTCTACAATTTTTCTTAATTTTTTCTTTTTTTTCGGCTAAACGGGCTAGCCGGGCCGGCACGGCCCGTTTAGAGTTAATCGTGCCCGGGCCGGCACGGCACGGCCTCGGGCCGTGCTTGGGCTCCCACCGCGGCCCGCGGGCCGGCACGGCACGGCCCGTTTAATACACGGGCCTTAACGGGCCGTGCCTAAACGGGCCGTGCCGAGCCCGGGCCCGTGCCGTGCCGGCCCGGCACGGCCCACTGGCCACCTCTACTCCTTGGGATCCGATCCGTTCCCACAAATCAGTCTAGGGTTTTCTTCCCCCGGCACGAGCTCACTCCCCTTCGTACGCTTCCCAAATCCCAACCCTTCTCCTCGCCGGCGATTCGTCCGCCTCCGCCGCTCGGCCAATCGATCTTGCCGGGGGTCGGCATGGTGGATCCCGATGGCTGCGCCGCTCCAGTCGCCGTCGAGGGCGCCCCGCCGTACGCTGCGGCGGCTCCACCCGCGGCGCGGGGGCTCGGCGATCTCCGCGGCTCGAGGGACGAAGCGTGTGTGATCCGAGGGCTCTCGTCATGAGCTGGTAGGCGCAGCACGATCCCGAGTGGTCGCTTCAAGAGCGCGTGCGCTCTCGCCTTCTCATCCGTTCCGCGACTCCCGAAATCCTCGATGGAGGAGGCGTCTTGCGATGGTAACGCCTCTCCTCTCGTCTCCTAATGGATTGGTTGCTTGGTCGCGTTTTCGCGTTTAATCTAAGGGTTTGCACTTGATGCGGTTAATTTCTGGCGATATCTAGGGTTTGCACTTGACGTGGTTAATTTCGAGCGATTTCTAGGGTTTGTGCCTGACGCGGGAAATTTCGAGCGATCTCTAGGGTTTGGGCTTTGCATGCAATGGGTCAGGGGGAGCTGAAGATGTCGTTATATTCCAGCGATTTCTAGAGTTTGGATGCAATATATTAGGGAGAATTGGTGGTGTCATTGTTTTTGTTTTATAGGCTTTGGACCTGCAGTAACAGGCCGTATGAAGAATAGGAAGGCGATGTGTTGGACGTGCCTATGCTTGGATGGGTCAGTACAGATACAGATAATCTGGAAGGCTTTGCTGTAGATCCGTCTCTCACTTTTTAGACGAATATCTTTCTCTACTTTTTAGGATTTTGCTCGTGATGGGTAGGAGGATTTAAGAAATCCTATTTTTTTTGTCACTGAATAGGGTTATGTTTTAGTGAGACTGTTTTTGTTTTTTGAGTATTCATGGGAATTACAAAGATATTATGTTTTAGTGACTGGGTATTGAGATGGAAAGAATTTATAGTTGTGGAAACAGTACTCTAATTGGAACATAGTAATGTGGATTTGATCTGATTTTGTTTTCCAAAGTAGTTTAGCCATGCTCAGTGGAAAGCCAAGGTTGTGTAATTTGCTTGAAATTCTTGAAGAAACTCAGCTGGATCTGAATTGTTCCGTCAGTTTGTGATTTTCACTAGAGCTTAGGTTAATACTTGAGATTTGCACCAGTTTTAATGTAGGTCATGAGGAGATAAGTGATTTTGAATTTATTTGATGTCAACTGGTGAGGCTTGTTTTGGCATTATTTTAGTCACTGAATGGGATGAATCTGGTTGCATTGAATGCACAGTTACATGGTTTCAATCCTTGGGTAATCCCATCAAACACACAATTTTCTGGATGATATTTCACTTGAATATCTTGCATGTCTTGTATAATGCTTGCTAAATAGCATTATCCATCTGTGATATTACTTTAATCTGTCTAGAAAAAACTACTCTGTATTCAAACCATGATTGTTTATATACTTCCTTGGTCTATCTCACTGTGTACTGTAGATGCTAATAGTGGATGTTGCCATTTGGACTTTGTTTTGAATGCACAGTTACATGGTTTCAATCCTTGGGTGATCCCATCAAACACACAATTTTCTGGATGATATTTCACTTGAATATCTTGCGTGTCTTGTATAATGCTTGCTAAATAGCATTATCTATCTGTGATATTATTTTGATCCGTCTAGAAAAAATTAGTCTGTTTTCAAACCATGATTGTTTATATACTTCATTGGTCTATCTCACTCTGTGTACTGTAGATGATAATAGTGGATGTTGCCATTTGGACTTGTTTGTATGTTCAGCTATATTTTCTCGTTTTGTAGAAAAACAAGGCAATTATCAGAATTATTTTACTGAGTACACTAAAGTAGTAGTATGTCATGTCCATGTAGTAGCTTGAACTAGGTTGTCACGACTCATGACTAGCTGGTGCCCCACTATTCTGGTCATGATTTTGTCAGGGGTGTGGGCCTTGGGCCCAAGGCCTAGTTGGGTTATTATTAGGAATTAGAGATTGATTTCTATTTGAGTTAGAGATTGGTTTCCTTGTATTAGAGATATGATATTAGTTACTATATCTGTTACTGTTAGAGATATGATTGGGATTAGATTACATCTGTTAGGGGGAGCCATCTATATAAAAGGGCTACCGCATGCTATTGTAATCAATCAGAGAATTATCAAGTCTTCCTCGCCTAAACATCTAGTCTCTCTCCCTCTCGTTCTACGCCGACGCCATCCGGCTATCTCCTTGGTGGTGTTTACCCCGGTTCATGACAACTTGGTATCAGAGCAGTCGATCCCTTCCCACGACTTCTGCTACCATGGTTCCTGCGACTCGTCCTCTTGCCGAGTCAGTGGCCATACTAAAAGCTAGCGCTGATAAGATGGCCAGTTACAACAAAGAGATGGCAGACGCTGCCTTCAAAACGTATGCCTTCTTCGAGAAGATCTTGAAGGATCGGGAGAAGAAGCAACAAGAGGCTGCTGCTCCAGTCGATCTGCAGCAAGAAGCCGCTTGTAGAGCAAAGGAGACGGCAGACATCGATCTGCCGGCTGTTAGCGACGGGGAGGACGAGGCTGACCTCGCCCCCGTCGACTTGCTTTCCGCTAACGGCGAGGAGGATAAGGCCGACCCCGCTCCCCTCGCCGAGATCACCGGCCACGGCGAAAACGACAACTCCTCCCTCGCCAAGATCGCCGGCCACTTGGAGGAAGCGTCCCTCCGCCGCCAGGGAGGAAACCATGCGGCGCCACTGCAGCTCAGCCGCCTCGTCGTGCTCTCCCCTGAGCGCCACGACCACCATCGCGTGCGGCAGCACCGCGTTTCTTCGCGTTCGGGGTCGTCCCGACGCCGGATTCTTCACCAACGCCACCGCCTGGGTTGCAGTCTCGCTGGAATCCTGCGTCTGAAGCCGCACCGGCCGCCGCCCTTCGCCGCCGCCGGCCGCCGTGGGTTGCCCGGGTCCGCCGCTCAGCCGCCCGCTCCGCCTCTGCTCCCGCCGCCTGGATCCGGTCCGCCGCTCCAGATCCGCCTGTGGCTTCCCCCGGATGCTCCATCGGCTGTCGCCCCGCAGGCCGCCGCCTCACGCAGCCCAGGCCGCCGCCGCCGGATCTGTCGACACCGCCGCTTCGCAGGCCGCCGCCGGATCTGCCAGAGCCGCTGCCTTTGGTTGCTGCTCCGCCGACCGCCGCTTTACAAAGCCGCCCTCGGCCGGAACCGCCGCCGCCGCCCGCCCTGGGTCGCCCGAATTCCCGCCTTTGTTTAGACCGAGCCGTCCGCACCAAGTGTTTAATAGGACGAGGAGCCGGTGAAGGGGAAAAAACGAGAGAAACAAAAAAAAACGAGAGAAACAAAAAAAAATTTAGTAAAAAAAATCAAAAAAAAAAACAAAACACAATTTTTTATGTTGCAGGCATTATATAACTGAAGGCGCTACACTTCGTCTAGCCTTGTTTCGGTTGGATTTGGCTGGTTGTCTACATCCGCAGCAGCACCCCGTCACCGTTCGTCTTCTACATCGGCGTTGAAGGTCTTCCATTGGCCGCCGTCTAGCAGCTCGAGGACGAGCTGCATGTCCGAGAGGGGTGTAGTGTCAGGGGTGTGGGCCTTGGGCCCAAGGCCTAGTTGGGTTATTATTAAGAATTAGAGATTGGTTTCTATTTGAGTTAGAGATTGGTTTCCTTGTATTAGAGATATGATATTAGTTACTATATCTGTTAGAGATATGATTGGGATTAGATTCCATCTGTTAGGGGGAGCCATCTATATAAGGGGTTACCGCATGCTATTGTAATCAATCAGAGAATTATCAAGTCTTCCTCGCCTAAACATCTAGTCTCTCTTCCTCTCGTTCTACGCCGACGCCATCCGGCTATCTCCTTGGTGGTGTTTACCCCGGTTCATGACAGATTTAGATATGGTTAACCTCATGATTACATAGTGTATATAACACAGTTTGGTATCTTGTCAACATTTAGCTCCTGAGAACAAATCTGCTAACTGAATTTTTACTGTAAGACATGCTATAGCCAGTACTTATCTCATATTAGCTTTCGAATTTCAGAATTGCAAACTTAAATGTTGTGCAGTTTCCAGCAAGAAGTGTTGTTAATTGTTCAGTTCTTAAACTATTATTAGCAGTATTTTCCGTGACCTGTGGGACAGTTTTTCAGTCTCTTTGAGTGGTGCCTGGTGAGTTTGTTTGCTTAGTTGAAATATCCCAGTTGCATCATTTAATATGTACGCTATGTCGCTATCCGATTATAGCAGGTACATTTGCATATGTAGCACAGGCCAAGTTTGTGGTAAAATACCAATGAGTCACACTGACATGTGGGCTTGAGATATACTTGTATTTTTTAAAACTTTAACTTATATATTGTGCCATAGAGCTAATTCAGATTTCTATTACTAATGTCCTTTCTTGTGTGGTTTGTAGCATCTCTCATGCTGATACATAATAAGTTGTGGCTATGCCGCTATACACATTGATTAGCATATATATGTTGGACTACATTTATTGTATGTATGGTCTCCTGAGTGAGAAACATAAATTGATTCATGGGTGCCAGTTTGTATCAGATGATCACTGATGTGTCAGTCTATTAGCGCCAGAGAAAGGATTAGATTATGAGTTCGTATAGCAACCTTTTGAGTTTTTATCTAATTAGAGTTCTTTTTAACAAGTTAGAGGTTAAATTCTATCTTTAGGTAAGACTTCCGAGTATATCTTGGGCGGGTATGAGTTTGGATCGGAATAGGTTTTTTTTTGTAAAAGGCATATAAAACTAAGGTTGCCAATTGTTTTGTGTGAATAGAAATAAAGAGATTCTAGTTTCTTACCTCTTCTCTATATTCCTATCCACGTGCTGCCTTCACAAGTTCCACGACACCTGGCTGACGATGGGGTGGCCATCCACATCCTCCAGTCGCTCATTAGTGCGCATTGAGATCCTTAGGCCCTGACAACTTGGTATTAGAGATGACGGATTCTGATTACAAGGATGATGCAAGCTTCGTGAGCGTGATGTTTCAATTCAAGCATAGATGGCAGGGATTGTCCAACAAAGCGCAGATATGAAATCAAAGATTGTGGATTTAACTCGTCAGAGCATCGCCACCAACGCAAAAATTGCAATGCTGGAGTCGGGGTGGAGCCTTCTCCTTCTCAGCGCCTGGATTGCTGCCAATACCATCGTCGTCATCAACTCCCACAACGATCACCGGCTCTTTAGAGCCCTTGATCACCGCGCTTCCGTCGATGGATGCATCCACCGCAGTATACACACCACCAATGACCTCGACCCTGTATACGAGGCTTTGGTAGCAAACTTCATACCACAACATCCATTGGCAGGACCAAAATGTTCGTTTCCACAGCCATCCTTGCTTTAATGATATGAATGGGCATATAAATAAGGATATTCAACTGTTGTATCACTTGTCTTTATTTTGCTTGTTTTAGGGGGAGAGGAAAATATCAATGCTTGTTGGGATCACAGTAGTATTCATTATTCATGTGTTTGGAGTCTACTAGTGGTATGGGAATGATGACCTCATTGTCCTTGTAACGGTGATAGTAGCTAACTGAGTCTGGTTGGGTTGAGAAGATATGATACTAGGCCAAGGCACAGTTTGTCACTCCCGTTTAGTATGTTACGGTTCTGGTGATCAAATCTTTTACGGCCCAAAGAAATGATGAAACCCATCCTTCATAACAATATAGCTGGTTTACTGTTAGTGTCACAGTTAGTCGATTGAACAACAGAACCGACACTATCTGTATATTACCTCAGTACATAGAAGCCAAGATTTTGGGATTGTTGTTTCATGGTGCTCATGGAAATATTGGGGTTTGATTGATATGATTATTCTCATAAAATTTGCAAACGGTTTAGATATTAACAACCGAGATGTATGATTCCTCCTAATGTAGTCTTTAGTGCCAGAAAAAAATTCCTTTGTGACAAGTCTGAACAAGTACTTAACCTTAGTGAATCAAGATGGTTCCAGTTTGGTTATGGAAGTAGCAGATGTTGCACTGTAGACACATCCTGTAGCTAGCTCAATTGACTCATGTAGATCTCTATGCAACAGGTTTGAGCGGAGAGAAAGCGGCGGATGTTCATTGATATGCCTAAGCTGTTGTTTCTTCGTCCTTCTCATCCGATATAAATCTTAAAGATGCTATCTTTTGGTGAATGTAAGGGTATTCTTCCCATGTTGCTTGTAATTGTATAATTCTGTTTCTTTGCGCCCTATTCTGATGGTTAGGAGTCACGGTGATATGTTCCCTTGCGCAGAGTTGCAATTGTTCATCTTTAGTCGTTTCCTATTTGTTTCTCAGATGCCCTTCATTTTTATTGATCTATCCTACCAATATATATGAATCCATCTAAACCACTCTTTGTACATTCATGTGATAGATTGTCAAGCTCTTTACCCATTCTTTTTATAGGTCTCATCTGCCCGACAGTTATATAAATCTCATCCATTCCTTGTTGTTTGATATTTTTGTGAACTACTGTTTGTCTGCTTATACTCACTTTCCTATTGTTCATTGCATGTCGATGTTGTAAATATGAAAACCGTGAGTCCGCGATTGGTAGTTAGTACTAAATTGTTTTGCTTCTTAAATGTGCTGATACCCAGTAGTGTTTTGAATGCAGTTTATGGGGTTGCATGGAGATATACGGGCAATGTAGGAATTGTCTTCTTCTTTCTCTTACTTTCGTTCTTTCTTTCTTTTAGAGAGCACTGAAGCACTTGTCATGCCAATGTCTAAGGGGATGCTCCCGAAAATCCTAAGGTTAGTTAGGTAAAGCAGCTGAAGCGTAGCTAGGAGGTTTACAATTGCATTGAGAAGCTGCCCTCTGAAAGATGCTGTTGAGAGCAAGATTTTGTCTGTGTGGCTAACAGCAATGTATACAATTTGCATCTTGGATTTTACAATTGGATTCGTTTTTCTATTTCTTGCTTAAAGACTTCTTCTCATGTTAGTTTGCATGTTTGTCTAGCTACAGGCCTACAGCAACCTCTATCATTGGTTTTTGTGGAGGCAAAATAGGAGGCTGACTCACTGAGGTACTCGCTTTTGTAGTTTTGGTTTCTATTGCAACGCATGGGCATAGGATTAGTGCAGCATTAAAAAAATAGCTTTGAAAAGTGGTCTGGTTTCATCATGAACACAGATCCGTATGGATGTGACTATCAATATTCAAATACCATGTAACATAATATTCTTGATTTTGTAGAATATGCCTAGATCTGCTAAGGATCACGATGTTTCTAACGTTCCATGTTCCCAGTTAGAGACAAGTATAAAGCGTGCCATCATGTCAATGTCATTTCTGGTAACGCTAGAGTAATTTGCATGACAGTAAAGTGATAAATATTGATTTTGAGTTTTGACAATGGTATGATGGATAATAATAGCATTAGACCTTCATGAGAGAAGCCGTCAGTTCCACCAGAACAAGTTCAGGGTACTGACAATACCAAGCTTGCATGTTCTCATCATGTCAAATTCTATATAAAAAAAGCACAAAACCCGAAAATAATCATCATCAGTACAAACATACAAAGGTTCTTACACGATGAATCATGTGGAAGTCCTCTAATCCATTTAACTAAGGGGCAGTTCATGTTTATGGGCACCACCTGTTACCCTGGTGTGGTGGTCCAAGGGGCCTTATTATTGTTTAATGCTGCCTATACAACGTTTATTTGATTGTTTCACATCTAATTTACCAAGAAATCTAGGGTGTGTTTGGTTGCGTGAATCTCCTTCGTCTTGGCTGGATCCGTATAATCTGAGAAAGAGCCTGTTTGGTTACCTGTATGAGTGGATGTAGGCTGCATGAGCGGATGCAAAAATATGCCCTCATCCTGGATGGGTGAATACGCTCAAAATGAGCTTCACTGGCCATTCTGGATGGGTTGATACAGTGTATCTTATGCGGTCCCATGTGTCAGCCTCTCAGGTTTGGTAGACTGCATCCGCTCATACAGGCAACCAAACAGCATCTCAGTTTTTTTGTATTCGCTCATGTAACCTCACCAAACATCTTCTTTTTCTAAAATACGATTCCACTCAGCCTGCATCCACCCAGTCAGGATATACGATACAATCTCCATCCACGAACCAAACACACCCCTAGCAAATGTGGGGCTCGGCATCCGATACCTGAGGAAACCAAACGTCAGTTTATTGTGTAAGCGATGGTGGTAGCAGAAGCATGAAAATCGGCTACGGCAAGCACTTATGAAGAAAATGAAACAAGGCTATGGCAAGATACTGTCAAGAAAAAGTTCTTAGTAGTACCTTGATGTCAAAACTGGAGCACAGGCAGGATGACTGCCCATTATGGGCTGATCTCAGTCAGAAAGCATATATTCTCAAAGGTGTTTTTAGAAGAATTGTGGTCTTAGTGGATGGCTCCCAGCTGAGGTTTTGGGTAAAGATTGGTAGGCTAACGATGCACCACGGCAACTAAATTCCGCATTCTATATGCAACATAAGAGAATGATATATTGGAACCTCTCATTCAAAAGACGGCTCCCTAACCCTTCTCATGAGCCGTTGGAGGAAATTCAACAAATTGTTTCAGAAATTCAGTTTTCTGACTTTGAGGATTTAGCTAAGTGGTGCTGGGAGGAATCCATCACCTTTTTCTGTCAAATCTACCTTTAGCACATTAATAGAAGGACGATTGGCCCATCTAATAAGGTGCGGAAAGCTTAGATAACTGTAGGGATCAAAACCTTCATATGGTTAATTGGCAGAAATGCCATCCCCTAGCTAAAGATAAGCTTTATTCTAAGTGCGCCAAAGCTAACCCGTGCAAATAGATCGCCACATGTGTGTAGAAGACTCACGAAATCTAACCCTAACTCGCCCAAATTCTAATTGCGCCATAAACAGGGCTCAAAACCACACAAATTCCAGATCTGGAATCCAAAACCCCTCCCTCCCTCCCCACCCCCCCCCCCCCCCCCCCCCCAAACCCTCTCGCGCCTCTTCTTTGTACCCCTCAAAAAAACAACTCGACACACCGGAGCCCAGAGACTATGGACGAAATGTAGGGCGAGAGAAGATGGAGAGTAGTGGAGAAATTTTTGCTTTTTAGCCCAAAATTTGGAAGTTTTTTACATATGGACCACTGGAGAAAAGATTTGCAAAAATGGACCCTTCACTCGGCGCCAAAGCATATGGCGCCCAGGGTACATGTCACGGCGTCATATGCTTTGGCACCGTGAATTGACACGTCGGAGCCAGGGTGGTATAGCACGACGCCAAGGCCCACGGCGCCGTGATATGCACATACAGCGCTAAAAACCATGGCGCCGTGTTCTGACTTAGCCAAACGGGTCGCCGTGCCTTAAGTCCACCTATCTCGGCGCCAAACATGCGGGCGTCGTACATAGCTTAAACGGCGCCATATCCTTTGGCGTCGAAATGTGTATATACGGCGCCAGGGTATTTGGCGCCTCTTTTGGCGCCAAACAGTCTGGCGCCGTATATACACATCTCGACGCCAAAGGATATGGCGCCGTGATAGCTACACCTGACAAAAAAACAGCAAAACAACAAACTTTTCTGTAAAACATATGCACATACAGACATACACATACATTCACACATGAAACAACTGAAAACCTAATTAACAACATCGTATAACTATCAATAAGTCTCAAAATACGACATAACTATACAAAAGTCTCGAAATATCACATAAGTCTGAAAATATCACATGTCTATAAAAAAGTCTCAAAACATCACTGCCTCTTGGCCTTCCCCTTGCCCTTGGCTAGAGCATCACTCCCTGGAGTATACGTGCTCGGGGGACGAGCCGAACGACGAGGCCGCTGTGAAGCCTGAGTAGACGGTGCGTCAGGCATCTGCGACATCCCAATCTCGTCGTGGGTAGATGCCTCCTCGTGCTCCTCCTCGACGTCGTCACCCTGCTCCGCCTCGTTGTCGTCGTCGTCATCGCTCTGACTAAAAGTCGGAGTGCGTGACGAGCTCCTCATGGACTGGCGTCTGCCGACGTGTGATGACGATGCTGCAGCAGCTGAGGCACCCGAGCGCTGGGAGGTCGGTGGTACGATCACGTCTGAGCATGCGCGGCAACCACACCGACCTGCCGCCCGACTGAGGCGACGTCGAAGTCTCTGCAAGTAATGATATGTCACAATTGTATACATGTTGAATGGATCTAACTTAACAAACTATCTTCGTACCTGCAGGAGGTCCCTCAGGCGGCTCTCGCTGTTCAGGTCGCCAACTGGGTGGCTGAGAGCCTCGTCGATGTCCCGCACCGAGGTTTGGAGAGAAGTCCCCTAAAGAAATAAGGAAACACAAGTAAGTGCGAGATAAACGTATTGAACCAAAGTAAGTGCAAATATTATGCATTCCGTACCACTCGATCGAGAATTGGAGCGGCCTCGACCACTGTGCCCTCCCTCACACGCCTGTCGTACGCGGTGTCCTCGTCCTCGGATGAAGCGAGGTCCGCGTAATCGACATCGGTCCACTGCTGCCTGTCAGACCCAGATTTTACAATCCGAAATCTACTGTGTTTAACTGCACTATTCCCTGGATCAGTAGATAGTGCACACAGTTACAGTCATGGACATCAAAATACTTATCATGCGGAAGCGTAAATATAATACTAAACTTACTCATGGGCCGATTAGGCCGAAATCAATAAATTGCAGCAGCGGAAGAACGAAGCACACAGGTGGGACCTTCAGAACATGCCCACAGGCAGCCAACTGGAGGTTCGCGACCTAGCCCTTGACATCTTCATCCTCTTCGCCATCGTGATCCAAAAGTATTATTGATGCATAGCGATCCGATTCCTGCTTCTGAATTTGCCGCAAAAGCGAGCGTGAGCACTCCGACCCTGTGCTCCGCGAGCCAACACACAGAATGCAATATATAACATGTATGGCTAGTCAAAGGATGGCTCGGACTTATTTTATTTTGCGAAGAGTGCTTTTGAATACAATTACTTAAAAATTTCTAAGACCTAGCAATTTGAACACAAGTATATGTTGTGAATGAATGCAATATTAACAGTAATTCAGATTCCATCCACCGTTACATGGCATCTGCACCATATAGCAATTCTTCAGCGTTATAGCCGCTTAACTTACCACTGGGACGACACCCAGGACAATTCCAAACCAGGGCAGTCCATCGCCCTTCCACTTTCCATTCCCAGTTTTCAATATTTTGTAAACAGAACTATATCTAGTTAAGTTCCCATGTCTGCCCTTAACCGTGGGCACGGCTATTCGAATAGTTTTGACTCTGCAGAGTTTGTACACTTTCACCACAAGAGACAATCAACTCGTTGCCCCACACGATTCCTCAGTCATGTGGTTGAGCAGACCATCACAGTGACTTTTCAAAGTACCTCGCCCCTTCCATCATTTCACCCTATGGGTCGTTCCCACTTGCGGTGGGTCCCATACGTTGTGCGGGATGTCCTCCTTCTGAACGTCTAGCAGCTGGCTCCCCACCCCTGCTAGCCCGCCACAGCAGAACTTCACCCTCTGCGAGTGTCCCATTCAAGCCGTCACACAGACTGCCGCTTGCACTAACCCACACCTCCTCTTGGAAGGATGACTTTCAGGATCCGGTAAATCTACTAAGCCAAGTTGTATTTTACAGACTTGTGGTTGTACTGTTTTACACGGGTTGACATGACAAGATTCAGTCCTTAGTGGCATCTGGGCGGTTCTACCACAAACCACACTCTCGTGCACCACTGCACCACACCCCCGAACCATCCGCCCAGATATTTAAGCATGTTGGGGTTTTTGGAAACATAAAATAATCAAATCCAACATTTATCAGTCATTACCACCATGACTATCCCAACCAAAATTTTCTCATGATTAAAGTGATGTTTGGGCGTTCTCGCGCCCATGATTACCTAAACAATACTAAGCACGACATATAAATTACGGACTTACTTTTGAAAAGTTACCATTATAGTTTTGCTAAGGCGACAAGGTTCACATATTCAAGTATTCCAAAGGAGGTGTAATATTAGTCAAGCAAGCAATGGACATGTAACTAAAATCTTAAATTAACATGTATTTGCATATAAAATAATAGCATGCAATTTGATAATTTAAACCAAAGTAGTTTGCAGAAAATGTAGGTTCAACATGATCAAAGTATTGACTCGCCTTGGTCACAGTGGTCGGGTGCTTGATTATCCGGAGCTTCTAGGGCTGCTGCCTCGATCTCTTCTTCTTGAGCCTCGTAAGCTATTTTATTCGCGCGCGAAAATTTGGATAAAAAGAAAACATCAAATCAACAAAATATCACCAGAAATTCGAATGAACTCTAAAAATTATGATTTCAGTTCTATTGGATAGATCTTGAATTTAGAAATTTGTCTCATTCAATTTGGAGTTAAGATGAAATAGTTATGATTATTTGAAGTTCTCAGGTTGAATTAATTCCATAAAACATGAAATTTCTGACAGTGGGTCCCACATGTCATTTTCTTTTTATTTTAATTCTTTTCTTGCTGTGCCGATGACAAGTGGGGCCTAGATACTGTTCAATGGGGTCCACCTGTCAGTAGGGTCCTGTGCAGATGTGCCACTGACCGGTGGGGCCCACCTGTCAGCGGGGATTTTAAAAGAAATGCTCGACTGCAGGCGCGGAGCCGGGGGCTCGAACGCGCGCCGCGGTAGCGGGGGGGGGGGGGGGGGGGGGAGACGCGTTGCGTTAACCAAGTGGGCAGGGAGACTTTGCCTACCCCATAAGGGCAGCTTACCCTTTTGAGGTAGCTCGCGGAGGGGTCCGGCAGAGGAGTCGGGGGCGACGGTGGCCGGCGGCGAGCGGTGGTCGGAGAGGCTCGGGAGTTGCGTGGAATATAACCCCCGCGTGACGGTGAAGCTTTGGGTGCAGTCGGCGACGGTGAAGGGGCACGGTGGCGGGCCGGCGGCGTGCGGTGGCGGCGGCTCGGGGAAGTGGTCGACGCCGGCGAAGCTCAGGCGACGGGAGACCCGAGGGAGGAGGGGGTCGGCTTCGCCTTGCTCCGGAGATGACTCAGGAGTATGGAATTGAGCTCTGGTGGCTCGGTGTGGTGGGTCGGCGATCGCCGGAGTTCGGGAAGACGAGAGCGCCGGCGAGGAATTGAGGCACTACAGACCAAATGCGGGCAGGGGAGGGGAGAGTGAAGCAGGGCGACGCGATTGAGACTCCCAGTAGGGGCTTTTATAGCCGGGAGAGGCGCGCACGGCGAGGGCGGCACTTGGCGGTGATCTGTTCACGCGGGGAAGGGGAGAAGAACGAAATCTTCCCGAGATTTTGTAGGAGAGAGATGGCGGGAGAGATGCGTCCCCCCTCCTGTAACCTGTCCTTCGAATTTGCCCATGCGGTGAGAGAAGGAGCGGAGGATTGGCTGCGGCAGAGAAGCAAGCGCGAGAGAGCGACGACGCGGCCGCGTGGAGAAGGAAGACGAGTCTGACGACTCGGGCCCACCGGCCAGCGGGAGAGAGGCGCGAGGGAGCGGGTCCAGGCGGCAGCGAGAGCGGGCGCGAGTGGAGGCGGGCCCGCTCGGCAGTGGGGGCGGACGCGCGCTGACTGGGCCGCGCGGCGTCCGGCTGGGCCGCGCGAACGTGCTGGCCGCGTGTGGAGTGAGGGCTGGGCCGGGGTGATGGCCGGCCCGGCTTTCCTTTTTAAATTTCATTTTGTTTTTATCCTTGAGTATGTGTGTATATTTCCACATATACTCTGGGGTAAATACACATATACATATTTTCATTTTCTCTGATTTTTGTGTATGTACATGTATGTCTATTTATTTACTCTTTCATATGGTATACATGTGTATATATATATCTTTATATACCTTGTTATTCATATGTGTTTGCATATATGTAGAAATGTTAACCTCCTTTAATTTGCTTGCCAAAGTTTCTAGGGATGATATTTCATGCTTATTTACATTTCTCCTTTGTTACTTTATGGATCATCTTTTCAGATTCTTTATTTGATGCACATATTTTATCATTTTATGTGCTGATTTCTTCCCTCTTTTTACTTTTGAAGTTCCTTTATATTTACAAAAAGTCCATAAACTCCAAATTCAAATTAAAAGCAAATAAAATAATCCAAAAGCTCCATAATTTATCATTTATATTTTTCAGGATGTTACACTGCCTCAGCCTGTAGCGCGTGGCAGTGTGGTACCAGGACAAGTAATCCCGGAAGCTGGTGTTACTGTGGGGGGTACTGTCCGGCTCGCAGTTGTCCTCCATCTTCCTCCACCATTGCACGTACTGTCGGTGGTGATGAGCGAAGTCCGTCACCTTTCGTTGGCGGACCCTGTCGAACCTGTACATATAGCAGATGTCAACAATAGTTGTTAGTACAAACCAAAAGAATTTTAAATTGTTACTTACTTGTGCAACTCAACAGAAGTCGACATCCCCTCTGGGGGGAAGAACTGCACGAGGCCGAACTGCCGCGCAACTCTATGGGGGAGGTGAATCTCCACGGCATAGAAGCAGATCAGCGGACACCTCATCCTCCAAATATGGGAGTCCCTGCGGCACATGGTGCTGAGCGGTAGCGCTAGAACCTGTGGCTCGGAGTAAGGCTCCCAGGACACCTAGTAAGCGAACACACGATTAGCCATGTACAAAAACCAAAAACTGTAGAATAAATAAATGCAGTACCAATTTCTTACCATCGTGGAAGACAAAGTGTCAAACTCGTTGCTGAAATCCACGTACGCCCGCTGAGTAGTCGCGAACGGGACTGACACTGTATCCCACAGGTACGCAACAGTGGGGCCGAGTGTAAGATCGAGGAGGCCGACTAGAGGGGGGTGAATAGGCGGTTTAAAAATTCTCTACAAATTAATATTAGCAATTCAAAATCTTTTCTATTTGCCTAAACCAAGTATACAATGCGGAAGCTAAATTCAAGTTGGTTTAGCTCAAATAGCGCCTACAACAATTAAATTCGCCTAAGTGCACTAATAGTTCTAGTCTAGGTCAAGGTTTGCAATTCTAAATATACAAGCAATCAATTTAATTCTATGAATGTAAATTGCTTAAATATAAATGGAACACAAGAAAACAAACCACAATTGACACAATGATGTTTTACCGTGGTGTTCGGAAACTTGCCGGTTTCCCCTAGTCCACGTTGAGGTTAGCCCGAACGAATCGGACCGGCTCCACGAATTAAGCCGAAACACCTCGTATCCACTAGTGGCAGCTCTTTCCCGCTCCGGGTAGGTGAGCTCCAACCTTCACAACTTCGCCGGGTCTTCTCACAACCTTCTTGAGAAGATCACCGCGCACGACGCCTCCCACGCCGTCTAGGAGTCGGCAAACTCCAAGAGTAACAAGCCAAGCCTCTCGCTTGACTCTCACCACGTGCAACGAATGCACAAGCTCAATCGGGACACAAAGTCCTCCTCTAGATGCAACACATGCACTCTAGAACCTCTCTTGCTTCTCACAAAATGCAACACATGTACAATTGAGTGGAGAGCCTCACTCTAGCTCAAGAACACAGGAATGAATGAAGCAACAACATCTCCAACCGGCCACAAGGGGGTATTTATACTCCACACAAGAAAACTAGCCGTTGGAGCCAAACCCCTGAAAAAATCAGGAAAAACGGAACTACCGCAGTGCAAATCGCGGTACTTCCGCTTTCCTCGCTAATGGTCAGAAAACTAGCCGTTTTTCAGCGAAAACGGAACTACCGCAGTTCAAATCGCGGTACTTCCGTTTTTCTCGAGGCTAAGTCATCCAAAAAGTCGCTCTCTGGAAAAACGTTCCGCTCGGAAACCGGAACTTCCGGAATCGCGGAACTACCGGAAAAATCGGAACTACCGCAGTACAAATCGTGGTACTTCCGCAAAAATCGGAACTACCGCAGTACAAATCGCGGTACTTCCGTTTTCCGGTTTTTCAGCACAGACGACACTCGGAAAAACGGTCATAACTTTTGACTCCGATGTCGGAATTGAGTGATCTTGGACTCTATGGAAAGCTTATTGAGAGGGCTACACAACCCATCTATTTGCATGATCTCAAACACATTAGATCAATGCAGAAAATACAAGACATCCAAAGAGTCACAAGGAGTAGGTACATGAACTTCTCACATTTGCAAAACACATTCGCAAACCTGAGTCACATACCACAAGGATCACAACATGATTTTCAACAAGTTGCAAAACATATTTGCACACTTTTGAAATCATGACGCAAAGATTAAATATGAGCTACAACTATTTGCAAAACATATTCGCAAATATAAGCCTCATACACAAGGAATGGAAACATGGACTTCGAGCAATTGCAAAACACATTTGCAATGCATAGTCCCATGTTACTAGAGTTCAATACATGAGCTTCGACCATTTGCAAAACACATTCGCAAATGCAAGCATCATGTCACGATGAGCTAGAGCAAGTGAGGTTTGAGCTATCAACACATGATGAGACTCAAACTATTAGACATGATCTGTCTTAATAGTACGGCAACCTACACTAGCAATCCGGTCTTCCAACCAAACACCAAGACCGGTAAAAGACTAGGAACGCATCCTTAGCCCTAGCTAGTCATACCTTTGCCTTAGGTCATCGTCTTGATAGGCATCAACTCATGATGCTTTCTTTTCATCAACACCATCAACTCATGATGGTCTTTACTTGATCAACACATGATCAATCTTTGACATGCTTCAACACATGAAGCATCTTCTTCTCGATGGCCTTCAACACATGAAGCCTTTGTCTTGATAGCCTTCAACAAATGAAGCTACCTCTTCTTCATCAACTTTGACTTGATGACCTTCAACTCATGAAGTCATCCCAAATCATCTTTATTTGTGGAACCTAACCTATTCATCCAACTCATGGAAAATGTTAGTCCACAAAACAATTATCATAGATTACCAAACTTCACCATTTTGGTAATTCATGACAATCTCAACAAATGATGAGATATGAAATTGATTTGCGAGTATACAATATGTACACAACAAATGTATACTCTAAGATAAGCTTTAAATAAAGCTTACTTATCCGGTTGTCATAAATCATTCATCCATCAACACATAATGGAGAAGCTAGATGACAACCCGATTACACATGAGTATATATGAACTACACAAGATATATATACTCAAGAATGTATTTCAAAGTAAAGATCCTAAATATGCATATTAAAAGAAGCATGGATCAATACTTATGAAACTCCAAAATATATAGAGAGCTCCCCCTGAATGTGTGCATACAAGTGTATATAGTGAAGACATATGCGCATATTCATTTTAGACTAATTGAGGATTTCAATCTATATTTTGGATCTAAGGAATGTATTTGTAAATGAGAAAGCGATTTCGAATGCATACCTCTTTGATTTCACCTTTTCATCCCAATGAGACTAACCAAAGATAAACTCAAATAAACATATTAGTCTCATAAATTCATTTATCATTTTCACCAAAACATTATAAAGTATATGTCATTAATATCATAATGTCATAATGACATTTGTCATTAACACCAAAACCAACTTAAATGGAGCTTGATCTTTCACCGAGGTCATCCACACCCAATGGATGCCAAGGCTGCGCCTGGAACACTCGAGGGCGCCCCGCTGGAATGCGTGTCCACATCCACACCTAGCAAGCGAACATACGGGCAGACACACGATTAGATTAGTAAGTTAATTATGGTATAAGAATAATTAGTGTAAGAATAAACCTTATGATAATAATAAATATTATTTACATATGTCAAAATCCATGGGGCCCCTTTTCAAATAGTGATTATATGATTAAGGTAAATAATTTAAGTATTAGGTCACTAATATTAACTGTAAATACCGAGATATATTTATCAAAGACATTATATATATATATATATATATATATATATATATATATATATATATATATATGAATTAGAATGCAAATCTAAATATTAGGGGTGGTGGTAAAAATATAATTTTGTAAATATAAACAATAATCAAAGCTACTAAGGGTTAGGTGGACATACAATCTTGCCCATGTTGACATGAAATCGTCCTATTTGGTATATGAAACCCTAAAAACCTAAAACCGAACACAACCGTGTATAAATAATAATCAAACCCTAAAACCTATCCAAATACACAATGCTTCTCTTACATTACGCATATCCATTGCAAACGTAACCTAAAATCACTCATAATTGAACTAATTTCATCTAGGGATTCAAATCTTGCCCTACGAAATGTACCTCAAATAATCCATATCTATTGCAAAAAATCAAGGGAGGGGAGAGAGTTTACCTTGCTTGCCCGATTTGGAAGTAAAATCGCGAGATTAATCGGTGGATTTGAGAGAATTTTGAGGGGGAATAGAGGGGGGCGGCGGCGGTTTACTGTTAAAACAGAGGAGTAGTGAGGGGGAGCTGGGGGCCGAGGGACGCGCTCGGGCTTAAGTCCCGACGCACGGCGCCACGGCCTTTAGCACCGTATGTGCATACCACGGCGCCGTGGGCCTTGGCGTCGTGCTATGCCACCCTGGCTCCGACGTGTCATTCACGGCGCCAAAGCATATGGCACCGTGACATTTACCCTGGGCGCCATATGCTTTGGCGGCGAGTGAAGGGTCCATTTTTGCAAATCTTTTCTCCAGAGGTCCATATGTAAAAAACTTTCAAATTTTGAGCTAAAAAGCAAAAATTTTACGAGAGTAATGAAGGCAAAGTGGGCCCCCAAAGGCTTTTTAGAGCAGTATACGGTATTTGGATCATAGACACAAAAGTTCCAAACAAAAGAACGAAGCAAATTGGGGGACTTCAGGATACACGAGACACAACCATGAACTGACTCAAAAAGTCACTCATCAAATGGGCAGTAACATCTCATCCATACCCACCAATCATCCGACATCTATATGGTAAAAATAGAGATTACATTTTGGACCTATGACCTGGTGCAACAAAATTCACTTGCACAAAACAATCACGTTAGATCACCGTACTTCTGTAAGTTTCATCTGTAACTGACAGCTCGAACATTTGATTTTGCGCGCTCCCTTTGGAGTATTACCAAGATTGTAACCCATCAGAAAATATACGTTCATGGAGGCCCCGTCTGGTGAACTGCAGGGTGGGCAACTGGCGAGCTACTTTTCAGTTCCTGTTCTTTCTTTGCCTGTAAAATCCACAAATAGAACCTAATCACTTCTCTATGATATGAATTCCACGTAAGCATACGGTAACAATGGTATCCTACCAACCTAAAATGTTTCTAATCATATTTTCTTTAAAGAGCGTAAATGGTATGAGTACTTTCTGTTCTTCTGCTTGGCTCTCCAGAAGCAAGCCAGTGCCCCAAATATACAGCTGGCAAGGGCAACACCCAGGGCAGCTCCAATTGGGACTGTTGCAGCATTGGAAGAGGAGGAATCGTCGGAAATTGACCCTATTTGCTTCTTCTCTTGTAGAAGAGACTCCATGTAGGTCTCCTTGTAGGATGATACAAGCATCTTGCCGTAGTAGTTAGCCAAGAAATGAAATACTTCATCCTCATTCCAGTAATTCTGCACGGCTCCATCACCAATACTGCTTGAAGAACGGTAGCAAGATGGGCAGAGCTGCTTTTGAGGCCAGATAACCTTAGGAAATGATGGATCACCAGTTCCTAAATCCTTTTCTTCTTTCATCAACCTCTCATTAACTTTGTTATGTGTGCTCCATAGCCACAGGCTGAGTTCACGGGCAGACTTGAAGGGGGTTGATACACTACAGGTAAAGGTTACAGTTAAGCATGCAGTAGATGTTTAAAAAACATGACAATGTGATTGATGCAAAGTGGGTTTTCCAAACCTTGAACACATTTCATAGAAGTGCTTGCGGCATTCCTCACAGATGAAGAAATTGTGTATGAAATCACATATTGATGTAAAGGTTGATTGGCTCTCTCCATCCCCAATTCGGATAGTCAGTGAATGCAACAAAACCCATAGACCACAGCTGGCACAGTAAACAATGTTAATTCATGTGATAGTAAGTCTGTCACAAATTTTAATATTCGTCTACCTGTCCTATAACCTACTTCAATTCCAACAAAGTATTAGAAAGAGTCCCAAGAGCAGTAAACAAATTTTGCACCCACTGAAAACGTTCAAAACATATGTGGAGAGTAGACATACCTAAATCCTCTTGTTTCATTTTTACTTCCACGGCAGAACATCTGCAACATTTTTACACAGAAATAAGAAGAGTAAATTCAAACTAAAAAGGAATGAAAGGCACATACATTCCTTGCATCCTTGAAGTTAATCAACAATGGGCTATGAAAAGAGGCTCTAAAAAGATGGGGACCACTTGTTTAGAGTAGGCTATGCTATAATGCTCACAAATTCTGTCAGCAATAAGACTAGAGTAAATCAGGACTAAAAACTCTATACCTAAATAAAGTAACTGCTGCAAGTGAATTATGCGAAAAGATACAAGATATCACTCAAGTATCTTTCAGTTACCAGATTTACACGAACATTTAATGCAAATATCTCAAACCCAAAATTTGAAAGTTCAAATAAAATATATGGACCGGGGACAATTCCATGCTATTGCAGAAAAATGCCTACATCATTATACTGGCAAACCACCATTTCTAGATTATTTGTGCATCAAATATTTATGAGGTCCAAGATAAAAATAACACCTAAAAAAGAATTCACCATCAGGGCTAAGATAAGAAGGCATACCCAGTATCCCCGTGGCACCTCTTTTCCACAGATCCAGTGGTTCTCTGCTGCAACACTTTCCAACAATCTCGAACTCTCTTGTGAACTTAATGAGAGGTTTGAAGGCCAGTGGTCATCAAAGTTAATAAGTAGCTCAGCAGATCCCCTTCGACACCTACGGAATCAACAAAATGAATGATACAGAATAGCCATACATTTGCACCACTATAAATTCAAAAGATCACCTCCATACCTCTTTGATGGATGGTGAACCACCAAAATTTGTAAAAACCTTATAAGTGAGTCACGAGTCTCAGGTTTGATCATCTGCAGTTTGCGAGTAACATTAGCAATAGTCAGAAAAGAGGAGCAAACAGCATTAGTTGTGAATTCTGATCATTTAACTAGAACCTTGTTCTCCAAAATTATCTGTAATGTATGAGCTGTTGCTTCCTCAACATCGTAAATTGCCCGAACAATCTAATAGGATAAATTATATAAGTCAACAAAGGTTCTTAAGGACTGAAGCATAGTGGCATAGTGCGTAAAATAGTATCTCATGCAAATTGATTCAACAAATAAAGTATGTAGCTGTACCTGCTCAGGATCTGAAGAATTCTTTGGGAGCATATTTTCATTCTCGTATTTTTTGTCATCCAAACTGAAAGAGCTGCACATACCATAAAGAGGAGTGTATTAATAAAATCCAACATGCCTATAATGGTTAAATAAAACCAAAACCTAAACGCATTTGAGTAACAGAATCGTATTAGGCCCAAAACTCAGACACCAACACACTTCAGAGACACAGGCAATAAAGAGTGAGGCAACAATAGGTGTACAAACAGCTACTGGTTCCATACATCCACTGAACTTTTAGCTATAGCAGAAATAGCTAGGACAAGAACTTGCCTTTCCATCTGCTGATTTATCCACTTAAGTAAACGCTCTGCTGTTCTTCCATCATCAATTAATTTTATTTCACTTTTCTCTTGCTTCGGATCCCACTTAGCGGAAGCAAATTTTGTTGGTGGACCCCAAAGTAGGAAAGGATAATGGTTAACAGAGAATCTATTGCAAAGATCTATGTTCACCTGTGCTGTCAAACATTCAAAAGAAATAAAGCATTACTGCACGCTAATGCACACCAATGCATGAGGAATTAATAGGTAAGCAGCATAAGTCACCAGATTATTGGTTTTCTGAGAAACCAAGGACTAAACTCAAATCAAATTGAGATACTAATACTTCACAAGGGAGAACTATCTTTCTATATTTCTAGCTTTTGGCTTGGCAATAACAAATAGGAAAAGTACGAATTTAAGATATACAATAATACTTCTCTCGATAATCTCATCATCCAGTTAAAGGTTAAACAGAATCACAGAAAATTGCCTTTTTAAGTGCTTAATTGTTTAGATTCAGGAAACTGATGAAAATTATCACCCTTCACTAGAAATACCGTACCTTTGATGCACAATCAACCCTTGCCATCAGTATTATCCCAGGATGTGCAGCATCTGGACCATTAAAAAGTTTCGCAACCTTCTCATAATGAGGCTGCATGTAAGGAAGGAATCAAGATTAGCAAGAGTGGCTTTTCGGACCATAATATACTCTACAATAATAAGCTGCATACCTTGTAGTTTCTGCAAGCTGGGCACCTGACCAGGCATGGTAGGCATTTTAGTTAGCAGCAATTAAACAAAATGAAAAAATGGCACTAAGCAGGGGGACAATGGAGTACAAAAAAGGTATTACAAGTTTGATGCCAACAGTATGCAAATCACTGCGTCAAATTTTCCAGTCAATGGGAAAACTTGTGGATGATGTTGGTCCACTCTTCAATAGGAAAAACGAATTCAAATATGGCAACCAGCAATTTATCTGAATTAAAAATCCTTCACTAAGAGAAAAATTCTCAAGCTTGGGGGAAACTAGATATCACTCCATAGTCCATATCTATGACTAATGTCTTCTAAACAGTTATGCATAACCATTAAATACATCATTACTCACTAGAACTATCAGTAGTATAATACCAAAACAACTTGGCAGGGAATATCTAGAGCATGGATTTTGGAATGAAACATAACTTAAGGTTGCAGATTGTTCAACTGTTAGATAAAACTTTCTGTGGGTTCCTATGAATTAGCCAAATCATCATGTTCCATTTAATAGTGGTTTGACATTTAGCACAATGAAAGTACAATACATAATTCTGGTACATACAGAAAACATATAACTGTCACCTTGCCATGATAACATATATATATAAAATAAATACAACCGGTGAAGCTACAGGTTCAGAAAGAAAAGGTAACAACAAAGTAGAATTAAAGAGCATGACGACGTCTTTTACAGATGTATAGCCAAATATATGGAAATTGCATATTGCAATATATTACCACAGTGAGGAATTTGTGCTTCACCCGACATACTATTTAACATGTAGTTCCACCACTGCATTTTTTCAACACCCCAGATTAAACGCGGCGACATCCCAGAAGCAATGGTTGTGATCTTTGAGGAAGCAGCAGCCACCAGAAACTAAACGTAAACTTAGACCCCTCTCAATTTGGCTCTTTCACCATTCCTATCTATACTGTAATCACTCTACCCATACTTTAACAGATGACCCTACACCTGATCAATTGTCCCACGTTCCTCTCCTTTAACCTCATGTTTGCACCGTCTATCTCACAAGTCACAACACCAAGTCAGCTATACAGGACAATACTCCCTCACGGTCTCACCCTCACATGACATCTCAAAGTACAAGTGAAGCATTATTGACTATTCGTCGGGTCATGAACCGCACGCATCCATCCCATCCGTTAGGTCTTACGCCACCAAAATAATCCTATCACAATTGAAAGCAACAAAAATCCGTGGAGCTATCTCGTATGCTGACGGACGACGACACGAACTAATCATGTCGATTTTCGACTCATAGATCGATAAACAACACGAAACCCCGAGTCGCATCTCCCAACATCTAGAACAAACGTTTTCCCGCGATTCCCACCCATTTCGCGATTGTAGAACTAACGTTCCGAACGAATCGAATTCGAATCGAATCAGGCCGTATCGCAGCAAAACGAATCGAGCCGACACAGGAGACTGACCAGTGGGCGAAGAACTCGACGACCGCGAACGACTCCGGCGAGGCCTTGAGGAAGCCGTCAAAGTTGGTGGCGTTGAGGTCCACGGCGGCGTCGCCGTCCGCGGCCGCGCCCCCCGCGCCTTCGCGGACGCCGAGCGACCGGAGGGCGGCCGCCCCCGCGGCGAGGGAGGCGGCGACGAGGAGGAGGGCGAGGAGGCGCGCCGCCACCGTCGCCGTGGCAGCCATGGATCGGACTCGGATCTCTCCTACACCGGGAGTGGATTCGTTCGGGATTTGGTGATCCGTTTCGGACACCTGCCAGTGGTAGGACTCCTGGGTTTTAGAATTTTTTTTCTCCTCTTTACGAAATGCTTTTTCGCGTAATTACGCTTGCTTTTTGGGCAGCGAGGTCGCGCGATTTCTAGAGGTGCGCTCTGATTGGTTCGGGGCTATGCTTGTTTTCGAAGCGAAACTGGGATAGGATTACTGCTCACTGAGCGGTGGGTCCCCATGGATAGTAGGGGAATTCGGGCCCACTGGCAGTGTGGTGAAATTGGGTGGATCTACGGATGTTGGTGACTTGGTGTTGGGTTCAGCGCTACGCTACGCTTTTTGCAGGTCAAACGGTGCAGCACCTTGGTTTGTTTGGATTGCGATCAGACCCTTCGTTGTCCTGATTTGTTAGGGGTAAGTTTATTGACAAACAAAAATAGGCAGATAGGCATCTAGATCTTGATTGATAAAACTAGAAACAAACTTCAAATTTTTGCTAATTTTGCTGGTCGCATCCAGAAAACTGAGTTAAATAATCTTGTCAACTCTAACAGCAGAAGCAGACCGAACAAGATATGAGCTACATATATCTGATATTTCTACGGATCTATTCATATTAGCTTTTACTGATGGCCATTAACTGTAATTGATAAATAGTAGTGATTGATAGAAACGGCTGATAAATAATAGTGGTTGATAAATATTAGTGCATTATGTAAAAAAGATAGTATAATAAAAAACACTACAATATTTTGACCGCTATGCGATTTACGGAATTATGACATAATAAAATACAAATTGCATTACAACATATGAAAACGTAAAATAGTAGCTAATAAATAGTAGTGACTGATAGAAACGGTTTATAGAGGTTACCACGTTTGTATTAGCTTTGGCTTCTGGAAGCAAAAGCCAGAAGCCAAAGCCATACGGACATCTTCTTTTAAGCCTCTAAAAGCTGATTTTCAGCTTTTATATAGTAAGTAGTTTTCAAATATGGTGTCTTTTTAAGGCAAAATATATGAGTTAATTGTATTACACACCATAGAAACTTTATTTATATCAGCCAAAATCGCACACAAATTTCTATTATCCCGTATTCTTTCATAAACAACTCAAAAAAAAAAGAACAGATGCAAACCGGCCCATCGGACCAGACGTAAACTACATATTTATAGAGCTCAAGTGACCTCGTGCTATAGCTAAGTTCGTATATTTTCTGCAAATTGCATATATGACCATTTTAGTCGTGATTACTAAATTTTCAATCTGTTGTGTCCAAAGCAGTATACCATTCATGGAAATGGCCGGAATGTGCAAGCTCAGCAAAGTAGAGAAAGCAAACCGACAAAACTCAAAACTAGAAATGGCTGTCTACTTTGTTGAGATTAACATGCCAATGTACGTTGCTGTTTGCTCTCCCTGCACAGAGGAGCCTCACAAGCCAGGATTAAACAACCGATGCTACCTACAAGTGGATAATTAAACATATGTATTATCCAAAAATCAAAGAGCTTGAGATGGTGATTAGCATGAGCTAATCGCCCAGCCAAGCAAACGTGTTGACGAGGATATAATAATCCTCATATTATCATGTCATCCTCCGAGTATACCCCTTATCAATAAAGAGATATTTCTCAGGATGGTCATAAGTCCTTCTATGACCGTATAGTCGTAAGTTTTTCTGTGACCGTATGGTCGTAAATCCTTCTACGACCATATGGTCGTAAGTCCTTCTACGATCGCACAGTTGTAAGTTACCCTGCAACCACCTTGCAATTGTGGATCTTCCTACCACTACTCTAATGTCGTCCTACTACATTGTAGGGTCGTCTGACAAATCAGTTAGAACGTGCTTTTATTCTTAATAACCGCACATGAACTCTCTCTGACAACAATCGTTGCACGGCAAACGGTCCACTTAGGGTAAGGAATCTACGGCAGCAGATGGAGTACGAGGAGTACTACCCTCATATGGATGAGGCCTACTACAGGTCGAATCCATCCACTGTTGGGCATCGTCGAGTACGATCGCCTGGTGATGCCAATTACCTTCCCCCCCCCCAAAGGAGGCATCAGGAGCTTGTTATCGGATGTCAGGCATTCATCCCCAAACTCTGAGTAGTACAAGATGAGATAATCTACAATTATTTATAAAATATTTTAGTTATCGCTAAGTTGTCAAGGTGAATGTAGCCTCAAATTAAACACGGCATTTATCAGTGGTAGGATTTAACTAATTAACTAAACCGCGCGGCCAGGAGGGTGTGAACGTGCGAGGAGCGGCGGCCGCAATCCGGCGATGCGAGCACGCGACGCGTGGATGATGAATAGGGATGCGGTTCGGGGGTGGCGTCAGCTCGGGGAGACGCCAGCACAGGGAGAAGGCGGAAAGGCCGAGAAGGAAAAGTGTATTTTCACTGGGAATTGCCAAATTGGGAAAGGAAGAAAATTCAAGCAAAAACTCAGATAAAAGTTTAAAATTTTTGAATTTTTAGGTTGTTTCAGGCCGCTCTGGGCCGCGGCGGAAGTGTCGAATGCACGGGCCGGGCCGGCCGCGGCGCGAGAAGATTCGGCCTCGCCGTGCGTTGGCCGACTCAGCGTTCACGGCTTTAGCCGCGGGCGCGGTCAATTCTTCGGACACGGAGGACGGTGATTGCGCACGCCACTCGCCGTTCCTCGCGTGTCCAGTCGGACTTGCTCGTGCGGAGACGCACACATGGCTATGCGGTATGCACACACGCACGTAGACAAATCCAAGTCGGCCCGTGACGCGTGCACGCGCGCTGCTGACTCGCCAATAAAAACATGTTTCGATCGACGCAGCATGCGGTTTATGTCACGGTTTGATACTAACACCGTTATGTACACTCCTCTGTACTCCTATGTAGCTACGACGGCCACGACCAGGAAAGGGCATCGACAAGACGCTTGACTTTGCATTAGCGGCAAAATTAGGGCATCGACACGACGCTTGACTGTGCATTAGCGGAAAAATTAGGGAAAGAGAAACTTTACTGATTAATGGTGGCTTCACTAATTTCTTGCGGACAAGAATGCTTTTCTTCGGCTCATTAACTACGTTTCAAACATTCGTTTGCTGAAGGGTTTTCTTGTTATGTGATTACTGGTATTTTCTTTGCTTCAGATATCTGTTAAACCAGCCTCCTGTGATTTCATCAACCAATCATCAACTCACCTCCTTACCCTGTTTTGACGGGCACTATTATATCTTTCTACATAACAATTCTCCCGTCAAATTACCTGTTACCGAGGGACTTCGGTAATTTCCTTGTCAGCAGGTTCTCTTTCTTCTGATGTCCTCATGGCAGGAGAGTGGAACAAGAAGAACTGGTTCGACTTGGCCGACTACATGGATATTGAAATGGAGGCCTGCTACGACTATGAGCATATCATGCTTACTTCAGACGGTGAGGTTATCCCTGGAGATCCATCCCGGGATCTCAGAGACTCCGCCGCGAGAAAGGCTAAGAAGGGATCCATATCCCCGCAGCAATACGACAGACGAAGAAACCAGTTTCTCTAGATGGCAAGGGTCAATCCAGTAGTTACAGCGGGACTGGAGTCTGTCATTCCGAGAATTCATCACCAACTAGTGGTCGTAACTATCTTGTTGTCTATGCACAGAGAATGGGTGGGCTCCCTGTGAGTCCATCCGCACTCTCGTACGGTTCAACTCCAACAGGAGATGGTTATAACTTAGAATTCCCCTACCTATCAGGATTTACTCCAGGCTGCAATGCACTCTTGCTGGAGCATTCTTCAAGTGAGGGAACCTCTGTCGGAAGTGGAGATTCTAGATAGGAGGTCTTTGCCCTCCCCGCTGATTTTGATCACTCTCTTGGAAGAAGACTTGAGGATCCTCCCTGTCGGTCACACCTTGCCACTACTCGTCAAGATGGTGAGGAGACCTCTAATGATGAATCATGTCAGTTCTCTGATAAGCGTGGGAAAAATCATAGAACTAATCACTCTCCATTAAGGTGGCCACAACTAGTCTCTGACATTGAGGATCTCAAAGACCGCCTAGAGGAGGCGATTGGCTACCCAGAGGTCTTTGCCTGTGCATGCCCAGTATCAGTCCAAAGAGTCTCAAGAGCTCCAACACATCAACGACTTGCTCAAGAACCCAACTCCAGAACTCACTCGGGCGCTCGGCTACGACCGCTTCGCTGAAGGAATTGCGCAAAGACTTCGTAACATGATGGACAGATTTGAGCAGCCTCGCCAGCATAACTCCGAGAGTTGGATAGGCACAACCACATCTAGTCATTTGCAGAACTCACCTCATGGGGTTCGACATGATGACAAATCGCGACGGCCTCCAAACCACAAGTCTAGCTAAAGGAGAGTTCCTCGAATAATTCTGGATCGATAAGTTAACCAAGGAGGTGATCGATCACCACTTCGGATAAGGAATCTACGGCAGCAGATGGAGTACGAGGAGTACTAACCTCGTAAGGATGAGGCCTACTATAGGTCGAGTCCATCCATTGTTGGGCATCGTCGAGTACGATCGCCTGGTGATGCCAATTACCCTTTTCCCCGAAGGAGTCATCAGGAGCTTATTATCGGATGTCAGGCATTCATCCCCAAACTCTGAGTAGTACAAGATGAGATTATCTACAATTATTTATACAGTATTTTAGTTATTGCTAAGGTTGTCAAGGTGAATGTAGTCTCAAATTAAATAGGGCATTTATCAGTGGTAGGATTTAACTAATTAACTAAACCGCACGACCAGGAGGGTGTGAACGTGCGGGAGCAGCGCCGCAATCCGGCGACGCGAGCACGCGATGCGTGGACGATGAACAGGGATGCGGTTCAGGGGTGGCGTCAGCTCGGGGAGACGCCAGCGTAGGGAGAAGGCGGAAAGGCCGAGAAGGAAAAGCGTATTTTCACTGGGAATTGCCAAATTGGGAAAGGAAGAAAATTCAAGCAAAAACTCAGATAAAAGTTTAAAATTTTTGAATTTTTAGGTTGTTTCAGGCCGCTCTGGGCCGCGGCGGAAGTGTCGAATGCACGGGCCGGGCCGGCCGCGGCGCGAGAAGATTCGGCCTCGCCGTGCGTTGGCCGACTCAGCGTTCACGGCTTTAGCCGCGGGCGCGGTCAATTCTTCGGACACGGAGGACGGTGATTGCGCACGCCACTCGCCGTTCCTCGCGTGTCCAGTCGGACTTGCTCGTGCGGAGACGCACACATGGCTATGCGGTATGCACACACGCACGTAGACAAATCCAAGTCGGCCCGTGACGCGTGCACGCGCGCTGCTGACTCGCCAATAAAAACACGTTTCGATCGACGCAGCATGCGGTTTATGTCACGGTTTGATACTAACACCGTTATGTACACTCCTCTGTACTCCTATGTAGCTACGACGGCCACGACCAGGAAAGGGCATCGACAAGACGCTTGACTTTGCATTAGCGGCAAAATTAGGGCATCGACACGACGCTTGACTGTGCATTAGCGGAAAAATTAGGGAAAGAGAAACTTTACTGATTAATGGTGGCTTCACTAATTTCTTGCGGACAAGAATGCTTTTCTTCGGCTCATTAACTACGTTTCAAACATTCGTTTGCTGAAGGGTTTTCTTGTTATGTGATTACTGGTATTTTCTTTGCTTCAGATATCTGTTAAACCAGCCTCCTGTGATTTCATCAACCAATCATCAACTCACCTCCTTACCCTGTTTTGACGGGCACTATTATATCTTTCTACATAACAATTCTCCCGTCAAATTACCTGTTACCGAGGGACTTCGGTAATTTCCTTGTCAGCAGGTTCTCTTTCTTCTGATGTCCTCATGGCAGGAGAGTGGAACAAGAAGAACTGGTTCGACTTGGCCGACTACATGGATATTGAAATGGAGGCCTGCTACGACTATGAGCATATCATGCTTACTTCAGACGGTGAGGTTATCCCTGGAGATCCATCCCGGGATCTCAGAGACTCCGCCGCGAGAAAGGCTAAGAAGGGATCCATATCCCCGCAGCAATACGACAGACGAAGAAACCAGTTTCTCTAGATGGCAAGGGTCAATCCAGTAGTTACAGCGGGACTGGAGTCTGTCATTCCGAGAATTCATCACCAACTAGTGGTCGTAACTATCTTGTTGTCTATGCACAGAGAATGGGTGGGCTCCCTGTGAGTCCATCCGCACTCTCGTACGGTTCAACTCCAACAGGAGATGGTTATAACTTAGAATTCCCCTACCTATCAGGATTTACTCCAGGCTGCAATGCACTCTTGCTGGAGCATTCTTCAAGTGAGGGAACCTCTGTCGGAAGTGGAGATTCTAGATAGGAGGTCTTTGCCCTCCCCGCTGATTTTGATCACTCTCTTGGAAGAAGACTTGAGGATCCTCCCTGTCGGTCACACCTTGCCACTACTCGTCAAGATGGTGAGGAGACCTCTAATGATGAATCATGTCAGTTCTCTGATAAGCGTGGGAAAAATCATAGAACTAATCACTCTCCATTAAGGTGGCCACAACTAGTCTCTGACATTGAGGATCTCAAAGACCGCCTAGAGGAGGCGATTGGCTACCCAGAGGTCTTTGCCTGTGCATGCCCAGTATCAGTCCAAAGAGTCTCAAGAGCTCCAACACATCAACGACTTGCTCAAGAACCCAACTCCAGAACTCACTCGGGCGCTCGGCTACGACCGCTTCGCTGAAGGAATTGCGCAAAGACTTCGTAACATGATGGACAGATTTGAGCAGCCTCGCCAGCATAACTCCGAGAGTTGGATAGGCACAACCACATCTAGTCATTTGCAGAACTCACCTCATGGGGTTCGACATGATGACAAATCGCGACGGCCTCCAAACCACAAGTCTAGCTAAAGGAGAGTTCCTCGAATAATTCTGGATCGATAAGTTAACCAAGGAGGTGATCGATCACCACTTCGGATAAGGAATCTACGGCAGCAGATGGAGTACGAGGAGTACTAACCTCGTAAGGATGAGGCCTACTATAGGTCGAGTCCATCCATTGTTGGGCATCGTCGAGTACGATCGCCTGGTGATGCCAATTACCCTTTTCCCCGAAGGAGTCATCAGGAGCTTATTATCGGATGTCAGGCATTCATCCCCAAACTCTGAGTAGTACAAGATGAGATTATCTACAATTATTTATACAGTATTTTAGTTATTGCTAAGGTTGTCAAGGTGAATGTAGTCTCAAATTAAATAGGGCATTTATCAGTGGTAGGATTTAACTAATTAACTAAACCGCACGACCAGGAGGGTGTGAACGTGCGGGAGCAGCGCCGCAATCCGGCGACGCGAGCACGCGATGCGTGGACGATGAACAGGGATGCGGTTCAGGGGTGGCGTCAGCTCGGGGAGACGCCAGCGTAGGGAGAAGGCGGAAAGGCCGAGAAGGAAAAGCGTATTTTCACTGGGAATTGCCAAATTGGGAAAGGAAGAAAATTCAAGCAAAAACTCAGATAAAAGTTTAAAATTTTTGAATTTTTAGGTTGTTTCAGGCCGCTCTGGGCCGCGGCGGAAGTGTCGAATGCACGGGCCGGGCCGGCCGCGGCGCGAGAAGATTCGGCCTCGCCGTGCGTTGGCCGACTCAGCGTTCACGGCTTTAGCCGCGGGCGCGGTCAATTCTTCGGACACGGAGGACGGTGATTGCGCACGCCACTCGCCGTTCCTCGCGTGTCCAGTCGGACTTGCTCGTGCGGAGACGCACACATGGCTATGCGGTATGCACACACGCACGTAGACAAATCCAAGTCGGCCCGTGACGCGTGCACGCGCGCTGCTGACTCGCCAATAAAAACACGTTTCGATCGACGCAGCATGCGGTTTATGTCACGGTTTGATACTAACACCGTTATGTACACTCCTCTGTACTCCTATGTAGCTACGACGGCCACGACCAGGAAAGGGCATCGACAAGACGCTTGACTTTGCATTAGCGGCAAAATTAGGGCATCGACACGACGCTTGACTGTGCATTAGCGGAAAAATTAGGGAAAGAGAAACTTTACTGATTAATGGTGGCTTCACTAATTTCTTGCGGACAAGAATGCTTTTCTTCGGCTCATTAACTACGTTTCAAACATTCGTTTGCTGAAGGGTTTTCTTGTTATGTGATTACTGGTATTTTCTTTGCTTCAGATATCTGTTAAACCAGCCTCCTGTGATTTCATCAACCAATCATCAACTCACCTCCTTACCCTGTTTTGACGGGCACTATTATATCTTTCTACATAACAATTCTCCCGTCAAATTACCTGTTACCGAGGGACTTCGGTAATTTCCTTGTCAGCAGGTTCTCTTTCTTCTGATGTCCTCATGGCAGGAGAGTGGAACAAGAAGAACTGGTTCGACTTGGCCGACTACATGGATATTGAAATGGAGGCCTGCTACGACTATGAGCATATCATGCTTACTTCAGACGGTGAGGTTATCCCTGGAGATCCATCCCGGGATCTCAGAGACTCCGCCGCGAGAAAGGCTAAGAAGGGATCCATATCCCCGCAGCAATACGACAGACGAAGAAACCAGTTTCTCTAGATGGCAAGGGTCAATCCAGTAGTTACAGCGGGACTGGAGTCTGTCATTCCGAGAATTCATCACCAACTAGTGGTCGTAACTATCTTGTTGTCTATGCACAGAGAATGGGTGGGCTCCCTGTGAGTCCATCCGCACTCTCGTACGGTTCAACTCCAACAGGAGATGGTTATAACTTAGAATTCCCCTACCTATCAGGATTTACTCCAGGCTGCAATGCACTCTTGCGGGAGCATTCTTCAAGTGAGGGAACCTCTGTCGGAAGTGGAGATTCTAGATAGGAGGTCTTTGCCCTCCCCGCTGATTTTGATCACTCTCTTGGAAGAAGACTTGAGGATCCTCCCTGTCGGTCACACCTTGCCACTACTCGTCAAGATGGTGAGGAGACCTCTAATGATGAATCATGTCAGTTCTCTGATAAGCGTGGGAAAAATCATAGAACTAATCACTCTCCATTAAGGTGGCCACAACTAGTCTCTGACATTGAGGATCTCAAAGACCGCCTAGAGGAGGCGATTGGCTACCCAGAGGTCTTTGCTTGTGCATGCCCAGTATCAGTCCAAAGAGTCTCAAGAGCTCCAACACATCAACGACTTGCTCAAGAACCCAACTCCAGAACTCACTCGGGCGCTCGGCTACGACCGCTTCGCTGAAGGAATTGCGCAAAGACTTCGTAACATGATGGACAGATTTGAGCAGCCTCGCCAGCATAACTCCGAGAGTTGGATAGGCACAACCACATCTAGTCATTTGCAGAACTCACCTCATGGGGTTCGACATGATGACAAATCGCGACGGCCTCCAAACCACAAGTCTAGCTAAAGGAGAGTTCCTCGAATAATTCTGGATCGATAAGTTAACCAAGGAGGTGATCGATCACCACTTCGGATAAGGAATCTACGGCAGCAGATGGAGTACGAGGAGTACTAACCTCGTAAGGATGAGGCCTACTATAGGTCGAGTCCATCCATTGTTGGGCATCGTCGAGTACGATCGCCTGGTGATGCCAATTACCCTTTTCCCCGAAGGAGTCATCAGGAGCTTATTATCGGATGTCAGGCATTCATCCCCAAACTCTGAGTAGTACAAGATGAGATTATCTACAATTATTTATACAGTATTTTAGTTATTGCTAAGGTTGTCAAGGTGAATGTAGTCTCAAATTAAATAGGGCATTTATCAGTGGTAGGATTTAACTAATTAACTAAACCGCACGACCAGGAGGGTGTGAACGTGCGGGAGCAGCGCCGCAATCCGGCGACGCGAGCACGCGATGCGTGGACGATGAACAGGGATGCGGTTCAGGGGTGGCGTCAGCTCGGGGAGACGCCAGCGTAGGGAGAAGGCGGAAAGGCCGAGAAGGAAAAGCGTATTTTCACTGGGAATTGCCAAATTGGGAAAGGAAGAAAATTCAAGCAAAAACTCAGATAAAAGTTTAAAATTTTTGAATTTTTAGGTTGTTTCAGGCCGCTCTGGGCCGCGGCGGAAGTGTCGAATGCACGGGCCGGGCCGGCCGCGGCGCGAGAAGATTCGGCCTCGCCGTGCGTTGGCCGACTCAGCGTTCACGGCTTTAGCCGCGGGCGCGGTCAATTCTTCGGACACGGAGGACGGTGATTGCGCACGCCACTCGCCGTTCCTCGCGTGTCCAGTCGGACTTGCTCGTGCGGAGACGCACACATGGCTATGCGGTATGCACACACGCACGTAGACAAATCCAAGTCGGCCCGTGACGCGTGCACGCGCGCTGCTGACTCGCCAATAAAAACACGTTTCGATCGACGCAGCATGCGGTTTATGTCACGGTTTGATACTAACACCGTTATGTACACTCCTCTGTACTCCTATGTAGCTACGACGGCCACGACCAGGAAAGGGCATCGACAAGACGCTTGACTTTGCATTAGCGGCAAAATTAGGGCATCGACACGACGCTTGACTGTGCATTAGCGGAAAAATTAGGGAAAGAGAAACTTTACTGATTAATGGTGGCTTCACTAATTTCTTGCGGACAAGAATGCTTTTCTTCGGCTCATTAACTACGTTTCAAACATTCGTTTGCTGAAGGGTTTTCTTGTTATGTGATTACTGGTATTTTCTTTGCTTCAGATATCTGTTAAACCAGCCTCCTGTGATTTCATCAACCAATCATCAACTCACCTCCTTACCCTGTTTTGACGGGCACTATTATATCTTTCTACATAACAATTCTCCCGTCAAATTACCTGTTACCGAGGGACTTCGGTAATTTCCTTGTCAGCAGGTTCTCTTTCTTCTGATGTCCTCATGGCAGGAGAGTGGAACAAGAAGAACTGGTTCGACTTGGCCGACTACATGGATATTGAAATGGAGGCCTGCTACGACTATGAGCATATCATGCTTACTTCAGACGGTGAGGTTATCCCTGGAGATCCATCCCGGGATCTCAGAGACTCCGCCGCGAGAAAGGCTAAGAAGGGATCCATATCCCCGCAGCAATACGACAGACGAAGAAACCAGTTTCTCTAGATGGCAAGGGTCAATCCAGTAGTTACAGCGGGACTGGAGTCTGTCATTCCGAGAATTCATCACCAACTAGTGGTCGTAACTATCTTGTTGTCTATGCACAGAGAATGGGTGGGCTCCCTGTGAGTCCATCCGCACTCTCGTACGGTTCAACTCCAACAGGAGATGGTTATAACTTAGAATTCCCCTACCTATCAGGATTTACTCCAGGCTGCAATGCACTCTTGCTGGAGCATTCTTCAAGTGAGGGAACCTCTGTCGGAAGTGGAGATTCTAGATAGGAGGTCTTTGCCCTCCCCGCTGATTTTGATCACTCTCTTGGAAGAAGACTTGAGGATCCTCCCTGTCGGTCACACCTTGCCACTACTCGTCAAGATGGTGAGGAGACCTCTAATGATGAATCATGTCAGTTCTCTGATAAGCGTGGGAAAAATCATAGAACTAATCACTCTCCATTAAGGTGGCCACAACTAGTCTCTGACATTGAGGATCTCAAAGACCGCCTAGAGGAGGCGATTGGCTACCCAGAGGTCTTTGCCTGTGCATGCCCAGTATCAGTCCAAAGAGTCTCAAGAGCTCCAACACATCAACGACTTGCTCAAGAACCCAACTCCAGAACTCACTCGGGCGCTCGGCTACGACCGCTTCGCTGAAGGAATTGCGCAAAGACTTCGTAACATGATGGACAGATTTGAGCAGCCTCGCCAGCATAACTCCGAGAGTTGGATAGGCACAACCACATCTAGTCATTTGCAGAACTCACCTCATGGGGTTCGACATGATGACAAATCGCGACGGCCTCCAAACCACAAGTCTAGCTAAAGGAGAGTTCCTCGAATAATTCTGGATCGATAAGTTAACCAAGGAGGTGATCGATCACCACTTCGGATAAGGAATCTACGGCAGCAGATGGAGTACGAGGAGTACTAACCTCGTAAGGATGAGGCCTACTATAGGTCGAGTCCATCCATTGTTGGGCATCGTCGAGTACGATCGCCTGGTGATGCCAATTACCCTTTTCCCCGAAGGAGTCATCAGGAGCTTATTATCGGATGTCAGGCATTCATCCCCAAACTCTGAGTAGTACAAGATGAGATTATCTACAATTATTTATACAGTATTTTAGTTATTGCTAAGGTTGTCAAGGTGAATGTAGTCTCAAATTAAATAGGGCATTTATCAGTGGTAGGATTTAACTAATTAACTAAACCGCACGACCAGGAGGGTGTGAACGTGCGGGAGCAGCGCCGCAATCCGGCGACGCGAGCACGCGATGCGTGGACGATGAACAGGGATGCGGTTCAGGGGTGGCGTCAGCTCGGGGAGACGCCAGCGTAGGGAGAAGGCGGAAAGGCCGAGAAGGAAAAGCGTATTTTCACTGGGAATTGCCAAATTGGGAAAGGAAGAAAATTCAAGCAAAAACTCAGATAAAAGTTTAAAATTTTTGAATTTTTAGGTTGTTTCAGGCCGCTCTGGGCCGCGGCGGAAGTGTCGAATGCACGGGCCGGGCCGGCCGCGGCGCGAGAAGATTCGGCCTCGCCGTGCGTTGGCCGACTCAGCGTTCACGGCTTTAGCCGCGGGCGCGGTCAATTCTTCGGACACGGAGGACGGTGATTGCGCACGCCACTCGCCGTTCCTCGCGTGTCCAGTCGGACTTGCTCGTGCGGAGACGCACACATGGCTATGCGGTATGCACACACGCACGTAGACAAATCCAAGTCGGCCCGTGACGCGTGCACGCGCGCTGCTGACTCGCCAATAAAAACACGTTTCGATCGACGCAGCATGCGGTTTATGTCACGGTTTGATACTAACACCGTTATGTACACTCCTCTGTACTCCTATGTAGCTACGACGGCCACGACCAGGAAAGGGCATCGACAAGACGCTTGACTTTGCATTAGCGGCAAAATTAGGGCATCGACACGACGCTTGACTGTGCATTAGCGGAAAAATTAGGGAAAGAGAAACTTTACTGATTAATGGTGGCTTCACTAATTTCTTGCGGACAAGAATGCTTTTCTTCGGCTCATTAACTACGTTTCAAACATTCGTTTGCTGAAGGGTTTTCTTGTTATGTGATTACTGGTATTTTCTTTGCTTCAGATATCTGTTAAACCAGCCTCCTGTGATTTCATCAACCAATCATCAACTCACCTCCTTACCCTGTTTTGACGGGCACTATTATATCTTTCTACATAACAATTCTCCCGTCAAATTACCTGTTACCGAGGGACTTCGGTAATTTCCTTGTCAGCAGGTTCTCTTTCTTCTGATGTCCTCATGGCAGGAGAGTGGAACAAGAAGAACTGGTTCGACTTGGCCGACTACATGGATATTGAAATGGAGGCCTGCTACGACTATGAGCATATCATGCTTACTTCAGACGGTGAGGTTATCCCTGGAGATCCATCCCGGGATCTCAGAGACTCCGCCGCGAGAAAGGCTAAGAAGGGATCCATATCCCCGCAGCAATACGACAGACGAAGAAACCAGTTTCTCTAGATGGCAAGGGTCAATCCAGTAGTTACAGCGGGACTGGAGTCTGTCATTCCGAGAATTCATCACCAACTAGTGGTCGTAACTATCTTGTTGTCTATGCACAGAGAATGGGTGGGCTCCCTGTGAGTCCATCCGCACTCTCGTACGGTTCAACTCCAACAGGAGATGGTTATAACTTAGAATTCCCCTACCTATCAGGATTTACTCCAGGCTGCAATGCACTCTTGCTGGAGCATTCTTCAAGTGAGGGAACCTCTGTCGGAAGTGGAGATTCTAGATAGGAGGTCTTTGCCCTCCCCGCTGATTTTGATCACTCTCTTGGAAGAAGACTTGAGGATCCTCCCTGTCGGTCACACCTTGCCACTACTCGTCAAGATGGTGAGGAGACCTCTAATGATGAATCATGTCAGTTCTCTGATAAGCGTGGGAAAAATCATAGAACTAATCACTCTCCATTAAGGTGGCCACAACTAGTCTCTGACATTGAGGATCTCAAAGACCGCCTAGAGGAGGCGATTGGCTACCCAGAGGTCTTTGCCTGTGCATGCCCAGTATCAGTCCAAAGAGTCTCAAGAGCTCCAACACATCAACGACTTGCTCAAGAACCCAACTCCAGAACTCACTCGGGCGCTCGGCTACGACCGCTTCGCTGAAGGAATTGCGCAAAGACTTCGTAACATGATGGACAGATTTGAGCAGCCTCGCCAGCATAACTCCGAGAGTTGGATAGGCACAACCACATCTAGTCATTTGCAGAACTCACCTCATGGGGTTCGACATGATGACAAATCGCGACGGCCTCCAAACCACAAGTCTAGCTAAAGGAGAGTTCCTCGAATAATTCTGGATCGATAAGTTAACCAAGGAGGTGATCGATCACCACTTCGGATAAGGAATCTACGGCAGCAGATGGAGTACGAGGAGTACTAACCTCGTAAGGATGAGGCCTACTATAGGTCGAGTCCATCCATTGTTGGGCATCGTCGAGTACGATCGCCTGGTGATGCCAATTACCCTTTTCCCCGAAGGAGTCATCAGGAGCTTATTATCGGATGTCAGGCATTCATCCCCAAACTCTGAGTAGTACAAGATGAGATTATCTACAATTATTTATACAGTATTTTAGTTATTGCTAAGGTTGTCAAGGTGAATGTAGTCTCAAATTAAATAGGGCATTTATCAGTGGTAGGATTTAACTAATTAACTAAACCGCACGACCAGGAGGGTGTGAACGTGCGGGAGCAGCGCCGCAATCCGGCGACGCGAGCACGCGATGCGTGGACGATGAACAGGGATGCGGTTCAGGGGTGGCGTCAGCTCGGGGAGACGCCAGCGTAGGGAGAAGGCGGAAAGGCCGAGAAGGAAAAGCGTATTTTCACTGGGAATTGCCAAATTGGGAAAGGAAGAAAATTCAAGCAAAAACTCAGATAAAAGTTTAAAATTTTTGAATTTTTAGGTTGTTTCAGGCCGCTCTGGGCCGCGGCGGAAGTGTCGAATGCACGGGCCGGGCCGGCCGCGGCGCGAGAAGATTCGGCCTCGCCGTGCGTTGGCCGACTCAGCGTTCACGGCTTTAGCCGCGGGCGCGGTCAATTCTTCGGACACGGAGGACGGTGATTGCGCACGCCACTCGCCGTTCCTCGCGTGTCCAGTCGGACTTGCTCGTGCGGAGACGCACACATGGCTATGCGGTATGCACACACGCACGTAGACAAATCCAAGTCGGCCCGTGACGCGTGCACGCGCGCTGCTGACTCGCCAATAAAAACACGTTTCGATCGACGCAGCATGCGGTTTATGTCACGGTTTGATACTAACACCGTTATGTACACTCCTCTGTACTCCTATGTAGCTACGACGGCCACGACCAGGAAAGGGCATCGACAAGACGCTTGACTTTGCATTAGCGGCAAAATTAGGGCATCGACACGACGCTTGACTGTGCATTAGCGGAAAAATTAGGGAAAGAGAAACTTTACTGATTAATGGTGGCTTCACTAATTTCTTGCGGACAAGAATGCTTTTCTTCGGCTCATTAACTACGTTTCAAACATTCGTTTGCTGAAGGGTTTTCTTGTTATGTGATTACTGGTATTTTCTTTGCTTCAGATATCTGTTAAACCAGCCTCCTGTGATTTCATCAACCAATCATCAACTCACCTCCTTACCCTGTTTTGACGGGCACTATTATATCTTTCTACATAACAATTCTCCCGTCAAATTACCTGTTACCGAGGGACTTCGGTAATTTCCTTGTCAGCAGGTTCTCTTTCTTCTGATGTCCTCATGGCAGGAGAGTGGAACAAGAAGAACTGGTTCGACTTGGCCGACTACATGGATATTGAAATGGAGGCCTGCTACGACTATGAGCATATCATGCTTACTTCAGACGGTGAGGTTATCCCTGGAGATCCATCCCGGGATCTCAGAGACTCCGCCGCGAGAAAGGCTAAGAAGGGATCCATATCCCCGCAGCAATACGACAGACGAAGAAACCAGTTTCTCTAGATGGCAAGGGTCAATCCAGTAGTTACAGCGGGACTGGAGTCTGTCATTCCGAGAATTCATCACCAACTAGTGGTCGTAACTATCTTGTTGTCTATGCACAGAGAATGGGTGGGCTCCCTGTGAGTCCATCCGCACTCTCGTACGGTTCAACTCCAACAGGAGATGGTTATAACTTAGAATTCCCCTACCTATCAGGATTTACTCCAGGCTGCAATGCACTCTTGCTGGAGCATTCTTCAAGTGAGGGAACCTCTGTCGGAAGTGGAGATTCTAGATAGGAGGTCTTTGCCCTCCCCGCTGATTTTGATCACTCTCTTGGAAGAAGACTTGAGGATCCTCCCTGTCGGTCACACCTTGCCACTACTCGTCAAGATGGTGAGGAGACCTCTAATGATGAATCATGTCAGTTCTCTGATAAGCGTGGGAAAAATCATAGAACTAATCACTCTCCATTAAGGTGGCCACAACTAGTCTCTGACATTGAGGATCTCAAAGACCGCCTAGAGGAGGCGATTGGCTACCCAGAGGTCTTTGCCTGTGCATGCCCAGTATCAGTCCAAAGAGTCTCAAGAGCTCCAACACATCAACGACTTGCTCAAGAACCCAACTCCAGAACTCACTCGGGCGCTCGGCTACGACCGCTTCGCTGAAGGAATTGCGCAAAGACTTCGTAACATGATGGACAGATTTGAGCAGCCTCGCCAGCATAACTCCGAGAGTTGGATAGGCACAACCACATCTAGTCATTTGCAGAACTCACCTCATGGGGTTCGACATGATGACAAATCGCGACGGCCTCCAAACCACAAGTCTAGCTAAAGGAGAGTTCCTCGAATAATTCTGGATCGATAAGTTAACCAAGGAGGTGATCGATCACCACTTCGGATAAGGAATCTACGGCAGCAGATGGAGTACGAGGAGTACTAACCTCGTAAGGATGAGGCCTACTATAGGTCGAGTCCATCCATTGTTGGGCATCGTCGAGTACGATCGCCTGGTGATGCCAATTACCCTTTTCCCCGAAGGAGTCATCAGGAGCTTATTATCGGATGTCAGGCATTCATCCCCAAACTCTGAGTAGTACAAGATGAGATTATCTACAATTATTTATACAGTATTTTAGTTATTGCTAAGGTTGTCAAGGTGAATGTAGTCTCAAATTAAATAGGGCATTTATCAGTGGTAGGATTTAACTAATTAACTAAACCGCACGACCAGGAGGGTGTGAACGTGCGGGAGCAGCGCCGCAATCCGGCGACGCGAGCACGCGATGCGTGGACGATGAACAGGGATGCGGTTCAGGGGTGGCGTCAGCTCGGGGAGACGCCAGCGTAGGGAGAAGGCGGAAAGGCCGAGAAGGAAAAGCGTATTTTCACTGGGAATTGCCAAATTGGGAAAGGAAGAAAATTCAAGCAAAAACTCAGATAAAAGTTTAAAATTTTTGAATTTTTAGGTTGTTTCAGGCCGCTCTGGGCCGCGGCGGAAGTGTCGAATGCACGGGCCGGGCCGGCCGCGGCGCGAGAAGATTCGGCCTCGCCGTGCGTTGGCCGACTCAGCGTTCACGGCTTTAGCCGCGGGCGCGGTCAATTCTTCGGACACGGAGGACGGTGATTGCGCACGCCACTCGCCGTTCCTCGCGTGTCCAGTCGGACTTGCTCGTGCGGAGACGCACACATGGCTATGCGGTATGCACACACGCACGTAGACAAATCCAAGTCGGCCCGTGACGCGTGCACGCGCGCTGCTGACTCGCCAATAAAAACACGTTTCGATCGACGCAGCATGCGGTTTATGTCACGGTTTGGTTCTCAGCCGTAAAGGTCCACGATACTAACACCGTTATGTACACTCCTCTGTACTCCCATGTAGCTACGACGGCCACGACCAGAAAAGGGCATCGACAAGACGCTTGACTTTGCATTAGCGGCAAATTTAGGGCATCGACACGACGCTTGACTGTGCATTAGCGGCAAAATTAGGGAAAGAGAAACTTTACTGATTAATGGCGGCTTCACTAATTTCTTGCGGACAAGAATGCTTTTCTTCGGCTCATGAACTACGTTTCAAACATTCGTTTGCTGAAGGGTTTTCTTGTTATGTGATTACTGGTGTTTTCTTTGCTTCAGATATCTGTTAAACCAGCCTCCTGTGATTTCATCAACCAATCAACTCACCTCTTTACCCTGTTTTGACGGGCACTATTATATCTTTCTACATAACAATTCTCCCGTCAAATTACCTGTTACCGAGGGACTTTGACAGCGGTTCTTTTCTCTTTTACTCCGTTTTGCTGCATTGTTTCACAGATTCATCACTTGCTATGTGCTTTTCTTCCTAGGATGGTGCTAAAACAACGTAGTTTGGTTAGCAAAGAACATAGTTTCCTTTTTTGAATGTCCTTTTCGGACTAATCTTGTAAAGCAACGATTGGTAGCGTTAATACATCTCTTTTTCTTTATGACCTAGCCAAGTTTATAATATCCATTCACCTCTAGGATTCCTCTCTTTTTGTTTGACATGTTTGGTCCATGAATCATGGCTACTAGTTGTCAAAACAAAAGTTAGGAACGACCGAACGATCATTCTTCCAAAAGAGGCTATGAGTACATCACTTGCTGTCTTGGCTCGATTATTATTTGGTTTGTAGACAGATAAAAGAGATGCAAGAAAAGTACTGGAAGTTTGGGCTACTAGTAATACGCACACTAGAGGCAAAAGAGGTGATAACTTGTGACGGCCAAGTTAGACGCTAGGCCGTGTGGAGCCATGCTCTTTTTTCATGGAAAATAATTGTTCGTTTCAGTTGGTCATCACACTAAACTAATATGAAGGAACTGTTCATTTCATGCCACTTTCTTCAAATGAAGGGGAAACTGGTTGTTTGCGCGATCCTAAATCAGAAGTGGAGACCTCAAGTACCTCTACTTGCAAAAGCAGTACCTAGACACTGATTCTTAAAATTTGTTAATCCTTGTCCAAATAAATGATCACACCGCGGTAGCATGTTTCTCCATTGTTTGAACTGTAAGGCAGTATCAAGTTTAAGCTTCCTTTTTTTTTTGAGGGAATAGCAGAAGCTCTGCTACCAAATTTAAGCTTCTCGCAAGTCGCAACTGAGAAAGAAGTAATATTTGCATCAGTGAAATCTCTCTATCCCAGGAGAATGTTCACCGTTTTGAATTTTGACCAAGAAGTTAAACAGCCGAAGAAGACATGAAACGATTGACAAGCCTGATCTATGTATACTTGATTTCTTCACAAAAATAGTGTGTACAATTCCCTCTCTTTCATTACATATCTTTTCCTACTGTTGTTGAACTTTGGTCTCAATAAAGATGAAACAGAGAAGGTTAGATCACATATACTGTATAAAAGAGGGGGGGGGGGGGGGGGAACTCTGCTATTATACTTTAGAATCTTGAATTCTTGATAGGTAATTCTCCTCTTGTATGGTCTCCAGCGTCGGCCTTCTTGACCGGGCACTGCTCAGCTGGTGCCTGAACACGCCGATCCCCGGGGCCGCCGCGTCGTCCACCATCTCATCCAGCCGCAACCTCGGTGGTTCCTCCGCCACGACAGACGCAGCCGCGGTTGCCTCCGGCGGCGCCAAGACCATCGCGGCCACCTTCGCTGAGCGCCGGGCCTCCCTGGTGGCCGCGGCCGCCAGGCGCGCCATGTCCGCCGCGGCCAGGGGCGTGCCGAGGCGCTTCATTGGGAACATGGCGTACACGGCGCCGAGCTCGAGGTCCTCGTCGGCCGAGAGCGCGGCCAGGCGCGCCCCCACCCTTGCCGCACGCGCGTCCGCCAGGAAGTGCCCCGGCGCGTCCATCATCATCTCGGCCGCCGTCGCGGGGAGCCGCACCTGCCGCACGCCGCCGTCCGGCAGTATCACCTTGGCGCCCCTCTCACCGGGCACCTTGGCCAGCGTGCACGACAGGTAGTTGCCCATGGCCTGCCAAGAACGGCACACCAAGTACAAGAATCCAAGCCAAGGTCGAGCCGCACAAGCAAGCTAGGACGTCGAGCTCGTAGATCAGGATGAAGAAACCAGCAGGATGAGGTGCTGTGGCTTGTGACTCGTGAGGTGGTAGTTTGGTTCGTTGTGCCTTGCCGGTGAGGCCGCGGCTTATATAGATAGCGTGGGCAGGGAGGCGGGCCGCGCGCGAGAGGAGGCGCTTGCAAAACGCGTGTGGGCGAAGGTGACGGCGACGGCAAGTGAGAGGAAAAGAAGAAGAGTGGTTTTTGGTTGGTGCCAGCGCGCGGCGAGGTGCGGTCGTGTCCGCGGGTGCGACGGTGGCGCGGTGATTTGCGCGTGCGACGTGGTGGAGTCTGGCTGGGTCGACAGAACGCGCCGTCGCTTGCTGCGGCTTTGAGCGGTATATCGGTTTCTAATTTTAGTTTATTTTGATATTTTTTTTTATTTTTTCACATTGTCTGATGATATAATAAATTTTTTTCAGTTTTTTCTAAAAAAACTAATATCTACTATAATATAATTTTCATCAAAAATCATAGTTAAAAGTTTAAGCCAAAAGTTAGTTAGGGCACCACCAAAAGCCACGACGATGAGGAATTCACTATTTAGCTTCAGAAAAGAGCTGAATTCACTATTTAGCTTCAGAAAAGAACAACTAAGTAATGAAAGCGTTACTGAATTTTGTTGTCTGCAAGAATTTTCCTTGACCCAAATCTTCACCATTATTTCTTCTCTTCTACTCGTTGTTGATATAACTCATGTTTTTTTTGAGACCAAGAGCCATTCTCATTCATTAAGTTGGTCTAACTCATCTAAGCCTGCCATGGCACTATAGCAAGTTTTGATTCTCCGTACGGTAGCGCGAGAAGGTGGTGATCGGTTCGGCTGAAAAGCTCATGGCTTATGGCTGAAAACACTGTAGCTGGCTGAAAAAAGCATTGTAGCTGACAGAGGCTTATTTAGCATAATTAAATTTAAAAATTTTAAAAATATAAAAAATATGTTAGCCCATTACGTATAATACAAATAAATACGGGAAAAAAAGAACCGGCAAAAAATCTCAACAAAAAGTCAAAAGTTCAGAAAAAGACGAAACTTATGAATAATGAAAAAAAAGCCAGAAACCAGAAGCCGAAGCCGAATTGATCAGGGGTGTTTGGTATCGTAGTTTAAAGCCGTCTCATTTTGCATGCCCGGGACGAGTCATTGTGTTTGGGTCCTTTCTTCTTTTGTTTTGTCTTCGAGTAAGAAACTCTACATATCTGTCTTATTGGAGGTCGTTTTCTGTGTGCTCATCCTGAGCTCGGTTGGTGTGTGTCGACCATTCAGCCCTGGCATTGCTCCACAACTTAAACGTGTTCCGGTGTGCTGTTCGCTGTGATCATGTTGGAATAGTCCTAGGGAGACCATTTTGGCTGGAGATAGGTTGGTGATGGAGATAAGGGAGTGTGCCACACACTGTTGCTCAGCGTGTATATGCTGTCTGTGGCTGCGCGTGGTGGTCTATGTTGAAATTAATCTTATTTTGATAGAAAATATTGAGTTTAGGTAGGATACGTAGTGTTTGCTATGTATGAGTTAGTTTCGTAGTAGAAACCAAGTCGGGTTGTTGAGTTCGTTTATAAGTCTTGCAACTACCCTTTATAAGGCACAAACTAGTCTTGTAATCGAGAGCAAGCAAGGAGATGCGATCGGAAGAAGCTAGGAAGTAGCAGAGTATTGTGACAGAAGAAGGAGAAGCAAACAAGAGCGATCGGTTGTGATCGAGAAGTTGAAGGAGAGAAAAGCATAGTGCTTTGACTCATGGGAAAATCTATTGTGTTTGGGTATTGTGTTTCATATTGTCGCTACCATACTCGAAGACAAGAGGAGCAGAGGAGCTCCACATTGGTATCAAGTGTTTAGCGTACTCGAAGTTATCGAGAACCAAGAGTACTCGTAGGCAGAGGTGAACGTGGTCGAAGAAGCTAGGTTTGCAATCGAAGTCTCGAGTGCTCATAAACCGGAGTGGTTGTAGCTTGGTTACGAGAACGTGCAGCGCAGGGAAGCATGGTCATAACTCTCGTCAGCTAAAGTTACGAGTACGTGTACGACATGAAGGAGTGGTCGTAAGGGTAATCAATGAAGTGGTCGTAACTATCAGGCACAAGTGGTCATAGTCATCACAAGTGGTCATAACCAACACTGCATGGTTGTAAACTACTTGGAGTGGTCGTGAAGTGTGGTCGTATCAGAGCCTCACGTGGTCGTAATACTCGTGCTTGTAATTTACGGCTAGTGAGGCGTTGTTCCAACAGTGATATCAGAGCGCTTAGCGTACTCGAAGTTATTGAGAACTGAGAGTATTCATAAGCAGAGTTAAACGTGGTTGAAGGAGCTAGGTCTGCAATCGAAATCTCGAATGCTCGTAAATCAGAGTGGTCATAGTTCGGTTTCGAGAGAGTGCAGTGCAGCGGATGCGTGGTCATAACTCTCGTCAGCTAAAGTTATAAATACGTGTACGATAAAGAGTGGTCGTAAGGACTACTGGTGTACATCTGTGTTCTTGACCTTTCCAGCACACAGCGATGGACAAAGATGCTCCTTTTGTTGCTCTGATGGAAGAGAACCATGGCCACTTGTCGTACTCGCAAAGCTCGTCTCGCTTAGTGCATATCAATAACTGGTATATCAGAATCACTGTGACGGGATTACCTACCAACATGAACTGAAACTCAGTGTAAGTTTCTCCATTTTTTGCAAGGAAACACTCAGCAGTCCAAGTGTCCAAACCCAGAAAACAACCCCTTTGATAATGTCTAACCTGTATAAATAATCATCCTAAAAAAAACTGACTCCATAAAACTTAAGCTCGACAGATCCCAAGAGACCGATTCCATAAAACAGTCTCTCCAAATAGTATACTGTACTATAGTATACAGGGCTGTTCTTTTCAGCTTCTAAAAGCTGTTTTTCAGTTTTTTTTACAATAATTAGCTTTTAAACGGAGTATCTTTTCAAGATAGAGTCTACTAGTTAATTATAGTACATGATATACCGAATTCATTTATATCGGCAAAAACCGCACGTGAGTTTCTGTTACTCTGCAATCTCTCGTATGAACAGCTCAAAAACCACAAGCCGCAGCCAAAAGACATAAACTTTAGCAAAAAAGAATAGACCCACATTATCATCACAGGTAAGAGAGAGAGAAGTATACTTACATCCAATCCGATCGCATAGGCTCTGGAGTCTGAACTAAACTGACAGAGACATTCTTGTGTGAAAATCAATAGTATTGACTAGGGGTTTGGGAAAGGGATAAGTGCCGGTTGACCCAGGAAACAGGACGAATTTTCCACCTCAGGCTGAGCAGCTGACACGATCTCTAACATAAGAATGTCGCCGACGGAGCTGCCTGGAACTTGCGTGGGTTGCAGGAGTCACCGTGATGGCATGGACGGAATAATATCAGGCTGCTATGAACACGCTGTATGGCCGTGTGGACTATGGAGTTAATCAGTGGCGTTGGAGACGTGGGCGGCCGAGCGAGTTGTTCTTGAAGCGATGAACCCTAACCACTCGCTTACCGTTTTGTGTGGCGCAAGTGTAACCAGGTGGAACTCAAATACTTTCCAACGCCTGTAGCTTGACGAGGTAATGTGAAGCTGAAGCTGTGCTTAAATGGCGCGACCGGCACCGACGTTTGGAGCAGAGATGCGCGCGCTTGGATTGGAAATGGTTGACCTATGGTTAGTATATATGATAGGTCAACCTTAGTGGTTTCTGCATTCACTTGGCAATTAGGCAACATGCTGCGTGTTTTCTTCTGGTTTTAGGCCCCGTTTGGCACAGAGCTAGCTCCGAGATCTATGCTAAATCTGTAGTTTGTTGACTAAATTAAAGTGATTTAAATATTTTTATTTAATATATAATACAAATGAAATGAGTCATGTAAATGTACTTAACATGCCTGCAACTATAGATCCAGGATTTCCTAGAGCTACAGATGATCAGCTCTAAGAAATCTACAGATTTCCTAGAGCTACAGATGACCAGCTCTAAGAAATCTACAGATTTTCTAGAGCTAGAGCTCTGCCAAACAAGACCTTATTCACGAAGTAGATGTCTGCGTCACGCATATTTTAGTTCGTTGGATAATTTGAAGGAAGTTTCAAGAGAGACTTGTATGCATTTCCTGTGTCGTGTATTCTGACTTACTAACCGGTGTCCTTATCTCTCATATTATTTGGATGCTACCTTCTGTCGTAGGAAAATCTAGGCGAGTTACGGTGGCAGCAATTTGGCCGCTTGGGCAGCCTTTTATATTGCTTTCATACATAAGGCACATCGTCAGGATGCCGAATAGTATGCGATGCGAACTTCATTCAACACCAAACTTCCATTCACTTGACGAAGCCCTGTTTTTTTTTTGTCTGTGACTGGTGTCTTTTATCTATGTTTTTTAAGACGACAGTAAATAGCAAAGATATCAACGTGAACAATGCACATGGTTTTAGGTTCAGAAAGTTGTTTAGAGAATCCGTTTTAAGAAAAATCATCCCGTTTATTTTGATTTTCGGAGAAACCAAAAGCACCAAAAGAACATAAAAAAAACTTGACCTGCGGGGGGTAAGACGGCCCCCGGGCATTACAGCTAAGAAGGAGATCTTTTCACGCAGATCAAGAAAATCCCCGAACCCCTGCCCCACCCTGACACAGCGGCATCAGCCCACGTGAGAGCGACCAACGACCTGGGCCAGCCTTTAGACCTGTGCTTTGGCTTATGGGGCAAGCGAGGGGATTTTTTCCCCCTAGCCTGAAATTCGCTCCCACTGGGAGTCAAACCCAGAACCTGGGGGGTGCTACTAAAGCGCCAAAAGAACATGACCGAAATTATTATTGACTGATTTAAAATGGATGCTACCTACATGCTTTGTGAAACTCTAGCCAGTTAAAAAGTTCATTTCTATTTTATACATTCACAGGAAAGCTAATCTATATAAATAAAAATAACTGGTGACATTCAAATCACCTTCTTCGTTTTGAGGCAAGAAAATCTCATAATAATCCTAAAAAAGCAAAATTCTAAAAATTCTCACATTAATCAAAAGAAAAGGAGAAAGGTATCTACTACTTATTTTGGTGGGATCAGATTATAACAGTGTAGATTAATCATATATAGATATTAAAGTTATATAACAAATATAATTATATTTCAACTATAAAAAGTACAGTTATATATCAAAGACAATTATATCATAATATCTAACCACGCAGTTGTACAGATAAATCTTAATTTCCACCACAGTTTTGCAAAATGGCTGCCAGTTTAACTCAAGTTAGCCGCAGGGCACCGGGCAGTATTCAACCACCAAATTATGACAAACTGCACTAAACATAAACAAATCAACGGATACCGATAACAGTAATAACATAGGCATTAAGCTAATCATTCACATCAGAGGGTTACCAGGGTCGATAGAGCAACAATGTACTCCTTTACCAATTGTTGGGAACATAAAATATGGTTTTGATCCTACTGCAAAAGGCCGACTGCTGTCGACCTATAGTCCTAGACAAGCGTCTCTGACAAGGGAACTGCTCTCAGGGTTCAGACTTTCAGCTACACAATGGATCCTTTTTTTGCGATGATCACAATGGATTTTCCGGAATTACATGACAGTCAAGCGACTTGTGCGGCAAGATAGACAGCAAAACGCCTCTCTTCAAATGAGTAATCATTGTCCACCAGCAAATTCAGCTCCGGTTTGCCGTAAGCTAGGCATGCAGGAAAAGCTTTTGTGGTAGTCAGAGCAGGCGTCCTTGCCGTTTGCATAGGAGCTCTCAGTGTCATCGGCGTCTTAGCAGTTGGTGCTGCGAAAGTCTTGGGGGTCCTGTTCTCGGCTTCAGTACAATTGGAGCTAGGCTGCACGGGCGTCGATGTAATGCTATTCCCCGGTGTAATCTGAGCGAAGGGTTTGCGAGGTGTCTCCATCTCACCAAGAGTACTTGCATTGAAATATAACTTCTTCATCGGTAGACCGGCAATATCTAAACCTCTACTACCTGAAAGTTTTTTTTTCCGTCTCAGAGATAGTCAGATAGTTAGAGCATCTCCAAGAGAGGCTCAATATTTTGTCCTCTAAATTCTCATATTGGGAGTCTTCCTAAAAAAATTGTCCTCTAAATCTTTCCCCTCCTTCAGCAGCTCCTCTAAACTTGGATCCCTAAAATTACTATCTAGGCACTGTATATTTGATGGTGATCCACCTCAATTTTAGAGTACCAAAATTATTGGGTGTGTTTTAGAGTATCTGTTGGAGCTTGTTTTTAGCTTTCATACCTAATATTTTAAGATAGAGGGTGAGAAAGAGCATCTCTTGGAGATGCTCTTAAAAGGTAAAATTAGCATATGATCGTATGGTACAATCAGAGAGAGGTCGCTTTCTCATCCTCATGTTGTTGAGAGCCTTGTGATCATAAGGAGATTAAGATCAAATCCTCTTCATGTAACTGCTCAAATTGTTCTTCTGAAAAGGAAGTCAAAAAAGCTAACAAGTCAAAAAAAAAGATAAAATTTATAAATAGTGAAAAATAAGTCAGAATGCAGAAGCTCAAGTCGAAATAAGCGGAGCCTAAATAGACTAAAGTACATGTACCAGGGTTGGCATTGTACATACCAGCTGAGCCGACCCGTTGGCTCGCAATGGCGACCCAAGCATGACATGACCCATTTAAGTCATAGCATATGTTGTCTAAATTGGGTCGATAATACCGTACCTCAAGCCAGCATAGCTTAATTGGCCACCTCTAGGGAGCAGTGTTATTTCTGCATTTGCATCACGATGGAGTGATCCATCCTGGGCTTTCCATTTTGAATTGGACGGTGGAGATGGGAGGCTGGGTCAATTTTCGTGCAGGAGAACAATGGGTATTTACTGACGTGGGACAAGCCTATCGGCCCATCACAGTGTTGGCCCTACCGCGCACGAGAGAACTAAGGTAAAACTCCGTAGAAATAGTACATGCACTGAGAGGGGAAAGCTACGCGATATACCAGTAGCGTTCGACTTCAAATTGCAGAAGAATGGCAATCGCCACAAACGGCCACCGCAGCTGATACCCAAAAACTACTCTTCTGACCGACGGCAGCCAGTTTCCTGCATCTTAGAGCTTGCCTTTACGGCGTATTCTACAATCGAACAAGCAGAAACATGCCAGAAACTAGTTAACAACGATGAAACAATATGGGTCTCCAAAATCCGACAACCAACTTATACCAACCAGAAACCATAACTTCATGGTCTGATGGATCTGCATTACAAAGCGTACAATTTTATTTGCAAGCCAAGTAATTTTTGTGCATCCAAATCACCTGCAATTGCTTATTTGGGGTAAAATGGAGTGAAAAAGGGGCAAAAAAAAACAAGCATCCCTCAGCAGGAGATGGCACCCTGCTCGTGAGCATGTCCTGTCTAACAGTGAACGAGCATAAATGCTTAAATTCAAAATTTTAACTTGTACAGGGTTTACCAAAGAAGAAATCTCATTATGAAGCAGACTCCTTGGCAATTTTCTCGGCCTTAGCAATGACTTCCTCAATGCCTCCCACCATGTAGAAAGACTGCTCGGGGAGGTCATCATACTTACCATCCAAAACACCCTGCACATTACAAGATCCTTTAGCAAAGCGCACGGTACACAAAAGAACTCTACATACTAGACAGTGCTAGGAGCCAGGAGAAACAAAAGAATAGAAGCATCATTAAGAAGCAAGCAGACAGCTAACTAAACGTAAGTGTCCACAAGTTGCACGGCAAAAAGAGCATAATACATGGCAATGAACATACAACATGTAGAAGAGTTATACTGGATTTAACTTTTGTGCAGTGTCCATATTGCATGCACTGTTCCGATTTACCAAACATAACACCAAACAAACCATTTCTGAGAGCAAAACACTGTTACTACGTGATACTGTTGTTCTAGAAAAACTATGATTAAACCCTTACCTGGAAACTTTTAACACTCTCCTTCAGCTCCACATACTTCCCTGGAGCACCAGTGAAAACTTCCGCAACATGGAAAGGCTGGCTCAGGAACCGCTGAATTTTCCTTGCGCGAGCAACCGTCAACTTATCATCCTCACTAAGCTCGTCCATACCCAAAATTGCAATAATATCTTGAAGATTCTTGTAGTTCTGAAGAACCTTCTGAACACCACGAGCAGTGTTGTAATGCTCCTCACCCAGCACGTGGGGAGAAAGCATTCTGGATGTGGAGTCCAGAGGATCAACAGCAGGATAAATACCAAGCTCAGAAATCTGCACAGGCAGCTCGTTCAAGTCATAATGAGCACATTATGTACATAATGTTCTAGGCCAGGTGGACAAACCTGTCGTGACAACACAGTAGTAGCATCGAGATGGGCAAATGTAGTAGCAGGAGCAGGATCCGTCAAGTCATCAGCAGGCACATAAATAGCTTGGACAGATGTAATAGAACCCTTCTTTGTTGTGGTAATTCGCTCTTGCAGTCCTCCAAGATCAGTAGCAAGAGTTGGTTGGTATCCCACAGCAGATGGAATACGTCCAAGAAGAGCAGACACCTCAGAGTTTGCCTGACAGCAAGGGCAACCAAAAGCACAACCATAAGACTTAATAGCAACAGCGAATTCAAACAAAATTTAAAATATGAAAAATTCAAAAAGGGTGTTTTTATACTAAGTTGAGCACAAGCAGTATCGTGGGAACAGAGCTCATCTTAACTAATGCCTTTTGTGCACAAGAGTTGTGTTGGCACTTCCTAGACCGAAGAAATGTCCAGCAGAAATTACCTGAGTAAAACGGAAAATGTTGTCAATAAATAGAAGCACATCTTGTCCCTCAGCGTCACGGAAATGCTCAGCAACAGTCAAACCGGTCAACCCAACACGAGCACGAGCACCCGGGGGTTCATTCATTTGCCCGTACACAAGAGCACACTTGCTTTCACTCTGCCACCAAAACCAATATATAAGAAGGATAGTTTGCATATGTGAAACTTCACAGAGAAATTAAGAAATCTGTACCAATTACCTGCTTGTCACCAAGTTTAATGACACCACTTTCAATCATTTCCCTGTAAAGGTCATTACCTTCACGGGTACGTTCTCCGACACCAGCAAACACAGAGAAACCACCTAACATAAACAAATTAACCAATTATAATCAGCAAAACAGAACAAGTGACTGAACAGTATAGATTATGGAACTCTGCACAATACTAACCATGGGCCTTAGCAACATTGTTGATCAATTCCATAATAAGGACAGTTTTACCCACTCCTGCACCACCGAAAAGGCCAATTTTCCCACCCCTTTGGTAGGGTGCAAGCAGGTCCACGACCTATCAGAAATAGAACCATTGCATCACAATCAACACTCAGGACATGATGGAAAATGTGTGAACACATTGAATTCAAAGACTTATACATATGATCCAGGAGAGGCATGGAAAAATTATACCTTAATTCCAGTAACAAGAATTTGCTGCTCTGTGGCTTGCTCAACAAAAGCAGGGGCCTCACGATGGATAGGAAGGAAGTGGTTTGTTGCTAAAATATAGAAAATCATCAATAAGAAACGTAAGAATAAAACATTATGTACAAGAAAAACATATCAAACATCCCGAGTCACTTACTTATGTCACCCTTCTCATCAATCGGCTCACCGATAACGTTCATGATGCGTCCAAGTGTGGCCCTGCCAACAGGAACCTACAAAGAAGAATAACTTCCAAGTCAAAAACATAGTGAAGCACACAATAGGGGATCAGGTTTCAACTTCCAAGAAGTGCTACTGACGTGAGACTCTGAAAATGTAAATATCTCCAAGATATGGAGATATGCACGATTACATCTAGAAGCTACCACTTGACATATAGATTTCTACAAGCCCATTTTCAGTAGACCTAAAACAATTTTTTAATATTCACAAACAGACAAACTAACACTTGACATATAGATTTCTACAAAGCAAAGCAACCTCGTTATTTCACAACGAGGGAACCATGCGCGAACATAATGAACTTTGGCAATTAATTTACACGTCTAATAGACCACCAAAAACCAACACAACCACAGCATTTGAGCCCTGGTGGACAAAATCAATTTTAATCTCAAACACTAGCCACTCAAGTCTGTGCATCCAGATCAAATCTAACACTGGTAGATATACGTTTCATTAGATCGAGTTCAACCGTCAAAATGGAAATGTACGGCCGGAAACGAGGAAAAGACGGATGTGTGATGTGTCATTACAGTGATGGGGGAGCCGGTGTTGAGGACGCGCTGGCCGCGGACGAGCCCCTCGGTCCCGTCCATAGCGATGGTGCGCACCATGTTCTCGCCAAGGTGCTGCGCCACCTCGAGCACGAGGCGGATGTTGTTGTCGAGCACCTCGAGCGCCGTCAGGATGGGCGGGAGCCCCTCATCGAACCGCACGTCCACGACGGCACCGATGACCTGGCACACCTGACCAACCGCGCCGGCGCCGGTGAACTCGTCGGTGATCTTGCCGCCCCCGGTCTTCCCGGTAGAGGACGGCGGGGTGGACGGCGCCGCCTGGGCCGCGGCGGACGTGGCGTAGGCGGCGGCCCGGTTGAAGAGGTAGCCAGCCGGGGACGGGCGGTGAGGGGGGGCGCGGGGGCGCGGTGCAGGGGAGGCCCCGCGAAGGCGGGAGGCGGAGCGGAGGAAGGAGGAGAGGGCCCGGCGAGTCGCCATGGCCAGGGATCGCCGGAGACGCGGTCTGGATCTAGGGTTACACTTTTGCGAGGTCGAGGTGAGGGCGCGGCGGCTCCGCGGGGAGAGAGGGGAGGGGAGTCGGGGGCTCGGGGCGGTTGGGAATATGGGGGAGTCGAAGGGAGGGATTGGGGGTGGGCTTGGTCTACGGGACCAGGAAGTGTGGAGATGTGGCGGTTGTTTTGGGCTTATAATTTGGTTTCTTATATTAATTAGTTTTTAAATAGAATATTTTAAAATAGAGTTTATTAGTCGATTGTACTAGATATTATCTTCTAACGCTCTCTAAACAAAGAAGAATGGTGAGAGATCATAAAAGACCAGTATGAATGTCTAAGTACTCGATACTTACATTTATGCTCCCATGAGCAAACTTGGCGAGTACCCGCGTGGAGTCTCCAAGTTGATTGAGCTCATCGACCTTGTTCCACCAGATCTTTTCGAGATGTTCATCATCGAAAATATTCCCTTTGTTGGAAAGATCTTTTGGGAGTGAAACTTGCCTTAGAACTCGATCAGCAGAAGATCCCACGACAAATGTAGGGTTAAAGAATGCGGAGAAGAAGTTATGTTGTTCTTTTCTTCTCCTTTTCTGGCTGTACCTTCTTGGGAGCGAAGAGGAGCATCCTCGATGTTTTCTTCCTCACTGTAGCAGTTGGAAGGACTTCCAATTTTTCGATCAGGTATTTCTACCTTGTCTTTAGCCATTTCAACTTCTGTTGCTATGACCACTTCCATACTCGTAGTCTATGCAGCTTCGGCTACAGCCTCTGTTGCTGCAATGGTCGTATCCTCGACCACCTTCTCCACTGCATGTTCAATCACGAGCAAAACCGTAGGGGGCTTCTCAGTAGAAGCATCCTTGAGTAGTAGAGGAGCCGAATTATAATCACAAAAATGAAGGACTTCCAATTTTTCGACCAGGTATTTCTACCCTGTCTTTAGCCATTTCAACTTCTGTTGCTATGAGCCTATGACCACTTCCATGCTCGTAGTCTATGCAGCTTCGGCTACAGCCTCTGTTGCTGCGATGGTCGTATCCTCGACCACCTTCTCCACCGCATGTTCAATCACGGGAAAAACCGTAGGGGGCTTCTCAGTAGAAGCATCCTTAAGTAGTAGAGGAGCCGAATTATAATCACAAAAAGTAAGTTGGTATTAAAGAAGATAGAGATAAAACAACTATGTATAGAAAAATCTTTTTCGGAGATTAGTTTCTTTGACGTTTTCTCTTCAACCACGTCTGGTCGAATGAGAACATCTTCGACCATATCAGGTCGAAGGTCTTGAGCAAGAGTTACTGCTCTTTATCTCTCTTGTCCCTCCTGGTAGCCGAAACCTGTTTCAACCACCTGAAGGGCGGTCTCCTTTTCGATCACAAGTTCTGCTGCTGCAGCAATCTTCTTCACAAAGGATACAAAAATTTTCCAGTTTTCCTTTTTAAGTTTCTTGATAAAGCCTCGAGAAGCCCCTACTGAGTGGGTTTCTGTATCGTAATAGATGGATACCTTGATCTTAGGAGTTGGTTACTCGAATACTGCCCCTATGTTACTTGCAAAACTTACATCTGCAAAGAATTGTTTGACGGGAGCGCTTTGAGAGGAAGGAGGAATGATAGAAAGGGGGACAACTGCACTTATGCTTCCCTTTTTCTTGTTAGCGGCTTTTGTCAGCTGACGTCTCTTGAGTGGATGAGCCTTAACTTTCTCAGTCTCCCCTCCGATGATCATTAGTTTGACCCTTTGGTCGTCCTGACGGTTGTACATACCTACATCCTACCAGAAAGAAGAATACTATTTATTCATTCTTTACGACTACCTAGTCCTAAAGACACTATCGATTTTTTTGATTATCTTTAGGTGTTCTTCTCTCTCTTTGGCGGATACCTCCACTAGGATAAGAAGAGCCTCCACTTCGAGTGTTGGAGTCTTCTCACAAACGAGCTTTACCCAGGCGTTAATTTCTCCCAAATCAAGATCTATTTATGTAGATAAAAAAGAGGTCAGAGCTCAAAACTTAAATTTAATTACATTAAATATTGTTATTTACCGTTCTCGTAGTCTCTGGTTGTATCCTTGCCTCCCGATTACATCCACATGGGATGAGCTCGTTGCTTCAGGGGGCTGATATGATGGTGATGAAGTCCTTTACCACATGCTAGTTGGTGAGCCCTTTATTCCTTAGCTCTTTGATGGATGAGATGTAAGGGACTATCCGAGTAAGAACTCTATGGAAATAAGTATACTATATGCCAACCTAAATACCTCTAAAAATAATTAATGCGTCCAAACTAACAACATTCTTTTTTTGCAAAGCAGGAATTTGGGTCCATTCTTTTTAGTTTATGACTTTTTTTCCTAAATAAACAAGATGACTACTCACCGTCATTTCGAAGCGGCTGATCATGACATTTTTTTGGAGCGGTTTATCAACTTACCAACATTCGGTTCATTGTACAAACGCTCGTGCTAAGACAAAAAAACCATCAATACAGTCATGAAATATTCACTGCAATAAAAAAGAACGTACCTTTATTAAATCAGTGCGTTCAAAGAAATATCAATAAACATGGGTAAGGGTTGTTCATATTAGTTTTTGTTGATGATTTTTGCCTTTAGCTTATGAACAATAACAAGTTGTAGAGAGAGAAACTCGTGTGCGATTTTGACCAATATAAATAAAATTACTACAGTGTTTACTACAATCGACTAGTAGATCTCACCTTGAAATGACACTCTGTTTGAAAGATAGGTACTAAAGAAAAATCATTTATTATAGAAAATCATATTTTAGAAAACAATCTAAACGTCTTGCTCGTTCGGGCTTATGCTTTTAGTTTCTAATTTCTTAATTTCAACTTTTTTTGGTTTTTTGGTTTTTTTGAGCTTTTTGCCTTTTCTTTTTCTGTATTCCTTTGCATTGTCTGAAATAAGATAATTTTTTATTTTTAATTTATTTAAATTTAATTATATTACAAAATTTATAACAGCTACAGTAAAAAATTCTCAAACAATACCAAATAAATCTAAAAACAAAAAAATATAAGCCAACCTAAGCGCCACCTAAGCCGAGAGCCGCAAATGACGCCCCCACGTCAGTCGAAATGAACGTATCTTTATTAAACCAGTGTGCTCAAAGAAACATCATAAAACTTGGGCAGCTGAGAGCCACAAACGACGCCCCACCTCAGGTGTACAAGCACGTCTTGAAAGGCCAACAATTTGTGGCCTCAAGGCCGTTGGAGAGGTGGCCCGTGGAAGTTCTGCCGTTCCGTCAGCCTGCGTGCGAGGCCGCGCCGCCAGCCCATCTGGCTCCACTTGCAGGAGCGTCCCTCCACCGGCGATCCGGCATTACCAGCTTGCCACTCCACCGGCAAAAGCGCCGTTCGCCCTCGCCCGCCTCTGCGCACCCAGACAAATGCCGGCGAGCCAGCCCGGGCGCCAGCGATGTGCCGGCCATGGTGCGCGCGCCGGCTAGCGGCCGCTTGCTCTCACGGTCACGGTTTTCTTTTTCCCTGAACTAGTCTCAGCTTGCTCACGGAATCCATACCGACCTAGCTTATAGCTTATGGCTTAAATATTTGAATTCTATCTGTTCTGAGAGGTAATATGTATAGAAAAATAGTCGCAAGTAATTTTGATCGATACAGCTGAATTCAGTATGTTTTTACTATAATCTTTCTGTTAATACCGTTTTCAAAAAACGTATCGTTTAAAAACTAGTTACTATAAAGAGTATAAGTATAAATCAGCTGAAAGTCGAAAACAACTCAGCCATATGTCGCTGCTTCTTCTGAAGCTCTGGTTACATCCTTTCGACTTCAGAGATTTATGAGACCAGCTTACCGTAAGAGTTAAGACAGACGATTTGCCGGATACACACGATTGTGATTTGTGAATATCATCATTCCAAGTGGCTTATGTACATCAACGAAGTACCTGAAAATCGAGCAGCTTGCAGTGTTGCCATTTTTTTTTGTCGTATGTAATGGTCTCTGAACTGTATATCCTTTTGAACTTAAGTAGTTGATCAACTGTAATCGGTAAAATCGTCTTCACGTTTAGAAGCAAAACTCATGTTCTCTTTGGAGTTGCAACCTACTAGTTTGTCCGTACCAATCAAGAAGGCACTAGTTCCAGCTCAAAAAAAAAAAGGAAATTCTAGTATATCATGAGTCATCCATGGAGTTATTAACTTCTTACGAGTTAATACAAGTTGTAGAAATATGATTACAAAACCCCGAGTATTACATATTACAGATCCGATGTAATGCTGCCAGGATTCCAAGATTCATTTGCCGTCTGCAAAACGATAACCTAAAAGAAGGGACGAATTAGCCTCAGCAACAAGGGGATAGTTGTTGTGTACAACCCTAACCATACAAGCTTCTTATTCCTTTTCATAATAAGGTGTTAAAATTGATCTAAATTCGTATCATATCTGTGTAGGGCAATTAATCTCCTTATGCCAGACGTGGCATGGCAGGTGCATGTGCAGGTTGTATCAGACGTGGTGTTAATCTGAAGCAACCGACTCTGATTCGGTTTCCTCTCCATGTGGGATTTTTGCCCCTCACACTATATATATGTACCTCAGTAGTTCATAGGAAGAGCAAGCGCTCCATTGTAATCTCTCCTCATTATAGTGATTTGATTTTGAGCGTCTGTGGTTTTATCGTGCAAAGGTTTTTCACGTAAAAATCCGTGTCTCTTGTCTCTATTTTTCTGTGTGTTATTTGCAATAAGTGGTATCAGAATATAGCAGATTAAAGCACAAGAGATTAGATAAGGAAAAAATCGTTAGCCCTCGGTGACTTGTGCCCCTCGAATCCGAGGCGGGTCCAATTCTTCTTCGACGTCCCGAGGCGGTCGTCCGCCTCGCATATCATCCTCAGTCCGTCCGCGCGTGAAAAACTGTTGATTCATCCTCGGTCTCTGACTCAGATTCCACGCCAAAGAAATAAAAGGCCTTCGGCAGCAGTAGCCTTGATCCAAGATCGCAAGTCGTCTCCATTCCTCGATCCGTGTGCGGCTGGAGAAATCACAGCAAGTCAGAGCAAAGAAAGCAGCAAGCAAGTCAGAGCAAAGCTTCAAGCGCACGCAACCCGAGGCGAGAAGGATCAAGGCTGTCGGCTCTTGTTTTGGTTTTAATTTCGGCGAGATTTGCTATGGATACCCGAGATTGTACACGAATTTTTTTATTGAGAAATTTTTGCTAGGCACACACAGAAACTCGTACCAGCAAAATTTGGTTTTCTTCTGCATGGCGACTCTAAAGTATGATCTTCCGCTGTTAAATCACGACATGAGATTTTCTCTACGGCAAGTTAAGATGCAAGATATTTTATGACAACTTGATTTGGATGATGCACTTCTGGGGATCGGCAAGATGCTAGACACATTATCCGCTGATGAGAAGAAACGTAAAGATCGTAATGCCTTATCTTAAATTCATCTTCATCTATCAAATAATATTTTACAAAAGGTTTTGAAGGAGACATCCGCCGTCACATTATGGCTGAAGCTGGAGCAGATTTACATGACCAAGAATTTGACCAGCAAGATGCATCTGAAGCAGAAGCTTTATTCCTACAAGATGGCAGAGACTGTCTCACTGTTGAACCACCTCACAGCTTTCAACGAAGTTATTGTAGACCTCAAAACTATGGAGGTAAAGTGTGAAGATGAAGATTTGGGTCTTATTTTGCTATGCTCTCTACTCAGTTCAAACTCTACTTTCAGAAATACTATTCTATATAGTTGAGGTACTCTTACTCTTAGTGAAATTTATGAAGCTCTGTATGCTACAGAAAATATGAAACTTATGGTTGCGGGTGAAATTTCAAATACGCATGCGGAAGGTTTGTTTATCCACGGTAGGTAATACGAGAAGGGTTCAAACAAAAATTCAAAATGCAGAAGCAAAAGTAGATATATAGTTAGATCTAAATCCAGGAACAGGAAGTTATGCAGGTATTGCAAGAAGGATGGTCATGACATATCCGAGTGCTGAAAGTTGCAGAACAAGGGAAAGAGGAATAACAATTTCAAGAAGAATCAACAAGATGATGAACCTAGAGCCACTGTTGTCACCAAAGAAAGTTCTAATGGAGATGTTCTCATTGCATTTGCCGGTGATTCCAAAACCAGTAATGAATATATTATTGATTCAGCCTGTACTTTCTACATAACCCCGAACTGCGAGTGGTTTGTTACCTATGAAGCTACGCCAAGTAGATCCGTATTAATATGTGATATACACTACACAAGATTGCACGCATTGGTCTATCTAGATCAAGATGTTTGATGGCACTATCAGAATTTTATCGGATGTTCATCATATTCCGAATTTGAAGAGAAATTTTATCTCATTGAGTACTCTTGATGCTAAAGCGTACAAGTATTCAGGTGGAGGTGAAGTTCTGAAAGTCACTAAAAGTTCTCTTGTTGTGATGAAGGCTGATATGAAGGCCGCCAATTTATATTATCTGTGAGGCACTACAATTTCAGACAATGCTACTGTTGCCTCAAATAAATCATCCGATTCTGATGCTACTAATCTTTGGTATATGCGTTGGGGCATATGAGTGAAGCTGGAATGATGAAATTATGAATAAGTGGATTTCTTGATGATCAAAGCATCGACAAGTTGAAGTTTTGTAAACATTGTATCTTCAGAAGCAAAAGAGGGTGAAATACAGTACTGCGACTCATTCTACAAAAGGCATATTGGATTATATTCACTCTGATTTATGGGGAGAATCCCGTGTTCCATCACTTAGAGGTGCAAGCTATATATTGACCATCATTGATGGTTACTCAAGAAAAATTTGGGCATACTTTGTCAAGCACAAATCAAATGTATTCAACACATTCAAGGAGTGGAAGATTATGATTGAAAGACAAACTAGTAAGCATGTCAAGAAGTTGCATACCGACAATGGCTTGGAGTTCTGTTTTGAAGAATTTAAAGTTTTATGCAAGTCAGAGGGTATTCTGAAATATTATACCATCCCAAGCTCTCCTCAACAAAATGGTGTGGCCGAATGCATGAACAGAACCATCATGGAGAAGGTACATTGCATATTGTCAAGTTCTGGATTATCTAAGAGTTATTGGGCTGAAGCCACTTCCACTGCCTGTTATTTAATTAATCGGTCACCAAATTTGGCTATTGATAAGAAGACTCCAATTAAGGTATGGTCGGGCTCTCCAACAGATTATTCAAACATAAGAATATTTGGCAGTCCTGCTTATGCTCATGTTAACAACGGTAAATTAGAGCCTAGAGTAGTAAAGTGCATTTTTTGGTTATAAAACTGGTGTGAAAGAATATAAATTGTGGAATCCTAAAACTAGAAAGGTAGTTATTAATAGAAGTGTTACTTTTGATGAGTCTGCTATGTTGCATGATAAGGCATCTATTGATGTTCCCGTTGAGAAGCAATCAAGCGTGCAGGTGGAGCATGTTATTGATTCAGGATCTATACCAGAAGTCGACAAGGAAAATATTTCAGAAGCCCCTATTGTTGAGCAGCCAACACATCGTTTCATTACAGTTGATAGAGAGAGGAGGAACATTCAACATCCCAAGAGATTGATTAAACAAATCAATGTTGTGACTTATTGTAATCTCTCCTCATTATAGTAATTTGACTTTATGTGTCTGTGGTTTTATCGCGCAAGGGTTTTTCACATAAAAATTCGTGTCTCTTGTCTCTATTTTTCTGTGTGTTATTTGTAATAAGTGGTATCAGAACATAGGAGATTAAAGCACAAGAGATTAGATAAGGAAAAAAATCGTCGACCCTCGGTGACTTGTGCCCCTCGAATCCGAGGCGGGTTCAATTCTTCTTCGGCGTCCCGAGGCGGTCGTCCGCCTCGCATATCATCCTCAGTCCGTCCGCGCGTGAAAAACTGTTGATTCATCCTCGGTCTCTGACTCAGATTCCACGCCAAAGAAATAAAAGGCCTTCGGCAGCAGTAGCCTTGATCCAAGATCGCAAGTCGTCTCCATTCCTCGATCTATGTGCGGCTGGAGAAATCACAGCAAGTCAGAGCAAAGAAAGCAGCAAGCAAGCAAGCAAAGCTTCAAGCGCACGCAACCCGAGACGAGAAGGATCAAGGCTGTCGGCTCTTGTTTTGGTTTTAAGTTCGGCGAGATTTGCTACGGATACCCGAGATTGTACACGAATTTTTTTATTGAGAAATTTTTGCTAGGCACACACAGAAACTCGTACCAGCAAAATTTGGTTTTCTTCTACATGGCGACTCTAAAGTATGATCTTCCGCTGTTGGATCATGACATGAGATTTTCTCTATGGCAAGTTAAGATGCAAGTTGTTTTATGACAACTTGATTTGGATGATGCACTTCTGGGGATCGGCAAGATGCTAGACACATTATCCGCTGATGAGAAGAAACGTAAAGATCGTAATGCCTTATCTTAAATTCATCTTCATCTATCAAATAATATTTTACAGAAGGTTTTGAAGGAGACATCCGCCGTCACATTATGGCTGAAGCTGGAGCAGATTTACATAACCAAGAATTTGACCAGCAAGATGCATCTGAAGCAGAAGCTTTATTCCTACAAGATGGCAGAGAGTGTCTCATTGTTGAACCACCTCACAGCTTTCAACGAAGTTATTGTAGATCTCAAAGCTATGGAGGTAAAGTGTGAAGATGAAGATTTGGGTCTTATTTTGCTATACTCTCTGCTCAGTTCAAACTCTACTTTTAGAAATACTATTCTATATAGCTGAGATACTCTTACTCTTAGTGAAATTTATGAAGCTCTGTATGCTACAGAAAAGATGAAACTTTTGGTTGCAGGGTGAAATTTCAAATACGCATGCAGAAGGTTTGTCTATCCACGGTAGGTAATACGAGAAGGGTTCAAACAAAAATTCAAAAGGCAGAAGCAAAAGCAGATATATAGTTAGATCTAAATCCAGGAACAGGAAGTTATGCAGGTATTGCAAGAAGGATGATCATGACATATCCGAGTGCTGAAAGTTGCAGAACAAGGGAAAGAGGAATAATAATTTCAAGAAGAATCAACAAGATGATGAACCTAGAGCCACTGTTGTCACCAAAGAAAGTTCTAATGGAGATGTTCTCATTGCATTTGCCGGTGATTCCAAAACCAGTAATGAATATATTATTGATTCAGCCTGTACTTTCTACATAACCCCGAACTGCGAGTGGTTTGTTACCTATGAAGCTACGCCAAGTAGATCCGTATTAATATGTGATATACACTACACAAGATTGCACGCATTGGTCTATCTAGATCAAGATGTTTGATGGCACTATCAGAATTTTATCGGATGTTCATCATATTCCGAATTTGAAGAGAAATTTTATCTCATTGAGTACTCTTGATGCTAAAGCGTACAAGTATTCAGGTGGAGGTGAAGTTCTGAAAGTCACTAAAAGTTCTCTTGTTGTGATGAAGGCCAAAAAGAGTTTCATTAACTAAAGAGGTTAGTTACAAAGCAAGGGTAGTTGCAAAAGGATACAACCAAATTTCAGGTTTTGATTTTATAGATGACTTTTCTCCTATTGTAAAGCATAATTTTATTCGCACTTTACTCAGCATTGTGGCTATGCATGATTATGAGCTTGAACAATTGGATGTGAAAACTACATTTTTACATGGGAAATCAAAAAAGGACATTATATGGAGCAACTGGAAGGTTTCGTCATTCCGGGAAAGGAGAATTTTGTTTGCAAATTGAAGAAATCTGTTTATGGTTTGAAGCAATCACCTAGACAATGGTATAAGAGATTTGACTCCTTTGTGATATCTCAAAATTTTAAAAGATTTAATTATGATAGTTGTGTTTACTTGAAGTCTGTTAATGGTTCAGTTATTTATTTGCTCCTATATGTTGATGATATGTTGATTGATGTAAAAGACAAGGTTGAAATTTCAAAGTTGAAGGCACAATTAAATAGTGAATTGGATATGAAAGATCTCGATGCAGCAAAGAAGATTGTTGGTATGGAAATCATTAGAGACAGTTAGTTTGGCAAATTATATCTAAGTTAAAAGGAATATATTGATAAAGTTTTTCGTCGTTTCAACATGCATAAGGCCAAACATGTGAGTACTTGCTTAGCTGCACATTTCAATCTTTCTTCAGCGTCATGTCCACAATCAAATGATGAAATTGATTACATGTCTAGAGTTCCATATGCGAGTGCAATTGGTTCGCTTATGTATGCCATGGTATGTTTTCTCCCCGATTTGTCTTAATCATTAAGTGTGATTAGTAGATACATGTCTAATTCTGAAAAAAGCATTGGAAAGCAGTTCAATGAATTTTCAGATATTTGTAGGGCACATCTAATACTTGTTTACAGTTTGGGAAGACTAGAGATGGACTCGTTGGTTATGTGGATTCTGATTTTGCTGGAGATTTGGATAAAAAAAAGATCTCTCACTGGTTATGTGTTCATTGTTGGAGGGTGTGTCGTTAGTTAGAAAGTAAGTTTGCAAGCTACCGTTGCCTTGTCTACTACAGAAGTTGAGTATATGGCTATTTTTGAAGCTTGCGTGGCTAAGAGGTTTATTTACTGAGCTTTGTATAAGTACATTTTGCACTACAATATTTTGTGATAGTCAGAGTGCTATTTGCCTTACAAAAGATCAATTATTCCATGAGAGAACAAAACACATTGATATCAGGTGTCACTACATTCGAGGTGTCATTACTCAAAGTGATATTAAAGTCTATAAGATAAGTACTTATGATAATCCAGCTAATATGTTAACAAAACCAATTCCTGCATCTAAATTTGAGCTATGCTCTGACTTAGTTAGTATTACTCACTAGTCCTTTGGACTTTCGACGCTCAAGATATACATGATAATTTTAATGGATGAGTATATCATATTCTTCGATTACTGGAGGGAATTCGGTTCAAGGTGGAGATTGTTAAAGTTAATATGAATTTATACCGTATTCATGTAGGACACTTCATCGCCTCGTGCCAAATGTGGTATGGCAGATGCATACGCAGATTGTATCAGACGTGGTGTCAATCTATAGCAATCGACTCTGATTCGGTTTCCTCTCCCTCACACTATATATATGTACTACAGTAGCACATAGAAAGAGCAAGCGTTCCATTGTAATTTCTTCTCATTATAGTGATTTGTCTTTAAACATTTAAGATTTTTTTCGCAAAAATTTTTATGTAAAAATTCATATCTCTTATCTCTATTTTTCTGTGCGTTATTAGTAATATAAAGTGTATGATGACGAAACATGACGCAATGCCCACATTTTGAAGTCCACAGTGGCAGTGTTCACGCATTGTTCTATGAGGTCTAGTGAAGGAAAAATTCTATTGTGCAACGGTTACACAAGAGAATTTATGTAACTAACGAATTAGATGGCAACACGCGGCATGTGTGCAATGTAGCAGTACTGTAGACGCACTGTAGCAGTACCGTAGTTCGTACAAAAAATAATATTTTCAATTGCTGTCACAGTACCAGACTGTACGGAAAATATATTTTAAAAATAGCTGCTACAATATTTTTTGCCACGTATCATCATCTGATTTACTAGTTACACAAACTCTCCTATCTAACCGTTGCACAATAGATTTTTCCCAGTGAAGAGCCGTCCTAGCCTCCAGGGCATCATTTTTCAAACCCATATGAGACTTGACAGGCTCCGGTACCTGTCAACACCCATCATACACATTTAAGCCGATTATTGAGAAAAGAAGGACATCAAGTTGTCCATCTTGTCAAACAAAAGGCGTCAATTATCAATCAAGAAGATCTCGCCGCCACTTGGAGATGTATGGCATAGCATATCCCTCGAGTCCGCTTTTCCAGCCTCCATTTTCTATGACTTATCATATAGAACAGACCACTTTCTTGGTGGCTAGAAGACAACTACATGAGCTCACACCTCCATGATTCAAACCTAGATCGCCACTAATTCTAAAGGCGCCGCGTATTTTTTTTCGCTCACGTTTCATCCTTTATGTGCCCGGAACGATGACCACAGTGTGAATCGTCACCTTCTTAGAATTTCTACTGGCGCTAATGATTGTCTCTGGTCTTATATACTGCGTGTTGTCACGACAAAATGTACCATTCACTTGGAGCTGAAAAATTAGCGTGTGACAATACTGACTAGTTCGGCCGTTTCTGCGAAGAGATGGACAGAATGTTACTCTATTGGCCTTAGAAACTTGTAGAAATGGAACATCGACCTGGCCTCGCTGCAAAACTTCAAGGATTGAGACAAAAAAGTGAGTCGGATGAGTAATTGCATGGGTGGAATTTTGTATTTTGGCTGTGTGATACCATGTGGAGGTAACCCCATGTTATGTTATGAGTATTTGATTTTATTGTGCTTTATTGCTGAAGTTTGAGTTTGATTTTGTATCTATTACAATATCTGGTTTTTGCTATCAGGTGCAAAGCGATCTGACTGGGGTGCGGTCTGATTGGGCCATAATTGGCGGTCGGACTTGCCATGGACGGCGATATAACTAGGAAGAGGCTGTATCGGCCCGTAGTTGGAGGTACATTTATTCTAGAGAGGTGCTCATCGTGTGCGTGAGAGAAATTATGAGCGGTCTGATTGGTCCTTATGAGGGAGGTCCGACTGTTGGCTTTGGGGCAGTCAGACCGGGAAATGTGCCACGGTTTGACTAGGTTCCTTGTTACTAGGGTGTGATCGGAGTAGACTAGCGCGGTCGGACCACCAACTGTCAGACCAGCCAATAGATGGCGGTCCGACTGGCCAGGCAGGGTTCAGGAGAGTTTAGTTTGATATTTGAGTTGGGGATTAGCTCAAATACTTTGGAATTTTTGCATACATGTTGCATTGGTTTGATTAACTTTGGAATTGTTGCATACATGTTGCATGATGCATTGGTTTGAATTTTTGTCATCATTAGACTTTGTGTTGGCTAGGGAGTGAATTGTAGATATTCATCTCTAAGTATCAATAGATATCAAAATTTATCCAAAATTTTCTCCTTTTTGCTCAAGTGCTGAAATCTTGATTTGGCTTGCTTTTGGTGTTTTCTGCTCCTTTCTTGATCTTGCCTTATATCAAGGACATGTAAGTGATAGAGATATCTTTTCGAGACCGGATCTCATCTATCTAGGCATCTTCCATAGCAAATTCTTGTGATTGACAGGCTTTGATTCAAGAAAAGGTGATTTAGGGGGTTTTGATCTTGAGGCTTTTGGCTTAAGTTCCTGCTGTTGTTAGGCTTATTAAGATGTGTGGTAGTAAATCAAAGGTCATCTTAACCATCTTTTACCCATGAGCAAGTATTGATTTAAGTTCTTGTATTTTGCCTAGTTTTAGTGTAACTTTCCTTCAGATAAAAAATATCGGAACTTCTGTAGTGATCTTCTTGATATTTGCTTGGAATATGTTCCTGACATCCTTATGAAGGTTTGTTCCAAGTTTCACAAGATTTGGAGCAATGATTCTTGTCTTAACTCTTTTGGAGGCTTGAACCCGAGCTGTTCTTGCTTTTGCTCGAGCTTCGGTCAGATTGGCCCTAGGCACCGATCAGACCGTCAGACCACTACCTCCTTGCGGTCAGACTGCTAGAGGAGTATTCGGGCTCTTTTTTTGTAGGGTTGTTTGTAGGTTTTCGTGTACTTAATTTTCGCTGTGTTTCAAAACAATGGACAACCTAGTTGTAGTAGGGGTGGCCTAACCCCTCATGACTGAGCCTTGCAACTAGCCTAATATGTAATAAACTCAACAGTATAGAGAAATGTACCGATATACCCTCACCTTTTGTAATTATCAAAGGGGTAGGATGGGAGTTTCCCGTCCTACCGTATTCATGTATATAAACCCCTAGAGGGGTATGAAAGGGGGGATCTATTCATTTTACATACGAGCTCTCTCTCTCTCCTACCTCCTCCCATGGCGAAAGGGGTACCCTATACTCCCTGTTGTAGTTTGCTACAACACTATGGGTTCAATTTGATATCAAAAAAGAAGTTAGCTCCTATTCACCTCTCTCTAATTGTTGTTCTCGGTCCTACAGATGAAGTAGAGAGCACTTCAATCCCCCATCAGGCCAGCATGGACTTTAGCCCTAGCTGCTAGAGGATAAGAAAGTCAAAGTGGTCAACAAGAATAAGGGTCCGTTTATATTGGCTTTTGGTTTTGGCTTATAAATAGAAACAATTTAGAGAGAGAGACACTCGCGTGTGATGTTAGCTGATATAAATGAAGTCATTACAGCGTGTACTATAATCGACTAATAGATCTCATCTTAAAAAGATACTTTATTTGAAAATCAATTATTATAAAAAAAATATTTATTATAGAAAAATAGATTTTAGAGATCAATATGACAGGCCTGAGAAGTACATGCATGCTGGAGAAAGCATGACGAGAGGCCGTACAATTCTAGAACCAATTGATTGGTAGCAATGCAAAGGAGACCTCACGGAACTCCCCGTTTTACACTCACAGAGTCACACTCAAAGAAAAGTGATTTAATTCGATTAGTAAGCGGTACATAAAGATTGAATTTATTACAGTGAGTTTTCGGCCAGATTTCTAATGGTTTCTGCAAGAGAAACCCATACATATGGCAGCACTGATCCTCACCAAGAAAATGTGCAAAGCAAAATGCTACCTCTACTGATCAAGCGATCCTATATACCATTTCTGGCCTCTTAGCAATTTCTCCATCAGAAACGTTCCTTTCAGAGATGAACCACCAGGCCTTCTTTACTCCAGAGCAGATGTTGATGTCGCGGCTGCAGGTACCAGTTGATTGGGAAAGATCACCGGCCATTGCCGTTGTTAAGTGGAGGTCTATAGGGCCCCCCTTGTAATGCGTGGGTGTACATGTCAGCACATAATTTGTTTGCAATGCTCGTAGTCAAGGCTCGAAATTCTCCTGCGGATATGGTCGGATAAAGCTGCTGCTACCTGCTAGTTGGTAGGTCTACGGTCTTTGTTCTGAAGCAAATGGCAGGTTTATTAGGGTTCTATGGACTGTTCTGCAATCCTTACCAACAGAGTTTTGAGTCAGCTACCAAAAGGGAGAAGCATCCAAAAGAAACTATGTGAAACGAATTTAGTTAGGTTCTATCGACTGTTCTCCAAATGCCTTTCGACATTCAAGAATATTGTTAGAAACCAAAATACACGAAAAGATGGCACAAATAACAATGAACCATCAGTGCCGGGCTGGTTATAAAACGCATGTCAAAAATAGAGGATAAAAAAAACGAAAGGCACAAATTTAATGTGAAATACTCTTGTGAAAAAATCATAGATGCACGAAGGTGGAATTCACTGTATAAAAAGAGATTACAAACACGGGAAACTTTGATGTGTCTCAACCATATGACTACAGGGGTACATACAGAGTCCGAGAAGATTACAAAATCGAGATGAGGCCGGCGTATGTGCCCATTTGGACACGTATACGAATTCATATTATACTTTAACAACCGTCACCTTCAGACGAATTCAGATCAGACACTCAACAATCTTGAATTTAAAATGAATTCACTTCTGTAGCCAAAACAAATCAAATCTTCTCAAATCATAATTCACCATCAATGATTCTTATATGTTAAAAATCTATAGGACTAATCAATGAGTATAGATTAGTCTTTTCTATATGCTTCTCATGTGGCATTGGATAACTATAATGAAGAATTTATCTCATAGATTTTTTGCATACTCCACTTGGAACACATAATTCAGCAAACAATGCCCATTGAGAAGCAATTTGCACATGTGACATCATGTACATCAAACTTCAGTCAGACCGCCATCATACGGCGAGTTGCACCACTCTCAAAACCTTTGCGTAACAAAATAAAGACCTCTATGGAATAAATGTATCGCCAACTAAAAAATCGATCACACCGGACCGCCAGTTGGATCATCACTCATGACCGGTCATATCACTAGTCACTTGACAACAAAATCAGAGAGTGCAAATGACACAAAATTAAACTCAAAGTTCCACAATGAAGCATAAGCAAAGTTAAATACTCATAACACAATATGGGATGGGCTTCATATGGTCTTACGGTTTTTTAACTGATCTCTAGTTTCAATAATTTTTAATACATAGATAAATAGAATTTTTTTTGCGGGTATAGATAAATAGACTTTGAGCTAGACAGTTGGAACTTGAAACCATCTCTTCAGAGAATCTCTACTGTGTAACTGTGTTACCCTGAATGCTCAATCGTGATCTCTTCTTTACTTTTGCAATTTGCACCTAGTACTATTCCAACTGATAAATATGCGCACTTTATGCCTTTGGTGAGTGGTAGTTAGAGCAAAATCTAATCAAAGCAAAGCGAAGTCTGAAAACTCTGGTGCTGTGTCTTAACACTAATCTGAGCTAAAAAGTGGGCAACTTTTTCATTATGAAAGGAGTAAGTTATCCAGTCGGCAGGGCAATCCAGGCATGTCGTTCTTACTACCATGCATTTTTCTCCTGCCAAATCAAAGAGAAACCTCAACAAACTCGAACAAAGAAGTCCACGCCGCCGAATGTATCGCTCGAACCATATACATATCTGTTCTTGACTGATTGCATGTTGCCACCTACTTCTGACATCGAATCGTGCTACTTTGAGTCGATGTCAAGGTACCAACAGTCGGATCCTACCGACGTAAATGAGCTCCAAATCCAGCGAGATATCGTAAGTGCTTTGTCCAATGCAGACTAGAAATAGACGGTATGAGTAGGGAAGGAACTTCTCTGGGTTCTGTCCCCTTTTCCTCTCAATAGGGACTGCCTCAGATGTCTTCTACGTGCGCACGCACAAATCTCCGTGCAGGGCTCCCTCCCTCCCCTTTTCCCCAAAACGAGCCAGCTGCGTCCAAACCAACAGAGAAAGTGGCGAAAAGAAGAGGCGGGTCAAGCCAAAAGGCCAGTGAGATATCGTAAGTGCTTTGTCCAATGCAGACTAGAAATAGACGGTATGAGTCGACACCAATGACATGTTCTTGGTACCGATGCGGCAAAAGCCTCGCAGGCCTATCTGTAAGGGCATGTCCAATGGTGACTTATGAGCTAGCTCTAAACATATTATTTCATATTTTAATAGAAGAGAGAGAAAAACTAGCTCTTGATCAAGAGCTAGTCTCATACACACATTCCAAGATTATATGAGGATGTCATGTGGGACTATTCGTGTTATGAGCTATGTGCTAAAAGTTAATATCATTGGAGAAGTTATCTTAGAGTTAGTAACTAGCTCATACCATTGTACATGCCCTAAGGCGGTAACTTTCTTGATTTAGGTGCAAATTGGCTTGTTTCCTATCAGTGGCGGAGGACGGGAAAAAAATGAGGTGGGGCGGATCGAGAGGCAGAGCAGAGAGTGGCGGCGGCCTGCCTCCCGCCGGCCGCCAGCCGCCCGCCTCCCGCCGCCCACGAATGCAAACCTCTGTTGTGCCCTTTCTCAAGAAAAAGAGAATGCCAGTGAAGGATATACTATATTGCCAACAATAATCACAGCTGCACAAATATGTCTATAAATAATAGGATTTAGAACCCAATACACAAGAAAGTCAACTTCTCACATTCAGAAAACAGCTTTTTCAGCATGTAACTAGGTCAAGAAATTGGCATGGAAATTTAGCATTCAAATATGAATATTAGACCATCAAGACAGTATATGGAGAAAGGGAAAAAGGAATGAGCACCAGTGCACCACATAACTCAGCTGGATCAAGCGCAGGGAGGGGCGGCGCAGCCATGCAGGGAGCCGAAGGAGGCGAGGGCGGCGGCGGAGGCCGCGAGGAGGAGGCGGAGCCGGAGGAGGCGAGGGCAGCGCCGGAGGCCGCAAGGAGGAGGCGAGGGCGGCGGCTGGGAGCCTGGGATCGGGGATTTTGGGGAGGCGGCTGGGATCGGGGATTTTGGGGACGCCCGCCCGCCCGCCCGCCTCCAACCATGACGACGTTCGGGAGGAGGAGGCCGACGGCCGGGTGCGGGCGGAGGACGGGAGGAGGCGGTCGGGTGGGGGGCAGAGGAGGAGGCCGGCGGCCGGGTGCGGGCGGAGGAGGAGGCCGGGTGGGGGGCGGAGGAGGAGGGCGGCGGCCGGGTGCGGGCGGAGGAGGAGGCCGGCGGCTGGGTGGATCGGAGGCGGCGGATTTGGGGGCGGAGGAGGAGGCCGGGTGGGGGGGGGGCGGAGGAGGAGGGCGGCGGCCGGGTGCGGGCAGAGGAGGCAGATCTGGGGGCGGAGGAGGCGGCCGGGTGGGGGGCGGAGGAGGAGGCCGACGGCCGGGTGCGGGCGGAGGAGGCGGTCGGGTGGGGGGCGAAGGAGGAGGCCGGCGACCGGGTGCGGGCGGAGGAGGAGGCCGGCGTCTGGGTGGGTCGGAGGCGGCGGATTTGGGGGCGGAGGAGGAGGCCGGTGGCTGATGGGGGCGGAGGAGGAAGAGGCGGCGGCGAGACTGAGAGTGCGAGAGGGGGCGGACGCGGACGGAGAGTGGGAGCAGACGAAGAGTTACTGGGGCCTGGGGTAGTGGGGGAAGAAAAAAATCAAGGTATGGCTTGGGCCATACCTTGCCCTATCGGGCCCTCCGCCCCTGTTTCCTATGAAACTTTTGCATTTCAAATAGGGCCCAAATAATTTTACCATTTCCAGACTTCCATGTGTCGCAGATCGGCCGCGGACCTCTAACTTTCTCCGATCCACCGGAAGACGGTGGCAGGCAACTAACGAACTAATTAAAGAATTTGCATGACAATGCCAATCAAAAGGTACACTTTACTGGTATGTTTTTGCATAAAGGGGGGGGGGGCTATAAATATACTTTCCAGAGGAAAACTTCGTTATCTTGCTGATTGTAGAACTGATACGGTAATAAGAGTGGGTGAATAATTTTCAAAACTTTCTTCTAAGGTATTCAAAATCTTCACTCGGGTGAATACGATAGTTGCCAAGTTCGGATCACATCAGCACGATGAAACAATACCAAGCTACCAACAAGAGACAATGAAATCGGCAGCCTTCTACACAGGCCCGGTCAGACCGCCATTTGGAGGCCAGTCTAACCGCCGGCTATACAAACGACCCATTCGACCCAGCGAAGCAAGAACCCCCTGTTCACGCAAAAAAAACATGCACAAATCATGATTCGATCGTGTCCCCAGCTGGCTGGACAGTGGGCCTGTTCTTTTTGGCTGAGACTTATGGTTTTTGGCTACGGCTTGTGGCTTTTGTGCGAGAAATTACAGAGTAACAGAAATTCACGTGCGGTTTTGGCCGATATAAATAAAGTCGCTACAGTGTGTATTACAATCAACTTGTAGATCCCGTGTTAAAAAGATACTCCGTTTGAAAGCTAGTTACTGTAGAAAAGCCAAAAACAGCTTTTAAAAGCTGAAAAGAACAGGCCCAGTGTCAGCATTGTGTGACGGCCACTGCCGTCGCCGCCGGTCACCGTTGCCGCCCGGTCGTGTGCCTCCGCCCAGCCGCACGCTACCGCCCGACCACATGCCTCTGGCTAGCCGCATGCCTTCGGCCAACCGTACACTGCCCTAGAGAGAGATAGATTGATGGGAATAAGAGAGAAAGGAGACATCCTGAGGAAGGAGGATGGAGGCGCCCGTACAGAGGAAGGGTCTACCCTTTAAATGGGCCCTTAAAGCCCAGATTAGGGAGGCAATAATTTAGGTTAAAGACTGATTAGGGTTTTGCCTTTTTGTGGCCCCTTCCAAATTTCAGGGCGCTACACGTCTTCATCTCAAAGCATCTCAATATGCTTTGACATGCAGCCCATAGTGCCCAATGACTAGTCATCATATCTTCATGTATTCTGACTCCCTCAAATCGTCTCTACGTGCATCAGCCTCGTCACTTGGGGCACCACATGGACTAACTCGCCTCTCCATGATTCTTGTTTTCTTTGTGCTCCCGCTTGAGACACGTAGCCTCGCCCGGACTTACATGACTGCTCTCAATATCGACTCCCTCGTCTAGTCCCAGTCCATTATCACTGACCACCACATCCTCCAAGCCTCCTGCACATCCAAAGACTAAGCAATCATATCGGGCACAAGTTCCATACACTTAACTCATGTTAGTCAAACACATACATCATGCAATGCAAGACAAACCCTCATGGCGCTTAATAAGGATTAAATAAATCCCTAAATATAGCTTTAATATTTAATTAAAGCCAAGTGGCCCCTATGGCCATAGACCCTTGTGGTCATAAACCTCCAAAGGTTGCTCCCCAAGTACCCTAGTCAGAGAAACACTTTGTGCATTACCCGACCAGATGATTGCTCAGAGATGCTAAGATTATAAATTGAGTTGGGGGACAAGATTTACCAGCTCGATTATATAATACTCTAAGACATGGGAGAGGAACGGGTGCATCGGCAATCAAAATCCGCACTCGATATATGCCCAAAAGACCGGAGTCTCTCCCTTATTCCTGCTCGGGATTTTCTCTTTGACCGTTGATCTCCATGGGATCAAAACCTTATCAGGAAGCATCCCAGTCTTCTCCATTGCCTCAAGCTTCTTTATCCCAAGCTCCGACGCAGACCAGTTGGTGATGAGATCCAATATTTTGGCTAGATGGCGAAAGAACGAAAAGGGGGATTGAAAGGATCCGAAGCTACAGGAGAAGAGCACAAGGGCGGAGAAAAAGATGAAAGGTTTTTCTGGAAGCGTGAAAACCTAAGGCAGCGTGCTAAGGATTTCATAAGGGTTTCTCTCTAACTACAAAAGGAGGTAACTCGATCCAAAGCTAAACAGACACAAAACCTTTTGGTTTCCTGGTTAGTTTTTCAACTTTAAAGTGAATGCAAACTGCTTCTTTACTTTTGTTATTAAAGGAGTAGTTTCCCGATTCAGATCCAATTGGAAGAAATCCATGTCATAAATTCACTTAAAAGTTCAGGGGCTAGCTGATGAGGATTAAATAAATCCCTAAATACACATTTAATATTTAATTAAAGCTAGATGACCCCGTGGTTGTGGACCCCTGTTATCGTAGACACCCATGGTCATAAACCTCCAGAGGTTGCTCTCCGAGTACCTTTGTCGGAGAAACGCTTTGTGTATTGTTCAACTAGACGACTGCTCGAAGAAGTCAATGAACTGGTCCTTAGACCCGATTCCAGGATATTCTTTCCATGTGATGGATGGAACACATGCCTTATCTACTCCAAATAGCATGATATTTCGGTCCTCAGTCTCTGACAACAACGACCCTGTGGTTGTTGCTCGCTTTCGTCTCCCATTGACATGCTCACTTTTGTCTCCCATTGACAACAACCGATGATCAAACGTTCTCCCTCTAACAATAACCATCTTCCCGACTAGACGTGTTGCTTCTATAAGGCATCTTTCTCGGCAAATAACTGGCGTCTCTCCGTTGGTATTTAAGGCTGGAAGATGAAGGCACCACAAATCGCTCTCAATTCCAGACGGATTCAATCTCATTTAATTCGGTGTAATTAGGGCTAATGTCCTGCCTTGTTAAAGGCACCCTTGTAACCAGTTCATAAGCAATAAAGAATATCTATGTTCACTTCTAAGGATTTTAGCTATTTTCGTAAAATCGGTGACTTGATCGTTGATAGCTCCCAAGCCATGAACCCAACTCAAACCAATTCAGCTCAACTCACCCTAATCAAACCAAATCGCAACTGTCAGTCTGACCACCATTACCATGCCACTTAGACCACTGGGGCCGGTTTGACCACCGACACCATGTCGGTCAGACTGCCCTCACCAAATTGTCTAACTCTACTAGAACACCCCTTCTAGAAGTCCGGTTAAACTATATCTAGTTTCAGCTCTAATTTACAATTCCAATGGCACCAAGTGCAAATTCATCCCTAAACAATGCTACATAAATGTTTGATGTTCATTTATCCAAATGATCCTTGGTCGGTTTGACCGCTCGCCCCTTGACAGTCAGACCACCATCTTTCAGTCAAACTACAAACCATATGGTGGTCAAACTATCTTCCCATGACGGTCAGACCACCTGAGCTCTAACAGCACAATATGAAATATGAATTTTTGCAAAACCTTTAAAAAAATTCAAATTCAACTTAACTAAAGTAACACTTATTCATCACAAATACATCTTAGATGAACACATGGTCTCTCACTGATTTTCCAGCTGCTCACGTTGCAGTTCGCTTTTCCTCGTATTCTCGGTGCGTGTTCTACTTGGCTTTTGCCCATGTGTTCCCGTGCTGACCGCAAAGACCTGGACATGTGCTGCTCAAGTTGCAGTTCGCTTTTCCTACCATTCGCCATGCATGTTCTACTCGGCTTTTACCATTGTTTCCCATGCTGACCGCAAAGACCTGGACATGTGTGGTGACAGTAAATAGTAAATTAACAACCAACGGGTAACACATCACTGGTTGTTTTGCCTAGACTTAAACCTTACACCCAGCAAACGAAAACAATGTCTAAAATGTTGAACATGCACTGCTGCTGTCCGAGATAAACCATGGAATTTAACAAAAAGAAATGCAGTGAACCTTACTTTGAGTACCTTGAAAGTTATGTTTGAGACTTCTGAATTTTGAGTTGTAGTCCACACCTAATGTAGTATAGTTACTACAAGTCGCCACAGGACCGTAAAAAATTTAGAACAATGCGACGATTTAAACTTATTAGTATGACTTGGGTGGTACAGTTAACTAAAGAACTGGACTATGTGAAGAAAGCTGGTGTATTTAGTCTTAAGATGATAACTATGCGTCAATGAAAATATTTTGTAGGGCACACTGCTGAATGGTCCCTCGATCAGATTGCCCCTCAAGAGCAAGACAAGGAAGCTTCTCCGAAACCGATGATCTCGCCACAGTCAACTGGTCTCTCTTGTCGTGAGCTCGAAGTCTCCAATGACACAGTCACTTTTACAAGAGACAATAGACATGCTTAAGTGCGACTAATTATATCAATGCCATGACCCAATGACCGTGTGCCTCTAGACTGATAGGATTATGATCAAATGGTACTTAAGAGGGAAATTATTTTCATATTTGCAGCGTGACAGGGAGGGGAGAATCTTGCAAAGGTTCCTTGCGTCCACACGCTCCTCCCCGCGCATTGGCCTTCGGAACGGGTCAAGTCCGGAGACACCGCGCATCCGCATGGAACGCAGGCCCTCATGGACTGGTCCATGTCGCGCGCAGTGCACATATGGCGTTACTGTCAGCGAGATCACAGGATCACGACCAAACAATGGATACGAAACTGAAATCAGCGATTCTGCAATTTGCCGAACTGTGAACAGTATCGTCAGGCGACAACTGAATCTGCCGAGAACTGCATATAGAGGAGAAACAAGCCAATTTGGTGGTGCAAATCACACAGCACCTTTTCAGATTTTTCTTTCTTATGTCAGCACTCAAATTGTTACACAAATCCTACTTCTTTTCTTACACGGAATCAAAATTGAATCAGAAACTAAAAACAGAAACAAAACAGACTAAACTATTCAGTCTGAACTGGTCTTCAGACTGAACTCTGAAGCAGACTCGGAGACAAACTACTTAAAGACTTCTACAACCAGTTTAACTCAAACATTCACCTCCCTAAACTGGTTGTTCTTTCCCTACAGCCCGCATACCAATCTCCTGTCTCATTTCAAGAAATTTGAGCCTGCTCAATGGCTTTGTCAGTATATCCGCGAGCTGATTGCTTGTGTTGATATACTTGACATCAATCTTTCCTTCATCTACACATTCTCGAATATAATGAAAACGAGTATCAATGTGTTTACTTCTGTTGTGATGTACCGGATTCTTGCACAAAGAAATTGTGGACTTATTGTCGATATTGAGCTCCACTTTCACTGGATCCCTATTCAACAAATCTCCAAGGAGTGATCCCAACCACACTCCTTGACACGCCGCAGTCGCAGCTGCTATGTATTCGGCTTCACACGAAGATAATGCCACCACCTTTTATTTGTGAGACAACCAGCTGATCAGGTTTGAGCCTAGGAAGAACACTACTCCTGTTGTGCTCTTCCGAACATCGATGTCTCCAGCCATATCGCTATCACTGAAACCTATCAAGCGAATTTCATCATCATCCTTTTTTTCTTCATAACAACAACCCAAGTTGAGAGTTCCTTTGACATATCTTAAAATGTGCTTTGCTGCACTTATGTGTTCAGTTGTAGGCGATTCCATGAATCGACTAACCATCCCAACAGAGAATGCCAAGTCAGGTCTGGTGTTGGTTAGATACCTCAAGCTCCCCGCTATGCTTCTATACATAGTTTTATCTACCGGTGGTGCTGTACTTTTCTTGCTTATACCAGCACTCAAATTGTTACACAAATCCTTCTTCTTTTCTTACATGGAATCAAAATTGAATTGGAAACTAAAAATCGAAAGAAAACAGACTGAACTATTCAGTCCGAACCGGTCTTCAGATTGAACTCTGAAGCAGACTCGGAGACAAACTACTCGAAGACTTCTACAAGTAGTTTAACTCAAACAATTACCTCGCCTCGTCCCATCACTTGCAGTATAGAAAAGGCGTATTCTTGCGGCAAAGAGAGTATGAGTTGATAGGAAGGCGTAAATACAAGCGTGAATACAAACCGCATTGCCTCAGTCCAGTGGCGGAGCCACCTCTCGGTGACCCTGAACAGGCGGGATGAAAACGGATCGAATACGGATCGGATAGTGCTAAATTTATATTCACATCTATATTTTTTTCTCGAATGCGAATACGAATTGAACAAACGTCAGATACGAATATAGACTGGATAGATACCAGATACGAATTCGAATCGAATATCTACTCAATTCGGTCGGATCCAGATATCATCATAACTTACGTAATATGAAGATATTAATGACATCTTATCCTCGTACAATCACGCTTAATCATTCTAATTCATTCACTTCATCTAAAGAAACACAAATTCACGTTCAATTAAAAAAAACTTGTCCAACTAATTAGTCGTATTGTAATAAAATATGCATATTGCTTCATCAAATACAAATACAAATACGGATAGTCCGGATAAAATAACATTTTAGATAGTAAAAATTTATACCATCTTCGTATCCATAAATTTATGCGAATTCGATTTCGAATACGAATAGGATAGAAATTGTTAATCGGACAGAAAAATCTATACCATATTCATATCCTGTCGAATACAGTAACCGAATAATACGAATAATTCATATCCACTTTTCATCCCTAAATAGCACAGTGGCTGATCATGGCTCGTCGGCGATGTTCTTGGCTCGGCGATGAATAGCACAGTAGACTTGCCCCTCCAAAATATTCCTGCCTCGGTCCAAGCAACGGGAGCTATCATTATCCGACGTGGCGGCCAGTCTCCGCTGGCGCTGTGTTTGAGATGCAGACGCGCGCGAGGACTACTATGACTTCATCTCGACGGGGCACAGTCGTATCATTATCACGACGCGCCTACTTGTCCGGTACATCGAGTACGTGCGTACGGACAAACGTATGAATTGGCTAGACATATCAGATTTTAGAGTAAAATTGAGCACGGATAATTCACACCTAAATTATACATCTATATGCCATAATTTACATGTAATCGATCTCACATACACAGCAAACATCAGCTATGTATAGCCACTCAAAAGTTAAAAAAAAAGAGGGGAGAAAGAACAGAAGGAAAGATCGAAGAGCAAGAACTATACTAGCAATGGATCGACCGACCTTCCAATCGTGCATGAATTCAATGGAGCAATCTTTTTCGTGCAGAAATCCCATGAATTTACTCTCCTCCATCCTATGTCAAGGTGTCGCAGAGACCCTGCGGCTTGGCGTGGGCGTGGTCGGAGGCGGCCCACATCTCCGCCATGTTGGAGAAGTAGCACGCCGAGAGCTCCAAGGTGGGCGCCTTATCCTGCAGCCCTCCAAACCCACCGAACAGGTCGCCGTAAGGGAACAACAGCTGCTCGCCGGCGCCTCCGAGCTCGGAGAGGAACACGTCGTCCAGCGTCACGCCGTCGCTCGCTGCAGGCACGGGCGCCCAGCCGCCGGAGACATCCAGCGCTACGGTGGCCAGTGGCACGGGCGCGAGCTCGGTCTGCGGCTTGCGCGGCGTCGGCGCGTCGGAGTGTATGGGCCCTTGGGGCTGCGGCTGTGGTGGGTACATGGCGGCGAAGCACATGTCGCCTCTCGAGCTGGTGACGGGCGAGGCGGCGGAAGCGGCGGGCGAGAGCGCCGGCTGCAGGGACGTGCATTGGCTCCGGGTGCCGGGCGGCGTCGCCGGCGCGGAGAAGGCTCCGCTGGCACCGCCGGTCTGCACGGCCACGGCCACCGTGGCCTTCTTCTTGAGTTTGGTGTTCCAGTAGTTCTTGACGTCGTTGTCGGTCCGGCCGGGGAGCTTGGACGCGATGATGGACCACCTGGCACGCAGTAGAGTAACGATGTCAGGCACAGCGCAGGCATGTGCAATTTGCAATTGGGCGAAGCACACATAACACAAGGAAAGATTGCAGAGGTTAGAACTGAACACTGCAGTGTAACTCACCTGCTTCCAATTGAGTTGTAGAGCGAGCAGATGATATGGTCCTCCTGCTCCGTGTAGCCGCCGTGCTTGATGTCCGGCCTCAGGTAGTTGAGCCACCGGAGGCGGCAGCTCTTGCCGCAGCGGTTAAGCCCTGAGTCAAGAGGAGCAAAAGTCACAGAATAATTCCGCAAACATGGCAAAATTCTCACATAGTCCATGTCGAAGTTCAGTTCTACACATCTAGCGCGTCTCCGTACACTCCCGACGAGCACACCGTACCTGCTTTGTGCGGCAGGGCGATCCAGTTGCCGCCGATGCCGTGCCTCTGGACGTAGCTCCTCAGCTGCTCGTCCTCCTCCGGCGACCACGGCCCGCGCTTCACGCTCGCCTTGTCGCAGCACGGCGCGCGCCCCATAGGCACCTTCAAGGCTCGCCTCACCGAGACGGCAAACTGAGCAAGAGGGGATCCGCGGCTCTTCCTTCACCTCTCCTCGGACGACAAACCGCACGGACAGAGTCGCCGTCCGAGTCGCGCGAGTCGGTCTCACGCACGCACGCGCGCCCGCAGGAAGGAAAGCTAGGAGCAAGAGAGGGCATGGCACACAGGGCGGCAGCTTATATAAGCAAAAACTGCAGCCTGGTAGGTAAGGGTGTGCACGACGGCAGCGAGCGATCGAATGCTATGCTGCTACGGTATAGCGGGCTAGCGGCCTTACGAGACCGCGAGAGAGCGAGTGGCCTTTCGAGAGTGGGGCCCGCAGGTACGGCACGGCCTCCGATCTTTCCTCGCCGAGCCGTACCGATCGGGTCGTATTGTTCCATGGTGGTATGGTACACGGGTTTGGCCTGTGAAGCGCCGTGGCTTTTGACTTTTGCTTTTTTATCGTAATAACACTGCAATAATTATTAGCTCTTTGAAGATATTTAATTAAATTACATCTCCATAAATAATGTAGAGAAAAAAAAAAGAAAAAAATAATGTTAAGAAGACAACACGTTCTAAACGACTTTTAGCTTTTACAAGCCAGAAGCAATGCCCTTGTTTTTTTTTTGTCTTTTTCAGCTGATTATTGACTTTTGTTTTTTAGAAATCATTATATATTAGCATAATAAATCACAATAAAAAACAAAAGTCATAACTCAAAAAAATGCCAATGATTATTTAGAACGGGACCTGTATACTCTCACTCTCCTATTGTTATTTGCGGTGCCTTTTGACCAAGTGATATAGTTCACCGTGCTTTCGCACGAAGACTTGATCGTGGGATGCACGGTCGATCCCTTTGTTTTTACCGCTTATCATTGGTCAATCCCTTCCCCCGTGCCAAGTATGTGGAAGAAGAGCCATTGTAATCGAAGTTTTGATCCTTTGAGGTGTGCGTCCGAACACTAGCCGAAGGAAAAGTTGAGCCGGAACTCGGTCGAAAATACATGTGAAGCTCTGCCAAGGTGGAGCTCATCAGCCAATCAGCTGCAGGCAGTTCGTCGAACTTGATATCATCAGCAGCCGCGCAATGTCTGTGCCCTAACCGTGCGACGCCTTTCCATGGTCGTATCATTCTAACGTGCTAAAGAGGAGCACGTGACAACCTGAGCATGGCCACGAGAGTAGCTTGGTTGATGCTTCCGGTTTCTCGTCCGTCCTGCGAGTAACAATGGGCACAAAAAATCGAAAACCGAGTACCGAACCGAATTTACCGAGAACCGAACCGAAAGTACCGAAACCGAAAATTTCGGTTCCAGGTTCGGTTCCAGGTTCTCAGGAACCGAATTTACCGAGGAAATTCGGTTCGGTGCCTCGGTTTACCGAAATACCGAACTACCGAAATATTATGTATTTGTGGTTTTTTCTCTGTATGATTTGGCACTTATTCTATATGAAATCATGTTACATTTATGTCAAAATTGGCTATTGAACTTGATGTTACATGCTGATGTACCCTGTTCGGTAATTTCGGTAAATACCGGAACCGAACCGAAAGAACCGATACCGAATTTCTTCGGTACCGAGTTTTTTCAGGAACCGAACGGTACCGAGATTCGTAGGAACCGAATTTGTATGGGTACCGAGGAACCGAACCGATCGGTTCGGTAATACCGAACGCCCAGAGCTACCTGCGAGTGAGTCAAGCGTTTGTAAATGCTTGTGCGCGACTGGCCCGCCCTTTGTTTTGCGGTTACGCGAGTCCCGTGTGCTACTATTTAACACATCACCGTGCCATTTTAAATATCACCGTGCCATTTTAAACACGTTGATTTTTTAACGTAGTTTTTTTTCTTTCTTCTGTTTTTATTTAACGTGTTGATTTTTTTAACGTGGCTGCCATTTTTTATTCTGTAGTCTCTACTCGTCAGAATTCAGAACGCGGCATCTTAAGAAAGTTCAGAGCCTTGCATCTGAATTCTGAACTTCGGATTTCTGAACATGGCATGAAGCTAAATGATGGGCTTATGTTCGATGCAGCCATACAATACAAAAACCAGGGTCCACGTGAACAGCCCAAACAAAATAACCTGAATCGGCCCAATCCGGTCCAGCCCAACCCGCGCCGGCTGGTGGGGCCCGCTCGGGCGGCATAGTCGCCATCGCCACCGGCCGGCCAGGGCCTCCAGGCTGTGCGCCGCGCCCCCGCCTCTGACCCGGACAGGCAAGGCTTCCTCGTTCTCGTCTCTTCCCCTTCCCCGTCCAGATTGGCTGCGCTTCGCTCAGCGGCAAGCAGCGCTGGGTTGTTCCTTGTTTCCTCCCCAATTCTCGTCTCGATTTCGTTTGCGGCGGGAGGAATCGGGGCGCGACGATGAGCGTGATCGACATCCTGACGCGGGTGGACGCCATCTGCCAGAAGTACGACAAGTACGACGTCGACAGGCTCAACGGCGCCAACGTCGCCGGCGACGACCCCTTCGCCCGCCTCTACGCCTCCGTCGATGCCGACATCAGCCAATGCGTCGAGGTATGCTTCCCTCCTCTGGTCTACTATCTCCACTGTTTGCTGCAGCCGGTGGTGGCTGGCTTCTCGCCTCGATCTGGATCTGATCGGTTGTCGGGGTCCGTTTCAGAAAGCGGAGTCGGCGAAGCAGGAGAAGAACCGGGCCGCGGTGGTGGCGCTCAACGCCGAGATCCGCCGCACCAAGGCCAAGCTCCTCGAGGAGGACCTGCCCAAGCTGCAGCGCCTCGCACTGAAGAAGGTCACTGATCTCTACATTGCCCTTTCTGAGTTTTGGGGGTGAACTATGCTAGATCTGCGTGCTTTTGTGGCGTGAGGACTTGCTAGCTACCAGCTTACCTTGACTGTGACTGACTAAACTTAGGATGTGCGGTTGTTAAATGTTAATAGTCAACTGTAACTTTATAAGTGATCTCTACATTAGGGAGGTGATTTCCTGGATCATTCTGTGAAGTTTAGGACTGGTGGGACTAGTATGTTCGGCATAGTTTCCAGGGAAATTTTGCAGGTTTGGACTAGTAGTCTCTGACTTTGTTGCATTGGGAGTGAGCCATATAGGGATTTTCTTACTATGGTAGGATGGTGTTTGCGTTCTGATTGGACAACTGGAACTTATGCGTACATGGGGGGAATTGAAGGTCTTGTCTGTTGCCATGTACTTTCATGGGACTGCAGTATAGGCCTATATTTTTTTTCATGGGTGGCAAATCATCAAATTCCATGTTTATGTATGGGGCAAATCCTCCAATCTCCCTATAGGTGCTGTCTAGACTCTAGTTTGGCAGATGAGTCCATCCCAGAATGAAGTGCGTGGCTGTCTGATTTCACATGATCTTATGCACATCGATGTCCAATTCTTTTCATATGAGTATAAACCATACGGAGTCTCACCATCATCTTCCGTTGCTTGCCTTTCTTCAAATGCATAGCTATTTATTCGATTAGATAAAGGTAGTGTTGTTCATATTTAGCCATTTGATCTTTTGCTGCTGTTGTCATGGAGCTTCATGTACTTCTGACTTTGTCCCATTCTTTTTTCTTTCAAATTGACATGCACATACGAACTGTTAACTCTATAATATTATTTTCCCTTGATCTGGATTGCTGTGCATATTACCTGCATATTTGAGTTTGACGACATGATGTCCTTGTTCATGCCTATTTCTGTGTTAAGACAGAGGTTATCTGTGAGTACTGAGCTAGGAGCTACTTGGTTGGTTTTACTATTGAACTTGTACGTTCTACTTTCAGTTTCTTTTACCGTATGCATTTAGATGGTTCAATTTGATGGTATGCATAAATTTTGGTAGCATAATATTATGGCAGTAATTTTTTAATTTTTTGTAAAGAAGTCATTTATAATTTTAAGGTACTACTTCTGAAGACTTTCTTCATTTCTTGTAACAGGTCAAAGGGCTCACAAAAGAGGAACTTGCGACCCGTAGTGATCTGGTTGCTGCCTTACCTGATAGAATTCAATCAATACCGGATGGTAGTTCTACTGCGACAAAGAAAAATGGAACTTGGGGAGCCTCAGGATCCCGCACTGGAGGAGCCATTAAGTTTGACTCTACTTCTGGTTAGTGAGCATCATTTGTTGTATCATGAATGTGGCTATGTCTTCTGTATATGCATTGGCTTCTTAGTAGGAAAGATCTGGCCAAGTTCCCTTTTGCCCTTATTTATTGCCTATTTCAGATTGGCACTAAGCAGCCTCATTTTGTTCTTATTGGGCCAATTTTTAACTACCATGCCGGTATAAAAGGCAGCTTTCCACTTTATGAAGGAATCCTAATGTTAAACTTGTGATTCCATATACTGTGTACTGATTTACAAATTTACTTCTTTGAGCGGATCCTCATCTTAGGGTTGTCATGCACCAAATTTGGCCAATTTCAATTTTCAAGTGCAGTGTTACTGTGTTAGTACATGTTCCTCCATTGTTCCAGTACTCACCTCTTTCTTTCTATATTAACATTACATTGACAAAATGTGGATTAAGCATGTGTGTGATCATGCCTAAAGTTGTTTTGAGCAATGCATGTTGTGTTTGTTTTCTTGTCCCCTCTGGCATGAGCCTGTTAGATGTTCTTGTTTAATTGTTTTTTTTTGGTCCTGTTGAGGATCATGAGCTGAACCTTTTTCCCCCTCTTTACCACGCAATACATACAGATGGCAACTTTGACGATGAGTACTTTAAGGGGACAGAAGAATCGAATCAGTTTCGTCGGGAATACGAGATGCGTAAAATGAAACAGGTAAATTCGAATCCATTTCATTTTCTGCTGCCACTGGGTGTGGGATTTCTGATGTAATGTGACCCAGATTTGGCAATGAAATTCTGCAGGATGAAGGTTTGGATATTATTGGTGAAGGGCTGGCGACTCTGAAAAACATGGCATCTGATATGAATGAGGTTGCTTGCTGTGCTTCATTTCTAGTTATATGACTATGGACTCTGTACTTAACTGTTGTGATCATCAGGAATTGGATAGGCAAGTACCCTTGATGGATGAAATGGAAGACAAGGTTGGTTCTCTGGCAACTATCAGTTTTTGTTCTCTTGTCTGGCAGTTGTCCAGCAATGCTTAGTTTGTGATATAATGATGAATGCAGGTGGATAGAGCCAATGCAGATTTGAAGAATACCAACGTGAGACTAAAAGAGACTGTTCTTCAGGTAAACTAACAGTTTTCTTGGTGCTTTAATGCTTGGGCTGTTAGGTTAGCTCATACGTACCTATTTTCTTGCTTGGTTTGTTATCAGCTGAGATCCAGTCGCAATTTCTGCATCGATATCGTCCTACTCTGTGTCATACTTGGTATTGCTGCCTACCTTTACAAGTAAGTTTTTTTTTCCCCAAGAAACTTCAGTTTCGAAGTAAACCACTCCACTGGACATTCTCTTGCGCTTTTTTACTACCTCGGATTTGAACCTACAGCTGAATCATGATATCGCTTCATGCTTTTGTGCTGCAGTGTGCTAAAAAAGTGAGGTGCAGCGGTGTCTTGGAATCACCCATGTTGTGGTCGACGTCTTATAGTGGCTCTATGTATCATGTCTTCCGGTGATGAGTTCCAACGTGTGCACGAGCTATTTGTTTTTATCTCCTGTGTAGTATTATGGTGTTTCGACTGGAACCTTGGTTAGGCTTGTTGAAGCAGTGAACATTGTATGTTTGAAAACCTTATGTCTGCTGTATATTTGGGAGTAAAATGTTTAGCGAGATCGCCGATTCACAACGTCATTATTTGCAAACCATGTGTACTATCACCGATTCACAACATCATTATTTGCGAACCATGTGTACCCAGTTCCCACCTGCTCATGTATGTATATTCCGTCAGGTCTGGCTTTAAGTTGAAGCTGTCTTTGTAGCAACAGCAGTGGTGCCTGAGTACTAGATCATTTTTTACTTGACTCGCTGTTTCACCTGTGGCTGTCTTCTAAGGTGGTGATCGGTTCGGCTGAAAAGCTTATAGCTTATGACTGAAAACACTGTAGCTGACAGAAGCTTATTTAGCATAATTAAATTTAAAAATATAAAAAATATGTTAGCCCATTACGTATAATACAAACAAATACGGGGAAAAAAGAACCGGCAAAAAAGCTCAACAAAAAGCCAAAAGTTCAGAAAAAGACAAAACTTATGAATAGTGAAAAATAAGCTAGAAGCCAGAAGTCGAAGCCGAATTGATCAGGGCCAAATCTTCATAGGGTCCATGCCCGATCGAAAGTGTTTCACAGTAGCTGCTATCAGGACAGCTCTAGCAACTAGCAGTATAGCTTGCAAGTAGTAGTGTATACGAAGTCGTCGTTGATTTGTGTCGTCGTCAGAATGGCGAGACGCGCATGCAACTTGGATGGTACTCGCAGGGGCGGACCCAGGACAAAATTCAAGAGGGGACACATCCACAAAGCCAAGTATACCAAGTATACGAATGGGCCTCTACATCCATTATATCACAGATGAGTGAGGGCCTTTTAGTTGGGCTGAGTGGGGGCACTAGCATTAAATCTTGGGCTATATACCTGGGCTCCTGCGAATTGAGTGGCGGCCTGTGCCCTCACTCGGGTCTCTTTGGGTCCGCCCCTGGGTACTCGGCCTCAAGATCGGCTCCGTACTTCAGTTCAGTACTTGTCTTCAGTAGGATTGCCTAGTCGGCTTCTTTGGGGCGTTTGAAATGGCCAACATGAGGTCCGTCGTCGCCATGAGCTCTGCCTTCATCACGGCCCGGACATTCTCCTCCTCCGTTATTGGGAAAAATTGTAGATTTGCCCCACAGTTGAGTGGCTTTGTAGATTTGCCCTACTGTTGTCTCAATGACATGTGGGTCCAGGACCCACATGTCATCGAGACAACTGGGGCAAATCTACAAAGTGCACATTTTTAAGTGGGGCAAATCTACAAATCCCCCCGTTATTGTCCTTCTCTGTGTCAGCCTTTTGTACCAGATCCGACAGCCTCCATATCGAATCTGTCAAGGGTGGACGCTCTGCCATGAGCTTCACCTTTGTCACAGCCCAAGCGTCCTCCTCCTCCCTCGCCGAGTGTCATGCGCCGCTGGTGCCCCCCGTCAACTAGACGCTTGCCCGTGGCCCCATCTGCCTCCTCGCGCTCTTCGTCTCCATCGTAGGGGGACAACCGATCGTCCTTAGTGGCATTGAGATCTCCGACTACCCCTTCTTCATTCACCGCAACATCCTTCTCGACCTTGTCCACGACATCCTCCACACCATCCATACCTTAGCCTTCAACAGGCTTAACACCTTCCATCGGTACATCACCAACTCCCACCCCTTCCTCATCGCTGAAATAGGAGCACAATTCAATCAGCTCAACCAAAAGGCAAAAAGTTTCAATTAAATTAAATATCTTCTACTCCTAGCCGGTTTCACTTCCGTTGCTACTGTTTTAAAGAGACAAAAAGCTCCGAGAAGCTCCGGATGTTTCAGGCCCTGTTCTTTTCAGCTTCTAAAAGTTGCTTTTCGGCTTTTCTACAGTAACTAGCTTTTAAACGGAGTATTTTTTCAAAATAGGGTTTACTAGTTAATTGTAGTACATATTGTACCGACTTCATTTATATCTACAAAAAACCGTACGTAAATTTTTATTACTCTGTAATTTCTCGTAACCCAAAAACCACAATCCGTAACCAACAACCATAAGCCGCAGAAAAAAAAAGAGCGCCCCTCGAACGTTCCCCCTCCCCTTCGGCCTTTGCCTTCCGTGCCGCTGGGCGCCCCTGCTCGTCTCCAAACCTCGAAAGCGTCTCCCGCCAAGTCGCCAGCCCAATTTCCCCTTCCCGCCCCCGAATCTCCCGTCGCTTCCACCGCAAAAAGCCACCCCAAAAAGCTGCGCTCGCTTCGCTGCTCGCTAATCCAAGACAAAAACCGCTGCTTTTCCTCTCTTTTTTGGGCAAACTTTTTCTCTGGTCGACACAGCCACCGCCGGCGGCGGCGGCGGCAATGAGCGCGGTGAACATAACGAACGTGGCGGTGCTGGACAACCCCACCGCCTTCCTCAACCCCTTCCAGTTCGAGATCTCCTACGAGTGCCTCATCCCCCTCGACGATGGTACGGCCTCTTGCCCCCCTTCTTCCCTTGCTCGTTTTTCTTGATGCGCGGCGGCGTGCTAGGGTTTCGTGTGGCTGTGGTCGTTCGGTGCCGTTTCGAATCGGTGAAACCGGCATGGGGCCTTTGGATTTTGCTGCCTCAAGAGTCTAGTGTTTCGAATTTGGAGTGCTGTGGGAATCGAGCATGTGTTGCATTTTTCGACGGCAATCGCATAATTTTGTTATGTGAATAGTAATGAATCGTGACAACTTCCCCCCCTTTTTTGAAGACACAACTTCCCTTCGCGAATGAATAGCGCGTTTGTGTAATGGAGGAATGCTACAGTCTCTATTATGTTTTGTATGTAGAATTGTAGAGGCCAATTGACGAACCAAAGGAATTGCATAACTCGTTTACATGTACCTCACTGTTGATTCCTGACAAAAAGAACCGAGTTAGAGAGGATTAGGTGGAACACAACCTCAACTCCTCAAGTGTTAAGTCTCTTCTTGAAGCTCTGTAACACCCCCATTTCTGGGAGTATTATGAAACCCTCGCAACTGCCCAGGATTGTTCAGTTGCGAGTACATCCATCGAGTGTATAACATTGCCAACACATGCTTAAGATAAAAACCAGCTTTATTACAATATAAAGGCATAAAAGCCAAGTTTTACAGAAGGGCAAGCGGCCCTTAGATACCTTACAAACAAAAGAACGCCACAGGCACGCCTGAGCGGAGGACGACCCTAATTCCACGAATCCTCGACCCTGTAGAGTTGCTCCTCGTCGCCTTCGTCTGCCTTCTTATTGCTGGTTATTTCTGTTAATGTTTTTAGCAAGCATGAGTACTACCACTTGTACTCAACAAGTCACACGGAGCTTAATAATAATTTCATGCAAGGTATAACAAATAAAGGGAAACATGTCTTATTTTGTGTGGATGCAGTTTTAGTTGGAAACCGGTTAAAAACTGAAAGAGATACTTTATTAATAACAGGGGGTTTCAAACTTGATTACCAACTTTCCATGTTACCAAACCATTCTCAAATCTACTTATGCCTTGTTGTTGGAATCACCCGTTAAACATAGCTTCATTTACCGGAAGCACGGCGTATTCGAATACCATTAGTCATGACTCTGCAGAGTTGCCCTGCTTTACCCACAAGATTCCTTAACTCCCGCTAAAGAGTAAAGGAAACAAGGTTGTTCACTGCTCAATTCTTTATATAGCCTCTACCTAGTAGGTTTCTTCGATAAGCCCAGGCCTCCAACCTCTGACTCATCTCAGCCTACTATTGTGTGGACCTCTGATAATCAAATCAGCAATAAAAACAACAACGGCGCTCACTGCACCAACTTCCATACGGCCCTTCTCAACTCCCTTCCGTATGGACTCACACTTTGCCTTCGCCTTGCGTTTGTAGAGGTTCAATTGAATTTGAGCAGCTACTAGACCAGGTTTGACGTATCAACACTTGTGGTTGGACGATCACTATGTTCTTTACTCAGCATAAGGGTCTAGTCCTTATTTTACCCGGTGGCAAATTCCCTTCTACAAATCTGTCCAGTGATTTGACACTCCCATTGATTTGTAACATTTGCCTTCGCCCTAGGTCGCAGGATCCAACGATCCTCGCTTACCCTAGAGCCACTTCCCAAATACCAAATCTTTTAATGACAGTAGATGTTGTTGATTCTCTAAACTACTATGATTACATATTAATATTACTAGGTCTTGTCAAAGGGAATATGGCAATCAAATTTAGACTGAGCTTTTTCGGGTGGTAGGACATAACTAGTATCATGTCATTCTAAGCATTTATTGTACACAAAATAATAGTTCACAAATAACATAATGAAAATACTAATAAATAAATAGCGGAAATGTAGGTTCAACATGATCAAGGTATGTGTGACTTGCCTTGCGGGTTTACGATTTCGATTTACTCATAGTCTTCGACGGACGGGGCCTGGACTTGAGCTTGACCTTCTCCTTCCTGCTTCGGGTGGCTTTCGACTTCGGAAGCTAACGCGAAACAATAAAAAAATAAATTAATTCCATGCCCGAAGGACTAGGCTAGGAATAAAGAAAATGAAATAAGAAAGAAAATCCGATAAAATTCAAATAAATTGAGATTTGGGCCTATAGGAGGGTCATATGGAGAAATGGGCCTTGGATTTGGGTTGGCGGGCTCGAAACGGATCTGGGGAGTATAAATATGTATTTTGGACTTTTGGGTTGGGTACTGTTCATTGGGCTCGGTACTGTTCACCGGGCTCGGATCAGACCCGGCGAACTGACTTAGCTCAACCGAATAGAAGTGGCTCGGGTCGGTTGGAACGGGCTCGGCCGAATGGATCTGGCTCAGCCAAGCCGAAGCGGCTCGGGTCGGGCGCGGGCGGACGCGGTCGGGCGCGGTCAGGCGCGGGGCGGGTGCAGCCGGGTGCGGGCGCGCGCGCGAGGTGGCGCGGTCGGACTCGGGCGGTGGCGCTGCTGGTGCGGTCGGACGCGCAGGCGGCTGGTGCGGCTCGACCGAATGGAAGCAGCCCGGGTCGGAGGAACAGTGCCTTCTTCCTCCTTCAGTCCGCGCGTGTGTAGCGAACAGAGGAGAGAGGCGGCAGTTGGCGGCGGCGGTAGAAGGAGCTGCGACGGCGGTGGAGGGTATGGGCGGGTGCGGGATGATGTGGGGGTTTCATTTTTGGCCGTGTCTAGGCCGGCGGAGGCGGCAATCGCCGGCGGCGACCTCCTCCCTTTTGCGGCTACTTTTGTGATTGTGGGCTTATGGTAGCTTCCTAGGACAATTAGGTCGGTGTTTGGGCATCTCCGGGGATAGGAGAGGCTGGTGGAGGCGGCGGTTAGGGCTAGGAAGGTCACGTGTGTGCTGGCCACGGTGAGGTGGGTGCGGCGGTGGGGTGCTCACGGTGCCGGGGAAGATGGGGCTTCGGGAGGCTAGGGCGGCGGTTGGGGCGTGCTCCTGGGGTGTAGGTGAAGCTCTAGGTGAAGGCAATTGGAGAATCACGGGGCGGATAACCGACATTGGTCTAGGGCTTGGGGTTGGGAGTTTTTGCAATTACCGGCGTTGGGGATGGCAATGGGGGCTTTGGGGGCGTCGGGCGGGTTGCGGGGGTGTTAGCAATGGCGAGGGAAGGCTTGGCCACTTATATAGCGCGGCGAAGGCGGTTCGGGGCGAGATAATTCCCGGGCGGCAGACGTGCGTGGCGGCCGGCGGCGATGCCACGATCGTTGGTCGGTGCAGGGCGTCAGAGGGGGCAGAGGGGAGGTGGAAAGGAGCCCTTGTCCGCATGGTGGAGGTGGCGATGTCCGTTGGCGCGAGGTGGCGGTGGCGCGCGCGGATGGGGTGGGCGGCGGCAAAAGTGGAGACACGGCGGCAGAGCGGCAGGGAGGCGTGGCCTGGCGGGCGGGGTGAGGTGGCCGTTCCACCGAGTGGAGCTGGCGGAAAGGGGCGCAGGTGAGGGGAGTCACGCAAGGGGCGTGAGCGACGGCGACAAAGGGATGAGGCGGTGGATTTTTCGGCCGAATACAGTGCAGCGTTTCCCCCTCTCAAATCCGGTTGTGAATACAAAGATTTGGGCAGCTGGACTTTGAGATTTGTGGGAATTAGGTTGAGGAATTAAGAGAGCCAAGCAAAAATGGAAATTGAGCTCAAAATCAACTTTTGAAAATTTTCGGATTTTCAGTTTTGTTTCAGCTACCTTGATTGGCTGCAGCTTGTAAAAGCGCACCGAAATGGAAATGGATGCTCTTTTTGTGAACTTCTCGTGCTGCCTTAGTGAGGGATTAGCTCAAGAATGCAAAATTGGTTCCATTATACTGTTCTCTATTATCTGTTTTTTTATTGAATATGTTGTTCTTTATTCCTGATATCAGTATGAGTATGACACTATGTTATGGGACTGAACCGATTAGCCTAGCAGCATATAGAGTAATCTTGTCAGTGTCCGTCGCTTGGCAGTTCACTGGTGCTAGCCCCTAAATAACTATTTGTAGTAGCACAGAAGTACTAAACTGGACCTGGAGATGCTAAAGTAGCTTGCCTCACTTGGTGCTATCCCGTAATCAAATATATGCCCACCCATGTGTAGAAGTAGCTTGGCTACATCCTATAATCATTGGCTGGCCATAAATGCAAGTTAGAAAGTATAACAATGATTTTCTTATTCCTCAGCAGCCTCTGTTTCTAGCTGATTATAATTGAATGTGCAGTGAATAACTCTTGTGTTACTCTCTGTGATACCTTAAACCAATTAGTGCTTCTTTATTGTTCTTGTTGAGGGGCTTAGCTAATGGCAGTAGTCGAAGTTTTATGACATTTGACTTGTCTCAACTGGGGGTTTTCTCTTGATATCTCAGTTACCTATTTCTAGCAGTTCTGATAAAATATTCTACTTTGTTTTTGTTGATTATCCTTCTGCACTCTTCAAGTCTTCATTGACTAACTTTCTGACATCTTGGACTACCTACAAGACTCCTTGGGTCCTGCTGTTGTGAAAAGCCATTTAGTGGTGTGGAACTATGGATCATTATCAAGGAAACAGAAGTTTGGTTCAGGGATGTTTGCCTTGAGTGCTACAGTAGACTTGTAGTAAATGCGGTGCTTTGCTTCCCTGACCCCCTCCTTTGGTTCCAGTTTGTTAACAATTTCACAAAGTAGCATTACGTGTTGATCTATAGCGCGGTACACTATATCATTGGGCTTGTATATAGATACTGCCTAGAAATTATACAAATATGCTCCAACTAAAGTAAGGTCCTTATGCTATTGTTTATGCCATGAAACAAGGCCATTTTTCATCTAAGTTGAGCTAGTTTTAATTGTCATGCAATATTTATATTTCTCAGAGTACTGAAGTGAATATACAGATATACCTGACGTTGTGAAAAGTGCAAATATGCCAAATGTCGCTATTTTCTGTCCTAAATTAGCGTTCTTCATGTGCTTTGAATTTATCTATGTTCATTTCTTGAGGGTATGAGCTTGCTAAAATATTGCTGAAGACTTTGTGGTTAACCTTTTAGATCTGGAGTGGAAGCTCACATATGTTGGATCAGCTGAAGATGAAAATTATGATCAGCAACTTGAGAGCGTGCTTGTTGGCCCTGTCAATGTTGGGACCTACCGTTTCGTACTTGAGGTAAAGTAGGTTGTGGTACATTGATCAATCGAGTCCAAGATATTCATGATGCACAGTAAATCCAGAAATCCTTACACAGCTCGTCTTTCATTATGTGCGCAATTTTTTCTTTGTTACTTAAGCATCATAGTTCACTTAAATTTGCATTTGGAAATTGAGTGCCATTTTCATTTCAGGCTGACCCACCGGACCCCTCAAAGATCCGTGAAGAAGACATCACTGGTGTTACTGTGCTGCTATTGACATGCTCCTACATGGGGCAGGAGTTCATGAGAGTGGGTTACTACGTGAACAATGATTACGATGATGAGCAGCTGAGAGAAGAGCCTCCAGCAAAGCTGTTAATTGACAGGGTGCAGAGAAACATTTTGGCTGACAAGCCCCGTGTCACCAAGTTCCCTATCAACTTCCATCCTGAACCCAGTACAGGAGGGCAGCCACAACCGGAACCACAGACGGCATCACCAGAAAACCACACAGGCGATGGAAGTAAGCCCAATGCCGACCAATGATCGGAGTTGGGATGCTAACATTTTGATGTGCATGCCTTTTAGGATGTCTTGTAATGTTCCAAATGAGACTGGTGGTTCTGCATTGCCCTGGTGTCCTGGTCTCTAGTTGTTTAAAACTGTCTGTTATGTTGCAAATACTGGATGCTTACTTAGACTAGAGTGCTTCAGACTGAAGCACCCATTGGTTAGTCATGGGCTTTGTGTTTGTGGTATAGATTCAAACCGGAATCCTTGCAAATCAGATAGCGTGTTTTGTAGACAAAATGCTTGTTCAGCCTCACTTTTCATGAATCAATTGTGGTTATGGTCAAATGAGATAGTTCTGATCTAGTATACTAATTGGTGATGGATGGTAGCTGCACTAAACCACTCAATGGTGATTTGATTTTTGGGTGGATTTGTGCAGACGAGTGTTGCTAGTGTTGAAGGAAATGGGCACCTTTGCAGTGTTAAGACTTGTTATACTATATCTTCCAGTACAAGTATGTCCAGGATATTTTTAATGGTTCTGCTCTAACTAACACTCGCAGTGTTAAGACTCCCATGAAGTTATCTCTTTAGCTTTGGGTCACTTATGCTGATTTTCTTGAGAATCTTACTTGATATCACCATCTTGTTGGAAGTCTAGTGTATCTTGTAATCGTTCATCCTGATATTGCTCATGTTGTTTATATTTTGAGTTAGTTCATGTCTTAGTCCTACCCACCTTTAGTATAGTCACATTCTTCGAGTTCTTTGCTACTTGTGTGTGACTCTCTCGTTGTTTATTTTTTTTCTCTAGATCCAACTCACTACAGTTTCAGACGTACTCCGATACAACATGGGCTAGTGATCCTTCTGATCATCGTTTTCTTTCTGCTTATTGTGTTTTTTTTGACTCCTTGATTACCTGGAAGACAAAGAAGCAGATTGTAGTTTCCCGTTCGAGTGTAGAGTTTGAGTTGAGAGCTATGGCATCAGTGACAGCAAATGTTACTTGGTTGAGATAGCTACTTACAGATTTTAGAGTGCCTATGATGGGACCTACGAATCTTTTGTCTGACAGTATAGATGCTATCAATATTGCCCGTGATACAGTGAAATATAAGCTCACCAAGCACATTAGTGTGGATGCTTCATACGCTCGCTCATAGGTGCAGAACAGAGTGCTTGCTTTATAGTTTGTACGTTTAGAGTTACAGATTGTTGACTTCTTCATGAAGCCACAGATTAGGGTGCAACATTTATATTTTCTCTCTAAACTCAGTGTGTGTGATCCACCATGAGTTTAAGGGGAGTGTTAGAATACGAATTTCTTTGTATTTTCTTATATGTGTATGACATATTCCTTTGTAATATCTCCTTGTACTCACTATATATACTACCAATTCGACCTCATGAATATATATACAATATTCATAACACCTTTGTAACAGGCCCGTCCTCCTTCCCCGTCCCCCATGCTCGGTCGTCCCTACCGTCCTCGTCGGCCAACACCTCCTCCCCTCCTCAACTCCTTTCTCCCTGCCGCCTCGTCCTCTCTCTTTCTGACTTCTTTCCCCTCTCCGACGATAGGGTAGTGCCTTCGAGGCGACGATTGGCAAGCAAGGATAAGCCCGCAGTGATGGCGACATCTCTCGGCAAGCATGGAGGACACGAAGACGTAATGAAGTCCTTGTCCGCACCACCAACAAGTCTGAGCCTCTCGTCGTTGACGTCGACGGGATCTGATCCTCGTCTTTGGTTGACCAGATCTAGTCTTTGTCCACGCTACTGGCCATCCTTGTCCGCATCACCACTACTAGCTAACAAGGTCCACAGAGACTAAATGGGGGCAACTGTGGCCCTATTGGACTTACTGTGCTCAAGTTGGCATGATACAGCCTGTGACCTCCTCGGGTCATGTCTAGGTCCGCGGCAAGGGTTATGGGGTCAGCAGGGAATGGTAAACATAGACCGCCGTATGGGAGTTGGGTTTTGGAAGAGGCCACGATTTGGGACTTCGTATCTAAATTTAGGCCCATGTAGGCAGCCCAGCCTAATATGTTTCATGCAAATATGCGAAGTTAAGATTGGACCGGGCTATTATGGCCCAACAAGTTGGAGAATAACATCATTGTTTGCACTTTGCACTAGATGGTGTGTCATTTGAGGTGGTTTCCTTTTCTCAAAATAAAAATAAAAATTGAGGCAGTTTCCTATGTAAGACGTATACACAGGAAACATTAATACACAAAACTGAGGATAACACATCAATAGAAACAAGAGATGAATACATTTCATATGATCATGATGGAAAGCTGAACAATTATCAGATCGTAGTTGGACCTGTGCGAGTAAGTCAGCCATATAAAAGGCTAGGGCTCTAGCCCTTTTAAGTCATATCGTTTTGCATGGTCTCCATCGGTTCAGTTTCAGCTTCTAGTTTTTAATTCACTATTATTTTATTCTTTTTCTTTTTTCTGGTTTTGAGTTTTTTTTTACCTTTTCTTTTTTCTCTGTATTCCTGCACATTGTCTATGATAAGTTAACCTGTTTTTTATTTTTATTTTTTAAATTTAATTACACAAAATAAACCACTAGCATGTACAGTGCAAAATAAGTCAGCTACAGTAAAAATGTATAAGCCATAGTTAAATTGAGCATCCTTTAAAAAAATACCTAGAAAATGGTTAGGTTTATGGCAGCCATATCGGCGCTTGTGTTCGAATGAATTCCATCTAGGGTTCATTACGGGCGTGTGAATTCTTGCTGCGGTGCGGGAATCTATTTGCTGATGGTGTGATCTTATCTCCCGTTCGAGCGTTGAGGTGCGCTCGGGCAGGAGAGCATCTACCTAGGGCTTGCTGACAACTCGACAATTCCATCCAGATTGCTGCCGACACTTATCTGTTTGCTGCGACTGTTTTGATTGAAGGGAAGCTGCTGTTGATCCAGTGCAATTGCTATTTCTGCTGCTGTTGTTTGACGTGCAGAAGTACAACTGCTTCATGTGTGATTGCGGTTGATTGACACAGGAGAGGCGTCAATCCTTCATTGCAATTGCTGTTCAGTTGAAGAGAATTGGAGGACAGGAGACATTGTCTACTGCTGCTGCTGTGTTCGTGAAACAGAGAATTGATTTCTGGCAGCTTGGATTGTCGTGAAGATGGGGCCAACAAATCGTGTACAAATTAGGGCTCCGCTAATTTGTGTAGTACCAGCGCATCATTGAATAAAGGAATTGCTACATCACCTTAACGTACTGAAGTAAATCTTTGTTGCAGCTTTTCCAAAATACAGGTCTACACCGAGATAATTGATATATCAGCCACCAAATTGAGATTTTGCATCGTTACAGCTCCCGCTAAACTACACAGTAGTGATAACTAATACCAAAATTGAATAAAAAAAGAGCCAGGGGAAATATGGCATCTGCTTTGTTCCTCTGATTGCAGCCCTTTCTTCGACCCATCAGAAAATGTGGACAATATCGTAAGCAAATCTGCTTTGTGTCAAGGATGAACTAAAAGAGCAAAAGATTAACACTGCAGTAGTTTAAAAAATGAGGGGAAAACAAGCATAAACATGTTTTGCAAGTAGCAAAATAATCAAGGCAGCATAAAGCTCCCAGAGTAAACAAAAAGAAGGATTGCGAGCGGCCACAAGGACCATTTTAGGACCTTAATGGAAAGAAGAAAGGAATACAATGTAACATCTCACAGATGTATGTCTTTCTTGATCATTAACCCAATTAAACCTCCTTTTAGTTGTGGTAAGACCATCCTGACAATATTTCCAAAACTGGAATTAATCTATATAATATTTTGCACTCCCCAGATCACTCAATTTATTCAACATGCTGAAAGGCGTCATCAAATGCTAGCTGCATATTTTAGAAGGTTCCAGTAAATAAAAAAAACTCGACCTGCGGGGGGAAGAAACCCCCCGGGCTTATATTAAGAAGATCTCCTCACGCAGATCGAGAAAATCCCCGAACCCTTGCCCCACCCTGACACAGCGGCATCAGCCCATGTGAGAACGACCAATCCAGGGTGATCCCTCGACCAACAACCTGGCGCGACCAACGACCTGGGCCAGCCTTAGACCTGTGTTTTGGCTTATGGGGCAAGCGAGGGGATTTTTTTCCCCTAGCCTGAAATTCGCTCCCAGCAGGAGTCGAACCCAGGACCTGAGGGGTGCTACTAGAGCGCTCTAACCGCTAAGCTAGAGGCTCGTTCGCAGGTTCCAGTAAATAAAAGGCTGGAATATTCATGTTATAGCCTTATAGGATTACTAGAGTTCCTACGATAATAATACGCCAGACAACTATGCGACCAGTAAATTTTGATAAGACTGGATCATCATCCAGTAAATTTATAAGATTTCAGCCTGTCTATGGAACTAATAAGATGTGCATAAAGGAAGGGGAAAAGGTAAGTTTTAAATTGTCAAGGATACGTCCAGAACAGCACGAAAGACTGCAAAAGAAAAATCATAATGTTAGAACATCATTAAACAAGGCAAATCTTATTACCATGAAGGAATTTGAGGTTAGAAACATGAACAAAAAGAACACAAAAAACACATATGGCCATTGAGTAGAAACTAGCTAACGTTTTTGGAAATTTTGCCTCCTGACTTTGGAACATTTACCAAAAGACATAATGTATCCATCCAACTGTGAATAAGATACCTTGATAGATAATAAGACCTCACATCTTTTGCCAACATTTGTAGTCCTACTAAATTGTCTTAAGCTCGAGATAATCTTTAACACCATGCCACACACTAGCGTTGTATAGTAAGTTCCTAGTGTCAAGACTTACATTTGTAGCAAACCAAAACTCTTTTTTGAACAGACTAGTTGAATGCCCGTGCTTTTCTACGGATTAAAAAATCACACGTCAAGCCATTGCTGACCACGCCCTCGGCTCAACCGTGGCACTCGATCGGGCTCTGCTCCGGTCCACATCACACCTCCACCACCAAGTTCGGCCTACACCACATCCTCCACTTTGGCGCTACACCCAGCCAAGCTCCATTGTAGCTTGTGTCATACCCCTGTCGTTGTGCTCTCAGTCTATGCCATATCACATCACTTAAGGCATCATCATCCTCATGTCATGTTGCACGTAGCCAAATTGGGCCCATTGGTGCTAGGAGAGGCAACCTCACTCGACGGCAATGAAGAGAATAGGCCTGACGTAGGAGGGTGGCAGAGGCAGAGGCATCCTCATCAATCCATATCTTCTAGGCAGTATACTGAGTCTGAAAAGATTCCATAGCATCCTTAAAAACATCATATGCCTTCTTACGAACGTCTTCAGAAGTATTATTTGGGAGCATGGATGCAACAGGTGGAACAGGACAAGGCGAACAAAATAGCTCGCCGGTGAAGAACTCTCAAAGACTCTGATCATGTATGTGGACGCACATGTGTTGAAACCAGTTTTGATAATTAAGACCATCAAAGATTACCTGGCAGGAGGAACTAAAACAGTGCCCAAGGATGACGACATTGTTTCCTTTCTTTTTCTTTTTTCCTTTTTTTTTGCTTTGATTGGTTTGTATAGAGACAGACAACTTCTGTTTCTATACTCATTGGGCGGAGTCAAGAAGACTCCAAGGGCGATGGCCGGTAGTGATGGTGACATCGGCGGTGGCGACAGCAGCTGGCGTCAATGGGCAACGGCTGACAGGGACGGCAACAGCTGCGGCAACCGACGTTGATGGGCAATGACGTCCCCACCAGCGAAGATGATGGTGGCGAGCTCAGCAACCCCGGATCCAGGGGAGGAGACGACGACGCCCGGCCGGCGCACGAAAGAAAGAGGCGCCGATGGAAGACCACTCCGTGGGTGACAGCCGGTAGGGACAACGACGCCGACGGCTGCGACAGCTAACGTCGATGGGCGACATCCCCACCAGCAGAGATGACGGTGGCATTGAGAAAATCATGGGCAAATGGGTGGCAGAAGGCCTCACGATGGCGGCAGACGGAGAGGTGGCTGGCAAACGGAGGCGGATGAGCGATGGGCGATGGTGGACGGAACGGCGGCGTCCTAGAGCGGCGGCGACCGGTGGAGAGCAGCAAGCACGATGGTGGTACCACCGAGGGACCTTAGCGCGTAGCTGTGCGCCACAGGAGGTCTTGGCCGGACGGAACGACGCCCATGAGCCATAGCGGCGCTGTTGCTAACAAGGAGACGGAAAACAGGAAGAATAGGGGAATCGAAAAGAGGACCTTTATTTCCTTGTTGCTGATACAATAGCCAGGCATACTTATAGATGCAATCTAAATAAGGTAATCTAACATCTATTCAAAGCTAATACTTATCTCGAGCTGATATCGCAAGAATACAAGATGGATTCAGACTCTTTGCCGACTAGGACTCGATGCCGACTTGATCTTCACGTGGATTGCGTTGGGTGAGTCGCCTGCCTCTTTCTACACCTCTGATAAGGGATTCCCCACATTACAGGTGGAGATGGCAAAGCCAGGCGGTGGCTGAAGAGATGAACCAGTAGTGGCTTGATGACAAATCCTAGGTTTACTCTAATACCATATCATGAATAGCGTTTGTATTCATCATGAGGCCAATGGGTAAATATATATACAAATACAGGTATAGCATATATGTAGGCAACCATTTATACAAGGAAAATACACATATAATAATACACATCTAATGGTTGTTAATGTAAGAATAAATTTTAAGTTAACTCGTTTGTTGGGAGTAGTTTTTCTCCTGTTTTTGTTAGAGGTTTTTTAGGGATGTGCAAGAGAGGTTGTTAGGGGACAAAGTACGATCACTACCACCACTATGTTATTTTAAGTAGTAAAGATTGGTATAAAAAGAAAATCTTTGAACTTCTGCTCTATGATACATGAGTACATGTACTTAGAATTCTAAGACGACGTTAGAAATAAGGCAAAAACTGCTATGCACTCACCGTTCACTTAAACTAAAAAGTCGTGAAAAATTCTCAAAAATTTTCTCGATGTACTTTATGGTTTACTTCATATATATATAAAATTTTAAGTTGAAATTTATTCTATGTTAAGAGTGCCAAAAAAGAGAAAATTCTGACAAATTTGAACTCTAAACACTTGTCAGATTTTTCTCTTTTTGGTTACTCTTAGCGTAGAATGAATTTGAACTTGAAATTTTATACACAGATAGAGCAAGTGTAGAAATACATGTAGAAATTTTTTCGAAATTTTTCATGACTTTTTTTAGTTTGAGTGCACCGTAAGGTGAGTGCATAGCAATTTTTGTCTAGAAATAAATAGTGTGTATATAGGACATATTGCAACAGTGTATAATTAGCATGTGAGGGTCATAATGTTTGGTATATTGTTGAAGACTAAAAAAGATAAACCGCACAGTAATCATTACAGCAGCAATGAAATGAGGCTTACCATAAGGCCACCAAAAACTCCTTCAATTAAAATCCTGCTCCAACTATCAAAGTATGTGTGGACTGAAAACTTTGACTTTGCCAAGAGCCCGAGTGATGCAACCATCATTATCAGAAAGTAGAAGACAAATCCCGTCAAGCTTGTGAATCCCGCAATTCCAGCAACAACTCCACCAACGATCGACAAGAATGTTCGACTGTAATGTGAACATTCCTTGTGTTTAGGACAAATCATCATGACTTAAATAACAAACCGGTCAAATATTTATAATAAAATATCTTGAATTAGAAAACAGTCTTATAAAAAATGTAAAATGGGAAATTGAAGAGTATATTGTCACACAGAAAAGAAGAGTGCCTGAAGCCTGTTACAGGAGTATTACATGTGTCCACTACCAATTCAATAGGTCACTAGATCCTAAAGCTAACTGAAGTGTGAATATTCTCTGGACAGATATGTATCTGAACATATAGCTGGAGGTTATGCTCAAGCATAAGGATATTAGCACTTGTATGCCCTTTTCCCATTGAACACTAATGGATCTTCCTCGTAGATCTAAGAGGAGTACCCAACCTGAAAGAAATCAGGTTTAGCAATTTACTGCTCTCTGATCATATCACTTTAATTTTTCTATTCATCAAACACTGCGGGTGTACTAATTCACGATCCCAAGTCCCGACATTGTAACTCAACCTAGCAGGAAGACCTAAGCAGATCCTCTCAATTCAACTTAATTGACTCAACAGACAGCTATTGGAAGTCCTGATTCATCGAGTAACATCATGTCTTCTTTCCCTTCCTTTCGATGTTTTCCAAATCTAGCACCGCAGCAACATCACATCATAATTCTACCACTAGGATCAGGGGAAACAACTATTTCCACTCCAGTCTTACTCTCTGATAAATACTTACATTCTAATGTATGAACACCTAGTCCCCCGTAATTAGGCTACCAACTCCCAAAGATCGCGGGACACCCAAATCAAACCTAGCATAAAATTGAGCTCATCTCCAGATCAGATCAAGGCTATGGGAAGGAAACGAGAGGAAGAGGAAGAGAAAGAATGAAAGATAGATAAGAGACCTGTAGTAGATGGACTTGACGTTGCTGGTGAGGTTCTCCGCCTGGAGGATGGGGACATCGTCGGAGGAATTGCTGCCGACCGCCGCCATCGCCGTGACCTCTTTTCGTACGAGATTGGGAGACGAAGGTTGGGACGGCAGTGATTTGGGCGGCTCCACTCCACGGAGATCTGTTGGCGACTTAGGGATATTTGCATACGGGGCCTTAAGTTTACTTTATTTTCGTCTACGAGTTATTAACCAAAGAACCTCTCTTTATATATAGAGTATAAATAATAGGGGTATCATAGTGTTTGAGCACCAAACATTGCTTTTAGATACGTGCTAGTGTGTGTGATTAAGACTTTAGATCATTGTAAGTGCACCAAACCTCCAGTTTCGAGTGGTTACCTAAAGTAAGGTCATTCTCAGTGGAGAGTTTCATGGCGTTGTTTCCAGGACTGCCACATCATGTAAAATGAAATAAAACATGGATGAAACATCCATCCTCAATGCATAGTTTCATTCTATTGTTTTATAGACATTTAATTTCATGACTCATATAGAGTTGGTAATCGTGCCAAAAGAGTTTCATCTAGATGAAACTCACTTCTTCTCTCTCTTCTTAAAAATGTTGTCATATCATCAAAAATGCTTATGTGGCAGCCTATTAAATGCAGATGAAACTCCCACTGAGACTGGCCTAAGTAGCCCTGTGCAAGACAACCAGTTCTAGCATGGCTTTAGATCATTGTGTTTTGCCTCGGAATGATGTCGCAGCAAACTCCTTATGCTATTCAGTCGTTACTATTGCCAAGTCTGTTGGGGATTTGGCCACCCTTTTCCGTAAGTCGTGTCGTCGTTTCTTTCAGTGACGAACCTTTTTACGGTGTTTGTATCCTCAGAAGAACCGTGTAGTTTGCATCTGGAGTACCCTCGTCTTCTTTTTTTTTTAAAAAAAAAGGCAGAGCACTGTCTTATATTAAAAGCCGAGAGAAAAAGTTATCTACGGTAGGGGTGGGAGGCCTAGGACAGGCCGTACCCAAAAAGATGAAATTAAGGTGCTACAAAGAAAGGTGTAAGCACCGCTAGCCTCTTTGCCCTCGCTAGAATTTAGGTTTGAGACTCTTCCTTGATTTGGCGAATAAGGATGTGGGAGAAGACGCTATAGAATGAAAAATACGAGAATTCTGTTTTTTTTCCCAGATTTCCCAAGTGACAAGCATCATTAATGAAACTAGAGGTTTCCGAGGCACATCTCGTTTCAGGATGGCGGACTCCCACCAATGCGGATGCATGGAAGCGACGGTATGCCAAGATGTTGGGTCTATGCAGTCTAAAGCAATCCAGTGGGCAATGAGGGTCCATATTCTTTTCATGTAGTGGAACTCAACGAAGAGGTGGATGGCTGTTTCTGGGGAATTCCTACATAGGGGGTCAACCGATTGGTTTGGCCATCCTCTCAAGGAGAGGCGGTCAATGGGATACAGCCTGTTCTGCAAACACCAGCTATACGAAGATTTTACATTTTTGGGGGCTCAAGTCTTCTAGACTAGGAGGCTTATGAAGGTGTTTATTGTGCCAAAGAACTGTGCTTTGTATGATGTGGTCGTGGTGTAGCTTCTGTGCAAAGTTAACTTCCATGTTATACTGTCCTCCACCCATTCCTAAAGGTTCATGGAAGATATGTGGCCCAGAGGGCAACAAGTTCTTGAATATGTTGTACAGTTGGGCCGACCAACCAGTTGAGGTCTTGTAGCCATTTGTTTCTAGCTAAAGCCGCATGTAGGGAGTGAATTTTCTTCTGGAGGCGACAAAAACATGTGGAGCAATATCTCGCAGATGTCTCCCATGAGCCCAAGCCGAGTTCCAGAAGCTCACTAATTTGTCGTCGCCGATTGTAATTGAGGTGGCTGTCGCGAATAATAGATGATCGTACTCATCGCATAGGGTTTGCATTGTTTTTCAAGGCTTGTTTTGGCTGCTTACTCATACCACAGCCATCTAATTCGCAGGGCTCTCGTAAAGTGCTGGAGGTCCAGGAGGCTGAGCCCACCTAGGTGTGTGGGTTTGCACACCTTGTCCCAACTGACCTGGCACTTACCACCAGTTAGTTGGTCAAATCCGGCCCAAAGAAATTGACTCATTCATCTGTTTAGGAACTACAGCACCCCGGCTGGTGGTTTGATGACCGTGATGAGGTATGTCGCTTGGGCATTAAGGACTGACTTTACCAAAATTTTCCTTCCTGCAAGGGTCAACAATTTACCACACTAGCTCGTGAGGCGACTGGTCACTTTGTCTTGTAGCCTTTGGAAGTGTAGGCAACATAGTCTTCAAAGTGCAAGTGGTAGCCCCAAATGTTCCAATGGGAAGGTTGCTTGAATGGCCGTTAAGTCCTAAAGCACGACTTATAAATCATTCCCTTCGCAATGTATCGGTGCCACCTGACTTTTTTTTGTAGGTTTGTACGTAGGTTTGTAGATTCACCAAATTTCTATAGAATATAGACACGGGTTTTGACATCTGCCTAAGAAGGGTGTAAGAAAGTGGCCGTATCATCCGCATAGAGGGAGGTTCGCAAGGTTGTTGCCTGTTCACACAAAGGTTGGAGGAGATCTCGATCTGTTGCTATATTGATGATGTTTTGGATATGGTCTATTACTATGATAAAGAGGAAGGGGGAAAGTGGGTCGCCCTGCCTAAGGCCTCTGCGGTGTTGAATATTGTTTCTGGGGACACCATTTAAAAGTACTCTAGAGTATGCTATGGAAAGGAGGCATGAGATCTAGTTTGTCCAACATGAAAGGAACCCCCTGATTGCTAGTAGATGTAATAGGTAGTCCCAGCATACCGAGTCAAAAGCTTTGGCAATGTTGAGATTAAGGAGAAGGGTTGGCGTTCTTGCTCGGTGAAAAATTCCTCGCGAGATTCCAGATGTATAGAAAATTTTCCTGAATGCATCTTCCTTTAATGAAATACACTTGGACTCTAAGAGATTAGGTTGTTCATGAAGGGGGTGAGTCACAAGGCCAAGGTTTTGATGATCTTGGAAACGCTGTATATGAGACTGATTGGTCTAAAATCTACCATGGATTAGGCTCCGTATTTCTTTGGGAGAAGAATAACATTGACGGTGTTGGAGCATTGAAAGTTGGCTATTCTGAGGTTGTAAAAACTCTGAAGGATGGCCATGAGATCATCTTTTTGTCCCAGCATGTACTGTAGAAGTTCCCATTGAAGCCATCCAGGCTTGGTGCTTTGTCCTTCGATAACTGCAGGATGGCCGTGTGTGCCTCAAGCTCAATGAAAGGTGCGGCTAGATCGTGTAGGTCCATGCACGGCATCAGTAGCGTTTCCCAGTTGAAGGTGGTGGCTGCATGCGAATTGTGTCCGAGGATGCGAGAGAAGTGGTCAAAGAGCACATTAGATTTTTCGTTGTATGAGGTCGCCCAGCCTTGTCCCCTCATGAGGCGTTGGATAAAATTCTTCCGTCTACAGGAGTTGATTTTGATGTGGAAGAATTTTGTGTTTGCATCTCCCGCTCGCAGCCAGGATTCACGATGCTTGCTTAATCTAAGATTTTTGAATTGCTGCCAGACCCATAACTCTCTTTTTTAGGTGGGCTCGAAGTTTAGCCTCTTTGAAAGTCAAGGCTTGGTTTTCCTAAGCAATGTCGAGGCGTAGGATGATCTCTTTGGCCATGTGCGGCTGTAGCTTCACATTCGACAGTAGCTTGTTGCTCTAGGCCCTTAACCGGATCGTGTGGTTTTCAATTTCTTGTTGAAAGTGGAGATCAGGTCATGGCTAGGCATGGTCTCCGCCCAAGCCTCCTGGACAACCTGCTAGAAGGTCGGTAGCCGGGTCCAAAAATTTTCAAAGCGGAAGAGTTTCAATTGTTGTGGTCCACCAACATTTGAGAGGAGGGAGCAGTGATCTAACAAGGAAGTGGATAAGGCTTGTAGGACATGGTTGTTGAAGGTGTTGTTCCAGGCAGTGTTGCAGAAACACCTATCTAGTTTGACTAGTGTGGGTTGTGTCTTTCGTTGCTCCAAATGTATTTGCGGTATTGAAGGTGAATCTCTTGTAACTCGCAGGTGTTTAGGGCATTGTGGAACTTTCCCATGAGGCGTTGATTGAGGTTTGAATTGTTTTTGTCAGTGGCCATTTAAATTATGTTGAAGTCGCCTAAAAGTAGCCACTTGGTGGCCGGCGGTGGGCGCACATGCATAAGTTCCATTAGGAATCTCTCTTTGTCCCTGTCAAGCAATGGGCCATATACCGAGGTGAGGACAAAAGCAGTATCATAGTCTTAGATCGTTACGTCAATTGTGAGGCAAAATTCGTGGCGTCAGGCGGGTTGGAGATGGAGACTACATTGCTATTCTAGAGAATAAGGATCTATCCTCTGGTGTTCTCCGTCGGGAGAAAGGAGAACTCGTCTAATCTATTTCCACCAATGGACTTGGCCAAAGTTGGATCAACTGCACTTAGCTTTGACTCCTGCAGACAAACTATGTGGCAAGAGTTTGCATCAAGCGTAGCCTGAACGGTTATTCGGCGTATAGTGGAGTTAAGTCCCCTCACATTCTAGCAAATAATGGTTAGGTTGGGTCTAGACATAAGCAGATGATGGCTCTGGCAGTTGGATGCGAGGTGGAAATATCCGAGGCGCCCTATATATCTCTCCTTTTTTTTTTGCCTAACTCGCTGTTAAGCAATTTGGAACGAAACCAAAGCCGAAGCAAAGAGGGAGAAGCGGCGTGAAGCAGGAAGGCGGGGCTTCCCCCTTTTTGCTCCTGCCGCTGCACATCACCACGGTGGCAATAGCGTTCGCGGTGACAGCGGCAGTGCTCATGGGGCTGGAAGGCGTTGCGGGTTGCGCCAAAGAGCCAACGACATACAGAAGAACCCTGCAGTGTTCAGGCCGAATTGAATTACCATATGGATTTTATATCTTGTGTGCCTGTTGTCGTCTGCTGTTTCTAGAATCTAGGGTTCTCGGTCGGCTCTCAATTCTGAAGTAAATTCTTGAATCCTTTTGCAGTTTTGCTAGCCACCATGTCCATTGTTTGATCTCGACAGGTTCCACGAAACGGCGCCGAGCAAAAGCCCAAATCCTTGGCCTTTTCGCCGGCCGATCAGGAGCGCGGAGTGCCCGGCCGGGAGTTTTGGACACATTTGGACCTCTAAACACCCAAAATTTCATTTTTGGCCTTTAACCCAAAAAAAATTCCAAATCTGGACCCCTCCGAGCGCACGACCCACTCTCCGAGCGCACGACCGCCTCTCCGAGCGCATGACCCCCTCCCAACAACAAAACGCGGGTCGTGCGGTCAAAAAATGAATCGTGCGCTGGAGAGTGGGTCGTGCGGTCAAAAAATGAATCGTGCGCTCGGAGAGTGGGTCGTGCGCTCGGAGGGGTCCAGATTTAGAATTTTTTTGGTTTGGAGACCAAAAATGAAATTTCAGGTGTTTAGATGTCTAAATGTGTCCAAAATTCCCCGGCCGGTGCTGAGGAATCTTCTCTCGTCTTTGATTTGCCAAACTGCGCATTGTGCCCCGGCGAGCAGTGGCGTAGTTAAGATCCAAACCCTGTAAAGTGAGCTCTTCTAAAATCTTTATACTTTCATAAATTTATCTACAAATATCAATAGACATCAGATTTTTTTTTAAAAAAAAATCTATGGCCACTGCCGGCGAGCATGCACGCAAGTTACGTGTGGTCCTTGGTCCTACCTTTTTCATTTTTGGCGCAATTGCGGTCCCGATCGTAGCCTAGATTGCATCATGAGCGTGAAAGTTCTCTTGTAAGCATTCTCCAACGATCCAATTCCTTGCGTGCCTTATCATCATGCATATGTACGGTTGGTCCAGATCCAATGGTCCTTAATCCCCATGAGCTAATGCGTTGTAGAATCCGTATACTCTGCCACGGATATACGCACACATAAAATGGGCGCAACGGCGTATTCGACGGGACAAATTAGGCTCCGCTCAGTTAGGCTAAAAAATAATGATTTATAGTTAAAATTGTAGTATAGCTGGCTGAAATTACATTGTAGCTGAAGGTGACTTATTTGATGTAATTAAATTTAAAAAATTAAAAATAGAAAAAATATGTTAGCTCATCACGGACAACGCAGACGAATATGGGAAAAAACCCGGTAAAATAGCTCTAAAAATCTAAAAAAATTCAGAAAAGACAAAATTTATAAATAATAAAAAATAAATCAGAAACGAAAAGTTCAAACCGAAATGAGTGAGTCCAATTTGCCGGCTCGGGGCCTGAGGATAAGTGTCCGGTTTGACCTCGGCACATGTAACGATAGCTAGGTGCAAATGGGAGCCACTCGTCTTCGTTTTCTGTAGTTCTGGAAAACTGGATGGTGTCCCCTACACTGCAGAAGAGAACAATCTTAGGTGATCTGGAAGAATCTGATGCCAAAGCAGCGAAGGATATCCTAGTAGCAACAGGTGTCGCGGACGGTTTCGGACTGGAGCCTTTTGCCATGTGTTCAACTCTGATGTGATCATTTAGCCGATCTAGCGTCTGTTTTATTTGCTACCATTTATGAATATGATAAATAGTAATTACTGAGAAGTTAAAAACAATAAAAACAGGACTAATCACATATGTTTAGCTGTTTGGATAAATTGATAATCACGAGCTATGCTAACAGATAAAATATCAAACTTTACATAACTACAGATAAACCACCATGTGTGTATATATATACAAGGTACAGGGTCGTGCCGAGAGGCGTGCGAGCGGTGCAAGGGAACATGGCCCCCAATTTCCAGGGGCCTCAAATTCTGATGGATCCACCAGCTGTAGGCCATCACTCCATCATTAGTTCGTCACCAGGTGCATGCGAACTGCTACCAGCTAGGCCTAGCTAGGGGATCAATTCAAGCCCACGCCGTTAACTTTCGTGATGAATTATTAGCACTGAACGGAACGTAGACAGGCATCAGTCAGAAGTGCAGGAGCAGGACCAGTACGCCTGGAGTCAGCGACAACTCCTAGGTAATTTAATCTTTTCCTACAATTTGAATCCTTTTTTTTCTAATTTGATTTTTTTTCGAGAACATTGAAGAATTCTACTGTCCATATCATTATATGAACTATAATTATCCTTCATATGATCCTTATAAAAAAAAACTATCTTTCGTATGATAGAGGATTTAACTTAGCTTCAGAAGTGCTATGAATTGATAATTATAAAAGAATATGTACGATTCTTAATATTTCTCATTACTGTGTACGTAAGATATGTATGTAGAATTGATAATCACTATAATCCTATTTATCAAGGGAAAATACCTCATTTTATAGTTTGGTACAGGGCTCTAAATTTTGCCGGCACGGCCCTGATAAGGCGACATGTTTATGATCTCATGCCCGTAGCATATCTTGCCTTCCTATGATCGTATAGAACCATTTTGAAACTGATCCTGTGTTTGATCCAAATTCGATAACGATCTTTAATTCTTTATAATCTGTAGAACCACAATTTCTGAGGTATAACCCCACATTACCAATCCTGGCAGCATGAAAACGATCTTGTAAGATCTGGATTCTCAGTCCTGACAACTAAATTCCTGTAAAATTTCAAACAAAATAATCTATTCGAATGGGATATTATGGTGCAGCTCGGTTGGACTGAAATAAGTTGATTTATAGCTGAAACTGTATTGTAGCTAGCTAAAATTTTACTGTAGCTGATGGTGACTGATTTGGCGTAACTAAATTTTAAAATTTTTAAAAATAAAAAATAGTTTAGCCTATTACGGATAATAGGAACGAATACAGGAAAAACAAGAAGCGGCAAAAAAGCTAAAAAATCATAAAATTAGAAAAAATTTTAAAATTAATAAAAAATAAATTAAAAGTAAAAAACTTAAGTCAAAATTGAGAGAGACGTACAACAGCTAAACGGCGTTCTGGAAGCAAGCAACTGGATGCAACAGGTAGATGCAACGGAGACCGGACTACAACCCATCATGACGTGAGGTTGGTGAGGTGACATTACCATCAAATATCCGCTTGGCCCTCGTGCCGGGCACGTAACCCCAGCCCCGTATGGCCTTGTCCGCTTGCCTGAGTCGCTACGGTAACACGTGTGGCGATCGACGCGCGGGCCATCGGCGCCGCGTGACCCCGCTTCCCAGTGGAAACCGTCGATCTCCGTGCCGACCTGCCGTGTGCGCGCAGCGCGCCAGCGCCCAGAGGACAGGCTTCCAGAGTTTTTTCCTTTTGTGGCCGCTAGTGGTATTTTTTCTTGCAAATCTGTCCCGTGAAATATATATATTTTTTAGATTTGGCTCTCACTAGAGCATGAAAAAACTAAGGACACACATGGTGCATACTACGGACTGGTACTGCGAAAGGGCGGGGTGGGGCGGAGCGTGGGCGCGGGACAGCTACCGAACGCATGAAGTTGCTCATGCCCCTGACACGGGAAGTAGTCATGCGCTCGTGTTTGGGTGGGCCTGCAACTTCATGTGTTTAGGGGTGCATGAGGTTGCTACCCTGCGCCTTGCTGATCCCTCTCATGCTTAGTGATTGTCCGTGCTCCGTCCTGCCCTTCCGTGGTCTAGGGCCGTAACATGCACCAGATGTCAACTGTCAATATAACTGCACTCAGGAGAGTCCAAATCGACAAAAAAAAAAATACCACAGAGGCCAGATTTGTAAAAAAAAATGCCGCCAACGGCACTAAAGGAAAAAAAGTCAGGTTGCGATCGTGGGTGTAAACGTGGGGATTTGACCGGGACGTGCTGCACGGCCAGGATCACGCGGGCTGTGAGAAATTTTATCATGTCACCGTTACACAGTTTCATCTATACAACAAGCCAATAAAAGAGAGGCACGTGTAAAGTGAGGGAGGCAGCCTCGAGGCATCCGGATTCATCCTCTCGCCTTTGCCGGTTCATTTCGTCCTCGCGAGCTCCGCCTTCCTCTGCCCCTCAAGCTCCACGCCGCGCCCCGCTCGCCCCAATCTCTTCCGCCGCTCCTCCCCGCCCCGCCCCGCCGCGATCGACTCGATCCGCCACGCCCCACCCCGATCTGCTCTGCCTTTCTTCTTTCTTTTTCGTCTTCCTCCTCGCCTCCCACTGGCCGGCCCGCTGCTATCCCCGTCGCTCCGCCCCGCCCCGCCCCGCCCCGCCCCGATCGCTCCGATGTCTTCCGCCCCGATCCGCCCCACCCCGATCTGCTCTGCATTTCTTCTGTTGTTTGAATGGTTTGGTTTGTGCAGCGCCGGGGATCAGCGCGTCGCCGTCGGAGGAGATTAGGAGAACATGCGCTACTTCAACGTCATGATCCTTGGGCCGTCGCAGTCGCCATATGAAGGTATGATTTCTGCATTTCTTATTTCTTCGTCTTCCTCCTCGCCTCCCACTGGCCGACGCCGCTGCTATCCCCGCCGCTCCGCCCCGCCCCGCCCCGCCCCGATCTCTTCCGTCGCTCTGCCCCGCCCCGATCTGCTCTGCATTTCTTGTGTTGTTTGAATGGGTTGGTTTGTGCAGTGCCGGGGATCAGCGCGTCGCCGTCGGAGGAGATCAGGAGAACATGCGCTACTTCAACGTCATGATCCTTGGGCCGGCGCAGTCACCATATGAAAGTATGATTTTTCCCTTTTTCGATTCTGCAATATGCTAGTGGTATTGGTTGCGGTGTGGAGTGGTAAAGTGCGGCGCGTCTCGATAGCGATTGTTGAATCTAGATGTTTCTGTCCAAACCTCTTGCTACTAATGGGAGGATTATGGAATGTTTGTGTTCAAAACTTGAAATTACGGATGGCATCTGCGCACATTAGCAATTAGCAGGTTATCTTTTGAGTATGCAATTAGCAATGTTAAATACTTGGATTTTTTATGATTGTTGCTGCGGGCTTGTGTTTAATATGTGGACTTTATCGGGGAAAAAGTCATCTTCCTGTGGTTATTTGCAGTATGATCAGTATACAAGTATAGCTTTTTTTCCCCTTTCCTTTTCATGTTTTATTGATGTAGATGCTGTCTTTTGGTGCATGATGTTTGTCTTGTTTGAGAAGAGGTGTTTGTCTGTTGTGTTGAGTAAATGCAGAGTATAATTATTGCAATGTGTTCTCCCCCACAGAGTACAAAAATAGATGCACCTGCTAATAAATCCCCCACAGAGCTGGCTGGTAGTTAGTTGTGCTGTAGCCTTGCAGATTTGCTGCTGCTGCTGATGGCAACGGTTTTGCTGGCTGCTGCATGAAGTGGCGGGAAGAAGAGGCCGGCTGCTGCTGCTGGATGGCAACGGTGACTGGTTTGCTGCCTGCTGGATGAAACGGCGAGAAGAAGAGGCCGGCTGCTGCTGCTGGATGACAGAGGGAATGAGAGAAGAGAAGAGCAGCAGTTGTGGACTGGCGGGAATAATATCTGGGATGAGAAGGAGAGGCAAAAAGCACTGGCGGGAAGGGCCCTGCAGCAGAGTTCTCCCTGCAGCATGCTACTTTACACGTGCCTCTCTTTTATTGGTTTGTTGTATAGATGAAATTGTGTAACGGTGACATGATAAAATTTCTCGCGGGCTGCGGATCGTATGCAAAAGGCACGCTTGTCGGCTTCCCCCGCGCGCGTACGAACGGAAGCCCCCATCTCGTTCCGTCTGCCTGCCTTGTTCTGTCCCTCAGGTAATTATTGCCGCGGTTTCTAAACCATAATCAGGCGAAAAAAAATCACCATCGGCACCAACCTTACACTTTTTTATTTTTTTAGCAAGGGCCCATGGCCTTTTGGTTGCTCCATGTGTTCGCCCTGCCTGTGTGTACCAAAATTTATCGTTGCCTCGAGAGAAAAGCTTGAAAAAATATATAAAAAACCAAAGCACACCAAATTTTGTTTGGAGCACAGAGGTTTCACAAGAAACAATATTATTTCTATAAAAATCGAGAAAAAAATTCCCAAGTTCTAACGGGGCTTAATATTTTGGCAGCTCAACGCTACTACCCACGATATGCTTACAAAGTATTACTCCCAAGTAGCATGTTCTCTGTTCACATTCTCCTAGCACAACTCAGTTTCCATCTTAATCACTAAGGGGCTGTTTGGTTGCCTGCCTCCGCACCGCCCCTTGCATCCGTTAGGCTAGGCTGAGGAGCGAAGCTCCCTCTGCTCGTTTCCCTCGGGCTTGGCTCGGGGTGAAAATTTGTACGCGATGGACCTGGCTCCGAGAGCCAACCAGGCAACCAAACACACACTCCTTGCATGAGCTGATACATGCCAAGTGCATACAGGCAACCAAACAGCCCCTAAGAGTTTGTATAACACATACTAACTCTATTTTCAAACGCAAGCTACTTATTGAAATAGGAGCGCAAGACAAGTCCCCCCACTCTCTTCGTGTAAAACAATGCATGAGTAGCCGAGTAGGCTCGAGAAGTACTAAACGTACACTGAGTACACGAGTAAGGTCCTGTTCGGTTAGGCTGAAAAATAGTGGTTATGACTGAAATTATATTGTAGCTGGTTGAAATTACATTGTAGCTGAAGGCGGCTTATTTAGTGTAATTAAGTTTAAAAAAATTTAAATAATAGAAAAAATATGTTAGCTTATTGTGGACAACGCAAACAAATATGGCAAAAAAGGGGCAAAAAAACTCAAAAAACCAAAAATTTAGAAAAAGTAGAAATTTATAAATAGTAAAAACTAAGTCAGAAGTTAGAAGTTCAAGCCGAATTGAGCCGAGCGTGGACCTACGAGCTAGACCAAGCATGCATCACAAGCCAGATAACAGGGAGATCGGTTAGATTTCGAGTAGGAAACGAAACCTACAAACCCAACGAAATTCGTTGGAACTCGGCGGCGAGCAGCCGTACCCGAGTGCCAGCCCAGGAAGCCGGGGACCTGCCAGAGCGTAGGGGGTACAGATGGGGCAAACGGAACGGTGGTTTCATGATTTTGGTGGTGCCGGCGTACGTGGAGACGCAGAAACAACACGAGAGAACCGAGCCAAACCGAAGTGCTCATCAATCACCTCGCAGGCGAAACCGCCGCTTCCTCGCCTCTCCCCTGCTCCTCCTCGCGTCGTCGTTTCCTCCCCTTTCCCTCACGTCTCGCCCTCCTTCCGTTCGCGATTCCGATCGCTATCCGACCGAAATTTGCACGCGTACGGTATGCTCCCCGTCCTTGCGTCGATTATTTTTGCGCCAGTCATCCTTCCTCGGTTGGGCTGTAGATGAGGGCGAGCCGAATCCATCCCGGTTCTTCCGGTATCTTGTTATCTTGCATGCCAATTTCCCTACTGATGTCAGCAGAACTTACCGCGATAATCTGTGCAGGTGCTGCGGCCTGTTTGGCGTACTGCCTCTGAGTCTGACAGGTGTTGGTCGCGCGCGGCAGGTTCTGTTGTCACGGATAGGCAGCGTCGATTCTTTCTCTTGTTTCGGGCTTGGGACGTTGACATGAAGGCGAAGCAGAGGACGAGGCACGGCGAGGAGAGGAGGATGCCGGCGTCCGATGGCGGCGCCGAGGAGTACGACCCCTGGACTGCGTGGCTCTACAAGCCGCACACCATCTCGGTGCTCCTCGTCGGTGCTTGCCTTCTAATGTGAGTACTCTCGATTAATTTCTCTCATCTCCATGGAAATGTTTTTGTTGTTTTGCTGCCTGTGACTTATCGCTGTAAGTTCTTGGTGCCAAAACTAAAAAGGCGTGTGTTGGGGGCAAGTACAAGAGCGGCCAGAGCTACCAGGTGCTGCAACAGTGTCAGAGTTGAAAGGCAATCGTGTGTGTGTTCATGCGTTTTTTTTTTCAAAAAAGAATTTTTGGGGGTTAACTTTAATGATTTTGTGAGAAAGATTTGAACTTTTGAATGATTGAAGCATGATAGACGGGTGCAAGTCAAATAGTGAAGCGTACGGGTGGCTGAGGTGAATCAGAATCTTGTTCAAATGTCTCATGCCCAAATTTGCCTGAAATATTCTTTTTGCCAAGGCTCCGTTTCACCTCATTTTAGCAAGTGCAAATTACATGAGAAGCGCATTTTCTGACTCATCGAGAACTCTATTACTGTTGCTTCGTCAAAGGACGACGCCCCCATCAAGCTTAGAGCTTAATCTCAGAAGCAATCCTTAGTTGTCTAACCTGAGTGCCAAGCTATCCCAAAGATGTGTCACACGGACGAGCAATTCGTAATTTGTAGGCCGTACTGAAGAAGTGTGGGGCGTTCTCCTTTTCACTTTCTCGTGGTGCCATCTGACTTCAGATTCAATTTTTTCCCCCTTTCAGCTGGGCAAGTGGAGCTCTTGATCCAGAAGGTGCTGCTTCTCACAGCAGTGTGACATCTATTACGAGGTATGGTTGAAGTCATCTCAAATTTTACTATCGCTTCTAGGCTGTATCTAAGTTTCACACTTGTAATGTATACATTTATCCATAAAAAATCAGGTTACCTTTGCATTCTGATGCTGCCTTTTGGACTTGAACCACCCTCCTCGTAGCATTGCACAATGATTGGAGAGAGTGAGGTGACACTGACTCATTTTCTCACTGACACTTTCCAGGGGTGTCTGGGCTATGATTGCCGTCTTCCTTGCCTACTGCACGCTCCAAGCACCTTCAACGTGAGTTAGTTTTCCTCCTTTTTTAATCATAACCAAACATTTGTGCGTTATTACAGCAGCGCTTATCGTTTGTCAGGTTGCTTAAATGGCAATGGCAGTCCCTTCTCCAGCTTTAGTAGTGTAGTGCTTATGTTTCAAGTGGCAAGAGCCAAATTACCTAGAGGTCCCCACCCATGTTTTATACATGCAGATTTTGTCTTCCTTGATTTCGTAATAATTTTGGATCCTGTAAATCTTCTGTACATCTGTGTAGATCAATATGCTGACATTTTTGGATGATAATAATTCAGCCTCCTGGCAATATTGTCACAGGATACTTATTAGGCCCCATCCTGCTGTCTGGCGCCTGGTGCATGGGCTGGCTGTTGTTTACCTTGTTGCTCTTACCTTTCTTCTTTTTCAGGTTAGCTACATGCACTATTGGTTATTGTTCTGTTGGCATCCTTTGTGCCCAAACTACTTGATTTTGACACTTCAGGATGAAGGCCATACATCTTGGATATATAGTGCCGTCTGCTGTGATTCTAATTTGAGTTGTTTCTCATTTTCCAGAATCGTGATGATGCTCGCCAGTTCATGAAACACCTTTACCCTGATCTTGGAGTTGGTAATATATTTGTATGAAATAGTTACACAATTGTACAAAAAATGATGTTAACAATCCTTTCTTTAACCTAATGCAGAATTACCAGAGAGATCCTATGGAGCTGATTGCCGTCTGTATGTTCCAGAAAACCCTAAAAACAAGTTCATAAATATTTATGTATGATTTTCCATGTGAACCTTCCTATTTTGTGAAGATGCCCTGCTTATTATTGTTGTTGTTAGTCCATCAAATTTGATGATTTGATCTATGTATAGGAGACATTGTTTGATGAATTTGTTATTGCCCATGTCTTGGGTTGGTGGGGTAAGGCTGTAATGATACGAAATCAACCTCTCCTTTGGGTCTTGTCGATTGGCTTTGAGCTGATGGAGGTTAGATCTGGTTGCCTTGTTGGAAGAATTTTATGTTAATTTTTCTTCTTTGTCTCTTTGACAAGGAATTATGCCTATTATGACCTTTTGCAGCTTACGTTCCGACATATGTTGCCAAACTTTAATGAGTGTTGGTGGGATAGTATTATCTTGGACATCTTGATCTGCAATTGGTTTGGTGAGACATTTGAAGACAGTTAACAACTTAGCATTCATGTTTCGTACCTTTGTTTACATTCCTGATATGTATGTGATCTAAAATTCTTCAGTAATAGAGTTAGGCGTATTAAAATAATCTAGTGCTTCTCAGTTTGCATGATTTGATACAGTTCCTTTGGATCACACCCTATCAACTTTAACATGATAATATAAAAATATTGATGTGATGTATCTAAAAGTTGAAAGGGAAAATATGTAGTGCCTGATTGACATATTGCTGACATAAAATGCTTACTATTTGACAAGAAATATTTAATTTCTCTTGTTTCTTTTGCTTCATGGTAGAAAACAAACTTTCTGTTGCTAGAACCACCTTCAAAATGTTAGAGATATATGTATAGTTTGTTATTCCCCATTGTTATGAGGGGTTCTTTGCATATTTACCACCTGTACTTTGTGTATATATACCGGCCCATTGGCCTCATATGAATACAAGCGCTATTCATAACATGGTATCAGAGCCAAAACTAGGGTTTTGGTTTACCTAGGGTTCCGCGCCTCCCTGCGCCGCTGCCGCCGCCGCCGCCGTGCCGTCGGCCCCGCCCGACTCCCACCCGGTCGCCTCGCCGGCCTCCTCCGCCCGGCCTCGGCGTCTCCGCCTCCAGCCCGGCCGTCCTCCGCTCCCACCGATCCTGTCACTTTGCTTGCCGCCGTCGCCGTCATCCCGTCGACGACTCCGCGTGCGCCGTCGTCCCCCGACGACTCCGCGTACGCTCCTCGCTGCCGTCCGCCGTCGGTGTCCTCCGCGCCGGCCGCTCCCGCGCTGGCCGCTCCCGCGCCGGCCGTCCTCCGCGCGCCGTCGCCAACTCCGCTGCCGTCGCCGACTCCCGCGTGACTTCCCCGGCGCCGGCAGCCCGACTCCGCCGTGCCGTCGGCGCCCGCTCGCCCGGCCTCGGCTCGGCTCCGCCGCCGCCCGCGCCGGCCGCTCCCGCGCCGGCCGTCCGCTGCGCCGGCCGCTCCCGCGCCGGCCGTCCTCCGTGCCGGCCGCTGTCGTCGCCCGCCGCCGTCGCCGTCGCCGTCGCCTCGCCGGGCCACCTCCGCCCGCGCCGGGCCGCCGCCGCCTGCGCCGCCTCCCGCTCCCGATCTAGAGTTTTCGGCTCGGTCGGTGCTCGGTCGGTTTGTAAACCGACCGAAGAAAAGAAAAAAAAAGCAAAAAAAAAACGTCGTTCTAACCGCCGCGCCGTCCAGCGCCGCCTGTTAGACTTCGTTGCCTTGGTCGCCGCGTCGTCCAGCGCCGCCTACCAATGGGCATCGTTTCCCTCTCTCGCTGCCCGGTGATCTTTGATCGTCTGAGTGGTGCTGGTCTGATGCCACTCCCCTCTGTGCTCGCCGCTCGTCCGCCTACTACACTGCCTCCTCCAGCGGCTACCACAGGTGGTGGTGGCCGTTCTCCGTCTGGAGGTGGCCGTCCTCACTGTTCCTACTGCGACAAGGTCGGCCACATTGAGTCCCAGTGCTATAAGAAGAAGCGGCATTTTGCACGCCGTTCTTCTACTGGCACTAGTGCTTCTACGACGACATCTGCATCGACTCCTTCAGCAGTTTCTCTCACCGAGCAGGAGATAGCCAGACTTCGACGCCTGCTTGCCGCTTCAGGTTCTCCCTTGACGGGTTCTGCAGGCACTAGTGCTTCTACGACGACGTCTGCATCGACGCCTTCAGCAGTTTCTCTCACCGAGCAGGAGATAGCCAGACTTCGACGCCTGCTTGTCGCTTCAGGTTCTCCCTTGACAGGTTCTGCAGGTTCTGCTACTGACTCTTTGGGCACTGAGAAACCACCCACTACACAGTCCGGTACCTCCCCGTGGATTCTTGATTCTGGAGCATCATTTCACATGACTCCTGATCCTTCCACTCTGTCTTCTATTACACCTCTTGATTCTCCTGTCAGTGTTCTTACTGCTGATGGTACATCTCTTTCTGTCTCTGGTCGAGGATCTCTTAGCAACTCATCTTTTCATGTCCTTCTGTTGCTCATGTTCCTCGCCTTACATTGCAGCTTCTTTCTGCTGGGCAGATTACTGACCTTGGTTATCGAGTTATTCTCGACTTTGACTCTTGTTGTGTTCAGGACTGCCACACGGGAGCTCTGGTTGGTTCTGGCCCTCGGCGCCGTGACTCACAGCGTCTCTGGGAGCTTGACTGGCTTCATCTTCCTTCCGCTGCCACCGCCGCCGCCAGTCTCTCCGCCTCTGCCACTTCGTCTATCGGCTCTTTCCAGCAGTGGCATCACCGTCTTGGCCATCTGTGTGGATCTCGCCTGTCGTCCTTAGTTCGTCGTGGTCTTCTGGGGTCTGTCTCAGGAGACGTGTCTTTAGATTGTCAGGGCTGTAAGTTAGGTAAACAGATTCAGCTTCCTTATCCTCATAGTGAGACTGTGTCTCAGCGTCCTTTTGATCTTGTTCATTCAGATGTTTGGGGTCCGGCTCCCTTCGTTTCGAAAGGGGGTCATCGTTATTATATTATTTTTATAGATGATTTCTCTCGCCACACTTGGATATATTTCATGTCTTCTCGTAGTGAGGCCTTGCCTATCTATAAACAATTTGCCACTATGATACACACACAGTTCTCCACTCCTATTCGTGTCTTTCGTGCTGATTCTGCTGGCGAGTACCTCTCTCGTCACCTGCGCAGCTTCCTTGCTGAGCAGGGCACTCTCGCTCAGTTTTCTTGTCCTGGTGCTCATGCTCAGAATGGTGTCGCTGAGCGCAAGCATCGTCACCTCCTTGAGACGGCTCGTGCTCTGATGATCGCCGCCTCTATTCCACCTCACTTTTGGGCCGAGGCTGTTTCCACTGCCACCTATCTCGTCAACATTCAGCCCTCTTCTGCTCTTAAGGGTGCGATCCCTGTTGAGCGTCTCTGTGGTCTTCTTCCTGACTACTCTGCCCTTCATATGTTTGGCTGCGTTTGCTATGTTCTCCTCGCCCCTCGAGAACGTACCAAACTGACCGCTCAGTCTGTTGAGTGTGTCTTTCTGGGGTACAGTGCCGAGCACAAGGGCTATCGGTGCTGGGATCCTGTTGGTCGTCGGATACGGGTTTCTCGGGATGTGACTTTCGACGAGTCCCGTCCATTCTACCCACGTCCTGCCTCTCCTTCGGCTTCCTCTGTGGAGTCTCTGTCTTTCTTGACCTTTCCAGATACTCCTATATCTGTTTTGCCCTCGTCCACCTGTCATACTGAGTCTCCACATATTCCCCCTGTGGCCTCTCCGCCGTTGTCGCCGCCTGTGTCGTCTCCTACGACTCCTCAGGCTCCTCCCACTATCGTCTACACTCGTCGACCTCGTATTGAGGATCTTCCAGATGAGTCATCTTCTTCTGATGTTCCATCTTCTTCTGATGCTCCATCTTCCCCTGATGGGTCATCTTCTCCTCGCTACGCTCTCCGCGATCGCCAGTCGATTCGGCCTCCTGCCCGTTTTGCCTTTGCTGGCGCAGCTACCCGTGAGCCTGTCTCCTACCGGGATGCTGTTACTCACCCTGAGTGGCAGCTTGCCATGGCCGAGGAGATTGCTGCCCTCGAGCGTACTGGTACTTGGGATCTTGTTCCTTTTCCATCCCATTCTCATCCCATCACATGTAAGTGGGTCTATAAGATTAAGACTCGCTCTGATGGCTCTCTTGAGCGCTATAAGGCGCGTCTTGTTGCTCGTGGTTTTCAGCAGCAGCATGGTGTTGACTACGACGAGACTTTTGCTCCTGTGGCCCACATGACCACCGTTCGCACTCTTCTTTCGGTGGCGTCTGTTCGCCACTGGTCTGTTTCTCAGCTTGATGTCAAGAATGCCTTTCTTAATGGCGAGTTGCGTGAGGAGGTCTACATGCATCCGCCACCTGGGTATTCTGTTCCTGAGGGCATGGTCTGTCGCCTTCGTCGCTCTCTCTATGGCCTTAAGCAAGCTCCCCGTGCTTGGTTTGAGCGCTTCTCCTCTGTGGTTACTGGTGCTGGATTTTCAGCTAGTGATCATGATCCTGCGCTCTTTGTCCACACTTCGTCTCGTGGTCGGACTCTTCTTCTCCTGTATGTTGATGATATGATCATTACGGGAGATGATTCTGAGTACATTGCCTTTGTTAAGGCTCGTCTTAGTGAGCAGTTCCTTATGTCGGATCTTGGTCCTCTTCGTTATTTCCTTGGGATTGAGGTTACTTCCACTCCAGATGGTTTCTTTATGTCCCAAGAGAAATATATTCAGGATCTTCTTGATCGCGCCTCTCTCACTGATCAGCGGACTGTTGAGACTCCCATGGAGCTCAATGTTCACCTCCGACTCTCTGATGGCGAGCCTCTTTCTGATCCGACTCGCTATCGTCATCTTGTTGGGAGTCTTGTCTACCTTACTGTTACTCGTCCAGATATCACTTATCCAGTTCATATTCTGAGTCAGTTTGTTTCAGCTCCCACTCAGGTTCACTACAGCCACCTTCTTCGAGTTCTGCGATACCTTCGTGGGACTATCTCTCGCCGTCTCTTCTTTCCACGTTCCAGCTCGTTACAGCTTCAGGCCTATTCGGATGCTACTTGGGCCAGCGATCCCTCTGATCGCCGGTCTATCTCTGCTTACTGTGTTTTTCTTGGTGGTTCTCTCATTGCCTGGAAGACGAAGAAACAGACTGCAGTGTCCCGTTCGAGTGCAGAGGCTGAGTTGCGAGCTATGGCTCTCTTGACAGCAGAGATTATTTGGCTACGGTGGTTACTTGAGGATTTTGGTGTTTCTGTCACTACACCGACCCCTCTCTTGTCAGACAGTACAGGTGCTATCAGTATTGCTCGTGATCCTGTGAAGCATGAGCTCACCAAGCACATTGGAGTTGATGCTTCTTTCATGAGGACTTGTGTGCATGATCAGGTGATTGCTCTTCAGTATGTGCCTTCAGAGCTTCAGATAGCGGATTTCTTCACGAAGGCCCAGACTCGAGCACAGCACAGCTTCTTCCTCTCCAAACTCAGTGTTGTTGATCCACCATGAGTTTGAGGGGGGGTGTTAGAGATATATGTATAGTTTGTTATTCCCCATTGTTATGAGGGGTTCTTTGCATATTTACCACCTGTACTTTGTGTATATATACCGGCCCATTGGCCTCATATGAATACAAGCGCTATTCATAACACAAAACAAGTCTTTCATGGTTGCGTTCATTTTAATCAAAAAACCTTATACCATCTTATTCTATAATCTATGTCAAAGATTGACTGTCCTTACTTTGCTGAAATCACTATCTTTAATTGGTACAGTTCAAATAAATTAAGTATTAAAATGTCTCTAGAAGATTCCAAGGGTGTTCAGGTGATTGAATATTCATGACATTGGTTATGCTTTGAGTTTTGTACACCATTTGTGTCTAAAACAAGAGTTGCTGCAACACTTGGTATCATTTATTCATTTGGCCTGTGAGCATGCAACGCTTATCCTGTCGCAGGTAAAGCCTTAGACTGAAATGCTGGTATTCTGATTCAGGTATTTGGGCGGGAATGCACACAGTCCGTTACTTTGATGGTAAAACATATGAATGGGTTGGGCTGAGCCGCCAACCAAGCATCATGGGTAAGGTATGTTCACTAAAAATACATTAACAGACCAATGGTTTCTTCATTCATAAGTCAATTACAGTCTCCTCATAATTGGATTAATGTGTAGATATCTATTACATCTTCTAATTAGATCAGTGACCTGGTTTGGGTGGGTTCTTTTCCGTTATGGCTTATGGCTTATGTTATGGCTTATGGTTACAGCTTATGGGTTTTAGTCTCAGTGCGAGCGCTTGTATGAATGAATTGAATATCGATAAACCGCTTTAAAAAAGCTGTCCCGATAAGTCGCTTCGAAACGGTGACGGAGAAACCGTCTCGCTTGTTTGCTTGGAAGAAACCGTAAGCTATAAGCCATAAGCCGAAAAGAAGGAGTCTTGCTCTTCTGTCATTATGAATGATCCAGAGTCCCAGATCCTTTGTACTTGTCAAATTGCCCTGGGCTCCTTTGATTTTGGTAAGAGATACAGCGTGAATAATGTTTTGAGCTATGACAGCCACTTGTTAGAGTACATAGTCCAAGACGAGTAACTCCATAAAAAAATTGCAGTTTGCCAGATACTGAGCAAAAGTGAATTGCTTTGACTTCTTGTATGTGATATGCCAGGCAACATGTGATGGCTTCCCTGCGGGGCTGTATTGTATTTCTGTTGTGCTGTCCAAAGCTGCCATTTGTCATTATTGATCCCTGAATTTTTCTTCATAATTTATTTTAGTGCATGCCATTCTCTATGCATTGCCTGATACTGTATCCACATGTGAATAGTTACACACTGTTTCAGGCAACCAAAATTGTTAATCAGGCTTGCCCATATCATACCCCACTCAAGCTAAGTTATTGATATTGTCTAATCAAAATTGTTTTGGAAGGAAACAATGAGGTAAAGGCAATGTTATGATCAAGAAATTTTATCATGTTTTTACTCCTGGAAATTGTTGACTGGCTTGACATTAGTTCGCTAAACAATTGAAAATACTTTCGCTTAAGCTGGTTGTTTGTGCACTCAACGTGAATTTGGTGCTGAAACTTGAAGCTCATTTGTGCAGAGTAGTCTGTTTACACCTTCTACTGCCTCCTTGTTGACTTGCAGGTCAAAAGATCATTGAGCCAGTTTACCCCTGCACAATGGGACAAGGATCAATGGCACCCTTTCATGGGACCATTGCGGTTCATCCAAGTGTTGTTCCTCTGCGTCGTTTTCATGACAGTGGAGCTTAACACATTTTTCCTTAAATTTTGCCTCTGGATTCCTCCAAGGAATCCCTTGGTTGTGTATAGATTAATCCTTTGGTGGCTTATTGCTATTCCAACCATTCGCGAGTACAACTCCTACTTGCAAGACAGGTCCTCTGAATTCTCCTGTACACGATCTCTTTCATCGCACATTTATTTCCAATCGCACGCTCGAACAGTATGTTGTTATCCTTGTCTTGACGGATTGTTGATATTTTGGCTGTATTTTGAACCCCTCAGAAAACCGGTGAAGAAGGTTGGGGCCTTTTGTTGGCTCTCTCTAGCTATATGCATAGTGGAGCTTCTTATCTGCGTGAAGTTTGGACATGGTAAGCTCTCCTCTTTTCACCTTTCTTGTGTCAAACATAGCAGTAATCATCTCGATAGCAATTTAGCGTATGATGTCCTTGGGATTTCTTGAGCTACATATTTGGAAAATTGAGTGACTAACTTTCAGCAATTTGTCTATCCAGGGTTGTTTCATGATCCAATGCCAACTTGGCTGATCATCTTTTGGAGCTCGGTGGGGATAGCACTCGTGATTTTCTTGGTTGCATGGTCTTGGAGGAACCACCAAAAGTTCCGGAGAAAGCAGCTCTAATGGATCCATCGCAAGAATGTCTACTCGAATCACTTCGAACTGTCTTACTTTTTTGTCTTAGGGAAGCCACTTTTCTGCTGCTCCTAACAGGAACTTAGTTTGTTACCATAGCTCATTGTTACCAGCAGCATGAGATTAATGGAATGTATTTTGGCTGCAACTTATTAGTCCAATAAACAATAGTCGTCGAAAAAAGCTGAGACGAAAATAACGTAGTCTTGATAATTTGTAGATGGCTGTTGTATCAAGGCCTGATGTAACGAGCTAATAAACTAAGATTACTACATGATTGATTTCGTGTTCGTCTGCAAAAACGTGGGCAGTTCTTTTTTATAATCTGTTTAGGACTTTAGGCACGTATTTTTGGCAGGGAAACCGGTTCGTCTCCAATCGTGAGGAGGCAGCAGTTCGGCCTGTACTGGCACGAATCATGATGCCAATCGTACGGTTTAGACAGACTCCACATCAGGCCCAAGCCCTAACCAAATAAACCCTGCGTCTTCGACCGCCGCCTCCTCTTCCTGCCCTCCTCGCCGTTCCTCTCCGTCTTCCCAACCCCGCTTCCCGACCCAACGCGACGCCGCCACGGCCGCCGCCATGTCGAAGAAAGGTGGAGGAGCGAAGAAATCAGCGGGCGGCGGCGAGCTGTCCCGCTTCCTGCAGTCGCATATCCAGACCATCAACGAAACCTTCCAGGTAGGTGCCAATCAATCCCGATCACAGCACGGCTCTAATCCCACGCGAAAACATCATCACATCAGCTACATGCTTGTTTGCTCTTGGGTTTTCTCAGATGATGGCGGAGACGGCTCCTGGGGGCTTGGAGCGGACGGAGTGGTCGGAGGTCGTTAAGCTCGGGGACCAGGTCTCCAGGCAGGCCACTGTGGGTAAGTCTAGAAATTGAACGATTTCTTGGACGAAGTTTCTTGCGCTTAAGCGGTCGAACCACGCACATGTAGTTAAATTGTTAGATAATTTCTGGTGAATATAGGTTCGTTTCGGTTGCCTAACATTGATGGGAAGAATTACCCGGTAGGATTACAAGTTAGGAAAATTAGTTTTTTTTAATCTGAATTAGTAGTACTTAAGAAGTCAATTTGGAGACTTGGGAGTTAACGTAGCAGCAGTTTCTATGCTTAAGCTGCTGTATGAAAGAGAGTTAAGTTATTTGCAGTTTGCTTCTAGCTAGTGCTCAGGGTAATACATGCAGGCTATATGTTTGTGTGATACTATTTTGGCGATGATTTATCTTTGGCTTTGATGAATTATTATTATGCCTGTTTTGGCTGTAGCTGGAATGATCTGGAGCGGGGACTCGCCTGATGTAGAAACGCTGAAGGAGAACATTGCTGCGTATTTCAACATCCTACAGGGTTTCCTTTTGGTTTGCCATGGAAGCACGGTTGGTGCTGGGCCTACACTTAACAAGTCTATCTGTAGTTCTGCAAAGAGCGTGGTAGAATCCAGCTTCTCGATGTTCAAGCAAGCTGTTTACGCTTACGGTATGTAACACCCATTATCCTGCTAAAGCTTATCTCAAGATGTTGCCATTTGCCTAGACTATCTGATTATTAGATGTCAAGTAGTAATTCAGAATTTTTGGTGAAGCAATGCGGGTGATGGACAACTCACATGACTAAACTTGCTGATCTAGTCTCCATATACCTAAAGTGAAAAGAAGTAGCTTGTATATTTTGAGTTGTTGGTTGCCATTGATATTGTGATTCTAGTGCATGAGTGGATATGTAGTACTGTAGTAAAGGACCTGTAAAATAGCAATGCAGCATGAAACTGATGAAAGGGAATGTTACTAGCACATCCATACAGTTTTGAGCCTTGCAGTATAATTGTGTTTCTGTTTAATCCCACTGAAGGTTTGGATTATGGTTAAAAACTATATTTTTCAGATTTAAAATGGTTAGGATCAGGGCTAATACTTTTCTTTTTTTTTATGAAATGCAGAATCTCGCAACCCACACCAGAAAACAACTATACCTCAGGTGACAGGAACTGTATGGGAAGCATGTCTTGCTCTCAAGAAGGTGCCTACGACCAACTGTACCGCCATAGGGCGAGCTATGACCCAGATTGGCGTCTATCTGAAGGATGTTCTCCGGGAGATGAAAGAACTCCCAATTGGTGATTCTGGTGATAACACGGTTGAAAAATCTTCCAATGGAGCTGTTGACACGAGTTGTTCTGATAGAGATGAATTGTCATCTGATCTTGATATGGATGATGACTTCACTGAGGAGGAGGTTGCTATTGTCACGTTGATTATCACTGTGGCATCAGATTCTCTTGTGGTGGTGAAAGAAGCAATTCGTTTCATTACTGGTTTGCTTAAGAGCTCTGGTAACCAAAGTGGGGCTAATGAGGGTAAGGTCGAGCCAATGGAAAAATTGCTGAGCTATTGCAGGGAGATTGCTGACCAGGTTAACGATCTTGGGGCTTCCGTATATCCACCACAAGACACATCTGAAATGATGTCCACCGTAAAAAGATTATACAATGGCATCAATGGGATGCGCAAGGAAATAGGGGACCTCGGTGGCTCACCTGAGAGCACCTTCGTAGCCTTTGAAGGATTTGAGAAGTCCCTGGGAGCTCTGGAGGCGAAGATAGCTGATGATGTGGTAAGCGAAATGGAAAATCTTACCATCAGCTCGTCCTGATTGTTGAATTTGTTCAGATTTGTCATAGCTATGTTATAACTTGTCTAGTTCGAGCTATCAAGCTTCTGCAGTACAAGCAAATGAGGAATGTATATTCTCATTCAGTGTAAAAAAATGAAATGTTTTGTGCTTTTGTCTGGTTTGCGGCAATTTTTGTGGGTCAGATGCCACCACGTCACTCATTTATTTTGTGCAGAATGTTAATTGGACTTGTTCCCTGTAGGGCTGTAAACGAGCCGAGCTCGAGCGAGCTTGACCTACCAAGCTCGAGCTCGGTAGAAACTCGAGCCGAGCGCGAGCGAGCCTAAGATTAACATCGAGCTTTAAGCTAGGCTCGAGCTCGGCTCGGACAAAAACTCGAGCCGAGCTCGAGCTTCGCATGTGTAGGCTCGGTGAGGGAGTACCTGCAGGAGGTGGCGGCGGTGGCGCCGGGGGACGGCCGGAGAAAGTCAGGACGACTGGAGCTGGACTGCACCTTCACCACGCGGTGGCCGAGCTGCAGGGACGGCCGGACGGGTGGCGCCGGCGGGGGAGAGGAGGGGCGCCGGGGGGAGGAGGGGCGACGGCGGGCCGGGTTGAGGAAGGGCGGCGGCGGGGGGCGAGGAAGGGGACCGGGGGGGCGGCGGCGGGGGAGAGGAAGGGGACGGGGGGGGCGGGAGAGGGGGGGCGCCGGCGGGGGGCGAGGAGGGGCGGCAGGGGTGGGGGCGAGGGGGGGACGGGGGGGGGGGGCGGCGCCGCGGCGACGGGGGAGAGGAGGGAGGGGGACGGGGGGAGGGGCTCAGCCGCGGGAGGCCGGAGAGGAGGGAGGGGGTGTGGGGGTGGCCGGCGGCGGGGACGACGAGGGGCGGGGGCGGCTGGGGCCTGGGGGCGGCGAGGAGGGGCGGGGGGCAGGCGGAGGCCGTGGGGGGAGGGGTGGGGGGCGGCCGGCGGCGGGGGCGGCGAGGAGGGGCGCGGGGGGCAGGAGGGGCGGCGGCGGGGCAGTGGGACGGGGCCCGGGGGGAGACCGGGAGAGGAGGGAGGAGGTGTCGATGTGGGGGGCCGGGTGAGGGATTTTGAGAGGAGAGGCGGGAGGCGGTGTGGGGAATTGGGGTGGGAAAAAAATCTTAAGCTCGCGAGCTATTCGAGCTCGGCTCGTTAAAGCTCGCGAGTTTAAGATGAAGTTCGAATTCGGCTCGTTTGAAGCTCGAATCGAATCTAAAGTAAGCCAAGCTCAAGCAGTTCGCGAGCTTTACAACCCTAGTTCCCTGTATGTAATGGTACTGTAACCTCAACCAATCGTTTGAACCACACATTCAGGCGCATTCTCCTGTCGCAAACAACGTTACTTTTAAGTAACCATCCCGTCCAGAGTGGAAACACCTTTCACTCCTATCGCGGGTGCAGACTATCAGAACATACCTAAATTTAAATTCGTTTTGTTGGCGCCCCTCCTAACAAAGAAGGACACCCTCAAAAAATTAGCGTATGCTGCTATTTGTGGCGTGCACACGGTATTCTTTAGTAAAAGGCGAAAGAATAGTTCGCTTTGTGCTCACCACGCAGCTGCGTGCTCCTTGACGGTGCCTCTACCCTGCATCTTATAGTACTTCCCAGCGCCCCGTCCATCACAACTCGGCGATATGGTACTAACCGTACCCCCACCACCAGCTGCTTCTCCCTTACGCTGCACCTACTGCGGTGGGCTCGAAACTTGTCCGGCCTTTTGGCCTAACCAGCGACGCATCAGTTAGAGCTCGGCCCATGAAGGGTTTGAGATGGCTCGCGCTGGCAGCGGACAACGCGCGCGCGGTGGCCGAGGTGGGGCTCCGTCGTGGCAGAGCGCGTGCCGGCGTTGGTTTCCTGGGGGAGCCGCGGCCGCGCCGAGGCTCGATCGGCTGCGCGTGCCGTTGCTGCTCGTGTACGTTGGGCGCAGGCGAGGAGGCGTGCGTCGTGCGGGGGAAGTGACTGTGGGGAAACCTGTGCTGGGCTGTGGTCTAGCCTTCTAGGTTTATTTTTTTTTAGATAATGGAGAGTGTATCTTATTTTTTAGTTTATAAATAGGGGATTCTAATGATTATAAGTGTACTTCTTGGAAGAGAAAGTAATAAAAAAAGAAAGAGTTATCTATCTCTCTGTGTTCAATCTACTATTTGTTCTTGCATTATTTTATGTTTGATCATTCTTCTAAAAGATAATCATTCGGATTGGACTCGTCAACGACGTTTCCTCAACACGTTATCAGCACGAATTGCTCCGGTGGATCGAAAGATAATCATTGAAGTATGACACTCGTAGATTGAATTGTCTATCTAGATTGTTTTAAATTTTCGCAATTTTTATTTCTGGATTATTTTCTACGGTGCAAATCTGCTATAATCTACCACGAGCTGACTTGAAATTACCGGCCAAGCCAATCGGTAGATTTGCATGAAAGAGTATATATTGATTGCACTATAGATTGAAAGCCATTGCTACCCGCACACACTGCATCCCTGTACGCGCCATCTTGTTGTCATGCTATGGCGGCGCTCGCACATGTCGCGCCGCCCGCATACGGTCGTGTCGCCAGCATGGAGCGCCGTCGCCGGCCCCCGCACTGGTAGCTGCCATGTTGCGCGTCGTTGTTGGCCCAAAGCCGCGCCATAGGACAGCCGCCACTTGCCAGCACGGAGCGCTGCCGCTGGCCCCCTCATGGGCCGCCGCCGCGTTGCGCATCGCCGCTAGCCTAGAGCCGCGCCATAGTTCGGTCGCCGTCGGCCCCACACGGGCCGCCACCGTGTTGCACATCGCCTTTGGCTTGGTCGCTGCCATCGCTTCTCGCATGAGGCATCACCACTGCCATCGCCACTTAGCCTTGGTCATGGGTAGTATAATCTCGATGGTAGTGAACTTGAATTTAGAAATAAAATTAATAGATGTGGTAACTGTATACCTTTATAAAAATTTGGGTTCGGACATTTATATGAAGGTGCCTAAAGGCATCCTTGTCTTGAACCAAGACATAGCAAATAAAAACATGTACAGTGTAAAACTCAGAAAATCACTGGATGGACTTAAACAATCAGGCATGATGCGGTATAATTGCTTAAGTGACTTTCTATGCAAGAAAGGTTGCACGAATAATGAGGATTATCCTTGTGTATTTATACGATGATCTCAAAATAGATTTTGTATAATCTCAGTGTATATAGATAATCTGAATATCATTGAAATCCTGGAAGATATTAAGGAAGCAAGCTCTCATCTGAAGTCAGAGTTTGAAATGAAAGATTTAGGTAAAACTAAAAATTACCTAGCTTGTAGCTTGAGCATGTTCCTGAAGGGATATTAGTACATCAGTCCACATACACTGAAAAGGTGTTAGAAAGGTTTAACTTTGAAAAAGCATACCCATCAAAGGTACCAATGGTCGAGAGATATTTATAGCAAGGCAAGGATCCATACCGACCTAAAGAAAAGGGGGAGAAAGTCGTCGGATAGGAATTCTCATACTTAAGTGCAATACGAGCACTTATATATTTAGCAAACTGCACTAAATCGAGCATTGCATGTGCTGTAAACCTATTAGTAAGGTATAGTGCAGAACCCATCAAAAGATATTGGCAGGGGATAAAGGACATCTTCCGATACCTCCAAGGAAGTAAAGACCTTGGACTATTCTACAGTACGAACCAAGACCTGAATATGACTGGTTATGCAGATACCAGGTACCTATCAGACCCAAATACGGTTAGGTCACAAATAGGCTATGTATTCTTATATGGTGGAACATCAATTTCATGAAAATTGTCTAAGCAAAGTTTTGTATCGACTTCAACGAATCTCAAAAATCATAGCACTATACGAAACCACACAAGAATGTGCTTGGCTTCGAGGATGATTCACCACATCTAGCATTCATGTCGATTGAATATTGTGCAAGCTTCCACTAGTATCTATGAAGATAATACAGCTTATGTTGCACAAGAAGAGGGTCAGACTAATTCATTTTCCATACTCACTCTATTAGTTCTATTTTCTACTGTTTTATCCGTAGTCACAGCAAATAATATTTTTATTTTTTTTAAATTAAACAATTTAGAGAAAGAAGTAACCGTCGCTATGTATAGTTTTAGAGGACTTTAACATCCAGAAAAACCGCTAAAAATGTCGGAAAGAACAGGGCGTTACGCACCGCCCGCCAAAGCCGGGCCGGCGCCCGCCCGCGCCACGGCCACCACCGCGCGTGCACGCCCTCGTGCGCGACGCCGCACGCGCCGCTGGCGTGTCGCGCGCCGGCTCGGCAGCGTGTCGGAGACCCGTTGGGCCGGGGTACGTGGATGGAGTTGAGTACCCAATGATTGAGCATATCATATATACTTCCCCGTTCTCGCGTTCCCTTGCACGCCGGAGTAGCGTACTGCCACCTTTTCTTCTCTGGTGCGTCGTCGATTCCAACTAAGTCTGCTGCGTCGTCGATTCCAACTAAGTCATTGATATTCCATTCCTCCTACCACTACCACGCTCGATCAGTCTGGATATTTCCCTTTTTTGTTCCTTCGTCAGAAAAAGAATTGGTGCTGCAGGTTACGTTGCCCATGACGTACGTCGAGCGTGGAGGACAGGAGCGTGACCATGCTGACAGACTGAATTGTTTCGTCGACCAATGGCTGATCGTCGCAGTGGTCTTAACTTGGCGCCGAGCGATGCGGTTCACGTTGTGCTGCTTTATTAGACGATTACATGAGATAAGCTGACAGCAATGCAACCGCGATAAAAAGGTGGCGGTTGAGGTCTCGGGCGTGGCAAGCAGGTATGATGAATTCCTTTTGATTATGTGGATTCGCCGATCCTGAACTCAGTGAGGCACAATGTGCATGCTCTGTTATCATCTCGCTGTATTTTGCATCATGTCTGCTCGATCCATTGTTTTTCACGTTCAAGACTGAGCGGGTGATGACTAAGTCATGATTATTTACTCGTTTCTTTACTTGCAGAGTTACAGACTTACAGTTCTTTACACTTCAGAAACAACATCGGCCTTATGTTTATGTGCATATAGATAAATCAGTATCATTACGTACGGAATACACCGACAGAGAAGAAACAAAAGGAAAACACCAGACGACGGAGAAGAGAAGAGAGATGCAACACAACAACGCCGAACTGCATTGCACATTCCACACTGAACAAAGGAAAAAGTGTTATAGCTCTCTAGGATCTGTAGGTTAGATCTAGCGGGGTACTCTTTCCTTTTCTCTAGACTAGGGTTCTTGTTCTTGGTGTTCTACCGAGAGGGGAGAGGGGACTAACCGTCGGACGCGTTGGAGGAGGAGCTGGCCATCGTCGGTGAAGCGGTCGGGGAAGAGACTGGCGGTGGCGTCTCGCGGTGGCGACGATCTCCCTGGCCGGTGGTGGCTTCCCGTCGCTGGAGCGCCCCCTCAACAGATCGGGTTAGGGTTTTTCGGTGGGTCTGGCGGCGGCACGGTGAACCTCGTCGTGCGTGCCGCCCTGGCCCCCACCTCTCTTTTATCTGGCGCTGGCGACAGGGGCCCACCAGCCTATTGGGCTGGGCGCCCCCGATCAGGGCGCATCAAGGGGTGGGCATCTGGCCGTTGGGCCAGATGCCCTGAGATCATTCTAACATTCTCCCCCTTGATCTCAATCTATACTTTATCTTTAATTACTTTTTGACTTTACACATTCCATCATAGATTAGTGCATAGAACATGTCTCATCGTCACGGTCAATCGCCGATAGATTCAACAGCTACAATACACCTCTCTGTTCTGAAATAGTTACTTTAATCTTTTGGGCCATCTTTTAGTCCAGGAATCATAGGCTTTCCCTTAAACCCAAGCCGGCTACATGTTCTCTGAACACGTTGGGTGGTAAGCCTTTAGTAAGCGGATCCGCTAACATCTTTGCGGTACATATATGCTCAAGACTTATAATTTGATCCCGAACTTTATCTTTCACAACATAGTACTTTATGTCAATGTGTTTGGCAGCACCACTTGACTTATTGTTGTGGGCATACGTTACTGCGGGTTCATTATCGCAGTACAACTTAAGTGGTCTATTGATGTCGTCAACCACTTTTAAACCGGGTATGAACTACTTTAGCCAGTTCACCTGCCCCGTAGCCTCATAACATGCTACAAACTCGGCATACATTGTGGACGATGTAGTGACGGTTTGTTTTGAGCTTTTCCACGATATAGCTCCTTTAGCGAGAGTGAACACATATCCGGATGTAGACTTTCTATCATCTCCCGCAAAATCAGAATCTGTATACCCCACTATATGGAGTGAATCTGATCTTCTGTATGTCATCATGAGGCCTTTTGTTCCTTGCAAATAACGCAAGACTTTCTTTATCAATTTCCAATGTTCTATTCCAGGATTGCTCTGGAATCTGCCAAGTAACCCGGTAACAAATGCTAAGTCAGGGCGTGTGCACACTTGAGCATACTGTAAGCTTCCGACAGCTGAAGCATATGGAACCGCTTTCATTTGATCGATCTCATACTGGTTCCTAGGGCATTGAAAATCCCCATATCTGTCGCCCTTGACTATAGGTGCAGGTGATGGACTACATTTATGCATACCAAATTTCTTTAAGACTTTCTCTATGTATGCCTTTTGTGACAGTCCCAATACCCCTTTGTTTCTATCTCGGTGAATTTCGATCCCTAGAACGAATGAAGCTTCACCAAGATCTTTCATATCGAAGTTTGAGGACAAAAACTTCTTTGTTTCCAGTAGGAGATTAACATCACTACTAGCTAGTAGGATATCATCCACATACAGGATTAGGAAGATAAACTTCCCATCTTTAAACTTTGCATAAACACAGTTGTCCTCAACATTCTCTTTAAACCCAAATTTTCTTATTGTACTGTCAAACTTCAAGTACCACTGTCTTGAAGCTTGCTTTAACCCATAAATCGATTTCTTTAGGCGGCATCCCATTCTCTCATTTCCTTCCACAACAAAACCTTTCGGTTGTGCCATGTAAACATTTTCCTCCAAATCCCCGTTAAGAAATGCCGTCTTTACATCCATCTGATGTAACTCTAAATCATAATGTGCTACTAATGCCATTATGATTCTGAAGGAATCTTTACATGAGACTGGAGAAAATGTCTCATTGTAATCAATCCCTTCTCTTTGCGTAAAGCCTTTTGCCACAAGTCGCGCTTTATATCTTTCTACATTCCCTTGGGAGTCATGTTTAGTCTTGTAGACCCATTTACAGCCTACTGTTTTGGCTCCTTTAGGAATAATTTCCAAGTCCCAGACTTTATTAGTCTTCATGGACCTCATTTCCTCTTCCATGGCCTCAAGCCATTTTGAGGAATTTTCGCTTCTCATGGCTTCTTCAAATGAGGTGGGATCATCCTCCATTTGAAATTCCTCTGTATGATAAATCTGATAATCATCAGAAATAGCTGATCTTCTTACTCTTTGAGACCTCCTCGGAGCCTCCTCGTTTGGTACATTTACTGTTTGAGACTGCTGTTGCTCCCCCTCATCTGTGGCAATTGGTTCTATATGATCTTGAAGAACAGGTTCTTCATTCTCATTCATTGTTGCCACGGGAGGAACAATAACAGGTGCTGGCACCACAGTGTCTTGCACCGTCGGTGCAGCGACAGCAGGTAGTGTGAAGAATGGCTCTTGAATCATCGGAGTGGGCGCATACACCCGCTTCTCTTCAAGGTCAATCTCTCGAGCTACCATGCTCCCCCTCATCATTTCATCCTCTAAGAAGACAGCGTGTCTCGTTTCTACAAACTTTGTATATCTGTCTGGACAGTAGAAACGATAACCTTTTGACTTTTCAGGTAGCCAATGAAATGGCAACTTACTGTTTTGGGATCAAGTTTCCCAAGGTTTGGGTTAAATACTTTAGCCTCAGCAGGACTTCCCCACACACGTAAGTGGTTTAGTGAGGGAACTCTTCCTGTCCACAACTCGTACGGTGTTTTGGGCACCGACTTACTAGGCACTCTGTTGAGAATATGAATGGCGGTTTTCAACGCCTCCATCCATAAACTCAATGGGAGTGTGGAGTAGCTCATCATACTTCGCACCATATCCATCAGGGTACGGTTGCGTCTTTCAGCTACTCCATTTTGCTGAGGTTCGCCCGGCATAGAATACTGGGCTACTATGCCATTTTCCTGTAAAAACCTTGCAAAAGGTACAGGAACTTGTCCATATGGGGTATGTCGACCGTAGTACTCCCCCACGATCAGATCGGACTATCTTAATCTTTAAATCGTGTTGGTTTTCAATTTCAGCCTTAAATATCTTGAATTTATCCAAGGCTTCATTCCTTTCTTAGATTGGATAAATATATCCATAACGGGAGTAATCATCTGTGAATGTTATGAACGAGTCATATCCATCCACACTTTTCACAGGAAAAGGACCACAAATATCTGTGTGAATAATTTGTAGAACTCCTGTGCTTCTTTTAGCGTCTTTTTTTTTTTAATTTTCTTTACATATTTTCCTTTAATGCATTCTCTGCATTGTTCTAAGTCTGAGAACTCTAATGGAGGAAGAATATCATTCTTTACTAGTCTTTCTATTCTCCCCCTCGAAATATGGCCTAAACGACAGTGCCATAATTTCGACGACTCATCTAGAGTTCTCTTTCGTTTCCTGTTTACATTCGTAGACGAGGATTCAATCACTTTCTCGCACGCAACGTTCTCATTATCGCATACGACATTCACATCATTGTTCTCACTTTTCTTTGCCATTATCATCTTTAAGTAATCATGACAATTCTTCTTGTAGTGTCCCGTCTTTTAACAGTGAAGACACTGATCTTTGTCTACTGCAAATTTATTCTGTTGAGGCTGATAGACAGGGGCTTTTCCCTTGTTCTTTGAGAAGGAGTTACTGTTGAAGTTCGTTTCTTGTTGTCCTTCACATAGTTGATAGAACCACCATGTGAGGATTTGATTCTTTCCTTCTCTTGCACGCACATAGCTATGCACTTTTCCATGTCCCATTTCTCGGGCTGCATATTATAGTTGACAACAAAAGTGTCAAACTCTTTTGGCAAAGAAGCAAAAACCAAATGAATAAGGAACTCATCCTTGAGAGCCAAATCCATCGGTTTAAGTTTAGATGCCAAGTTGCTCTCTTATGCCACTGCCATCACCAGAGTACCTTTCTTTCACAAGCTGCTTAATCAGCTGTGTAGTATAAGTCTTTGAAGAGTCAGTAAACTGACTCTTTATTTTCTCAAGGTACTCTGTGACAGTGTCACACTCTGCGATTGAGCCCACAATTGCAGGCTTAATCGTGTTCTTTATCACAGCCAAACATTTCTTGTTGGCAGTGACCCACTTTTTATGATCAAGATCATATGACATTTTTATGGGAGCATAGTCCCTCTGTCTGGTCTGCCAAACAGCATCAGCCTCATTTTTATCCCTCACCGGTGCCACAGTCTCTGTGGGACACGGTGTGGTGACACAATTCATATACAATGAGAACAATTAAACATAATAACAACAACTGCATGCATTGGTTTCAACGTTGGTTAAAATTAAAACATACAGTTGTTTACACATTAAATCTACATCACCAACATACAGTTGTTTACACATTAAATCTACATCACCGTTGGGCAGAAATAGAAATAATGCATAAAAACATCAATTGAAACTATAATACTGTTAACAGCAAAATTATATGCCTTATTTCCAACATTGGTCAAAATACGACATACAATTTAAATCAATTTTATCTATACATTAAATCTACATCACCGTTGGGCAGAAATAGAAATAATGCATAAAATCATCAATTAAAAATTATAACATTGTTATTATCAACGTTGGTCAGAAAATAACAATATCATAATTATCTGAGATTTATTTCTATTTTTTCCAAAATTAAATTCTCCCGTTGGTTCGAATTTAATAATGAAAATCAATCAACATTAACTTTTGCAGCGGAAACTGTAATTATTCAAAAATAATTCATTATTCAGAAGTATTAAACTGTGCACATTTAATCTCTGAAAAAATTAGCACGTTGGTGCAAAATTTTACAGAGATTTTAGTTCAATTTTCATTCAAATTCATCAACAAATACTTCTGAAAATCAATAAAACTCAATTCTCAGGATTTACTATGCAAAACCGGCCATTTGGCCCATTCCTTCGCAGCCGGCCCACTCGGCCAGCGGCCCACTCGGCCAGAGGCGCGCGGCCTCACTCGCCCACGCGCGGCCCAAAAAGCCCTTTCCAGGCGCCCGTCGTCGGATCTCAATCCAACGGCCGGAAAAACGCGACCGGCCCAAAAAGAACTCGGCCCGCAAAACTTTGACCGTCCGATTGGATCGGACGGCTGAGACGCGTGCGCGGTGGGGATAACCCCCGAAAACCCTAACCCTAGCCCCCATTTTGGCCTGCCTCCACCGAAAAACACGGGAGCAAAAGCGATGGCGGCGGCTCTACAGGGCGATGGCGACGGCGCCCACGGCGTTGGCCCCCGCGGCCCCAGCAAGCGCGGCGGCCGGGCGCGGCCCGGCGCACGGCGACGGCAGGGTTGCGGGCGGACCCCGCGAGACGGCGGCGGCGGCTCTCCCGATGTGGCGCGCGCGTGGAGCAAGGCGGCGCCGGCGGCGGCCTCCCGCACGCTCGGCCGGGGCTGCCCTCAGCGCGGAGCGAGTAGCGCGCGCAACAACGGCGGCGGCCCCGAGCGGGGAAGCGGCGGCGGCCGGGCGCACGACGGAGCGGCGCGGCGACGGCGGCGGCACCCAGGAGGGGCGACGGCGCACGGCGATGCCGGCAGCGCCCGCATGACGCCCGTACGTCCCCTTCCCCTTTTCTCCTTTTTTTTTTGTTCTTTCTTTCCGATCTGGGGCTAGGGTTCGGAATCCTTTTCTTTTCTTTTCCCGCATCCAGATCTACTCCTAAATCGCTCTGATACCATTGTTATAGCTCTCTAGGATCTGTAGGTTAGATCTAGCGGGGTACTCTTTCCTTTTCTCTAGACTAGGGTTCTTGTTCTTGGTGTTCTACCGAGAGGGGAGAGGGGACTAACCGTCGGACGCGTTGGAGGAGGAGCTGGCCATCGTCGGTGAAGCGGTCGGGGAAGAGACTGGCGGTGGCGTCTCGCGGTGGCGACGATCTCCCTGGCCGGTGGTGGCTTCCCGTCGCTGGAGCGCCCCCTCAACAGATCGGGTTAGGGTTTTTCGGTGGGTCTGGCGGCGGCACGGTGAACCTCGTCGTGCGTGCCGCCCTGGCCCCCACCTCTCTTTTATCTGGCGCTGGCGACAGGGGCCCACCAGCCTATTGGGCTGGGCGCCCCCGATCAGGGCGCATCAAGGGGTGGGCATCTGGCCGTTGGGCCAGATGCCCTGAGATCATTCTAACAAAAAGGTGTTGGACAAGACGAACTTTTTTTTTTTCTAAACGGGCCAAGATGAAAAGGCATGGGTTTTCCCCCCTCTTGTCATGCTGCATCCTTCCTAAAGTGATAATCTACCAGCAGATTTCATTGACGAGAGAACACATTCGCACGCCAGAGCGAGTACTGGCAGTGGCGAGCACCAGCACCAGCAACAGCGAGCCAGGCGACCAAACCAGCAACAGAGAAACTATCAATTTTGACCACTAGCTGAAGCTTTTTGTCCGTTGATGGGGACATCTCCTTCCCCATATGCAATAGTGGATGCTTGTAGTTTACCGGGAGTAGATCTTCCCGAAATCAGGTTTACTGCAACTACATGCTTGTGCATTACTGAATATATGAGTTCATGGCCACTGCAAGTCAGCATTCGATCTGTTGGTACTTGGTAGAATGGGTAAAGATATATTGCTGTAAGTAACCGCTAGTGGTAGTACTTAGTGGCTTAGTGCTATCCTTCATGTAATGGTGAGATATCATGCACGCTTATGAGTTATGAGATATACAGAGGGTCGTCTTCGTCCATAGGCGTGGTGTTACAGAAGCTGCTGCATGCATAGCGGCAGTGGTGACGTGGTGCGTGCGTGATGTTCCTTTTCTTTTCTTTTCATTCTCGTGGCTAAGTGAAGAAATTCAACGTGTGTGCCTGTGCTTGATTCCCTGCTGCTAACGCATGCCCATGCTGATCCCTCCATGGCTTCATACTATAGCTCGTGCCTTGTTTGCTTCTGCGTATAACTTGCATGCAGGAATATGTCTTCCTGAAAAGTCCCGTTCCCCCCAACCAAAATCACTTGTAGACGAGTTCAAAACAAAAATCACTTGTAGACGTCGAGAATAAACTGTTGAAATGATAATTGGATAGCTATTGTATTGAAATAGGATTATTGCTTAGACCATATGATGATCGTGCATTTGAGTAATGATGAATAATTGATATTTAGATTTTATTGAAATTTACGGTTGAGAAAGTTTTGGTCAATTTGCATTTGTTAAAACTGGATCTCAGGTTTAACAGTCTGACCATTTTGCATTGAGCGGCCTAACCGGCTGAATTTTTTTATTACATTTGATCGTCGGTGGTCCAAACGGCCTTGTATCATTGGTCCTAGCGGCTTTGTGCTGGGTGGTCCGAAGGGCTTTGTCCAATCAGCAGCTTCGATCACGGTAAGTCAAGCACACCAGATCTCGACCACGTCTGGCTTCGACCACGTCAAACTTCAATCATGGCAACCAGACTATGCTATTTCGACCTCATCATTTTTCGATCACGATATTTCGACTACGGAACATCGTCTATGGCAGAACGACCATACCTGATCGAAGATGGTAAGTTACAATACTTTTCAATTGTTGTAGCTACAGTATTTTTCGATGGTCGTAGCTACAGTACTTTCTGATGGTCGTAGCTACAATGTTTGGTCGATACTCGTGAACTTTTTTGATTGATATTCGATACTTGTGAACTTTTCTGGTCGATATTCGATACTCGTGGACTTGACTGGTTGTACTCGATAGTTATAGATTTTACTGGTCGATAGTCATAGATTTTACTGGTCGATAATTGTAGACTTTACTGGTCAGTGGTCTTAGATTTTATGATCGGTAGTTGTAGACTTTGCGGTCAAAAATCGAAGACTTTGCGCTCGATTGATATAGGCTTTACGGTCTGTACTTGTAGACTTCATGGTCGGTACGAGTGCTTTAATTCTTGGTATCTTTAAGTACCTTGAGTACTCGTGTTTAGCCAGCGGTATGACTAGTTAGGACAGATGGTCATAATACTCGGTAGTCAGAAGGACTTGGTACTTGATAGTCGTGGTTTTCATGATTATGGTCAATGATCGGTTGTCAGAGATTTGTGGTTGGTCCGTTGGTACTGTAGTCTGTGCGGTACTCGGTGATCAATGGTGTAGCGTATGGTTGGAGATCGGTAGTCGTGGACTTAGTGATCTGGTGCTTTAGCGATAGCAATCGGTACTCGTTAGTCAGTACTCGGTGGCTCTGTGATCGGTAGCGATGCGGATGTTTTTCCGAGTGTTTTGAGCGGAGCGATGGTTATTCCCGAGTATTTGTTGGTTTCGAGTACTCATTGTGCTAGTAGTTGTGATGACTAGTCTGAAGGTGTTTTCTGGATAGCGATAGAAAATGTGGTCGTGGACGACTTGGTTGGTAGTCGTGAATGGTTTGGTTCTTATTTATGGATAGACGAGGGTGTGTTTTGAGCATGTGTGTGCTAATATCGATCAAGTTGTGTAGAACTTGTGTCGAGAAAATATTTTTGTCTTTGCATATGTAGGTGGGTATGGAGACGATCATGGTCGGTGACGAGGAGGATCAGTACTAGCATGGGGAAGTCTGAGGTCCACGCGATCGCGGATGTCATGCAAGGTGGTTGGGCTCACGCTAGAATGCGTGGAGATCAAAGATGGTGATTTGTGATGAAGCCACGGGCGCTGCGGTCTAAGAGGCTTCGACACGAGCCATGATGGTGCGTGATGAAGATAAAGGATGTGTTGTCCTAGAGACTTTGTCATGTGTTGGGTTAGGAGTTGTGGATGGATTTCATAACTGAAAAGATTTAGAGATTTACGGATAGAGTTTGTAATTTGGAAGAAATAGAAATTCGAATAAAACCCGTGTTAGTAAGGTTTTGGGTCCCTTGATTTAAGAAAGAGATAGAGTTTTGTATTCGTGTTTGAGGCAGACACGGTTTGGACATTAGCCTATAAAAGTAGGGGGATGCTAAGGGCTCGTGTGTGGCTTTTGAGGAAGTTTTTAGTGCAGTTCTGGTAGGGCTTTCGTCGAGAAGGTTTTTAGGAGTACTTGTGAGGGCACTTTGTAATTCCATGGAGAGTCTGCAATAAAGATAAGTTTTGAATCAATCTGATTCTTGTTTTGCTTATAGATTGGTTGTGATTGCAGGTGTTGCAGATTTTACAACAACGTTCAAAGCAAAGCGATCGGGCGAGCAGTCGTACAGAGCGGTCGGGTACACGGTCGTAAGCAAAGTAATTGACCAGGTGGTTCGGTTTCAAGTGGTCGAAACTTTCTCTGACTGCTGAAAGACTCCAAAAAACGACGATAATCATTCACCTATTCTGATTGCTGTCTTTGATCCTATAACTTCCTTGTTTTGCAAGGTTACTCTTGTTCAGTCTGTCTTGGGCTGTGCATCTAGCACCTATGGAGTACTTTTTTTTTAAGTGGATCGGATTATGGGTTCGTCTACTGTTTAATAGTACACGCCCATTGTTTCCTTGAGACATGCACATAAGCACTACTACTCCAACAGGAGTGCTAGATTTTACTAGTATATTGTGCCAGATGAGGCGTTTCTCTCCAACGCATTACATGAAAGTCATCAGGTGTCTACAAAAAATTATCAGCTTCTCTTCTATCATGGGGAGAATCCTATTCTATAACGACGGGCCATTTTTTGGGTAAACATAAACAAAGCAAAGGAAGGTTATGAAATGTACTTCAACATTAGTTATATAGGAACCGTCTCTCTGCATCAGCAGCTAACACGCATGTTACCTCTACTTTGCATGCTAGCAGTAGAAAAGGGAGAAAAGCATGGGGGAGAAGGGGGGCTTCCATACCTAAGTGAGCTGATGAGTGACATGCACATGGAAAAGTGTATACCTAAACATGCTTTAACAACCCTAATCTCCACTAATCCGACAAGCTAAAGCTACTAGGAGTATTAACAAGCTAATGAGCACTCCTTAATTAAGTGATCACTGGCTGCACAAAGGTGCATCATGAATTACTTATTGCTAGCTTCATGCATGCAGCTAGCTAGGCAAGTTAGTTATGCTGAGACATCGTTCCCCATCTTGTTAGGGCGAGCGATCGATCCATTCACGATACACAAAGTTACATAAACAAAATTACAGAAGTAAATCAGAAGCAACACTCACATTTGCTGTTTATTCTCTTCGAGTAGCTTTCTACTTTTTAATTTGTCAAAAAAAAGAAAAGACATGTTCTTCAGAATGCATCATTACTTTGCACCTCCAAACGGGCCAACTTTGAAACTTTGAAGAGTACTGCATCCCTAAACCGTATGAATCAGCTTAGTGTAGGTTGAGCAAACCAGTTATGTCAAATTTGGTTAGCAGCTAATGAAGTTTTGCAACAAGATCAGAAGCCAATGATTATTCTTGATGGCTTAATTAGAAGCGCATATATCTCTTACTACTGAGTACAATTTATATATTCGGATTCAATTGTTTGACCAGTTTGATAATCATAGTGACTTTCCTGGGCTGCCATTATTTCGTTTCCTCATTCATCAATCATTCTGAACATGCATCTCCCTCCCATGGTAGTGCAGAAGGACAGGAAAGTATATTTTCCTTTTGCATTAGAAAAGCAGAGAGGAGGCAGCTCGACAAGGCAGTCAAACAGAAAGCCCACTCGATCCCTTTTCCCCTGTCCTTCTCCATGTAAGGTCCATCTCTCCCTGCTCCAAAATATGGGTGTACACATGCTGCATGGGCCAGTAGGCTGCACACAACAAACCGTATACTATCAACACTCTCACTCAGTTTATCCCTTTTGTTTATCAACCCCAACATGCCTCGGAAGCCGTGTAAGTGCGTTTTGCGTCCCCCACAAACATGCCTCCCATACTCTCTGTCCCCGTAAGGCTATCCATTGTTAAACCTAAGACTTCCTCCTCGATCCTTGTGGCCATGCGAGTGGTTTTGTATATAGGGAAATTTAACTATTTGCTACCTATTCAAATGTTATCTTTTTCGTTGCAATTAACATTTTACCACTTTTAAGATGTGGTTGACTAACTAATCGCCACTTTCGAGCCCACGAGGCGCCAAATCATGCCATGTCAACGGAGGCGCAGGCGCGGCGGGGAGGCGCGGGCGCGGGCGGCGCGTGTGCAGCACGGGGACGCCGGTGCGCGGGGCGGCCAGGTCGAGCGGGGAGGCCAGGTCGAGCGGGGAGGCGCGGCCGCTGGCGCCTTGGCCCGCCCCGCCGCCCCTCGCACCGGCGTCCCCGTGCTGCACACGCGCCGCCCGCGCCCGCGCCTCCCCGCCTGCACACGCCCGCGCCGCCGCCTGCGCCCGCGCCTCCCCGCCGTGCCTGCGCCTCCGTTGACATGGCAGTGACATGGCATGATTTGGCGCCTCGTGGGCTCGAAAGTGGCGATTAATTAGTCAACCACATCTTAAGAGTGGCAAAATGTTAATTGCAACGAAGAAGATGGTATTTGAATAGGTGGTATTCTTAAGGGTGGCAAATAGTTAAATTTCCCTTGTATATAAGCACCAGTCATTCCTCTCAGTGTCTAGCTTGCTTCTGCTGCTCCTTGCCATCCCACTGAAGCTCCCTCTTTGGGAAGACAGGTTGCCTGTCTTCTTGTTCTCCTCGGCCTCCTTGTCCAAATGGAGTTCAGTGCTAGCTCTAGAAGTAATGCCTGGCCAATGTGTGGAGATACAGGCGAGGAGCCGAAAGGAAGGCCGCACAGATAGGAGAAGCGTGCGTTTGGCTCCCACTGCCGGCTAGCTCTCTGCTTGCTCCGTGAGCTGAGCACGAGGAGGAAGACGCAGATGGTGTGAGCTTTGTGGGGAATTGAGGCTTCATGGTCCGAGATATATATACATATATCTCTAGGTATCTCAATCAGTATCTACTACTTAGACTTCCTAGCTAGATCATTTTCCTTGTTTTATTTCTCTTCCTTTTCTCTTCTTCTTTTTTTGCTATTTTGAGAGGCTGTAAGTGGTGTGTTCTTGGCTGGGGGCATGGGTGTTACCATGTTAGAGATCTCAATGGTCTTTTGAGTAACGTAATAACAGTGCTGGAGGTACCCTCAAGCTTGGAATGCATCGGTTACACTTGTAATCTCTCTGTTTTTGCATGTCGTGTTCCCTGTTGTTAGAAACTTATATACCCCTATGTATTTATGCTGGCTTCCTCTCTTGATGACTTGATGTGAGTACACCGGTTGCAATCTGCAATGCATTTGGTTGATGTCTCTTTCGTTGCATGAAGTCCATCCCGAATTCGTCTGCAGAAACTACTGTTTGGTTCTACCCTTTGGGACAAAAGCGTGAAATATTTTAAAAAAAAATCCATGAAAATTGTAGTACAATTAGGATTAGTTCAAACTGTAGATTTAGAACCAACTCAATGCAGAAGCATAGCACATTTTTTTTAGATAATGGAACTAGGTTCCGGCCTCTACCCTCTAAAGAGGAGTACACAGCCAGTTCACAACATCTAGGAGCACTCAAGCTTAGTTCTCTTAAAGAGGGAATAACCAAAAGACAAAACACAAAGTTCAAACAAAAGGAAAAGAAACAAGACTAAGCTTCAATCCTGAGAGCGTGAAGTTTTCAAACACTCCTATACTCTAGTTTTCTTTCACTTGGTAACGCTTGGAAGCATTCTTCTGAATGCAATTGTGCTTAATTTCTCTCAGGACGCCTATCAGTAATTCCAGGGAAAATCAGTAATTCCAAGGAAAAAAACTAGAACTACTCCAAATGACAGAGCAACTGAGCTAGAGGGGCTAATCTACACCCGTAGCCACAGCGAGGCGTCAGAGCTGTTCTGATCTGAATTCTGAAGACTAACGATCGATGCATCTGTGCAATGCGAGCAACGCAATCCATCTGCTGCACTGATGCACTCTACAGATTGGGGTACTCGCGTAGATGCTCACGGTCCTGGGTGCATTTAAACCGCACGGATCCTTCTCGCTTGTGCTGTGCGTGAGTGTCGCATTGAAGAACAGACTAGACTAAACCGCAGCGAGGGAGACAACTCTAGTGTTGTGCTTATGTCTTTTGACTAAGCTTTATAATTTTTGAATTATTCGTGAAAGAATATAGAGTAATTGAAATTTGCCTGCGATTTTATCCAATATAAATAAAGTCGCTATGGTGTGTAATATAATTAACTTGTAAATCTTATTTTAAAAAAATACTTTATTTAAAAATAATTGCTATAGAAAAATTGAAAAACTGTTTTTAGAATCTAAAAAGAGAAGCCCCGTGACTAGTGGTGATTTGTCTTTGCCTCCTCCAAACTCTGGCTGTTAATGGCTGGTACAGGGAATATTCAGCGGATGCGAAGGGGTCTAATGCATGCAACGCCTGTGCCGTGCAGCTCTGCTCGCTCGGCTGTTCGCGTATGGGCGTCCTCTCCTCTGGTCCTCCTGCTTTACGCTGGGCTGTTTTTTTTTTTTTGCATCAACTTATAAATTTTAGCAGCACTTTATGGTTTTTAAGCTGATCATATGAGAGTATAGAATAACAGAAAATTATGTACGATTTTAATTGATATAAATGAAGTTGTTACATTATGTACTATAATAAACTTGTAAACTTTGTCTTAAAAAGACATTCTGTCTGAAAACTAGTTTTTGAGGCCGAAAAGAAAGGCCTAGTTTTGCTTTTAATTACTGTGACAGCACTTGCTCGCACGCCTAACTCCCGGTGGTGGCGGCCTTGGGATGGATGGAGACGGATAGAAACGCAATAGCGCACAGCAGCAGCAATGGAGCGTGCCCTCTTTGTTGAAAGGAGTTTGGAGGTGGAGTTGGGACTCCCAGCTCTCGCAACTCTGAATATTAGCAGCTATCGCAACTAACTAAATATGTTGTACTACATGATCCGGCAGCGGCAAATTCTTCTCTTTTACATGGTATTAGAGCCTTGATCTACCATGACCACCGAAAGCTCAAATATGAGTTCTTCCACCCTGAGTTTGAGCTCGTCTGGATCCACCTCGTCTGAACTGCTCCTTCATCTTCCTTCGGTCACTTTGTGACGGTGAAACTCAATCATGAGAATCCCCTCCTATGGAAAGCACAACAGATCTCGTATTTGAGGAACCAACAACTGCTAGGGTTTGTAGATGGAACAAACCTCTGCCCACCTGATCCATCTCCGAAACTACTAAATGTGGTGCAAGCTAGAAGCAAAATCTTGCTTATCTGCTGTGGCATCAGCAAGAACAACTAGTGCTCAGCGGACTACTTTCTTCTCTCAGTGAAGAAATCTTGGTGCAGGTTCTCTTCCTCTCCACCGCACGAGAAGTGTGGACTAATCTAGAGCAAATGTTTGCTTCACAATCAAGGGCACAGGTCATGTATATCCTGTGTTTCTGACAATTTGCCCTTCTATCCTTGCTAGAAATGTTGTTACTAGTATGGTCGATTGCTTTCACTCTCTTTAAGATTTATTTTCTTCCACTTTTCATAAGTGTGTAGGGAGTGTTAATTTCTATCCTGCGTTTCTGACAATTTGCCCTTCTACCCTTGCTAGAAATGTTGTTACTAGTATGGTCAATTTCTTTCACTCTCTGTAAGATTTATTTTCTTCCACTTTTCATAAGTATTTCGATTGATTTCATTGATCCTTCCAGTAATGCTAGAGATGTAGTATGATGTATTGCATGTTGTTGCTGGCTATGTAAACCTCGATTGCCACTGCGATGGTCCAAGACTAAAGACGTTCTACGCTGGGCCTCGGGAGGGACAAAGTGCAAACTAGCTGGATAGGCCCTGTTCATATTGTAGATTGGCCCTGTTCTTTTTAGCTTTTCAGTGGCTTTTGACTTCTCTTAGTAATCACTATTCATTATACTAATAAGCCGCAATCCAACAGGCCCCAAATCTTTGATCCATTATTGGTGTTTCACTTTGTTTTTTGATGTTCTTGAGCACGAAATTAGAAATCATGATCTAGATAGTTTTTGCAAAAATCTTTGCCTTGATTACCCTACTAGGACATATGAAAATAGATCTAGAAGACCTCATGTCTAAGAAGTAATATGGGTTTTAGGATATTTGGGTGTTCTTGAGTCCTTGGATTGTTTTTCTTTAAATTAGTGAACTCAGATCCAAGAACCTCGTGTCTCTTTCCTTGATCTGGTTTTTAAGTCCCTAGAGAAGGTGTGTTTAAAGTTTCAAGTCATTTGGAGGCTTATTCTAAAAGTTCTATGGATTAGGGTTTGGATTTGCAGTGTTTTCTGTTTTGAATGTAGGGTAGCATGTCGACTGCCATTACCCCTACAGTCAAATTGGCTAGCGGTTAGACCGTCGTACCTATGCGGTCAAATCAGCCAGCGGTCAGACCGGCCCCAAGTGGCAGTTAGACCAGCCTTCTAGCCACTATACCATTTCGTTGTCGTAGCTGCACATAGCTAAGTGAAAGTTTTGGAGTACCTAAGAGGAAAATTTTGATACAATCACTCGCCCGCTCCGATTGCTGGTGTCGGTACGATAGAAACCTTGGATTTTGAACTTGCAGAAACATACATGAAACTTAAACTATTTTTGTGAAACTTGCGAGATATGCTTGAAACTGCCTGAAGCATGCTTGCAGGGGCGGAGCCAGGAATTGGATATGGGAGGGGCAAATGGACAACAAGTAGAGTAGAACCAATGAATCATGCCGGATTTACCGATCCAATAGTCACATATCAGACTATCAAAGTAATATGTTTCGCAAATTACAATGCAAAGAAAACTACATCTCTATTAACTTAAACTTAGCTCTACGACTACCAGCAAGATCATAAGCCTTAATAATATCATCATTACTAATCTTTGCGGCCAATTCCTTTTCAATATAAATTACCAAACAATCTCGTAGAAATCCATCTCCCATTGTACTTCGAAGTTGCGTCTTCGCAAGTTTCATAGCTGAAAAACATCTCTCGGTGGTTGCAGTTGAAACCGGAAGAGTTAAGACTAATCTTAATAACCTGTCCACCATAGGATAAGATGAATCTTTACGAGTCTTAACTAGTCCACTTGTTAGATCAGCAAGTGATGGTAAAACAGTTAGGTCTGGATGGTTGCATACATCAAGTTGAAAATGTGGCAATTGGCACTTCAATTGAGCTATTTTTTGACTTGAGAAATCAGCAGGATAATATTTTTCCACTAGAGTGCATATATTTGCTATGTTGAAGGTGTCCAACCTTGGATCCAAAGAGGCACAAAGGGACAAAAGCTCTGTCGCTTGAGAACTGAATTGATCTTCTAGCTCAATCAATTGTTGATCAATTGCAACATTAAACACATCTACTTTGTAATGGTGAAAGGCTGTGGTGTTATCATTCTTGTTTCAAGATTTAGTCACATCAACATACCTGCAAATTGGAAGAAATGATATAACATTCATACTGAAAAATCTGAAATAATTTGGGCAAAAGAACATACTTCTTACTCAGATCTGGGATATCAATCTCGTGCTTCTCGCAAAACAATTTGACCTCCTCAAGAAGAGGTTCCCAGCCATTATTTCGCAACTCACCAAGCAGCACTTTTGTTGTAGAAACATAATCCATCGCATTTAAGATATCAATGCTTTTCTTTTGGTGTGTTTGGTACAACACATCAGTGATCTTCATAATCTTTTCCATCAGGTGCAGAATAAACACAAAATCAAATGTGACAATGATTCGTAAGGCACCACTAGCATCTCCCCGAGAATACTTCGAAACTGAACGATCATTAGCAATGCCGCGTAGGACTGAAACTATCGCACCAAACATCTTCTTTAAGCTCTGGATTGACTTGTAATTGGCTTCTTGGAAAAAATAAAACATGGTAGACAATAAGCACGATTTGTGTGAGGTGAATATTCTAGCCAAGTAAATTGCTTGAACCAACTGCTTTGAAATCGGCGACGATGAGATAATTCACTGAGTGGGTACTCTGCTAACATAGGTTGATATGGGCCTTCTGAAATATAAAATCTTCGAGCTTCATCTTGTTGATCAACTGGCAATTCTATGATTTGAACACGTTTACCAGGGTCTCTCTCAAATCTAGTAGCTACAATTGGTTGATGCTCGGCAGCCTCGGCTTCTAATGGTGCAGCAGCAACATTACTCTGATTATTAGGATTTTCCCCCATCATGTTCATTAGGAGTTTCCCCTTCCACGTTAGGAGTTTCCACTTCCACATTAGCACTTGAACCAACAGGCTTAAAAAAACTATGAATTGTCTTTCTCTTCTTCATATCATCTAAAATTGTATGGGACAAATAACAAATTCATTTGGTATTTTAGTAATAGAAATATCAAATATGGAATGCCTAAAGGCTAAAGCCGAATGCCTCACCGTATTGTCCGTATACTATAGTCTATAGAATAGAGAATCGATCATTGATCAGATTAGTAGATTACCTGGCTGACGGGCGGACCGCGGACAGCGTCGGCGGAGTTTGCGCGCGGGCGGACGGCTCCCGGTTGGCGTGACGCTTCGCCTCCTTTGGAAATATGAAACGGCGCCGTTCTGCTGGGCTAATTGCCATGGCAATTACTATTTACTAATTGTAATTGGGCTGCCCGCTGCCGCTGGATTCCAGACTTCCAGTGGGGGGGCTGGGCTGTCGCTGGGGAGAAATTCTATTGTGCAACGGGGGTACAAGCCGGTTTGTGTCACAGACCAACCAGGTGCTGGCACGTGGCAGGCAAGGAATAAAAATTATTTTTTACTGGTTTGTACTGTAGCAAAGCAATAAAAAATTTTAGTTTTTACTGTTTGCTACAGTAGAAAACAGTAAAGAATATTTTTATTGATTTCTTTTACTGTTTTCTACCCCTGTTGCAAATCAATAAAAAGTTATTCTTTTACTGTTTCTACTGTAGCAAACAGTAAAAACTATTTTTTATTACTTTGCTACAGTACAGAACAGTAAAAAAATATTAATTTTTATTCCTTACCTGCCACGTGTCAGCACCTGGTTGGTCTGTGACACAAACCGGCTTGTGCCCCCGTTGCACAATAGAATTTCTCGTCGCTGGGGCCTTGGGGGTGCCAGGCCCCCCTCTCTCCGCCACTGCATGCTTGGATTTGGCTTTTGAAACTTGAAAATTGTTTAAACATATATGAATTTTAATTTGAAATACGCACGAAACTTACTAAAACATACATGAAACCACCTCATAAAACCTGAAATCTCATGAAACACATAAAACTGTTGTACTGTTGGAATGCATTCCAAGGATATAGCGCGGGTTAGCAACACTCAAACGGTAATACCGAATATGAAAAGGGTCTTTTCTGAAAACGTTTCCTCCACTACGTTTTCGTAGCTAATCTGAGCCGTACAACTGTGATCAGACGTCTCACGGAGACGAGAGCAGGTCGATCAGTGGAGGACTGGCCGTCAGGCTCGCCGTCGCGCTCGCCCGTCGAGATAACCGCCGGCTCCTCCAGCTACGCGCCACGTCGCGGCGGCCGCTTCACTCTCTCTAGAACGCCAGCGCCGCTCCAGCGCGCTATTCTCCCTCCGTCGACGCGCCGCCCACCGGCCTCGTCGCCGCCCTTGCCGGTCCACCACCGCCGATCTGAGCCGCGCGCCGTTCTCGACTACGGAAATGGATTGCACTAGCATGTAGGACGTAGTTTACGCCGGGGCAACCTGTCTGCAGTCTGCGTGTTCCAACGAAACGACAGCACCCCCACTGACCGCCGCCGCTCGCCGTAGCTCCACCTCCACCGGCAACCACCTCCTGGATGCCTCGCCTCCATTATTTTGGTTGAGACTTGCATGGCGGGGTAAAGATGCGACGAGCTCCACAGCGTGGGATCGATCTTCGGTTCCAAGGATACTCGGGAGGAGGAGATCATCAGACATTCAGAGTTTCAGACTGATCCTTCCAATTAACCTGGTGTTCCTGTTTGGTTCCTTACATTGTTGGAATCTGCCATTGAGATCAGAAGCTTGTTTCTCTTGTATGCTAAAACTCCACTTAGCACTGAACTCAATTCAGAAAGCACTAGCTTGGAGTCGAAGACGTGCATCTAAACGCATCAAGCAGCTATCTTTTTGCCTGTATGCTGTATGTAAATAATGGAGTATGAGAGGAATCAAAGTACTCTATGTAACATGGCTATATTTATAAGTTTCTCAATCTATCAGGAAGGAGAGTTGCTCATGGAGACAGGTTTGGCGGCTCTTACAGCTCTCTGCTCCCCACAATGGATTGCTGCCATATAAAAGTACATAAAAGAGTACAGAAGTTTCATCATCATATTCACTTTCCGATAAATCTACTTGCGCAATATTGCGCGAGTCAGAATCTGCACGGTATTTTCACCATTAATTAGAGGGGTTGCCAGTTTTTTTTACCAAGACCTGTCTCATTCCAACCATCTTCAAAGATCATATCTTAGCTCAGAGATTAGGATTAATCCATAATAGGCAGCTATTTCATCACATCATTGGAATAGTCATGTACAACTAGATGACTAATTTAGGACTAATATTCTTGCAGTAAAGTAGGAGGTGTAGCTGGCGGTGCTGTGAAAGGGCATGCTGACTGCTGAATGCTGATCACGCTCTCGATGCTGAGCAAGATGAACGGAACTGAAAATGCTGGACCTGGGAGTTTGGATTGACACATCAAGCTCTAGTGGCAAATTGACTACGTGGTCGAGCGTTTTTTCAGACAGATGGACAGCTGAAACCTGGTATAGATCTACTTCTGTTGATTATTCACTTGACTCGGAGTAATTTTGGTATAGATCTACTTCTGTTGATTGTTCACTTGACTCGGGAGTAATTTTACTTTTCGGCACTAGTGACTAGCTCATCATTCACGATTGGCGGCACTATGATCCGGAAGTTAGGATGTGTTTGGTTAGAGTGATGAAAGTGGAATGGGATGGGATGGAATAGGATGAGATGGTTCCACAAAAAAGGTGGAACCATATGGTCCAGCATCTAAGAAGAATATTCTCATAGGCTCATCCCACTTTTGACCATTTCATCCCACCCCATCACTCAAACCAAACACATGGATAGGCTTGGTCAAAGGAACCATCTCATTCCATCCCACCCCATCCCTCAAACCAAACACACCCTTAGTGTCAAAGCCAGCACTGTTTTAGGACAAGCCACTTTGTCAAAATTCGAGATAGTTTGCCACTGTCCATTAGACGACCATAACACTTTTTGGTTGAGATTAGCCTAGTTTGTCACAATCTGGTTGCTTAGGGATTGGTTTTGGTTTTCTTCGGATTGGTTTTGAGAGACCATGTGATTGTGATCCTATGAGAGTGATGAGTAATTGACAAGGGTTTAGGTCAGTCGAGTTTGGTTTGGGTGGTTTGGACCATGTCGTTACGTGGTGCAACGGGCTCGGTCAGTTTGGTCAAGCTTGGTCGTTTGGGCATTTTCATGCTTAAGTGAGGTTTGTTGATGCTAATGGTGATTACATGCTTTGAGCGGTGCTATGTAATGTGTTTCTTGTCTGTGATGGCTGCAGGACGTCGAGTGGAGTCGTGGCAAGACACGGAGGACTGGACTAGGTGCAGGTGGCGCTGATGTCAGAACAGTCGGGATGTGTCGAAGACGACGTGGACTCAAGGTGGTTGCGAGGCGTGCGAGGCAAGGAACGCGGAAGTTTCCCGGAAATTGCATCAGGGGCGTTTCGGTAAAAACGCAAGACTGCAAAAGGAAGCGGGTTAGCGGGCAAAGCATGGAGGGTAAAACGGGCAAATCAAAATGTAAACCCATCAAGGAATGCTATAAATAGGAGTGTGTTTCCTGGTTGTTGGCAAGACTTGGAGAGGGGTTTTAGGGTTTTTTGCTTTGTGCTTTAGTGGTTGAGAGAGTGGGTGTGTCTCCTATGCATGTGTGCTATGAGTTCTTGATTCTCAAGCATGTATGGGGACTTGTTAGTGGGAGATTGAAAGAGATGAGCTGAACAACTTTGTAATCATTCATGTCTCTTTTAAGAAATCTTGTATGAAGATGGCTTGGTTTCATTAGTTTCCTTGTGTTCTTGTCTCTGTTTCTCTCTATGGAGCCCTGTGTTTGAGTTCTTTGGTTTCCCGTATTTATTTATTCTCTTTGTGTTTCGGCAGTAGAATTTCTTCTGGGTTCTTTATGTCTTGTAGCCTGCAAGTAGTACTAGTTCTCGGATGGCTGCTAGTTGTGATGAGTTTTGACTGGCAATATGCATGTAAACCTTCTGTGCCGAGTAGTTGTATCCATTAAAATAGCTTTCGGCCAGCTGCTAGTTCTTGCCATTTTGCCTTTCGGTTTTTGCTCCTGATTAAAAGTTCAATTAGAGCAGGATCGGATAGCAAGTTCACTTGTTACAGTGTGCATGTTTATGCAGTTCAAGGCAGCTCATTTCTTTGCATTTCCTGTGCAGCCGAACAACTCTACTAGTACTCTTTTCTTTACTGCTGTTTTGGTCTAGGAGTTGGTAGCTTTCAGCAGCAAGAAAGTACCCATGTGGTGTTTGGTCAGGTCCTAGTACATGAGGATTTTTGACTAGCAAAAGTGAAGATCAAAACTTCCTTCGGATGGGTATATGCTGCATAATGTTAGTTCTTTAAGTACATCTTTTATTCTCTTTCTGCTGATCTTCAACCTTTTTGCATGCGATCCAGACGGTGTTATTTTCAGCTGAAATTTTTACTGGTTAAACTCTGATTTATGCTGAATTTTTTAGTATCGCATGCGTTCAAGATTTCAGCAAAATTAATTTTCTGTGAGTTGCTTTGTTCTACATCTTTTTGAGAAATCAGTGTACGATTTCTCGGGGGCGTATTTTTAAAGAGAGTGACATTCACCCCCCTCTATCGCCATTTCGGTCCTACAGGTTTGCACCTGCACAGCCAAAATTTAGGCCTCATTTAGAACATGGAAAATATTACATGTTTTTTTTTCAATATTCTTACTTCTTTTTGCAAAGGGTGCAGTGTTGGGAAGATGCGCGGTGCAGCTCGAAGCTCTACCTAGCTCTTTGAGATCTCGTCTGGTTGTCTCATCTGACCGTTAAGAGTCAACACAGAGTTCTATTTGTTAAGAGTATGTTGTTCTCTCTAAACATATCTGGGCATTAGCATACCCATCAGGCTACCATTGACACTAAGCATAAGCTAGTGAGTAAATATAGGCAATAGACTAATTCTTCAACACTCTTTCTCGTATCTCAGATCTAAGACATGGAAAGACATAAATAGAACTATAGAAGTGAGCTTTCACACTCTTGCTTAATTATAAGCTTCCTCAGATCTATAATATGGATTAGAAGTGAGTTATAATTATTTTTTAATTATATTATTAAGTCTTGAATTCAAAATTTTTTTAGATCTGATACTATATTAATTTATATACATTAATCAGTTTACCTAAGAACTAAAATAGGAGAAAAGATAGGTAACATAATAATACTTTAACACTGTGTACTGCTATTTAGTACAGGGAATCGGTGGTCTCGCGTGAATCTGACGCTGAATAGTGCGCCACAAAACCCAGCGGATTACCACTACAATTCATGCTCCGCCCAAGTACCATAATACAATAGTTCACCGTGCGGCCTCCCACGGCGAGACAGCGACGGAGCCGCACGGAGCAATGAGGCGGACGGTACGGGTGGTCCGACGACCCATGACGTCACCGTCTATTTACAGCCGCTGCCCCCCACCGTTCCATCCAACGGCCGAGATCGCGCCGCTCGTGACCGCACCTTTCGAATTAAAGGGCTCGTCGGCCGGGCCCGTGCCCAAGGACCGGGGCTCCCGGCTCTAAGTAAGGTCTCTCATTTCCATTTAAGTTTTTAGTTTCTGATCTATATTTTACTATTTTTAAATTTTAAATTTTATTTTTGATTTTTTAAGCTTTTTTATCGGTTCTTTTTATGTATTCGTTTGTATTATACATGATGGATTTACCTATTTTTTATTTTTAAATTTAATTATACCAAATAAATTACCATCAGCTACATTATAATTTCAGCTAGTTATAATACAATTTCAGTTATAAGTCACTAAAGTTTAGATCAAATGAGCGGGCTATTAAGGAGGCCGCTATTTGCACATGCAACACGATACTTTCCTGACATTTCCACCATTCGTAGTATCATTAGTCACCACTCTTTTGGAAAATTATCGTCGTATTATGGTGTGATTATTGTGGTTAATCGCCGTGTAAACCAGGGATCTTAGCTTTAGGAAAGCTACAGATTTGGGATTATTTTCTAAGCAGCACGGACATCGTAAGCCGTATACAAATGCGTTTATAATGATCCTGCCCGTACGCATTTCCGTATAAACAAAACAATTCCCGCAAGAAACAAACAAACGAGCCCTGCCCTTCCTCTCCCCTTCTCACCTGACTCCTCACTCTCTCCTCCCAAGAAGCGGACGAAGCGAGACCCTGCAGATTTCGATCCGGTTCCCAATGCCTCCTAAGATTTCCCTGTAGCTCCGCTCCCGCCGCGGTACGGCGCCCGGATCCGGCAAGCTCCTTGCCGGAAGCCCCAGATCCGGGCAGAACCGAGCCCTTTTGGTGGCATCTTTGCTCCAGCCCGAGATAGGTAGCTGCCATTGTCGCATCCTCCTCCTGGTTAAGATTTCAGGTCTAGTTTGCCACAATTTGGGTGCTTTTAGGGGTTGGTTTTGGTTTTCTTCGGTTTTGTTTGCACTTGCTGGGTCGAGATTCAGCTGCATTGGCCCGGATTGGGGTCTTAGTGTGACAAGAAAATCTGATCTTTTTTGTAAAGTTCGCTCCTGATTGCATCGGGACTGATATTGCTGTCTTATTAGCGCAATAGTTAGATCTCTTGGTTAGCATCTCCGGCTCTTGATCCACTTTGTTCTAATCTTGGTATCTTTGTTCGAAGCTTTACTGTGGCCATGGTATTGGCGTGAGAAACTTGGTGAAAGATGTGGAAACAGTTCCTCAGCAAGCTGCCCCGGAAGTCCTCAGCCTCTGGGAGGGGCGACTTCGACTCGGGCCAGTGTAGCAATGGCAATGGCAATGGCACTGGGAATGGGAACCCAATACAGCGCACGAGCAGCTGCGGCAACATTGCACCTGCTCGTTCCGCTTCCACCATCAAGCGCATGTCATCCGCCGTCTTCCCCTCGAGCGTCGTGGCTGGCATTGAGCCTCTGGTTTCGTTCAAGGATGTCCCGAACTCGGAGAAGCAGAATCTGTTCGTGAGCAAGCTGAACTTGTGCTGTGCTGTCTTCGATTTCTCAGACCCAAACAAGAATTCGGCGGAGAAGGATATCAAGAGGCAGACATTGTTGGATCTTATAGATTATGTTGATTCCACCAATGCCCGTTTCTCTGAGCCAGTGATTGCTGCCTGCTCTAGGATGTTTGCCGTCAACTTGTTCCGAGTGTTCCCTCCAAATTACAGGTCTGGTTCTTCTGGTGGTGGCGAGGGTGAAGAGGAGGAGCCGATGTTTGAGCCTGCATGGTCCCATCTGCAGCTTGTGTATGAGCTACTACTGAAATTTATTGGATCCTCATCCCTGGATGCGAAGATAGGGAAAAAGTACTTTGATCACTCCTTCATTGTGAAACTACTCAATCTTCTGGATTCCGAAGATCCAAGAGAAAGGGATTGTTTGAAAACTATTTTGCACAGGATTTACGGGAAATTCATGGTACACCGCCCTTTCATCCGCAAAGCAGTGAGCAATATATTCTACCAATTTGTCTTCGAGACTGACCGGCATAACGGAATTGCTGAGCTGCTGGAGGTATTTGGCAGCATTATTAGTGGCTTTGCATTACCTCTGAAGGAAGAACACAAAATCTTTCTCTGGAGAGTTTTGGTTCCTTTACACAAACAAAAATCAGTTGGTGTGTATCTCCAGCAGTTGACCTACTGTGTGACACAGTTTCTAGAAAAGGATCCGAAGCTTGCAGGCTCAGTAATTATCGGTTTGCTAAGATATTGGCCAATAACAAATAGTCAGAAGGAAGTGATGTTTCTGAGTGAGATCGAAGAGATCTTGGAGGCTACCAGCATGGTGGAATTCCAGAAATGTATGGTTCCATTGTTTCGGCGGATTGCTCATTGCATCAACAGTTCTCACTTCCAGGTAACTTGCCCTGACAAATGTAACATAATAATTATTAATATTTCAGTTTCTTGTTGCAATATGCATTTCCATCACCTAAGAAAAAAAGGCATATGAAGGTACACACAGTCTAGCATCATTGATATCTTGATTGTATTAATGAATTCACTATGCTTGTCTCCACCACTTCAGCTAGACACTTGATCTATGATATATAGGACCATAGGTGCATAGGTGGTAAAATCTGAAGAAGTCTGACATCATTCAATTGGAATGGTTCATGATCACTATAAAACCCTTTGCCGGCTGTCCCCTAACAGCTAGGTTATTTTTGGTCCCTTCATGTGCCTAATTTTTGTAAATTATAACTTGTGGACAAGGCAAATGAACAATAGATGTCTGATGATCTGAAATAAATGTGGACAATAAAAGTAAGCCATCATGTTTTTACCTAATCATGCTTTGGATATGGGACCTCTCTACTGTTAAGATCACAAACAGCAGACATTTGGATCAGCATTAAGCATCGAAATGAGTTCAAGCATCAAACACATGACTGTCACGGTCTGCCTTTTTTCTTCAAATTTTCCATCTCAATGGTTGCCTTAATGAGATAGTTTTTCAGGTTGCTGAAAGAGCTCTCTTCATGTGGAACAATGATCATATTATCAGTCTGATTGCACAAAACCGCCAAGTGGTCATGCCTATCGTTGTTCCAGCGTTAGAACAAAATAGTCAGAATCACTGGAACCAAGCAGTCCTGAATCTGACTGCTAATGTAAAGAAGATGTTCTCTGAGATGGATGAGCAGCTCTTTTCAGCATGCATTACCATGTACAAGGAGGATGAAGAAAAGCGAGTGCCATTGGAAGCGAAGCGGCAGTTGACCTGGGAGAAGCTAGAGTCGGCTGCAGCGTTCCAGCCAGTGACCGGCCATACAGCCGTCCTGGTAAGTCGCCAATCGTCAGTGAATTTGATTGGCACCCGTATTTAGCATATGCTCAGTGGAGTTGCAAATGGTGTTCTTCTTTTTGGTGAAGCGCCCCAAGTGAACTTCAGCGTTCACTATTTTGCTTTCTTTCCAGCGTTCACTATTTTGCTCTTCTTTCTTTCTTTATTTATTGGTATTAGTAACCAGTGTTGTAAGCGGTAACTATTTCTGTATGTTTATGCTCTCGAGGCAAGCATACTTGTAAGAGACTGTGCTGACACTCCTTACCTGTATCTTTGCCTGTTTATTTATGAGCAATATCCTATAGCTAAATTCAAACATTCCGCCATTCTGCTTTCCTTTGATTGGGTTAGATCTTGACTAATGTATGTGGTCACCAAGTGCAATTTCGTTTCGAAAAAATGTGGATTTAATCTTATGCTTCCATTTGATTATTTTCCCATGTGGTATTCTTGCCAGCAAAAGGGGCATCTGGTGTTCATGTAAATAAGAACGGTATTATAACAGCCTTGAACAAGATTTGACAGAAGATGTGTGATCTCACAGGCCAAACAAAATAAACAGTCTAAAAAAACAAAAGAACTGACTAGTGACAAAGCAAAATAATTCTGTTGCCGGGACTCTCGGGTGTGAGCTGAGTATCCTAACCAGCTAGACTACAACGGATGATGACATTTGTGATGTACATAAGCTCTTTTGGAGGGTAAAATGTATCTCGGAAACCAGTAAAGCACACCTAATACCATTAATAAAGAAAAAAGAAAAGGTTAACGGTTCAAAATAATTTTACATATGGACAAGTAAAGTCCAGGAGCAAAATCACGACATGCTTTTAAACATACAAAATTGCACACACGTTATGCTAAGAAGTCGTATCTTCAGAGAGGTAAGCAGAAAATAGGTAATCATTAAAGATGGAATAATAGTAGATGTCTTCTTGGTGTGTTCACCTTTGTGAGCGAACAAGTCTGGCAATGCAAGAGAATACGATCACATGCCAAAGCTAAACAGTGAAGAAAGATCAAACTTGGACACTATCACAAAACTCTTCACATGGCAGCGAGGCAGTACTTATGTGCTCAACACTGCATAGCAGGTACAATTTGATCACATGCTGTTAGTACTTAGTACATCAAATGTGCAGTACAATAATTTCTTCCACTGGGGCAGCCGCTTGACGACAGCCTGAGAGAGAGAAAAAATGTTGTATAAATCTCATTTAAACCAGTGTTGAATCAATGCATTTAGGTGGGCCGAATTTTGTTCCAGTTGTGTGCTGGGAGAAAGTAGGTTGAATAACTACCACATTTAGTACTTTAAAAAAAACTATGCGAAAATAGTGCCAGGGTCCAGGGGTTAGCGAAACATGCCTTGCCGAAATTTTCTTTGTTTCCTACAATCGTCTGACAATCAAGCCTCCATGACTCTGGTTTCTGACAATGGAGAAGGAAATACAAAGAACAGAGTTAATTAACATGTAAACTGCGAGGGAGACAGCAGTAGAAACTTCAGAACCAGAGGCCCAGAAGCAGCATTTACCCAGTTGGTGAACTGAACACCGACTTACCTTCTTCAGGTACCGATCCTCGGTGTTTGTCCTTTCATTCAGGAGCTCCTTCCCACCAAGTATCTGCGACGTTCACAGCACCACTCTCTGGTTAGTTATTCAGTTACAGTTCAAAAATAGCCATTGTGCTGACGAGATACCGTGCGATTTTCAGTTGTATAGCTAAGATGTAACATTTCAGGGGGACTTCAAATCATGAGTCCACTCCACGCGTGGCAAAACATTGATTGACGCAAGAGCAGCGCATGCGGTCGATTAGGCAGGAGAGCAAGTACCTCGACGATGCAAGTGCCGCAGCTGCCCCCGCCGCCGCAGTTCATCGCCTTCCCCTGCAAACACCAAGAGCACTCTTCGTTACCTAATAGCACACTGCAGTACGTAGCATAGAGGAACCGGACCGTAGTAACCTGACAACAGCAACAAAATGTGAAGAGAAAGGCAAACAAGGTGCAGGTCAACTATGAGGAGAACTTGTTCGACTTGGTTGACTACGTGAGTATCGACATGGAGGTCTGCTACGAATACGAATAGACCTTGCTTGCTTCGGATGGTGAATGTTTCCCTGGAGATTCATCCCGTGATCCCAAAGACGCCGCCGCCTGAAAGGTTAATGAGGGATCGAAGTCCCTCGCAACAGTACGCCCAATGGAAGATTCATCTCCCCCAAGCGGTAAGGGTCAACCCGAACATGATGAGAACTCACAACGCGATGATGGGTTTGTTCCCAAGCGTTCGAGTCCCACGGTGTCGCCGCGTGCAGTTTCGGAGAGCCCCAGACTCTACCGATCGAAGAGCACATCGCCAACTGCTAGTGGTGACTCTCTGGTCGACCTGGCGAAGGCAATGGGCATGGCACACTTTGCGTTCGTCCACATTCTCACTGGGAACAAATGCTGGGGACATCTGCGGATTAAAACTCGATTCTACGCCCTATGCCCTGGTGCTCTCGAGCGATAGGGGTTAGGACCAGTGAATGCAAATTGCACCAACAAATAGCCGTGTCCTCTGGCAATTGTACGAGTCGTACGTTTAGGCTTTCCAGTCATCGGAACAGCCATGTTGTTTTTGATGATCCTGTGCTGTTTTGTTCTTGCCGTGGGCCTTTGCCTTTTTGTTGATTACCTGCAGATCAGACGGCGATACGTTAATTGTGGACATGTATGACTAATGAATTGTAGGCAATGTGTTGTTGCTTGTACCATTGCCTGTAGTCCTGTACTTCCATTAACATTCATGTTTTGTGATAAATTCTCATTTTGGTACTCATATTATTGGTTTTAGTGGCCGTGGATATTTCGCGTTGACTATGGGCACCAGGAAGCAGCTAGCAAGTTTGGAAAAGATCCGAGAACTTACCAAAGTCCTCGCAAAGCGTTTTATCGGAGACGAGACTGGAAAAGTGAAGGCCCTCGAGGTAGTACGTGTGGAATGGGGGAAACTAGATGGAAGATTTCAATTCAAGGAGGCTGAAGGATCACAAGAAACTATCGAGGCAGATGATCTTGTCCTCTTAGCTATGGGATTCCTGGGTCCTGAAGCGGTTTGTTTTCCTCCCTTTCTCCTACAGGATTCGCAATGATACTAGCGTTCATGAGATTTGTCTTTGGATCAACCAACGTAAAGGTTCTGTTCTTTACGGCTTCTAAAAACGGATTTTGATTTTTGTTACAGTATTTAACTTTCAAACAGAGTATTTTCTCAAGACGGGGTCTACAAGTTAGTACACGTTAAAAGCCCAACATCTGTATCAACCAAAATCGCAAGCAAGTATCTCTCTGTAATCTCTGTCGCAAATAGCTAAAATTTAAAAATTTCAGTCAAAAACGATAAGCAGCAGCTAAAAAGTACAGACGCATAGTGCCTACCCTTCTGCAGACTATCGCTGACAAGCTTGGTTTAGAGCGAGACAAGCGGTCAAACTTCAAAGCTCAATCTGGGAACTTCGCGACTAGCGTGGAAGGCGTGTTTGCTGCTGAAAAGGCCAGTTCTTTAGGTTCTGTAGAATGAAGAATGTACAGTTTTGTTCAAGAATGGATGAGAATTTGTCGAAAACATCAATATAAGTAAATATCCTCTTTTCTATCTATCTTTTTGGGATGCTTATGTAAACCTGCTACAGCATGGTTTGTAGTGTTTTCATCTTGTTGACATTGAGTAGCATGTGGATCTGTAATGAAAATTAGTCTTGCAGTTGTGTAAACGCTAGCTATCATGGTGTTGTGGCATGAGCCATAGTGGGTATTTAGTATCTTTCTTCGTAGAAGATATAGAACCAAGAGAGCTAAGAAGAGAGAGATAGTTGGTAAGCAAAATGAGTGGATCTGACTATCTCTTGCCACTCTGGGGTTTATATATATGAATAGGTCAGGATGAAAAATTCTCATCCTACACCTTAATAATTATAAGAAGGCAAGGATAAATCAGTACATTTCTTGGTACATATAACATTGTGCTATTAGACTTGCTCTAAGACCTACAAGCCAATCCTAAGGCCTGAGGGGTTTGGCACCCCCACAACACATGGTTTTGCATAAATTCAATCCTTAGATGCGTGCTACCTAAGGCGTTCAGGCTCCGTAAGGCGTTCAGGAAGATTTGTGCCAAGCCCTTCCGTTGTATTGCTGTAGGTTTGATCTGTGGCTCATGTCCCTGGATCTGCTCAGTGATGGCGCTTAGACGTCGCTTAGTGGTCTCTACAGTGGCGGACGTTGCAGGAAGTGGCTCGTCGTGGAGTTCAAGGGTGGCTATGCCATGGCCTTGAGGCGTGTAGGGCCCCGGAGTGTTGGTGGCGGTCTATTTTGTGTGTAGGTAGTCCGTGGGGTGCTGTGAAGGTGCTGGCGAAAGCCTTGCCGGTGATCTTACCGGTCTCGACATCAATGACGCCTTCGGGCGCCATTATCCTTCCTAGAGGTGTGTCGTGGCACTACATAGTTCTCATGTGTACTGATCTCCAGGTGAAAGCCTTCGGGCGGCGTCGGTGACTCTTGTCGCCTTCTTGGAGACGTCACCTCGGAGGTCCATCTTCACGCAAAGCAGACCGAAGTTTGGGTGGCTCGGTCGGATGAGGTTAGGGGCTTGGTTGTAAGCAAGGACGGAGCAAAAGTGCTGAAACTTAGCCTTTCTAGTTCTTTTCGTAGTCCTTAAGTTATCTTTCATGTTGTTTTATGTACCTCAGTTTTGAGGCTTTGAGCCTAAGAGCTCGTGTAACTTTTGGTTGTGTATATCCTTTGTGGATATAGAGGCCGGATTTTATATCCTTTATCTAAAAAAGATGTGTGCCACCTTTGCTCTTCCTTTCCTAAAGAACTATATCATATTTGCATGACATGTTTGGATTTTACTTAACTGTTTTATGTTTGTATAACTGAATCAAAGTCATGCACCATTAGTCTAGAAGATGTCAGTGTCATTTGTGATGCAAAGCAAATCAGTTAATAATGCTTGTTCTAATGTCTAATTCTCATCTTGACGACAAAACGTTTTGACAATAGCACTGTATTTATTCTAAACTAATAGTGTCATAATAAAACAGTACCATCCATTCTTGATTGAGTTCACAGCCCGTGCTTGACCAGTAGAATTTCTCGCATTGCTCTTCACTGTAGATTGCAAGATTTTCCGAGTGAATGATGAAACATAAAGGAATTTATAAACACGTTACGAGATTGACCTTTGAATGCTGAAGATTGAGGGCATTCAGTTTTCAAACGTAGTATTAGCTTCTTAAATGGTAAGCCCTTTTCAATGTAAGACTAAAGACTTCAAACTTCGGGCATATCATCTTAGTAGATGCTAAGGAGAGTTGCCCTTGTGCTAAGGTTGGATATGTAGTTATGTTCCTTGTAACGACCTAATAATTATCAAGACTTAAAAACTAAATCTTCCTACTCTTCCAGGTGGCACTATCAGAAGTTCCAATTCCATTTCTAGGCCCTGTTTGCCCCCCCCCCCCCCCCCCCCCAAAAAAAGAAATTTGCACGAGTGTTATATCCCAGGAATTTAGGCACATATTTCCAACAATAATACAAGAATCAGCAAGAACAGAGAACGATTACTTGAGAAAGGAGAAGAAAGAAAGGGGAAAGCACAAGATAGATGAGATAGAACTTTCTGATTATTTTTCTCAACACCCATTGCAGACTCTTGTTTCCCCTTTTAAGTTACACGCTCACACCCACTAATTCAAGGGCCCCACCCACAAAACCATGGCTTAGTTCTTTTCAGCTTATACCTTATACATTTCCTCGAACAAATAAACGGGATGTTTTCTTCGCCGTTGTTTTGAAACGACTTATCGAGATAACCTTTTCGAAGCAGCTTAACGGTTTATCGGCATTCGATTTGTTCATGCAAACGCTCACAAAAACTGTAACGCCCTAGGGTCTAAACTGACTCAGACCTAACCACATTCTGGATAGGCCACACACACGTAGCAACCCGCTTGCACTTTCGTCCTCGCTTCATGCAAAACGGTTAACCGGAAGTACTACCTTTGGAACTCCTAGACTTATATGTAAGTGCTTCTCAAGGTAAACTAGCAAGGTGTGACTAACTCAGAAATTTATGTGCACACACATAGGCTAACATAGGCTGAGGTGTCACAAAAACCATAAACCACATATATAAGCCATAAGCCGTAGCAAAAAAAATCCACCCGATAACTTACACCACCCACTCACACCGACAAACTGACCCCACCATTCTGTCCCACATGAGTTGGCTGTACCTTCCTTCACCACTTAGTCAGGCTATGCACGCTTGTAAGTAGTAACAACGGGACCGTATAATTTTTGGAACTTACCCACATGAGCATATTATGTTCTTTTAGGCTACGGTTCATGATTTTTTTACTTCTTGATATGGTAGCAGATGGTAGAGATGTTAACATAAACGACACATATGATTTTAGACTTAAAAAATCATTGGAAAAATCTATTTAAAAAACCGTTAGCCTACCTGCCCGCCCAACTACAGTCAAGAGTCTTCAGCGTACTTGACGGTCGACGGAGCCAACATACATGTCAGATATAATATCAATCATATCACTCCCATATGACCTCCAGTCTTAACACCCCATCATGCACGCCCTCTTACTTTTGAACAAGTCGTCTCCTCTCTATCGCTTACTTTGCCTCCTCCTCACTATATAATCCACGCAAAATGCCGCTCAGAACACACGGACATCACCACCTCCTCACTCGAGCTAGCTAGTCGCCTACACACATACACACATCTAGTTAGGCATGGGCAACAGCCTGCCGCTGCCATGCGTGTGCCAGGGGGCCATGGAGGTGGCCACCGCCGCCGGAGCCAAGAAGAAGAAGAAGCGGCCGGCCAAGAACAACGTCAGGGCGGCGCCGAGGCACGTGGTCGTTCCGGTGGACACGCCGGAGGACGGGGACGGCGAGGAGGAGGAGATCAAGAGGGCGTGGGCGGGGTGCCGCGTGGAGCCGGTCGGCGAGGACGGGGTGCGGGTGAAGGTAGTGATGAGGAGGAAGGATGCGGCGGAGCTGATGGCGAGGCTGGAGGAGCGCGGCGCCGTGGAGAGGAAGGTCAGGATGGGGGAGCTCAACACCGAGCTCGGCGGCGGCAACGGCAACGGCATCATGATGAGCCCTTGCCGGGATGCGTGGAGGCCGCAGCTCGCAAGCATACCGGAGAACTAGCTAGCTATCTCTGCACGAACGCATGGTTTTGCCACGTAGCTGTACATTTTTGGAGTATACTAGCACTATAGCTCATAAGCCTCAGGTATTTAGTTAGACAGGGCATGACAAGTTGGTTGCCTTTGTTGATCGTCTGGTGTTGAGGAAGAGATCTTGGTCGCCCTGCCATGGTACAGTACATGCAAAGAGGTGGCAACTAATTAGGCCAATCTTTGTTTTGGCTGGGCTCTAGTGTTATGGTTTTAAGAATATGATATGTGTTATCATGTAACTAGCAGTGTGACCCACGCAAGTGCGCGGCTAGATTTGTTTCAAAAATTTTAATATCAAATATATAATTTAGATGCTTGATAATATATTTACGTCACGGTCAACAGTGTAGATCTTTCTCTTCTTTCTCCGATTAACGTGAGAATTTCTACCCTTTGAGAGCGAACGTGGTGGATACTTTTGTCTTTGGTTTAATAATATAATAGATTTTTGTTATTTTGAAGATATGCATGCATGCTAGCTGGACGAAAACACAGTTTTGTTTGTTTTGGTAGGATTCTAGTGATTATGTGAATCTGTGATAGGCTACCTCTCATGCTTACTTCTCGTAGATATTGTTTTGTGGTCGTCAAAGCTGTAAGGATTTAGCCAATATTGGAGTAGTTACTTGTCTCTTCTGAAGATGGGATGTTAATTACTCAGCTACGACAAATGAACAAGCATGTAGCTAGCGGTTCTCTTTTCTGAAAGGCCACAAGTGAAGCACCGCATTATGTGCTTGGTCAAGCACAAGACTGCGCGGACACAAGTTAGTTATTACTAAAGAAAAGTTTCTTCTGACGATACGACTTTCATAGTACCAATTTCTTCTGCCGATCGAACTACACCACAGATTCAGAATGCATAAAACAGTGCGGCATTAGTACGTGCCGAGTGCCGACGGTGGAAAACGCAGCGCATTGTGCGTCACTTTTGGCTCTCTACGTGCAAATAATACTCTACTCCGGCACCGCCGTGAATGAATGGAGCAATCAGCAATGCATAGACTCAGAAGGATCATATTGCAGTAGGCATCTTGAATTCTTGGTCATCGTCTTTTTATTCCAACGCAGCTATCAAACCAATCACCGTTACTGACCACTTCAAAGCGAGCTAGCTATCGTGGTCATGGGCAAGCTGATTAGGCAAAATGCTCTCCATCCATGACAGGTTCAGATGAGCTACCCAAAGAAAACAAAAGCAAATCGAATGACCAGTTCAACCCAATCGCCGTAGAATTATGGAGGTGTCTAGGTGGGATGTAAGTGTGTTTTTTTGTTAGTGGGTATTTGAATTTTTGAGCTATTGAATCTAGGTCTAAAGGATTTTTCCCCTCTCACAAACCTTATAAATTCTCTTCCCCTCCCCTCATCTCCCCTCCCTAAACCCTAGCCACCTCCCCACCACCTATCACCAGGTCGCCGCCATTCCCGACGTCGGCGCTGCCCAGCGACGAGCCAATGCCGCTACTCCCTCCATGTGCCCCAAGCACCCCTTCCATGCCACCTCCTTCTTCCTCCTCTCTGGCCAGATCCCCCACCGCCGCCCTTCTTTCTCGCCTATGGCAGCCATCGCCAGATCCCCCACTGCCACCCATCTTCCTTGCCTACGGCGGCTACCACCACCAGATCCTCCACTGCCTCCTAACTGCTCTCGTCTTTGTTGTTCCAGTCGACCTCCACCACCCACTACCCTCCTCAACCTGTGGCACTGGCGGAGCCATCGCCGGTCTACCGCTCCCCTTGACTTCCCTCTATATCTAGGGGATACTTAGAACCCTAAACCTAACTTGCCGGAGTTCGTTGCTAGAGTTCTGCCATTGGTCATCGGTCCACAAAGACATCACCGGAGGCGTGAATGATCGAGGCAAAACGGAGGGATAGGGAATTCGAGTACTCTCAAGGTGGGGAAAAACCAGAGTACTCCTTAGCAATTTCCTAGAATCATACAGTAGTACATGCATGTCTTTATTTTCTAGAGAAGCCTGCAAGTAGCATTAGATATATCATCACGTATGTAAGGGTTTGGTACAAAATATATATACACGTAGTCAGACCACGACGCCGACAGTGTAACGACTAAGTAACAACAACTAGCGTCTGTTTCCGCCGAGTGTAATTTACAAGTATATTCCGTTGGCACCAACGATTTCTCTGAACATTTAGTCTTTCAGTATTTTCTATTTAGACTGTAACATCAGAAATCAGAGGTAGAGAAATTTCACGCCAATGATTTGCCTGCAAACTTAATCTCTGCCCAAGTCATCTTGAGAGTAGAAGTTCAATAATTTTTTTCTGTGAATTTACACCAAGGTCAGATTATTATATCACAGTGACATCACAAGTTATAGAAATAACCAAACATCTCAATCTGCGAGACTTGACACTTGCAAGTCTAGTCGACGCTTGGCAGATCTCGACATGAATGAAAATGTACACAAGCCAGAAAAAAGGAACAAAAACATCAATACATACAGGAGGAAAGCAGCTCCACGTGTATATAGACACCTATGTACTATCTTAACTAGTATTATGCCTATGCGTTACAACAGAAACTCAAAACTTTGCATCAAATATTATTAGTAGAGATATATGCCAACAGAGTAAAAATAAAGCTGATTTTTTGTCTATTAAGCTATGTAACTAATTATCTTTCATCCGTAAATCCAGAAAGAAATCATCAAGAAGCAAATAACATCCTAAAGAACACTTCAAAGCCACAATGCTATGTCGTATTCAACAAATTGGAGCAATCTGAAGCAAAAAAACATTATTTCAGTAAAGAAATCATCAAGAAGCAAATAACATCCTAAAGAACATTTCAAAGCCACAATGCTATAGAATATTCAACAAATTGGAGCAATCTGAAGCTTAAAAAACATTATTTCATAGATTTTCTTAACGAAAATATTTCATAGATTAAACCATGTACATAACATGCCAACTTCCACCAACTAAGGAGTAAGGATATTATCCCTTCCTACAAGAACAAACCATACCCACACCCAAATATCACATCACAAAGCATAAACATTACTTCTAACAATTCCCATAAAACAGAAAGCACTATACAAAATCGCACCACCAATCTAACTTTCCATTATGTAATCCAAAGGAACCAACATAATTATGGGTAGCCGTCACAGGAAGAAAGCAAAACATGGGAACATGTGAAAAGTTCCTCTCATTTGCAGCTTCACCACGGCGCCGATGACCACTTGCAAGATAGGCATTTTTATTGGGAATTAAATCAGATTGCACAAGCATGTCCCGATCTTAGCAATCATATGCATGTCTTAGTCCTCAAAATATACAACCCTGAGCATTGGCTTTCTTTTATACTCTGACGGGAGCTATATGTTTAGGATTGAACATGATAGTAAGTAGTAACTGATAAGCATGCTATCAGCTGAAGCAATTCAACAGGCGTAAGATAATAGTCTAGATAACACAAGTGATAAATAATCGCAAGATCCAATTCCCATTGAAATTAATTACAATTGACCCAACAAGTTTTAGACTTACAACACATAGCTGAGAAAGTTGGAGGCCAAAACTTTTAGATTACAAGGTCATATGTAAATTAATGAACTCATCTAGAGCATCTATTTGACAAGAACCACATGTTCTAAATTGGAAACCAGGCCAAAGCTTGGAAGCAAGTGACATAATAAATATATCAAATATTTACTTTGCTATTTATATGATGTACCATCTAATTAGATGACCAAACATGAAGTCAGAGACCAATTGCATGATACATTTGTCACATTATCTCTTTTTTCTAGATTGTGAAAGAATCAATATTTGGAACTTAATTGTGTTGTTTACAAACACAATATGCATAAAGTTCCACATTTAATGACCTTTGATCCTTTGTATGTTCTAGCTGAAAAAATGGTGTCTCAGTTCAATTTAAAAATCCGTAGCAACACACCGGCATTCAGCTAGTATATATATGTGTGTATGTGTGTTACCGCATGCACCGACATGGTAAGCAAAACAGCCAAGTGTTGTCCATAGTCAGCAAATCATAAGAGAGTAAAGTAACCAAGGGAGCAAACATGACATGCAACTATGCACTTCATAAACAAAGGTGCTACAAAAGGACATACAACTAACTATATCTGCACATCAGACTTTTTTATTGAATAACAAAGCCACCTAGCAAAAAAAACTCTATGATGTACATTCAATAATATTCAGGGGGCTTTGCCAACATACGTTGGCTCAATTTTAGCAATGCAGTAGTTATAAATATGCTCAAAAACTGTTTAAATACTCCTGCATCAAAGATATCACTTGGTGTGCCACCATTCCAAGCAATTATAATCATAGCCTGTGTGAGATGAAAACAACAAAAATATCTTCATCTCAAAAGATGGTATAAGGAAACAGAAGACATCCAAAGGGTAACCAAAAGAACTCGAGCAACACAAAGGTATGAAATCACAACTAACCTGTAAAGATAAAATTAAGAAGCTCCACATTGTCAAAGCTACGGAAGATGTGCCAAAATGGCCGTATCTCGGCAAAGTTGACTTTTCCCATCCAATGGTCACTACCAGCTGATCTGATATCTCGGACCAAAATAAGAAAAATCAATACCAAGAGGACCCATAAACTGCAAAATTATTTGGCTTTGTTACAAGACAAATCTATGTAGACACAATTAACCAACTGAAGTCTATTCTCTATGCTAGCCTAAAGGCTAGAAACATATAAGCCAGCTCAATCTACTCATTTGTGCTGCAAAAAAAGATCTCCCCCTGCCCTTGACATAAATTTGTTTGGATGCAAACTTAAGCTTAACATAGGCTAAGAATCTTTGGAGGTGAAAATAACTAAAAGAGATACAAAACAGGCAGCTTACATCTAGTCACATATTCATTGCTGCATACTCAACCACATTTTTTCATTGCCTCAAAAAATGTACAAGTAGTAATAGATGAATCTAGTTCCACTACTGCACAATTAAGAACATTTCGTATTGTCTAAAACCATGCAATATCAAATTAATCTAGTTCCATCGCTGCACAATCAAGAACATTTCGTATTATCTAAAAAACTATGCAGTATCAGATGAGATTTTTTTCTTACAGACAGTTAAATACATGCATCTTTGTCAAATTATTCGAGTGAAAGGTTTATTGATAGGGGGAAATGTACCTAGTTTTTATCAGCTCTCTTATTCTGAAATGCTAACAGCTAGATAGTACTAAGCTGAATCTACTCGTTTGCATGAAGGTAATGTAAGTAAATGCATCGTATCGCAGCTTACTCCTTTATTGTGACCACGAGAAGCATCATCTAGAGTCTTGAAAAAATCTGCATCAGCTCTCATAGGCCATCCTAATCGGAAACAATCCCTTGATCTGAGAAGCAATGCAAAAATAATTACATGGGTTTCCTAAAAAAAAGGCTCACAAAATTGTAAGGAAAATAACAAATTATGCTAGTATATACCAAAAATTCTCGATTAGATAATCATAATTTCTCCAATGTGAGTGCTTTTATTTTATTGTCTTGCTCATTTCAGCTTCCTATGTAAAAATCTCAAAAGGGTATAAGTTGATTGTGCTTGAAATAAAAAAGGATGAAAATAAAGAAAATGTACCTTCTCTATAACTTTGTATACTGGAGTCACAACTTTCTTCAAGAAGGCTTCTTCTTCGCCACCATATGCTGGTTTAACATTTTCACCGGTTGTTGATCAATAAGTGTCACCCATAACTGAGAAAGTTGAACTCCCTTACCAAAAAGACTCCCCTTGCCGTCTCTGCGTAACTAAAACCATGACCATGCAGTCGAACGGATATACGACCACGTAGTCATCCCGACAATCGGCTATGGGTCCCGCCTATCAGATTCTTCGCCATTTCTCGAATTTATTCAAACAGAGAAGTTCACATGGTCATAACTAAGTCATTTTAACTCTGAATTGAGTGAAACAAACTTCTAAATTCATCTAAAATCCAAATCTTACCAATGGAACCGAGATCATGAATTTTAGAGTTCATTTATATTTTTCTTTGAGGATTTGTTTGCCATCCAAACCTGTTTACGATCATCACTGCCAAGCTACGAGTCAAATAATCGGAATAGTCCATTTAATATTATGTGTTGAGGCAATTCACAATAAAAACAATAGCACTACCGACCCATTGCTCTTTCATTATGGACAAATTTAATAGAAGGCCAACATGTTTAGCACAAAACAATAAACTTGCTAGGCCAAGTACTACCATATCCAAGCAAAAGCCGTTGTCGTAGGGGTGGCCCCCACCTAAACCCAGCAGGCCTGGTAGGAGATTATAAGGCCCAGAATATGCCATGTGTAATGACATAACTGCCCCCAGAGGGGATAACCAGATGTAAGGGTATAGTTGTAAAAGCACTCCTCATGTGTATATATATATATGAGTAAGCCATGGGGAGGACCCAGGCCATTACACTTATCTTCATCACTCTCCACTACCATCTCTCTCTCTGTTTGGTCTGTAGCCACAACAGTTGGCGCCGTCCGTGGGGAGGACGAAGACAAGCCTGAAGACCGAAGAAAGAAGATGGCACCGAAAAAAGCTTCACCAGCGGCGGCGAAGGGAAAGAAGGCGGCTGGGTCGGAGCAGCGCGTGAACACCAGGGCTTCGGCATCGGCCGCCGAAGGAGTTGGCGGCGGCGTACGCGCCGTGGTCGCGGGCATCGACGCTCGCGCGGCAACGACCGACCCCGCCAGCGCCGCTACGACGACATCCAACCCCGTCACCCTCGCCGGTAGCGCGGATCAGACGGCCGGGGGTAGCCGCAACGAACCATCCGGCGGATCTGGAGATCGTGAGGCGATGGTCCCTGCACCGACCCGTCCGCTGGGCGTTCCGGCGGTCTCAACGACACCAGCGGTGGAAAGTGTCCTACTAGCAGCCCTCAACGCGTTCCAGCGAGAACTAGGGGACCTTCACGGAGCCGTCTGAGATATACAAGAGGCTCGGAGCCAGCAGGTTGCGACAGTAATCGCGCACGAGTCCACGCCAGAGAAGGCGGACAGCCGCGAAGCCCCCACGTCTAGCCGCGTCCCGCCGGGGTGCGTAGATCCAGAATCCCCGCTTTCGGCGGGGCTGCAGCAGGCAGCGTGGCCCGAAGGCTTCAAGTTCCCTAGCATCATCGACCCGTACAGAGACGACACGGATCCTCGCGAGTTCGCGCGCGTGTACGAAACCGCGATGGAGGCCGCGGGCGGAGACGACACCACGAAGGCGAAGGGACTCCCCCTCGCACTGCACGGGGTGGCGCTCTCTTGGTTTTTTACCATAGAGCCGGGCTCCATCTACGCGTGGGAGCAGCTTCGCGACCGCCTTCGCAGCAACTTCCAAGGACACTGTGTCGAGCGAATCGAGGCGGACCAACTCTTCGCTGTGAAGCAAAGACCCTCGGAGACGCTCCGGGGCTACTTCAAGCGCTTCGCCAAGATTCGATGCCAGCTAAAAGATATTAACGAAACCACCGTCGTTAATGCAGCCATACAGGGCCTTCGCCCGGGCCCGATGGCCGAGTACAACGCACGGAGGCCAATCAAGACAGTCGCCACGCTCTTCGACAAAATGGACGAGTACGCGCGGGCGGAGGAGGATGCGCGAAGACGCAACATTACCGTCCTCGGCCCCGCCCATGAGGAGCGCCCCCCGCGCGAAGTGGGGGCGGGTGGTCTCTCCTCGAAGCCGGGCCGCAGCCGAGAGACCCGAGGAGGCCCTCCCCGAGGCAGCAAGGCCGGGGTACAGGAAGGCTCTTTAAGGAGCAGGCCTAAACCTCGGCGCCGCCGGCGCAGGTCGCAGGCGGCCCGTCATGTCCTCGACACCGAGAGCGCCCGCCAAGGACCCGCCCCCGCCTCACGGCAGGGAGACCGGGGACCAGACGGCGGACTTGATTGCGGCGACCAACCCCACGCAGAACAAGAGCTCCTACACTATGGCAAGTGGTGCGAGGTACATGGCTACGGTGATCATTACACAAGGGCATGCACCGCAGTTATGCAGCTGCGGAGGGTGACGGCCGGGTCTCGGGCTCGGCCTCCTCGGTCCCCCCGCCGGAGCCCACGCAGGGCACCCAAGGGACAGCCCCATACGAGCCACCGCAATGGAGGGCGCGCAGCATCGCACCGTCAACGTCATCACCGGAGGCTCCTCTTCAAAAGCCCCCGGGGAGCAGCCGCAGCTGTGGATGCCGCCTCGCAACATCACCTTCGACTTGAACGACGCCAGGGGCGTGGAGTACCCTCACCAAGACCCTCTGGTCATCCAGGCCCACATAGCACGCTGTGACGTCAGGCGCGTCCTCGTCGACGGGGGAAGCTCCGCTAATATCTTGTTCGCAGAGGCCCTCGACCGCATGGCGATCCCCCGAAGCCGGCTAGAGCAGCCAGGAGCTCCACTTCAAGGCTTCGGGGGTCAACCGTTGCAGGCCTTGGGGCACGTGTCCCTTCCTGTCACTTTCCGTCAGGAGGGCAACAAAGGTAACATCCGGACCGAGCAGGTCACCTTCGACGTCGTAGATATCCCGCACCCCTACAACGCCATACTGGGGCGACCCGCCATCAACTCTTTCGAGGCGATCCCGCACCACCCGTTTTTGTGTGTAAAGCTCCCGGGCCCGGAGGGTGTTATCACCGTCTTCGGCGACCAGGACCTGGCCAGGCGTGCCGAAGGCGGCAGCCGTGTCCCGCGTCGCCCGGTGCATGCCCTCTCCGACGCGCTCGGGGATGGGCCCTCCGCCCCCGGGTGGACGCCCAAGCCTCGGCCCGAAGGCGGAGTTAAGAAGGTGCCGCTCCAGGCGGAGGGGCAGTTTGTGTCCATTGGCGAGGGGCTCCCACCGGGGGTCGAACGGGATCTGCTCCGAGTGCTTCAGAACAACGTCGACATCTTCGCATGGTCCCCGGAGGACATCAAGGGCGTGGACCGAGCAGTAATCGAGCATCGCTTGGCGGTCCGCCCCGACGCCAAGCCAGTCAAGCAAAGGCTTCGGCGTATGTCGATGGATCGGCAGCAGGCGGCCAAAGCAGAGGTGGCGAAGCTTCTTCGCGCCGGGGTCATTCGCGAGGTCCACCATCCAGAGTGGCTCGCTAACCCGGTGCTAGTCAAAAAGGCCAGCGGGGCCTGGCGCATGTGCATCGACTTCACAGCACTCAACAAGGCGTGCCCGAAGGACAATTACCCCCTGCCGCGCATCGATCAGCTGGTCGACGCCACTGCTGGGTGCGAACTCATGAGTTTCCTGAACGCCTATTCCGGCTACCACCAGGTATACATGGCCGAAGACGATGAGGAGAAGACCAGTTTCATCACACCACTTGGGACGTTCTGCTTCGTCAGAATGCCCTTCGGCTTGAAGAACGCAGGCGCTACCTTCACCCGCCTCATCGCCATTGCCCTGGCCGCCCAACTCGGGAGGAACGTTGAAGCCTATGTTGATGACGTGGTGGTCAAAACTCGGCAGCTTGCTCTGCACGGCCGGGACCTCCAGGAGACCTTCGACAACCTCCAGAAGGCGGGCATCAAGCTCAACCCCGACAAATGTGTCTTCGGGGTGCAGGCGGGCAAACTCCTAGGTTTCCTCGTGTCTGGGCGGGGCATCCAGGCGAACCCCGACAAAGTCGACGCCATCCTGGGTATGGAGCCACCCAAGACAACAAGGGAGGTCCAGAGGCTGGCAGGCCGCATGGCAGCATTAAGCCGCTTCCTATCCAGGGCGGCGGAGCGGGGCCTGCCGTTTTTCAAGACACTCCGCGGGTGCGATGGATTTCGTTGGGACGGAGACTGCGCGAAGGCCTTCAACGAGCTCAAGCAGCACCTGGCAAGCCTCCCCACTCTGGTCGCCCCAGCACCAGAGGCTCCCCTCCTACTCTATCTGGCCGCGTCAGCCACCGCGGTCAGCGCCGTCCTCGTCTTAGAGGAAGGCGCCATGCAGCGGCCCGTCTATTTTGTCTCCGAAGCCCTCCAAGGTGCCAAGACAAGATACACGGAGCTTGCGAAGCTCGCCTACGCGCTTGTCATGGCCTCCAGGAAGCTTCGGCATTATTTTCTGGCCCACCCGATCACAGTACCTTCCTCATTCCCCCTAGCAGAGATGCTACACAACAAGGAGTCCACCGGGCGCATCGGCAAATGGGCTGCCGAGCTCGCTCCCTTCTCCTTGACGTATGCTTCGCGAACGGCAATCAAATCCCAAGTCCTGGCGGATTTTCTCGCCGAATGGACCCCGCCGGCCCAACCCGTCCAGACGCACGATGATCCCGTCTGGACGCTTACAATCGACGGAGCTTACAGCGTCGCCGGCGCGGGCGTAGGGGCGGTGATCGTCACGCCCGAAGGACAGCGTTTGCTGTACTCGGCGCGCCTTGCCTTCCCCGCCACCAACAACACGGCTGAATACGAGGCACTGCTCTTTGGCTTGGCGAAGCTCAAGGCAATCGGCGCAAGACGGGCGTTGGTCCGCACCGACTCGCGTTTGGTGGCTGGCCATGTGGACAAGTCATATCAAGCCAAGGACCCTGAGTTGGCCAAGTACCTCGCGGCGGTGAGGGCGAGGGAAAGGCACATTTTGGGTGTCACCGTCAAGGCCATCCCCCGTGCGGAGAATGAGCAAGCTGACGCCCTCGCTAAAGCGGCCAGCCAGCAACTGCCCCCCCCCCCCCCCGAGGGGGCGTTCTACGAGATGTTAACAAAGGCGGCCATCGCGTAGGACAACCGGGACGCGGCACTCGTCCACCACATTGATCGGCCAGGAGATTGGCGAGAGCCCATCTTCAATTTCTTGCAAGGCATCGCCGAGCCGGAGGACCCTGCCGAGCTGCGATGCTTGCAGCACCGCGCACGGTCCTTCCAGGTATTCGAAGGGATACTCTACAAGAGAGGGGTTTGCGCACCGCTCCTGCGCTGCCTCTCGACTGAGAGGGGAAAGGAGCTCTTGGCGGAGATCCACGCGGGCGTGTGCGGATCCCACCTGGCACCGAGGTCATTAGTCGGCAAGGCGTTCAGGCAAGGCTTCTACTGGCCGACTGCCATCACCGACGCCCAGGACCTCGTCCGTCGGTGCCAAGGGTGCCAGTGGATGGCGCGCATCATCCGCAGGCCCCCGACGAGCCTCAACCCCATTCCCCCGGTGTGGCCACTGGCACGCTGGGGTCTCGATATAGTAGGACCACTTGCCCGACCTCCAGGGGACCTCCGGTTCGTGGTAGTCGCGCTGGAGTATTTCTCCAGATGGCCGGAAGCGATCGCTCTGGCCAAAGTAACTTCTGCGGCCATACAGCGCTTCCTATGGCAAAACATCATATGTCGTTTCGGTGTGCCCCGGGAGCTCACGGTCGACAATGGCCTGCAGTTCGACGCCACCCTCTTCAAAGATTATTGTGACAGCATGGGCATCACCCTCCGATTCGCTTCGGTAGGGCATCCCCAGTCCAACGGGGCGGTCGAACGGGCGAATGGCGCCATCTCTGCCGCCTTCAAAAAGCGCCTGGTTGGATTGCCAAAGGGCAAGTGGCCAAGCGAGCTTCACAGCGTTCTATGGTCGCTTCACACAACGGTAACGCGCCCGACAGGATTCACGCCGTTCAAGCTCCTCTTTGGTGATGAAGCGGTGACGCCCGAGGAGATCAAGGCCGGCTCGCGGAGGGTCCTCGTCCAAGCACCCGAAGAGGAGCGCCGTGTGTCCTTGGACCTCCTCGACGGGATACGAGCAGACGCAGCCCACCATGTCGAGAAGTACGCGCGGCAGACAATGCGTACTCGGGACCGATCTATATGCCCGCGGGGGTTCAAGCCTGGGGATCTCATCCTCAGAGTGGCGCTCCAGGCGGAGACCGTTGGCAAGCTGGAATCCAAGTGGGAAGGCCCGTACATCGTGACGGAGGCATTGCCGAAGGGGGCGTACCGCCTCGCCACGCTCGAAGGACAAGCCTTCCGGCATACATGGAACGCGGACAGGTTGCGGCGGTACTACGCCTAGGAGCAGGACAGCAGGCGTAGAGCCACCAGCCCTTTGTCATGCGATGCTCGCCCGCGCAAACGGGAGTTCAATAAAGGTTGTTGTTCCCAGAGCATCCCCTGTCCGCGTTGAGCAGAACAAAGTCCACGGACTATAAATAAGACGTAGCGTCGAGGTCCGCCTCCGCACGCGAGAGTCTGCGGACTATAAATAAGACGTAGCGTCGAGCCTAGCTCCGCACGCACCAGTCCACGGACTTTAAATAAGATGTAGCGTCGAGGTCCGCCTCCGTACGCGAGAGTCTGCGGACTATAAATAAGACGTAGAGTCGAGCCTAGCTTTGCACGCACCAGTCCACGGACTTTAAATAAGACGTAGCGTCGAGGTCCGCCTCCGCACGCGAGAGTCTGCGGACTATAAATAAGACGTAGCGTCGAGCCTAGCTCCGCACGCACCAGTCCACAGACTTTAAATAAGACGTAGCGTCGAGGTCCGCCTCCGCACGCGAGAGTCTGCGGACTATAAATAAGATGTAGCGTCGAGCCTAGCTCCGCACGCACCAGTCCACGGACTTTAAATAAGACGTTGCGTCGAGATCCGCCTCCGCACGCGAGAGTCTGCGGACTATAAATAAGACGTAGCGTCGAGCCTAGCTCCGCACGCACCAGTCCACGGACTTTAAATAAGACGTAGCGTCGAGGTCCGCCTCCGCACGCGAGAGTCTGCGGACTATAAATAAGACGTAGCGTCGAGCCTAGCTCTGCACGCACCAGTCCACGGACTTTAAATAAGATGTAGCGCCGAGGTCCGCCTCCGCACGCGAGAGTCTGCGGACTATAAATAAGACGTAGCGTCGAGCCTAGCTCCGCACGCACCAGTCCACGGACTTTAAATAAGATGTAGCGTCGAGGTCTGCCTCCGCACGCACTCTACGGAGTATAAATAAGACGCAGCGGGGGGACGCCTCCGCGCGCACTCTAAGGAGTATAAATAAGACGTAGCGTCGAGCCTAGCTCTGCACGCACTAGTCCACGGACTTTAAATAAAACGTAGCGTCGAGGTCCGCCTCCGCACGCGAGAGTCTGCGGACTATAAAGAAGACGTAGCGTTGAGCCTAGCTTCGCACGCACTAGTCCACGGACTTTAAATAAGACGTAGCGTCGAGGTTCGCCTCCGCACGCGCGAGTCTCCGGACTATAAAGAAGACGTAGCGTCGAGCCTAGATCCGCACGCACTAGTCCACGGACTTTAAATAAGACGTAGCGTCGAGGTTCGCCTCCGCACGCGTGAGTCTCCGGACTATAAAGAAGACGTAGCGTCGAGCCTAGCTCCGCACGCACTAGTCCACGGACTTTAAATAAGACGTAGCGTCGAGGTTCGCCTCCGCACGCGCGAGTCTCCGGACTATAAAGGAAGTCGTAGCGTCGAGGTTCGCCTCCGCACGCGCCACTCCACGGAGTATAAACGAGATGCGCAGACCTGCCCTCCGCGTTCGGCGGCAGGTAACACCAAGCATAAGGTACTACTTGGTTCCATTATAAAAGCAAATGGGTTACATGGTTACAAGCGTAGGAACCAGTACATCATCCCCCTGCCCTACCCGACCAACCGCTCAGCCTTGGCGCGGTGCGGACGAGCCCGCGCGGTCGTCGCCGCGGCGCTGAAGGACCCCTTCAAGCCACTGGAGGAGGTCCCCCTCCCCATGCAACGTCTGCTGCACGGCGACCCTCGCTGCACCTTCCCCGAAGCGGCCCCCATCCGTTGATGGAAGTTCTGCAGGCTAGGCCCGATGGAGCGGATGGCGTCCGACATAACCTCTGGGCGGTCGGGAGGATCCAGTTGAGGATTCGCTAGCTCATGGGTATGCCTACACCCACGAGTATGAAGCAGGGCGAGGGCAAAGCACGCACCAACATAGCTGCAGTGCTCGCCAAAGGTCCTGGCGCCACGAAGAGCAACGCCGGCCCCCTCCTCGATCAGCCCGAGCGTCTCCGACAGGGCCTCCGGCCTGTGCGTAGTGTCCGGCACTCGGACGCACAAATCTCGGAGGGCCTGGTTCAGAGACTCCATGGCCCGCCATGCCTACAGGGACGCATTTTCCAAGACGAGGCGGTTCTCGGCAGCAGACTCCGCCAGCTGGGCCTTCTCCCCTTCTAGGACGGCGATCTGCTACACGACGGCGGCGCGCTCCCCAGCCGCGGCGATCTGAGCTTCCGTGGCCTCGAGTTGTGCGGCCACCAGGACGCCCTCCAGCGCGCGAAGTTCTTCATCCTTCGCGGCGAGAGCAGTGTTTGCTTCGCGGAGGCTGGCTTCCAGAGCCCTCCGCTCCCGAACGCGGGCCTCGTCAAAGGACCGGCCGAGGGCAAGCGTCTGGCAGAAACAACAAATCAACAGGCGTCCAGCAGTACCTTACAAACTGAAGCGCACATATTTACCCTCATCTCGGAGGCCTGCAGCGCGAGCGCTAGGAGGTCCCCCGCGCATGACGACAGCGCCTCTCGGTTGAGGCTGTTGTCGGCACGCTCTGTGGCTGCGGTGAGGTCGCAAAATATCTCCGGGCGAGGGAGGAAGTCCGAGCGAGCGAGCCCCGGCCCCAACGCGCCCAGATTTATCGCGGCCATGGCCATGTCAGCAGCAGCGGACACCTACGGGGCATCCTGCACAAGGCTCCCAACTTCGCGCATACCTCCGCTGCTCGATCCTTCGCCACGTACGGGAGACGTCGTCTCGCCTGATGTCGGCAGAATGAGCGAGCAGATCGGAGAGAGTCTCGCGAAGTCAGGTGAAGAAAGGGACTCACACCTACCTCCTGCGCCCCTCGTCGCGGTAGGAAGTGGCGCCGGTTCGACCGCCTAGGTGGAGGCGGGCGCCTCGACGCTCGGGGAGAAGGTCTTCTCGACCGCGCCAGACGCCGTAATCCCGCGGCAAGGCCCCGCAACAGCGTATCGACCCCTCGTTGGCGGCGGGGACTGCGTCCGAGGGCGTTTCGCCTGCGGTGGCACAGGCGATTCTTCCACGACAGGACCAGCTCCGGTCACTGTCGCCCCCACGGTTTCCTCTGTAGGGGGCACGCCCTCGTCGGCCGCTGCGGTTCACAACGCACCTTCTACCGTGGTTTGCTCGTCAGGAACGACGCCACCCCCCGGGTTGACGAGTTCCAACTCAACGTCGGCAGAAGGTGCCGGGGGATCCGCGGCGGTGCGCCCCTCCGAAGCAGTATGGCCAGGCCCACTGCCGGTCGCACGCCCCGTCTCAGCTGGGCTAGTCGCCGGGGGGGCTGCCGGGTCGCATACGGCAGCCGGGGAACGGGCCCGGCGTCGCGAAGATAGCACCCCCGTAGGGCTATCACCATCCTGAGCGCCCGGAGTCCCGGCGGGAAGCTCTTCCGGCACCGCACGCTCGGGCACGGCAATGCCCACAGCCTCGCAGGTGCGGTTTACCCGCCCCTGCTTAGCCGCCTTGACTGCGGCCTCGCGAGCTCGGTGCTCCTTAAGCGTGTACGGGCCGAGGAGCGCCGCAACCGCGCGCTCCGCATCTTCTAGCCGAGCCACTGCGCAGGAAATCACGTCAGTCAGGCGGAAGCCAAACAGATACAATGGCGCGCGTAAAGCGTGCTGGGCGACTTACAAGGGGCGGAGGGCGGCAGCAGGCGAGACACGGATGGGTCGAACCCGTCCTCGCGGGGGCCGTTCTGTCCAACATACTTCCCCCGGGAGGAGAGTGGCGCCGCCCCATGCATCATGAACTCCTCGGCTAGGTCGCGCACGCTCATTCGACGGGCGACACCGACAAGGCTCTATAGCTTTTCCGTGTCGTCGATCTCCGCCTTCAGACTCGGCGTGCTGTTAAACGAGATCGGCCCACCTCGGCAATGCATTCTGCTCTTGTCGGTCACGGTGTAATAGAACCACCACCGCGTCCAGCCGGCCGCCCATTGCCCTGACGAGGCTGGCACAGGGAACAACGTCGCGCATGACGCCCAGAGCACGAAGTCCACACCGCCGAAGTTGGACACCGCCCCGTCAACCTTTCTGGGTCGACAGTGTGCGTCGTGCAGGGTGGCGAATAAGCTCGCGCTGGGACGCCACCCCTCTGTCCGCATCGCCCACGTGAAGACGGCTAGGCGGAGTATCGCGTGGGGCGTCAACTGGGCTAGCTCCAACTTGTAGGCCCGCAAGACTTCGCCCACGAACAACGTGGAGGGCATTCGAAGGCCGGCATCGAAGAACGCGACGAAAACAATCGCCTCCATGGCTCCGGGCTTCGGCTCCGTCTCGTCCCGGCGGGGTAGGCGAGCCCCATTGCGATCCACGATCTTCCCTTCATCCACGAGTCGCTGCAGCGTCCCTTCAGTCATGCGGCTCTTCCCCAGCACATGGGAGCAGGAGCCTCCCGAGTGCTCCATGGCGTTCCACCACTTGTTGGCGCGCGAGCTCCCCCGCGGCACCAGTTTGTACTCCTGGGAAGGATGGGTCGCCTCGCCCTGGCTAGGCAAGGAACCGCTGCGGGGGTGGTAGGTGGCGTCGTCCTGGCTAGCCATCGCTCTTCGCGACAAGGGAAGAAGATGCAGGCAAAGGAGCAACTGGCGTGACAATTAGCACGGGCGGAAGCGAAGCGGCAGATCAAAAAGCAAAGCAAGAAAGGGTGCCTCCACCTCAACACTCGCACCTTATAAAGGCCGCTTGCCTGCCTTGTGGCTCAACGCACAGACAGATCAAATTCCCAGCGATTCGGCTGTCCAAGATTTGGAAAGAAGAACCGTCGGGACCTAGAGGGCCGTGCCGGGTAGGTGGCCAAACAGCGCACAACGCCCCCACATCTTCAACACGCGTCCAACTTCTCGGGGGACGAGGCGAACGGCCGCGGTCACGCAACCGCTCACATCCCACGACGCACCAGTCGTGAGTCGCCACGTGCCCCACCTGCAGCATGGCAGACTGCACGGCGCGACAGCCTGACTTCTGCCAGGCCAGGCGTCGGCGTGATTCCAGTCGCCATTAAAAGCGCACTACCAGCCTGCAAGGTCACAACAGCCCCGGAGCGCAACCATATCGGCGCCAAGCTTCGATCTCAGCACAGGGACGGAGCGCGCGCGTCTACTTCGACTAGGCGCCAGCTTCGCTGCCACCCGTTCGAAGGGTAGGGGACGGAGCGCGCGCGTCTACTTCGACTTGGGGGCCAGCCTCCGCTGCCACCCGTTTGAAGGGTAGGGGACGGAGCGCGCGCGTCTACTTCGACTAGGCGCCAGCTTCGCTGCCACCCGTTCGAAGGGTAGGGGACGGAGCGCGCGCGTCTACTTCGACTAGGCGCCAGCTTCGCTGCCACCCGTTCGAAGGGTAGGGGACGGACCGCGCGCGTCTACTTCGACTAGGCGCCAGCTTCGCTGCCACTCGTTCGAAGGGTAGGGGATGGACCGCGCGCGTCTACTTCGACTTGGGTGCCAGCCTCCGCTGCCACCCGTTCGAAGGGTAGGGGACGGAGCGCGTGCGTCTACTTCGACTAGGCGCCAGCTGCGCTGCCACCCGTTCGAAGGGTAGGGGACGGAGCGCGCACGTCTACTTCGACTTGGGCGCTAGCCTCCGCTGCCACCCGTTCGAAGGGTAGGGGACGGAGCGCGCGCGTCTACTTCGACTAGGCGGCAGCGAAAGGGTAGGGGACGGAGCGCGCGCGTCTACTTCGACTTGGGCGCCAGCCTCCGCTGCCACCCGTTCGAAGGGTAGGGGACGGAGCGCGCGCGTCTACTTCGACTTGGGGGCCAGCCTCCGCTGCCACCCGTTTGAAGGGTTCGCTGCCACCCGTTCGAAGGGTAGGGGACGGAGCGCGCGCGTCTACTTCGACTAGGCGCCAGCTTCGCTGCCACCCGTTCGAAGGGTAGGGGACGGAGCGCGCGCGTCTACTTCGACTTGGGCGCCAGCCTCCGCTGCCACCCGTTCGAAGGGTAGGGGACGGAGCGCGCGCGTCTAGTTCGACTTGGGCGCCAGCTTCGCTGCCACCCGTTCGCAGGGTAGGGGACGGAGCGCGCGCGCCTACTTCGATTTAGGCGCCAGCCTCCGCTACCACCATCCCAGACTTCAGGCTCCCCAACCACAAGCTTGGAGGAATTCACAGGCCGCAGGGGACGGAGGGGGCCAAAGGACTCGGCGACATGGCTTCGGCCCTGTGAAGCCCTTCACCATGAGAGGCTCCTGTCGTAGGGGTGGCCCCCACCTAAACCCAGCAGGCCTGGTAGGAGATTATAAGGCCCAGAATAGGCCATGTGTAATGACATAACGGCCCCCAGAGGGGATAACCAGATGTAAGGGTATAGTTGTAAAAGCACTCCTCATGTGTATATATATATATGAGTAAGCCATGGGGAGGACCCAGGCCATTACACTTATCTTCATCACTCTCCACTGCCATCTCTCTGTTTGGTCTGTAGCCACAACAGCCGTCAATTAGGAGCATGCGAATATCTTGGAATTATGACAGATGTAAACTTACAGATACTAATTACAACAACAGAACAAAAGTACGAAGTGCGGCAACAGTAGGAAAGAAAAAGGAACAACATAGCTTAGATGAATATATTATTAGAAAATGGGGCGGAGTATAAAAAAATGTCGAACCTTGTATAGGAATGGCCTCGGAGTATAAAATCCTCCTGTTCTTGACCTTCTGAGCCCAACTGGAAGGGAGATTTTCAGTAAAATTATGTGATGACTTCAACATAGCGTTGGAGTAGACAGGAACTATGCCATTTGCATCAGCTGACGTGGGAGATAAATCAAATTGGAATACTTCAGTGCACATTCCAGAGCTCAACATAGGACCTGAAATGGAACGTAAAGAGCAGTGCGTCAGCAAACAAAGGAACGACCTACTTGTAGCAAGTGCAGTTAATTACATGTTTGATTGAATTCAACTTCACAAAGGTGACTAAGATAGCACATAATCATTTCCCTGGATCAGTCACATTTTCTCATTGTCTCTAGAGGAATAAAGTTCTTAGGGTTAAGCTATATATACTGTATTAATCCATCAGCCAATAGACAACAATGCATCACATATGCAGAACTACCACTTCACCACACAGTTTTAGACAAAGCCTAGGTCTAGAATCAAGCCAGAGGCATTTTCCCAAACCCAGGCGCAAATCACAGGCTTGGTAGAAAATAAGCGGGCGCCGATCACGCATGGAAACAACAACCGAATCTCGAAAGGATCGGCCAATCAGATGAGATCCAGCTAGAGAAGACGAACCCCAGCTAGCAAATCAGGGGCATGGGGGCAGAGATGCACAGGGAGGGAGGGGGGACTCACCGGATCCGGCGGCGGGGGTGCGGCGCGGCGAGGCCATGCGTGGATCTCAGACTCGGAGGAGGAAATGCAGTCGGAGAAGGAGACGGAGATGGGGGAGCGGCGGCGCGGTGGAGGATGGGGGGAGCGGAGGGGAGGCGCGGGGGAGAGTCGGAGATGGGGGAGCGGCAGCGCGGTGGAGGATGGGGGAGCGGCGGCGCAGGGTAGGGAGGAGGAGGCGAGGGCGGAGCGGCGGAGGAGGGAGGGGAGGAGGCGAGGGCGGATCGGCGGAGAACGGCGGAGCGGGGGGGGAGGAGGCGGGGAGACACGCGGAGCGGCGGAGGAGGGAGGGGAGGAGGCGAGGGCGGATCGGTGGAGAACGGCGGAGCGGGGGGAGGAGGAGGCGGGGAGACGCAGAGATCGGGGGAGACGGGGGAGAAAGATTCGGCGGAGGAGCGGGGTGGAGGCAGCGTCGGGGGCGTGCGCGTGGGTGCGAGGTGGGATTCTGGGTTCAATGATGTGCATGATCCAGATGATTTTGGCCTTAGATCTTTCAATGAGTAAGAGAAGAAGGCTTGAGGAGAGATCCAGGCCATTCATTTGTATGAAGTTGGATTACTTTGGTACACAAATCTGGGTGGACTTAGATTAGGCATGACTGTGGGGGTGGTTGAGGGGGTGGATTTAGTAAAGAAAATTTTGGTGTATTATAGAGTAGGGTAGACCCTCTAAGATGTCTCAAGATTCGTATAAATAATAAGATGGGATATTGGTTTGAGGGCTTGTTCTTTTTTATTTCGACTTATGACTATAATTTATGACTTTTATGCTGTTCGTAAGAGAGAGTATGGAGTAACAGAAATTTGTGTACGATTTTATCTGATATAAATGAAGTCACTATAGTATGCACTACAATTAATTTGTAAACTCTATATTGAAAAGATATTTCATTTAAAAGCTAGTTACTGTAGAAAAGCTAAAAAGCAGATTAGAAGCCGAAAAGAAAATGCCATAAAATTTGAAAGTCTGAATCAATATGAAAAGCTAAAAAGTTGTTTTTGGAAGCTGAAAAGAAGATGCTCTGAATTTAGAAAGTCTACATCACTATGGAGGCATATTTGATGATGATAATAGTGTATGGGCGTCCATATACATATGAAAAAACCATATTCACGTAAAACAGTACATGTACTGCAGAAACCTTAAAAAACAGAGTATATACAGGCTCAGAATGGGCTGTATCTTACGACTATATGGACGTTGGCCCATTACTTCTGACATTAGGACCAACCTATAACCTAGGTATCAGATGGGCTTCTCCCCTTCGGCCTTCTTCGACGGGGATCTCGGTACAGATCCACCGTCCCACTCGACGCAATCTTGGCCGTCCAATCTACCACCGGAAACTTTTAAATACCCACCCCTAGGGTTCATTCCTCTGCGCCGTCACTTCTCCTCCCTTCGCACCACCACCCAGACATCCTTCTCGGCGACCGGCGGCGACGATGGTGAAGGGCCGCCAAGGCCAGCGCGTCAGGCTCTACGTGCGCGGCACTATCCTGGGATACAAGAGGTGACCATCGCTTCTTCCCCCATGGCGACCTCCGGTTTTCTTGATTCGTGCCGTGGTTGTGAGGTTTGTTTCTTGCTGGTTTGCGTTGCGTAGGTCCAAGTCGAACCAGTACGAGAACACGTCGCTGCTGCAGATCGAGGGGGTGAACACCAAGGAGGACGTGGGGTGGTACAGCGGCAAGCGCATCGCCTACGTCTACAAGGCCAAGACCAAGAGCAGCGGCACCACCATCCGCTGCATCTGGGGCAAGGTCACGCGCCCACACGGCAACTCCGGCGTTGTCCGCGCCAAGTTCCGCTCCAACCTCCCTCCCAGCTCCATGGTAAATGTCGCTCGCTTGCGCTGCGCACTGCTATTGCGCTTCTGTTTCTTGGTCGTTGTGTGTTCATTTCTGATTTCTGATGTTTTTGTTGGGTGGTTTTGGTGCTGCAGGGCAAGAAGGTCCGCGTCTTCATGTACCCCAGCAGCATCTAAGGTAGAATGCTGCACTCAATTTTCGGTAATACTTGCTTGTATAATGTGTGCTGTATTGCTTGTTGCTGTTGGTCCTGGTGTTTACTGTTCAGTGATTGTGTCGATCCCGTTGGGTTAGGAGTCAGGACTGAGTGCAATTGTATCTGGGTTATATCTATGTAACGATTATCGCCTAATTCATAAGGGATGAAATGATGTAATATTAGGCATTTGATTGTTATGTACATTCAAGGGCCCCATGCCAGTTGGGGAAACTCCTCTGTTAGCTTCGAAATACCTGCAGGTTCTCTGCGGGGTGCTCGGAAGTTGGGGCCCTAGATCAGTGGTCTCATAGTACGAGGCTGTGCTTTGCTTTAGTTGATGTGTCTCATCAACCAGTTCCTCACAGCCTAGCCTCCAATGACCTCAATATTTGTTATGAGCAAACCACAATTCTTGATCGCCATATCTCTGTTTTCTAGTATTGCTCAGGGTACCTCATTTGTCTCTCCATTCCATGGCTTGCAAGCGCTTGGCTCCATTGTCACTTGTGACTCATGCTCATGCGAACCATGGATGGAGCTATAAGTGATATCCCAGCAAGATCAGAAGACAGAGAGAGATGGCGATCGTGGAAGAATTTTGTGGTTTGCTTGAAGGAGCAGAGAGGTAGCGTGGGAGTGGGAAAGAGTAAAGAGGAGTAATTGAGGAGCTAGGAGAGAGTAACGAGGAAAGTCAGAGTGCACGGTTCACACCATAGGAAAAGGAATAATTCTATTTAAAGTGCTGGTCATGCTTGTATAATGTGTGTTGTATTGCTTGTTGCTGCTGGTCCTGGTGTTTACTGTCCAGTAATCATGTTGAGCTTAGAGTCGGGAGAGGAGTTTTTTGGCGGATTTGGCTATTTTTGGAGGTGTATTTACAGAAATGGCGCCAGTCGCGTGGCAATGACAAAAATAGCACTTTGCCGTGCGGTCAGGGCTTGCCGCACGACCACCGTGCGGCTGAGCTTGCTACCACACGGCTACCGTGTGGCAGAGCCCGGTGTCGTACAGTGGCTGTGTGGCAGGTGATTAGCTTTCGTCATTAGCTTCTTCATTAGCCTATGATTAGCACGAAATAATGCTCTGCCGCATGGTGGCCGTGCGGGGGAGATTAGTGCTGCATGGCCTTGTGCGGTGGAGGTGGGGTTGGTCTGTTTTTTAGTACCTTTAGCATGCATACAGACAAAGACAGTGAGACAAAGGCTATTTGGTTACTCTACAAAATCATGCTCATGCCATGCGCGACGAGGGAACGAACCACCGAAAGAGAGGTGGCGTCACGTTTTTGGAGGTGTATTTATAGGAATGGTGCCGGTCGCACGACAATAAATAAATATGTATGTATGCATGCATGCATAGGAATGGCAGGCTCTCTTGCAGTCGCTCTCGCACTCTATCAGTCATATTAGCAGGGAGAGCTCACAATTTATAGTGGGAGCGCAGCGCACGCTAACGACGCGCAGATAATAACGGGAGGGTACTATTGCTGGGGGCAAACGTGACGCTACATCTCTTTCGGTAGTTTGTTCCCTTCTCGCGCATGGCACGGGTATGATTTTTTTGAACAACCAAATGGTCTTTGGCCCACTATCTGCTGCCTTGTTTTCATGCATACTAAAGGTACTAAAAAACACACCGGACTTACCTCCAACGCATAGGGCCGTGCGGCACCAATCTTCCTCGCACGGCCCCCGTGCGGCAAACCATTATTTCATGCTAATCATAGGCTAATGACAGACGCTAATCACCTGCCGCATGGCCACTTTGCACCACTGGGCTCTACCGCATGGTGGCCTTGCGGCAGCGAGCTCGATCGGCCGTGCAGCAGGCCCTGGCCACACGATCACCGTGCATTCCTTTGATTTGTCAGCACCTCAGGCCCCGCCACACGGTGGTCGGATGGCAAAAGCACTATTTTTGTCATTGCTGCGCGATCGGCGCTATTCCTGTTAAAAACTCGTTGGAGAGTACAATTTCATCTGGATTATATAGATTTAGCAATTACTGCCTAATTCATAACTCATAAGGGATGAAAAATGTAGATCTTTGGTTATGCGTTTGATTGTTATGCACATTCAAGGGCCCCATGCCAGTTGGGGGAAGCTCTTTTGTTAGCTTCGAAATACCCGCAGGTTCTCTGCGGGCTGCTCGGAATTTGGGGCCCTAGATGAAATGCAGTGGTCTCATAGTACGGGACTGTGCTTTGGTTGATGGGTCTCTCATCAACCGGTTCCTCACAGCCTTGCCTCCAATGACCTCAATATTTGTTATGTCACCTATTCATTACTGTTGTAGTCTGTAAGGGGATAATATGTAGTGAGCTTGAGGTTTGTCTGTTCTACTGTTGTATATTCAGATTTGTAAATTCTTGTTGTATACTTTATGTTTTGCTGTTTAGGCATTCTAGGGTTCTGTTCTTTTGGGTTGTGGTTGATGGCTTTGTTTGTGTTTTTTGAGACGGTGGTGGACAGTGCAGACACCAACGCAGACGACCCACACAGTTTTGTGATCGGGAAGCCATTTCAAGAAACCCTTCGAGAAGCCCCCCCCTGTTTGTTTTGGCTTTCGGAGAAGCCGAAGCCAAGAATAGGGACTAGATGTTCTACTTTGATTTCTCATTTAGGGTTAATGAATGTAAAGTTTTTTACTCGTGAAGTTGTAGGTATATAGTGAACACTGAACAAGATGACTACTGATTGGTCCATTTGTGTTTTCTGGTCATAAGAGTTTGGCGATTGGGTAGGCAGTCAACTGTGTTATGGCCTTTCATAGTTGAATATTGGAAAATATTCTTTTGCGGCATTTTAGTTTTCCAGAAGTCCAGAACCCAGAAACAGGAAGCCCTAGGCACGCATGAACTGGATGAGGTTTGGTATATTTGCGTTAATGCGCTGGTTTTAGAGCATAGCTTCTCTTTGGTTGATACTTGGCGTTTTCTGGTATATGGCTGTCACAGGCTAGTTTTTTTTGTTGTAAATCTCTCGTTTTATTTTGCATGAAAGGTCAATGCTGTAAACTCACAAAGTTTTCCATTTTTAATTGAACAGGTATCTTGCCTATTATGTGAGGTTGTAGTTGGCTTCGTGAAGGTTTAATGTCAGTTGGTCACCCGGTTAACCAACTAGAATAGTGTTAGCGATTTTGAAGAGTTTAGGTTATCTTTTTACTGCACAGACTGTTGGTTGCATGTTCTACAACTTATGTCAATCACTCATTTGCCTTGAAATGAAGTATCATTCAGTGTTCACGATTTTTTGCTTGAGTGATAATATTATCGAAATGTGTTTTGTCCCAACCTGTTTCAAACAATGGACAGGCAGAGCATTTAGTTCTTTAATTTCCGTCTAAACCAGATTTCTTGTCAGCAATAAACTTGAAGTCGAGTTTTCACCTGGTGTGGTATTGGTACAACAGGGATCGTGTTTACCAAATTCAGTTTCTGATTGCGCGCTTCTATGCTTGAATAGCTTGCTTGTGAAAATGGGACTACAGTCTTGATATGGCTCTGGTTAAATATTTGGAAGGATGCCCATGGGCCATCGGATGGGATATCGTATCACGCAAACAGAATAGGGCTACTGTTTGTGAGTCAATCTGTGTGCTGATGTTTTGGAAAGAAAAAGAATCCTGTGCTAGCCTGCTACATCGTGTTAAGTTATAATAGTTTCTTGCGTGACATGCTAAGCCTGATCGTGTTAAGTAATAATAGTTTCTTGCATGATCATGCTAACTAATAATTTGTCTAATTTGTCGTTGCTCTTGCTCTTGGTGTATCATAAAATGCTTGGCATGGTTGCGCTGACCTGTTTGAGCTGTGACGGTGCATGCCTAGTTAAACGCTATAGTGCATTCAACAGCTGATGTTGATGTGCCTGGTCAGTCTGGAACGGTTGCCAGTGGCTTTAACTGTTAAATCGCCATTCGCGTGTGAGATGTGTTTGGCTAAGAAATTGCTGTGAGTTTGATCCAGGGATTCGGTGCTATCTATCACGCTTGCCCCTTTCGGTTCTGGCATCTGTGCTTTGCAACGATGCATTTCGGTTTGTCCACGGCGGATGTGGACACGCAGATTCCTCTTGCAACTTGTCTTGTGTGTCGTGCACGGTCTCCCTATCGGTGCCTGGATTCATCAATCTGCTTGAAATAATAAAAAAAATAAAAAAAAACCTCCCAATTGCTGCAGTCTACAGGGCATTTTCGGGTACAAGTGGGAGAGTTCTTGGATTGCGCCGTTCTCGACGGAGAGAGTCGTGCGAACACTGAGCAGGACGCCCGAGCTTGCAGCCGTGGGAACAACGCTGACCTCGCCGCCCGAGGCGGAAGTCAATACATAATGGCAAAAGCGCCGCTCGCGACGCACACGGCAAGTGCTGGTGCCGTGCCGGGCTGGAGTTAGTTGATACTTGATAGCGCCTTCCTCCACATTTCTTAGGGAGAAGCTAGCGTACTGTAGTTTTCGACAGTATCGCCTTCTCCCTCCTTCCCCTCTCCTACCGTTCTTCCTCTCCTCCTCTCTTTTCCGTCATCGGTGTAGCTTCCTTTGTCGGCGGGCTCTCCCTCCCCCCCCCCCCTCTCTCTCTCTCTCTCTTTTGTGACACCAGCGCAACTCCACACCTCTCCTCCGTCTCCCCTATGTCCCCTCACCACCACCACCAGGCGACGGTGATCTCATCACCTTACTGAGCCACCATCTCTCTCCCCCGTCCAACCTAATATTTAATGTGCCACCTCATTGTGTCTCTCTCCATCGCCGCTCACTGTCAGACCACCGCATTCCTAGCCTCCCTCTACATCCGAGTGCCATGGTAAACCCATCAACAGCGATGACGCCCCTCTGACAATGTGAGAACGAGAGTATGACGGAGAGTTGGCTAGGAGAAAAAAAAGTAAGATTGAACGAGGGAGAGGATGCTATAGGTCCCATTCAATTCGGTTTTGTTCTAATGGCTTTTGGCTGAAATAGTATTGTAGCGATTGTTAGCTTTTTCGGAGACATTCAGTTAAAGGAAATGGAGAAAAGGAGAAAAAAATAAAAAAATATAGTTATATCTTTATGGCTAATACAAAAAAAAATCTCGTTAAGAAGCTAACATGTTCTAACCAATTTTTTGCTTTTGAAAGCCAGACGACAGAAAAGATGTTTGGAGAAGGCGTGTACCGCTCTAAGGGCATCTGTAGTGTATAAAAACAGGGGGTTTAAGCCACCTTAAGGTCAACCTTATACATTACAGGGGTGACCTTAAGCAGGTCATAAGCAAAAAAAGCTTAAGGCTGGTCCTCAAGCTAAAGACCTGGCCATAAGCATTAAAATACATTTTTTCTTTATCTGCCAAGTGGGACCGTCTTAAGGTCCCTTGGGTTATATACACTATGGAGTCGATCTTAAGGTTTAGATGAGACCCACTTTAAGATCCCTTGGGTTATATACACTACAGATGCCCTAAGGTATAGCATTTTTTTTCTAGTTTTTCTCAGTTTCTTAACCAGAATGGCCGCGCGGCCGACGTGACGGGCGGCTCAACCTCCACACCGGTGCCGCAAAAAGACAACAGCGCGACTCCCAGACGAATCCAACAGAGGGAGGAGGGAGATTTAAGTAAAAGAAATGAAGATGGGTAGTGCCGTGCGAACACGATCCACTTGGGCTCCGGCCGTTCGAGGCGGACCCCGCGACCCAGACCGAGCCCTCGCGCCCCGCCGGGTTCGGTGCCGCGCCATGCAGCAGACGCCGCCGCCGTCCGTCCGCACGGTCACCGTCTCCTTCTCCGACCTCAAGGTAAAGTAGGCTCAGAGGTGTACCGTGTGCGGAGTCGTTCTCCTGCAGGGTGTTTGGTTCTCTGGTTCTGACGCCGCCTTGCGTGCGACTCGTTCTCGATTTGGGCGGCGGCGGCGGGTGCAGGAGAGGGACAAGGACCTCAGCGGCAAGATCGAGGAGGGACTCGGGCCCAACGGGCTCGGCATCATCTCCATTGCGGACGTGAGTGGGATGTGATAATCTTCTCTTGCTGTTGCGTTGCTTCTGTTTGTATGTTTTAACTGAAGCGTACTGCGGTTCTTGCACAAAGGTCATGGACTTTGTTTCTGAACTGAATTTTGAGTGCGTTTGCTCGCATGCAGATACCTGATTTTCCCATGCTAAGGAAAAGGCTTCTGCGCTTGGCACCAAGGTTTGTTTTCTCTTGCCTCTCTTTCAGTACGGGGTTGGGGGGGGGGGGGGGGGGGGGTACATTGCATGGGGTTTGTAGTTACCTCTCTGCTTTCTTGCTTGCTGTTTCTCAGAGTTGCAAACCTTCCTGAAGATGTGAAGAAAGAACTCGAAGACCCAGATAGCAGGTGGTAACTGGCCAGATGGTTTGCCATCCAATTGTGCCCGTAGTCAAGAATTTTTTATGATTGATTCACTTGAAAGCTCCTAGTTAGGATTGTATCTATCATGTACTTCAATTTATGTCAAATTTGATAGCTCTCATTGAGCACAGTGTGAATAAATGTTGATGCTTGTGCAAACAATCACTAGCTTAAATGATTCGTATACATTTGTCCTTGCTTCACAGGTATAACTTTGGTTGGAGTCATGGGAAAGAGAAACTTGAGTCTGGGAAACTCGGTAACATTCGTTCATTTTAATAATTATGCGTCATATCATATGTCTTATATTGAACATCCTTGAATGAATATTGGAAAGAAAGTCTAAAGTTCGGAGACTACTGAATTTCATTCCTGAGTTCATTGTACACATCTTGAGCATTGCACTTTGCACTCTTTAGTTTTATACTAGTGAAATGAACTTAGCTATTGCATTTAAGGAAGTAAGTCGTAGTATATTTAACACAAAAGGGTATTGTGGTTTTGCTGTCTTTGAAGGACCTGTATAATATCTTGGCATACTTTTTAGCTCCTAAGGTGACTTTTGATTATTTCATGCAGACACATTCAAAGGCTCCTATTATGCCAACCCAATTTTGGATGTCCCTACCACTGACGATGTGCTTCTAAGTAGGTATAAATTTCTAACATAAAAAAATTCATCTCAGTTTACTGATAGGATCTAGTACTATGAGATTGTCCCAAGTCTAATATATTTAGTGTGATTTCAGTCCATAATTTTGCTTGTTTGTATCTTAACTCCTATCATGTTTGCTACTTCATATGAGAAATCGTTGTTACCATTTGCTCAGAAAAAATCCTTATAATTTTTTAGATAAAATATATGTTTAATACCTCTTGAGCTGCAATATTGCATGTTCACACTGATATTGATTTCTGTTAGCTTTCACATGACATCCGATGAAACCTGCAGATACCCATCGTACTGCCGACCAAATATATGGCCAGTTGATCATCTTCCTGAGCTTGAAATAGGTATGCCTGACTGACTGTATGAGATAATTACCTCACTGTCATTGTATTCAAGAGCTTTGCACAACTGTTCACAATTATTTATTCACAGTGCATTACAATTGAACTCATTACCTTTATCAGAAACTTCATTGTTCATTCCCACTTTGTTACCCATTAAACTAATGTAACTTGGTAATCGCTCTACATTCTTACATACATTATGTAATGCATATTGGATAGGTATCCATTTTGTGGGCACATCACAGGAGTTCGTATAGATCAGTGATCCATTTGTTATAGCACATGCTATTTAGAGAAAGTACATTTCAGTAAAAATGATGATGTTTATATTGTCAATATGAGCCAGATGTTGTACACAATTTATCTTGCTGGGCTGGGCTATTTTGTATCTCGAGGTGCTAAATACAAAACATAAAAAGAACCTGAATATACAAGAGGAACTGCGTATCTTTGATTTAAATAAAGTGAATGAGGACTTGAACCCATGAAATCCAACACAACCTTGTGCTTGACCACTAGGCTACATAGATGTCCCCAAAATGCAAAACATTCAAGAATTACAGTATTTCATACCCTGTAATGTCCATTTCTTTTGGTGCCTCACATGATCACTGTGACCTAAACCTAATATCAAGTGCCATTTGTCAGCGTGACCTTCTAACTGTTTCTTAAATTTTGAAATTCTAATGCTAACTATTACATGTTGAAATCCATTTAAATATGTGTGGTTTTTGAATTTTTCCCCATATTTTGTAGCATTTAAAGCTCTTGGAAAGCTGATGTTGGAAGTTGGCTTGATGTTGGCCCATCATTGTGATCGCTATGGTATGTATTACAAAACCATAATTCAGTATGGTTTCTCTTGAAAACATCAACTTTGCCATAAAAGAAAATCAATTGATATGAGGCATCACATATATATTGGTTCTAAAATAAGCAATAAAATCCAAATATACTCTTAGAAAAAGATACAGCATGACATTTGTAGGCAATTATACAATTGAAGAAGGAATGACCAACTGACCAACTGAATGCCCAATTTGTTATAATGTATTATGAGTGTACGGAACAGTTATGAACTTTGTTATAAACGACCAATAGTGAAACTAAATGCAATAGTAATAAAACATCTCCATGACTCTAGTGTTACTTGATGTCTTAAAGCTGGGCATGGACAAACCACATCCATTTGTCTAAGTCAGATCTCCACTAGTTATTAGCTTAATTGTAATTGTTGGACTATTTCAACATGGAAGAGGACCTTGTACTGTATTATGCAAAAAGGAAACATGAATTGCAGATATGGTATTCATAAGTCTTTGGGAAAAAGACAATCTCCATACTTTGTTCTGAATATTATATCTGTATTTTCACCTTGAGTTTTGATTTGCCAATTAGTCAAATGTATCAAATCTGTCATCTTTTCAGTAACGCAGCAAGGAGTGGGACCATATGATGTTGAAAGTCTTGAGCAGACAGTTGCCCGTTCAAGGTGTCACAAGGGCCGTCTGCTGTACTATTTTCCACGACAATTTAGGTACATCTAACAAGCATGTTACAGCACTCCTGAAAAAAAAACCATGCATGAAGAATTAAATTACTCTAGGTAGTGAATACCTTCATTCAGGTATGCTGTAGTTAAGAGTAGGTAAACACAGTTTCAATGTGGTTCCACTAAACAGCCAAGATGGTGCCTATCAAGGATGACAGTATTGGCACTGTAGCATTGCACATATGCTAAGGCATTTTACATACGCTGTCCATGTGGATCAAGGCTCGAAATCTTTCTCACCCTTGTAGCATTCAAGATATATTTTGGATTCAAGATTTGCGATGTTTTAGTTGTAAGAATTGATGTTTACTTGTCGCTTGTGGCAGCAAACAGAAAGAAGAAGGTGCTTCTATTTCATCATGGTGTGGATGGCATACTGACCATGGGTCTTTAACAGGTAGTTCATGGTTTTTTTATGCTTGAACATTTTCAGTTAGTTTCGTGTTATTACTCGTAAACAACAAAATTGAGTTGTGAATTGTGAGCAAACAAGTAACACTCTTTTATTGCCAAACTGTTAGCTCACGACACAGTATCATTTTTTTTCTAGCGTCTGGCTTAAACATTTATTGTAGTTTATAGTTTTGATTGTTCATGCAGGACTTACATGTGGCTTGTTTAAGAGAGATTCAGTGGAGATCCCCTGCCCTGATAGCGCAGCTGGGTTATACATCAGGACTCGTGATAATCGAGTTGTTAAGGTAGCTTCCTGTGAATCACTGTAGAATTAACTATGTAATTTAATTTATACACGGTCATCACTACATTAACACAGCAATAAAAAAAGACATACCGCGCTTGCTGCACTGGTAAATATAGACACCCTTGAAACCATCTTTGCTCATCGTTGGCTAAGTAATTGCATGAAAACTACATTGACATTCAATTCGGAGGGGGCTAGGTGCTTTGTGCTTATTTGTTTTTGAATTGACTTTAGGTTACATTTGAGGAGGATGAATTGGCTTACCAAATTGGGGAAACTACTGAAATACTATCAAGAGGTCGTTTATGTGCGACTCCACACTGTGTGCAAGTATTATATACCGATATCCGTCTTACTAATTTAACATATAGCTACACCTAGTTTTGTAGTGTACTTATATTGCTGCTGTTGTTTCTAGGCACCCAGCAGTGAAAATGCTTCTAATGTTGAACGTTCTACTTTCGCAATGTTCATGCAACCGGATTGGTATGTCTTCTGCCCCAAGTTGCAGTGTTATAGTGGGTTTCCAAATCTTGCCTGCATACGTGTTTTCAAAATTGATCACTTTCAAAATGTATGGCAGGAATGAGAAGCTCAAGTTTCCAAGTGAAATTCCTTATCACCAAGAGGTTTGTCAGCTCACTCACCTAAACAAAGACAGTGCATCTCCGAGTGACTGATGTCTTTTAATTTCTACCAGTTGATTCCACCAAACGGAACACTTACATTCGGGGAGTATTCAGAAAGACTGGTGAACAAATATTACCAGGGGAAGCCATGAAGCATCAAGACGAGAGATTGCTCCTAAAAAAACAGCTCGAGAGGAGCTCCAGTAGAGGCATTCATACTAGCAAGTATGATATCATTCAGCTTTATAGTACGCTCTGTACAGGTATAGCATTTCAGCGAATACCGAAATTCATTGCATAAGCAAACCGATCTGAATCACAATAATGCGCCCATCCAAACTCGCTCCGTGAGATATGATATAATCACCATATATCTTTGCAGAATACCAAGCAAAGGTTCATTGTTATGATTACTGTTATTCAAAAATGTGATGACCCTCCTCATGCTCGTTTCAGTTTCAACTTTTAGCTTTTAATTTATTATTTTCTTAATTTCATCTTTTTCTACTTTTTATTTTTTATTTTTTTTGTCTTTTTAGTATTCATGGGTATTATTCGTGATATGTTAACTTGTTTTTTTCTATTTTTAAATTTTTTTAATTTTATTATATCAAATAAATTATTATTAACTATAGTAAAAAATAGGCTAACTATATTAAAAAAAATCATAAACCATTATCAAACTGAACGCCCCAACGTCACTCCATAAATTTTGACGGCTAGAGTTGTCAACTCCCATCGATTTCTTAAACACGTTTGCTCGCGACCGACTTGGTCTGGAGGAAGCACCTCTCCGACTAAAAAGAGTAGAAGGGTATGCGAGCGGTCAGTAGCTTCGCGGCGTCGTTCATCGGCGGCGGCGGCCCCTCGTGTTAGCGACAAGCGGTAGCGTCGCGCGGGTCTGTCGGGCACGCCGTCGTGCAGGCCAAGCGGGGCACCGCTGCAGCGGCCTCACGCGAGGCGTACGCGTGGCAGAATCACATCGGCTAAAACCCGCATCCTCGTTTTCACAACTCAAATTGTGAGTTAAAAAAAATCAAGTTGTGACCAATGGTACTTTCCGGTTTGCACTCCACACCAGACAAATTGTGACCAATAACATCTGCAAAGATTTTGGAACTTGCCTGAATGTAGCTGCAAATATGTGGAACAAAAGAATGGGCAGTGATAAAAGGCACAATATATGGACTTCTTCGTGATACAAAAGTACAGCAGCCAGATGTCTCCTAGATCCTCAGGCACAAGGAACAAAAGCACAGCCAAATGACACCTTAATGCTGCGGTGATCTATAAATGGCCTAGAACGGATGACAAAAAAATCAGCTATATATGCTCCAGAACAGGGGAGAGAATCGCCAAACAAGGTGTAAAGGAGAACATATAAGAGCAGGATAAGTTGGCGATCAAGACTATTTGGACCATGCAACTGCGTCAATTTCTGCTTGGGCGCTCCGGTATAGCTCCAGCCTCTTCGCAAGGTTAGTCCTGCGTTCCATGACCGCAGGGTCTTCATCAAGAAGCTTTGAAAGTTGCTTGATCTGCACACAAAATTGTAGAAATTTTTAGTTCTAACAATCCCATTAGACTTCAAATTTAAAAGCCAGTCCTCAACAAAAATAGGAAATGGACTGGCAAGTGCTAGTGACAAGTATATGCAGAATAAGGGAAACATGCATCAACATTAATGGAGCTGTACTTAAAATTTGCTTCATATCTACAGCTTAAGGCTTTCCAATGTATGAACATATGACATTTTTTTTCATCTTTGAATGCGGTAAAAATTGCATACACAACATCAGCTACAGAAGATGAAGCAAGCAAACTCTTTTTAAGTAAAAACATTACATTGTAATGGACCTCTAGATCAAATCTTTAGTAACATGACCTATAAGGTAGCACATATATGTGATATGTTAAGATATCAAGACCCAAAAGACATTTCACATGTTTCGAGAATCTCACCTCTCTTGCTCCCAATTCAGTAAAGAAGTGATCGAGCAGTGAGCGTTTTGCCTCCCGGACTTGACAATAGACAATAGATTTCGGGATGGAGTTCCTCAAGGTTGAACATATCATATTGACATACGCCAGAACAGTTGTTCCTATTGATTGCGCAGTACAGTAAGATGTGTTAGACAATTCTATCATTACTATTATAAAAGAACGAGTTAGTGGTTGTATGTCCATTCTCCTCCAACCGCTCTATTCCCTCAACTTCTCATCAGTCATCAGTTTCCACTTTCTAACCGATTAGAGTAACTTTCTTCTATTGCATGATTCTCTATACATTTAATGAGTTCCGTTGCAACGCACGGGTATGTAACTAGTTCCAAAATAAACAAAACTCATGAATCATATTGAAGGCTGCAACAGTTTGATAAAAGCCATTTCTCAACTTTACAGAAGTTGTAAGGTAGAATTAAATAAATACAAGGTAGATGCCTTACCAATTCGTCTAAGATAAGAATCATTATATCTATCAAAAATAGAGTGGCTTGGATTTCCACCCTTCTCGACATCCTGTGGAAGCTTCCTGAAGAAATCTACAGTTAAGTAGCTGCATTCCATATCAACTAGCTTTAATGTGTTTTTCTTGCTTTCGTCCCTCATTCTGTCCAATGACTCAAAAGCTGCATTGCCTACTTCCACGCGAAGAGTGGGGAACTGTTTCAGCTCCTGAAGAAAGGTAGTTGAACATTTTCGGTGAGCTGCCTACATATCTAGCAACAAACATTTTCCAAAGATGCTTATTAATTATTATGCTACTTTTCTTTTCAAATCCGCTTTATCTCTCTGTATGGTTCATTATTTCCTACAAACTTGTATGCTCAAAGTTTTGAACAAGTTCTGGGTTCATATTTGATTACACAGGCCCATATGATGATAGTCCATATCCCACTTTTTATAATATCAAAAGTTATAATTTTATTCCAATTGAAAATTCAATTCCCTCCTAATAAAGACATAACTCATTATACAACCAGAGTGCACATATGCCCAGCAACAAGTTATATAAAACATTATGCCTGCATCATGCAGATAGTGTAAAAAATATTTGATAGGAACAGTAGGAAGACTTGCATGTGTTTCATTGATAGCCTTGTGGACTAGTTCCTTGAGGATTGCATGGACCTGCCAACATGACAAAAATCAACTCACCTTCTGAAACTATTAAGGGCAGTACTGCCAAATAAATAGCAAGCCTATTTTGTTATGACAATGAAACATGGAGGACATTAATACATATAATGGGCATACCGCATCAACAGCTGCCTCAGCAGGACCTCTGATACTAACAAGACAAGATTCTATGAGGCGTCGATATCCTTGCTCTGGAGCTATTAAGTGAGGCTGGTATCCATCAGCTTCTGTTATGAGCTTTCTCACATTTTCCATTGAGAGTTGCTTATCAAACTGCAACCGTTTAATAGCCACAGGAAATTGATTGTCAAAGACATGGTAAATTTTCTCACCACCAGCACGCCTGGACAACAGAATATTGGGTTGGTGAACATCAGTAGAAAAGCAATGTTATGGCAATCTCACAAAAGAACAAACAGATATGTGGAATTGCAGACATTGGGAAGGAAGATGTGAATGATTTTGATTACATATCTCTATCCACAAGTTGAACCAATGTGAAATTGCATACATTAGCAGCAAAATAACTTGGCTGTTCATTTAACAAGCATTTTCTAAGAATCTTGAGGACAAGATACTGGTCCCTTCAACATCTCTGAGAATAAAGAGGGTGAAAACAACATACAATTACAATGGCTGATAGCATAGCCATGCCATTCCAGCCTATGCACGGTATTCATGCTGTATATTCCAAGATTAATTTCTAAATGGTTCCTTTCTTCTGAAAGAAGGCTACTGGAGATGGTGCATCTAAGCCCGATCAACCTTATTCGATTTAACACATTTATTCAAGAGAAGCATAACAATATGTCTTTTTCTTTACAAAATGCAAGACAGTTAGGACAATTTACTAGCCAAGAGACTAAAACAGCCTGTCTACATGCATTGGAGTATACATGTACACGCCGTAACACCAAAATAGGTCACTGTATTAGGACATTTTTACTAGTTTTAGTCTATTAGAATGCCTATACAGATCAGGAAAGATAAAATGTTTATCATTCAAAATTCAGGAAGGCATGCTAGACATAGCAAGCATAACATTTCAAAGAAAAAACTGAGCAAAGGAAAACTATTATTGTTTGAAACATACACTCCATCCAGATGCTCTTTGTAGATACCATCAAACATGCGACATATTTCCATAATTGTGTACAGCTTTCCCTGCATGTAAAAAAACGATCAATTAACTTACAAGGAGATAGCAAGGTCACCTTGAGTGCAAATTTTAATAAGAATGAGAGGTGATATATGAGAGCGGCCCATACCAGGAAAAAAATACAGTAGCACAAAAACACACATGTTAAAGTGAAAACAACATCAATGCATACAACATAACAGGTAAAATGGGAAAAGAAGGTAGCAACAAGAAAAAGAGTATCACCCAAATATGACTGGTAGGATAAAGGAGAAAATCAAGAGTAAAGATTCACTACTGTGCAAGCAGCGTAAACAATAAAATAAAATGCCATCATGTGCAAACTGATTAAGACCCTGAGCAGGATGATCGACAAAAAATGCACAACAGTTTATGGGAAATAATTTGTCTTCTAGCTAATACTAAGGCCAGCAAATTAACAATGATGAGAATGATATATGTATGCAGGATTAGGTCCAACAAACTGGGTTCTAATTAAAGAATAAGCAAAGTCCAGTCTTACTCCAGCATCCGTAGCAATGGGCTTTCCAAGTCGATTAAGTTCAGTTTCCAGCTCTGCAATTGTCTTTGTTATAAGAGATTGGAGCCCCGGGATTCTTGATTTAATGACAGATTCCAAATGCTGCATATACACCAAAAGGTCAAGTCAAAGAGCCAAAGAGCATTACACGTATTCTACATTAAAGAGGAAAGACGTACCTTCGAGAGCATCTTTGCTAAATGTTCTGATCCCATCCTATGAGCAAGGTGCTTGTATTCTGGTGTATTTTCAAAATACTCGCGCTCTCTACGCCTAGCAGCAATCATGTCCACATTCTTGTTGATATCTTGCTGGGATCGATTGACGACACCAATCCATGGAAATTGGAGCCTGTAAGATCTTCCTTCCAGTATCTGCAGAAATGAACTCGATATGCAAATCCAGTTAAAGAAATTCTAGCATAACCTAAATTCACAGATTAGCAGCCTGTGTCTATAATAGTTCTTCAACATCTGTGATATGTTGAGACCATATAATCCCACAAGGGCTAAGTTACAAAATTTAGGGTAGTGTAAATGTTTAGCACTTGATTTTTAGTTGATCCAAACTTACATCAACAGCATCGGTACCCTTGTCCATTAGATCGATCTTTGTGAGCACACCAAAGGTCCTTTCACCTGAATCAATAATAGTAGAATTCAAGCTCATAAATAATTTAAGATAGCCAAAGAGCATATGTATATGAAACACAATTATTTCTGTGAGTCAACCTTTTGATCTACGAAGTTAGTAACTCAAAATAGAATCAGACAAAGATATAGTTAAATTAGCTCAAGAAAACATCATTATGAAGGTTCCTAGCATATCAAAAATAAAGCACATGGGACAATAAGCTTGAAAAACAGTAACATAAGGAAACAGTCTATGACATTAACCAAATTATCCAACATGCCCTTTATCGAATTGGCTGCAACATAGGAATACCTTTGGGATCAACTTCCCGTGAAATCTTGATTGCATCAGAAGTTGCAAGATCCTGATTGGCTGGAGAAACAGCCAGAATGATACAATTGGGCTGAAAACACCAAAAGGTTTACTATTTGTGTTTAGCAACATTACAGACACAATGCATGGCAAGATAACTCTAGTTCAAAGATGCTACAACATGGCTGATAACAGAAGCAAGTCAGACCAAATATGGATTGAATAAGTGCCTGTAAATTTAAATCACCATCTTATCCAGTTAAAGTAAGCATGCTAAGCAATGATAATGGATAAATATTAATGTGCAACAGACAAGAAGGTTACAGCAAAATACCTTTTCAATGAACGCACGAACCATGTTTTCAATGTCCTGAACAATACTGTCCGACTGACCCTCTATAAAGCATAAAACCAGTAGTAAATTAGAGAATGAACCTCTTAAACAATAAACAGGAACAAAGAAAAGAACAATAGCTCATAATTGATAATCACTTACCAACAGCAACTTTAGTAAGCCCAGGAAGATCAATAAGAGTCAAATTCACAACTGCAATGATTAAAAGTGTTACACTAAAGGCTAAACAAAACCATATCAGAAAATTCATATAAAGCGACAAATACAGTATGACTATCCTAATAAAGGGACAAGCTTAAGGTAAACCACAACTCCATCCCAGCAAACAACAATCTTTTGAAAGTGAACAATGGAGGTGACGTGATAAAGTAACACCATTGAAACATTCCCAACTGTACCAACATTTTACCAGCATAGTTATCTAACCTTTTGGAGAATAAACGCTTAAATGAATAGGGACAGATGATATTTGCTTTGAACGACCAGTTTCTCTGTCAGTTTCATCAGCTATCTCCTTCCTCACAAGAGCTGCAAGAATACAACTGTCGTCATGTACCAAGTACCATTCAGTTAAACTTATCTAGTACATAAAGAACTGAACAGACCAATTTAGCACTTAAAAGACTATTTTACCAACAACTGCAGGTGTTATGTTTAAGGAAAATCAAACAAGCTATAAGTTAGTGCAACAGCATGAATAATTATGGCATAAAATAGGATGTTACGAGGAGACTCACAAACTCCCATTACATGTTCCTCGTCCAGAATTGCCAATCTAGTTCATTATGATTATGAGATCTCTTCAATCATGCATTTCCTTACTCCTAATCACATAATCACGCTGCTCCTAAACAAGAAGAAGGCTGAGGAATTACCGAAATCTGTGAATCTCTTCCTGGGAAGGTGCATGAACTCCGCATATTCTCTGTCTCCATCAATCCTATGGAGCTGCAATACCAGCGGACGACGGGTGACAATGCCTGCACGATACCATCAAACCAAATAAAAAAATATTTAAAATGGCACAAAACAAGAACATAGCAAACTTTACATGCTCTTACTATTGGAACCACCATACCTGAACCCCTCGGTAGGAAATCCTTCCCAACAACGCTCTCCAACACTGAGGATTTACCCGAACTCTATCAAACGTATTTTCAAACATCAAAACACAGAATCATAACCATTCTGCATATAATGAATAAGCTTAAACTAATCATAACAACACGAGTACACAGTTCCACACACAATTGCACCGGACTCCATGGTTTTTCATCACGAAACAACGTATCCGGATCCCCCTACTTGATCCCAACTAGTAACTAGTGGAAATTATACAATTACTAATCGTGTGGGCGGCTGGGCGCAACGAAACTAACAGATTCACACATGTAAGTGGCCCAAAGCTAGCTTCCCGCGTGCGCAGTAATCGCAGATCCAAGCTTAGCTAAACGGCATCCACCACTAGCCCGCGCAGTTCTACCGCTAACTCGCGAGATCCACACCGCGCAGCTGAGGCGCCAGTACCACCAGATCCGATAGAGAGCAACCCAAAAAAAACGGGGCGGGGAAAAGGGATGGGCACCTGGCCTCCGACGACGGCGATGGCCGGCAGCGAGTCCCAGAGGGTGGGGAGGGCGCTCTCCTCGCCGTGGTCGCCGAGGGCGGTGCAGGCGCGCTGCAGCTTGTTGACGAGCGAGATCAAGTTCTCCATGGCCGCGGCGCCGGAGCGAGATCTGGTCGGATCGGGATCGCGCGTGCGCGTGGCGGTGGAGAGGGCGTGATCGAGGTGGGGAGGAGGGGGGAGGGGGCGACGCGGGGGAGATGAGATGACGCCGACTGCCGAACCGCGTCTAGGCGTCGTCGGTCGGTCGGGCTCGACCTTGGCCTGTATAGGTGTGCGCCGCGATGCACGGCGATTCCTTTTGGTAGTTTTTTTTTGTTTTGCCGTCGCTTAAAAGTAAATTGTAGCGGTTAAAAAATAATTTTAACAAGAAGATTATGATTAATGGAAGAAGTGATAGAGATATGTATACCTATTGAAATCGAGAGAAGTAGAGTGCACGATGTACCATGATCCTCTATCTTATCTCTAAATTGAGACGGTAACTAAAGGAGTGAAAAAATCATTTCGAGAAATCAGATATTTATATTAGTTTTTAATTTTTTTAAGTAGGAATTAATGTGAGTAGGACAGTAGTAATAGAAAAAATTGATCATATACCCTCCATTTAGATGGAAATTGAGGATTTACCCTTCTGACACACGTGTTAGTGACTTATGATAACCCCACGTGTTATTGAGATGTGGAGGGTAAATCTTCAATTTCCTAACTATAGGAAGAGTATATGATCCAATCTCCCATAGTAATATGGTGTTTTGGCGTGTGCGCGGAGTTGATCTCCATTTTTCGAGTCTTCACGGTGAAGAAACGAGCGTGCTGGGTTATTGGCAGTTTGTGTGCCAGGGGGAGGGCCTTTGTTAGGACATCTTTTTAGTTATTGCGTTCTAGACGGACCTTTAGGGCCTGTTTGGAACAGAGGAATTTCACAGGAATTTTGCAGGAATTTTGCAGGAAACAGTTCAATTCCCGCAGGAATCGGGAAAAATTCCCGCATTCCAAACAGGGCCTTATTTGTTTGGAAGTCATTGCCCGATCCTTTAATTCAAACAAGCATGCACTTGAAGCTTTCTCAGTTCTTATCATAGGGGCTCATTTATAATGGTTGAATTCTTTTGACTGTGATTTATGGGTTCAATCCTTTTAAAATTATGCTTAATCTTTGACTTTTATTTCTACAGCAACTCACCGTTAAATAGTGTGTTTTTTAAGGCGAGTGTATAGGTATATTGTAGTACAAACTGTACCGAGTTCAGTTGTACCATCAAAATCACATGCAACTATTTCCCTATGCGTATTGTCTCTCACTAATATGTCAAAATTTAAAAATTACAGCCACAAGTCTTAGAGCAAGTATAATAAGAGGCTGTTAGTAGGCTGTATGCTGAGGTGGAGGAGAGATAAGAGGAGAGAGAAGAGAGGTGGGCTGTAAGTTTACAGCCAGCTGAAGCACAAGAACCAAGAAACTTTGTGAGAGAAAGGGGTGGGTCATACAGCCTTCAGCTGGCTGTAAACCACTATATGAATGGGCTGATAAGTGGGCTGTAAGTGTCCATACAGCCAGCTGAAGGCTGTATTATTAGCCTTGCTCTTAGACCAAAAGAATTCACCCATAGTTGTAGGCTCCTGGTTTTTGAATTCTGACTGTTCGTAAAACAAACAGTTGCATACGATATTGACTGGTATAGCTAAAGTTATTATAATATTTACTTTAATTAATTTATATACACTAACTTAGAAAAATATATCATTTAAATAATAGTTACTATAGCAAAAACAAAAGCCACAAACAGTCAGCCAAGAAAACACAGCCAATACCTCAAAACTCGAGCGCCGAATGACGAGACATGTTTCATTTGAATTCGGAACCAGCGCAATGCATTAAAAAACGAGCACTCATCCCGGCACGGGACCATCCAGTCGACCAGCCAGCTACCAAGCGGCCGGGTACTGCGGTGCCAGATATTTTTCATTTGGGGTACTGTTTTTATGCTTTCCTTGCTTTTATGTTTTTCCCCCTCTTTTTTGGAAGCGGCAGACCTTCGGACTGACGGTGCCATCTTGACCGTCTGTCCGGCCCGCTTCCGGTTGGGGAAGCAGGTGGATGGTCGCCGTCGACGAGGCCAGCTTCCATTGCGTTTGAAATTTCAAAGTCCGCTTGCCCGTTTGGTTGTTTTCTAGCCGTTTGATGGTTCGATTCCATTGTATCTTTTACTCTCTTAGCCATTGTTACTGGGTAAATTTTTTTAGCTGCGATTTTTTTTTTTCTAAAATAATGATAAATCACTTAAAAATTTGTTCCGTTAAACTATTTAGAAATAAGGGCGAAGAAATCATCTACTTATTTATTTGAAAGAAATTATAAGTATAAATCATAAATTGAAAAGAGCTATTACTTCAACCGCTCCTGTCATGAGAGAATTTTTCTTTTCTTTTTGTAACAGGACACGGTGAGATTGGCCAGCGTTTACCATCGGGGATGGATCTGCAGATTGCTCTGGCTAGGAATCTGTACAAGAGACTTGGGTATATTCAACCCGGTTAGGTCAGTTCGGCCCATCATGCATGGCCCAGCCTGAGCCCCAATTCTGGGACAGGTCGGCTCTGTTATACGGCCTGGAAGCAACGCAGTTAGTATCCAACCCAACCCAAGATTACTCGGCCTACATCAGCTTCTTTTTTTTTTTGCTTCAACTAGATTTTAGCTTAAATTTCTAAATATAATTTCCGACTAAAATTACACTGTAGCAGCTGTTACATTTTTTAAGAAAAAGAGAGAAAAAATAAAAACCATTATATCGTCATAAGCAATGTAAAGGAATAAAAAAAGCCAAAAAAATAAAAGAAATAGCTAAAAGGTTAAAATTAGAAGCCGATGTGTTCCGAGTGACTTCTGGTTTAAATAAGCTGAAAGCTAAAAAACAAAAAACTAAAGCCATTTGGAGCGAGCCTAACTACACCCCAACTGACCCAACATTTCCAAATAGCCAACCTATGTTGCATTCGCACCAGTGCTTCGGCCCTCTACAGTGGAACCAAGTACGAGTTGTGCGGTCTAACCTCTACAAGGTTGGCAGTTTGACCTTCATTGAGTGGGCGGTCTGACCTCTAAATCAGGATATGAACAATAATTTTAGCGTTGTTTCAAATCCGAAAATATATGCAACTTTTGATTCGCAGATCCAAATGATATGAAATTTTACGGAGATCTTCTCTAGGTTATCAAGAACATATTCCAATAAATGATCATGATTCTCAAAGGATCTCTCCATCTCTTATACATCCTTGGCACAACAAGATTAAGAAAGGAGTGAGGGGAGAGGAAAAACCAACCAAAATAAGAACAAATCAATCAAATAAAGAGATAGCCATGGAGAATATCAAAGATTGATTCTACTGCTGCTTGAGAAGGAAAGTTTTACAGTCAATTCCTTAGGATAGTAGAGCTCTAAGCACACACTAACCTATCTCTTATGGGAGTGAGGAGAAGGCTTACCCAACCTCTCTCAAACCCTAGCTCTTGCCTCTCCTCCCTTATATAGACTCATAACCTAAACCAAAACCTAATGGATCCACCCATTAGGTTAAACAGGAGATAACCCGTTAACCCTGCATAACACCAGATTTTACTTTCTCACGCACGCTTCTCAAAGCGGCTTATAACCACTAACCCATTAGTGAATCAACACTTGATCCACTTCATATTTTCAGCACATACAAGACCTAAAACCAATTAGGCCAACACCGCGGTTTTACGCACTGTCAATTATCGGTATAGGGCAATTTACCAAAATGCCTCTCTATCGCTTTCCACGAAACTTTCCACTTCCTTTACCACGAAACATCGCCCCATGCTTTGCTATCTTCCATGTGACCCCAATAACTTGCCGCCAAGTCTCTCACGCGTTCGGATCCCACCAAACCGTCCTTGCTTACAAACGACTCAAGTCACTTGGTGCACCATTTGTTTCCTCTCGCGCACAACAGCACCTGACTTCCTTGACCACACAGGACCTTAGCTCCTCCCTAAACCTAGTTCCAGTCCACATTGTCGTTGCCCGTCATGTCCAACACCAGTAGCTCCCGCTCCGGTTCCTCGTTGTGCCGGCTGGTAACCACCCCACAAGTATCGGTCATCTTTGGTGTCTCCTTGACCATTCTGGACCTCAGCACCACCCTATGTCTAGTCTCGGTTCTCCTACGCCTCACCATAATTTAGCTCCGAAGTCCTGGGACTAACACCAACAAGCAAACTGTCATGTAGCACTGCATAATACATAAGATCATCATTTGGCACAATTAATTCATACAACGCACCATGCAAAAATGTATGCAACCAAAATACCGATTCAAAACTTAAGACCAAACAATAAATCCATATGCACACAGCAACACCCATACCATGACCATATAGTCATCTCAATTCAAAACTAAAAATCCAGTTTTTTTTTTTGCAAAATCGGGTAGTACGACATGTCACATGCCGGTACTACTACACTGCTGTACTATCACTCCCCAAAGTGGAATTTCCGCACATTCGCACCTCGCACTAGATCTCTTTAGAAAAAATGTACCGCCACGTAGACTGGAATTACCGCTTTGCGGTACTACTGTACAACCCTTGCAATACTAGTATCTTACGGTACGATCGCATTCACAACTGCGGTGCTTCTGATTTTTCTAGAACTTACAAAAAATAACTTAAACAAGATACGATCTTTACAAAAAAACACTTAACCACTTCTTAAAACTTACAATGATTTATCATAACATTATTCTATACCTTCTTATATGGTCATTCACTCCACCTTCATTACTATCGCCATCGCCACCGTCATCTCCTTCTGCCCAACTTGTCATCGGGAGGTGAGTACAACATACACTCTACAGCGGTCGGAGAACCATTCAATCAGAGCAACACTTTGGTTGCTGTTCGATTGAGATCCCATGGCGCAGTTTGAGTCATGCTAGTGCCCTGAGGGATCTTTTCATAAAAGCCTTGGCATTATGTATAAATACCGTTTGCATCCTATCCTCTTTGGATCGCAAAAAAAAAATTGCCATCATTGGATCAATCTTGTGCAGCTGAGATCGAACCATACTTAAATTGCAGAAGGGAATTTTCATACGAATTTTCGTACGGCTGCGATATGTCGTGACTATTGTGTTCTGCAGTGGTGTGTCTCTCTTTGCATCGTTCAATTAGAATCATGAAACTGATGTAAAGGCCAAGTGATTTTGGCAGCTCTCTGTGAAAAGGATGTTATGGATTGTAGTAGTATCTTTTTCTGAGAGGTCGGATACTGTGGATTACCATGAGAATCACCCAGAGTTCTGAATCGCTATGATTCAGACAAGCTAGCTGATCCTGCCTCGGCAAGGATTTCAGGTAATCCGTCAGTTACCATCAGTTTTCCAGCCACTTCTAGAAATCTCGTTCAGCAGTACACGGTACACCCTTTTGTACTTGACATGGTCAATTTTTCCATAAAAGGACTGTCCAGCTTGCCCCGTAACTAGCGTAGAGGATCTGCATCCCAACTGAAGCAACCAGAATCATACACACATCATGCACAAACCGATGACACATGAACTCCACTGCTCGTTCAGCTTTGGACCCTTCTTCCAGTTTATGATTTTTTTTTAAAAAACAAATAAATAACATAGTTTTTTATCATTTTATTAAAACAATTTATCATAATAATTTTTAAAAATAATTTATCGTATTCGGTCTATTCGTATTAATATTTATGCTAAGATTAAAAAAATATCAGCTGTGCTGTGTAACACTACAGTCCACGAGTACAGGGCCTTTTGCCTCCTTTACACTCCACCTCCCGCCCGGCTGCCACCTCCAGATCTGAGGCTCGGCTACGCGAGGACATCACACGCCCAGCGAGAAGGACTCCCAAACCGGCGCCACCAACCACGCTTCCCCGCCACCAATCATAAGCCCGCCGGCGCCCAGCCGCAGTGACACACCACACCACCAACCTCTCCTGTTCGACTCTACCCGAAACCATCACAGAGAGAGAAAAAAGTTCGAGATAAACAAACTCACACTACCAACCGACTGCAACCTCCCAACCCCTCTCCCTTCTTCCTAAACTCTTCCCCTCCCTCTCTACTGAACCTGCTGAGTAGGTTCTTGCGTCGGTGGCCACTGGCATTGCTGCCATTGCTCCGAGGATGGCGCGTGCGGTGGTTGCTGCTGCGCTGGTAGCTGTGCTGGCTTCGGTGCTTTCGTCGGCGGCGACGGCGCAGATGGACAGCTGCAACAGCGAGCTGCCGGCCGTGCTCGTCGGCAACTACTCGGGCCTGGCTTGCCAGCCGGTCTGGAACAACTTCGTGCTCCGGGTACGTCACTGTTCAGGAGCGGTTACACTTCGATGCATCTTTGGTGTTTTCACCTTTTCTGTATATTCAAGTGCAAGTAATTTGAGTGGGTGATTGAGGTTGTGTCGTGGAACATCGATGGCTCCTTATGGTGGATGTGGTAGTAGTCCGTCTGTTTGTACTCGCAACGGGTTGAGATCTGTGAAGATTTCAGGTGGATCTAGTTTGTACTGTAGAATGTAGGAACCCTGCTAAGATACCACCGAGTTAACTTAGAGCAGCAATGACTTTTCAGTGGCAGTGATAGGAGAATTCGAACGAAACAACCTAATTGTGAATAGCTGTATGGTTTCATGAACAATTTGAACGATTAGAGTTGGTTTTGGTACTGTCAGAGGCTCAGAGCCAAAAAAAGCACATACTGATAAATTAAGAGGACCAACAGTAACGCAACAATAAGTTTCATAATTCGAGTCTCTTGCACAATTCCAGTTTGTGATAACTGAGAGAATCTAGTAGACACCCCAAGATTTCTGATGTATGTATCAACGCTCGCATCCGTTGCAGTATCACCAAGACAAGAACAACGTCCTGAGGATAGTCCTGTCCACGATGTACAGCACGGGGTGGGTGGGCATGGGGTTCTCGAGGGACGGCCTGATGATCGGCTCGAGCGCCATGGTGGGGTGGATTGGCAGGAAGGGGCTCCCTCACATCCGGCAGTTCGCGCTGCGCGGCAAGTCCAGCTCCAAGGTCGTCGTCAACAGGGGGTTCCTCGTCTCCAACGACCACGACCACACCGTCGTCGTTCAGCAGGCCAGGATCTACCTCGCGTTCCAGCTCAAGTTCTCCTACCGCCTCACGCACCAGCACATCATCCTGGCGTTTGGGCCCGGCATCCCCGTGAGCAACAAGCTCACTAAGCATCAGGACAAGACGTCCTTCACCTTTGATTTCACGACAGGTTTGTTCCTATCCTTCTCCCTTACATCTTCATCTGCAGCCTCTCCATGTAACCAAAATGCATGCGTGTGCCTCGAGTTCATGCTACACCAGCATAGTAAAACTTTAGACATTTTGCAACACTTGTGTAAAGTCCAGTAAGGTCCCTGCTGGTGAATAGAAAATTGTAGTGCTCTTCCTTTGATAGCTGATATTGCACTTAACTGAAGCAAGTGAAGAATAAGAAATTGTACCTGTCAAAGTCATGCATCAGTAAAGTTAGCAAAAAAAGGTAATTTGTTTCTTGAAGCTTCAGTCGTCACTTTTTAGTTGCCAAATCAGCGTTGGTTATCGACATCATACTTACAACAAACTGGCTTTTCTCAAAGAAAGAGAGAAAGAAACATAGAAAATCTTACAACAAACTTGCTTTTCTCAAAGAAAGAGAGAAAGAAACATAGAAAATCTTACAACAAAGTGTCACCTGCTCATCGATCTGCAGGTAAAGCATACGCCGACGCGTCCTTCCCCTACGGCCTGAGACGGGCCCATGGGGCGCTCAACGTGTTCGCGTGGGGCGTCCTGATGCCGATCGGCGCCATCCTGGCGCGGTACTTCCGGAGGGTGGACCCTCTCTGGTTCTACCTCCACGTCGGCATCCAGTTCGTCGGCTTCATCATCGGCCTCGCCGGCGTCGTCGCCGGAGTAGCGCTGTACAACAAGATCCAGGCAGATGTCCCCGCGCACAGAGGCCTCGGCATTTTCGTCCTCTTCATCGGCATCCTGCAGGTCAGTCAGTCAGCGGATGTCCTCTGCAGCTCCCATATTTCTGCAAGAACGTCGCAGCGATTGAATAGAATTGCCTTGTACGGAAATCTGAATGTTGCACAAACTGTTTACAGATTTTGGCCTTCTTCTTGAGGCCCAACACTGACTCGAAGTACCGCAAGTACTGGAACTGGTACCACCACTGGGCAGGCAGGCTGGCTCTCTTCTTCGCGGCCGTCAACATCGTGCTCGGGATCCACGTCGGCGGCGCGGACAACTCCTGGAAGATCGGCTACGGGTTCAACCTGGCCGTAATCCTGATCGCCGTCATCACGCTGGAGTTCCTGCTGTGGACGAGGTGGTCCAAGAACAGCGCTTCCACGCCGACGTACTGAGAAGAGATCAGTCACGGCAAGGCACTGTTCATTTAGTGATGGTGAATTGGTGATGCCACTATTTTTATTTTTTTTGTTGGGTCTTTTTTCCTTCAGTTTTTGTCTGATGTTGTGATGATATTGGATTTTTCTTTTGTTCGGCTTTTTTCGTATATTCTGGAGAACTGAAACTGTAGGCGTGAGCAGAGCAGGGGCAATTGCGCTACTGGTAGTTCTGGTATATCCGTATATCTGAGCAAGATGACACGCAAAGCAAGGGGAAGAAAAGTCAGTGACGTGCCTCACGCTAGGCTATTTTAGGTGTTTTTTTTTGTTGCAGAGCTTATAACAACGGCTATGGCTTTTAAGCATGATGTAATCACTTGTGTGAATAAATTAAATGTCAATAAGAATTTTAAAAAAACTATTTTGATAAATTATTTTAAAAATACGATAAAAAACTGTTCTATTTGTTTATTCGAGAAAAATCATAAGGAAATTTTTTTACAAAAATAGTCTCCAGTCGCCGCCCCATTGGGCGACTTCTGCCTTTCGCCCAACCGGGAGGCGACAAAATATCTGTCGCTCGGTGATTGAGCGACTGCAAGTAGTCGCTTCCTGTTAGGCGACTGCATAGCAGTCGCCCAATGGATAGGCGACTTTAGTCAATCCCCGTGATTTTTTAGAGTTTTGTCAATTTTGTAGTTTTAAACTGGAAAAAATATGGTATAGTTGTAATAAAAGGTTATGTTTATTGTATGTTGTAGGTGCATTAAAAATTTTGAGAATTTTTTTAAGAACAATTGACTGTAGAACGTTTGATATATACATTGGTAAGTGATATTTTTATGTTACTAAGAATTAGTGTACCAAGAGTATGTTAATATTGTTAAATGACTTGCTATCTGAATCATTGAATGCGAACACACGAGATAATAACTTTATGTGAATAGAAATAAACTTCATAACATGCCGCGTACAATTTTATTACATGCATAACATATAGCATGATATGCGACTAACCCACCCAACTACTCGTAACATTTTGTCTACTGGGTGTAGCGTGGTTGTTTCCCCTTTTTATCGCGCCTTGAAGATGGCTCCGCTGCATCCTTTTTCCTGTCATTCTTGGACTTGAGAGCTGCCTCACGAGTTTCAAGCTCTTCCTCCTGACGCTTGATGGCTGCTTCACGCAGACTTAGCTGCTCCCGCCTCCTTTGCAGCTCATCCTCCTTGCCCTTCAGACGGATTTGGTCCACCCTCACGCAGCGCTCTTGCTCAAGCCGCATCTGTCGTTCCACCTCGCGAGCGTGAGTCATCTTGGCAAAGTATTGTCCTTTGTTTTCCACCTCCTTTGGCTAGTTCCCTGGCCATGCCGGCGGCACCCGATCCACCCATTAGTAAGCCTCAAGGGCCAGCCACAAGGCCCTGCTACGACGGGCCTTGTCAGCCCGGCCTGTCTCGATGCTATTGGTGCTGCAGCTGTGGAGACCAGCTTTCGTCTCCGGGGTGCCATCGATGATGCCAAGGCACCAGGAGAGGTCGTGCTTCACTAGCTTGAACAGGATGTAGTCAGGTGCACAGAGGTCGGCCTCTGGAGGTGCCGCAGAGTAGTCTTCAATGAAGTCCAAGTGAAGCGGTATCTTGTAAGATAAGCCTTTCTCATAACGGGCAGACTGAGAGGAGGAAGCATCAGAAAGACCGTAAGTGAAAGTGAGCCAAAAAACTTTGGGGATGGAGCTAGAGTTTACCGTCCAAACCCACAGGTTGAGAGTGTGGATATCTTCTTGAACTTTGGATTATACAGTATCCACATTATCATTTTGCAAGGACCAAATGCATCCCCATTGACGCGTCCGTTCATGCGATAGTAGGGCCCTCTATCCTCGGACTGTATGATCAGGAACTGAACTCCCGGATAATCTCACAAGATGGATGTCATCCTTAATTGAAGGGTACCAGTTCGTCTTCCCTTCGATCAGTTGGGAGTTGGGAACTCGGGATGTGCCAAATGAAGCAGAGAAGCGTTTGACCACATGACAAGTAAGGCCAGGTCACATGCAAATGCAATGCCCCACTGTTGCGCGGCCTTACAATAGCGTCAGTGCTTACGTGCTTCTGCGTTAGATCCAGACGGTAGGACGACGACGACGATCGCCACCACCAGCACAAGCAAGACCATCAAGGACGATGGAGAGCCTTGACTCACGATCCTGACCGGAGGGGGGAAGACCCAAGAGCACCAAAGAGATCAATCCCCATGGCCTCATCGTCACACAGATGGGAATTGTGGGCGTCACCATGTGGTGCCGACAGGCCACACCGTCTTCGGCTGTAACAACCCAGCTGTTTATTTTAATATTTTGAGTGAAAAATTAAATTAATTTGTTCTAAACTAAAATTTTGTGTTTTGGTTGCTTGAATATTAAATTTGATCTACCCTCTTTCTCTGCTTTTTAAAAGACATGATTTTGAAAAGTAATTTAATCAAAAACCTAAAAAATATAATTGAATAAAAGATATTTTGAATTTGTGTAAAAATCCTAATTCAAATTAATTATTTGGACTCATTTGCCTTTTATTTGAATTTTCTATGATTCTCTAGAGTTTAAAATCTAATTTTAAAATTACAAAGTATTTTCAATATAAAAAATTAGTACCAAATTAAGTTGGAAATATTTGTAGCAAGTCCAAAATGGTTCCAGGAACTTCTTTGAATTTTTATGGAATATATTTGGTATTTGTTTGAGTCTTTTTGGATTTTCTGGGTTTCTTTTTTCTGAAAATCAAAATCAAAAATAAAATTTCAAACCCTCCCGCTTCACCTTCGAGCAACACGTGGGCGGTCCAGCTCAGCCCACGTCATCACCCGGGCCATCCTCACCGCTCCCTCCCACCCCCTCCTCAGACCGACGCATGGACGGCCGAGATTCGGCCACGTTCTGCGCCAGCCTCAACCCCGTCGCCCCTTTCCTTTCCCCCTTTATTCGAATCCCCGCTGCCATGGATACCAGCGAGCAATCCTCACCTCTTGTTCTCACCTCGGCCCTATATAAAGGCCCCTCGACCTTTCCTTCCCCCCACACCAGCCCCTCCTCTGGCGCTGCCAGGAGCCTAGCACCGTGCCCCTATGCCCTCGTCGCTCGCCGGTGCGCCGGCGAGAAATTGCCGCGCTGTGGGTCATCGTCGAACGTCTGTCGAGCTTCATCGCAAGCTCCTCCATCCCCTCCGCCTCTACGCTGGTCCCCATCATCGCCGGAGACACGCCGCACAGAAGGACCCCACCGCCACCACTTGTCGCTCACCACCAACCAACCTCCGGTCGCCCTTGGTAAAAACCGCACCCTCCCTCGATTTGTGCATGCTCTCCTCTCTCGATTGCACCACTCACCGACCGCCGCAATGGACTGCATCACCGGTGAGCTTTGGGCTCATAGTGCCGCCCCTCGCTGGCAAGCCCACGTCATACAGCATATCCTAGGTGGCAGCCATGTGGTGCCACATGGGGCTGGACCTCAACACCGAGCCGCCACACAGGCACCACGCGCGAGACCCACCTGCCTCGTCGTCACAATGACCCAGCTGTGCCATGTGTCTAACACGTGTCCACAACCATCTGCCACGTCAGCAAAATAGTCGAGTCATCCGCCACATTTGCACCACACCTGTCCTCGCCACCTCAGCTTCCCTGTGGTCTGTGGACTCAGTCCACATGAACCGGGCTACTTATCAACCTCTTGTCCGAAAATTAAAATCAGGGATGACATCAGCATGATGTCATAAACCTGATTTTCCAGTAGAAAAATAATTCAGCCAAAAAGAAAACACGGGTCATCACAATATCTCAAAGCCAACAATCAAATCTAAGCCTTGAAAATCAGGGACCCCCAAATTAAAAGCTACATCCTTTTCTCTTCTTATAACTATTTCAAATTTGTATATCTCTAAGCTCACTATCAAATCAAACCAATTAAAATTAGAGTTCACCAAACTAAATGAATTTATAGCATGCATATTTTCTTTTTTTTTATTATCAACTATAAATCACCAGTCATAAAGCTTTATTATATAATAGATATTGATTGCTGTTTGTATCATGGCCTTGAACATAGTGGAACTTCCAACCCTAAGCACGAGCTAATGTTAAGATATGTAACACACATGTTTATGATATCAAGAACGAAACAAAAGGAATCGCGTAAAGTGCTTTGAATAATTGCAATGAAATAACCACATAACAACACAATGGAGTTGACCAAGTTAGGATCAAACCATATAAGCACTACCTCAAAAGAGTGTATAGGGGATTGCCTCTCAATTACAGTCCTCTCAAACCATTTGGACCCTTAGAGCAACTCCAACAGGGCCCTTACTTGAGCCCTCATCCTATTTTTGAGGGCCGAGGGGCAAAAAACTCACTCCAGCAGGGCCCCTACTTGAGCCCTCAAAAGTAGGGGGCCCTCAAATCTCCCCCTCGAGCTCTCATTCCTAGGGGGTCTGGAGGGAGCCCCTACTTTTGAGGGCTCAAGTAGGGGCCCTGCTGGAGTGAGTTTTTTGCCCATCGGCTCTCAAAAGTAGGATGAGGATGAGGGTGTGTCCTATGTGTCATCCCCTCTAAGAATGAATTTGAGGGTCCTGTTTTGAGGGCTCCTGCTGGAGTATAGCCCAAAAAACAGAGTCCTTAAAAGTAGAGAGAGCTCTCAAATAAAAAGTAGGGGCCCTGTTTTGAGAGCTACTGTTGGAGTTGCTCTTAGAGCATCTCCAAGAGATGCTCTTTCTCACCCCCTATCCTCAAATATTGGGTATGAAAGCTAAAAACAAGCCTCCAACAGATACTCAAAAATACGCCCAATAATTTTGGTACTCCAAAATTGAGGTGGATCACCATCAAATATACAATGCCTAGATGGTAATTTTAGGGATCTAAGTTTAGAGGAGCTGCTGAAGGAGGGGAAAGATTTAGAGGACAATTTTTTTAGGATGACTCCCAATATGAGATTTTAGAGGATAAAATATTGAGCCTCTCTTGAAGATGCTCTTAGATCCTTTCCCTACTCTAACTCTTGTGTGTCTAATGCTTCCGCCTTTGCGTTGGATGAGATGGGATTTCCTTTAACTGGATCGAATGACCATAAAGTTGCACACATCTATCTTGGGTTAGTTTATGTACCCTCCGTCTTGTTCTACTTTGTAAGAAAGCTTTTTTACATATGTAAACAAGAAATGTTAAGTCTAGGGGTCATTGTACTCCATCTTTCTAATCTGAATTGAATTTGCGACATACTCAATAAAATTAGAGGCATCTCTCTTACATTTATCTCTCTAGAACTCAATTACAATTCCAAAACGGCGCTAGACTAGGCTAAATGAAGCACACATCTAATCTATCTAAACTAATAATCCACCAGTTCAAATTATTTTACATCCACCCAACAATTACCTGCTCCACAGTCATGACCTTAACTACGTCCACACCATAATATGCACCCAGAAATACACCATCATAAAAACGTGTGCACCAGATTAACTCTCCTCTATTCTCTCTCCTTACTCAATCATATCCGACAGTCATCGTTCAATGGATCTGCAGTACCCCTCCACCCCGCGCCCCCGCTCGACCTGCGCTGCCCCCTCCCTCCGCCTCCCCCGCGCCTCCTCCGCTCCCTCCGCCTCCCCCTCCTCCCCCGCGCTTCCTCCGCTCCCTCCGCCTCCCCCGCGCCTCCCCTCCTCCCCCGCGCTTCCTCCGCTCCCTTCGCCTCCCCCGCGCCTCCCCCTCCTTCCCCGCGCCTCCCCTCCCTCCCGCGTCCCTACGCTCGCCTCCTCCCCACCCCGCGCCGCGCCGCCGTCTTCTCCTCCCCACACCACCCCGCGCCGCCGCCTCCTCCTCCCCCCACCCCGCGCCGCCGCCTCCTCTTCCTCCTCCCCACCCCACCCGACGCCAAAATCCCCCCGGCGATCCGCCGCTCGTGCTCCGATCTGATCTAGGGTTTGGCGCGGCCGGCAGAGCTAGGGTTTGGCGCGGCGCGGCATGGAGAGCCTGGTCCTCGCCTCCTGCTCCGCCTCTCCCCGCCTCCTCCTCTCCGCCGCCCGCCGCCGCTTCCTTCCCTCCCCACCCCGCATCGCCTTCTCCCTATCCCGCACCGCCTCCTCTTCCGCCCCCACGCGCCGGCGCCTCCTCCTTCCCTCCCCACCCGCCGCCGCCTCCTTCCCTCGCTCTCTCGCGATGGCGGTGAGTGCATCCTCTCCGATCTCTCGCTGCGGCTTATCCTCTTTCCCCCCTAATCTCCCCTTCATTTTTAACACTTCTTTGTGGGGATTCCGCAGTGGCAGCACGCGATGGATGAATCCCGCGCCGGCGGGAGCCAGGCGGCGGCGCCGGCCGGACCGGGGACACAGATGACGCAGTAAGCTTTGAATCTTCCATCTTGTTCTTGTTTCGGTTCTGGCGGTTCTTGCATGAAAGATGTTTTGGAGCATACTGACCAAAATTTAATCCTCTTATTATAGACACAACATATGGTTGATCAACTAACTGAACTCCAGAGAAGGGTATGCTCTCAACAAAGTCAACATTGGAAATTTGATCATTTCCTTAATTAGTGAATGACCCCATTTATTCAATTTGCAGGAACAAATGTTTTCTGAAGCAAATAAATGTCTTCGAAGAAAGGTAAGTTCTATAACTGTAACAGTATCATATGTAAGAAGCATTCCAAGATGTACTTGATCTCAAAAGAGTTGTAAATAAAACAAGCACTACTTGGTCTCATGTACTATATGGTGTTGCCTATTTCTTTGCAACCTTTCGTACATATATAGCTAGCTCTTACATTCCTGATAATCAATACTGCATCGCAACCCTAATTAAGCATATAGAGCAAAGAGTAGGAAAAGAATCGCAAGATAGTTGATCTTCAGTTGTTTTGGGAGAGATCAAGTATTAGTAGTGTGCCCGTCTCCGAGGTCATCCCCCTCTCCACCCTACGCACCGACTACCGTCCGTACGAGTCGCGCCGCCGCCTCCCATGACCTCTTTCTCGCCGACCGCGCCGTCCTCCCGCTGCTCCCCCGCGTCCTCGGGAAGGCGTTCTACTCAACCAAGAAGGCTCCGGTCGCCGTTGACTTCACCCGCGCTGGGTGGCCGGAGCAGGTCCGAAAGGTGCTGAACTCGACGTTTCTGTACCTGCGATCGGGGACCTGCTCTGGGATTAAGGTGGGGAGGCTGGACATGGAGGGAGAGGAGATCGTGAAGAATGTGATGGCGGCAGTGGAGGCTGCTGTAGTGGATGTATTGGTTCTCTGTGCAAATGCATTCACATCATTTTATTTTGAGGATTGTGGTAGCAAATTACCTGAAACTCCTGTGATATAATTGGCATCATATAGAACTAGATGGCTTTGCTATGAAATTGTCAACGTTGGGACATGAAGTGTAATCATCTTTTTGTAATAATTTTGAAATGTAGTATGCGATCATTTGGTTTGTTTGTGTGATCCAACCTTCAACTCCTAGCAGGTGTCTTTAGGATTTCTATTTACCACCTAAATCTGTACTTATGATTTAAACAGGGTGCCAGGAATGAGATTTTTGCGTTGCAACCAGCACCTATCCAGGTTTCATACATGGGATTCCCAGGCACAACGGGTGCTGCATACATAGACTACTTGGTTACAGATGAGGTATGATTACATTGGAGATTCTAGGCCTACTAATTCATTGGCTTTAGGTGTTTTTAAATTAATTTGGTTTCTTATAAATGATCCAGCAGTTTGTTTCTCCATCTTGCTATGCACATATATATTCTGAAAAGCTCGTCCATCTGCCTCATTGTTATTTCGTCAACGACTACAAGCAGGTTCATATTCATGACTTGTTACGCTCTTTTCCCCTTTTCATTCATATGGTTTCTGGATTTTCTAACTCTGATCACTGTGCCAGAAAAATCGTGATTGTCTTAATCCTGTATGCCCACATAAAAGATCAGATTATGGGTTACCCGAGGATAGGTTCATCTTCGCATGCTTTAATCAGCTTTACAAGATGGATCCAGAAATTTGATTCATGGTAAGTGTTCACTATCTACATGTTCCTATTATTATTTTTGCTATGTGCACAAAGTATCTGGTGGAAACAGTATCTGATTTTTTTTCTGCTCACTTTGACTTTTATGAAAACAGTATCTGATTTGTTTTTTTTATTATGTAAGCTCTATGGTGTGGAGCCAGTAGAGAGTGCTGTCTTATCTGGTGGAAAGCCTGGTAATGTTTGCCTCTGGCATATACTCCTTTCGTTTTACATACTGAGTCATCCATTAAGTCCATCTCGTGGTTTTGTGGTTCTTTTCAGTGTCTGAATATACAACAATGTAAATTATCAAGTGCACTTTAAGGTTACCCGAGGATAGGTTCACCTAAAACCTAAAAAAAATCCTTAGGAGTTTCCCTTTTGTGATTTGCATTGCTTTGTACTTGTCATGTTAAATATCTTGTCAAGGAGGTAGATCTAACAGATGTTATCATTGGATGGCCGGAAACAAGAATTACGGATGGCTAAGCATTGTTAATGTGGCCTTGTGAGGAGCCTTTTTTGGTGGTCAAAATAAGAAAGATATCCCTTAGGAAGAAGGGACCTTGTGAACCATTTTGCACCAAGCCACCAACATATTCTGCTTTGTTTCTTGATACCTGCTTGTTTTGGACTCTTGAGATTCAGTTCTTGTAAGCAGGGCCACACAAGATTCCAGGAATTGGAGCTGGTTTTATCCCTGGTGTCCTGGATGTTGACCTCGTCGATGAAGCTGTACAAGTACGTTTTCCTCCAGTATTAAGTTGAGCTGTAGAGAAGACACTATACAAATAATTTGTCACCGAATTATTTTTTGCTCACTCGGTTCATAGTTTTACTTGTCTCCTGTGCGAATAGAAGTTTGCGGTAGATCTACGTTGTTCCTGATTGTGTTTGCATTCATCTGCATCTTTTACCCTGGTGTAACCTTTTGCGCATTCAATTGTTTGCTAGGTTTCAAGTGATGAAGCTATTGAGATTGCAAAGGCTCTTGCTTTGAAAGAAGGGTTGCTGGTGGGTTTTCTGTCCGAAATTATCTATGATTTATCTATTATTAAGCAGTAGTACACATATTGTTATTTCTGTTGCCTGAGCAGGATTGATCTGTGACCTTTCGTGGGAAAGCACCGTTGTATTTAATGCGCGAGTTCAGCAGAGTCATCTATCTTATTCTGAAATTTAGTTTTATTGCTCTTGATATGCTTGTAAATGTTGAAGATTTGAGCACAGATCTTTGTTGTGCTTGCGTTAGGCCTTAAATCAAAATCTTTTGTATTGGCTTAAACTATACAGAGCATATCCATCTGTATTTGCAGTGTAGTGGTAGTTGATGATTTGAGAATGATCAGCTTATCCATCCGTATTTGTAGTATAGTAGCTGATGGGTAGAGAATGCTGGTCGGCTTATGTTTTCCCCATTTTAGTCTTTTTATTATTACCATCTCCTTTGTTCTGATTTTTTGGATAAAAAATTGTTTGCTGCATCAGTTTTGGATGGATTGAGCACAAAGGGCTTTGCAAGCATGTCGTCTTCAACTAGCAGTGAGAATGTGTCGACCGGAACTGGTACCCTGCCTCCCATGCCGCCCCCGCCATCATACATGTGAGTTTGTTTCCTTGTTTTGTCTGCCTACGCCATTCTCAATTTTACCCCCCCCCCATAATGGCTTGTTGCAAAATCCCTACAGTGGTTCCCCTGTTTTCTGGATTGGAGTTGGTGTAGCATTGTCTGCGGCATTTTCCATGGTGTGAATTCTGCTTCTTGTTATGCTTTAATGTGTTGTACTATGTGTCTTCTCTTTGTAACTTAATAATATTGGTGGTTGGTGTATCAGATCTCTTCAATGGTAATCGAAGTCTTCCTTCCATCTTCGAGGCAGGATCCATCTCAAGACAGTGCAGAGTTAACTTTAGTTATATGTGCCTGTTTTATGAGAATTTAATTTTGCAATGAACTGTTTAATCAGCAATCCACATATCCATGGTTCTTGTTATAATCCACTAATAAATTCAGTTTTTCAATATTGGTTATATTAGAACTATTTCCATGTAGTAGTGGTAGGTATCTGCTAGGCAAGTGATCTCTTTTACTCAATTGATGTTTAGCTCAGAGTTGCAAATTTTGCATACACTGGTATGATAGGTCATTCCCTTTTTGTGCTGATATTGTTTGGCCTTATTATGCAAGTGCTTCCTACTGGACTATGGTTGCTTTAATTAGATAGTGTGAAGCACAAGAAACCAATGGACATTTTATCTTTATGTTCGATTCTAACATTTTTCAACAGGGTGAAAAGTTCTCAAGAATTGGAACTGGAGGAATTGGAGAAGGCCCCCAAGTTCAAGGCCAAGCCACTGAACAGAAAGGTCTTCTGATCTCACTTAAAACCAATACATTTGATGACATTATGCTTCAGAGCATCAGTCTGAACACCATTTAATGCAGATTCTTGAGAGCAAGGGCGATATTAGTGTGTGTGCCCATCCAAAGCCTCAGGCAACAGCGCCCAAGGAGTTCCATTTTTCTACTGATGATCGCTTGGGTCCTCCTGCAGTTGCTAATCTATTTGACAAGGTGGGTGTAAGTCATATAAGGGATCCCGTTATGTAACTAATGAATTAACCCAATTTTATTGTCAGAAACCTTTCACCCTTCTTAATTTATTTTCTATTTTGCAGCTTTCTCTTCACTCTGAAGCTTCATCATATCATGACAAGAAAGATGTGCCTAGACTCACGATACCAAACCCTTTCAATCTACATACTGATGTGCGTGAACTGCAAATCATTTTACAATGTTCGCAGCATTTCTCACGATTTTTGTTGCAAGCAAATAATACTGTTATCATGTTACAGGAAAGAGGGCATGAAAAAGAGAGGCAGCTAGCCGCACAACTTCACGTGGACCAAAGAGGGGCAAGAAGGCACGCTTTCATCAGATGATCAATCTCTCTGGTTCTTCTCTAGCTGTTGTACCAATCTTGCCGTTCATCGCCAAATTATTGTGATTCTTTCTGACGATGCATAGGCCCCAAGTCATGCTACATAGTCAACACAGTTGATTGCTGTTACTGTGTATATTTCCTCTTTTGTGTCTTTTGACTTGTGATGTTTGATGAACCATTACTGCTACCTTGTGTGGATTTTGTGTCCCATGTCTTATGGAGAACTGGAATTGTATTCTACATGATGGCAGCCAACATCCATCGATGTGTTGTTCAGATGGAAGGAAGACTTCTAATCCACTAGAAGTTTGGAAGTAATCGAAGTTGAGACGGAGACGGAATTAGAAGTCGTATCGGAAACGGAGTAGAAGTCGTATCGGAAACGGAGTTAGAGTCGGAGTTGTAACTTGTAGTCAAAATTGAGTAGGAGTTGTAGAAACTGGGTATAAAAAGTGATGGTCTTGTAACCAAGGTGTGCTGAAAAGTACCAAGCAATTATGACAAAAGAAGTGAAAAGCAATCCCTGTGCATTCTGTACAATCTCGTAGGCGTGGGCGAAGTCGACTTACGACCACGGATCAGTCGTTCGTTATGTGACATTCATTATGTGACAAAAATATTTGGTTATACAATATATGAGACGTGAATCTTAATGAATCTGATTGTTCGTTTTATTTTTTACAAATTTTATCTTGTTTTGTATTTTACCGTAGCGTTAGCACGGGTATACTACTATTTTTTACAAATTTTATCTTGTTTTGTATTTTACCGTAGCGTTAGCACGGGCACTATACTAGTGGTTTGAAATTGGTTACTCAGGCAATGCAATGATGAGGGAGTTAAATCATTTTTTCAAGCGCAAGAGATGCGTTTGTGGGGTTCTAGGAGTATACAATCTTAGGCTACGTGAACACCCATCAGCTCTAAATACATTAGTAATACCACATCCCTTCTCCGTTTTCTCGTAATCATGGTTTACTGGTAGAGTGGGCCCGTGCATGTGTAAGAGGCCACATGTCAGCGAGTGAGTGCTAAAAGTAAAAGGATTTGTCAAAAATACACATCTTTATTTTTTTTCTCACGCAAAATGAGGTGGGTGATTTAAATACAGGTTGCTTGGGGTCAATAGCCGAACTTACGTCCTTTTCTTGAACCATCCTGATGACCCGTCTCAGAGCGTCGCTTCTGGTGAGATCTATACTTCGAGCCTCGCCTTTTCCTTTTTCTTGAAGATCAATCACAAAAAAATCGTGTGGTTGTGTTGAGATCTCAAGATCATCTCCAATTTGTTCTTCTTTTCTCAAAATCCTTCTTCATGTTGTATTGCTACACCATACTATAATTCTTTAGAGTTCCAAGATCCATCCCAACTTGTTCTACTTGTTTTCTCAAATTCGCTCTTCTTGATCTATCAAACCCCATCACATGTATACTTCTCTTTCAAGATCTCAAGATCTATCCCCAATCCGTTCTTCTTTGTTTTCTCAAAATTCCTCTCCATGGTACATCACGATTCTACCGCGTGCTTGTTCTAGTTTTTTTCTCAAAGTTGCTCTTCTTGATCTATCAAACCCTATCACATACTTTTTTCTAAGATGTTATGATCTATCCCTAATCCGTCCTTCTTTGTTTTACCAAAATTCCTCTCCATGGTACATCGCGATTCTATTGCGTGCTTCTTTCAAGATCTAGAGTTGTCAAGAACATTCCCAATTTGTTCTAGTTCTTTTCTCAAAATCCCTCTTCTTGATCTATCAAATCCTATTACACACTTCTTTCAAGATGTTATGATATATCCCCAATCCGTTCTTCTTTGTTTTACCAAAATTCCTCTCCATGGTACATCTCGATTGTATCGCGTGCTTCTTTCGAGATCTATGGATTGACCCCCCAATATGGTTTTGTTATTTTCGTTAAGATCTTCCTTCACGATCCGTCACAAAATCTTCTAAAATCTCAAGATCCATTCCTCGTCTACAATTCTTGTTTTGCCTAAAACCGTCTTCTTCATACATAAAGAAACATGGTATACTCTTTTCACTGTTTCACTATTGATTCTAATTTGTCCTTTTGTTCTCGAGACCCCACTATTTGATCTTTTACAAACATTTCACTTACTTCCCATGAGATTTTGAAGGAAACTGAACTATATTTGTCCATCTGAGAGAGAGAAAGGTGTTAGAAAGAGAAAACAAGGAAAACGTTGACCTTTTTTCGACCACCATACATTCTGAAGAAGAAGAAACAATGTGTGTCACATCAAAAGAAAGGAGAACGCCATTCAAAAAAGGACCTATCTCATGCTCACCATTTTTATGTTTTCTTTTTTTAATGCATTTGATTTACTTTGCTATTTAGTTAACTTCTGTATTTAATATCATCATGTTCAACGTTTTGAAAATAATATTGAAATACATCTCTATAATAACTTAACAAAAATATAAAACTTGTGTATGATGTTTAATTGTTTGACATATTCAAATAGTTTTAGTTGTTATATTTGACATGTCTGAATTGTTATCCATCCTAGGTAGAATTTCAAAAGGTTAGTACAAAGACAACCAACTTAATTATTTTGGGTGTACCTTTCTGAAGTAAGTTATAGGATGCTTTATCTTGTCTGTGTTGTTATTTACTAGTTTAGGCCCTGTTCTTTTCAGCTTCTAAAAGCTGCTTTTCGACTTTTCTACAGTAACTAGCTTTTAAACGAAGTATTTTTCAAGATAGGGTTTACTAGTTAATTGTAGTACATACTTTACTGACTTCATTTATATCGGCAAAAACCGCACGTGGGTTTCTGTTACTCTGTAATCTCTTGTACAAACAGTCCAAAACCACAAGCCGCAGCCAAAAGCCGCAGCAAAAAAAACAGGCCCTTAGTTCCCTAAGAAAACTTGTGTTTGTTGCTGTCAAGATTATCAACAGTAACCAATTTCACCAAATGTTATGAAGAAAAGGGTGAATCTAATCAAGAGATTATTTATTGTTTTATGTAATTATTCACAGGTCCACTAGTTTGTCATTTTGCTAATAGAACGAACTTTTCTTTTAAGCCATATCAAATAGTTCGAGTTTGCATGCCAATCCAAAAGACTCCTAAATGAAAAAAGTACTAATGTACATTTGGGTGTATTGTCTACACTGTGAGAAACTTTTTTATGATACCATGTCAACCTATATATTTGATACGTTTCAAAAGAACATATAACAAAAGTTTGTTATGTTGCCAAGCTAACCAGTGAAAACAAAACATGTAGTTTTCACTATTCATAAGTTTCATCTTCGGCTTCTGGCTTCTGTCTTTTTCTGAACTTTTAGCTTTTTGTTGAGCTTTTTTGCCGGTTCTTTTTTCCCCCGTATTTGTTTGTATTATACGTAATGGGCTAACATATTTTTTTATTTTTAAATTTAATTATGCTAAATAAGCCTCTGTCAGCTACAGTGCTTTTTTCAGCCAGCTACAGTGTTTTCAGCCATAAGCCACGAGCTTTTCAGCCGAACCGATCACCACCCTAATTCTCAACACACACACACACACACACACACACACACACACACACACACACACACACACACACACACACATATATATATATATATATATATATATATATATATATATATATATATATATATATATATATATATATATATATATATATATATATATATTCCGGAAAAGCTAACAACCAAAGTAGGGGAAAAAAATCATTTGCTTATGATGCCATTAGATTACTATCCTTAGTAGAAATGATACTTCTAATGTCACGGTAACAAACTAACATTTTCTCCTTATTTGGTTGCATCTTTATCTAGAACATACCTGCTGGGCATATCGAAACTGATAATTGTACCACTCACCGTATAAAGTAGTAGTCTAACAAAAGAAATCATCTATTGGTTTTTTTTTTTATCAAAACCTATCATTTTATGACTTCCAAAGATTGATCCTTTCTGGTGCTGGTAGCAGTGGTAAAATGGTGTGATCTTGTGCACGCATGTCCTGAAACTGGCGTCTCCACGCAGTCCCTGGTGGGCAGTCGATGGATAACACATCCGCGTCCCACGCCACCGAATCCAGCCGTCCGTTCGAAATCCATCCCGTGGCCACTCTTCTCCTCGAGATCGAGATGTTCTTCTCGACCCACACGTCAGTGACCACATGCCTTGTTAGGTCACTCAGGAAGGGTAGTGCCGGAGTTGGTGCTAAAGTTACGAGGCGTAATCTTCGTCGACGTCCCGGATGACGATCAGATCACAGTCGTCAACTTCGTTAAATAAATAACTTCTTCGTTGTTTTTTTAAGTATTTCATCGATATTCAGTTTGTTTGTACAGATATTTTGTTAAAATAAAAAATCATCAGTCTAAGCTAAAATGAATTTAACTGCACCTTTGGCTTGTGAACGGTGCTGAAGTGGTGACACCATGTCAACCCTGGCCCACTTGTCAGTGACATGCTTATGCAAATCCCCCCGGAATTCCAAAGTAATCACAGGCTGTGCCATCGACCAATTTATGCAATAGGCCCCAGAATTTCGTGTTAATCACACAGAATGTCACTGGACAGGATTACGCGAACGCCCACCATGGTTGTGCCCTACTCTCGCAGGTGCACTTGGGTGCAGGCGTAGAGGTGGCAGAAGTGCGAAATAGTGTGAGGAATGGAGGGCATTGTTGGAAGACTGGAAACAATAAAGCCTTGGGAGTTAAGGCTCTGCTTCCCATCGCCATTGCTGCTCTCTCCTCTCCTCTCTGTTCTTGCTGTCAGATTTCCCAAGAACCCTTTTTTCCGTGCAATTTCTCCTCCGTTTCGTGGTTCCAGATGTTTGATCTGTAGAGTGCGGTACAGAGGTGGAAGAGAGCGTGTCTGTGTGATTGGAGGGACGGAAGGGAAGAAGAGTAGACAGGAAGGCTGATTTGATGCGTGGCTCCGTGGAGCCCGTCGCGGTTGCTCGGGACGTCGCGTCGTCGAGCCCGTCGAAACCCCCCTCGGCATTGGACATAATGAGGTACGCCTGGAATCCCCAATCCCTTCTCTTTGTTACCGCTGCTGTAATTTGTGCTGCGCTCTTGGTGTTCTCGTGCCGTCTTTGTTTCTGAGATCAAGGTGCGACTTTTGGTGTCTCGTTTCCGCTTTCAGGGTGTGCTGCTTGTGCCGTCTCGGCCCTTGCCGGCCGATTTGAGCAGGTTTATCCTTTCCTTTTCTTGCTCGCCGTTGTTCTCTGTTCTTGCGCCGTCGTCTTCTCCTGGTTCGTCAAAGGTATCGTTTGGTCTGTGTTCTGCTGTTTGCCTCCCGTCTCGCTGCTGGATTTTGCCAATCTGTGCCGGTTCGGTTTGATTATCTTGTGATTATCTCAAGTTCCTTGCTTTTTCCCCCCAATTCATGGCTATTTGACTGGTTTCTGAGTAACCTATCGATTTCGTTCTATGCTGGGTTTTTCGTTGGCTCCGTGCTTTTGGAGATGAAAACTCGTGGCTGAAGATTCATTCCTCACCTGCTTGTTTCATATCTTCGCTGCTGTTCTACGTCCCCCCCCCCCCCCCCCCCCCTCTGTGTGTGTGTTGTTGTGATTTCTCTTAAAACAGATATCTAAATGGTTTGTTCGGCCTTCAATTTTGCCGTTTGCAAACACGGTGGTTTTCTGCTGATTTTGGTTTCGAATTCTCGCAAAAAGAAAAGTTTTTGTTATTCGTTTCATCCTCCATTCCAAATGTTCGTCTTGGTTCTTGTCCGATCCAATCGCTCATGTGTGTTCTCTATTGTTTGATTTTTCTGCAGGTACCAGAGAATCAGCCCGGATTGCTTCCCGCTCTCCAATGGCGGCGGGAGCCGGAAGCTGCCGGCGCCGGCGCCCAGATCGAGCAAGGACGACGACGCCCCGGCCGTCGCCACCGACAGCTCGCGCCTCGCGTCCTACCTGGCCGCCACCTCGGTCGAGCCCAAGCCGCGCGCTCGCGCTCCGCAGCCGCCGCCACTGGCCCCGGCGTCTTCATCCGCTACCGCCGTCGCGACCCGGAGCCCGGCGCGCGACCACGGGCACCACCACCCCACCGACTTCCCCGACTCCACCTCCCCGAGTTCCACCGGAGGCGGCGCGAGCGGCAGCGCGGGCCCCGACGCCACCATGCTGCTCCAGTGGGGCCAGAACAAGCGCTCGCGCGGCCGCCGCGACGCCTCGGCGGCGTCCGCGTCGGCCTCAGCGAGCACGCCCTCGCCGCAGCGCCGGCAGGCCGCCGTCAAGATCCAGCGCCGCTCGTCAGCGCCGGTGGAGAAGCTGATGCCGCCGCCGAGCTACCCTCGCGGGTCCAACCTCCGCGTCAGCTCGTCCCTCCCGGCGCGCGGTGGCAGCGGCCCCGGAGAAGCGCACCACGGGCGCAACGCCCACCCCCACCACAGGTACGCATCGCCGGCTCACTGATCATCATCATCAGGTGGATGGCCTAGCTCTTTCGCCGCCACCATGGACACGCCGCCGTCGAGGCGTCCTATGTAATTTCCTTCGTGTTATTTCCCCTTCCACTTTTGCCCCACGTACCGAGCCGTATTCTCGGGGCCGTGCCATCGTGGCTCGGTCTCGGATCGGTTCAGTCTACATGTTTGTGGGTTCGGGTCTCTCATTGTGAGCTGTCACGCCCCATCCATTCTTGCATACCGAAGGTCCGTTTACATGATAAGACACCCTCGCTAATCTTTTCTTTCCACACATTTTTTTCCTTCTTTTTTTCAATTAATAAAGTAAGTTCTTTTCCCATCCTACTATACCAGTACTAGTAGTACTGATTTTGATCAGGTATTGAGATTACCAATCACTCAACTACTCCATCCTTTTAGTGTCGTCCTTAGTGTTTTTCTCTCTCTCCCTTATGTGATTTCCTAGATCTTCTTTTGGCAACGTAGTGTCATGGTGTATTGGCCTCTCTCTGGATCCGTGTGAGGTCATCGAGCAGTGACGGGGAGGAGGCTCTTTCCCCTGCTCTTTGACTAATCTGTAGGCAGGCGTCAACAATACCACCATCCATTCACAGGATTTTTTAGTTTAGTTAACCTGTTTTTTTAATTTTTAATTTTTAAATTTAGTTACATCAAACAAGTTATCAGCCACAGTATAAGTCACTAATATAGTAAGACTTGATGTAAGATGGGTATAAACATAGGATACGCCGATGGCAGATACATCCATCCACGACACCACCGTCAGCCCCCATCTTTTTATGTGCGCATCGGCGGTAGCTTTGCCGGTGCTGCATCCATCCATCATTTCCAAGGCGAGATAGATAGTTCAGTCGCTGTTGTTGCTGCTAACCCCACCCTCCCTTTCACCCCAACCACCGTGCCGTATCAATCAATCGTCGAACAAGAATTCTTAGTTGCTTGCTGTTGTGTTTTGATGTTACGATGATGCTCAGATCCATGGAGGAGCGTGCCGGTGGGCAGTCGGCGGCGGCGTCGAGGGCGGAGAAGCAGCGCCCGCCTGCGTCGGACAAGGCGGAGGCCGGGGTGATGCTGACTGGCACCCAAGAATCGAAGCATCAGCAAGGGGGTGGCGGCCAGGCCGAGCACCACTGCCCCTGGTCGTCGTCGAAGGCGGCGGCGGCCGGGCAGAAGCACGAGCTGCCGCGGATCTACACGACGCTGTCGCGCAAGGAGAAGGAGGAGGACTTCCTGGTCATGAAGGGCACCAAGCTGCCCCAACGTCCCAAGAAGAGGCCCAAGCTCGTCGAGAAGTCAGTCAATGTACATGCCACTAACCAACGCTAGTCTCTCAACCCATCGACTTATCATCTATATTGTTTTTGCCATGATAAAACTGACGTGAAATTGTGTGTTTTTTGTGTGCGTGTGCGCGCAGTTTATCTGCCCAGGGACGTGGCTCACGGATGTGACCAGAAGCAGGTATGAAGTGCGCGAGAAGAAGTGTACCAAGAAGGTATATATACATGTTGCATATCACACAATTTTGGCATATATAGCGTCTTTTGAATTCATATTTATAAAAATAGTCGTATACGCGTGGTATTAACAAAAATAGTGTTTTTACCATTCGGTCATCGGACGACAGCGCTCCAGAGATGACACGCAGTGTCTGCTCTCCGGTTGCCAGGCGGCAGGTGCTTGCCGCCGGGCCACCAGACGGTAGCTGGTTTAATCACCTGCCTAAATTCATAATTTTACGCAATATTTGTTTGAATTTTTAAATATAACAAATGAGATAAAAAATTACAAAATTTTATGCGCAGCCTCGAGACACAACGTGCTTCATTGTGTAATTTTTTGATAATTTTATCTGCTCTGAATATTGCTTAAAAATTCGTACGACTTCGATATTTGTAGGAGTTATTATATATAACAAATGAGTTTAAAAAATTATAAAATTTTATGTTAAGCCTTCCGACATATTCAACTTAATTGTGTAATTTTTTGGAAATTTTATGTGCTTCGAATTTGCAATGTTAATTCATTTTAATTTAATCGTAATTAGCGATATGTGATGCTCAAGCATCTTTTACATTGCGTGAACTCTGTTCTTCGCACATATGTTGACTCATTGCTGCTATATTTCCTTTTCCACTGCATCATTCGTGCAATTGACATTGTCCGTGTCATCCCTCTCGCGCACTCCTTCGTTCGCACTAATGTTGTTATATCCGTGTCGTCTACTCTCGCTCACTCCATTCTCTATATTTGTCAATGTTACCATGTCGTCCCACCTCGCCTGAAGTGTTGTGCATCGATAAGGAGTCTTTAATTTGCGGGATGAACGCACTAGGCTCCCTTTTCGCTCGGCCATAAATACGAACCTCTCGTAGTTGGACAGACTGACATTTTAGCGAGCAAGGGGGGCAACACCAAGGGGGACCCTTTCTCGCATATCGCTAATTATGATTAAATTATCATGAATTAATATGGAATACTATCACCAGTAGTACTCGTCGTCTAGTAGAAGTAATTTTGTTCTGTGTTCTTTTGGATTGTGACTTATAACATAAATTTTTGAATTATGATTGTTTGCGAGAGGTAGTACGTAGATAAAAATAGTCACGTACGATTTTGGCCGGTACAGATGAACTCAGTACATAAGGCATAAGTTATACGCTATAAGTGAAAAAGAGCTGAGCCCGTTAATAGAAAGGTAGGGTAGGCACACGGAATTAACACGTACTCCCATCTTTAGTTGACTAGTCCAATAACCTCCAGCCAAGTCGCGTTTCTCTCTTGATATGTTTAACTTTACAAACCGATCAGCTTGGCCCTGATCAACTTGGCTTCGGCTTCTGGTTTCTGGCTTATTTTTCACTATTCATAAGTTTCGTCTTTTTCTGAACTTTTGGCTTTTTGTTGAGCTTTTTTGTCGGTTCTTTTTTTTCTCGTATTTGTTTGTATTATACGTAATGAGCTAATATATTTTTTTATTTTTAAATTTTTTTTAAATTTAATTATGCTAAATAAGCCTCTATCAGCTACAGTGCTTTTTTCAACCAGGTACATTGTTTTCAGCCATAAACCACGAGCTTTTCAGCCGAACCGATCACCACCTTTAAGTCTCTAGTTGGTTGTGCTCTGACCTGACGAGAGATCTCTCTTGAATCTTTGCGGTTGCAGCAGAAGCGCAGGGGCCTGAAAGCGATGGAGATGGACAGCGACTCGGACTGATCGATCGCGAAAACCTCGAGTGCGACGCGGAAAGGGCAGCAGCCGAAGAAGAAGAAGAACTTGGCGCCGCGGTCCGGATAAAAACGGTGGAAAAATGAAGAGGAGAAGCAGCAGAAGAACCTTCCTTGGGTTGAAACAAAAAAAATTGTTGTTGGGGTTAATTATAGTGCAGCGTTATTCCTTCGATTCCATTTTGTATGTCTTGGTGGGGAGGGGTAGCCGGCTTCTTCTTTCTAATTGAGAAATACTAACGTATGGTATACCGTACCATAGCAAACCAAAGAATTTTTGGTATGTATAGCAATGTTGCAACTCGTATTTACAGAAATGACCGTATACGCCGTGTATTGGCAAAAATAGTGTTTTTGTCGTTTGTTGGTTAGGCGGCGACGCCGGAGAGACGACATGTGCTCCCTTCCGCCCGGCTACTAGATGACACCTGCCTTAACTTTTTTTTTCATAATATTTATTTGAAGTTGTAAATATGCCTTAATGTGCAGCCTCCTGGTACAATTTACTTCATCGTATAATTTTTGACAATTTTTTACGCTATGAATGTTGCTAAAAATTTCGTAATATTGAAATATTTGCAGGAGTTATTACATATAGCAAACAAGCTCCAAAAATTATGAGAGTTTATGAAGTCTTTTGACATAGTCTAATAATTGTGTAATTTTTTGAAAATTTTATGTGCTTTAAAATTATCACGTTAATTCATATTAATTTAATCATAAAATTAGCGTTGCTCAGGCATCTTTTGCAGTGCTTGACCTCTGTTGTTCGCATATATGTTGGCATGCTGTTGCTATGGTTTCTTTCTCGCTACGTCCTTCGCACAATTGTCATTCTGTCTGTGCCGTTCCCCTCGTGCGCTCACTCGTCCACACTGATGTTATGCTTGTGTCGTCCTCCTTACCCACACATATGTCAGTCTATCCATGTCATCTCACCTTGCCCGCTTCCTTATGCGCACATATGCCACTCTTATCATATTGTCCCCCGTCGCCTATGGTGTTGCGTAGCGATAAGTGATAACGCGTTCGTAATTTCTGGAGGTAACACACTGGGTTCTCTTTTTACTCAGCTTCAAATACGGAGCTCTTACAATCGCTCATTGCTCATGTAAACTGAGTTGTGAATTGTTTTGTCGACGTACACATGGTCTATCACAACAACTGTTTGCAATAACGTATCTTGACTACTTAATACAAGGAGTTCGTGATGGTGGTTTATCGCCCCTCCAAACTGCCTTTGCACCTTTCTAAAAAGTTTCTACATACACACGAATAAAAATATAATAGGATTTCTTAATACGTATCACAACACGTGTTTTCAACTAGTTTGCACAGGTATTTACTTAGTTACAAAAACTAAATTTACCGCGTGGCGCTGCCGAGTCAGTGCTACAACCGAATGCTTTGGGCCCCGAGACTCCCCCGGCTAGGGTTAAATATTGAGCCAAGTCCTCATCTTATCGAGATTTTTTAAAAGTGACATAATTTTATTTAATATTATTTCACGTATATTTTGGAAGTATTTTTATAAGCAAGTTAACAAGCTGAGCTAGAGTAAAATCCAAATTAACGAGTATAATTGAAACAATTTTGAACCGAGCCAACGAGTTTTTTTTTGCCATCCTTACCCCCAGCCCTTGCCCTGCCTACTGCCGAACTGATGAGGCTCCGCAACGTATACCGTGCAAAGGCAGTTTGGCAGCACCGTGGGCTCGCTAGCCTGCCGCGCTATCTGCTTCCTACCGAGCTATTTTGGTATGGTAGGTGATATGTGTTATCTATCACGGCTTTCAAGCTTGGGAGAGATCTTTTTTGTAGAAACGGGTGTTCGAAAATGAAAAAAAAACATGACTACAATGCCAAACACGTGAACATTTTGATCTTCTCTCCTGCAGTCTTCTAATAAGATGCAAGACATGAGACATGACCGTCGCGTACGCCGTCATGGATCACGTTCTAACAGAGGATCTCCCTGAGAATTCATATTAATTTAATCGTAAAATTAGCTTTGCTCAGGTATCTTTTGTAGTGTTTAACCTCTGTCGTTTGTATATATGTTGGCAACCAACTGGATTTGGACTCTGCACATGGCAAAATAAGTACAAAACTGCAAGATACGTGAATGAATCAGGCACGAATCAGGACTTCTTTTGTGAGTACAGGCGGCTAGATCTCATACGGCCTAAAATTGGGGAACGAAGAACAGCCGGGGTCAAAAAAGTCTCACCAGAAAACAGAGACCAATCGGCGAGCACGAACCGAGGAGCCACCAAACAGTCGGACGACGGCGCCGGCGCCAGCGTCCTAACTGAGGAGCCCAACCCAAACAGCGTCGGAGATCGCCGGCAGCGAGTGTCGCGCGTACTAGAGATCTCAAGCAGGTGGCGTGGTGGATCCGAAATCACCGGCCGGAGTTCGGAACAGCAAGAGAAAGCTGACCTCCAACCAAACCAACCACTACTCTCGACAGATGTGATGTGCTGGGCACTTGGGCTCGAGTATTTTTCTTCCAAGGGGATGGCCGGTTGCTCCACTTGCACCTTCGCGCATTCTTCTCATGGACCCACACGGCAGAGAGCTAGGAGGGAATTGCAGTGTGTAGGCTGCCCCCGAGCCGAGTCAGACTCAGGCATCAACGGGGTCCGAAATTGAAGTATCTAACTTTTAAATGGAGTATTTTTTTAAGATGAGATCTATAAGTTAAACGATGTACACGTTAAAAGCTTAATATCTGTACTAGACAAAATCGCAAGTGAATATCTCTCTCCGTAATCTGTACCGTAAACAACCAAAATTCAAAAATTTTAGCCAAAAGTCATAAACCGCAGCCGTTGCCTACCAGGTCCAACATCAGATGACATCCTCGACAACTTGCGTTATGTTAGACTGGCCCTAGGCCCGCCACCAACTTGTTTGTTTCATCTCTTTGCCTGTATGTTTCGGCTCTTGTCTTGAACACTGATCTTATTTTAGGGTACAGGTAACAGGTGTGCTTGCACGCAAACGACATGCCCAACAGCCCAGGCTGACTTCGCTGTTTTCGCCAATGATTTGCCGGTTCAATCGTATGCACGCATACACAGAAGAAGCCTACTTTGCAAGCAGGCCAATCATGCCTGATTGGAGCGTGCGCTTTGGTGATGATAACGGGGGCTTCCCCCATGCCTAAGCTGCCTTTGCTGCTATACGCGTACGTTGCCGACGACCGTCCGACGCTGGCGCTTCAGGCTTCAGCATTGACAAAGTGGCCCGCGGCTCGTTCGTCCGCTTCGGGGGCAGACGCAAGGCCTGCAGCGAAACAGAGTTTGGCGGCAAGGCGTTCCGGCCATCGCCGCTGCCGCCGCCGCGGCGGCCAAGAACAAAGCGCCATTCAGTTCTTCGCGTCAGGCCTCTTTGTGGTGGTGGATGGAGATGGGAGCCACGGAGATGTGTGATCTTTTCCGGTTGGAAGCATCACCCGGCCGGTGTTTGTAATTTGTATTGGAAGCATTCGCCGGGCAGTGCAGGGGCCGGCGGCTCCACCACAGGTCCTGACAAAGCGAGACGGCGAAAATGTTGGGCAGCTGGTCCTTGGTCAGCGACCACGTCGTCCCGTCCCGGCCGGCGCAGCGTCTATCAATGGCTCGCCCCCGGCTCCGTACTGGCAGATCCGTGCCCCCACAGCGCCAGGTTTTTTATGCCCCGCTGATGGAACGCCGGTCGAACGATTTAACTCAGCGCCAGGACCATCTCACAAGACAAGCAGCAGCCTCTGACTGTACGCCTGCACCGTTGATCGCAGATTGCTGGATCCATTTACTGCCAACGTTCGGGCACAAACGGATGCTAGATGCTAGCTCTGGGAAACGGGAGAAAAGAAAATGCATGTTGTCGCGGCTCTTTTTCGCTTCATTCAAAAGAAAAGGTATAAACGAGGAGATTTCGAATTACGTCTGCTATTTTTGGAGGCTATTTTTCGAGTGACGAAATGATGCACCACTAATCACCAAAGCGACCCTCCTCATCAGCTGTCGACACAAAAGCGAAAGATGATTTCGAACTGTACAGCTGCGTAGCAAGCGGCAATGGACGCTGCATCGTGGTCTGAATGGAGAGGCACTGCTGCCAAATCAATCCTGCGGCAAAGGTCGGCCCATCTGATGTAGGCGCGCCTTCTGTATGGTCACTACGAACGGCCCGGCAATTTGATGGGCGCAGCCGTCGCAGCGCCACGACCGGGATGGGGCGAGGGGATTGGCCTGTGACGGCAGCCGGCGTTGTGGCCGCACCTTATCCACGCGCCCCGTGCAGGCCGGCCTGTGGAAAGTGGAAACTACTAACCCTGTGGCCTGTAGCTGAGGGTGTCGGCAATGCCGCCAAGCTGTAGGCTCTGTTCTTACTGCTCTATGGGTGCTCAAAATGGTTTTTTTTAAGTGGTTTATGGCTGAAAAGCACTGTAACTGGTTGAAATTGTACTGTAGCTGATGATTACTTATTTGACGTAATTAAAATTAAAAAAATTTAAAAATAGAAAAAAAACAGGCTAGCTCATCACAGACAGTACAAACGAATACGGGAAAAAAAGAATCGACAAAAAGCTCAAAAAATCTAAAAAACTAGAAAAAGACAAAATTGTTGAATAGTAAAAAATAAGTTAGAAGCCTAAGCCGTTTTGGCAACTAAGAAGGTTTGCGATTTATGGGATGTTCCATCCACTGATGTTCTTCGTCCAACTATTGAAGCCATAGTTTCTCATATTGGTGTTGCTCCATCTGGGATTCGAGCATGTGAAATATGTATGCACCTATTGTTCGTAGAGATGGCAACGGGCACAAACCCGCTGGGTTTTGCTATTTTAAATCCGTGCCCATGAAAGTTGGACGTGCCCGCTAAAAAACCCATACCCGCGACGGGTACAAATTTTTGCCTAAACCCATGCCCACTTGGGTAACGGGTACCCACGGGTCGCCCGTGCCCAACAACAGCCATTAAAATAAGGAATGAATTTGGAATGTTACTTTCTATGACAACAGACAACGGGTACTTAATTCTACCTCCTAGTTGTCTTGCAAATGTTACTTTTTATGAATTTGGATGAATACACCCAGTATGTAAACTGCAAAAACAAGTCTGGAAAGCTAGCTAGTGCTAGTGCTAGACTGCTAGTACTTTCTTGTTCTTCGGAATGTCTCAGATGGAAGTTCAATGTAACACAAATACATGGGTCATAGACATGAATAACTTGTAAACAGGAGTTCCCCTGTAGCACAAATACCATAGCACAAGAACAAAATACTACATGTAGTGATATGATCAACAGTTGCATTCAAATGCTACCACATGAAAACAACTCTATTGCAGCTTATACAAGTTACAAAGATAGCAGACATGACTATGTAGGGTCATCTCAACAGTATTACAAGTTACAGCCAGATTTACTACAACTAGTTAAAACAATGTTTATGTTAATCTTGGTAAGATTTTTCAATTTATAAGAGCTACAGCAATATAACTTTACAATAAGCTATTCCAAATTTCCAACTTAGTTAGCATAAAGTGCAGTATTCAACTTCTTTCTGCAGAACTGGCACATGACTTGGTAGCAAACGAAAAACAAAATAAGAAGACATACAATTTTACTGCAGAACCCTAAGGGAGCAATTTTACTGCATGAACTTTGGCAATCACTCATACATTCCTCTAATTTCAGTACATACAAACCACATTCTTATGGTCTTACCCCAAAGAACGCACGATGTTGCCCCCTGCAGGTGAAGTCGGAGAGACGGGAGGCTGTCCGTTCTTGGTCGTTGTAGCAGCCGCAGGCTTGACTAGGCGTCCGTTCTTCTCAGCAATTACGCGAGGCTTCGGCTTGGTCACTCCCACGCGAGCACGCTGCTTCGGATTGGAGGGGCCGACACCAACAATTAAACCTTGGGACGGAGGGGTGGCCGGTGGCGGCGAGTCTCCGGCTTGGACAGGAGTCACAGGGCGAACTTGTGGTGGAAGAACTGGGGCAGCAGCTTGCGGATCTACTTGGTGGCCATCCTTACCTTTCTCCTTCGGGTCCGGCGACGGTCGGTCAGCTTCGGATGCACCCCTTCGAAAAGGGACCGTTGGCTGTGGGGTCAGTAATGTGAGCTGTAACAATGGTTAATGGAGAGGAGGAATGAGGAAGAAGTTCACCGGCCATCTTCGTTGGAGCCAGAGGGCAGCGCCATGGCCAAGGGCCTACTTCTACGATGCGCGTTGGCTGCGGCGTGGGGGCGGCGGGCTGAACTGGAAGGCGACGGCGAGGGCGTGCGGGAGGACGAGCGTGCGGCGAGAGTCGCGACCTGGCGGGAGCAGGAGCGGGACTGGAGGGCGAGCGTGGAGACTGGAGAGCGAGCGGAGAGCGGAGAGCCGGAGACCGAGCGCGGTGCGCGGAGTGCCAGATGTGCCGCTGCTGCGGCGGCTGTTGAATCGGGGAGACGGGGATTCGGGGTGAGTGGGTGACGGAGTGGCCGAGACCGAGTGGGTGAGGGTCTCTGAGAGCTAGGTTTACCGTATGGCGGTATGGGCCGATGGGCGGTATGGGCCTTATGGTCGTATGCGGCGTGGAGGGCTTCGGTTAAATGGCTAATGGGCTGGGCTGGTGAACTCCTATGGATTGGGTTTATATTACCCATGGGTTTACGGGTTTGGGTACTATAGGAACGTACTCGAACCCAGCAGACCCGATGGGTTGGGCTTTTTGCCCATTAAGAGACCCATGGGTTAGGAAACTGACTCAGATCCATGCCCTAATAGAGTAAAAACCCATCGGGTATCGGGTATCGGGTACCCATTGTCATCTCTAATTGTTCGTGATAGATTTTCGAACGCTGCACTACGTTTGGCTGCAAGTATGCTTTTAAGTTTATACATACTGAAAGCATCAAATTGTATGTCGTTTTCATACTTCCGATTGCATTAGCTAGCATAATTCAGCTTACTTAGCAAATGCCATAAAATATAAGTCATCAGTCTAAAAGAATATTATAGTTTCTCTATTAACTGTTACTATTTATTACCCGTAGCCAAAAAAATACCGGACGAAGCCAAAAATAGCAGGCCTATGTTTTGTGGGCGGCGGTGGCGGCTGTCCGTGCAGACGGGCAGGTGGAGAGCCTATGGACGCGCATGGGTGGGCTGGGCTGTAGGCGGCGCACCAATTCCCGTCGGAGCAAATGAAGATACTGATATGTTCCTGCCGCTTTCAGCGAATGGCAATACGCCTGTCAGGCTCGGGACGTAAATTTTTGGCAGGACTAACTAAAAATAGAGTACCAACTCACAAATTAGTGACGTGCATCATGGCTGATGTAGAGATAAAACCGTGATTCGTGGATCATGGCTTTCGGTTTTGTTTGTTTCTCTTTGTCCTTCAATTACAAGGACTGTTATGTGAAATTTGATACCACAACATCTTATAGTGCAGAGTACAATATGCACTTCAGTCGCATTCCAGTATTCTACCAATCCAAGACAGTAACCAAACAGAAACATTTGCAAATTTCCTTTTGCCATCAGGAAACAGAGGCATGCTTTCCCGGTAGCACCATGATTTGCCGTCCTCATGCTAACGCGTCACCACATACTTCTGCCAGCACAAGCGTCGCTATCACCGATTAACATCCCCATTGCAACATAAAACCCAGATCATCACCTTATTCATCATCGTCACCACCACATCGGTGCGGCCGGTAGCTATCAGACGTTAGGGTCACATCGATGGAGCCTTTTCGTCTTTTTTTTAATGTTGTTTCAGCTTTTTCCATTGTTTTCTTCTGAAGCTGACAGCCTCAAACCTGATGGACCTTATGAGCTGATCCTGATTATTATTATGATAAATAATTGTAATATTTGTGGAGTGGTCAGTTGGCTTTACAAAGATAGCTCTATGTTAGGATTAGTTGTGCAGATTTTGACAATTTGGGATTTGAGTCATGGATTTAATTAGATTGACCTGAGTCGTTAGGTTAAGGTTGCATGATGCATGGATTGGCTAATATAGGTCAAGTTAAAAAGAACTTGTGTCTGGAAACAAATTGTTTGTCTTTGGATGTGCAGGTCGCTTGAAGTCAATTGTAGTCAACGACGGTGATCGGGGCTAGGCTTATGGAGGAGTTGAGGCCCAGAACAATCAAGGACGCTGGGTGAGATGGTGAGCTCAAGCATAACATGAGAAAGACGGGAATGTTGAAGGCGAGTTCGAACAGCGGGATGACGCCAGATGGCTTGCACGAACCAAGTGAACCGTGGTTCGGTGGAACCGGGAAGAGAGAGACTTGGCGACACGTGGCAAGCTAATGGTATACCTACACGTGCAAACATGGCGTTTGCTTGCAAAGAAAGGTGATGACCGGATCAACAAGTGGTATTTTGGTATTTTGACCAAAAATACCGGAAACCATCTTGGATTAAAACCGCGGCACATGGGCGATGAATTGGAGAGTGTTTTAGGTCAAGATGGAGCTAATGGATCAAGGCTAAGGATTTAGCGGATGCATACTTATGCACTTTGAAAAGCGTGTATAAGTGGACTTGAGAGAGTAAAACCCATGTGTGTGGGGTTAACATGTTTCCCCCATTGTAATAGTGAATAAGATCCAATTTGGAGAGTAGGTGGCTGGTTGTTCACCTATAAAAGCGGCGGGGATGGAGACACGTAGGGTTCTAACACCCCTAAAAGGTCAAGCTGCAACAATGAGAGTGTCACTTTATGCAGATGAAGCGATCTTGTTTCTAAACCCAGATAGGATGTAGATAGAAGCAACAATCACCATCCTAAAAGAATTTATAAGTGCCTCTTAGCTGAAAGTAAATCTAGATAAGAGCTCAGCTATCGCAATAAAATGCCAAGACATTGATGTCCAAGCTATCTTGCAACCTTTTACCGGTTCCCAGGTCACGCTCCCGATCAAATACCTTGGTTTGCCGCTATCCTTGGAAAAATTGCACTAAAATGATCTACAACTAATTCATGATAAGGCAGCTAGAAAACTAGCAGGTTGGCAGCTGAAACACCTACATCTAGGTGGATGGCTCGTAGTTCAATCCCAACATATCTACTCACTTCACTCAAACCACCAAAAAATTCCTTAAGGATTTTGACAGGGTCAGACAAAACTTCCTTTGGGCAGCAACTGCAGACACACATGGAGGGAAATGCAAATTTAGCTGGAACAGCATTTGCCGCCTGTTAGAGCTAGGGGGATTGGAAGTCTTGAATCTAGAGAAATTTACAGCCACATTGAGACTCAGATGGCTTTGGTATGAATGGTGATGAGGATATAATAATATTCATGTTATTACAACATTATATTATCCTAGTATACCCCTTATCGATAAGAGAGAGGTTTTACATGGTAGTCCTAAGTCCTTCTACGACCATTCCTAGTTGTAAGTCTTTCTATGACTATTCTCTAGTCGTAAGTTCTTTTATAACCACGTAGTCATAAGTCGTCCTACAACCACCTTGTGGTCGTGGACCTTCCTGCGACTAGACTATCTCCAACTGGTTTGTCTACGATGATCTACTACATTGTAGGTCTATATAATAAGACGGTTAGAACTTGCATTTATTCCTAATAACCACATATTATCTCTCTTTGACAACAACTGTCGCACGACAAATGGGCTACCACGTCTCTCTAACAATAACTTCTAAAGCGTTGAGGCGTCTTTTGACACGGGACAACGGCCGCCGCTTCATCAACTATATAAAGGTTGACGTCAAAGACAAAAAGGGAGGAGAGGACAGGAGAGATCCAATCCAAGTTAGACATAGCGCAAGGCAATTCGCATTACTTTCTCAGTTATAATCAATTCTCTAAGCAATAACCATATAGGAAGTAGGGTTATTATTCTCTCAAGAGAAGGCCCGAATCTGGATTTGGTCGCAGAAGGACTTACAACCAAGGGGGTAGTCGCAGTAAAACTTACGACTACGTGGTCGTAGAAGGACTTACGATCAAGGGATAGTCACAGTAAGTTTTGTTACTATGTGGTCGTAGAAGAGCTTACGACCATCCTGCCATATTTACCTCTTATCGATAAGCGGTATATTCAAGAAATATAATGATGTAATAATTTGGAATTATTCTATCCTCGTCAATAGGTCAATTGTAAATGCAATCTAAGATATGAATTGGATACGAGACATCCATCGCATTCTCACCACTGACTTGTTAGCTGAATATGTGAGCCTATGGGGCAAGGTGCAACAGTTTCACATTAATCCAGAGATTGAAGATGATATCCAATGGAAACTAACTACAAATAGCACATACTCAACGTCCTCGACCTATTGAGCATAGTTTCTAGGATCAGTTTGAACCTCATACCAAGCCATCATTTGGAAAGCTTGGACGCCCTCGCGCTGCAAGTTCTTCGCTTGGTTGGTATTGCATGACAAAATCTGGACAACCCAAAGACTACAGTTTCAAGGATGGCCAAACAACTATTTTTTGTCAAATGTGCAATAGAAGCCTCGAAACTATAACACACTTCTTCATCGACTGCCCCACAATCTGGTTGACATAGACTGAAATAGCAAAATGGTTACATCTGCCGATGCTCGACCCAACAAATTGGGACCCACTGATGACAATTGAACACTGGTGTCTCAAGTGGGTGGACTCCCTAATCGGCCAAGTTCGACACAATGCGAGATTTTAACACTAATCAAGGACAATGCTAAGTTCTGGAAGATGGTTGGGGCAAACTATTTAAAGGAGTTAATTGAAAGGGCAAAAAAAAAAAAAAAACCGTATAGCAGACAATGCCAAACTTACATTGTCACCCCCTTAATTGAGTAACCTTTTTTTATTCCGCCACAAGCGTCGCTTGTGCTTCCTGTAAATTGATAAGATCTATTTTTCCCTAATATATAATCCAGTATCTCCTGGCTTTCAGAGAGAGAGAGAGAGAGAGGGCAGAGGTCAGAGAACATATATATCCACATCCATTAATTCCACGTATACAAGTTACCTGCAAGTTTATTTATATGTACCTAAGGTTGAGATATGAATAATATGATTGAAATGTCTCATGTAACAATAGAGCAGAGACAGGCTTTCCATGTTAAATTCTTACGTACGTGCCTGCATCTTATGCAAGTAATTCTCAATGCGTATTTGCTCCCCCCCCCCGCCCCCCGCGGCGCCGCGCGAATGAATCAGCGTTTTGCTTCTGATGTAAATCGAGCCGAATATGTGCAACCAAGAAGTGCTAGGCACACGAAAAGAACTCATGCCCATTTGGAATACATGAATTTCGTAAGAGTGTTAGGAAAATAGCGCAATTCCTTTGGATTTGCCATGCAAATCATTTGTTCCAGTCTTCCAGATGTAGGTCCTCGATAGGAAACAAGGACATGGATAGAAAAATGTAAGGAGGGTGCCGATTAGTGATTTCCTTATATTTGAGGGATTTAAGTTTTTTAAAAATGTATAGTGAACACTCGTGTGCACAAGGGTTTGCCTAGAGCATAGGGAAGCGCTTTTCTCGGTACCTCTCAGGTGAGGCCCATCGTTGATTCAGTAGATCTCACGCACGTCGGATAATGGTGGATAGGCCATTGCATTTTCTTCCGAGCATAGGGGGCCAAGGCAAGTCACATTGGGCTGTTCTTTTTCTCTGAAACTGGTGATTTTGGTTTTTACTATAGTACCTAACTTTCAAACGGAGTATTTTCTCAAGACGGGGTCTACAAGTTAAATGATCTACACGTTAAAAACTCAACATTTGTACCAATCAAAATCGCAAGTGAGTATCTGTCTCTCCGTAATCTGTACCATAAATAGCCAAAATTCAAAAATTTTAACCAAAAGCCATAAGCGGTAGCCAAGCAGGCCCATTACTTCCCACTAGCTTCGTCACTGATTGGAAACTTTTACTTGAAGCGTTCCTATATGCGCAGGGAAGATATCCCGCCCTTCACATGCGAGATGGCTTTGAAGTGGATCCTTGCTCATTCAATTGTTGTGAAGGTCTTTTCCATGACCTCTTTGACGATATCAGTCTATTAAGATCAATATATCGGGTATGAAGAGTACTCCTGCGGATTTTAGGGTTAGGTTTTAGGATATCGGCATATTAGGATCAATATATATCTTGTATGAAGAGGACCCCGCAGATTTTAGGGTTAGGTTTTAGGGCGTTAGAACTTGAGCCCCACTACACTTGTAATCCATTTGTAATCATTTTACACATAGAGAGCTTTTTTTTTGTTGAGAACTCCATTGAGGCATCCTCTTTAACCATGTCACAGGCTCACCGAGAGAACTAGGATATCCCTCGAAAGCTAACCCTGTAGGAAAATCACCATGACCTTATATATTTGTTGTTTTGTTCCCCTTAGCAACTTCATGACGATGATTCACAAAAATGATCGTTGTTTGGTCCTCTAACAAGGAGCACCAACATCCAGTCATCTATGTGCAGGTGTACTATTGATGTCTAAAAGTAAGTATAGGGGATGGTCCATACCCATAATAGAGAACACATGAGGAAAGTACTGCCGGAATGTTGTAAAGAAAGTACTAGGATAAGCAGTGATCCCACGACAACACGGGATGATCAAACAGTTCCAAAGCAGGGCTACTTAGCTAGGAAAACTATTGTCAATTGATGCAATGCAGGTGCGGAAAGAAGAAAAGCCAGATCGATCACGAGCATGCACAGATAGACAAATCTATCCTCAATCACTGCTGTTGATGGTAATAAGCCAGGATAAAGCACAGCAGGTTTAATTACAATGTTACATGGTTGTTTTCCGCCCATCCGTGCTCTACTAAACCCCGAACCTCACAAGCTATAGCAGCCACCAAACAAAGCTCATAATCACCACAAGCTCTACACACCATTCTAGCTTGTCCATTGTAACTTTGCCTAATTGATGTAACATGACTCAACTACACCTAATGCATTCTGAAACTTTGTTTCTGGGGCACTTCCTTTTTGTTGTTGTTGTTGCTTGCTGCATTTGCTGCTGCTGCTGCTCTCACATGGTTCATACCCCCTGTGGCGCTACCTCGTTTATTTCAAACGGTTTCGACTTCGCCTCCAGGTGCGCCGCCACCTGTGAGCCTCTCGTGCACGCTCTTGGCGTCAGAAGCGGACAGGGTGACGTCGCCCTCCTCCGCCTCCTCCTCCTTCTTGGTGTACTCGCCGTAGAGGTAGGAGGAGAAGCCCCAGGCGCAGAGCGCGGTGGCGATGGCCTTCTCGGCGCCGAACGGGTCGCCGAACACGAGGACGCCGCCCAGCACGTTCGCGGTGAGCACGGCGGCCATGCACACGCCGCTGTGGAGCGACGACGTGAGGTAGATCACGCCGGCCGTGCCCATGAAGCAGGCCTGCCACGTCAGCACCAGCGTCGCCACGACGGTCCAGTACACGGCCGTCGAGCCCTTCCAGCGCGCCACGTCGTCCTCCAGGCCCCCCGACGCCGCCAGCCCGACCGCCGCCACCAGAGAGGCCATGGCCTGCATCAGCGCCTGCACCTCCACGGCCAGGATGAAACCGCCGGACACCGCCTCGCGGTACAGCATCTCCATGACGGGAAGGTACACGGAGAAGAGCCCGGCAGCACCCAGCGTGACGACGAAGCCGATGAGGTAGGTCTTCTGGCCGCCCCCCTCCGGGCTCTCGCTGGAGTCCCCTGAGCGGAGGGCGAGGAGCACCGAGCTTAGCGTCAGGAGGACGACGACATTGAGGTTCACGAAGGTGAGCGGGTGGCGGACGATGACGACGGCGAGGACGAGCGTGAAAGCGAGCTGAGTGGACAGCAGCAGCGACGACGTCGACACCGGCAGGAACGACGAGCTGTACGAGAACAGCAGGTTGTTGGCGCCCATGAGCGCGCCGATGATCAGGCAGACGGCGAGGAACCGCCGCGAGAACCACATGAACGGACGCGGCATGGCGGCTGGGCGGCCTGCGGCGAGGGCGGCCACGACCAGCAGCGGGAAGCCCGCAGACTGCACCAGCGTGACCACCCACCGGTTGCTGCCGCCGTGCGTGAAGTAGAACCTCGACAGAAGGCTCGACGCCACGGAGCCGACCAGCAGCGCCGCGTAGTTCGCCATCAGGAGCAGCATCCTACGGCGCCGCGGCGAGGCCATGGCACCGTTGCCGGCGGCGGAGGCGGCGGCGGAGGCGGTGATTACCATTGCTGTGTCGTCGTCGAGGAGGAAGGTGTGGCGATGGGTGTCGTATTTATGCGGCTACATATTAAGTGGGGGATTTGTGATGATGATGATGAGATCGGGAAAAGATAAACACTAATGGCGTAGAGTACTGATAAATATAGGGAGTGTATCCGGATGTTTTTTTTAACTATCATCCAAATTTATGATCTTTGGATTAGAAATCAAAGGGGTCCTTGTTTTTAAAGAGGGGATATTTTTTCAAGAGGAATGGGACAAATTCATGGTCATTGGATCTCTAATCCAACAGTTTTAGATCTAGATGATAGTTAGGAAGAAAACATCCGGATAATATTTAACAAAACCCATAAATATATAGAAGGTTTTGTTCTCCACAGCTGTTTCTGTGTGTTTTTCTTTGCATTTTTAGTTGGTAGCGTATGAAACTGGTGTGAGCAGTGTTTTTATGCTTTATTCTCTTACAAGAGTAATATTAATCTCAAAGTAAATAAAATCGTAAATAACATATATCCACCATTTATCATACTTTAAAAATTATGTAAATTACTACCGAGAAAAATATAAAAGCATCTCCCAAACGGTGTGTGTCTGTTACCGCTCTACTGCATAATTTTGTACCCTAAATTTCTATAGTTTCGTGTAGCAAAATTAACATAAAAGAAGAATTGAATCAGAAAATACTAAAATTAATAAAAAAAACACTTAAGTGCCCTTAGACACCACCAAAATTAATTGCTAGAAATAGACCATGTATGTGTCATCTGCAGATGGTTTCAGAATACATCGATGTATTCATTCATTGCTCAAGCTAGGAACCAAATCGATCAGTAGTTTGTAGTGTATCGCTTAATTTGATGAACTACTTGATCGATGGGTAGATCGATCGATGAGCCGATTGTGACTCTGTGGAAGCTAGGTGCATACATTAATTTCGCCGCAATTTATACATGTAGCAGATTCGTTTTGGGGAGAAATCATGTGAAAGTGTATGAATTTATGGTCGATCGATCGGATCCACTCCACGGCATGAATGGTTATCTTTCAACTTGGAATCGTACGTGGAGATTGTGTTGGGGTTGTAATTAAGGGGAAATAGTTGAATGTAATGGTATTGAAATCCATCTTTCTCGATTTGTTTTCTGTCCAGGGATTGTCTTCTATCTATTTCCGAGTGGGATTACCAACAGAAATTACTGGCGGCTCGCCTAACCTTCACATGGTGTGTTGTGTGCACTATATGTAAATTTAAGCATGTGGTTAAACCCTAGATCTGAATACTACACTGTCCTCTCAAAGAGGTGCTTACCTAAAGACAGAAAATTAAAAACCTAGCTCAATCATTTACCTACATTGCTACTAGTACATATACTACAAGTGGAGAAATTCCGTTTTTTTTGTTGCAAAGAGCCTTTGTTTTGAATTTACAGTAAGTGATAAAAATGTGAGTATAATGACACTAGGCGACTATTACGACATACGTCGCGTGCTTACGCAATTGTAATCATAACGCTCGACATTAGCTAGCTAGTATATATTACTACAAGAACGAATAATCCTTCTACGATCCGTTGCAGATACTAACTGGCAGATGAATCTTGTGGTCGCGGCAACATCTATATATCCAATTCGTCGTAGAGCATTTCTAATTATTTCATAAGAAACCACATACGCCATGCAGGTGCTCGCTCAGCTAGCGTCCCTATATATGCACGGATGTGTGGGTACATGATCTAGCTAATATCGAGAGTTTATAGATTTTTCTGATGAAATCGTGTGTATATTTTTCTCGTGCAAAAATCATTATATTGAGCAATGTAATGAACTAATTAATTAAGTTTTTTCCTTTCAAAAGCTAGCATTTTGACCGATCAGTGCTTGCAAAATGGACAATTTAATGGATCGATCCACTGTCCTCGACATGCTCACATTTTTCTTCCTCTCTCTCTCTCTCTCTCCCTCAGGCCTCAGCGCACACAATTTGCACGCACCACAGGAGGATAATAGACGTTACAAGTCATCTCGAAACAGGGAAAAAGCATACGTTACAAGAGTAGGACATGAAAGGCTCCAAACCTCAGTAGCAAGAATCCAGCCAGGAAAGCCTCGAGCCGTCCGTTGCATATATGCATGCATAGGCACGCGCTAGAAGCACAGCACCATGAACACAAACTTACAAAACTCGATCAGTTCGAAAGAGCGAAAGGTAGTAAGTAAGGTCCAAAACTCCAAAGACCAAAGTACCACATCGATCTGGATTCGTATATGCCGATGCGTCATTAATAATGAATGCATGCACTTTATGTACAATTTTGACGTTATATCATCGCATATATGGTAGTTAGAAATAGTAATAAGGATTAATCATGAGCGACTTCAGTTAAAGGAGAGCCTCACCCTCCATCCAGGGTCTCAGGGTGAGACCCTCCCCCACTGAATTTTCTTTCGATTCTACCGCGCGCACTTCAACCAGCGAGCCGGTGCTGGCCGGACAATGCATTAGCTCCTTTTCTTCTCGGCTTTCCTTTTTTTTTTTTTGCCCCTTTTCGGCTTGGATTTGGTTAACTAGCAGCGTAAGTTAAGTTGTGTAAGGAGCAGACGTACTTGTAGTTGTAGGATCGAGTATAGCAATCAGAGAGGGTGAATGATTATCACCACTTTTTAGAACCTGAAACTAAAACTCAAATCAGAAGAAAAACAATCTAAACACAAGATATAGATTTCGAGTGCAAGATGCTCGATTGCTCGATCAATCGCTCATTGTTCGATCGCTCGATTTGCATGTAACACGTACACGGAATCCCAAACCATGTTCGCTAAGACACGAACACACAACTCTATCTCTTCCAAAAATCAAGAGACCCAAAATCTTTTCGAACATGGGTTTTAATCAATCTCTAAATCTTCTCAGTTGTGGACTCCATCCACAACTTCTAACTCATCATATGATGAAGTATCTAGGATAGCACCTCCTGTATTTTCATCATGAAACTCCTAACTCACCACGTAATGAAGCCTCCAGGACCGCACCTCCTGTATCATCACGCATCATTAAACTCACGTGTCGAAGTCTCCTGGACTACACTCCCCGTAGTTTCTTCACGAATCACTACCTTTGATCTCCACGTACTCCATCGTGAGCCCGGCCACCTCACGTGTAGAGATGGCAACGGGCATAAACCCGCTGGGTTTTGCTATCCCAAACCCGTGCCCATGAAAGTTGGACGTGCCCGCTAAAAAACTCATACCCATGACGGGTGCAGATTTTTGCCCAGACCCATGCCCACTGGGTTAACGGGTACCCACGGGTCGCCCGTGGGTTCAGTAATGCGAGCTGCAACAATGGTTAATGCAGAGGAGGAAGAAGTTCACCGGCCATCTTCGTTGGAGCTGGAGGGCAGCGCCATGGCCAAGGGTCTTCTGCTGCGATGCGCGTTGCTGCGGCGTGGGGGCGGCGGGCTGAACTGGAAGGCGAGGCGAGGGCGTGCGGGAGGACGAGCGTGCGGCGAGAGTGGCGGGAGCAGGAGCGGGAGCCGTGGGACGGGAGGGTGAGCGCGGAGACTGCCGGAGACCGAGCGCGGAGCGCCAGATGCGTCGCTGCGGCAGCTGTTGAATTGGGGTGGGGACTGGGGAGGAGTGAGTACTGACCGTGACCGAGTGCTAGCTAGGGTTAGCCGTGTGGGTAATGGGGTATTGCCGCATTGGATTTGGGGGCTTGGGGCTAAATGGCTAATGGGCTATGGGCTGGGCTGGTTTGCCTGGGAGGCTAGGAGCCTGGGTTTATAACTCCTATAGATCGGGTTTATATTACCCATGGGTTTACGGGTTTGGGTACTACAGGAACGAACCCGAACCCGGCAGACCCGATGGGTTGGGCTTTTTGCCCATTAAGAGACCCATGGGTTAGAAAATTGACTCAGACCCATGCCCTAATAGAGTAAAAACCCACCGGGTATCGGGTTTCGGGTACCCATTGCCATCTCTACTCACGTGACATATCCTTGACCGCTTGGACCTCATACTTCCCTATCCTAGTTCCGGTCCTCCTCGTCACTGACCATGACCATCTCCACGCCCACCTGCACATGCAGAGATCAAAGAATATTTTCCTCAGCGGAAATTCTTCCCAACTTGACCGACATTAGTCAACACACTCGTATCACACTCTTAACCATCCATTGTCATCACCCAGATCATCCACGACTATAATATCCATCGCTTTCCAAAACTCCATCTTAAACCACTCATTATGACCGATACCGCTAGCTCAACGAGTACTCGAAAACCACAAGTACTCAGAAATTACAAGCATCGTAGCACTCCCAGTCTACGACTACGACCATCAACCAATCACTGTTCCATCGACCATTGGGTATCGAGTACCGACCAGGTACTTAAGCAAAGGCCACCGAGTACCTACCTTGCACTATAGCAAAGACTACCGACCGGTTACTATCACTCCCGATCAGTCCACTGAGGGTGCCTTTGGTTGAGCTTTTGGGAGCTGCTTTTGCTTCTAAAAAGCCAAAAGCCAACCAAAGGGGTGGAAACCAGAAGCTGCTTTTTCAGAAGCAGCTACTTTTGGGTAGTACAGTTTTGAAAGCACCTTGGACCCTGCTTTTGGCTTTCTGCTTTTTGAAATAGTGAAAATAGAGAGCTGTTTCACAGTTGTTTCAAAGAAAATAGAGATAGGAGGTAAGTTTTATACTTGTTTGAACCAAATAGCTTACAACTTTTCCACAGCCTACAACCTGCAGCAGTTTTTCCACATCCCACAGCTCACAGCAGCTTTTTTAGAAGCCATAGCTCAACCAAACACACCCTGAAGCTCATGACCCATCAGATGAGTACTTGAGGTACTCGAAGATCATAAGAATTGAAGTGCTTGAAGCCTACTACAAGTACCGACCATGAAGCCTACAGCAACCGATCGCAAAGCTTACAACTATCGATCAACAAAGTCTACGACTATGACAAAGCAGTGTAGCTATGATATAGAAAAGTACTGTAGCTACGACCATCGAAAAGTATTGTAGCTACGATTATCGAAAGGTACTATAGGTACGTCATCGAAAAGCGTCGTAACTATGACCACCGATCAGTTATTGTAGCAGACAAACATACGACCACTGATCGGTTCACTGTACCTAAAACCGGTTCACTTGTGCTTACGACTGGTTCACTATAACTCACTATCTGCCGTGGTCGAAATGGCGTTCTCGACTCCTTGATCCTCTACCGTGGTTGATTGCCATCCTAAAAACTTCAGCAACACGAGCACATCAATCAGAATTTTTACAAACGTAAATTTCAATGAATCTCAAATACCAATTATTTATTATCAATAAATGCATGACCACCATATAGTCTAACAGTAGCTAGGTGCATATTATTGCATGTAGATGCGTCGTTCTAGTTGCGGTTTAATTCCTTCGAGTGTTAGAAAAAGGTAACATAATGGAGATCGCGCGAGCACGATCGATCGATCGATGGTGAATGCACGCTAATATCATGTGCATTTGGTTCATCAGAGACTTTAGCTGCATTTGCTGGTGAAGGAGACATGCATGCCTAGGAGAAAGGCCGGCAGGGCGTACTAGTTCGTCGTCGATCCTTACGGTGAACCGGAATGCGTGGAGATGGGAAGGGAGCCAGCATGCACTTTACTACGTTGACATCACTAGTTTTGTACATTGTGTGTGTGTGTGTGTATTTTTGTGTGAAGACTGAAGGGCTACCTAGCTACGGTACGTGGCCGATCGATCGACGCTTGTCATGGCAAGTAGCTAGGAGGGAGGCTGAAACGGCTCATGAAAGCAAAGAAGGTTCAGAGGCGGCATCTATCGATATGATACCCATTGACCATACAGGCTTCATGGGTATATACATATATAGCGTGATATATTCTTGGCCATAACATGCTGTGCCTACTTTCTAGGGTTAGCAGGCTTATGCTTTCTCCTTGTGTGGGTTGTGCCCCCTCTAAAAAAAAGAAGTCGTTGGATCTCTAATCCAACGGTCCGAAATTTAGATGATTATTAGAAAGAAAATATCCGGATGATACCTATACACATCCGTGTGTGAATATAGTAAGGGGGACACTTGTCGTAGCAAGGAACAATAGGTTAAAACGGCTCAATAAATGGCATATCATAGATAGTGCAGAGAGATATGTGATCATTATTCCTTCATACGGGTATCTAGCAGGCTCAAATCACGTTCAAAGAACATGTTGTCCAACTTCTATTAGATATGTGGAAGAATATGCCTTATTCTTTTTCAGCTTTTAGTTTCTATTTTTAACTTTTCTATAGTAACTAACTTTTAGATAAAGAGTGTTTTTAAGATATAGTCTACTAGTTAATTATCACTACTAGAAAATGGATCATCCCTCACGGGCTTTAATTTTCCTGACGGGCCCGCATAGACCGTGAGGGATATCAATTTTTCTGACGGGCCCACATATCACCGTCACAAAAATACATTTTCCTGTCGGGCTCCTTAATCCGTCAAGAAAACACGCTATTTTTGTGACGGTATTAATCGAACCGTGAGGATAATTGCAAATAAACCCGTGAGGCTTCTCCAGCCCGTGAGGCTAAATGCCCAGCCCGCCCGCTAAACATTTCATCCAGCTAGCGCGGACTGAAAACCCTATTCCCCAATTTTCCGCCGCGCGCCCCCATCCCCTCGCCCGCGCGCCTCCTCCGCCCCATCCGCTCGCCTCCTCCGCCCCATCCGCTTGCCCGCGCGCCTCCGATCCGCCGGCCGCATCCCCTCGCCCGCCTCCTCCGCCCCATCCGCTCGCCTCCTCCGCCCCATCCGCTTGCCCGCGCGCCTCCGATCCGCCGGCCGCATCCCCTCGCCCGCCTCCTCCGCCCCATCCGCTTGCCCGCGCGCCTCAGATCCGCCGGCCCCATCCCCTCGCCCGCCTCCTCCGCCCCATCCGCTCGGCCGCCTCCTCCGATCCGCCGGCCCCATCCCCTCGCCCGCCTCCTCTGCCCCATCCCCTCGCCCACCTCCTCCGATCCGCCGGCCCCAGGTCCGCCCCGCCGCCCCTCCTCCCCAGGTCTGCCCCAACGGCCCAGCTTCGCCCCGCCGCCCCAGCTCCGCCCCTCCGCCCCGGCTCCCCAGGTCTGCCCCGCCGCCCCGACACCCCAGCTCCGGCCGCCGCCCCAAATCCGCCCTGCCCCCCGATGGCGTCCCAAATCCGCCCCACATTTATCTTTTCAATGTTGCAGTGAGTTTTTGATTTGGATCCTCCATCAGTTGTTGATTTGGGTTTGTATTTTGCCGCAGATGAGACGGCATATAGTTGCAGTGGCAAGGCATTAGGTCATCGTTATGGATCGACTTTCTTCTTGATGCCCATTGGTATGTTGCCCTGATGTGTCTTGTATTTTATTTTTTTTCTGATCAAGAAAGGTTAGTTGAATTGGGGACAAATTGGGGAGCACTAGTTCTTGTAAACTTCTATTTGTGAATTGTTGCAGTCATCAGTTTATCGCCGTGTAGGGGTTTCCCGATCAATGAACTGATTTGAGTTTGTTATTGAAACAAAGGCATGTGGTGTTTCTTCTTCCATATAAGGATCGCTCATGAAAATGGCAAGCACCTGCTTGCTGTAGGTCATTCGAATGCGCAGTGACATGAACCGTGTCCAGTTTTGGTCAAATATGTTAGCTGCTAATTACCTCAAAATATTACATCTGCATTTTTGCTTTCTTTAGAAAAACAACAGGGAAGCTATTGATGGCAGACAGTACTATTTTGGTTAGTTGAAAAATTAATGGTTTCATCAATGTTAAACATTGTCCAAACAGGAATTGATTATCAGTGTTTGTATGCATTGTAATATGAAGCTTTCAGCTGAATGCTATTTGGATTTATAGAATGCACACAATTGCTAAAACAATGGTGTGTGTATGAATGTTGCAGCGATAGCGATTGAGAGAGGAGAATTGTAGACTGTTGATGTGTTGACTGCCGAATACCAGATAATCATAGCAAATTTTGATCCCTCACGGTTCAGAACGGCCTTTGATCTTGCAAGGGGCACCCCCACCACGAGGAGCCGCCGGTCAGTTCACGTTGTTGGTATATTCATATACACATATCTGTCCAGTTTTCAGTCTACATCATCTTTGTGTTAGTATACATTTCAGTTTGTGAAAGATAAATTGCAATATGCTATTGTGGTTTAATCTTAAATTAGGCTCAACACTATAGTTTAGTATACATTTCAGTTTGTGATAGATAAATTGCAATATGCTATAGGATATTTGTACAGTACAAATGCAACATACCTAGTTTTAATAAATATAATTTTATGTCTGATATATTCATGTTATGCACACAGAACTATTTCATGGCAGACAATGAATGGATGTATAGTGGTTGGCAGCGTGGTAAAGCTCCCTCAAATGAATGGATTGAACAAACTACACAGTTCTTAGATCATGCATTCTCAAATCCTAGAATAGTTGAAGGCGACACCATTAAGTGTCCATGTGCAATGTGCAGGAAGTATTTTAGGCACAACAGGCATATTGTAGAGTTGCACCTAAGTAAATATGGGTTTAGGTCAAACTATCAGACATGGACAACACATGATGAACAAGGCCCTTCAATAGATCACGAGGAAATCAATGAATGTAATCGGATGGACAATCTGTTGATTGACCTAGGCGGTGACCATCCACCGGGAATTGATGAGGAGCCAACGGCCTCTGCCCAGGCTTTCTATAGAATGGTCGCTAGCGCTGACGAACTAGTCCATGAGAACACAACACACTCAAGTCTGTCCGCTGTCGCTCGTTTGCTAGCTATGAAGTCACAATACAATATGTCAATTGCACACTATGACGATGTATTACAAATAATTCATGAACTTTTGCCTCCAGAGTCTAAGTTGTCCGAGGACTTCTACCGTTCAAAAAAGTTGTTAGAGGGTCTCGGAATGCCATATGTGAAAATTGATGTGTGTTATAATAACTGCATGCTTTACTGGAAAGATAATGAGCACAAAGACAAGTGTGACTTATGTGATACCTCTCGCTACGAGGTAGGCCATAATAAAGTCCCACGTAAAGTATTACGGTACCTACCCATTATACATAGACTACAAAGGTTGTATGCACACGAGGAGACAGCAAAGCTAATGCGGTCACATAGTCAGTCAACGTCTGGTAAGATGGTGCACCCATGTGATGGGGAAGCTTGGCAACAATTTGACGAGGACTTCCCAAACTTTGCAAGTGATCCTAGAAACGTACGCCTTGCTATAGCAACAGATGGTTTCACACCATTTAGTTTGGGTGCTGCTCCTTACTCATGTTGGCCAGTGTTTGTGGCTCCATTAAATATTTCGCCGGGCATGCTCTTGAAGCCGGAGTACATATTCCTTGGCTTTCAGGAAAGATGCTTAAATGTTGCTTTTGTTCTAGGATGATTACTCTGCTGCTGCTATGGCTCAACACGAAGATGATTGGGAGCAGCGACCACTCGATGGAAGCATATTGTACAACATCAATGGTGGCATGCCCCATGGCCGTGTACCAATAGGGAATGGTGCTATCAAGAAGGATGCTGTTCTAGCAGCTGCCAAATCAAGATACATCAGGCCATCCAATTCCATCTCTTATCGAAATGTGATTCGACATAATCAAGAACTACTCCAGACACAAGAAGTTCACCGCCAGATGATTTTGGTAATAACGTTCATTCACACACATTTGACATTCTGTTTTCTATACATGCATGCAGCTGTAGTGTTTTTTGAAAGTATTACTACTACATACATTACTACTCAAAAGGTAATAACAAGTGCAATTCATCCAGAATTTCAAAAAAAATATTTATTCTTAAAATTAATCTCAGATCAAAATACCTGGATTCGGCTACTGTCTGCTGCATTCGGCTGCTGCATGCAGCTGCATTCGGCTACTGTCTGCTGCATTCGGCTGCTGCTGTCTGCTGCATTCGGCTGCTGCAATCTGTTGCTGTCTGCTGCTGCAATCGTTCATTATTTACTAGCAGAAAATAATGTATCGTGGTGTGGAAATTGAAATATCACTGAGTACTAGTATAAGATATCAAAATTGAATCATATGAGTACATAGACCTTGCATATTACTGCCAACCTAGTATTGCTTGCATATTAATATTCTCAAATTATTTGTTCCAGCAATGTTGAAACTTCTTAGCAACCAGCTGTCTGTCTTGCCATGTTAGCCCAGTGTTACTACCTGCAGGCTATTGCATCAGTGTCTTGCACTCTTATTTTGTGTTTCTTGCTCTTCCATGCTTCGTCATTTATATATATCGTCAATCTGTAGTCACCTCACTAGTAACTGTCTTTAATACTGATCAGTTTCCAACTGTAGATGCTTTTTGAGAAGATGGGTGAACAACCACCACCAGAGATGCTACGCCGTGGAACACCTACCCAAGCACAGGTAATATCGTTTAATACCTACAATTATTGCCTTGTGTACAAATAAAATTCCCTACGAAATATTATTTTGCCTTGTTCTAGAGTTCAACTTCAAGTGGTACTTTCCACCTATCACCTTTGTCATACGAAGGACCATGTGTACTATACAACTAATCATTTTTGGTATGTCAGACTGTCAACAAGCAGTACAGCAGTGAGCGAGTGGACTCATGTTGAATGTTCTAAACATGGCCATAACCTGAATCTCATTTACTTATAGTTGATGGTAAGGTGGCAAATGACTTCTCTACTAATTAATACACCCATACTTGTCAGTTGTTTACGAGGCTAAACTAATCTTGAGTATATGCCAACCTGCAGCTAGCAAAAGCAGTAGCATATATACCTACCTTCTTCGCACAATTTTGGTTGAATTAACAAGAACACTTAGATCTTCACATGCATTTCTAGGATGATTACGTATAGTCATGTGGATTTCTCTACCCAACTCTCCTTTTTTTTGTTGCTATGGTCTTTTATGTAGTTAATGAAAACTAGCTATCGTGCATATTGTGCGATGTGTATTTAATATAGGACTGTGATAATTCAAACAACATTACAAGCCATTACAGCTTCTTCAACATAAGTTGACATAATGTTTTCACTTTGCAGCAAGGGACTGGGACTGGGACTGGGCTTGGGACTGGATCCTCTCATGTGGGCTCACAACCGGATGACGGTGCTGTCGATGGTAACGTTGATGGAAACGACAGGGACAACTGCAGTGGCGACATTGATGGCGACAACAACCATGCTACCATTTGACCAGCTGAACTTGAATGTAATGGAAATAGAGACTTTTGTATGTGGTACTTGATTTTAGATGTCTTTTGGATGGATGAACCAATATGGAGGTGAAGTTTATGAATTGGATGCTTGTGTGTATGAATTAATCTATGGATTGTTTATGAAAACTGAACTTTTTATATGTTTGTTCAATTATGTTTCTTGATTGATGCAAGGATGGTGTTGTGATTAATTTGATTATATGATGCACGGATGTGTAAGATTTAGATATCAATGCTTATCTTGTAAATGCTAGTTCATTATGGCTGAAAAAATGTTATTAACTACAATGCAAAATTTTCCGCTATAGAAAATCAATTTTGCTCGCGGTTCAAAACAGTCAATGAAATACATTTCCCTGACGGTCCAACCGTCAGGAAAATTCTTTCCACGCGAGTCTGGAAAATGTATTTTTCCTCACGGGAATTGTACCGTCAGTTTTTTGTATTTTTCTCACGGGTCAGGATTTTGTATTGACGGTAACTGTACTGTCAGTAAAATAAATTTTTCTCACGGGTAACATTGCGCCCGTGAGGAAAATGTATTTTTCTCACGGGTAACTTTTTGCCCGTGAGGAAAATGTATTTTTCCTCACGGGAATTGTACCGTCATGTTAAATAATTTTCCTCACGGGTAAAACCGTCAGGTTAAATATCCCTGACGGGTTCCCGTCAGCCAAATTTAATTTTCCTTACCAGCCAGCCCTGAGGGATTTTTCCTGACGGGAACCCGTCAGGGATATATAACCTGACGGTTTTCTGTATTTTCCTCACGGTTTTGAACCGTGAGGGATGATCCGTTTCCTAGTAGTGTATAGTACATACTGTACCGATTTCGTTTATATCGGCAAAAACTGTACGTGAGTTTTTGTTACTCTGTAATCTCTCACATGAACAACTTAAAAGTCACAAGCCACAACCAAAAGTCATAAGCCTCAGCTAAAAAAAACACGCCCTATATAACAACACTAGCTTCCACAGGTCCAACACGTCACTACATAGCAAGGCGCCAACTCAAGATAGAAATACTACCAACCAAACTACTATGGTCTGTTCCAAACAAGCTTTGAACTTCTCAAAGTCAAAAGTCGTTTGAAATGTATTGGCCTCTTAATGTATGAAAGACCGAAGATAGCAACAGAGGGAGGTGAATAGTGCCTTGAAATTTCCCCTAAATATTCACAAATCCTTCACTTTAATAGTTACAGAGCTATGAAGATTAGAATAGAATACCACCACAAAAACCAGCGATTAAAAACACTAAAAACCCAAGAAAAATAAGCAAAAACGGAATTACCACAATTAAATTTGCAGTCCTACCGCTTACTACAGTAACTGTGGTACTGCCGCTACAATATCTGCAGTACTTTCGCTGCTACAGTAAAATCAGGATGGACAGTGTTTTCAGCACGATTTTAAAATTCAAAATTGAGAGAACTTTTGATCCGTAGATCCAAATAACATGAAAATTTGCAGAGATCTACTCTAGGATATTAGGAATCTATTTCAATAAACAAATATGAAAATCATAGTTAAAGTGGTGCAACCAAGCCAAAACTCCAAACGGTGAATACAACTTGCTCGTGGGTAGATGATGGTCAAGTTGACTCTAAATGTATTCCCACATATCACAGCAAGCTAGAACATCGAAGAATTCCAGCCAAAAACCCTTGGATCAAGAGATGAACCAAAGAGGCCAAGATCAAGCAAAACGGGGTTTTCTTGTGAATCTTGCTATGAAAATACCTAGATGGGTAGAGATATATTCCTAAAGATTATCTCCATCTCTTACACATTATTGGCATAGCAAGATCACGAGAGAAAGAAGAGAGATCAAACCCAACCAAAGTCAAGCACATCAATCAAAAACAAAAGAGACACAAGAGATGCAAAACGATTGATGTATTGCTTACTTGAGAAGGTAGGTTCTACAGCCACTCCAACTTGGAGGGCAAAGAGCACACAAGATACTCACTCTCAAACCGTAACCCTAGAGATGAGAACACAAGAGATGGATTGGATGGTTAACCTTACATGTCTCCATCCCATCCCCTTTTATAGGTGGGCAACCAGCCACCTACACCCTTTAATGGATCCTATCCACTATTATAATGGAGGGAAACCTGTTAAGCCCCCACACACGGGGTTTACTCTAACAAGTTCATTTATGCATGTTTTTCAAAGTGTATAAGTGTGCATCCGCTAAATCCTTAGTCTTGATCCACCTGCTTCACCTTGACCTAAATCGCTCTCTAACGCATAGCTCATACGTCGCGATTTTGATCCAAGATAGTTTTTGGTATTTTGTTCAAACTACCAAAATACCCTTTCTTGACCCGGTCATCACCAACCACTACAAACAATCGCCATACTTGCCACATGTAGGTGAACCACTAGCCTACCATGTCAAGTCTCTCCTGTCCCAGTTCCACCGAACCACAGCTCACTTGGTCTGTGCAAGCTATATGGCGTCATCTCGCCGTTCAAACTCGCCTTCAACATTCCTGCTTTTCTCGTATCATACTTGAGCTCACCATCTCACCTAGCATCATTGATCATTGTGAGCCTCAACTCATACATGAGGCTGGCCCCGATCCTCGCCGTTGACCACGGTTGACTCCAAGCGACCCTACACATTCAAAGACAAAGAAATTGTTTCCAAACACGAGTTCTTCACAACTTCACCTACATTAGCCAAGACATGTATCATGCACCCTTAATCCAATGACCCAGGTCAAACCAACTCAATCCATGACTGAATTCCCCATAATCCTATTTTTCTATAAAGATCGAAAGTACCGTACTTACCCTGCCAGTACTTCTGCTATGCGGTACTACCGCCCCCCAACGCGGTATTTCCTCACATTGAAAACCTCACCTGGACCTCTCTAGAAAAAATGTAACGCAACTCAACCTGGTACTTCTGCCGAGCGGTACTACCACACTTATGCCTGCGGTATTTCCGCAAAGCGGTACTACCGAACTAATACATGTAGTACTTCCGATTTTCCTGACACTTCCAAAAAACAGTCCAAATCAAATCCAATGTTTGAAAAACCAATTGACCACTCCACATATATTACAATGGTTCATTATAATAGTATCAAGAACCTTTTTACATGGTCCTTCAACGTATCTTTTATTTTGTTAAAAAAATCCCTTTTTTCTTTGTATTGTCTATGGAGATATAACTATGTTTTTTATTTTCTCCTTATTTTTCTTTATTTTTTGTTTAATTAAATGCCTCATAAAAAGCTAACGGCCTCTAAATGCTATTTTAGTCAAAAATAAAAAGGCAAAAGCTGTGAGGAAAAACTGAATTGAATGAGGCCTATATATTATCCTTCATTAGTTAACTCGACGAACTACGAGCAAACATGAATGAATATATGCAACTTTACATTGTTTCGATTAGATCAAATGGAAGTCTACAACTTCAACAAAACGGGTATAATAATTCAGTTCAATCAACCTGCATATTTAGTGATCATGTTAACTGAAACAGTAAGTTAGAGGCCTTTGGACCCCGTTAAGGGGATAGAACCATGCAGTGCAGATACATACTTTACACCTGCAACAAACAAACAAACATTTAGAACGTGGAGTATATACACATTCGAGGTACTGTCGGAAACCGCTTTTTTGTACAGAAATGTACCATAAGGATAATATCGAGTTAAAGCTATATTTAACACCTTTTACTATCCGGTGGGCAGATGACAGCGCCAGCGAGACGACACGCGACGCGGCCACCACCGGCAGGCGCCTTCCGCCCCTCACTAGATGACACACGACCTGCCGCTTGGTGGGCAGAATGCAGGCTTGCCTGCCATCTAGTGCTGGTTTAAATTTTTTTACATTTAGTGTTGGTTTAAATTTTTAAATAAACCAAATGAGCTTAAAAAATTACGAAAATTCATGTACAGCCTCCTAACACAATGTACTTCATAGTGTAATTTTTGGATAATTTTATCCATTACGAATGTTTCTCAAAATTCATACAGTTTAGAATATAGCAAATAAGCTTCCAAAGTTATGAAATTTTATGTGAAACCTCCTAACATAGTCATAGTTATTGTATAATTTTTTGTGAATTTTATGTGCTTCGAATTTATTATATTTATTAAGGTTAATTTAATCATGAATTAAATTCGCAATTAAATTCATCGGCCATAAATTCACCATTATATTAATTCAAATAAATGTGGCAAATTTGAACCACATAAAATTCGCAAAAATTTACACAATAACTATGATTATGACAGAAAGTTTCATATAAAATTTTATAATTTTTAGAGCTTGTTTGCTATATATACAAACTCATACAAATATCAAAATTTTATAAATTTTTTAGCAGTATTCACAATGGATAAAATTATCCAAAAATTGCACGGCTGAGCACGTTATGTCAGAAGATTGTGTAATTTTTTTTGTAATTTTAAAGGTCATTTCATATATTTAAAAATTCAAAAATTATTAAGCAAGAAAAATTAGAGGAGATAATTAAGCCAACTAATCAGCCAGTTTAATCACCTACCATCCCCTTACTAGGCGACAGGTGATTAAGCTGACTAATTAGCCGACTTAAATACCTGTTTTTCATTTAGTTTTTATTTGAATTTTTAAATATAAAAAATGAGCTAAACAATAATAAAAAATATATAAAATAAAAGTTTAAGTTTAAGTTTTGGGTAATTTTATCCATTTTGAATATTGCTCAAAATTTCATAAATTGTTTATATTTGTATGTATTTTTATATATACCAAACAAGCTCTAAAAATTACAAAATTTTATGTAAAGCTTTTTGACATAGTTATAGTTGTTGTATAATTTTTGGGGAATTTTATATGGCACAAATTTGCCACCTTTATTCAAATGAATTTAATAATGAACTAAATTCACGATTAAATTCACCGGCCGTAAATTCATGAATTAACATAGCTAACTTGGACTACATAAAATTTCGAAAACAAATTACATAATAACTATGAGTTTGTCAGGAGGCTTCATGTAAAGTTTTGTAATATTTAGAACTCGTTTGTTATATGTAAAAGCTTGTACAAATTTCAAAATATTATGAGTTTTTTAGCAATATTTATAGTGGATAAAATTACCTAAAAATTATACTATAAAGTGCGTTGCATTGAAAAACTCTATATAAATTTTTGTAATTTTTAGAGCTCATTTGTTATATGTAAAAATTCAAATAATAACTAAATAAAAAATTTAGGGTTGTTAAAGTCACATGCCGCCCCCCGTCCCCCACCGGACGGCAGGCTCCCTGCCGCCAGTGACCTCACCACCTGTCATGTCACGGGAGCTGCCGCCCACTCGCCAGACGGCAGAAATGGTATTTTTACAAATACGTTCGATATATAGCTAGTTTGTTAAATGCAGTGTGCCAGTGGGGGGACGGCAGGCGTCTGCCGCCAGCTGTCTCGCCACCTGTCGTCTCGTGGGCGTTGCCGCCCACTCGTCAGGCGGTAGAAATGATATTTTTAAAAATACGTTCAATATACAGTTAGTTTACTAAATACAGTGTGAAATAGTGTTAAATCTAGCTTTGTCTGTGATAATATCCATCGGATGTACCCATATGATTGGCGCTCTTATCTCGATCACGACGTGAACTACAGCTGCAGTAAGTGCGTCTCCCAAGGTTGGCCGTTAGCCATTCGCTACCTACCAATGGAAATCGATCAAGTGCACACGGCACATGTTCAGAAAATATATCAAGCTAGCTAGTAGAAGATCGACTAGCAGCGAACAAATACAGTGGACTTTGATCGATAGGTCTGCTTCGCAGTGGTGCCGTTCTTTCCAATGGGGACATGTGCATGCATGTATATCCACGTATGAGATCCATTTGACATTTGTCAAGAGCGCGTGCTCTTTGTGTGTTAAGCCATAAAGAGACTGTGATTGAGATTGACAGAGGGGTCTACGAGGCTACGGGGTAATTTGACGATAGTTTATGATTTTTTTATTGTATTTGGTTTATTTTTTATTGTAGTTGATAATGATTTATTTAACGTAATTAAATTTAAAAATTCTAAAAATAAAAAATCATATTAGCCTATTACAGACAATACGAAGGAATACAAAAAAAGAAAAGGTAAAAAAACCAAAAAACTAAATTAAAAAAATAATTAATTAAAAACCAGAATCCAGAAATTCAAACTCAAACAAGCCGTGCCATGACTAAGATTGACATGGAGTAAGCACTTGGGTTGACTAGTGCTAGAGATTTTCTTCTTCAATGAGATTTTTTTACATTTTCATTCGGTAGCTTTACAAGGGGATGGGTTCTTTTGGGTTGTGTCCTTTGGTTTTTAGTTCTTGAATTTTGGTTGTTCATGAGAGACAGTACGTTGAGAAAATAGTCGTATAAGATTTTGATCAGTATACCTGAACTCGATACAATGTCTACTATAATCGACTTGTAGATCACGTCTTGCAAAGACGCATAGTTTAAAAACTAATTACTGTAGCAAGAAGTGAAAAACTAAAGCCCAGGCTAAATCCAGCACGCAAGGATTGACGTCGTCGAGATCGCATGAGAACGTGGCAAGGATTAGGGAGAGAATGTCGAATAGTCCAACACGCTCACCGTGGTCGAAAGCTGTAAGTCGTAGCTCTTGGTCGAAGTCGTAAAGTATTGTTGCAGTTGTAGATTTACTGTAGCAGTCATAGAGTACTGTTGCAGTCAAAGGTTTACTATATCAGTCGTGGAGTTAGTGTGTAGTCGTAGAGTTACTAGTTATAAGTCATAGCGATCATGGTCATAGTCGTGGTGGCCATGGAAATAGTTGTAGTGGTCGTGGTCGTGGTCGTAGTCGTAGCGGCTATGATTGAAAAGTTGTTGTAACATTCGAGCCACCTATGTTCTCTTAATATACGATTAGCTAAACATGTGTGGCATGGCTTGGATGGTACCAAAATGCAGGAGGGTGGTAGACAAAGCAAAGATTTGTGTTATTGTAAGAAGATGCGTGTCAAGATGCTGGTTAGTGCCAATCCGTCTCTCAATATTTACCTGTAAAAAGATCCTATCATCTGCAGGTGCAGCATGTCAAATATGGAGGAATAGCAGGCATGCCTTTTTTTTCAGTTCATGCTTCAATCAGGTAATTTCTACATCTCTCACTGTTCTTACATTTATTTACTGGAATGGAAGTGGCAACCAAAATAGCTGCCTGCGTGCACTCTGTAGTACGTACAGTATATATATATATATATATATATATATATATATATATATATATATATATATATATATATATATATATATATATATATATATATATATATATATATATATATATATATATATATATATATATATATATATATATATATATATATATATATATATATATATATGTGTGTGTGTGTGTGTGTGTGTGTGTGTATGTATGTGTATATATATATGGCTCTGTCTGGGTGTCCGCGCACACTGTGCAATGTGCGCACAACTGAACTGTACAGTGCACACCATAACAAACAGGCCACAAAAAACTGCATAGACCGTGGTCTCAAATGTCAGTGTCCTGCGCTGCAATGAGCAACGAGTACTTAACCTTAAGTGCGACTTTGCCGCCTTCCATGCAGAGCTTTGCGCCGGTGACCACCCAGTACCCCGGCAAGTCGTCGGGGCCCCTCATCACCTCAGCGGTATCCACATACCTCGCCATCTTCTGCACGGGGAGCGGCACAGGCGGCCCTTTCGGGAATATGGCGGAGTTCACCTCCACCTTCCCCTCCAGCGGTTGCATTTGCACGCTGCCGGGGGACAGCCGCGCGCTGAACAGCGCCGACAGCGAGCCCGACTTCTGGGATATGACGAACGGCCCGTCCCACTCCGACCGCCGTATCTTTGTGGACGCGACGCCGGAGAAGCCAAGCCGCAGGAAGAGCACCTTCTTGAGGCATGTCTCATGCACTTCCAGCCAGGCCCTGGTCACGATGGCCGCACAGTCGTCGATCCGCGCGATGTTGTACTGCACCGGCGCCGTGCAGATATGCGAGAGCAGCGGCGACTTGATGGGCTCGAAGTAGTCACGCTCGTTCACGGTGACGTCCTCGGCGGAGACCGTCTCGCCGACGATCCTGAACGTGCTTGGCGTCGCTGACAGGTGTTGGAGGTGGACGCCCAGCCGGTCATTCTTCTTGCCTTCTAGGAACAGCCGAATGCCAGTAACCGGACGGTTTCCAGAATCAACCTGAAGAAAACAAGGATACGCGACACAATATGGTTTTGAGTTCTAGCGTTCTACAGATAATGACATGGATTAAAACGACAATTTACGAATACAAAGTGCTGATTTGATGGTTACCTTGGCAGTATTGACATGAAGCTTAGGGCCCATGAGGGTGAACTGAAGAGATAGCAAGCTGTGCTTCTTCCTCTGCGGGCCAAGAGCAAGAGGGAGCTCACCAAACTCTGGAGCCCACTGCCGTGGCACCTGGAATTCCAGAAACTGCTCAAGCTCTTCAATGGGCGGTTTGTCTGATTTTACAAGCAGAAAATGGACAGAGGATTAGACACGCACACATCAAAGTTCTGTGGCTGTGTATATCCCAAGTGGATATAAAGGCCGGATTTTGTATCCTTATCTAAAAAAATAAAAAAAACACACATCAAAGCTCTGTACTACTGGAGTGACTATACTGCTGAAATATCTCGGCACATTCGGTACGGTTTCATCATAAAGATCTGCTGCAATACTTACATCTGAGGTAGAGGTTCATTGCATGATTCAGGAACCCGCAACCTCGAACACCAGTCAGCAGAGAAGTTATAGGCACGAAAGCCATCGAGATGACGTCCGGGAAGCTGTTGATTGTTGGGAGCCATTTGCTGTGGCCTTGACAATTTTCAACACCCCCTCTTCTGATGTGAATACTGACGATGTCCTACGAAATGAAGGGACATGCAACCAGATTATTTCGTGTTGTTGGCGTGATAATGGCATCGTGAAAAGAGTAAATGAGGTGCTTACATCCTTGTGAGAGACAACCGGTGATCTGAAGGAGTGCCAAGCAGCTGGAGCAGGACCGAAATTTCCCTGCAGCATAGTAAGGCTACTTAAAAAACATTTTCTTGCAAAGAGTGAGACCTACCTATTTTCTTTCTTGGTCTGTTTTGCTCAATAGAAGAAACATACAATTTTTTCTTAGATGGATAGTTATTGCTGATGCAGAAATAGCAAAAAAAGGATAAAATCAACAAGATATACAACTCTCATTTATCTCTATAATTTGTTATTTAATTCATATAGTTATGCTGCCTTATATCACCCATTTCTTCATAAGAAATCATTAATTTCTGTAATTTATGTATTTTTATTATATTTACATACACGTATCCTATCGGTGTTTTTTGGGGGAGGGGAGCGGTGCGCTACGGTATCAACGTATTCGAGCAATATAGTTCTGAAATTCGAACACTTATCTTAAAAATCCTAAATCCGCCACTGGTGAGACGTACTTATATCTAAAGAAATCACGGGCGCACGGTCATAGGCTTGTGATATTTGCATGGTCTAAACTAAGTTTCAACTCTAATACTACGTGTGACCTGAACTTCATATAGAGTAGAGAACTCACATTTAGCCCCTGCGAAAATCTGTCATCCCTTGTGGCCAAACTTTCTGCGGAATCTTGAGAGAACTTATCATCAGCCAGCTTCTTCAGCCGACCCTGCACATCACTCTGTGTCAGATTGGAGCCCTTGAGCTGCTTGACGCAAACCACATCCTTCCCTCCCATCTTCACTCCCACGATAACGTGAGTCCCATATTTGTCGATAAACCTGCAAAATTTTCAGACCAAAGAGGGGCGCGCGCGTGCACCATGTGTGTTAGCTTGTTGGATGGACAGCACCAACACCGTGAGATGAGACGTGGAACAGAGCATGGACGTCACGTACCCGGCGAGCGCCGAGGGATCCCAGAAGGGCGGGACGTCCCGCGTGACGCGGTCCTGGAGGGCGAGGCGCGCGCGCGCGGCCTCGACGGTGTAGAGCTCGACGAAGCGGCCGTCGAAGCAGAGGCTCCTGGTGGCCGCGGCGTCCCTGTGCCAGCGCCCGCTGTGGTCGAACATGGCGTTGAACGCCCCCGACGGGATCTTCCCCGACAACGACAGCGACTGGTTCACCTGCTCCGCCATCTGCCACCAACAAATCAACGCAAAAACAGAGCTCAAGTCAGGTCATCGTAAAACCCAAAGCATCAATATCTCTAATCTCACTTTTTTTTACCTGAACGAAGGAGAGGACGTCGGAGCGGAACCGCGTGCGCTCGCCCTTGTCGGCGACGATCCCCACAGGCACGTCCGGCACGACGGCCCCGCCCGGCAGGAACAGCTCCCGCGCCCGCGCGCCGTCGATCTCGACGAGCCGCCCGGCCGGCTTGGCGCGGCAGAGGCGGAGGTCGGCCGTGAGGTCGTACCCGCACCCGACCGCGCGCACGGCCGCCTCGGCCGCGGCCTGCGCCGGCATGCGCCCGTGCCCGTGCCCGCCCGCGCTGGCCGAACCGAAGAAACCCCTCATCATCCTCTGCCGCGCGGAGACGCGAGCCGGCGGTCCCTGTCCGCGCTGAGTCCCCGTGCTCGCATCACAGGCGACGCTATATCGCCACCTGTATGGTACTATCTATCGCCTTATGGTGCGGGGAGAGGATCCGGCACTGTGAGGACGGGACGGTCGTTGACTCGTTGTGTGGTAGCGTGGCAGAGAAAGGCACAGGCGGCGATGGCGACGGCGGGCGTGGAGTCAAGGCGCCGGTGGGGCACTGATGGGTGGGCGCCGTGGGGGACGCGTCAGTGGAGTGACGTGCGGGTGTGCCGCGAGGGCTCGTCGTGTTCGCCACGGAATGAATAATTTAGGACAGGGAGACGGGGCTACCAGTCAACCAACGCGGAGGGGGAGACCTAGAATCTGCTCATTTAGATTAAAAAAATGAGTATTGCTATACAACACTCGATTGTTTTTCAGGACAAAAACAGTCAGATTGATCTGGGACGTTAGATCTCCATCCAACGGATCCACCCATACAAACCCCCCTCCAAAACAAATGACCCCCCTCCAAAACAAATGATCTAGGACGTTGGATCTCCATCTAACGGCTCAAAATCTGGCTGTTTTTATCCTAAAAAACAGTCGAATGTTGTATATACACTCCCTTAAAATTACATTGTAACTAGCTAAAATTGTATTATAACTGATAATTATTTATTCGGCGTAATTAAATTTAAAAAAAATTAAAAACAGGTTAACCTATTACGGACAATGCAAACGAATATGGGAAAAAAAGATCCGACAAAAAAACTCAAAAAATAAAAAAAAACCAGAAAAAGACAAAATTTAAGAATAGTAAAAAATAAATCAGAAGTCAGAAGTTGAAGCTGAAATGAGCAGAGTCTAGTGGCAAGGAAACGGGCCAAGACCTGGCGTTGGGCAAGGGGTTTTGAGCGTTTTGGTGGACTAAATTACACCTCAGCTCGGTCCAGTCCAGGTGCCAAATGTCTTCATGCTCCTAAGTTCCTCGTGTCTCACCACCATGCTGCTTCTTTTCTTCTCTTTTCTTGAACTCGTCACCATGCTTCTACTACTGCTGGCTCCGTGCAAGTTGGGCTGGTCAACTAGCTGAAGAAGGGATGCGTCGGTCACCATTGGCGGACCAGAACGAAAATTAGGAGCGCTAGTACAAGAAAGCGGTACATCTGTCATCAGCGCAACAGTAAACAATAAAATTATCCCACGTCGTTGAAGAATAAAAGAAAGTGAAAATTCAGCATTTCTTACGAGTACAAACGTATGGCATGCATAGGTGCGTATTGTTGGATATTGATCTAGGCCAAACGGCCAGGAGAGCGAGACGTGGGGTGACACCCACGTCCTCGCGCCCTGATCGGGGGAGCTTACCATATTGGTTACGGTCCCCCGTTGCAACAGCGTTATATATAAGGTTAGGGCACTGGGCCTCTCAAGATACGACGTTGTTCGCGTGAGAGTCAGAAACCCCAAACAAAACCCTAAAGATCCGATCTACTTCGCGCTGTTGGCAACGGGAAGGCCGTCGACCACTACTGCAGGACCTAGAAGGCGACGACCCTCTGCACCTCGCCGGCGACTCCCCGTACCCGGTGATCTCCAACGACTCATCCCCACGCCTGCATCACGCAGGCACGAGGTCTTCGCTACATGGCGTTCATCGGCGACCGTAAGTTGCTCTAACCCCTTAAGCCTAGGTGTTCTAGATGCTAGACTAGTGGCTTGATGTTATGCATGAATCTTTTAAGGCTTACACATATAGCAGAGGCTAGCCCCACTCGTGGACGCCGCCGTGGCGGACCTGTGCTGGGACGCTACGGGCATAGCGTGGTCGATAGCTGCTACTGTGTACTATATCTGAGTTCCAATGGAATGTAGTTAGAGGCATTAATCTAGTGACCATCTGCAGATTCTGAACATAACAAAGGAGCTAATGGCAGGTCAAATATTATACGTACACGCAGTAATTTAGTCCGTCAGAATGGAATTGATTTCAAGGTAGAGCTCAAGGGTGGGGAGCGGGGCGGCGGAGGCGACGGAGTCGTCCCCGTTGGGGAGGGCGGGCACGGCGGGGAGGGCAGGGCAACAAGTAGAGTAGGAGGTCATGGTGGCAGTGGTGGTGGCAGCAAGGATAGCAACGATCAGAAGCAGGAGGAGTAGGCGGGGGTAGGGGCTACAGTTAGTGGGTGGCGGCGCCATTTGGGAAGTAGAGGTGGAGGAGGTGGTGCCGTGGTAGAGGGAGATCTCCTCTTTGGTGTTGGGGAAGCCGAAGGCTTGACTAATAAGCTAGGGGCAGATGGGATTTTTTATTTTTTTCTTTTTTCCTATTTTGAAGTGATCATACTCTGTGTGTATACGTGGTGATAATAAAGTTACTATGAGCAGTAACTTCGATCCGCCGACACCGGTGGGAAGGCATGGAGCATGCTAGCATGTCAGTTATCTGAGGTAATTGTACAGTTCAGATGAAAAGCGGAAAATTTTTCCGATTCATGCCAGAGTTGAGCCGTTTCGTGTAAATTTTTTATGAAATTTTCGTGTTCTAAATAAGACCTTAATCTATGTGTGAGCGTGATTTTAAATAGTGAACAAATTTGCTCGTATTTTGCTTAGTATAAGTGTTTTGTTGTTCATAGAGAGACAAGAAGAACAAGGGATTGGGTTTCCTTTTTTGTGGAAATCAGTAGAAATAATCAACAACTAGTACATTTTGCCAAAAATGATTTCAGAATGGCCATGGCTATGTTATGTACAAACACTTCTAGCTCAGAGGGTAAAGTCTCCTTTTCATAGTTGATCGTGTACCAGGTTAGAGTTCAATAAAGTTCATGTGCGAAGAAAACCCGGTAGGAATTGATGGATTATCGTTAGTATGTGGATATCAGCCAGAGCTAAATTCCCTCGAATTATAGTGAATTGCACCAAAAATGTGAATGTTATAGGAGTGGCTCAACCCCTCATGATTGGACTTTGCAATTGATTCAATATGTAATAGACCCAATAGTATAAAAATATATATCAATGTACCCCTATCTTTGTTAGGTATGAGAAGCCCAAACCCGCTTATTTTGACTACTAGCTCTCTTGGTGCTATGCCTCCTATAGAAAAGAATACCATATACCAACTTGGTGCTATGCCTCCTATAGAAAAGAATACCATATACCAACTTTTGTGGCCATGCTACAACAGTGAACAAAACAGTAGCTGCCGGCCACTGCCTACTACACCAGGAAATTCAGACGGCGATACCCTCGAACGGATCGAATCATCCAAAGAGATCAAGGCGGGCGGGAGTATCTGAGCATCGTCTTTTTTTTAGTAAAGATACCAAATCGTAGAATGGACTATGGACATACACAAACCGGTAGATAATCCAATCTGGCTGAAATCCCGAGAACGAATAAGGCATGGATCAGCTGAGGAACTCCATTAGATATTGACTAAGGTGACATCAATCATACATGGGCACACGCTGCGGACGAGGGCTCCGCATGTAAATACCCTCATGTTACAGTAAAAATATTGTTCCTAAATACATGGATCATTTATGTTTACTGGAAGAGCTAGACAAGGATATATACATAGGGTACTTACAGGAAACAGTTAGATTCTCGGGCATAAGTTGTTGCGGCACCTATCCAACTGAAGATAGGAGCAATCGATAGAATCGCTTCAATGGCAAAATTATTACTACTATTTTGTCTAGCACGCAGACTGTCCCTTATAGCCTCAATGTGGTGTCTGCCGTCGCTCTAGGAGAAGCTCCAGATTTTGCCTTCTCGGCTAGGAATTTGTCACAATCTGCTCCCTTCACAGTGAATTCCATCAGCAGCTCCTCAAATAATCTCTTCAGCGAGGTCTTAAACCCCACCGAGCAGCTCTTGTCACCCTCATCGACATCCTGCACTCCATCTCCAACAAGACATCCAACTTGGGCACCGTCCAGGTAGGCTCTGCAAGCTACGAGGATATTGCACCCATACTTGCGGAAATGGCCAGCAAGAAAATCCTCGAAATGCTGCAGAGAGTGCGTCCACATTAAATTTGCAGGTACCAAGGCTGTATATGAAAGGATACACGAAATACACGACAATAGTTTCACCACAAATGGTACTCATCAATAAGATAGATGTTCATTAGATGTCCACAGAAATCTATCATATTGGGAGTCCATACCAGTTATCAACTTGACAAGGTTACAATAGGTGGGTTCTTTTGGACTAATGGTTTATGGCTTAAATATTTGAATTATGGCTGTTCGCGAGAGACAATACACAGAGGAAAATAGTCGCATGCGATTTCGACCGATACAGCTAAATTCAGCACACTTTTACTACAATTTTTCTATTAACCCCACCTTAAAAAAATACACTGTTTAAAAGCTAATTACTGTAGACAGTACAAGCATAAGCCACAAATAAGTTGAAACGAACCCAGCCATTGATTCCCAAAAGCTTTGGTGTTGTTATGGAAACAAGTAGTCCTTTTGCAGAGGAATATTCATACCTTTGGGGGATTTCGAAGAGAATACAGCATCGTCCTGCAGGATAGCAGGAAAGTATCTTCATTATATGTTAGGGACTTCTTCTCCCCTTGAGGTGTGTTAGCTTGCATAGCATATCCAGGCTCGTTGAAATAAGGTTTGGCATTCAAAACCAAAGCCTGAATGGAGACCAAGACCTGCAGCATGGTTGAATTGAATGGATTCCACTTCTCACATCCACTACCCGACCAGGTGTTTAAGAGGCTAAGGCACACCTTCCCACAAGCATACAAGTTTGGATTAAGCCGCAACCCACCAGAACGGTAGTTCACCAGCTGCATAGAATTAACTAATTATCGCACAATGCTTAAAAGCAGACTGGAGCAAGAAGAACAATCATTGATGGAGATAAAGTCAACAAAATCTTACTGGAGGTACACTTGGATACTGAGGAGGGAAGTAAATGTCAAAAAAGAAGAGCCCATCATGGTAAGGAGTGCCTGCTGGTCCCATAATAACAGCTCTAAGCAGGTCCATTCTATCCTCGTATGCCCTCACGAATATAGCATCTATTCAATTTGAAGAAAATCCCAAAATAAAATCATAAAAGGCCCTTATGAATATAGTGTCTTCTCATGACAGAAGGAAATTTCATCAAGACAAAATGCATTTGAACTAATAATGGCATGATGCATCAAGCATGATACTAATCAGAAACACTAGTACCAAGAGAATGTTCACAAAAAATTAGAGCATAAGAAGCAAGAGTTAATTACCTGGCAAATCTTTTTCTAGGACTTTCCACTCGTGCTGAATACGCTTCGCCCAGTCTTTTGATGGCTGTCGAGAGGATAACTTAGTATAGTATTTAACTAAGATGACAAAGGATAGACAGAGCATGCCAAAACAATTACCTTCTTCACCACCTGAACCTTTCGTAAGTCTGGCTTTGAATAAAAATGATCAATATGATCATCAACAGTATCAAATTGCTTAAATGCATTGTATTTTTCATCAATTTTATCATCCACGATCTTAATGGGTTGGGTCTTATTTGACATCTCAGCAGCAGTCTTCTGCAGCCATGGTAAAGGAGCCTCGACACCGGGTGGAATATCCAAGTCATCAAACTTTGCAGCCAAACTAAAGTTGTACTCACTTTCAAAAAGTGCAGCATCGTAATCATAGTCATCATACTCATCTTCATCATAAGCATAGTCTTCTTCAAATGCCTCGAAAGGGTAGTCATCAGAATTGTGGTAAACTGGATTGTCTTGAAATATTTCCAGGCCACCCAATACATCAGTATTTTTTGAAGCATAGGTGCTTGGGCCAGCAATGTCATCAGCCAAACTACTCTGGAATTGTTCCCACAGAAAAGCGTCTGTCAGAGAGTGGCATGATATACAAGCAAATAATAACAAAAGGAAAAAGACATGAGGGGATTTACCTTCGCATGCTTTGGCCAATCCATAGGATATCCGACAGCTTGCTTATTCTTATCAACTGATGATTTCTCACCAATAATCACAACTCCGTCAGGATCATCATCACCATCAATTTCAATTACTTCATGAGGAACAACCTATTGATTCAGTATGTACGAAAATTCAAGCGTACCATTTTATAGTACAATAATATTCTATCACAAAAATGTGTATGAACATAGCTGATATTATATAGGAAATCCCATGCCTGGATAGAACATAATATATGAAAAAATTTCAGAAGAAGCACAATGTCTAAATGTCATGCAGTTATGTGCCAATTAGAATAGTTTCCACAAATTTTGGTTCTGCAATCAATATCACTCCTTTTCATACGATATAGACGTAACACGTAAGGTGTCCACAAGCTCTGTAACTGCCAAGTTAAATGCTCTGTGTAGGCAATTGGCATTCGCATTTCGAGGGCTACATAGTCCTAAATCAGATGATGACTAAAGCAGAATTCTAGAAGCACAGAAAGACATAAAGAATTGAGGAACCTAACAGATCAAAACCACAAAAGAATCAAATACAAGATCGCTTTTAGTAAGCCTGTCTGCACTCACCACTTCTGGTAGCTAAAAATAACAAAGGCACGTTGTTACGTACACGGTACTGCAGCACACGCGCACTGTTTGTATGGTTACTGTAGCAACCGCGATGTGCATTGTTCACGCAGCTACTATAGCAACCGCGATTAGTTTCCCTTATTAGGGATTAGATTGATTTGGTTAGTTTGAAAATTTATTTTCAGTTAGTTTGTTTCTTTAAATTAGAGATTGTTTCTTATAGGCTAAGTCAAGTTACCTCTATAAAAGGGATGTCAATGTATCTTCTTGAAGAAAGCAAAGATGAATAAATAAGTTCCTAGTCCCTAAAGCCCAACTGTAGTCGTTCTCTTGACCAACTATTCTAGATCTATTCCTTCTCAATCGGTAACCTCTTCACCTAGCGTCGTTCTACTTCAAGTCGTCGTCGTCCGACCTATCTCCGACGGATGATTACTTCCTTGTTGTGCTAGTTCGCAACACACGTCTCCACCATCAAAATATTGCATGGCACATGATCACATGCGCCTACCTATCCAGATGAGTAAACAGCCAAGGTTTTTTTACTCAACCTTTTCCATGGTTGACTACCACTCCCCAACAAGATGGTCATCAAATGAACAACGCACCACATCCTACATTTCATTCAAACGTGAGTTCCAGTTATTCCATCAGAAACCTAATCCGCCCCCCACCCGAACAGCTTGACATCCATAACTACAAGGCCAAAACAGGGTGCCATTCCAGAGGGTCCCAAACTCCAGATTGCTTTCCTCCTGCCCGGCTAATGAGCTATAACAAGACAATCAACCCTGAAAAATTATAGTTTTACCAATCAACAATCTACAATTCCCCAATCAGATAGCAATGAGACCTTACTAACACAGTTACACAGGACCCAACACTAACACACAACAATAAAAACCCTATAAAATTCAGCAAACACAAAGAGGCACCACACTTATTTCCTAACAAAATCACAGATCATCAACCCACAGACCAGCCCCAATACATAATTCTATATAGAGCTATAGACAATTTGTGTCAATCGCGCAACCTGGAAACAAAATCTTAGCAAGTAAACATTAAAAAGGATCGCCCAATCCTTCCTCCCATTACAATCCGGTGGAGATCACCAAACCTTATCAAGCGATCACACGCGCCACAACTTCCAATTCCATCAGCAACGAAAATCATGCTCCGTACACAAACAAGGAGGGGGCGCCTTTCGACATCACCTGGCTCCGCTTCCTCTTCTGGTGGCCGGAGCTCCACCCCCCGGCGGCTGCGGCTGCCGCCGGCGACACCTCAACCACGTCGGGATCATCGAACGTTGAGCTCCCCGCGCACAGGTAACTCCTGCGATAGCAACACGACCGATAAAAACCGACCAAAATTAACAGGAAGTGCGAAACGGAACAAAGAGAGCGGCCGATTAGATCGGCGGCGGGGGACTCACTTGGAGGCGTGGGCCGCCATCTAAGGCGCAGCCAATGCGATCGCCGGGGGCGGCGGCCGCTAGGGTTCCGGCGAGCCGGCGAGGTGGGTGCTAGCGGAGGGAAGGAGGGGTTTGGGGGTGGGTGCGGACCGTGGGCTGAGCGGAGACTGGACTCTGGAGTTTGGAGAGAGAAATCTATTTATAAGGAAATAAGTTTTCCACGAGATATCCGGAAAAGTGGTGTGCAGTGTGGATAGAAAAAATGGAAATATGGAAAGTTGGAGGGGTTCAAAAGAGAGAAGTAGACACATGGGCTTACACGTTTGGGTTCCGCAGCGTGTGGATGTTGGGAGGCTGGATTGTGGGCCTGGGGTTTTGCACGTGCGTATCGGGTGAGGCAGCAACTCCAAGAGATTAGCCAAAAGAAGTATCTAAATTTAATGATTTAGTTATTCTCTAAAATAGATCTCACCCAAAAAAACTAGACTACTTCAACAGGCTATCTAAACTAGAGGGCGCGCGGTGGGTCACGTACGCGCAGGAATGGGGCGCAGCATGCGGAAAGGAAACGCCAACCGCGCCAAGAGGCTGGATGGCGAGCGAGATAGGCTATCCAAAAATAGAGAGCGAAGGAGGAGGGATGGAGAGCTACTAAATTTGGAGAGTCATTTACAGAGTCTATTGGAGATGTTTTTTCTCCAATAATAGCCAAATTTACCTTTAGAGAATGATTTAGCTCTACTCTTGAAGTTGCTCTAAGTCCTCACATGTTCTAATCCCAATCTTCACGTGTTTATGATACCGATAGTGTTTGTATTAATTTCTGTTTTTAAAATAGTTTTTTCAGTCTTCTCTTTTCGAGAATACGGTAAAAATTACTGAGCATCACGTATCTCACTTATTTCGCTTCTGTCTTGTACATATATTTCTCTCACTTTTTCTACCGCTCCCACCTCTCATTTTGAAAATACATTTTTTAATCACTACTATTTAATTTTAATTAAAAATCACCGGTTCTAACTAAAGTTATCATGGTAACACCGCCCTAAGATTCTATCGCCTCGGCCTGTAGGTCTCACTAACCGATAGTCCGATACGGAGCGTACATGTGAGAGAACTCAATACAAACTCTCAACTATAGCCAGCCATTCGATTAGTACTAATACAAACCATGCTTTCGTTCGGCCGTTCTGCACCTAGGTCCCCACTCTCGAATTTTTTGTACGGATAATCTATTTTTTATTCAAAATTACAGAAATATACTCGCGGTAAATTTTTTTAAAAAATAGGGCGACTGAAGCCTTTCGCCCAACCCAGCAGCGACAACTGAAAAATCTCCCAACCGTTGGGCGATTAATTGCAGTCGCCCCACCGTTGGGCGACTTTCATCCAGTCGCCCTCCCATTGGGTGACTGCACTCAGCTCCCTGAGAGAAAAAAGAGAGGAAAGAGTCTATTTTGCCGAAATTTGGAAAGTGCATCAAACTTTCGCCAAAAATAGTGAAAATTGGTGGAGCTGTTCTTCATACATCCAAAAGCCTCCAGAAAAAATTTAAGCAATTTCAACCATGGGATCAAAAGTTATAGCAGTTTCAATTGAGGCCGAAACGAATTTGAATCCGTTTCCAACACACCTTCAATAAAACGGGCATAACTTTTGCATACGGTGTCCGTTTGCGACGTTCTTGTACTTGTTGCAAAGCTAACGACGAGCCCAATCCAAAAATAACAACCCGCTTGCGCCTGTCGCCCTCCAAGACCCCGAAAATCGGCTATCTTTGGACCTAAACCTGCGTCGCAAGTTTTTTCTTTCTGTTTTTGCCCTTTTTCTTGTTCTTCCCTTCGGAATTTGGATTTTTCTTCAACTGAAAAGTTGTAGATCTCGTCGAAACCTTTCAAATGAGTATATATAAGCCATATAGAACTTTGCCATTTTATCTTTTCAGACTAGTTGTTTATATTGCATCGGTATATAAAATGACCGGTACATACGGTTTTGTCGGCCCCTGAGTGTAGTTGCCCAACCATTGGGCAACTGCATGAAAGTCGCCTAATGGGAGGGCGACTAGATGCAGTCGCCCGAGGGTAGAGCGACAGCTATTGTGTCGTCCGCTGGTTGGGCGAAATGCTCCAGTCGCTCAACCATTAGGCGATTGGAGCCTATTTTTGTAAAAAATTTTCCCGCGGGTATATATCTGTAATTTCGAATAAAAAATAGATTATTTGTACCAAAAATTCCCCACTCTCTGGTGAAGCCGACAACTGTTGCAACCTTCTACCATCGGAGAACTCACATAAGAGTTCGTGTCCTCTCTTCTTAGTTCTTATTTTGAGGCGAGCTCTCGAGTAGTACAATCTAGGTTGTGATCATTTAGGCTTATTTTTGATAGCTTATGGTTGAAATGCACTGTAGTTGGCTGAAAAAACACTGTAGTTGACAGAAGCTTATTTACCATAATTAAATATAAAAAATTAAAAAATATAAAAATATGTTAGCCCATTACGTATAATACAAACAAATACGGGAAAAAAAGAACCGGCAAAAAAGCTCAACAAAAAGTCAAAAGTTCAGAAAAAGATGAAATTTATCAATAGTGAAAAATATGCTGAAAACTAAAAACTGAAGCCAAAACAATCACCCCCAGAAATATTGAGGCGAACCTTAGAACATAACTGGACTCTACAGGTTCATTGTGTCAGGAGAGGGCTGCCAGTGAGGGGAGCTACACGCAATGGAGATTGGTGATAAAAAATGAAATGGTAGCTTAAAACTACAGAAAATACATACAATTGCTCAGGGTGATAAATGGATGTATTCTTTTCAACTGCCGTCTTATAGGTTTTAAACCTAATATAAGTGTTTGTATGAATAAATCGAATACCAATAAACAGATAAGACACTTTTAAAAAAATTATCCTGATAAGTCACTTCAAAATACCGATAAAATAATTGTATTGTTTGTTTAAGAGAAACTATAAATCATAAGCAAAAAAAAAAGACCACTATGCTTGTATTTCACACTAGTAGTACAGAGCTATAGGTACATCAAATATAGGTGACATTCGGTTGGACTAAAATAAATTAGTTTATGACTAAAATTGTACTATTGTAGCTTGTTGAAATTACACTATAACTGATGATGACTTATTTGATGTAACTAGTTTTTTAAAAAATAAAAATAAAAAACAGGTTAACTCATTACGGACAATGCAAACGAATACGGGAAAAAAGAACTGGTAAAAAAGCTAAAAAACCAATAAGTCAGAAAAAGACAAAATTAAAGAATGGTGAAAAATAAGCTAGAAATTCAAGTCGAAATGAGCAGGACTATAAAGCTGCTTTGCCAACCATACACACAGTTACTATTCCAACCAAGGTTGTCACGGCGCTCCGGCAAGTCGCGGCGAGGCCGGAGCGCCTGGACGCCTAGTCGACTAGGCGCCCGCCATGGCGACGATTAGACGATAGTAGTTAGACGACAAATAATACCTTATATGACTAAAAAATAAATAATCATGCAGCGTAATAGCATAAATATCTAAATAATCATATCTCAGGAGGTCTAAATTAGAAGAAATCTATTGAGAAAAGGGTCTATTTGTAATTTTTAGAAACTGTTAAGGTCTAAATTATAAGAAATCTATTGAAAAAAGGGTCTATTCGTAATTTTAGAAACTCTGAGGACTTAATCGCAACAAAGCAAGAAAATATAACCCCTCCCCCTGCCCTAACCCTACCGCCGCCAGCCAACGCCGCTCTCTCCCCCCATCTCTCTCTCGCCGCCGCCTCCCCTCCCTGCGCCCGATCTGCCGCCTCCCCGCCTCCCCTCCCCGCGTCCGGCCCTCCTCTCCCCACCGCCTCCCCTCCCCTCCACCTCCTCTTCTTCCGCCGCCGCCCGCGTCCCTCCGCCTCCCCTGCTTCCGCCGCCGCCCGCGTCCCTCCGCCTCCCCTGCTTCCGCCGCCGCCCGCGTCCCTCCGCCTCCCCTGCTTCCGCCGCCGGCGCGCCTGCGTCCCTTCGCCTCCTCTGCTTCCGACACGCCAGCCCCGCCTCTCCGCCCCTTCCTCGGCTCCGGCGGCGGAGAATGCCCCAGATCGGCGCCGGCGGCGGAGAAACCCGCAGATCGGAACAGGAGAAAGCCGCAGATCGGCGCCGGAGGCGGGAAATGTCCTGGGCGACCGGCCTTGGCGTCCTCCTCCGACCGCCAGGACGACTCGGCGTCGCCTAGGCGACGCCGTGATAACCATGATTCCAACACACATTTAAAGGCTTCAAACTATCCAAACACACACATTTACGGACTTCACACTCATGGTCTCATCAGCTGCCTCTATCTAGCACCATCTCAGTTCAGCAATCATGCGCAAGTGTTCCGAACTTACAAGAGACGCAACACAATATAAGTAGCACACCCTAGGCAGCATTTTATTGGGAATACACGAGCATCTATATACATATACATACAATATATATTTGAGTCCCAGTTTTGTTGCAAATCCATAATACCGGTGTCGCAATGGAGTATCATTACTGACGCAGGCAGGACGCGCGCTTGCTGTGAGTACCATTACTGGCTGCAGGCGATCCCAGCTTCAGAGAAGGCTGTGACAAGCTTCGGCAAAAGCTTGCCAAGCATTATCTTGAAACCGGTTGAGCAGTTCTTGCAGCCGTCATCTGATATGTATGCACTGTCACGCGGATGTCCGACAAGACTGCCGCCAAGATAAGCCTCACAGGCATCCAGAACGTGTGGCGCGCGACAAGTGAAGTGCTCCTTGACAAACTTCTCAAAATGCTGAATGGAGATAAGGGAGAAAACCCATCAATATTTAATACACATCTTACTTCTTAAGAGTGACAGTTACAGCTGAACTCAGTAAAACATGAGAGAAAATATGCTTAACGCAAGTGAAGTTATAGGTTGATATGCGAGATACATCAATACACATCAAACACTACACACTACACTCTCATATCGGTTGTTTCAAAATAGGCGTACAAGATATTTTCAGAATTTATAGTGTACAAAATTATCAGAGTTGACGACTTACCATTGGTGGTTTGTGTAAAATGTACATCATGGACTTGCATGACAGCAGGAAAGCATTCTCATTGTAAGTGACGGAGTTCTTCTCTCCATCAGCTTTCCCCACAAATTTGTCATAGCCCGCCTCATTGAAGTAAGGCTTCTCATTGAGAACAAGAGCCTGAAGGGATAACAACAGCTGAAGAACAGTCGAGCTCTCTGGATTCCACACTTCATTACCGGTTCCTGTCCATGTCTTGAGAAGGCTTAGACATACTTTGCCTGACTCGTACAAGTTTGGATTCAGGCGGAGTCCACCAGAGTGATAGTGAACGGACTGGAAAAGAAAATTTCCAGAGTTCTTTACTGTTCAGCAGCGAGACAATCTCAACTAGAAGATACATGCAAGAGCAATAGAAAGGAATAACTTACAGGTGGTTCATGAGGATAATCAGGTGGAAAGAAAATATCAAAGAAAAATAAATTATCATGATAAGGCGTCCCAGCTGCCCCCACAATGCAAGCCCTTAGAAGATCCATTCTTTCCTCATAAACTCTAACATGAATACCATCTGCACAGTAGAAACAAAGAACACCATGCAGGTGCCATATTAGAAAATACATTCCATCATTTTTGAGAAATGTTACTTGCTACTAAATCTAATACCTAGAATGAATTACTGTGTTACTACGTAACCTGCCCTTGCATACAAGTGATTTTGAAGCCAAGCTAATATCAGAGGGATATTCTTGAACAAATAAAAACGACAATATATATTAAATTTGTTTAAAATGTTAATTATTTCTGAAATGACTACTTTAAAATTTCATGCAAGTTTCTAATTACTAAGGTTTACATAGTTCTACATGTCATTTTTTGGACTTCTTTAGTTTTATCAGCAATGGAAGGCAAGAACTCCCACAAAGAATGCATGTTCTGTCCACCATCACTATACATTCCCTTTTTTTTACAAAGAACAGTAGGGAGGCCCCTACTGTATATACGTATATATTAATACAAAAAAAGGTTTTATGTACAGAAAAGAAAAAAGAAAAAACATTTTGCCAGCTTGATTAATTCTTTGTACTTAGATAAATAATAGATAAGATGCCCCATACATGATACAGCTATAATAAGCTATGCCCTTCTAACTTCAGTCATTTCCTGAAATGCATACAGACAAGATTGATTACTTGAGACAGGGACCCTTACATGCTTTGTTATCTGTGGAGTGTAGAACATTTTAACTTATTCCAATTCAACCACAATGCAAGTATGTAAGCTCACATTATCACATGTACATGTAATATCAAAATAGAGAGTGATGGTATATATGGATTATCAATACTAAGTTATGGCAGTCTCAAAAAATTATACTGAGTTATAATAAACAGATGCAAAATTTCAGAACAAATGACAAGATCAGTTTCGTGAAGAGTTGTAATGTAATAAACTATAAAGCAAGAGAAAAAAACACCTGGCAAATCATTTTGTAAGATTGTCCATTCCTGTTGTATCTTCTTCAGCCAACCTCTTTTAACCTAACACAACGGAAATTAACTATTTAACAAAGAATTTGCGTATAGTCCAATAGCCATTGCAGTGTTGCTTAAAAAAAAGAAGGTTGCACTAGGTAAATCATTACATTTTCGTGGCCATTTTCCTTCATAAAGAGATGGTCAGAACAGTCAGCCACAACATCAAATCTTTTTATGTCATTTTCTGAAGGTAAAGTTGGCTTCTCAATCTGCGTCACCAACTCCATAACCTGTTTTTCTTCGGAAAATTCTTCTGCAGATGGTTGTAGTTCTGCTGTCTTCACAATTTGATATTGAGGATCTGCAGTAACCTGAAAGAACAACTTAATCTTAAGAGTCATGAAAAGTTAAACTTGAATTATTTGGCAAGAAATGAAACTTACGGAGCTAGAAGCTGTAGAACCATGAGCACCAAACAAACTAGAAGCCACATTTGTCAGAAAATCAAAAGCTGTTTTGGGAAAGAAGAAAGCAGTGGCTTTGCGCAAGGATTCAGTGCAGTCTTCAGCAGACTCTTCCAGAGCATTCTGAATGAGAACATTAAGTTGTCACTAAAATTTCAATCCATGCAACTAATAATCGATACAATGGAAGATGTAAACAGAAGCAGACCTTTGTATTCTCATGGTTCATTTTCTCCTGCTCAGCCACGTCTACCAAATCGACAGTAGTACGCTCCTCATTCATAGATTCTAGAGAATCATCTAGAAGCCTATCTAATCCAATTATTTCAAAATGCTGCACCTGAAATTGATACAAGGGAGAAAGATATGTTACCAATAGTCTGACCAGACCCATATCACTTGTCAAAGATGGGAAATAAAACTGATAACCTAAGAAGCACCGATATGCCTGGGACATGCCGTTCCCGTATGCAATATGTATCCGATACGGCGTGATACGGTATCAGGAAGAATTGGTAGAATTTAATGTTCAAAATGAATAAAATTAATCACGATACTCCATCGATACTTCCTGATACTTGTTGGCTCAAAACCACTCAAACAAAAGCTCGTTACCAGCCCGGCCCAACTACTTTCACAGAACGCTCCCCTCAAGGTGGCTAAGCACATGTAGTTCTTGACCATTTATTTTCTTCATATTATCTGTAGATGTTCATATTTTGTGAATTGGGATTCATGAACAATGTCAATTATGCAGTTCATAACTGAAAGTAGCAAGTGAGGGAGGCAAAGAATAATGAAATATATAGCATTCATCAAGGTAATCTCATTTTCTCACTCTCTTGTAGCCTCTCTACATTTTTTAACTTTTAAATACATATATACTCGCCGACATATCCTTGTTTTTGCAAATCGTAGTATCGCCATATCCGTATCGCCGTACCCGTATCGCATACCAAGGTATCGTAGCTGATAACAAAGAGAGAGGGAGAAAGCCAAAGATGAGCTTACCTTGGATATCACACCACTAGCCCATTGGACTTCAATTCCTTCATCCTTATACCCAAGAACATTGCCAATACATGATAAGAAGCCAGAGGAGGTATCCAAACCTTCCCTGCTAACTGCCATGGTTTCATTGGTGAGATCTGCTTCAGACTTATCTATGTTCACAGCTGATCTAATAACAACTTCACCAGTGCAGAAGGAGAAATCTGGGTGCTCCACTAGCTCATAAGCACTCACTGTCTCCTCAGTGGGGCCACTTCTGACAATGTCATTATCCACTGGAAAAGTCCATTTGACATTTACAGTCCGCTCAAGTGCATCCACATTTCTCACTATCCCAATTTGCTGGCATCTAGCAGCATCCTCTACTGTCAGTTTCTCCAGGACAAATTGCCCTGGCCAAAAATCATGATCACCAATGGTGCTAACAGGAACCAAAGTCTGGGATTCTAAACCAAGAGAGATACTTCCATTTTGCCATAGAACATCAACAGTGCTCTTTGTCTTGGCAACAACATATGTTTGCGAACATTCTGAACTGTAAGTCCCAAAACCCTTCTGCATGTGAGAACTGCACTTCTGGGTTTTACACGAAGAGCAACATTTGGGAGAATTCGTCCAGAGGCTTCCATCGTGATCAGCAGAAAGAGTGCACCAATCACCCAATTGCCAGTCAGAATAAGGGAAGCATGACAGCAAAGTGAGGTTCTTTGGGTCCTGATAGTTTGGAGGACTTGATGATCTATCTCCCCAAACATTTGTCACCGAGGTGATCCAGTTCACATGCACCAGCCCTACATCAACATGAGACACAACACCTTCATCTCTACTGGCCCTCCATGATCCACACAACCATGTTCCTGACTTAGAAATAGAGGGATGGGTAATCCTCACACGTTGGCCTGGATAGTAAAAGTAAGGTGCATCTTCAAAAAGGGTTGGAGGAATGGGCTTCAGTACCTCAGAATCTCTTAACAGCATTTCACACTTTGCCCCATCACTGAACACAACAGTAACTAGGTCAAATTCTCTGATGACCCGTCCAATCCATGGTCCCATAACCACGCAGTCACCAGAAACAAAGGACCTCACTCTCAAAAGCTTCTTGCTGTTGACATCTTTCATTATGTCACCAGAGCTTGTCTCCAAGTCAACAAACATTGCAACACCAACAATGCGGCCCAACTGACCTGAGGGATCAGACACAGGGCAGACTATGTCCCCATGCAGAAACCCCCTTTCAAAAGTAAGAAAATCATCAATCTTGCCGATGCTCTCATCCAAGCTCGACAAGATGTTCTGGGCATGGTCGTTGTATGGAAATTCACATTCTTCTTGGTCCTCGCTGTCACTGGTTCCAGTGTATGACTCACTGTCTGAGTCAATTGCAAACATATCCATGTTCCCAAACCCTGCAAAACCACATTAGGTCATTTTCATATAGTGTCAGACAACCAATATCGTTAAGAAATATTAGATTAAATGCATGCCCACCTTTTTGGAATAAGCCGTGTACTGATTGGTAATGTGACAAACTAAAGAACAATCTTTAGACAGCAAGGTGACGTTCTGATACAAAATACAAAGGAAACCAGCCAAATATTCCTGCAGAAAAATAAAGGCAAAATATGAGTATAAGAGATCATAATTAGTGAAAAAAAATAGTGTAACAAATTGACAGGTTACCTTCCAGAGTACTTCTTGGTGTTCAGTTTTTCACTGAAATTACAACTACAGGAAAGAGTGGTATTTTCGTAGAACCTATGTGTATACAGTCAGCACGCTTGAGTGCTAATGCCAAAGGAGATTTGCCCAAAATAGCAAACAAGAAATAGTAATACTTAGTGCCAAAGGAGATTTGCCCAGACAGCAATCTGAAGCTAAAGCTAGTGCCAAAGGAGATTTGCCCAGAGAGGAATCTAAAGCTAAAGCTAATGCCAAAGGAGATTTGCCCAGGGAGCAATCTGAAGCAAAATCAAATGCCAAAGGAGATTTGCCCAGAAGAACATTAGGTAAGTTTTGCCAAAGGAGATTTGCCCAGCAAATCAGAAGATATACACGATGGAAGAAATTTGCCCAGGAAAGAAACCTCTTGCAACTTCCATCAAGCTAAATGAGGATTTCCTAAAAAAGGATCGTTTGGAAGTCCCATCGTTACTGATTGTTCACGCAATGAGGGGAATATGCTCAGGATAGTCGATCAACAGGATGCTGCACTCCGAACTATTGTGGATACCGACTGAATCAACAGTCACTATCTCAGGTTTTCAGTGCCAAAGGAGATTTGCCCCAAAACAAGGAATTTCTTGTCACTGGAGATAATCCCCAAAGAGGAAAGACCAACTGAAAGATGTGTTCGCCTTCAATGATCACCAGACATAAATGGTTGTAAGCATCAAATCGATAATTGATCTTAAATCACACAGAAGAGAATATGCCACATCCGATGGCCAATACTCATCAAGAAATCAACCAAGATAATAACTTTTCATCAGAGATGGCTTCGCAAATGATGAGATCGCAAAGATCAGCAGACCCTGCAATCATATCAGAAGAAGGTTAGTCCAACAGTTCATGTTCTTACCAAAACAACACAGTTCAAACTGAGAAAGAGACTAATATATTTACATACTTCAGAAAATACTCTGATCAAGGGAAATGAGATTTTTCAAAAGCAATATGGTAGCTAATTTCCTTAATCTCTTGCCATCTTAAGATATGTCCAGGAATGATGTGTGTTAGGAATAAACATGGTTAAAAGTTAAAGTCTTAAACCAATTGCTCAATTAAAAGCCATGGTGAAAAGGGACTGCAGATCAGGATCGTTTTATTTCTCAGTTACATTCTAGCAAATAATAGTACAGAACACATATGATATCTAATAATATAAAGCAGTTCGAGTTGCATGCTTTTCCAAGGTTTGTCACATTCACCAGCCTTAGTAACTAAAGGAAAATCTATTCATATGCAAGAAAAAGATAACTAATCATAACGATTACCGAAAAATGTTGAAGAAACTAAAGTGCACTCTCAAACGCAAAACATATTACCAATTGGACCGAAAATAAGAAGAATCACTTCATAGCTTTGGTGTAAAGTTACTCCAATAAACATATAAACGGCTCAAGAGCCAACTTGTGCCACAAAGATCAACCTCATAATGAACAAGAATCGACTTTTGCTTGAAACTAGGGCGGCCACCCTAAAACAATTAATATAATTGCAAAAACCAAAACTCAAAAGCCCCTAAAAGAATTTAAGTAAATTAATCAATTACATGTTCGGGCATATTCAGTCTAATTTGAGGAACCTAGTTTTTCAGTTAACAAATTTCGATTCTCTATTTTGACATGAAAGTTTGGATCTTTTCATAGTAAAAAATGGCGATGACAACAAATCGCACATACTTGGACATCATAGTTGCTCAGACGCAGCTAAAAGACAACCGACCAATGGACAAGTCTGCCAAACTAGTCAGATCAAACCAAGTACCTTCCATGCTAATTACGTTCTCCTAAAAACCGACAAACTAAGGCACCAAACTAAATCCTAATACCCCATACGGTACTCCAATACGCCAAAATCCATCCAATCCTACAAATACTAAAGCGACCGAAGGATTCCGATGTTTCGCTATAAACTATAAAGAGCTAACGACATAACACCTGGGACACCCAATTTTTTACCATGGAAACATGATACTGATAGAACGATTTAATATAGAAATAACACAAGAAATTCGCTATCAAGCACATGCATCCTCGTTATAAACGAGCAGATGGCTGCGACGGGTGGTGATCGCCGGGGCAGGGGCGGGGCGGTGGTGTGTTAGGGGTGGAAGGTGCAGCATGGAGGGCAGCCGCGGCCTGCCGTCGGCGACGGCGGCGGTGGCCGGGGTGGGTGCGACGGAGGCACACCCCTACCACAATGCGAAATGAAGTAAAAAAAAAGGAGGCAAATTTAAGACGAAAATGGCAACCTGTGACAAGCCCAACCCGCCGCCATGCGTGGTCCCTCCAAGAACCCAGAACCGATCACCGAAGAAGAGGAAGCTAACCTCCTCTTCCCCCACGCCTCAATCCATCACCGAACCCTTCGACCATGGCAAGCACGCTCCTTGATCCCCAACAGTTCCAATCCCTCAAAGAAAGCAAGAACCAAAGAAACGATCACCACCACCACCACCTCCTCCCCCTCCTCAGACCAAATCGCAGCACGGCGCGTTGGAACCGGAAGCTCGCGTGCGCCCGGAGATCTCAAGTGGCAGTAAGAGAGAGGGGGAGAGAGCCTAGAGGGGGGAAGCAAGCAGCTTCTTGCTCGGTGCTCGGCTGCTCATGCCGCTGGTAATTTCTACGGTACGCGCGGCCTTGCCTTTTCGGTGCTGCGCCCAATTCTTTTGCCTTCTTTAACTGGGTGCTAAGGCATCCACAGTGGAGGTAACTATGGGGCTGTTTGGTTGCCTGTATTGGGGTGGCTCGCACCAGCGTATGCAGGGAGATGGTGTTTGGTTGCCTGCATCTGGGTGAGAGCCTGCATGAGCGGATGCAAAAAAATCAACTGGAGCTAGGCTGAGGAGAAACGCGGCTGAGAACCTTCTCTACTCAGCCTGACCACGCTCATGCAGCTGTATCAGCTCATGCAGGCAATCAAACAGGCCCTATAGGATGGTGGTTTTGTGAGACAATATCACCATATTAGCTTAAATCATTATATAAAGAAATCTCTCATAATTCATGATGGCTTAAAGTGGTAGTTTCAATTTTCTACCTCTTTTTTTTTACTTGGTGGTCCCTACTCAACCACTCCCCCACCGCACTTCTCTTCTCCTTCCCGCATCCACATCCCCACCAAATCCACTCCCGAATTGTAGAGACCCAAATATGCAAATCCGGACTCTCCTGTGTATTCTGCACTAGTCCAGGATCACGCTAGTGCACACAGTGTAAACAAAGATAAATATCATCCACACCAGTCATCACGATATTCTAAGGAAAATCCAAATTATATTAATAATCATCAGAGTATGACCTTATGGCCAAGCTTACAATTATTAGCCGGAAGGCTTAAAAGAAACTAGCAGCGGAAATCCAAAAGAAAACGCAGCAGCCAATCGACACGCCCACAGGCTATCGAGTGGAGAACGAAGCCTAATCCGCGAAGACGTCGAAGTACTCTCCTTCTGGAACCTCCTGCTGGTGATACTCCTCCTCCTCAACTGAGCAACAGGGGCATAAAGCCGTGAGTACATTGGTACTCAGCAAGCCGTTTGTAACAAATGGATGCAATATAATATGCAAGGCTTACCAATGGATGGCTGAAAGGTTAATTTGCATAAAACAGCATTTGAAAATACACTAAATAGATTGAAGGCGCATTTGAAGTAAATCAATAATAAATAATAATCAAAGGAATTGAAGTAACCACTTATGGATCTCCCAGCCATAAGCTAAACCAACCACTTAAGGACCTCCCAACCAACAGTGAATTAACCACCCACTGTCCAAAACTTTTTAGAAATAACTATACCTCGTGTGAAATCACCGAGCATTGTCCATGACCGAGGACACGGCTATTCGAATAGTTTTACACTCTGCAGAGGTTGCACAACTGTACCCACACGATGTGATAATCCTCACGTTAAAGATAATCACAACAAGGCTTTTACAATGATCCATCTCAACCCGATCCCACTCGCTAAGGTTTCGCCGTCGAGTAGGGTAACCCCCTAGTCGGTAATTGCCCCCTCTTGCGCCACGACAACATCGGTAGTGAAACCAAAGTTGAGACTTCACAAATTATTATGCCAGGTCTATCCCATACTAGACATGTGGTTTGCACGGTAAAGCTCAGATCAATGGCGCACAAAGTTAAGTCCTTAAATGTTACCCCGGCGAAACATCCACATCCCAATGTGCAACCTGCACCCCCTTTACTGCACGATCATTCGCCCGAGTGAAAACCATTTTGTATAACCAACACCAATGACACTACCCATGTCCTGGCAATCAAATTTTATAACTGTGGCTGACCACCACGTTCCAATATATCATTAAGTCAAGATTAATTAACACATGTGATGATAGACCCAACGATACTAAAAGCATGATTAAGCATTCTAATCGTGCCATCCCAAATGTGATCGTAACATAGCATCACTACTAAGTTTCCCAACCTATGGTGACAATGGCATCATGGCATTCAAATTTAACAAGGAGGGAATTACTCAATTGAGGTGATAACTACCAATTACAAGGTTTGTATAAAAGTAGCGATGCAATGTAATTTAAAACAAAATATTTAAATAATAGATTGCAAACTGGGTTCAACATGATCAAAGGACACGACTTGCCTTGGCCTTGCTCAGTTGACGGCTCTTGATCTTCAAATCCAACTTCCGCTCCTTCGAACGCGTGATCTAACGAGAGAGAACGCAAATCGAAACACAAAATAAAATCAAATAAAATTCAAATGAACTCCAGAAATTCTCAAACTTGAACCAAAATATAGAGCTCAATTTTATATGAATTTAGGAAAAAGAATCGGGTCAATCGGAGCTAGGACGAAGGAGAACGGGCTCTGGGAAGTTTTAATTCAGAGAAAAAGAGACAGACAGGTAGTCGTTACGACCACAAAGGATCCCTACGACCACGCAGAGAAATTTATGACCACGAAGAACTTTACGACTACAACCACAAACCAATCTAAGACTACGAAGCCGATTACGACCACTTAGGCAGGCTTACGACCACGTAGTCGAGCACATGACTACGATCACTCAGTCGAGATTACGACTACGTAGTCGAACCTACTACTTCGACCACACCGAACAATCCACGACTACGGCCACACGGGCGGCTACGACTGCACAGCGGCTACGACTACTCAGGCAGACTTACGACCATGAAGTCGTTTACGACCACATGATCGAACTTACCGGTGGCTTTACGACTTACGACTAAGACTCTACAACGTAGTCGTAGAACCTTACGACCACACGGATCTACGACACACGGATGGCGGCGGGACTCACCGGCGACGGCAGAACGACGGCGAGGACGACACGATCTCGGGCTCCGGCACGACCACGGCAGCGGCTATGCGCACGACCACGGCTTTGGCGAGGCGCACGACCCCAGCGGCTCAACTCGGAGGCGAGGCTTGACTTGGGACGAGGGAGACACCAGGGGTTCGGCCCTTTTATACCCGGTCGTAGAGGTGTCCTGGTCGGCCACGAGTACGAGTCCGGGTGGGATACGACCTGAGAGTCCCACTCGCATACGAGTACGACTTGCCAAAAGCGGGCGGCTGCGATGCGGGGCGGGGTTCTGGATGGCTGACACGCGGCGGGGGCGGAAGCGGTTGCGGCTCAACCGACTGGTTTTTCTTTTTCTTTTTCCAGAAATTCAATTAAATCATTTTGAGCTCTAGAAAAAAACAAATAACTCCAGAAAAAATCACATAAAATGCCAGAAAAACTCTTGAGGCTCAGGGAACTCAAATAAAATACTTTTGGCACCATTTAATGTTTAACTTAATCATATTAAATCCTTTTAATTCATAAAACTTTCATTTAAGCTTTAATTAATTCCAGAAAAATTCAAATGGTGAATTTTATTTCGAAAGCTTAAAAAAGGCTCTGAAAATCAGGATGTTACACGAATCCCCGCAGTTAGCTCCGTCACCTCCTCGGATCTCCTCCTCCTCCCACCCACGATGGATCTAGCCGCCGCCAGCGCACGAAAGCAAGCGAAGCAGTGAACGAGGGTGGCGAAGAAGCTCCTGGTGGCGCTTGATCTTGAGGTTGCAAGTAATTCACCTCCCAAGCCCTCGCCGCTGATCCCCGCACCCTGGGCGTCGACGATCTCCTCGCCGCCACCGACATCCTCCTCACCGCTGTCTCCCCAACGGGCAGCCCGATACATATGCTATCCTCGGCCTCGACCCCACCAGCCCTACCTCCCGCCGGGATCCGGCCACCAACGTCCATATCTGCTCGTCGTCGACATCGTCTTCCCGATCACCGACGGCGTCGTCGTCTCGTGCGTCTTCTCGATTGCACGCGTGCGGCCACCACGCATGATTTGGGCAAAGCAACGAGGTGTGGTTCCCTTTTCTCTCCCTCTCTCCATAGACCACCTTCTTTCTCCCCTAAACTATCGCAGCTTCTGCAGGTCTCTCTGACACACTGCAAGCCACCACCTTTCCTCCTTCTCCCCTCCACCGTGGCTCGGCTCTGACGTGGACCGGCGAGGTCACCGTCTAGAGTGGAGCACTGTGGATGCTCTAATGGGACTCCTGATGCAGATTTATGCTCCTCTCTAGAGATGCCCAATCGAGCTGGGGTAATCGCACCAAACCGAAACACGGTATTGTTAGTGTGGCCCAAGCATGACACAGTCCACACTTAAACAAGCCATGTCAACCCAGCCCAACTAGCCGCGCCATGCATGGACCGGCATGGCACGGTACATATAGTACCGTGTCGTGCTAGGTACAGGTCATCGAGGTGGTGGCCGGAGAGCAGAGGCGAGGTGAGAGGCGACGTCAGAGGGTGGAGATGAGGTAGAGGGGGCAGCGACGTGAGGGAGGGACGTTGCATAGGGGCAGCAGCAATCGACGCCGGAGTTGAGGAGGTTTGTGGCAAATCCAGCAATAGAGGGGTGGTGACGAAGGAGGTGGGCGAGGGGCGATGGAGTAGGTAAGGTGGTGGATCTAGTGGCAGATGTGGATCCAACAATAGATGGGCGGGGCGGAGGAGGTGGCTAAGGGATGGGAGAGGGAGGTGGAAAATGGGCGGCGGCGGAGGAGGTGGGTGGCACGCTTGCACTGGAGGAGGTGGTAGAGGCAGCACACCGATGTCAACATGTGGAGGCCAGTGGGGCGCTAAGACGGGCGAGCAGTGGCTGGCCGGTTAGGATTAGGGTTTACTGTTTAGAATTTATATAAGGGATGGGATTTATGGAAATGAATAAGGACCGTTGGATTTCGATCCAATTGTTGGCATTTAGAAATGTGGCTAAAATACGCTTGATGGGCTAAATTATAATAACACAAAATAGAAGAGAAGAGGGGTTTATGGGCTAGCTTTAGCCAAGCCCAGCCCATGCCACCCCCCTCATAAGGGCAAGTTAGGAGGAGGAGGAGGCAAACTCAATTCACTCCACCCTTTGTGTCAAATGCTGCTACACCCACCTCCGTTACTACTGTTGTCAACACCACCACTCCCCCGCTAGCCGCCATTGCCTACCTCTCGTGCGTCGCACCGCCACCCTTCTGCCTCACATCGCTTTCCCCGTGCCCTAGTTGTCGATGCCGGTGCCTCCGCCCCTCCACATTGCCGCTGCCGCCTCTTGCTCCCGTCGCTACCCCTCTATGAACCATCACCAACAGGCGCTACCAAGGGAAGAGAGGAGCCAGGCCGGCTAAGAGGAAAGGGGAGTCGCCTGTGAGGGAAAGGAGGAGTCAGCCAGGAGGAAGAGAAGAAAAGAAGAAGGGAGGAAGGCCTCGATTAGGAGAGAGGAGAGCCAGCCGAAGAAAACAGGAAGGTGCCGGCCATGAGGGAAGAAGAGAAGAAGAGAAGGGGGAAGGCCAAACCGGCATCTGATCTCCCAAATCCGACCAAGGAGAGGAAGAAGGAACCTTGATCCAGTTATTCGGGGCTAGGGTAACACCTTGAATCCTTTCCCCTGCTTGTTATCAATTTGTGTAGAGGTTGAAGTGTCGATTAGTAAGATTGAAGCATGGAATGGTCAAAACACGGCTATTAGATGAATTGCATATGTTGTGCCCTCTATGAAAGTTTTGGACACGTTAAGGAATGTGACAGTAAGGCCATCAAGGCTGAAAACAATAGTTTTGATGACACAATCTTAAACTTGTGATAACTAGACTCACGTGAGTAAGTTTGTGTAGACTCTAGAACTCAAATTTCTTGCTATGTTGGGTTTAGGGATCAAAAGTTAAGGTTGTTTAACCACCGAGACAGCGGGAAGGCATTCGATTCAAAAGTGTTGTACGTGTGGAGTTTGCGCGTAGAAACGATGCCGTTCGTATGTGTGTATATATTGTTATGATGTATTGAGATTGGTTGATACTTGTTCAGATGGAGGTTCAGGTTTGGTACCATCCACATATCATTTACAAGGTTGAATAGATCGAGACAAGTGTATGATAGAATGGTAGACGGTAAATGTTATAGAATATACGATATTTACATTATATGATGTTGCTTATCTAATAATGATAATGATGATAAAACATAGTAAGTAATAATTCTTATCTACTAATGATGATAATGATGGAATATATTTATGATAATGGACTTATACATTGGCATCATGTGCACTATCATATGATGAGAAAGGGATCTACCATGGGTGAATACATAAAATCTACTTCGGTAGGCCTCCATGGAAGTAGAGAGATCCCATACCAACGAGGACGGGTTCATGATGTGTGAACATCGACGGGTGTTCACTCGACTATACCGGTATATGCAATGTAATGAGCAAATGAACATGTAAAGTAGTTTTGTATTGTATTAATGGAAAGATGATGATGATACATGAGAATGATGATATGGTTATGTTCGGACATGTGCAGAACGATATGTTTATGTTTATACTTATGTTTATGTTGAAACATACAAGAGAGACATGGTTAGATTCATACTTATGCTTTATGGTAATGTTTATTGTTCTATTATGTGCTTGCTGATTTTTTGAACCCACCCTTACTTATTTGTTGGTTTTTAGGTGATCTTTAGAATCATCATGCATCGGGAAGGGGAAATAGCACACCCACTTTACATGCAAACACTAGTGCAATCTCTATTTCCTAGACAATCACTTTTTAACGTAGTATATTTAGTTTGGTAAATTAGCTCTATCTGGGTGAAACTTAGTACATGTTCTAGAGAGTGTACGTTGAACCTTAGAATGTTTATGCTATGGTGCACTTATTAATGTTATGTTTATTTTTATTGTGGAATCAATTGTCTTTTATTACAGTTTGATCAATATTTGTTGATTGTCCCTGTCAGTAGTCGCATAAATAGAGGAGGCGCTGCTGAAATTTTCTTATAGCAGCGCCAAACTTATATTGTTAATGTGTAGTGGTAGTATTCCAGACTCAGATGTTAGACCAAGGTGTTACATAAATGGACCGATGTTGGCCCGTCGAGCTTAACATGTCTGTGCTTGCACAGCATAGCCCATAATCTCATTGCCTAGGTCTAAGACTTACCCCGTGGGCTAATACGGCATGTCCCATTTAGATGTCATTTAGTTAAACGGATCAACCGAACTATACCTATATAAGCCCACATTGAACCATAGGGCATGTTCTTTTTGGCTGCGACTTGTAGTTTTTGGCTGCGGTTTGTGACTTTTAGGCTGTTTGTGCGAGAGATTACAGAGTAACAGAAACTCATGTGCGGTTTTTGGCGATATAAATAAAGTCAGTAAAATATGTACTACGATTAACTAATAGATCATATCTTAAAAAGATAATCCGTTTCAAAGTTAGTTACAGTAGAAAAGCTAAAAATAACAGGCCATACCGGATGGCTTACTTGCCCAAGTCTGCTCCTCTCTCTGCTTTCCCGAAGAATTCCGGTTCAAATTGGGAAACGTATTGGAGTTTTGGACTTCTTGTTTTCTTTCCGTGTTCGCTGCTTGATCCTGGCACTCGTGAGAGATGATGTGTACCGAACAGCGGCGGTGAGCCAATAAATTGAATGCTTAGTGGAACTAAAAGTGATCCACAATTGCATGTAACTACTGGTTTAATTTCCCTCTGCCTCGTAAGAATCATTTCTTTTCTTGTGAGGACATGATTGTCATGTAATTCACAATTGGCAGTGGTAAAAAAATCTTTGGTTTTTTGCCCACGCACACTTGTTTTAATAAAAAAATCTAGAAAATACCTGTTATGTGCTTCTTAGACCATCTATAGTGTAGATGGTACCAGATTCGTTACCTCACAGCTAATGCTAGATTTGTTTTTTTTTTCTCACAATGTTTAGCATCTTCTTTTCTCTCTAAAACAGAACTCACAACTATATAAAATATCACTTTTTTCTCCACCACACACTCTCTCCCTCCCTAATTTTAAATAAAAATGGGTTCATAACTTCTTTTATTGAGCTAGCACCCATGCCATCTACATGCACCGTGCTAGGAATCTTCTTCCTAGCATCGCTCCCTGCAATGGCTCTCACGGTCGCACTGAAGCCAAGAGGGAAAAAGGCTAGCCAGCAGTAGATTGTAAAAAAAGCTCGAGACTTATGAGCTACTTGAGTTTGATTCGCTCTAAGCTTGATTCAAGCTCAGTTTAAGCTCCAAATGAGTCGAGCTCGAGCTTGATTCTGAGCTCGTGAACTTCAACGAATCGAGCTTGAATAGCTCAAGAGGCTCAAGTTTTTCTTACGATACATACTAATTCAGTAATTCTTATCGAACTTATTCGAGCTGAGGTCAACCTCGAGTTTTTCTATTATTGAAAATTAGTATATATTGAATTATTTTTTTACTATTATCAAGCTTACTCGAGCCGAGCTCGAGTTCAGGTTTTTATTATTAAAAATTAGTGTATATTAAATTATTTTAACTATTATCGAGTTTATTCAAGCTGAGCTTGAGCCAAACTCTAGGCTTGGACCATAACTCAGGTTCGCTCGAGGTCGGCTCAAATTTCCACCGAGCTCGAGTTTAAAAGGCTAGACTCGCTCGAATTCAGCTCGATTACTGTCCTAACCAGCACCGAACGGTGTCCTTGGCCTTAGCCCCTTCGGAATAATTGGAATGCAGAAATTTCCTACCTTTTAGCTAGGCCCTTAACACCCCCTCGCACTTCGATATCGAAATGTTGAATAAATAGCTAATAAATCAAGAAGGCCAGTATAGGAACAGTCAACCATAATGTTAGGGAAAAGTTTACAGTACACCCACACTAATATAAGCCGTTGATTTTGTGTGATCTATTATTAAGGAATTTTTTATGGAGGTAATATTAGATATAATCCATAAAAAATTAACTCCGAGGGATTTCAAAGGAATTTGTATTTCTCTTATGAAATTTCTGCATTTTAAACATGCCACAAACTAAGAGGCTGTTCATATTGATTTTGGTTTCTAACAATATGAACACACTAGGTTCTATAAACCGTTTCTATCAATCATCACTATTTATCAGCCACTACTTTGCACTTTCACATGTTATAACACACTTTATATGTTATTATGTCATAATTTTGTAAGCCGTATGGCAGTTTGAATGTTGTAGTGCCTTTTGTTACACCATTTTTCTTACATAATACATTACTATTTATCAGCTGCTTCTAGCTAAAAGTGCATCCTTCCTTCGCAGGATCCCGGGATCTTATGCAGAATATCCATCCACACGGCTGCTGCATCCGCCGCTCAAAGTGCAGCACAGCACAAGCCTCTTAGGGGGTGTTTGGGACTGCTCCGCTCCAGATTTTGCAGCTCCGCTCCAGCTTTGCGTTGCCAAACACCTCCAACTCCAAGAACTCCGCTCCAAGAAAAAGGTGGAGTTAGGGGCCAACTCCACGTTTTTTGTGGAGCACCCCAGGAGGTACTCCAGGATTTGGACTTTTGTACCTCCTCGTGGAGTTGTGGAGAAATTACCCACACTTACCACTCGTTAATGAAAACACGGACTCCCGTACCATAGTGTACTTTCTCGTGTTTTTTAGTTTGAACGGTAACTAACCAGAGTGACTAACTGAAACGTACGTACTTAACTACTGCTTATGCACCCCACAATAGTGAAATGTATCATAAGAAAAAAAATAAATGAATCAGTAGTGAAATAGTACCAACTACCAATATATATATTTTAACCAATCAGTAGTGAAATGTATCATAAGATGGAATTATTTAACCAAAATATTTGTTTTTTGTTTTTCTCGGAAAAATTAAGTGCAATTTCTTATATTTTACATCGGATTTCATTTGGCAATAAAAATATTCACTTATATATGCTCCGCAGACATCAAAACAAACAACAAACGTCAATCAGGGGTATAATAGACCATTTGTAGGGAAACAACCCATTCCTGAAGCTGGAGCTAGACTGTGTGCCAAACAGTACCACCTGCTCCACAAACTCCACAGTGGAGCTGCTCCATGGTGGAGTTGGTAGAGCGGAGCTGCAAAATCGAGAGTGGAGCAGTCCCAAACACCCCCTTAGCTGGTCGGTCGCTCCTCAGCTTTCTGCACAAATTACTAGTTGGATTTTCCGGTCTCGACCCATAAAATAGCCATCAAATATTCAGATGGCCGTGTTTAGTGTTGGAATAAGCACTGGGTTTCAGTGGTGACTTTGATGTGGCACGAACTGATCAAAGGCCTCCTTTCCGGCCGGACGTCAACTGTGACAATGTGATTAAGGTATCTCGACAGGATATTCCAGGGGAGAAGGGAAGGGGATTAAATGTTGATAGCAAAAGGAGAGGGATAATTTGTAGGATATGCCTCCATCTGATCCAAGTTGTTACCAGAGTCCAGAGAGTTTGGGTTCAATAACAACCACGCTTTTCTCGTTTGCATGACCGATCAATCTATCTTAGTTGACTTGCCCGGCCTAGGATTTAAGACTAGGCACCGAGCTAAATCTGTCTCAATTTTTTTGAACATGGTCCAACCAAAACATACAAGGAGAGGTCCGAGTAATGACACTCATACCATGCATGCATCTAGGTTTTTGCTAGGCAGACCTTTTTTTTACCGTATGGCCAGGTATGTAATCTTTTTTTACGGCATTATATTGCCTGAGTGACTACGCATCAATCGAGCAAAGCATCTGCAGTCAATCGAGCAAAGCATCTGCAGAAACCTTTCTAATGTCATCTTCCCGTTGAGCACGCATTATCTATCTAAAACTAGTTTAAATAAACATGTTAATCTTTCCGTGGAGCACGCATTATCTATCTAAAACTAGTTTAAGTAAACATGTTAAGTCCGAACATCATGCGAATTGTTTTTCTTTTTTGAAAGGTTTCTTGTTGATTTTGCAGCTGCGTCACTGCTCCACTAGCGCAATGGTGGGTGTATAAGGTGTAGTTTAGTGCCCCATTTGGCAAATACGAAATGTTTTTCTTGCATCATTCTCTAAAAGCAGCCGGCTCAGTGCTAATTAAAAGGTGTTCATATTGACTGCGGTTGATGACTTTTAGATGAAAATATATAATAGTAATTAAAAGACATGACTTTTAGAAGAATAAGCCGAGCGATGAGAAAAGTAAGAGAGATACATACACGAGGAGACCAGAATAAGAAGAGTGAGGTGCGTGATGCTCATATGACTCTCTGCCTTATCCTCGAAGCGAGATAGGAGCGAAAGAGTGAAGAAGCCAGGTGTTTATATTGGTTTCTAACTTATTTAAACAGAAGTCAGAAGTCAATATAAATACCCTTTGATTTTAGAAAGAACGCGCTGTGCTAAAATGGTACCAATGTATATTCTGTCTTTTCGTCTCAAAAAAAATGGTACCTATGTAGCAGAGTTTGATTTTATTGTTTGAGTTTGATTTTTAGAATTTGCATTATGACCTGTTGCTGTCTAAAGCTGGTGATCTGACCGGCCCTAGTGTGGCGGTCTGACACCACCTGATGGTCAGACCGGTAAGCGGTAGTACAGATCTTTTGTTGGCGGTAACTATTTTTCAGAGAAGGTCTTTTGGGATTCTACTCTTGTGAGGGTTTTGGCTTTAATTCGTATTGTAATCTAGCTTGCTATGATATATGAAAATCCATCTAAGATCATCAAGGGTTCATGGCAAGAGTAGATCAATGTTTCTCTTTTTTGCCTGGTTTTGGTGCAGCTCTCCTTATTTTGGATAATGGTCGAAACTTTGGCATTGATTTTCTTTGTTTGAGAGTTAGATCTTTTTTTAGATCATGTACAGTGTTGATTGCACTGTTCTTCGGCAAACGGTCAGACCACAAGGAGCTAGCGGTCTGACTAGGTGCAGTCATACAGGTACAGTCAAACTAGTGTCCCAGGCGATTCAACCGCCGAGTGATTAGACCGGCAAGTTGTTGACAATCAGACCAGTTTGAGACAGGAAGCCTTGGTGGGTTTTGGCTCTTGGTTTTATGAGCTTGCGAGTTGATTTTTTTGCTATGTGTTGTTGTCGGTACTTGGGGAAAGAATTTTGAAAGAGTCTTTCACCCTCCCTCAGACTCGCCATACCCCATCCTACACCACCAAATTCAATGTGGCACAAAAACTGTGCTCCATTTGCAGCCAATGATGTACTTGTGCAACACCCACTAGATCTTGGTGCCACTATGTCTGATGGACTCAGGGTCTCATGGACCTACTAAAGCATTCAGGTCAGCGGGTGTGTCTGCTCCTTCTGTCCTCCCAGATCTTGTGAACTGTTTCATTGTGGCACGGATATGAACAATGCACAAGCTTTCCTTCTGAATATTTATTAGACAGTATTTCGTAATGGCAATGGATTGGTGAAAACTGAGAGAAAAAAAAGAGTTCAGAAACATCGTCATCGGTAGATGATGTTAGACAGTGTTTGTTGATGTATGTTTCAGGATGAGCGCATGACCAAGAAGGCAGTACAATTCATTTTGCAGTAACAATTGATCATGGAGTTTAAATAATAAGAGTTCAGTCTCTCTGTGAACCAAGCTTCATAGCAAAAGTACAGGCAACTCTTGCAGCATATGCCATCCTTTGTACTCTCAACTTTGCAAAGAATTCAAGAGATTTATTCTTTGTGAATGGAAGCTTACTAGAAAAATCATCAGATTAGAATAATATCAGAATCTTCTTGAGCCAAGCTTTACACAAAAAAGCACATACCACTATTGCAGCATATTCTTTTATCCTATTAACTTTCCAAACTAGACACGGCAGGTTGAGATTTTGTGAATGAGACCTTACAAGAAAAGGATCAAGCCACTCATGCAGCATATACTTTACTCCCTTAAGCCGTTAGCTTAGTTTGCTACAAGATATAGATGACAGCTTCAACCAGAAAGTGTTTACAGAATTTATTTCGAGCTACCTATATTTCAGTGTCAAAGGAAGGTGGATCTATAGCAAGGAAGGATCACGACCTTTTTCTTGTCAGAAAAAGAGGCGTGTGACAGATAGGGAGACATGAGAAGGTTGCAGCAAGTGCAAAGAAGGAATTGGATAAGCTCTACTTCCATTTCATGGCACAAAGTGGGATGGGATACACCCAGAAAGGAAGATGCAAAGTAGGATACCAAATTACAGTCCAGGATGTGCTTTGTGTGAGACTTGCAATGACACCCACCAATGGTGGCTCTTTTGCCTTTGGCAAAGTGCCTTTGTGCATCATTGCCTCCAACTCTGCCTTTTGGTGTGGCTACTTTGGATTGGCGGAGGCTATGTAGATGAACATGGCTTCCAATTAGCCCTGGGTCCTGGTGCCCGATGCTACACACAGTCTCAGCGACTGATCTTCAGTGTGAGATCTACAAAAATCATGATTCGGGACACATGTAGATTGGGGGTTTCAGTTTTGTAGTGCTCAGGCGGTGTTTCTAGTGAAAGTCTGTTGATTTGTTTGTAAGCAAATTGTTTATCCACACTGAAGGTCCGAACTCCATGCATGCATATCCTTGGGTCTGCAGTTGTGTTGTCGTCTCAAAAGGACTATCCTATGTGGATACAATGTTTGATTTACATATGCATAGATTTGCATCATATGTTGTGAAGTTTAGTATAAAATAAATGAAACAAATTCAGGAGAAATCCTGATAATTTGTTAACAACAGAGGATTATCATTCACTGGCATGTCTGAAAATATTTTTAGGCTACATGGTGCCATGGATTAGAGTCTCACATACCATGAAGCTGCAAGAAAAGTTTTACTAAGATGCAACACTGTTTTTGGCTGAAAAGAAGGCAGCCAAAAGAGAGGCAGTGGCAGCAGAATCGCCTTTGGCCTGCAATTCAATCGAATTTTCGATATCATTGTAAGGCCAAGATTTATTCTCCCAATAAAGCAGAAAAATTATGCATGCATGTACACATCTGTAAACTAAAGCAAAAAATGCTAGTCTGCACAACCACAACCACACAAAATGACCCAAAAGACGGCTCAAATCAAAAGTCCAATCCACCACAGCGATCATCAAGTTCACCAGCAGCAGCACCGATCAAAATTTAGGTTATTTAACCGCAGATGAGTAAAATTATTGCCTAGCAGCGGATGCCAGGGGGAAGAAAATCGCTGTGCAACGAATCAATCAGGGCTTGTGGCTAAGTTGACTGGACAGAGAGGACAAGTAGGATTTTATTTTGTTTTAAAGGTAGATCAATTCCTATGGTTTTTGTAGTTTCCATGGGGCATATCAAAGTACAATACTTTGTGGAAAGTGACAGGAGGGAAATGATCATTACTCATACCCACTACGAGTTCTTTTAAGCTTGTTCCCCCTTGTTTCTAAAGTTAGTGCCACACTAGGACTGCAACTTCAGAATCAAAACGGCTCTAGTCTACTGCGAACTGATACAAGAACTAGACAATACAGTGAACGGACAACTCTCAACTGAGTAACCGTGTTCGGATTAGTACAAGAAAAGCCAAAGGAAAAGCTCGAGTAATGTATGCAAAACATACTAGCTACACGGCTACACCAAATTGCTTCCAATCTTGCAATCATGGTTGCTAGTTATGTTCTCATGATCCAGAGGATTAAATGGAACCAACACTTCAGTTTCTGACGTTTCAAATTGTGTTTCATTGACAAGGACGTCGGGCTTTTCTCTAGAAGGGAACAGATGGCATCCGTGCGGGCATTGCTTGGTCGCTTGGAAAACTATCTGCAGACCGCTTCCTCTCGGGGGCCTAGGCATCTTAGACCTGAAGCTGATGGGTTATGCATTGAGATTGCGATGACTATGGTGGCAGAAAACCGATCCCTCTCGCACTTGGGCTAACCTCAAATCGTCCCATGAACTGGCAATCCACTCCATGTTCGAAGCTGCAACAGAAATGATGGTGCGAGATGGTCAGAAGACTCTCTTCTGGATAGACAACCGGATAGATGGGACGTCCGTTCAGTCGTGCTGGCCTTCGCTTTGGAATCTCATTTCACCTAGAGCTAGGAGGTCCACAACGGTTGCTCAGGCCGTCGTGCACAGTGCCTGGATCATAGACATACGCACCGCTCTCAATGCTCAGGCTCTGGTCGACTATTCCCAGTTGTGGTGCAAAATGCAAACGGTGACTTTACAATCCCTTTCCCCGAATAGGTTGCTTTGGAAAATGCACTCTTCACTTCAATACTCAACCAAATCGGCATATAATGCGTTCTTTATTGGGGCCACATTTCTTCCATGCTTCAAATAGATTTGGAAGAATGGGGCATCGTTGAAATGCAAATTATTCATGTGACTGGCCACTAATAATCGATGTTGGATGGTAGATTGTCTGGCCCACTGAGGGGTCTCGGTGAACCCAATATGTGTTCTTTGCAAAGCTCACCAGGAAAGCATCGAACACCTCCTTGTGCACTGTCCATGGGTCAAACTAACTTGGACGAAGCTATTGAGCTTTTCTACTTCTTACCAGGTTTCGACTCCTCTACAAGGAGACTTCGTTGACCTCTGGAATGCATGGAGGAAAAATTGCCCAAAGGTTGAAAGGAAGGGGTTTGATTCCATAGTGGTTTTATTCTATTGGACAATCTGGAAGGAACGGAACTCCTGCATCTTTGACAACACGGAAAGGGACATCACCGCTCTTGTGTCCATCATTCTTGATGAATTAACTTGCTGGTGCCGTGCCAGTGTTGGGTTGCTTCATTTGCATAGAGACACAACACCCTCACCCCCTCGTTAGTCCTGTTGAGGTCATTGTTTTGGTTTCACTAGTCATAGAGGTCTTACTCGTGTTATCCTTGTTAGTCCTGTTGAGGTTGTTGTTTTGGTTTCACTAGCCGTAGAGGTCCTACTCGCGTTATGAGCACCGAGGCTGTGTTTCTTTTAGCAAGCACTTCACTTTTGCTTGCCTCTTTTGTATTATTTTTAGACTCTATTTTGTACTTTCTCTTTTCTTAATGCAGAGTCACGTAGGGTGTGTTTGGTTCCAGGGACAATAGGGGATGGGACGGAGCGATCCTAGATTTAGACCTGTTTGAATTGAAGTCAGCAGGGATAGAGTCCATCTCCTTTGAGGAATATCCCGGGAATATTCCCCTAAATTGATGATGCCCCTATCCCTCAAAAATGAGGGGATGGGCTCGTCCCTCTTCCTCGCTACCTGCCTCCAATAGTGTGTTTGGTTCCAGGAACAATAGGGGATAGGGACGGTTCCATCCTTAAAAACAGGGATGGATTCATTCCATCCTTACCTGACTCCAAACCAAACACACCCGTAATTCTTCTACGCGTTCCCTAAAAAAAGTTTCATTATTCACGGGTGGAACAGTAGACATGGCACTGATGCATCAGAACACATTCAACGAGGTCAGCAGTACAGGAAACAAAAATGGAAAATCAGTGTCGCTGTAAACTACAAGAGCTGATCCTCATCAGAATATCCAAACTTCTCAAGACATTGGAGCTGTGTGAGCGGCATATCTCGAGAGGTCCGTGCCCCAAAATATGGATACAGAGACAGGTCCTTTAGCTTTGATTCAATCTTTCAATTAGTTAATGAGAACAAAAGCGACATAACGTCTGCATCAAGATTTGATTGAAGAACATCTAACACCAGCATGAAGGATTGCCTGGGCATTGTCCACATAAACACACAAAAAAGCAATGTTCCTTGATTCTTCATCTTAATTTAAGCAGCAACAGCAGCAGTCTCTGACATATCTATTCCTTCGATGTTGGTTATTCTCAGCTTTGTCAATTCCTGGAAATTGTCACAGCATACAGTAAGAACTACACAATCCACAGGATAAGGTAAATAGCGAAAACTTCAGGTCAGTAGTGAAAACTTCATCTTTTATTTTGAGAACAGTAAATAGCGAAGGCTAAAATGGAATGAAGTTACCTGACGGTGGCCCTTTGTTCGCGGTGTTTTTTCCCTTTTCTTCTTGAATATGATAACTTTTGCATCCAGGGCCTGAAAAAAGATTGTCAAGAGAAATTGAACTCAAAATTGTGCAATAATATGTTACAATAAGAACCAATTTCATCAAAATTGGGCTCTGGTTAAGCAATTCTGTTTGACGCGAGAAATCGCTCCCAAATTTCTTGCCTTGGGGCATAGCGTGCGGGTGTGCTAGTGTACTAAAGTACACAAAAGTAGATAAATACAACAAAGGTAGGGAAAATATGTATTTTATTCATTCCTTTGAGAAGAACAAAATTACAGATTTTCTTTATATATATGTACTCCATAGCCTGATTTGTATAGCAGATCTGATATAGACGACGTGGTCTCCTGGTTCCTAGGGTCTCGGAAGGCTTGCGGTTAATTACATCCGTGGGGTGTACCCACGGAATACCTCCGATTAAACTATGCATTAGTCGTCGTCTTCAGTCTTCGCTTCACGTTATCCATGCATGGGATGAATGGTTGACGTAGACGTGGGTGTTGGCATGATCTGTAGCCTCATCAGTCTATGGGGTTATTGACAGCGTAGCCTTTGCATTGGCCACGTCCGCCCATGTAGTTCGACCTCGTCGATATCAAACGACACATAAAAATTAAGGTGGTTAAAGGTGTTCATGATTCACGTCAAGTATGACTGATCTGACGATAATAGCAATAGAATCAGTGTAGTAGACATACTTAATTCAGGCGGTGAGGTGGTGGAGCAGAACTCCTGAGTTATATGTCGTAATTCAGGCGGTGAGGTGGCAGAGCAGAACTCATGAGTTATATGTCGTAATTCAGGCGGTGAGGCTGGTGGAGTAGAACGCCATATGTCGAAGTGGTCAAAAGTGACCAAACGGGAAGGAACCCCTCTACTGCGCAGACGCACCTAGCCGAACTCAAATGTTGTAAGGGCAAACAATCCTTACTTTTAACAGCGCAGGACGCCAGGGTCCAGTATTGACATGGTCGAAAGTGATCATTGGAAAAGACTCATCGAAAGCCAGAAAGCTATCAGCACTCGGGAGTGATTGATAGTTGAAAGCTGGAAACCATCGGCAGAAACCATCAGCAATCGGATGTAGCCGGTAGTTGAAAGTCGGAAACCATCAGCAACTAAACGTAGTTGGTGATAGTTGAAAAAGACTCCTTGAAAGCTGGAAAGCCACCAGCACTCGGGAGTGATTGATGGTTGAAAGCCGAAAACCATCGGCAGAAACCATTAGCAATCGGATGGAGTCAGTAGTCGAAAGCCAGAAGCCATCAGCAATCGTAGTTGGTGGTCGAAAGCCGAAAACCATCGGCAATCAGAAATAATCGAAGGTCAAAAATTATAAGCCCTCAGCGATCGAACGTAGTCGGTGATTGAAGGCTGGAAACCATCAACAATCAGACATAGTTGAAGATCGAAAGTTGGAAGCAATCGACAATAAAAAATAGTCAAAGATTGAAAGCCGGAAGCCACCAGCAATCGGATGTAGTCGAAGATCGAAAGCCGTCGTGGTCAGAATCCATCGGAAAGTGGTCGAAAGCCAACATGGTCGAAATCCATCAGAGGTCATCCGCGGTCGAAAGCCAACATGGTCGAAATCCATCAAAAGTGGTCTGTGGTCGAAAGCCAACGTGGTCAAAATCCATCGAAAGTCATCCATGGTCAAAAGCCATCGTGGTTGAAATCCATCAAAAGCCGCCCGTGGTCGAAAGCCGACATGGTCAAAATCCATCAGAAGTGGTCCGTGGTTGAAATCTATCGAAAGTCATCCGTGGTCAAAAGCCATCGTGGTTGAAATCCATCGGAAGCCGCCCGTGGTCGAAAGCCAACATGGTCGAAATCTATCAGAAGTGGTCTGTGGTCGAAATCCATGGTGGTTGAAAGCAATTGGAAGTCGTCCGTGGTCGAAATCCGTCATGGTCGAAAGCTAATATGGTCGAAATCCATCGGAAGCTGCCTGTGGTCGAAAGACATTGCGGTCGAAAGCCATCATGGTCAAACACCAACGTGGTCGAAAGCCATTTTGGTTGAAAACCATCGTGGTCGAAAGCTATCATGGTTGAACGTTATCACGGTCGAAATCCAACGTGGTCGATAGCCATCGATGTCAAAATCCATCGGAAGCCACCTGTGGTCAAATGACATCATGGTCGAAAGCCATCATGATTGAACACCAACGTGGTCGAATGCCATCATGGTCAAACATCATCGTGGTGGAAAGCTAACGTGGTCGACAGCCATCGTGATCAAAAGCCAACGTGGTCGGAAGTTAGTGGGGTTAACGGTTTCCCCTGGTAGTCTTAATGGGTTGGATCCATTAGGATTGTTGCTAATTATTAAAGAGGAGGAGAGGAGGTGTTAAACCCAAGGATTCTAGGGTTGAGGTTTTTGATTTTTCACCTTGCCTCCTTCCATAGTTTGAGAGAGAGTTGGAGAAGAAAGAGTGGTGCTTTAGGAGCACTTTGTAATCTTCATACTGCTGTAATCCTTCTTCTTTATGTGGTAATGAAGATCAAATCTTGCCTCTCAAATTGCTAGTTATTAATGTCTTGATCTTTGCCTGTATCTTGTACTCTTGATGTGATTTCTTCTCTCCCGAGGTCTTTCTTGGTCTTGTTGTGATCCATGATAAGTAAGAGGCATTAGAAGATCCTAATTGATCAATTGTTGCCCATCTGGATCACATCCATAGCAAGAAACAAGATTATATCTAGTTCGTGAGTGTTCTTGAGTAAGATTTGTGATTTCGTGATCGTGGGAGTTCTAACATGAACTCTTAGTTACATTAACTTGCTAGAACATGTGAGAATAGATATGGAAGACTTCATGCCTTAGTACTCACAAGCAAGAAGTAATTTGTGTTTTAAGGTTTTTGGTATTCTTGTGACCTAAATTTAATTCTTCAAATTAGTGAATTTGAGCCCAAGAACCTTGTAATTCCTGATTGGCTTAGGTTCCTAATGCTTTGAGCAAGTCCCATGCAAAATTTGAAAGCATTTGGATGAGAATTGAACAATTTTTTAATATTTGAGTTTTGCCCCCCGAGAGGTTTTTAAGTCCGAGAATCGGGGACCGGTCAGACTGGACCCACCGATCTTTCCATGGTGGTCTAACCGGCCTTGGGCAGAAGGTTGCTGATTTTATTGGTTTAAGTCTCTAGCTTTGCTTTGTGTAGAATAGTTGATGTAATATGAACTTGTTGACTCTCGTAGTCACTTGAGTGAAGATTTTAAATACCGTTAGGAAAAAAATTCAAGAATTATTCATTCTCTGATTGCTGACATCAGTCCTACATCTTTTAATAGCAAGAATGCTATCTATTTTTCTTTTTTTAGGGGCGGGGGTAGGTTGCTATCTACTTTTCTGTACTTGTATGAATCACAAACTTTTTTTAGACATGAATCACAAATCACTCCAGTTGACAGTACAGATAATATTGAACACTAGGACTTACGAAAGCTTTGACTTTTCTTAAGAATGCCAAAAGCTGAGAAATAACCCATAAATAAACTGCATCCAACACCATCAATGAATGAATGTTGAGATGAAATCTATTACCCACCTAATAAAAAAGCAATGGATACCAATTAGACATCAGAATTCACAACATAAAAAATCATACGCAAGCGAAACTGCAACCTTGCTGTCTATACTAAGAAAAAAGGAACTCATTAGTCGTAAGAAAAATATTGCCATTTCGGCAGCATAGTTACCCCTTTCTGCGTCCAACAGACCAATAGCCTCTGAAAAGAAAATGATGGACGCTTCCCCAAGTTCTAGTTTGCACGGATTGTATTAAGTTTAGCCACCCGGAGCCTACACCTGCAACAAAAAATCAAGGTGACAGGATAAATTATCGAAATGACAATATGAATCCTGGAAATGAACTTTTTAGTACAAGGGAATGACAGAAAACCAGACAACTCTCTCTCTCTCTCAGAGGCATTTCGCCAAGCACAGGGAGTGCAGCTCATATAGCCTGCAAACCAAAATCACCTTTCTGCGGAGGAAACGAGGAACCCGGCAAAGCCTTTAGGTTCGCCGCTTCTCCTGACTTGCCTCCCTCCAGATAAAGGCAAGAGGAGATCTCGTGCGCAGCGCAGAGATCCATGCTGCAATCTTCAACGACAGAAATGGCGCAAGCAGGCCGCACCGTTGTTTGGCATCTGTGGTTGTCGGTCAAACACACTGGCACAAACTCGTAAATTGGCCATCAACGCCAAGTTCAATCAAGTTGCACATCTGTGGCTACAGAATCAGTACCGAGTCCACACCAAGAACAAAGTTCTTCGTTTTCACGTCTGTCAGAACAGTCGATCTGAATTAATATTTGATAATATCTCGAGGTATCATGCAGCAATGTTTCTGCACAAACAAAACATGACTAAACTAGTGTTGCCTTCCTTTGGATCTTAAAGCTGGCTCCGTTTGGCGCCATTTACAGACGGTATAAGAACTCAATGTGCACTCCAGATATAGCAGCTTCAGGCTCGGGAACGGGAAAAAAAACTTAGCATGGCAGCACGTCAGTACAGCCAGTGGCGATCAATCCAGAAAGAAACAAACTACTCCATGCTGAAATGCTGATAACTTGGTTGTGCTCGCACCAACATGGTTCAGTGGCAAAATTCTGTAGGGATGAGTACAGTACGGCACAAAAGGAATAATGGAATTTGATGAAAACAAGATCAACATATTTATTAAAAAAAATGGTTATGCAAGTATGCAGCTAGCCTCAATTCGGAATACAGTACAACATAAATTAGAACTTTCCAAGAGATTATATACAACAGAAAGTAGACTCCTAATTCAAGATCATTACCGCTTAAACTATGAGCTTAGTTAAGGTCTGCAACAAATCTGCAATGGAACTTAACACCAACGTGTTCCAGTGCATCTAATCTCATGGAAGTTAGAATATCATCATATGTCATGGATGAGGCCATGAAGGAAGCTTCAGCTGAATTCTGACAAAGAATAATCACAACTTCCAAAAACAGTCCAGAGCACCCTCCGATGATTTAAACTAGCAATTCATACTGGTACAATGAACATCATGCTTAATTGTGTAGACGTACAATCACAGACAAATGGGAGAAAAATGAATAAGCAATAACAAACGTGGGAGAAAACAGTGGTATTCTTATCTTTCCAACAGGAGAAAGTATGAATGTCTGTAAATAATATGTTTTCACTTAAAATACCACCCAGAATCATTGAGTAGCTAAATCGAGCGAGGTACATTAGCGAAGACAGAGCAGCACGAACATATTCTCAGACGAACACAAAATTGTTGCATTCCAAATGGCTTACAAACCCCTAGCAGGAAACAGTTTCACCATAGTTTTTTTAACCCGAAGGCTTAAGCTACTAAGCTAACAATAGCTGAAGAAACAACTTCTCATTTAGTATAATCAATAGGCGATCCTACCAAGTGCAGCTTACCAATACAAAAATAACTTTGACAATGATATGGTTCTGATAAAAATCAGATTAAGCCAGCTTATCAGTGCATTGAATATCCAGCTGGTCTCAATGCAAGACACCACCAATCAACCAATATCACAGGCATCTCCATCAGGGATAAATATAACCTTAGACCCTTACACTGGTCCTTTTCTTCATCTTATCGCCATTCAATTTCTTCCCCTTGCTCTTCTCCTCTTCATTACTATATTGAAACATAGCTCGACTAACATCAGAAATGTTTTCCCCCTCCTTAAGGACTTCACCATCACTACCACTACCCTTTATGCTCTTCTTACCCTTATTCTTCTTCCTGCCAACATCCTCCACCTCCTCCAATGCTTGCTTGCTATCTTCCTTCTTGCCCTTCCTTTTCTTGTTGATGGCTTCCTCCAATGTGTGCTCACTCTTCTTACCCTTCCTTTTCTTGTTGATGGCTTCCTCCAATGTGTGCTCACTCTTCTTACCCTTCTTTTCCTCCACACTGGCATCCTCCACCTCCTTGTCCAATGCACGCTTGCTCTTCTCCTTACCCTTCTTGCCAACCTTCTGCCCCTCATTAGCAGGAACCTCGACAGCAGACATACCTTTCCTCCTCTTCCTCGTCTCAGTCACCACTTGGACTTCTTCCATCACAACATCCTCAACCTGCTCCTTCTTATTCCTCTTCCTCTTGCCACTCTCCTCCTTCGCAACTTCCTCTCCATCATTGGCATCCGCATATCTCAATGCCTTCTTCTTCTTCTTGTCCTCCCTCTTCCAACCAGTCTCAACTTCTGCAGCATCAATGACCTCTCCAGCACCTACTTCTCCCTCCAATCGCCCAACCGGCACCTCAATCTTCATACCCAACTCTGGCACAACCTGGTAAATTGGCAGTGCGACCGAATCCACCGCCTTCAAATGCAAAGCCCTCACGTTCGCCCACTTCTTCGGCACCTTTTCCACAGCCGCCTCCACAGCCGCCATCACATTCTCCACGATCTCCTCTTCCTGCATGTCCAGCCTCCCCACCTTAATCCCGGAGCAGGTCCCCGACCGCAGGTACAGAAACGTCGAACTCAGCACCTTGCGGACCTGCTCCGGCCACCCAGCGCGGGTGAAGTCGACGGCGATTGGAGCCTTCTTGGTGGAGTAGAACGCCTTCCCGAGGACACGGGGGAGCAGCGGGATGATGGCGCGGTCGGCGAGGAAGAGGTCGTGGGAAGCGGCGAGGCGGCGGCGCGACTCGTACGGGCGGTAGTCCGTCCGCAGGGTGGAGAGGGGGATGACCTCGGAGACGGGGAGGTGGAGGGACTTGGATGCGTCGAGGAGGTCAGAGTTGGCCGGGGAGCGGGAGTTGGGGCGGTCGTCGGAGATGACGCAGACGGAGGCGGAGGCGTGGGCGAAGACGGGGTGGGGGAGCGGGAGAAGGTGCGGCTTGGTGGTGGCCGAGGCGGGGACGCGACGGAGGGAGAGCTGGAGGATCACGAGGTCGTCGCACTCGTCGGCGAGAAGGTTGGGGGGCGCCTCCGCGGCGCGCGCGCGCATCCACTTGGTAAGGGAGGCCACGGCGCCGTCCACCGTCGCGCGGGGCACCTCGTGCGGCGGCTGCTGCTGCTGCGGCGACGGCGACATGGCGGCGGCGGCGGGAGAGGAGAGGGGTTTAGGGTTTGATACGCTGGATGGGTGTGGGCGAGGCAGGCTGTGTGGCTTTATACAAGTGCACCTTTTCCTCTCAACAAACTTTTGTCGCCTCTTGGCCGTTGATACCTCATCAAGATTCGTGCAAACGCAAGGTAATGGTTCAGGGCCCCTTCAGACTTGAGGCCCACAGGAAAGCGTGGAAGGGGAAGAAGCGTTAGCGGTTCGCGTCGCCTTCCTTCCCTCACCTCCTGCTCCCGTCGGCGGCGAGTGCTGCCGCGGCGGCCGCGGAGGCAACAAGAAAGGGCCTCCTCTCAGTTGCAGTGCACGTCTTCGGCTGCAGGTACCTTCCACTGTACCACCCACCTTGATGGATGCATTCGAGTGTATGACATTTGGCGCGCACATGGCATGTTCGATGAAATGCCGCAAACGCTACTAGCTTGGCTGACTTGTGCCTGGTGCCATTGCAGCGTTTGGGCACTGCGTGCGACGTTTTTAGGGATCTGGGTTTGCTTGGGAAGCTTTGGTATCGCGATCGGAATCCTGACATACTTGGCAAATGAGTGCAGGTGAGGGCGTCTGGACGTGTATTGTTCCTGATTTTCTCTTTCAGTTGATCTCCTCGGATAGGTTCTTGTTTACTTTTTTTTTTTTGCTTTAGACATCCGTTACAATTGTCAAGAACCTTGGATTCTATTCATATGTTGCTAGTTTTTTACACCATGCCTAAGTTGCAAAACGATACAAATATGAAGTTTTGAATAACTTTGTGAGTTCTCACAGGTGGTGCTTTTGGTGGAAATAGGGGAGTGAGACCTGTACCTCCTGAAAAAGGTGTATTCCCACTGGATCACCTGCATGAGTGTGACTTGGTAATATTGTACGCCTTGTTCATCTGTCATTGGTGTCATTATTTAATTGTTATATGAGAGCTGCCTGTTCAAACTTCAAACAGGAGAAGAAAGACTATCTTGCCTGCCTGAAATCAACAGGATTTCAGTCTGAAAATTGTCGGCAGTTCTCAAAGAAATACCTTGAATGTAGGATGGAGAGGTTAGTATGCTTACCATCTGTGTACTAATTTCAGGACTACAACTTAAGTTATCATGTCGTAGTTAGCTCAATGTCTTCTTTGTCATATCGATACTTAGCTAAACCAATGACTAGTAGCGATTTAGTATGTATGTTTAGCATGCCACGGACTACAAGTTCAGTTCATTCAGTGGTAGAGTGAAGAAGTTGATCTTTGCATTGTAGTTTGCTTCCAGCCACCACATGTTTGACAGTTTGGGCCTAACAATACCACTCCAACCATCTTTGTGCAAATAGAGAAGGAGGGTGCGAATAAATTTACTTGAACATTGATCGTGCAAAATTATTGTTGCATCTGGTAGTACTACAAGACCATTTGCAACAGAGACAACCAATATTTGCAAGTTGTACTAGTTGTCTTAGTTACAAAATTGACACGCCAACAATGCCATGCAAAATTATTAGTATATACCAATTGAAGTCATTTAAAATATTGGTAACTTTAAAAGTTTCTGGCTTGTTGGGATTTTTGCTTGAAATGTTGATTAAATATCTTTTCTGCACCTATATATGCTTTCAGTAATTATTCTTTCTTGAGAAATTGCTTTTAGAAAGGCTGATCAGTATGCCTTGCTTTTTCATGAAAATGTTGTAATGTTGTTGTGTAATTCTCTTTCGGTGCTTGATAGTTTGAGTTGTAGTTCACATGCTCAGCATGACATCATGTTCTGAACCTTTTTTAGTTGTTGAGTGAAGTAACTGTTGTTTGGTGCATTAACCTATAGCTAACAAAGTTTGGCCTCCGAGCATCTTCCGTTGTTTGCATCCTCTGGTGCTACACATGTGCACGCATCCTCTGGTGCAACACATGTGCAATGTGGTATATCAAGTTCTGTGTATTTGGCGGTTGAGTGAAGCAACCAATCTTGCCAACCACAGTTAGGCAGCTACTAGTTTTAGCCTTTTAGGACATGTGGTGGTGCTTGCGCTAGTCGATTTTAAGATAGAATGTACGGTGTTTTCGTATCTGGATTTTTTACTTGCACTTGTAAGAGCTCTCACCAACTTTGATCTCTGAAATTCACTATTCAGGTTCATAACGAGATGCACTTTTCTTTTTAAATTTCGGTTTAGTGCTACTGTTTCCATTAGGATGCCAAATCCTGTTATTCTTGTGCATTAAATCTTTGTTAACTTACCTTCCTTCCAGAAACCTGATGGCAAAGCAAGATATTTCAGAGCTTGGGTTCAGTAATGAAGACATTGTGAATACACCTCCTGACAAGAACGACAAAGTGGAGAGTCCTGCAAGTGATCAAAAAAAGAAAAAAATAGCTAATTGATTTTGAGGTAGCTTTGTCTGTTTCTTAAGCAAGGTCATCATCCAGGAGATCAGTCGAAATCTGAATATAAAGAAGGGAATAACAAGAAAAAAGATGGGAACCAACACTATGAAATGTTGAAATTTCTTCATTCTATGTTAGAATTTTCAGAACTAATTATCATAGCTTTTTTTCTTCAAATTTTTAGTTGTATTAGAGGACTCAAAACTTGCCCGCTTCTGTTAGGTTCTTAAACTCCATATTGTCGAGCGGGTCTCTAAATTTGCTTAATTGTGCCGCTTGAGTTCTCTCATTGGCTAGGTGAAGAAAAAAACATTGACGCGCTTAGTAATGTACAAGTAAAAAAAAAAAGAACCAATGCATCTATAATGCGAAGGTTCCGTAGTTGAGTCAAAACAGAGGCAGCACTCACTTGTTTGTTGGCCCTATGTATACAAAAAAAGAGTTCAAAATCACCCTCAACTATTGCTTTGAGTTTGAAAAACTTCCTATGACTTGTTTTGGGAAAAACATCCCCTACAAATTTCCACCACCATTTACAAAAGCATGTCGTTTTCGATATGCATAATCAAACTTTTGAAACAATCGGTATCGATATCTTTTTTTAATATTTTAAATTAGACATATGAAAATTATATGTATAGATTTGTTTTGAATAATACTTTCATAATATTATAATTTTATTAGATTTTATAAATATATTACAATATTAGTTAGTGGTCAAAATTGTATTTTAAGAACTATGTTAATGTCTAAAATGATATATTTTTATGACCAAAGTGGGTACAATTTTATATCTACACTAATAATACACCAGTTTAAATTATCCTACATCCACCCAACAATTACCTGCTCCACAGTCATAACCTTAACTACGTCCACACCACAATATGCACCCAGAATTACACCATCCTAAAAACGTCCGCACCAGATTACCTCTCCTCTATTCTCTCTCCTTACTCAACCATATCCGACAGTCATCCTTCAATGGATCTGCTGTACCCCTCCCACCTTCTACCCCATCTCCCCACGATCTCCGCTCCTCCCCGTTCTGTACGCCGCCTCCTCCCCTCCCTCCTCCATCCGCGCCTCCGCTCCTCCCCCCGTTCTCCGCGCCAACTCCTCCCCTCCCTCCTCCGCCCTCGCCTTCTCCCCTCCCCATGTCCTCCTCCTCCCCTTCCCGGCGGCGCAGGGCCACGTCAACCCGATGGTGCAGTTCGGCCGCCGCCTCGCGTACCACGGCCTCCGCCCCACGCTCGTCACCACCCGCCACCTCCTTTCCACTCTTCCGGCCACCACCGGCCCCTTCCGGGTCGCCGCCATCTCCGACAGCTTCGACGCCGGCGGCATCGCCTCGTGCCCGGACATCAGAGAGTACACGCGCCGGTTTGCCGCGGTCGGCTCCGAGACCCCGGAGGGCCTCTTCCGGTCGGAGGCTGCGGCGGGGAGGCCGGTGCGCGTGCTGGTGTACGACCCGCACCTCCCGTGGGCGCGCCGCGTGGCGCACGCGGCGGGCGTGCCGACCGCGGCCTTCTTCTCGCAGCCGTGCGCGGTGGACGTCATCTACGGGGAGGTCTGGACAGGGCGCGTCGGGCCGCCGGTCGTGGATGGGAGCGCTCTGCGGGGGCTGCTGAGCGTGGAGCTGGGGTCGGAGGACGTGCCGTCGTTTGTGAAGGAGCCGGAGTCGTACCCTGCGTTCCTGGAGGTGGTGGTGGGGCAGTTCGAAGGGCTGGAGGACGCCGACGACGTGTTCGTCAACTCATTCCACGAGCCATCTCCCCCGCTTCGCCGCCATCTCCTCCTCCCCCCACCCGTCCGGTCCGCCGCCGCCTCCTCCTCCTCCCCACCCCGCGCCGCCGCCTCCTCCTCCCCCCACCCCGCGGCGGTCGATCCCCGCTTTTTATTTTCTTCCAGCTTCCTCCCGCTCCCACTGGCATGCTCGAATCCCTCCACATCCAGTCTCTCCAAACCCTAGGAGGCCACCATTAGGGTTAGGGACTCCTCCTCCTCCTCCACCCGCGCCGCCGAGATGATGCACACCGGCACCGCCCGCTACGACTTCGACCGCTTCGGCGTCATCTTCCGCCCCTCCCCGCGCCAGTCCGACTGCATGATCGTCGCCGGCACTCTCACCAACAAGATGGCACCCGCCCTCCGCAAGTGAGTACCAGTTTACCACCTTCCTCCTCTCTCCACTGCTCAGATTTCGATCTGGGATTTCGGTGTTGTGCCTGCTTAGATCTGGTGAAGGGTCTGGGTAGGGGAACAATGGGACTCGATATAAAGAAGTTTTGGGTTGGATTTGCTGTTTGTATGGATCTTCCCAGCGTAACCGACCGCTAATGTGATGTTAGTCTATAGTTTAGAAAGGCCCTATTCCCCATCTTTGGATTTGTTTTGAAAACCTGCCACAAATTCAAAACTAGCTCCGATATTTGGATTGTCTCATTAGGATAGACGGGCTATTGCAGAGGTTGAAACATAGAAATGCCCTATACATTCCAGCATCAATAGTACTAACTATTAACGTAATTGAACGCATGTCCATTAGGATTGCAGATCACTCAAACTAAAGGGCCATGAAAACACCATAATCGAGTATATGCCCTGTATGACTTTGAAGAGATTGGAGAAGATGTATTGATTTAATGTTTAGATAGGGCATTCCATGGAGAGGTCTTAGGCTCTTACATTGTTGGTAACTCAACCATAAGTGAAGAAGATAAATTGATTTAATGTTTAGATAGGGCAATTCCATGGCAAGGTCTTAGGCTCTTACACTGTCTGAAAGTCAATCATACAGGTGAAGAAGGATTTGCTGGTGTGTTAGATACAATGTGTCCATAGGTTATTAAGGCTTGCTAAGTTTCAATATCCTACTTCATGAAATAATACAGTGCTCTTTGGGCTGATGGTACACTACCTTTGCAACTCCTTAATATCCATACTGTTGTGTACTTTATCATGGTAGAAAGAATCAAAAGACATGCGCTGTCTGCTTTGCATATGCATGGATTTGTTTATGCAAGAGATTGGAACACAAAAAAGAATTTGCTTTGATCAGGGTGAGGGATGTGGCTCATGTGTTGTTTTGATACTTTGAAATCCAATACGAGCTATATTGTTGTGATTTGTGAATGTCTTGATCACTTAGGGTGAGGAGGTGTGGCTGATGTGCTGTTTTGATACATTTCGAATCCAGTAAGAGTTATATTGCGTGATTTGTGAATGTATTTGTTTACATGTAAATCAGTGCGTTGTTTGGTGAATCCTCAAGGAAGTCTGGATTATAGCAAATGGCCATAGAGAACCTCTTGTAATGGACAATGTGCAGTGCTTTCTATGATACTGGAGAGTCATGTTTGCTTTGATAAAACTACAATTGACCTGCTTTAAAGCAACAAAGTTAGTACTGAGAATATCTTGTTGCTATGAGTCTATGACTGAATAGAACATAAATATAGAAGAATTGCTTTTTCCTTGTCCTTGTACTACCCTTGGGCTTGCTGAACTTGCTAAGAAAGGTGAAGTTTGGTTCTAAGTTTCCTTTGACCTGGTCCTGCACATCGTGATAATTGGATTCTACTTCCTATTTTTGTGTTTGATTGTGGAAACAAAATGATTTTACTAGAGCTTAAGGTTTAACATCTTGTAAATGTTGTCCCCTATATTTTAGAACCGGCATGTAATGTCAATTGATTTCTCATTTTGTTATGAACTTTTGATACTGGGATTGTACTACAGAATTGGTTGAAAAAGTTATTTACTACTTTACCTGCCACTTTCATCTACCAATAGTATGGCATTGACTATATTAATTATTAAGACTGCTCAATAAAATGATCTTGTTTCATGGCTGATGGATCTACCTTGACAGTAATTTCTGCAATGTCTTCAGGACTTCTTTGGATTATATTTGATAGATTTTTTTAACCACCAGCCTCAAAGTATGCTCAAAAGATTGAAAGTACAAGGAAAAACAAAGCGAAAATCCATGAGAGCACCGGTCTTAGACAAGAAATTACCTAATGACCAGATGTCTAATCACTGTAAGTTCCTGCAGTTATTAGTTACATGGTATTTTCATAAGTATAGTTACGACTGTTATTGGCTACATGATATTTTCATGGGTATATGTGGCAGTAGAGTCTGTACTCCTTCAAGTTACACATTGCTACACATCAAATGTTTGGTTTGACCTTAGTTGTACTAAATGTTAATTAGCTTTTTATGACATCAATCTGTAATATGCTGTAGCTTTTTATGACATCAGTCTGTAATATGCTGTAGCTTTTTATGACATTATTAATCAGTAATGAGACGCTATACATTGTGTTAAATATGCGGCTCGAAATCTGGTCATGTAGATGTGGCGGCCTCATCTCCAAGCAGTTAGGATTGTAGTATAGCTGTACTTTATCTCTTGTAGTTAAAATGCAGTTCTCATATACTCTAAATATAGCATAATATAATGGCAATATTGTGACGTGCAATTCAAGTATACCAAACAATGTACTAGAATTTAGGTATTAAGCAATTCTAGCGTGATCATGAACCTAATTTCCATTTCACCTGATTGAATTTTCTAAACAAATTTGTTTGCTAGCTGTGAGCATACCAAGTCTTGGAGCAAGGATATTTGTGAGGTCCAACAGGTAGTTCTTGGTTTTTATAAAAGGCAGACTTTAGTTTTACATCTAATATGGTAATAACCAACCATAAATTGAGTTGATTCTCAAGTCTCAACATCAAAATCCTAAAGAATTATAGTGCAGTGATACATAAGAAAGGACAACACACCTGAGTAGGATTAAGGATCAGCATGCGATCAATTAATTCCATAGCATGGCAGTCAAAGCTGGAAATGGGAGTTTTTTTTGGTCACATTACATTCAATCTTAATAGGAAAATAGTAACTATTGTCAATACACAGGCGATAAGTGATAGCAGCTGGATTACCTCTGAAATATATCTCTCAGGCGTCGTTTGGTTGGTGTCGCAGGATGGATAGTCTTGTACAATGGTAGCTTTGATATTCCTGGCCAGTTTTCCTCATTTGGAAATCCGCAGAGTTCAAATATTTTTGATGGCTGCTCTTGCGAAAACAACATACAAGTTTCTGTCAAGGTTTTTTGATAGATGGTTCAGGCGAGACATGACTTATTATTGCCTTGTTATGCATTGTAATTGGCCTAGGCTTGTAATTTCATGACCTGAACTTGCTGGTGATATACATGAGTGTTTTCCAGATTATATACATGGTGATATACAATTGCGTGAAACTTAAACTATGAAAAAAATATCGTCATTTGGTTGTTTTCATGTGCATCCCTGAAATGCTGCTGTAGCGTTAGCACGGACACTATACTATCAATATAACGTAAAACTTTTGGAAAAAAAAATCAGCAATCGAGTAGTGGTAGCTGGCATAAGCTTTGTCAGCTGTAATATGTCCTTGGCATTGTATCATGCGCGAGATTGCATATAAAAGAAAGGGGAGCGGGTGAGAGCTGCGAGGAGATAGAACATAAGTGAGAGGGGAAATTCATTTAAAATATAATCGCTATCAGTGGCGGAGCCAGGATTTTCACGAAGCCTCGGGCCCAAAACTAAGGGTCTATAAATCTATAACTAACGTCGAATACTATCAACACTGAGGCATAACAAAAGTACAACACAAATGCACTAACAAAATATAATTTGAATACCATGTTTAACGATACAACAAAATAAATAAAACATAGCAAAAAATAGGAATGTAACATACCTGTAGTTCCTATTGTTTCCGGAGTTTGATTTGATTGCAATGGAAAATAAAATGCCAATATCTTGGTCGTCTTCATCACGTATTTCTAATTCTAGTACCACAAAAATTCAAATAGCAAGTTAATCATACACTCCACTCGTAGTGGTAATACTTTTGGTCTCTCAATAACGCATTTCATAAAGTTGGACGCTACAATTTCTTTTAAGCACAAATGCTTACTGCGTAATTCAATCAAAATGTTGTTGGTGCTTCAATAGTTCAATTGAAATGCTATTCTTGTAGTTGTTTAAAAATACTGCTATATAGAGGAAGATATACAAATATATAATGCAAATGTTTTACACCAAAATCTATCTGAACTAACACATCAATCCTTTAGCGCTTTCCATTCAATTTGTTCTAATAGTAAAAGAAACTATAATCTCCACCATCCAGTCAATTCAATCAATTCAAAATTTCAAATTGCAAATTACAGTTGATCTGGCGCTTTCCTACAGACAAGAAGCACTAGGATATGGTAGAGTAAAGTGAATCCAATCAATTCAAAAACCTAACCTTGCAGAAGAGATCCGTCAGTTGGGCAGTCGATTCCAGCTGGGGGGGTGGAGAGGAGGCAAGGGGTGGCTACGTGGCGCCGGGTGGACGGCGGTGGAGCCATGGAGACTAGAGTGGAGGTAGGGGTGGTGCCGTGGCACTAGGCAGTGGAGCCATGGAGAGGAGCTGAGGAGGCGAGGGGTCGCGGTGGCCGGTGGACTCGACGGAGAGGAGGCGGGGGGCGGTGCCGCGACGGAGAGGAGGCCGGGGGCGGCAACGCGGAGGAGAGGATGCGCCGATGTGGTGGCCGGTGGGGGGCTGGAGGCGGCTGGCGGCGGAGTCGCGGAGCTGCGGAGGCAGAGGCAGTAGCTCACCGAGAGGCGGGATCCAGCATCGGCGGACGGCGGTGAGCAGTGGGGGCTGTGTCGGCGCGTCGCGGGCCGCACTGCCAGGGGCAGCGGCGAAGAGGAGGTGGGGCGCGGTATAGAGGCGGCGGGGGGGGGGGGGGCGGCGATGCGGGGGAGAGGAGCGTCGATGCAGTGGGGTTGCTGGGGGCGGCCGGCGGAGTCGGAGAGGCGGCTGAGGCATCGCGAGACCCGCCGAGACAGGAGTCAGGAGTGCAGGATTGGGGCTAGGGTTAGACGGAAGTGCGCATTTGGGCCGTTGCCCGTTGGCGCTGTATCTGTCGGCTGGGCCGACTGGGAATCGGGCCGGCCGGGAATAATCTCAGGCCGGCCGGAAAGACTCGGGCCTATACACTGTGCAACATTTTTTTTGGACAAACTTACAAAATTTTTCCACTATAATTTTCGCTGGGCCTCGGGCCGTTGCCCAACCGGCCCGAGGCCCATCTCCGCCCCTGATCGCTATCATGTGGGCTAGAATGTTATTGACCATTTATTAAGTTTTTTATGTTTTAAGTATAATAAGTGATATTACAGGATTTTCCAAACCGAGACAACTTAAGCCCTACTTGGATCGAAGGAATTTCAAAGGTTTTCATTCATGTAAGAACTTTTCCCTATCTCGTCGTTTGGATGGATGATTCTTCACTTTCCATTCCAAAGGATTGGTCCCCAATCTTATGATTTTGGAGGAATATGGCAAAAAAAAAAAAAGCCCAACCCCCATTGGAAAACTTTCCTACACGAAGCAAGGCGCTCGCCAAAACGAGCCCACTAGCAAGGATTCATGTACCTATGTTTTCTTTGCCGTGTTCAAAACAAGTTTGTTCCGTTTAGCCGTTGCATTTTTTGACGTTCTTGTGTTTGTCATTCCTACATGTTTTTCTATTCTATATTTCAAACATGCCCTTATGGGTGTTTTTCCAAATTCGTATGACAAATGGGGTTTTATTCGATGTTTCCCTAAGTAAACTCTATAACAATATTTAACTAGTGGCCGGAGCGAAACCACTAGTTAACTAGTAAACTCTATAATAATATTTAACTAGCGGCCGCCCCAAGTAAATTTGTATGATAAATGGGTTTTATTCGATGGCTAAAACGACGACGCGTCTACTTGGTGATCGGTAGACGTGTTTAGTACTGTACAAGTAACTAGTAAACTCTATAACAAGTTTGCCGTGTTCAAAACAAGTTTGTTCCGTTTAGCTGTTGCATTTTTTGACATTCTTGTGTTTGTCATTCCTACATGTTTTTCAATTCTATGTTTCAAACATTTCAATTCTGTGTTTCAAACATTCTTGTGTTTGTCATTCCTACATGTTTTTCAATTCTATGTTTCAAACATGCTCTTATGGGTGTTTTTTCCAAATTCGTATGACAAATGGGGTTTTCTTCAATGTTTCCCCACGTAAACGTCATAGCAATATTTAATTCTCTGTACCGCACACAAATCACGTGTTGACAAATTACTTGCTACGCCACCCCGCAACTGGCTCCCTCCTCCTTATCCTACTGACTCAAGGACCCCGCCAATAGTTCGTTACCCGGGCCCGCTTCCAGTGACAACAACGAGACGTTAATCTACACCCACCTAGTCAAGAGAAACCACGAATGACCAGAGGCACCTCTCCCCGCTTCTCCCTCCTCTCCGTTCCCACTCGCGTACTTCCACTTTGACTTGGGATTTCTCCCCCAAATCCCGGATCGAGGAGCGAACCAGCTGGATTTGAGTTTTCTCTCCAGGTAGGTACGTACGCATGGCCTTCGAATCAGACGCTTTTACGATTTTTGCCGGGTTTTTTTTGGGCTAGATTTGGGTCTCTATCGAGGGATTAAGGGAGTAGATTTAGGAATTTGCGTGATTTGGGGGATGAGTAACGCACGCGCGAGAGAGAGGGGCTTACCGATTTCTAAGCCGTCGCCGGGGCAGCGGGGCCTCTGCCGCTGCAGCCGACGACGCGAGAGGAAGATGCGTGATGGATCGCTGGAGGCAGAGCCGCCGTCTCCACCGCGCAGTCGCCATGGCGGAGGCGGCTGCCCGGGCTCGCCGGCAAACCACCATGGGCTCGTCCAGCCCTGCACCTCTGCGCTGCCGCCGTCGGAGATGCTGTACTGCGCCATCTCCCGGGCAAGGTAGGTCGTGGCGCCTAGCTGGGCCGCGTCCCCCGCAGCTGGGCGGCATGCTTGCCTGCGTTGGCCGAGCGCAGAGAAGCCGCTCCCACCCGTCGCCCCCATTCCAGGCGCTCCTCTTCCCACTTCCCAGCTCCCTTCTTCCTCGCCAAATCTAGGACGCAGACGGCGGTGCGGCAGCTCCCCTCTGGCCTGTTCGCTCTCCTCGTTTGACGTTTGGTTCGATTTGGTTGTGGTTTTGATGGGGGCTTCTGGGTCTGTTCAGGGTCTGGGGATTTGTGCGCAGGGAGGAAGCCGTGGTGGGGCAGTCATCGTGCTGCTGCTGAACTCATTGGCGCTGTCTTCCTGCTCGATCCGACCCTGTAAAGGCGAATCTACGAGGCCAAGTGGTGTTACTCCCTGAAATTTCTCCGACATGTCTCCCTTTGTTCAGAATATAGGTGTTGAGATGTAAGTGGTTTGGACTTTTGAGTCGATCTCCTTCTAGCTCTGGGTGGCAGTTAGTGCTCTTCCTGGCTACCAATCCGTTGTGCAATTGGTTTGTATCAGCTTGCGCCTGCTTTAATTTTGAGGAAAAGTAGTTTTTGGTGTATATTGCGACTCGTGATGCAGGCCATGTGGCTCGAGTCATGTGAAAATACTGGTCTTGGCACAAGCCTGAGAGGCATGCTGTATTTGTGCTAAGCGATGGAAATATATGTGCTTTGTTGCTTGATATGTTTGAAGAATATACTCTAGAACTGAATGGCTGTTAGTGTTGTCCAGCTTATTTTTAATTACTGATTTAATGGAATTTCATGTGTATTGGACCTTGCTTTTAGTTTAAAACTGGTGTGATTGTCAATTTTGCATGCATGATATGCATATTGATTTGTTCGCGTATATTAGCCACTGTTAGGCTTGCCTAGGCTCCAAATTTGTCCTGCATGTGCCATTAACCGTCGACAGATGCCGCTGCCGCGGGGGCAGATCCACCGCCTGGGCAGGTCGGGCCGCTGACTGGCTTGGAGACCGCCACATGCCAGAGAAGAGGAGCATGTCATTTTGGTGGGGCTGCAAGATGGCGAGTCATCCCTGCGATCCGCTGGACTGAAGCTGGGCTGTGTGTGCCTGCTCGTAGGTTGGCCCTGAAGCTCCTATTGGCCCTTGCCCTACGCAGACAGCCGTGTGTCTATAGTCACGGCTGCTCACTGTCGGGAGAGCCATGAGGAACTGGTCTCCTGTTGGGGAAGCGGAAAACTGGAAACCTAAGCAGCGGGCGGTGCTAGGGCACGAGGCGGCCAGTTGGGCTCTGCGGAGGGGTTTCTACCAGATTGAGGCCATCCACCGGCGCCGCTTCTGCAAGGGCCAGCTACAATGCCTCATCAAGTGGGTGATTGCAGTGCATTACCTCGCCCAATCTCTTCTGTTTCTCTGAATTTCCTGATGGTCCTAGCAGTATTTGCTGTTGGATTCTTGGAGGATTTTTTGGATCGCGTTTGTTCTTAAGAGCATTAGTTGCTTCTTGGGTGGGGATGGTTCTATCAGAGAGAACTAGCTGTTCATGGATTGCATTATCTTGTACTCTTATTATTGGATAATTTTGATTCTGCTGCTGAATTCTTGGATGGTCAGTAAAATAGCATGCCTAGTGACGTTGATCTACCATGGTTGCAGTTTAGTGGTGTTCAATGTTACTTGCATTATAGACTCAAGTGATTTGAGAAGATAGAATGTTATTGTGCATCACTGACTTAGGATATTATTGAATTATTAAAACCTTGAGGGTGTGTTGTGTGTAGTAGGGCAGTAGGCTATTGTACATCACTGACTTAGGATACTGTCGAATTATTGAAACCATGACCGCTGGTGTGAGTAGAACATGGAATTGGATCGATTGATCGGATTAAGGGATATAATAAAAGACGGTTCCTAAATCCTAATTGTTGATACGACATTTCTACCTTCAAAAAGCGTATTCTAGATTTCTACTGAAAAAGTATTGTTGTTTTAGGCTATCCTACCATGAATTTTCATGGTTGTTTTAGGCGGTTCCTAAATCCTTATTGTTGATACGACATTTCTACCTTCAAAATGCGTATTCTAGATTTCTACTGAAAAAATATCGTTGTTTTAGGCTATCCTACCATGATTTTTCATTGTTTTTCCTACAACCCATGCAAACATTTGTTCTAATATTGTTCCTATACAATTTATGTAGTTTTCCATTCATGCGCTATTGCATTCGGGTGTTCCAAACTAGTTGTTTAGCATCTATGCTTGTGGTGGATTGCTTTGATTTTATGTTTCGATATATGCTTACTTATTTATCATGAACATGTTGGCCATACTCTTACCAAAAGGTTGTTATATTGTAGAGATGACAGTTTGAATGGGAAGATTTGTGCTATGAGGCAGTCTAATTTGTCCTTGGTATGTAGAAGAAATAGGTCATAACTATACATATTAGTACAGTTACGAAAAAGTAGAAATGGAGGATGAGAATGGCCTTGAGCTTAGTTTGGGCCTCGCTTTGGGTGGATTGTCAGGAAAGTCTATGGCAAGAGATATTCCTCTAGCACTTAAAGCGGAACCTCAAATTGAAGAAAGTAGTAGCAAAGGTTGCTCACAAACTCCTGATGCTCCTTTTGTGCATTACTATCAAACAAATGCTGAGAACCAAGAACACAGTAGCAAACAGAGGCACAGCCCTGCTGCACCGCCGTTTCATAACTTCTGGGGACAACCAGGGGGTTCCTCTGCTCCTGTGGCAGATGGATCCAATGAACCAATGAGCCATCAATCTCAGCTTCCCAGGTACCAAGATGGATGGATTTCAAATAACATTGGAAATAATTCTGAGGAACAGAAGCCAGTCTCGAGTAAACGAAAGTTGCTTTCTGAAGAGATAAGTTTTCAGAAGAAGCATCATACAGCTGCTGACCAGCCTGATGCATTCAGTAAGAGCTCTGATGGAGGTGTGAAAAATGCGCCTATTTCAATTAGTACGGATGATGGTTCAACTGGTGAAAATGAGGATGTTGCAGAATCAGAAGCGGAAGGCTCAAACTCTTGGTTGGTCACACAGCGTGAAGACAGTGCTAAGGGCTCTGTTGTCAGCAGAGGATCTGATAGAAAGAGATCCAGTGATGATGCTGCAGTTTGTTTTCAAGGAAAGAGGCAGCCAAGTTTCTCAGGGAGTGAATCCAGCTCTGGAAAGTTGGTGCATGGAAATCCTTTATCGTTACAAGCATCAAATGTAGTGGCTGTACCATATCAAGTCCCAGCTCAGGTTTCAGCTCCTCCTAGCATAACTAATGCATCGAATTTTCCTCCAGTATGTACAGTGCAGTTGAGGCCACCAACAAACAATGGGCTAGTTGTCCAGACGATGGGTGGTGCCTCCCAGCTGGCGTTTGGTTACCCAACAGTTCAGCTACCGACACTTGAAACAAGCTCTTCATGGGCTTTTGGTGTTCCACCTCAGGCTGTGTCTTCTTTTACTGGAATTGATAAAGTTGAACGAGCAGGAACCAAGCAAGCTGATGATGGAACGAAACCTCAAGGTTAGTTTACCTGTTAACAATCCCCAATCTCCCAGAAAAATGAACAAAAACTCTACTGTTACTATACTTTTAGGAATAGATTTGCGCAGCAAATCAGATGATATACACGATGGAAGAAATTTGCCCAGGAAAGAAACCTCCTGGAACTTCCATCTAGTTAAATGAGGATTTCCTAAAAGGGGACTTCCTAAAAAAGATACCCCTATATATGTCTCCGTCCGTAAATAACAAATATTTGTTTAGTAAAGACAAGAATAAAATACTTGATCTGGGTATAACCTGTGTCTGATTAGTCTGTTTCAGAGAAGATTTAGCCTATGATTCCGTCCCAAAGATCCTTGTTAGTTACTTACTCATTGAGCTTGGTATGATAGAAGCAAACTAGAGGCATGCCAGTAAGCTCATTTAATTTCAGAATATTTGTGATTACTGTAAGATCTGCATTGTTGCGTGTTTGATATGCAAGAGCTTCCTTTGCTTTTAGATATTCTAAGATCAGGTAATGTAGAATAAAACATAATTGCCTTTGCTCCCTGAGTTTGCTTTTCCAGCACTGATTCATTTGCTAACATCTTTTGAGAAACTGCAGAGGCTGGCGCGTCCTCTTCCGCTCATGTGGGGGATGAGAAGAAGGCTGATAGGGGATCCCCTCTTATGGGTTCTGCTATAAGGCCAGGCATCACGCCAGATGTAAAATTTGGAGGGTCTGGATCATATGCTTTTCTTCCCTGGGTTTCTACCACTGGGACTGGACCAAATGGCAGAACCATATCAGGTGTAACATACAAGTTTGGCAGAAATGAATTGAAGGTTGTATGTGCTTGCCATGGAACCCACATGACACCTGAGGAGTTTATGCGGCACGCAAGTGCGGATGCTCCGGGTCAAGAAAATAATACGACTTTACCGGCATTTCCTGTTGGGAACCAAGCAGCCTCAGCCCAAAACTAATTTGCCGTTCTGTGTACTGGTTTCAGAGAGAATGCTTTACTTGTGCTCGATGCTCCCTTTGTGTCTATCCTCCATTCCTTTTATATTATTCTGTGTTTAGACATATGTGATGTGTTTTTAGCTTTGTTGTTGAGGACAAAATCTGTTGGTACAAGCAAGCTCGGGTAGTTCCTGTGTACTATGAGGAATCTTTTTTATTTTATTTTTAGAAATCGAATATATCGGTAAGTTCTTGTCAAGCTTTTGAAATATGAGAAACCATCCGTTTTCGTCTCTCTGCGTATTCGGCATGTGCTAAGCTTACGTGCGCACGTTTCTTGTCATCTTTCTTTCTTTCTTTTCTTTTTTTCGAAATTGGAAGGCCAGAATCTGGCCTAAGAAGAAATAAACAACTGTTTAAGATACGAAAGGGATAATAGGAGCTTCTGTAGCCTGTTGCCCCTGTTAGGACCCAATCGCTAGCCCCCTCGATGGTGGCAATTTAGGGCAAAGATATAGTTGTTGTGGAACGTAAAATACGAGTATCCCGTTTCTTCCAAATTTACCAAGAGACATCACAAGAGATTAGCGTCATCTTTCATGCAAGCAGATGAGCAGAATAATAGTTACACAGTGGTAATTAATTTGGTCGATCTGATTCCATATCCCTAGGCAAAACCAGACAAGGCAAAGACAAAAACGAATCGAGCCCGGTGACGGGCAGGATGAGCAGCCGCTGGTTCATGGAGTACCCGTGCGTCGTGAACGGCGGCGCGTACATGGTGACCCTTGTGGGGGAAGAAGTACAGGATCTATACGCTTAAACTCAATACAACCGCTTCGGTCATTTTTATGATTATATGAACACTACACGGGTAAGGCAAACGAACAGGCATGAAGGAAATTTTTTCGACGCAAACACAATTTACGTCACTTTTCTTCTTTCTTTGCTCATTCGACTTACTTTGCTCTTACAGATGACATGGTATATATATACAACCGGGCCTCAGAGCACTCAACTGCTTCGCCGCTCGCCCATGCCCCGCCGTCTGTCCATGCTCTGCTTTGAGCGCTAACGATTGCTACAGTGCCTACCAACCGCAACTGTTGCCCATACCGAGCACAGTGCTGACGACTGCTACAATGACCGCCGTATGCTACAGTGGCTACCGACCATTACAAAAGTTAGTTGTAGTCGACCACACACACGCTGGTCACCTACGACTACACAGACCAGTTGTCTACGACCACACTTGGTCGTAGCAATCACACACAACGTGATCGTAACTGGAAATGAAAATTTGAACACTTTTGAGCATGTTCCTAAAGTCATGTAAATCAAAATAGCGTATGTAGCATAGAACAGAGACCTTCCAAGAATTTTTGAGAAAAATACCAGGTAGATAAAATTCTAGAAAAATTATACAATAATATTCACTATGTCAGAAGCCTCCAATAAAATATTTGTAATTTTTGGAGCTCGTTTGATATGTCTAAAAATTCCACAAAACTGTTAGCAATATCAAATACGCCTTCTCCCACTTATCCTTCCCGCTTTCCATCTGCAAAGGCGTAATTTTGAAAATGTACTTTCTCTCTAACCATTCAAAATAAGATGTTGATGAGTGGGATCGGACCCCACCCATCAGGCCATTTTCCTTCGCTCTTGACACGCTAGGCCCAGCTGCAGGTGTCGTCGTCTACCTCGCGTGCCTGCGCTAGCTCTGCCATGACCACGCTGATGCCCCTGGTTTTGGATTCCATGCCCCTGGTTTTGAAGTCTACGTTAAGTAACTTTCTGGGTTTGAGAGGTCAAAGTTTCCAAATCATGTCCGCAAACTGTCCAAAGGCATGCATGGTCTGAAGCAAGCAATTGGAGCTTGGTATGATAGGCTTAAGTTATTTCTGTTGAAAATTAATTTTCAAATAGCCAAATTAGACAAGATATTGTTCACCCTCAGGCATGGTGGTGATCTTCTCTTGGTTGAAATCTATGTGGATGACATTATTTTCTATAGCTTATCTCATGCTTTAGTTTTCAAGTTTTTAGACACCATGGGTAGGGAGTTTAAGATGAGCATGATAGGGAAGTTGACCTACTTCCTTAAATTCCAAATCAAGCAAATGAAACAAGATATATTTGTGCATCAAGCCAAGCACATCAAGGACCAAGTACACCAAGGACCTACTTCGATGCTTCGATATGGCAAGTAGAAAGCCAATCTCCATCCCGATGGCATCCATGACAATTTTGGATCCAAATAAGGATGGTGAGCTTGTTGATCAGAAGGAGTACCGTAGCATCATTGGTCCCTCCTCTGTCTCATAGCATCGAGGCCAGACATACACTTCTCGGTATGTTTGTACACTCGATTTCAGGGTTCTCCTAGCACATCTCATCACCAAGTGGTAAAACACATCTTTAGGTACCTTCAGTCCACCCTTGAGTTTGGGCCTTGATATTCTTCTTCTTCCTGTCTCTCCTTTCATGCTTTCTCAAATGCAAAAATTGAAAGTTGTAGGATAGATAGAAAGTGTACCTCGAACACCTGTCATTTCCTAGACACTTCTCTCATCCCCTGGTCTTCTAAGAAGCAGTTTTCTGTCGCACAGTCCACAAATCCAAAACCCAAAAAGGCAAGAAGACCAAACAAGAACACAAGAGAGACATAATGAGAAAGTTTGATCTCCTATTAACATGTTGAGACGAAAGATTACAGCCACTCCAACATGAGGGCAAAGCCCCAAGTACAGGTTCCAAGCACTCCTCTCAAACCCTAGATTTTCTCAAGTTGGTATGGGTGCTTTCTCAATCCTTAACCCTCTCTCTCTCTCTCCTCCTTACATAGTGGAGGTTCACATCAAAACCCCAACCCTGGTTACAAAGTGGATTTTATCCACTACTCACTCATGGGAACCCATTAACCCATCACCCACACTTGTTCTTACACACACACACACACACACTTTTAACAGCGTTGTCTTCAACTTCGGCTCCAATAGGCCAAATTCATCGTGTCTTTCCCTCTTTTGGAGATACCTTGACCTAATCTGCTTAGGCCTCCACCACGGTTTTGCAAACAACCCACTTTTCTGATTTTGAGCAAATGACCACAATGCCCTTCAACAACGTGTCACCATTTCTTTGCCTCGAAGCATTGCCCATGCTTTCCATCTTTCATATGACCCTAATGACTTGTCATCGAGCCTCTCACGTGTTCTAGTGCTACCGAACTGTCCTCACTTGTAAATAGGCCGAAGTCACTTGGCACACCCTTGTCCCACTTGACCTTGACAACCTGTGCCTTCCATGGTTATTATCCATCATGCGCCTCAGTTGAGTCCAACCATCTCACCCGGCCTCCATGATCATACTAGATCTTAGTTCTCCCAACCAAGTCCTATTCTCCTCACCATTGAAAATAATTAACTATAGAACCACCTGTACAACAATAGACCAAATAAACCATTTTCGGACATAAGTTTGTTCCAATTTTACCCATATTAGTCCATAAATACATCATGAATACATATGCCATGATTCCAGCCCTAGACAAGTTCTAACTCAATTCAATATTTTCAGCTTGAAGCCATTTTCATCCTGAAAATTCCCTGACTGGTCTGACCGCCCTAACCATACCAGTCTGACCATCATGGTCTGGCCGGTCAGACCGGCTAACCTCATTAGAAAACACCCTATTTGGAATCTATAAATTTATATCTACTTTTAGTTTCAGTTCCAATTTGCAATGTCACCTAGTGCAAATTTATCCTAAAACATGTCCACACAAGTGTTTGGTGACTATTTTCCAAGTGTTCTTATGGCCGACCTGACCACATGCCAAATGGCTGTCAGACCTCCTATACCATTTCATCCCAAGTGTCCTGAAACTGGTCAGATTGACCTTTGACCGCACCTGCACGGAGCTCAAACCGGCCATGTAAATCGGTCCAACCGGCCTTGCCTAAAACTTCTCTCAATTTGTTCAATTTCATTTCCGTCAGCTCAAATTTAATTCTATCGTCCTCAAAGGTGCCGTACCCTCATCACAAGCAAGGAGTAATCTCTACATGGTCTCACGTAAGAATGCACGAAGTTGTCAATATATGCAGAGATCGATGGCACCACAAGCATGCAAATAGGCGTTAAAGAAGAGAAGCTAGGCCGTCGCCGTCTAGGACACTAGGAATATATACCCGGCCAGCGGCAGGTGCAACTTGCTTGCTTGCGTGCGTGCATGGCATATTGGGATCATGGCATCGCATGCATGTCTGGTAGTTGGAGGCCGGGCACTTGCAAAATATAAGGACGAAAGTAAGGACGTATAAACATATGCATGTTGGTGTTAGAACTCAGAATTAAAGGCCTCTTTTGGCCGTTGCTGCATGCTGATCGACCGAGCTCGGCGTTTAGAGCAACTTGCAAGGGCGCGACCCTTTTTCGCTTGCAAATCTCGAATAGAATAAACCGCGTGACACATGCATCATGCATGCGATGATTAGAACAAGATCATATCATGCGTTAGCTAGTTTAAAACTACCATTATTTCGAGATTCGCGATGGTCGCAAAGCAAGCTGATCGATCTGCAGGTTTACGCACAGCTAGCTAGCGCAGAGAGAGAGCTTCGTGTCATCATGTGTTGGATTTTCTTTCTGTATACAGATACGATCAAAGATTGAGATGGCGATATGGTGTACTGCTGCGTATCATTAAGCAAATATCTATTGCCTTTTTGTTGGGAGAGGGTCATCGCGCTATCTTGAGCCCACCACCATCCGGACATGGCCACACCAACTGGAGCCGACGCTGATAAGGTCCGCACACCCACCTCGAAGGGGTTTGTGCACCCGTCTCGAAGGGGTCTAAGGCTAACATCGGTGAGGTTCACGCACATGCCTCTGAGGAAATCCAAGGCTAACATCGGTGAGGTTCGTGTGCCAGCTCGGGCAAAGTCCGGAGACCGGCCCTAGGTCCTCTTGGACATGGCAGGACCTGCACGAGGCAAATGGCGTAGATACCCCTAAGAATGAACTAAGGGTGGGTTCTTTTGGACTAATGACTTATGGTTTATGGCTTAAATATTTGAATTCTGACTATTCGTGAGAGACGATACTAACGGGAAATAGTCGTATGCAATTTTGGTCAGTACAACTGAACTCAGTACACTTTTTACTACAATTTCCTATTGACCCCGTCTTGAAAAAACGCACCGTTTTAAAAGCTAGTTACTGTAGATAATACAATTATAAGATAAATTTAAGCCCAAAAGAACCTGACCTAAGCCTCCAAAAGCAAACTTATAACTTCACCTGCCTTTCTCTCTCCTCCTATAAATAGGACCTCTTGCAAGGAGAGGAGGGAAGCTATTTTTGTAACCCTAGACTCTTATATTAAATATATTTGGTGGTTGTATGCTTCTTCTTAGGTTTTTTCATATTCTCAGTGGTCTTCGCATCCACCAAAGATACCTTTAAATTTACTGTCCGGATTCGTACAAACGACACTTTTCATTGCTAGCTACCAACCATGCATGTATACAACAAAGGGCAGGCATGAAGGGACTATATCTTGATGCATGATATGGATCATGCATCATATTAATTAGTATATTGCATCACGAGTGAATGGTACTAAAATATAGCTACTACTTTATCTTTTTTTTGTAATTACAAGGAAGAGGCATAAACACACAACCATACATGCACACGTGAGTGCGCCACTTAGCAAAGCATGCACGCCTAGAAAGATGGAGGTCAGGAATAAATCCACGATGTCACAAAATTCCAATTGAAGCACACTCGTGTTTGCATAAACATTAGGCCTATGCATTCGATATGGTTAGTAAATTTGGTTACGGTACATACGGCAAATATGATATTATTAGTTTGGTAATATACTATATTTTTAACAATACGGTTTGGTGTCGGTAAATCCTAATTTATTTCGATGCGATATCAGTAAATACCATATTTACCAAAGTTAATGCAAATTATGAACCATATAGTGAGTTTGCACTATTAGTCTGCTACCAATACCATCATGGCGACCAATACCATGAACTGCAAGTCTGCAACGAACATAGTTAGCGACCATGAATTGTTAGTCTGACACTGTTACCATCAGGCAATGCATTAGTCCATCATGGACTCATGGTGTAAATATCTGATACTCTGATTTGTCTCATACATAGTGAGACAGTCGCTCAGTCAAACACAACGATGCAACAATGCCACTGTTATGAATAGCGCTTGTATTCATATGAGGCCAATGGGCCGGTATATATACACAAAGTACAGGTGGCAAATATGCAAAGAACCCCTCATAACAATGGGGAATAACAAACTATACATATATCTCTAACATCCCCCCTCAAACTCATGGTGGATCAACAACACTGAGTTTGGAGAGGTAGAAGCTGTGCTGTGCTCGAGTCTGGGCCTTCGTGAAGAAATCCGCTATTTGAAGCTCCGAAGGCACATACTGAAGAGTAATCACTTGATCATGCACACAAGTCCTCATGAAAGAAGCATCAACACCAATGTGCTTGGTGAGCTCATGCTTCACAGGATCACGAACAATACTGATAGCACCTGTACTGTCTGACAAGAGAGGGGTCGGTGTAGTGACAGAAACACCAAAATCCTCAAGTAACCACCGTAGCCAAGTAATCTCTGCTGTCAAGAGAGCCATGGCTCGCAACTTAGCCTCTGCACTCGAACGGGACACTACAGTCTGTTTCTTCGTCTTCCAGGCAATAAGAGAACCACCAAGAAAAACACAGTAAGCAGAGATAGACCGGCGATCAGAGGGATCGCTGGCCCAAGTAGCATCCGAATAGGCCTGAAGCTGTAACGAGCTGGAACGAGGAAAGAAGAGACGGCGAGAGATAGTCCCACGAAGGTATCGCAGAACTCGAAGAAGGTGGCTGTAGTGAACCTGAGTGGGAGCTGAAACAAATTGACTCAGAATATGAACTGGATAAGTGATATCCGGACAAGTAACAGCAAGGTAGACAAGACTCCCAACAAGATGACGATAGCGAGTCGGATCAGAAAGAAGCTCGCCATCAGAGAGTCGGAGGTGAACATTGAGCTCCATGGGAGTCTCAACAGTACGCTGATCAGTGAGAGAGGCGCGATCAAGAAGATCCTGAATATATTTCTCTTGGGACATAAAGAAACCATCTGGAGTGGAAATAACCTCAATCCCAAGGAAATACCGAAGAGGACCAAGATCCGACATAAGGAACTGCTCACTAAGACGAGCCTTAACAAAGGCAATGTACTCAGAATCATCTCCCGTAATGATCATATCATCAACATACAGGAGAAGAAGAGTCCGACCACGAGACGAAGTGTGGACAAAGAGCGCAGGATCATGATCACTAGCTGAAAAACCAGTACCAGTGACCACAGAGGAGAAACGCTCAAACCAAGCACGAGGGGCTTGCTTAAGGCCATAGAGAGAGCGACGAAGGCGACAAACCATGCCCTCAGAAACAGAATACCCAGGTGGCGGATGCATGTAGACCTCCTCACGCAACTCGCCATTAAGAAAGGCATTCTTGACATCAAGCTGAGAAACAGACCAGTGGCGAACAGACGCCACCGAAAGAAGAGTGCGAACAGTGGTCATGTGGGCCACAGGAGCAAAAGTCTCGTCGTAGTCAACACCATGCTCCTGCTGGAAGCCACGAGCAACAAGGCGCGCCTTATAGTGCTCAAGAGAGTCATCAGAGCGAGTCTTAATCTTATAGACCCACTTACATGTGATGGGATGAGAATGAGATGGAAAAGGAACAAGATCCCAAGTACCAGTACGCTCGAGGGCAGCAATCTCCTCGGCCATGGCAAGCTGCCACTCAGGGTGAGTAACAGCATCCCGGTAGGAGACAGGCTCACGAGTAGCTGCGCCAGCAAAGGCAAAACGGGCAGGAGGCCGAATCGACTGGCGATCGCGGAGAGCGTAGCGAGGAGAAGATGACCCATCAGGGGAAGATGGAGCATCAGAAGAAGATGGAACATCAGGAGAAGATAGCTCATCTGAAATATTCTCAATATGAGGTCGACGAGTGTAGACGATAGTGGGAGGAACCTGGGGAGTCGTAGGAGACGACACAGGCGGCGACAATGGCGGAGAGGCCACAGGGGGAATATGTGGAGACTCAGTAGGACAGGTGGATGAGGGCAAAACAGATATAGGAGTATCTGGAAAGGTCAAGAAAGACAGAGACTCCACAGAGGAAGCCGAAGGAGAGGCAGGACGTGGGTAGAATGGACGAGACTCGTCGAAAGTCACATCCCGAGAAACCCGTAGCCGACGACCAACAGGATCCCAGCACCGATAGCCCTTGTGCTCGGCACTGTACCCCAGAAAAACACACTCAACAGACTGAGCGGTCAGTTTGGTGCGTTCTCGAGGGGCGAGGAGAACGTAGCAAACGCAGCCAAACAGATGAAGGGCAGAGTAGTCAGGAAGAAGACCACAGAGACGCTCAACAGGGATCGCACCCTTAAGAGCAGAAGAGGGCTGAATGTTGACGAGATAGGTGGCAGTGGAAACAGCCTCAGCCCAAAAGTGAGGTGGAATAGAGGCGGCGATCATCAGAGCACGAGCAGTCTCAAGGAGGTGACGATGCTTGCGCTCAGCGACACCATTCTGAGCATGAGCACCAGGACAAGAGAACTGAGCGAGAGTGCCCTGCTCAGCAAGGAAGCTGCGCAGGTGACGAGAGAGGTACTCGCCAGCAGAATCATCACGAAAGACACGAATAGGAGTGGAGAACTGTGTGTGAACCATGGTGGCAAATTGTTTATAGATAGGCAAGGCCTCACTACGAGAAGACATGAAATATATCCAAGTGTGGCGAGAAAAATCATCTATAAAAATGATATAATATCGATGACCCCCTTTCGAAACGAAGGGAGCCAGACCCCAAACATCTGAATGAACAAGATCAAAAGGGCGCTGAGACACAGACTCACTATGAGGATAAGGAAGCTGAATCTGTTTACCTAACTTACAGCCCTGACAATCTAAAGACACGTCTCCTGAGACAGACCCCAGAAGACCACGACGAACTAAGGACGACAGACGGGATCCACACAGATGGCCAAGACGGTGATGCCACTGCTGGAAAGAGCCGGTAGACGAAGTGGCAGAAGCGGAGAGACTGGCGGCGATGGTGGCAGCGGAAGGAAGGTGAAGCCAGTCAAGCTCCCAGAGACGCTGTGAGTCACGGCACCGAGGGCCAGAACCAACCAGAGCTCCCGTGTGGCAGTCCTGAACACAACAAGAGTCAGAGTCGAGAATGACCCGATAACCAAGGTCAGTAATCTGCCCAGCAGAAAGAAGCTGCAAGGTAAGGCGAGGAACATGAGCAACAGAAGGAACATGAAAAGATGAGTTGCTAAGAGATCCTCGACCGGAGACAGAAAGAGATGTACCATCAGCAGTAAGAACACTGACAGGAGAATCAAGAGGTGTAATAGAAGACAGAGTGGAAGGATCAGGAGTCATGTGAAAGGATGCTCCAGAATCAAGAATCCACGGGGAGGTACCTGACTGTGTAGGAGGTGGTCTCTCAGTGCCCGAAGAGTCAGTAGCAGAACCTGCAGAACCTGTCGAGGGAGAAAAGCTGCTGAAGAAGTCGAGGTAGACGTCGTCGTAGAAGCACTAGTGCCAGTAGAAGAACGACGTGAAAGATGCCGCTTCTTCTTGTAGCATTGGGACTCAGTGTGGCCATCCTTGTCGCAGTAGGAACAGTGAGGACGGCCACCTCCAGACGGAGGACGGCCACCACCACCTGTGGTAGCCGCTGGAGGAGGCAGTGTAGCAGGCGGACGAGCGGCGAGCACAGAGGGGAGTGGCATCAGACCAGCACCACTCAGACGAGTCTCCTCTGCGCGTATCTCGGTAAGAGCCTCCAAGAGAGTGACACGAGGGTGGCGTGCAAGGAGCTGGGCACGCCTTTGCTCAAACTCAGGACGAAGGCGAGTAAGGAACTCGTAAACCCGTTGAAACTCTAGGTCAGCACGTACATCCAGGCAGCACGGACAGGTACGACAGCCAGCAGTGCGAAGTGAGTCCAACTGACGCCAAACAGCAGAGCTCTGAGCGTAAAAGGCGTCAACAGTAGCATCACCCTGCTGAAGAGAGTGCTCCTGGCGGACCACGGACAGGTACAGGGCATCACCAGAGGGCTCGTAGCGCTGACGAAGATGAGTCCACATCTGGAGAGCCGAAGGGAGTCCCACCACCTCAGAAGAGAACTGAGGCTGGACACTGGCGATGAAGACAGCAGCAGCCCGAGCGTCGTCATCGTACCACTGAGTGTAGACGGTCAGACGATCCTTGTAGGAATCCAGATCCTCCTGGTAGGTAGAGGCAGCGTCATCATCAGCAAGGCGAGCGGCCTCAGTAGCAGCCTTATTGGCTGTCGAAGGCAAAGCAACAGGCGTAGGCTCCGTCGGAGGAATAGGGCAAGGCGGGCAGGTGACATCGCCAGAGAGGACGCCCCAGAGACGAAGACCACGCATGTGGATGCGCATGTGAGACACGAAGTCGGTGTAATTAACACCATCAAAGATCACCGGGCAGCGAGGGAGGGAAACGGCGCCCATTGGTAGGCGGCGCTGGACGGCGCGGCGACCAAGACAACGAAGTCTAACAGGCGGCGCTGGACGGCGCGGCGGTTAGAACGACGTTTTTTTTTTGCTTTTTTTTCTTCAGTCGGTTTACAAACCGACCGACCGAGCCGAACCAACCCTAGATCGGGAGCGGGAGCGGGAGGCGGCCCTGCGCACGGCGGCGGCCCGGCGCGGGAGGAGCGGAGGCGCGCGGACGGTGGTCCCTCTGGAAAGTGGCGGCGACGCCCCTCTCTTCGGCAAGCCGGCGGCGCTACGGAGGCGGCGGCGGCGGCGGCCCTCTCTTCGGCAAGCTGGCGGCCGGCTCGAGGCGAGGAGGCGGCCTCAGGCGGAGGAGCGGCCTCAGGCGGAGGAGCCGGCGAGGCAGCGGCGGCGCACAAGGCAGCGGCGGCGCGACGGCAGCCGGAGGCGGAGGAGTCGCCTCAGGCGGAGGAGCGGCCTCGGGCGGAGAAGCGGCGAGGCGGCGCGGGCAGCACGACGGCGGTACGGCGGAGGAGGCCGACAGGCGGCGGTGGAGGAGGCCGACAGGCGGCGGTGGAGGAGGCCGTGAAGGCCGAACGGGCGGCGGGGATGGCAGCGGAGGAGGCCAGGAGTCGGCGACGGCGGCGGAGGCCGGGAGTCGGCGACGGCAGCGGCGGACGGGCGCACGGAACCCTAGGTAAGCCAAAACCCTAGTTTTGACTCTGATACCATATTATGAATAGCGCTTGTATTCATATGAGGCCAATGGGCCGGTATATATACACAAAGTACAGGTGGCAAATATGCAAAGAACCCCTCATAACAATGGGGAATAACAAACTATACATATATCTCTAACAGCCACAACCAGCCAAGTAGCCAACCACCAACCAACCGGTCACTTGTTATTCTAATTTCTAAGCCAGACAATCAGACACAGACGGACAAACCCCAACATCCCATTCCCAGACCAGAAACTGATCAAAGCACCTCTTATCTGTCAACAAAAACTGAGGCAATATTTTCACTGAACCTAATTAAGTCGACTTCATGCTATCAGCCTGAGACAAGCCTAGAACTAGAAGTTAGAACTATATAATGTTGGAGTTATCTTGGATCTGGATGGGAATGGATGGCAGGAATGCGCGGCTGCACACTGCGGCTGAGTGGCAGGGGTGAACAGTGAAGGCTCCTTGGACTCAGAGGCTCTCCTAGGGGAAGCACCGGCAGCAAGACTCCAAGAGAGACTAGAGAGAGAGAGAGAGGACTCAGAGGACTGGAGGACAATCTTAGGGCATCCACATCGCCTCCCGCATCGGGCTAGGGCAATTGTCAATCAGCTGGTCGTGACACCTAAGGTAGTGACGCATCCTAACCTAATGAGTATTGAGGAGTACTGAGTGACTATATGGAAGTATGGGGGACAGCCAGGAGCCCAGGAGGAGGATGGGGCACCAAATGGCCGATGGGCTGCGTAGAGCAGCTGTAGAGTGGAGTACTAGTCTTCGGTTTTTAGTCGGTTTTACCAGAAAAACTGAACCCCAATCCCCCCAACCCCAAAAAAATCCAAATTCCATACCGAAAACTGATCAAACCGAGTTCACATGTACGATTAGGTTCAAAAGTGCACAACCCTAATAAACATGGGCACTAGAATTTGAATTCTGATGAATGAAATCGTACACCCACAACTCTACCACCCCAGAGGTGATTCCCCAATATAACTAATACTTTCAGATATCATAGCTTATAGTAAACTGAAGCATTGAGTGATTGACATGCATATTGCAGCCTTAAATTACAAAACAAATAATATACCTCCGCCGAAAAAGGGCCATGTTTATCAATTTGTTTATGCTTGTATGATAAACCATGTATTTACAACCTATGTATCCACTAAAAGATTACACATAGCACTAGACCAGTAACTCCACTAAAGATTGCACATAGCACGCTAGCATGCACTGCACTAGCTACACGTCCTCAAGATACATGCGCTAATTAAAATTATCGTGGCTAGCATCTGTAAAAACTTAAAGTGATTTTTTATTTTGAACGACAACAAGTGATTATGATTTCTTTTCCGTGTAGGATTTCATGCATGTTACGGTGTGATATGTACGTCGGATAATTTGACGCTAGGTATGTTAGGTTTACTTTCACTCATCAAGTGCTAGATGGATGCAGTATTAAAATGAAAACATCAGATGACAGAATTATATCGGCCGACCGAGGGTATAGATGACCTCTTCATCCTGATTGATCTTCCCTGTAAAATATATAAAAGGAAACACTGTTGCATTAGCTGATCTAAAGCGTCGATCCCAAATGTCATAAGACCATAACTCATGTTTGCATCTCTCAGAAACACACCAAAAAATCGTTGTGTTTTGATACAATATCTAGACATTCTTCCATGCTTGAATGCTACTCTGTATATGAGTGTATGGGACTTACCAGAAGATAGGATACCACGTACATCCGAAGTCTTCGGAGCACATGAAGATATCCTCACCATATCATGCAAGCTAGCTGCAGGCAAATTAAACCCATAGTTGACAGAGAGCAGGCATGCATGATCATCAACAAATGAGAGTATGAGACGCCAACAGGCACGCACGGTGCACCGACATATATATTTACATCAAAGCACAGGAGGAAGATCTTCTCATCATTATTGTTATTATAGCTAGACGCCTAGACCTACCTTGTGCCTTGTAAGGCAGCATCAAAAACATTCTGAAATGGCATTGCATGATGCCCGCATATATATACACTCGATCGCAACATTCTTTTCTGCACTCAGCAAATGTTACATTGCATATCTTGCATTGGAACATCGACCCCCGCGACAAAGAATACCTGATTTTATGCTCCCAAGTTTACCCAATTGTACAAATTAACTAGCTAGCCAGTATCACCAAATTCCAGAACTCAGTTTTGCTACTCGAATACACACCGTAAGTGTCTTAAAGATATACGCATTTGCGTCGTATCTTTTTTAATTTCTTCCCTTTACTCTTGATCCATGCATGCATTACACACGACTTCAAGCCCTTAGTTCTTGTGGCATCAGTAAATCAGGAGCTTAACTGAGAGGGGGCCGGGTATATATAGAAGGAGGACATGTTCGGGATCATAGTTTGAGCTCAAGGTCCACATCTTGTGGATCATCTGAGTTCATACTAGTCGACGACTCTGCCGATTGGTTTAGGTCGTGATGTCTCTTCAGGCAAATGGATTCCTATATATGGCATAGAAATGGATTACACATCAACACACTGAAATTGTAAACATGCATACATGCACTTCAGATGTGTACATGTACATACCTCAGGTTCGAAGAGAGGCAATGTGGCGTCGCTGCTCGGATGAGCTGAGTAATGCGCTGCTCCATGGATAGCTCCATGATAATTAGGCGGCGACCTGCAGGTTGGAACGTGCACTCGATTGTGTATTACTGCAATATTGCTGTTCAGATCGACTTTGACCACAAGCTAATGCAGGTATATATATACACAAAACTAATCCATATATGCATGTGTATATACGTACATACCTGATGATGGGAGTCGATTGGAATTCGCCGTATCTGATGTCTCCTCTCCCTCCATATGCGCCCATCTACGTTACAATACATAACAAGTTAGGTCGTACGTACCGGCCACAAGATATGCAGGTTAATAATTAAGGCCATCACGTGCATTTTTTTTTTTTGATAATGGAAGACTTTATTAATAAACCAAGAACAGTACATCAAGATGATACACAGTCTTGGAATAGAAAACTCCCAGCCTCTGCCTCACTCAGAGACACACAGCTAAACCAATGAAAATAAAACAATCTAATGGCTATCAATCCGTAGACTAGATCGCCACCCATATGCCCGGGAGTAAAAATCCTTGGCCACACGGTCCAATTGTTGTGAGGCTGCCACAACTAGGCCCTGCAAATCCGTTCTGGCCATCACGTGCATGGGAGAATAAAATCTCGCCGGCTGCAATGATACTCTTGTTCTTCTTTTGTGGCTTCATAGATATTCAATCCCGAAAATAATCAATTATGTGCATTCTTATGTAGTACTAGAAAAGTTTCGATCGGCATAAAAGCAATGGAAACAAAAAGGCAATAAGATAATTTTTTGTCTAATTTTTCTTATCTCGTAAGCTACTCATTCTTCGCTATTGAACTATATTTAATCAACTGAATTATCAAACCAAAAATGAACATTTCCTCACTATTAATCTTAGCGATGTCTAAATTAAACTAGATACCAAGAAAATAACAACATTTTGACGACATTTTGGCAAATTCAAAACAATATCTACTGGTACTAGCTAGTACTCGATACACTTATTGAACACCTATTCAGATTTGGATGGATTGGGTAGGGCGATGAAACGTTGGTATTAGCATGGAAGGAGGATGAAGATGATGACAGCGAGTTAATTAGACGACCGTGCATCTTCCTGTTCGATCAATCAATTACAAAGCCACATCAAATCATAATTTTTACACCTAAATATGTGTACACATGAGCGGCAAACATATCCTGTGCACTCAAGTTTGGAGTGCACTCACGATACATCTCAACTAAATAAAAAAGTCACAAAAAATTTGAAAAAATCTCTATATATACTTTTAAATTCACTTTTAACTACGCATAAATTTTAAGATTTAGATTCATTAAATGTTAACAGTAACCAAAAAGAGAAATCTGACAAATGTTAATAAGTCAAACTTATCAGAATTTTCTCTTTTTTCTGCTCTTAACATATAATAAATTTGAACCGGAAGTTTTATATAAGTGGAATAAACCATAAAATATATGTAGAATTTTTTTCAAATTTTTTTAAAATTACCCTAAACTTGAATGCATGGGATATTTTGCCCACATGAGCAACAAAAAATCACATATTAAAGATCACATATAGATGAACGCGCAATTACCAAGTTGAGGGTACCAGTTCCGTGGATCGGAGGTGGCTGGCCAAGAGGGTGGTGCAAGGACTCGGCCATTTCACTTTGTATCCTGATCTTCTCCAATTGCGCTACGCCGAGACCTCGCTGCGGCTGCCTCGGCTTGTCGGAGCTGCTGTTGCCGGCTCTCTTGCCCTTCCTGGAGCCAGACGACCTTCCCCTGCCCCATTCCATGCTGTCTCCAAAGTTGTTTGCACTCATGGATCCCCAGCTACCAAAAGACCAGACCTAGAAGAAGAAGGCCAGGAAGTCGGAGCAGGAGAGAGAGAGAGTAGTTGGATGATACAGAGGGAAATCGGAGCAAGAAAGAGAGAGAGAAGTTGGATGATGCAAAGAGGGCCTCTTAAAGTGAAAGGGAGATATCTCCTTACACGCCCAATATCCCTTTTATTAAAAGGAGACTTTTTATTTGAACTTTTAACTTAATCTATATAGTGGCATGGCCCTTCATTATTTATATAATTGTCAAAGTTTGATTCGAATTCGTACGGTGTTCATGTAGGACATTACATTGCCTCATGACCAGTGCTAAGGTCATGTACAGGTTGTATCAAACTGTTAACGTAACGTGGGCAAGAAGAAGAAGAACAGAAGTAGGCAGGATAGAGTTGGTAAGATATGAGTTCAGAAGTTGTTTACAATCATCATGATACTCTCTCCTCCTCCCTAACACTCTTAAATACCCGGCTATCACATCCACTCTGGGCCGGTCACAAGCAAGTTGGGTCTGTGCTTGCGAATGGGCCGGTTAGCGGGCTCCGCTCCTGCGCTGGGTTCGGCTCCTGCGCTGGCTTCCTCTTCAGTAGGTGTTGTCGGATCAGGCACAGTGTTGACATTCCCTCCCCCATGAGAACCGGCATGTCCCCATGCCGGAGCGCGGGGAAATTGCTGGCGAAGCTGTTCATAGGGCTCCCAAGTGGCAAGAGAGGCAGGCATCAACGACCACTTGACCAACACTTGTTCCACCGGGTGATCGCCAAACGTCCAGCGGCGCTGTAAAACCTGCTCAGGAACCTGAAACGCGACATCAGAAGAAGGCAAGGACTCCGTTACCGGTGCAGCGCCGTGTGACTTCTTGAGCTGTGACACATGGAAAACAGGATGCACGGCTGACGAAGGGGGCAAGGCCAGCTTGTAAGCCACAGCGCCAACTCGGTCAAGAATCTGGTATGGACCAAAGAACCTGAACGCAAGCTTCTGATGGGAGCGCCGAGCAACCGAAGCTTGTGCGTAGGGCTGTAACTTTAGAAAAACCCAATCACCGATCTGGAATTGGCGTTCAGTACGGTGCTTGTCCGATTGGCGCTTCATACGCTCTTGTGCTCTGAGGAGGTGTTGCCTAACCAAGTCTTGCATCAAGGAACGTTCAGAAAGCCATGTGTTAAGGTCTGGAATATTAGCACCCACTAAGTCTGGAGACAACCCAAAGTGCCTAGGGGCATAGCCATACAGCACTTCAAACGGCGTGCGGCCGAGAGCGGAATGAAAACTGGAGTTGTACCAGAACTCGGCAAGAGAGAGCCATTGCTTCCACTTTGTTGGACAAGCATGAACAAAGCAACGTAGATATGTCTCAAGACACTGATTCAAGCGTTCGGTCTGACCGTCAGTTTGTGGATGGTAAGCTGTGCTCATCTTAAGCTCCGTCCCAGCAAGCTTGAATAGCTGTTGCCAAAAGGTGCTAGTGAAGATGCGGTCTCGGTCAGAAATAATGGCAGTGGGCATGCCATGAAGGCGATACACCTGATCCATAAACAGCCGAGCAACCATGTTTGCGGAAAAGGGGTGATGTAGTGGAAGGAAGTGACCGAATTTGGTAAATTTGTCAATAACCACCAAAATGGCATTAGCTGATCCAGAGGATGGCAAACCTTCAACGAAATCCATGGAAATGACATCCCACGCGGAAGAAGGAACCGGTAATGGCTGAAGAAGCCCAGGGTATTTGGTTCTGTCAGGCTTAGCTTGTTGACATATAGCACAAGATTGAACCATGGACCAAATGCCAGATCGCATTGTAGGCCAATAGAAAAGCTGTTTAACTCGGTGGTAAGTAGTAGGGGCTCCAGAATGTCCCCCCAATGCACTGAAATGCAATGCTGCAAACACTCTGCTGTGGAGTTCTGTATTGTTACCTAACCAAATCTTCCCATCATACCGTATAATGCCATTAACTAGGGAATAGTGAGGGTCAGCCACCGAACTAATTGAGAGCTGAGACAAGAGCTGTTGGGCTGTTTGGTCAGTCGCATAACCGTGTTGAATGTCAAGGAGCCACTGTGGTTGCGTAGAGGTTACTGCTAGTAGCTGGTCAGACGCTGTACAGCGAGAAAGGGCATCAGCGGCAGTGTTGTCCACTCCTTTTTTATAAATGATCTTGTATTGTAGCCCCAATAATTTGGTGAACACCTTCTGTTGCCAAGGCGTGTGCAACCTCTGTTCATTGAGATGAATCAGACTCTTTTGATCTGTATGTATGTAGAATTCTCCTTGCAACAAGTAATGCCTCCATTGCTCCACAGCTACTAAAATAGCTAAGTATTCCTTCTCATAAGTTGATAGCCCTTGATTTCTTGGCCCTAATGTCTTGCTGATGTAAGCCAAGGGATGTCCATTCTGTAAGAGTACTGCTCCAACTCCGGTGGCACAAGCATCCGTCTCAATGTGAAATGGCAGAGTAAAATCAGGAAGGGCGAGACAAGGAGAGGAACTGAGAGCTTGCTTCAAACTTTGAAAGGCCTGACCATGATGTTCGGTCCACAAAAAAGGGGTATCCTTGCTTAACAATTCAGTCAACGGCTTGGCAATAATGCCAAAGTGTCGGACAAACTTCCGGTAGTAGCCAGCTAAACCAAGGAACCCTCTGACATCCTTCACACAACGTGGTGTGGGCCAATTTTGAATTGCCTCTACTTTAGTGGGATTAGTAGATAACCCAGAACCACTAACAATATGGCCTAAATAGGCTATTGATCTTTGTGCAAATTTACATTTGGAGAACTTAAGCCGCCACTGGTCGTGCGATAACCACTGTAATACCTGGGACAAATGAGAGAGATGATCGTCGAAGGTTTTGCTATATACCAAAATATCATCAAAGAATACTAGAACAAACTTCCGAAGTCCAGGTGCTAATGTTGTGTTCATTGCGCCTTGGAAAGTTCCCGGGGCTCCTGTCAACCCAAAGGCCATTACTCTGAACTCGTAATGTCCCAAATGAGTCTGAAAGGCAGTCTTGTGTTCTCCTCCTGGCTGAAGCAGAATCTGGTGGAAGCCAGCTCGAAGGTCCAATGTAGAGAACCACTGTGATTGTGCCAACTCATCCATCAACTGATCAAAAATTGGAATAGGGAACTTGGACTTTAGAGTTATCGCATTCAGCTGTCTGAAATCCACACAAAAGCGATAACTTCCATCCTTTTTTGGAACCATTAAGATAGGAGAGGAAAATAAGCTAGCACTAGGCTGTATTACACCCTGCTGTAGCATATCATGCACTTGTCGTTCTATTTCATCCTTCAACTTTGGTGGATATCTATAAGGCCTGATGGCAACGGGCTTAGAGCCGGGGATCAACGGAATTGCATGATTACAGGCTCTGGTTGGTGGCAAACTAGTAGGTGGGTCAAAAAGGTGAGTAAAGGAATGTAGCAAGGGGTGGAGTTCATCAGGTATGTTAGATAAGTCCAAGGAAGTTGTGTCCGAAGTAGCATAAGAAATCTGCAACAGCAAATTATCAGAAGCTACAGGATGTAACCCTTGTAAGATGGCATAAGACCCTTCATAAGGTATGTGAAGCCATTTCTGAGCCCAATGGACCTGCATAGGACTGTATTTTCCCAACCAGCCCATGCCAATAACCAAATCGTAATGAGTTAAGGACAATATCTTGAAATCTGACACAAATGTGCAATTGTCAACAGCCCACTTCATGCTATGCAGAACACCGGGACTAACAAGAATGCCACCACCAGCAACATGTACTGAAGTCAGTTGAGAAACCAATGTCTGAGAGCTCAGCTGCTTAAGCACCAAAGTACTGACAAATGAAGAAGAACTTCCAGAATCCACAAGTGCTGTAATAGGAATGACTTCCAAAGTGCCATAAAACTAGATAGTTCGAGGAGAAGGTGCACCCGATACAGCTGCTTTGGAAATCGCTAAAAAGAGTTGATCAAAAGTAGAACCTGAAGGATATTCCAACGGCGGTGGTGATTCCTCAAGAGATACAGACTCCCAAAGATCTCGGACAGCGTGTAAGACTTCAGGAGCACATTTGTGGTCTTTAGACCACTTTGCAGAGCACTTATGCAGAGTCCCATAGCACGACGGTAAGCCTTCAGAGCTGCCAATTTGGAATCCGTCGCGGCATTGCTTGAGGAAAATTCATGGGCTCCAGGAACAGGCCCTGGCCTGTCAGACTTGGGTGGTGGTGGAAGGGGCAGCGGCGACTTCGACAAGGGTTTAGCCACTGGCGCCATTGGAACCCGAGGAGGATCACGCACTCCCCCAGCTTCTTCCTGCAATAAAGCCAGAGTACAAGCAGCATCCAGATTCTTTGGTCTTTGAACAAGAATAGTAGAACGGATGTCAGCACGCAACCCATCTATGAACCTAGTAGTGAAATAGACTGGATCAACGCCTCCTGCATAAGCAGTTAACTGATCCACCAACTCTGTGAATCGTGTCACGTAATCCGTCACAGTGGTGGTCTGTTTCATATGGAAAAGCTGACGAATCAAAAGCTCATGCTGATCGCGATCAAAACGATCACTAAGCAAGCAACAAAACTGCCCCCACGACGCCTGCGTGAGGTGTGGCTCGACGGACTGCAGCCAACGCGCCGCGGCACCCTCCAAGTGCATCTCAGCTACACGCACCCACATGTTGGGATCAACCCCATACATCTCAAAATATTTCTCACATCGTGAACGCCACAAACGTGGATTGTCGCCGTCGAACTTAGGAAATTGCAACTTCGGCAGGCGACCCGTGGAAGGTGGATGGTGTACTAGAGGAGGAGGTCTTGGTTGCGGAGGTAAACGAGGAACGGAAAATGGACGGGAACCAGTGTTCATACCATTGTCCGGGACGGAAGACTGAGTCAGGGACGACCCAAGCCCACCATCCCGTGGCGAGGTTGCAATGTCGTGCCCTCTGGGCCCATCGGTGGAGAGTTCGGCAGTTGGGCGCGCGGCCACCGATACTGGAGACGAGAAAAGACCCGGTCGGTGCGACGCGGAGTCGATCACGACGCGATCCAAGTTCTTCACGACCTTCTGCACCTCGAGCTTCAGGTGGTCGACGACGCTCTCCAGCTCCGGACGCCATGTGCTGAAGTCCGCCGCCGCGGCCTCGAGAGCAACCACACGAGCATTGCGCTCGTCAGCGATGTGCGCGACGCGGATCGACTCGAGATCGGAAAGGCGCTGGTATACGGCCGCTTCACGATCAGAGTGGGCGGCCTCCAGAGCGGCGATACGCTGCGTGACGTTGGTAGGAGTCGGAGCTGCGCGCGTCGACTCCAAGTCAGCAAGGCAGCGGTCGATGGCGACGTCGCGGTCCGCTCGCTCGCGTTCCAGATCGGCGAAGCGCTTCTCCCAGCGGGCTTCGTGATCGTCGAAACGGCGGCCAAATTCGTCGAGGACAAGCTTCAAATTGGGATCCATGGCGCCGAGCTGCCGTTGCTGGCGGGTGTAGTGGGGGTGATCAGCGATAGAAGCCGGGTCCAGCATGGAATCAGAGGCTAAGGAAGGTGGGGATCGAGGGAAGGCTCTGATACCAGTTTGTTAACGTAACGTGGGCAAGAAGAAGAAGAACAGAAGTAGGCAGGATAGAGTTGGTAAGATATGAGTTCAGAAGTTGTTTACAATCATCATGATACTCTCTCCTCCTCCCTAACACTCTTAAATACCCGGCTATCACATCCACTCTGGGCCGGTCACAAGCAAGTTGGGTCTGCGCTTGCGAATGGGCCGGTTAGCGGGTTCGGCTCCTGCGCTGGGTTCGGCTCCTGCGCTGGCTTCCTCTTCAGTAGGTGTTGTCGGATCAGGCACAGTGTTGACACAAACATAGTATCAAACTATAGCAACTGACTCTAATTCAGTTTTCTCTTTATGTAGGACTTAGTTTCATTGCTCTATATATGTACTTCAGTAGTCTATAGGAAGTCCCTCGGTCCCGGTGTGTCTTGCGCGCGTTCTTCCCTCGGTCCCGGTACGTCTCGCGTGTGTTGTTCCGAGGCCTTCGGCCTAGCGCACGACAGAAGCAGCACAAGATCGCAGCAGTCCCGTCCATTTTAGAGAGAGAAAAGGAACTAGCAAAGCAGTCTTGTCCCGTCCGTTTTTTAGGAAAACTAAATGTAATCAAACATACACGCACACATACGACATCATATACACACCTATGTGATTGCATCCAATGAACATGTTTGAAATGAGACGGAGACTCAAGAGTCTTCGGAGCGCAGGCACACATGTTGACTACTGAAAGCACCCACGTGTGCGTGTACTTAGAAGCACTATTCACATGAATAATATCCAAGAGTATTGTTTATATGAGCAGTGTCCTCTGGAAAATAGGCATCGCATGCAGGCTTCGAAACTAGGTGGCTGGGGTGCACGACGACACCTTTTGTCAACTTAGCCAAGCTCAGTTCCTATGTCCCATCCATTTTAGAGAGAAAAGAAGCAGCAAAGCCGTAATCAGCCCTGTTTACTTTGGATTTTACAAGCTAAATAATTTTTCTATGGTACTTACCTTTCAAATAAATTATCTTTTTAAGGCGGAGTCTACTAGTCAATTGTAGTAAACACTGTAGTAACTTCATTTTATATCGGCCAAAATCGCACGCAATCATCTCTATCTCTACAATCTTCTCTACAATCTGTTACTATTTATTAGTCAAAACCAAAAGCTAACAACAAAAGCAAATATGAACGCCCCCTCATTCCAGTGTTGTGGTTTTTCGATGGATTCTGCTACACAAAGGTGTACCAGGAGGTTATAATTATTGCTAGGTACACAAGGAATCTTACTAGGGGATTTTAGCAGCCTTAATTCAGTGATTTCGACTCGCCTCACCTTGTTCAATGACTCAACTCCACATTGAGCGTCGATCAATGATCTAACTCAGCGACTATTCCAGTACCATGTTTGTCAACACCATTGCCCGCGCCACCTGGTGCCAAGCCATGGAGTCGTACTACACCATCTTCGTCAACGATCTTCTATCTCAGTTTATCGTCATCTTCCATGAAGAAGTTATATTATATTGCTAACTCTGTATTTTTTTGGGTGGAGTTTATTGTAATTCAGGCCATTATACCTATTATTGGTAGTATTTATATAGGATTAATCATTGGTGATTCTTCGATGATTCATCGTCTGCTCGGGTTATTGCAGCAAAATCTGCATATGAGGAGACTACGGTGGAGTTATACATTTTTAACATAATTTGGGCTATGTTTGATTGAAGAGACTTTAAAGAAAAGGTAATGTCAGTTGTGGGGACAACCGAATTTGGTGTTTCAATCACTATTTGGATATGTTACAATTTAGATCGCTTACACCATCGTTATGAGACTTTGGTAACATTCAATTATCAGGAATTTGATGACGTCCTGATGGTAGCTAGCATGATACTCTCTGGAGTTTTGCTATTTGAAAATAAAGTTTTTGCTCTATGTTTAGTTTAAGATGAATGATTTAACTGCAAGAAGGAGTTTGTTTTGTATGGAGACTAACATTTTTCAGTTGTCGCAGCTTGATATGAGAGGTCTACTGTAGTTTATACTCCATTAACAGCACAAGAGGTCATTTCATCCGGATAATTTTATAGGAGAAATTTTAATCATATCATGATATTTAATTACCTTTGAAGTCAATAGTTTGATATACGTGATGCCACACGTGTAAGTTGCTCTTTCAATGAGCGCGATTTGCCAAGTTTTATGTTTTAAATGGAGCATATCAGATTCTTTGATATGAATTCTTTGCTATCTATCGAGCGCCATAGATGATGTTTTTGAATTATGCCGTTCAGCAATTGAGCATTTGTTTCAGAAAATCAGTTACACAAACTCAAACTTTTGCTGTAGCTATGTGTTTGAATCTGCTGTGCTATTGATTTGCTCAATTTTACTTTGAGTTCAACTTTGTTTTGCTGTAACCTCATATACTCTACAGTGCGTCAGTGCCGCTTGACCATATCTAGAGGACTGCCAGTATGTACTTGACCAACAATACTAAAACTAGTCATCTAAGACTAAATCCATATGATATACAATATGTTGTGATGTGATACTGCAAGTGATTTTTCCTCCTGAAATTTAAGTCCTCGGATGCTGCAAAGTGAAAAAAAAATACCTCAGTGCAACTCTCTTATATATGCAAACTATACACACAACATCAATCGATCTGTTTCATAATAGTAACTGAACAAAGAGCAACAATATACAATCAGACAACATGGAAAAGAATTCCAAATGCCAAAGCAAAGCAAAGCAAAGCATATCATAAACTGGAGTGCCGACATGATGGATTAGTTTGGGTACATGACTACATATACAACTACACAGGCGATATCAATCCACACGAGATTGGAGGGGAATTTTGTAATGTTTGGAGGGCGGAGAGAGATGGTGGGGAGCAAATCTTTTCGGCGATCTCGGGAATCAGAAGCTTCGCTGGTTGCTCCATGGATCAGAGGCTCAGCTCAGACATGGGGCGTGGGTGGGATCACGGATCCTCCTCGATCAAACACAACGGCACATCTTTATAGTGCCCAGGTCCCTGCATCTCACCTTGTTATATAGTAGTTGCTAGTTGCTTGTGTTTTGATCATGGATTTTCGTTTCACGTGCTGCCTGGATCTCCTTGCTGTGCTGATAATATGCACGGAAAAATAGCTAGCAAATCAAATAATGCAACGCTAGCCAACGTAACTGTTGAGGCGCCTGTATTTTGTTTGGCTAAAGGACAGATTGTATGTATATAAGTCCCGCTAACTACAGTTTGATAGGCTTATTGTGGAATTTCTGAGGTTTGATATCATGGTTTTTTTGGCTGCTAAGCCTCAAGATATAAAACTTTGTTAATCAATTGCGCTCTTTCTAAACAATACTGTGCAACATTAGCTTTGCAATGAATGCATTTCAGGTGTGGTGTTTGCACCACCGTACGTCAAGTTCTAAAAAAAAAGCCTTTGAAGGCGTGCAAACGGATCGAACAGCACTGAAACTACGAAAAAACTAAGTGCACAGCATCGACCAATCGATGCCTGATTTTTCAGTTGATTAAAGAAAAGGATACTGGGTTTGCAGCATCCATTCCTCTCGAACTCCTTAAAGGGGACATCACCTAATCCTTGATGCATGGCAAGCTTATTGTCATTTTTGCAAGCTAATTAATTAGTTAGGGAGGTAGTAATCGAGCAATGTGGTTAGAAAACAGCAGCACGCCATGCATGCTCCTCCATATTTTAGTTGCATGTGTAGCAGCTTTTCGAGACTAGCCTATTTCGCCTTTTTTCTCTCTCTTTACATCAATGGCGTGGGTTAGGTAGAATTTAACTAGCTAGCTCAGCACCAATTTTTGGGGATTTCTTTAGAGAGGCTAGCTTGAGAATCTTGATCCCGGCCGGCCTAGCTAGATGTGTACAATAGCTGAAACAAGATAATTAGGTAATTCTTTCTGATCCGTCCTACAGCAAGAAGCTAGTACCTCAGAACTTAATTACTTTGTTTAGCTTGGAACCTTGGACCAGAGAGCCGTGTTTGTGATGCTATACCGAGCTATCTATAATAGCAAAAGAAAAGCAAAGAATAGTACCTGCTGGTTTGCTGCTACCTTTCTATATATCTATATGAAAATAAAAAAAATGAAGAATTAATGCATATATGTATGGTACCCGCTTGCATGCCAGCATCAGAAAGAAAACCTTTTCGACCCACTAGGAGCAAAGTTAAGAAATGCTTTTGAATACAAAATGAAATTAAAGCAACAAGAAATCTATTTCTCATCGCGCGATTATTATTAGTGCATGTTGCTGGATCCTACATGTACTAAGGTCTCTAGCTACTCTTTCTCAAGTCGATTTTCAGCTCCAACGAACTTCTGTTTCTGACTTCTTAATTTCATCCTTTTTGGTTTTTAGACTTTTTTTTTCATTTTTTCCTTATTTCTTTGCATTGTCTGTAATGATATAACTATTTTTTATTTTTTTATTTTAATTACGCTGAAAAGCTAATAACAACTACAGAGCATTTTTAACCACTATAGTACAAAAAAACTAGAAATCTAGATTTATAAACCCAAAGGGCACTACTAAAAGTTCCACATATAATTTAGTCACATTAATTTTGATAAATTGACTTGTCCTAAAGGTTCAGTACTCCAATTTTTTACTAGTAATATTATAGTAGTTGATATGTACGTGTGGTCCTGGATTAGCCATACGTACGTTTTGCTCCCACAAACTCCATATAGTTAATGGTTTGCTGTCACACTAAACACCTTGTATCTGGCTTGGAGCTAAAGAAATAATAAAAAAGTTAAGAAAGGGAAAGAAAGCAAAAAATAATCACAAGATCTCTCCACATTAGAGACTAAACTAAAGGAAGAAAATTCAGAATGGCAAGCAATCAATTGTTACGGCGACGGATATAGAGCTAGCTAACCATTGGCTAATGTTAGCTAAACTTCTGATGCCGTTGTTCGATCGCTACATTTCGTAGCTTATTGGCTGCTTTTTTTTTAAGGCATATGGCTTTTCTCTTTAGATTTATCTATAGTAAGGCTTCGTTTGGCACAGCTCTAGCTCCGAGATTTATGCTGGATCTGTAGTTTATTGATTAAATTAAATTGATTTAAATATTTTTATTTAATATATAATATAAATGAAATGAGTCATGTAAATGCACTTAACATGCCTGCAACTCTAGATCCAGGATTTTCTAGAGCTACAGATGACCAGCTCTAGGAAATCTACAGATTTCCTAGAGCTAGAGCTCTGCCAAACGAGGTCTAACTATCTTTTAAATAGATTGACTTTTAAGGTGAGATCTATAAATTGATTGTAGTATATATTTATCGACTTTATCTATACTAATCAAAATTACACATAAATATCTCTTATATAAATAACCAGAATTCAAAAATATCAGTCAAAACCTAACAGTAGAAAACAATCCCCCAATTATATTCCTTCTTCGTGGCATCAATCACGTCAAGTTTAATCACCAGAAACTAACACACGTTCCCATGTTGAACATTGCATCTTTGAAGAAACCATGGTGATTTTTCAGTTGGTCTAAATTTTTATAGCTAAATCTTCACTGTAGATGGTTAAAATTACACTGTAACTGATGATAACTTATTTCACATAACTAAAATTTGAAAATGGAAAAAACTGGTTAGCCCAGCATATATAATGCAAATGAATACCAAAAAAAAAAGAACCAGCAAAAAGCTCAAAAAATCAAAAAAAATAAATAAACAAAGTTTAGAAAAAAAATCCAAAAAATTAGAAAAAAGATAAACTTTAGAAATAATAAAAAATAAACCAAAAATAGAAACCCAAATCTAAACAAGCGGGACCTATTCCGTGCTTGATTTGCCTAGGAACGTGCAAGTCCAGTTCTTCGTCCTTTGCAAGGCACCAACTAATATGGCCTGAACCGAAAGTGTGCAGGAGTGGCCCAATAACGCAACGGCCCGCATTACTCCTCCCCCTCGATCAGTCCAGCCGGCCCGCAAGAAATTTTCGGAAACTGGTGTCTCTTCGTCCTCAAGAACAGTTTCAGCTTCAGTGCGAACCTCCTTTTGGGTGATGATGTGATGGACGACGACTAGCTATGTTTCCTGCAGTATGCAATGTGGATGTACTGAAGCTGAAGATTTGACAAGAACAGGTGCCGTTGTTGCAATAATTGAAGCCAAGGGCGACGCAAGATTCACACGCAGCAGGAAGGGAATCTGCTTTCTTCTGCGGTGTAAAAGGAAAAAGAAAGAAAGAAAAGAAAATGATGTGCCACTCGCAGCAATGCCATTGGAACATGGGCTGCTGAAAAGAGTCGTCACACTACAGTGTACAGAGCAGTCAGTCAGTAAGACAGATGCCCTAAGTCAACTCAAGGATGAAATAAAGGGTGAAGTCAGAAGAACTGGAGCCAGAGCCTATGCATGGAAAAGTGAGATGCCAAAGTGAGGATGGCAAAACCATGGCAGCATTGGCTTTTCCCGTAGTAGGTTTAAAAAAAAAACAAGTGCTACTGTACCACCAAACAAAGTCCTTTCCAGGGGTGGAGATCGGGAAGCTCAGCAGCGAGAGAACACGGACGAATAGTTGTCACCTGATCGAGTTTGAATTTGAATTTTTGTAAAACTTTAGAAAATTTAGAGTAAAATTGAATTTTGTAAAAGTTTTTAAAAATATAGATTTCAGAGCTGTTCTCTGCCAAGAATGGTATGACTGGTCGAGATTGGCAGTCTGACCAGAGATCCAATGTCACCGGACTCTAGTTGGCGGTTGGACCACAGATGTGATGTGATCGGATTCTAGATGGCTGGTGCTTTTTCCAGATAGCATGTTTTGGAATTGGACATGTGCGGTCGAACCAGCCGATGTTGGCGGTTGGACCAGAATCAAGTTGGGCGGTGTGACCGGCATTGAAGATGCAGTCACACCAGTGGTCAGTCAGACCAGCTGTTGGTTGGCAGTTTGACCGATGCGATCCAACTGCCATGGGGAGTGCAGTCAGATAGCGGTAAAAATAGTTTGAGTTGGATGAGTGTGTACACGTCATTGTAGCACTCAAAAAAAAAGCAAGAAGAAAAAGTCCTAGTCGGGTATTAAGGCTTTAAAAAGAGGGGAACCCCTCTCCTTTTCGTGCGCAGCCTTTCCTCCACGAGGTTTTTCCCATCTATTAATATCTCTCTCACCCCCTCTCTCCCTCCGGCCTAAGGCGCGTGGGCTCGGTGGCTACTGGCGGCGCGCACACAATGGCCACGGCGGCGGCGCAGCACATGCGCGGTGGGAGCAGCACGCGGCAGGGCGACGACGCGCGCGACACACACGTATTTGCTATAGTACCTAACTTTCTAATGGAGTATTTTCTCAAGACAGTGTTTACAAGTTAATTGTAGTATATGTTAAAAGCCCAACATCTGTATCAATCAAAATCGCAAGTGAGTATCTCTCTCCATAATCTCTGTTGCAATTAGCTAAAATTCAAAAAAATTAGCCAAAAACCATAAGCCGCAGCCATACCAAATAGGCCCTAAGAATCTTGTGATTCTTGATTGGTTTAGATTCGTAATGCCTTGAAAAGTCTCATGCATAATTTGGAAATGTTTAGATAAGATTTGAACATGTTCTTAATATTTAAGTTTTATCCCAAGAGACTTTCAGGTCTAGGAACATAGGATTGGTCAAACCAGCCCTAGACATGTGATTAGATCGGGCTATTCAACCATTCACGGTGGTCTGACTGGCGTTAGGCTTTCATTGGCTTAAATCTCTAACCTTATTTTGGTAAAACGTAGCAGGCATAATCTAAATTTGATAACTTTCATAGCTACCTGAGTGAAGATTTTATATATTATTAAAAAAAGGTTTAAACAATCGTTCACCTGGTCTGAGTAACTGCGTTGGTCCTACACTCAGCTACTGAGTTGCCAACTGAATAAAGGGAGCTGCACCGATGGTATGTTTGGACAGAAATGTATGCTTTGGAAATGGTATGCACAGGATGCGGTGTTGCTGTGGAAGAAAGAGGCATTTTTGCTCTCTTGTGCATCTGCTGCATGGCTGTGATTTTTGCTAACTTTGGTGAGATGGTATCCGGGGTTTGGAGCCTACCCAATTGCTTAGTAGAAGCTAGGACAGACATGCCAAGTTTGTATGCGTTGTCTGATGTCCACTCGGCGGTAAACTGCTTACCAAGCCCTAAGCGCAGAAAAAGATCCGTACCATGCATGTTAGGCTTGAAGTTTAGTTCTCGATTAGGGCCCGAGCTGAACGCCACTGCACATCTAAGGTGTGTTTGGTTGTCTGAATCTCCTTCGTTTTGGCTGGGTAGATCCGTATAATCTGAGAAAGAACCTGTTTGGTTGCCTGTATGAGTGGATGCAGCCTGTATGAGCGGATGTAAAAATACGCTCTCATCCTGGATGGGTGGATACGCTCAAAATGAGCTTCACTGGCCATCCTGGATGGGTTGATGCAGTATATCTTATGCGGTCCCACGTGTCAGCCTCTCAGGTTTGGTAGACTGCATCCGCTCATACAGGCAACCAAACAACATCTCAGTTTTTTTGCATCTGCTCATGCAACCTCACCAAACATCTTCTTTTTCTGAAATACGATTCCACTCAGCCTGTATCTACTCAGTCAAGATATACGATACAACCTCTATCCACGAACCAAACACAATTGAACAAGGATATGAGATGAGAGCTGGAACCGGAGATTACATGCGAGAAGAGCCAAACACCTACTACGTACGCACGCAAACGTTGGCTAATGTGGGACTCTGAATTTTATCATGCAGATGAATTTTGATGCTCGATATAACAGCAAAGGAATAGATGCGTCATGCGTGGGACAAATTTCACGGAATAGATGGTACAAATCATCACAACCAACAGAGGTGACAACGAATCAATCACCAGCTTTCATTATCGCTAAACCAAAGCCGCTGCCGCTGCTGCAACCCGTCCTCACCAGGCCCCACGCTCCAGTTCCCCCTGGGCCCACCACCTAATCCAATCCGCTGCCCACCTGTCCGGTCACTGCGGACGGGGCCCGCTTGTAAGCCTCTAAACACCCGCTGAGAGTGAGGCGTCAGCTTTGGAGGCTGGCGGCTTGGGCCCGCGTGTCAGGGCTCGCCGACGCCGTCCCACGCGAGCCCGAGGCGGCCGCCCTCCTGCAGCGCGCGCAGCAGCTGCGCGCCCTTGCGCCGCCCCCGCGCGCTGCACTCCCCCTGCATCGCTGCTACGACGGCTTTGACAACTTCTGGCGGCGGCGGAGACGACGCCCCGTCCTCGCCGCCACCGGAGCCGTAGATGGCGGCCAGGACGCCGATGGCGCACTCCCGCCCACGGCCGGCCATCCCCTCCACCGCCCGCGCCAGCGCAGGCGCAGCCAGGGGTTCCCTCCGCACCGCTTCCGCGCCGCCCGCGGCCGTGCACAGCAGCTCCAGAGCCGCCAGCGCGCGCTCCGCCGTGGCACCCGCCGGCCCCGACGCCGCCACCGCTTCCACGGCCGCCGACGCCGCGCCCAACTCGACCGCCGTCTCTCTGTTCCCCTCCTCCAGAAGCACGACAAGGAGCACCTTCGCCGCCAGCCTCGCCGTCGCCGGCTCCCGCACCGCCGCGACCACCCCGGCCACGACCCCCGCCGGAACCGCCCTGGCCGCCGCCTCCATCTCCCTCTCCACCGACCGCAGCGCCGCCACCACCTCCCCCGCCGCGAACTTCTCCTCCGCGCTCACCAGCGCGTCCCCGGCCCCTCCTCCCCCCGCCGACGCCGATGCCTGCGGCGGGTGGTGCACCGGCAGCCTCCACTGCGTGAAACTCTGCGACGCCGAGGACGACGAGGACGAGGACGACGACGACGGCCCGACATTCCTCTGTACCGCCGCCTGCGGCTGCTGCTGCCGCTGCGGAGGCGGTGGCGTGGCCACCGCCTCCACCACGGGCGACGCGGACGCCTCGGCGCAGGGCGCGGTCGATCCACCCTTGGCCCCACCCCCCACCACCACATTGTTGTTGGGAGTCGCGGTGGGGCTGAGCGCCGGGTGCGTGCAGGTGCTGAAGATGCCGCAGGAGAAGAGCGCCCGCGGCGACGCCTTGAGCTTCGCCGCGCTGCCCCCGCCGCCGCCCGACTGCGCGCGGCTCATTTGGCGATGCAGCTGCGCGCGCGCGCGCGCAAGACCGTCACGTACGTACTACGAGTGGAGATGCAGAAGCGGAGGCAGGCGCGGCGCGTGAGGCGAGCTATACCATAAGACCGGCCAGTTTATATGGAGGTGGTGGTGGCCCAACCGAATTGAATCCTAGGGCTGTGCGTACCCGCGCTGTCGAGGAGATTCTGCGCAGGGATGCGAGCTGAGCTGCTGCCGCTTTAGCTGCGCGCCCGCGCGACGGTGTGGTGTGGTGTGGTTGCCTACTTACCGAGTGGCTCGATGGCGCGCGCGCGGGCGGGGTGGCGTAAAAAGACGTCGGGTGCGCGCGTACGAGCCTCGCGTTTTAATGGCGCGGTAAAAACATCATAGAAAGGGAGGGGGACTAGTAATGAACAGTGCTGGGGTGTGCAGTGGTAAGCCAAGCATGCAGGGTACATTTTACTGGGCTCACAAGGGGACAAACAAAGCGATCAGCAAGGCTGCGAGGGAGGCAGGGTACTCTAAAGGGGAAGGATCCCTAGAGCATGTGCGTCTCCGTCCTTACGACGCTGTTGCAATCCTCTCTCTCTTTGATCTCTCTCGATCTCTCCCTCTCTCTGATTGGTGCATGACTGTGACACTGAGGCTGAGCCTACCACCAGACGCAGACGCAGACGGCAGAGGGAGATGTGACACTGGGAGCGGGCGAGCTAGGGCAGTAGTGGAGTGGCCTCTCGGTTCAAACGCTGCGATAGCGATCCGTGCCTGCGCGGTGCGCGCGTACGTACGGCGCACTGTGCACCAATAGTCGATTAACTCGCAGTGAGGGGGGGCGTCAGAGGCCGTCCGATCGGACGAACGTGCAATCATGCCATTGCTGCTGCCGCTGCGGCTGGCTGAGACTGAGAGCGACTGCATCTGCATTATTTGGTGGCCAGCGCTTTGTGTAAGAGCCAAGGGTCGATCTATCCTCCGGTTATCTGTAAGCTAGCCAATGAGCGATAACTGTTTAAGGAAGATTCCTCGTCTTTTGCACGTACAAATATCAAAGCAGCAGAGGTGATTGTCGAGTACGGTAAATCACATCCTAATCTAATATACTTAGATAGACGGTGCTACCAGTACTCTTTGGAGGAGAACTTGCGAATGACTATATAAAAGCCGTGAGAAGTGGTCATGAAAAATCTAAGCTACAAATTAACTCATCTAAAGCAGAGATGTATAATAGGATTAGATGATATATTATTCTTTGGCATTAAATTCTTGTATAGGTTAATGATTTGAGAGTACTAAAAGATTCGAGAAGATTGTGAGAGAGTGACAATCCCTTGTACTCTTTTAAAGTCATGCTTGAGGAATTTACAGATGACTTCGTAAAATCTTTCTATCTCATCGTGATTATTTTGTCGTTATTATTTCGGTTCTCTATACAGGATTTATCTACTTCATTCCTGATATCATGCACGCTCATGCAATATCGCGTAACTCTGATCTGAAATGAGGGCTGTTGCGCATAAGGAGTGGTATCAGAGCCAAGATTAGATTAATCTAATTTGTGATAAGGTCAGCAAAGCATCATGTGACATAAAATCAAGATCAATGTCACGATGTGGAATTAAGTAGAGAAATTTGACGACAGAGGAAATTTCAGTGTGTGACAATATGTAGTGAAGAATGTCCTTATCCAACAAGGGTTAATTGATACTCTCGAAGGGGGCAGACTAGAAAAGATGTCCGTTGAAGAATCGATGCTCTTGAAGGTTGTCTACGATCCGTCTATGTCCCTCTAATGAGATAAAGTATTCGGTGATCAAGGAGAAATCACCAAAGAAATCAATGGCAGATCCGGTATAAATCCTAGCCAGAAAAAGAAAATCGTATCGTCAACGGTAGGTACTAAGATCTCATCTACAGTTATATGCAAAACTACAAAGATAGTGCAAACTCTAGTAGTCACAAATGCGAAGGTGCGAGCTGTTAGATAAGAAAGACGTTGTGAAAACAACCACACAGTACCAATGAGCATATGGAACTCAGAAGCGGTATAAACCTATAATATGGAGGGCTATTATTTGGAGGTGCATAATAACTTCAACGAAAAAAGTCAATGTGGAGACTGTTGAGTATGATGACTCATATCCTAATCTAATAGGACTTAGAGTCGTGTGCTACAAGATTAGGATTAGGATTCCAACTTCACTTTAGAGGAGAACTAGTGGGGTACTATATAAAGCCATGGAGGTGACTATGAAGATTGTAAGTCACAAACCAACTCATCAAACTAGAGAGTATACGAGAGGATTAGAGACTATGTTATTCTTTAACACTAGATTCTTGTATAAGTTGGGTCCTAAAAGGTTTGAGATGTGATAGTGATAATCTCTTATATTATTTTGATGTCGTGCTTATGGAATATGCGGTCGGTTTCGTCAAATCTTTCTCTTTCGTTAGGATTGTTTTGTCGTCATTGTTTCAGTTCTCTCTATGGAATCTATCTACTTTGTTTTTACTATTGTATATATTTATGTCATATCTCGTAATTCTGATCCCATCTATAGGTTACTGTGTATGACAACGTATATCAAAGTTGAACAGCGATCATGGGAAATGGGATGCACTATGTACCCTTCCAGGGGCATCAGATAAGGTTAAGGTACAGACTCAGCTGTAGCGGTACGTATCATTGCTATTGCTTGTTGTAACTTTGATTTTTGCTCCTTGTAATCCAAGGAGTATATATGTACGTCACTTCTTTCTGGTGAGCAGAACAGGGGCATCTCCATCCCTCCGGCGTGCCCGGCTCCTGCAGTACAGGACCATATCATTCATAGTTCATGGTGTGGTTAAGACCTCGCTTGTTTAGACTTAAGTTTTTTTTTATTTCTAATTTGTTTTTTATTATTTTTAAATTTTGTTTTTAGTTTTTTGAGCTTTTTTGTTGGTTCTTTTTCTCGTATTCGTTTGTGTTGTCTGTGATAAGCTAATCTATTTTTTTCTATTTTAAAATTTTTTAAATTTAGTTACGCCAAATAAACCACCATCAGTCACAGTGTAATTTCAATCAATTACAATATAATTTTAGACATAAACCAACTTATTTTAGCCTAACCGAACGGCACATAAGACCGCGCACTTGTCACTGTACATGCAAGTCTTGGGTGTTCATTGAAAGCCATGGCATGGTGCGTCAGTGCGTGTACGTGTGTCCGTGTGACATCCACAATTCCAGCTGTACGCGCGCTTTCAAACTGCATTGCTTCAAATGAACTCGGATCGATGGGTTCGATGATTCCAAAGGAGCCAAGACCACCCTGGGGTCATTCACGAACGGCCAGTACGTGCTGCTGCGAGCTAGATGGAGACCCGGGGCGGCCGCATGCATCGATCGATCGGACGGAGCCGTTGGGCGCAACCGCGTGCAGGGGGGCCAGGGCCATGTGACCGGCGGGTGCTCGGCCACTGGGGCTGTCCAGCTCCGTGCATGGCGCGACGCTATGGCTGCGTGACCGGACGTCGTGCATGTTCCATCCATCCATGGCTTCCCGCTGCAATGGTCCCTGTCTCTGATCTGATGCACATTTGCACTACAGCACAACACACGCACATTCGATATTTTTTTTATTTTTATGGTATTTAAGATGTAACTTTAGCCTCTATTTTATAACTTTACACTAAATATATCAATAAAAATATAATATTATAAGAATATTTTTAACAATAAATCTAAAGGAATGTCTATACAACATTCGACTATTTTTTAGGATAAAAACAGTCAGATTGATCTGGGACGTTAGATCTCTATCCAACGGATCCACTCATACAAGCCCCCCTCTAAAAAAAATAACCCCCTAAAAAAATGATCTAGAGCGTTGGATCTCTATCTAACGGCTCAAAATCTGACTGTTTTTGTTCTCAAAAATAGTCGAATGTTGTATAGACACTCTTTAAATCTAATAACATAATTTTTATATATTTAACATAGATAATTATAAATCTATTGATGGATAGTATGGATTCTAGAAAGTTAAGTAAAACAGGTGGAGTAGATAACTGCTGCTCCGTCCGGCCCCTGTGTTGTCAAGCTCCGAGTGGTCCTGGCCGTGCCGTGCCGATGGCGCCCTCGGCCTGGTGATCCGGTCGCCTCCGGCCTCCGCCGTCGGGCCCCGCCTCATCGATCCTTCCCGAGCTCCGCGTGCGTCCGCCGGCTCCGTCCTGATCGCATCACGGAGGCAGCGCGCGCGCGTTCGATCGGTACGGGCCGGTTAAATGATCCGGCAGGAGGAGGGCTCGCCGGTCGAATTTACTGTGTCACGTACTCACGTACCGCTCGATGTGCATGAGTGTTATTGTTAGTGCTGAGTTGCTGTGTTGTTGCGCGCCTTTGATCGGGGGAGAAGGCCCGGGAATCCCAAGTTTATGCTCAGCCTTTAATGTAAACACGAGCTGCTTTGGGACAACACAACGGCATCATCAATATATTAAAGCCGGGGAGGCCCGGGAATTTTGGACACATTTAGACCCCCAATCACCCAAAATTCCAAAAGTAGACCTCAAACGAAAAAAATTCCAATTTTGGACCCCTGCTGAGCGTGCGTGTGTGAGATGGCGACACGTGTCCCGGTCGTGCGGTGTGGTACCGCACAACCGCACTGTTCACGGGTCGTGCGGTACCACACCGCACGACCGCCTTTTTGAGTGCACGACCGATTTTTTGACCGCACGACTCGGTTTTTTTGAGCGCACGACCGATTTTTTGACCGCACGACCGGTCGTGCGGTACCACACCGCACGACCGGGACACGTGTCGGCCTCTCATAAACGCGCGGTGGGGAGGGGTCCAAATCGGGAATTTTTTTGATTTGGGGGCCAAAAATGGAATTTCGGGTTATTAAGGGTCTAGATGTGTCAAGAATTCGAGGCCCGGGAATCCCAAGTTTATGCTCAGCCTTTAATTTAAACACGAGCTGCTTTGGGACAACACAACGGCATCATCAGTATATTAAAGCCGGGGGAGTTCCCGGCCCCTAAGGCATGCCACATCAGCGGTACACTTCTCAATTTCTGCAAAAAGGTCCCTGTCAGGGTTTTTCCCCCCGAAAACCCTCTCCACTTCACCAAAATTGCGTATTCTTTGTTGGATAGCACCCCGTAGTTTTCCAAAATTACGTACGGTCCTCGTTTAGTTACGTACAGGTCCTCAATTTTTTTTGCAAAAAAAGGTCTTTGGTTTTTCCGAAATTACGCATGTGTCCTCGATTTTTTTTAAGAAACTCCTCGCGAATTATCGTCTCTTTTACTTCGGTCCATACGGTAGCTAGCGTGGTATGCTGCCGCACTTACGCTGCTAGTTGGTAGTACTTCATTAGTTGTTATACAACTAGCTGAATTTCTCACGTAATTACACACATAGATATTACTATATGTTGTATTTATTGTACATCTTTATTGTCTTTCGAAAATATAGTTGTATTTTTTATACAATTGTAATAGTTGTAATATCCACACATAATTAATCTGCACCGTTATAATCTGACTCCACCAAAATAAGTGATGTAATCTTCTCTTTTTTCTGATTAATGAGATAATTTCTTATTTATATATGATTAATCTGCAGCATTATAATCTAGCCCCACCGAAATAGGTGGTGTAGATCTTTTTTCTATCGATTAATGAGAGAATTTCTAGAAATTTTGCTTTTTCTAATTTAAGGATTATTGTGGGATTTTTTAGATCCCCAAAACGGAGGAGATACCATGAATATGATATACAGATAGATAACATTGTTCTTATTACTGCAGAAGCACCTTAGATTAAAGGTCGCAACTCATAACATGGCCTCTCTCTTGCAGTTGCAAGCAGATCTGCTTCGAACGTCATTCATCAGGGAGTTGGTGTAATACCCGAGAAAAGAATGAAAGAAAAGGAGAATAAGGGGGACTTGGGCCAAATTGGTCCTGGCCCAACATCAGCCATCATCTATTTAGGGAAGAGGAGAGGCACGAGGACCAGCTGCCCTAGCTCCTTCCCCTGTTGCCAAACCGCTCCCTTCGCCCGGCTACACTATCGCCCTAGTTGAGCGTCGTTGCCCCAACCACGCCGCCCACACCTCCACCACACCACCCAGCTGCGCCGCTCCCTTCGCTCAGCTACACTGCTGCCAGCTGGTGACATCCCCTTGCTGCCCTCGAAACATGCCACCACCCTAGACGAGCGTCGTCGCCCCAGCCTTGCCGGTTGCATCGCCTACAAATCCACCATCGTGCATCGCCTACGCCAAACCATCACTTCGTTATTCCCGCATCGGCTTTACATTGTCCTAGTTGTTCCCTCCGCCATTGCCGCTTCCCGACCCACGTTGCTCCCTCTTGCCTACGTCATCGTCGCTCCAGCGCCAACACCACCATCGACCGCCATCCCTGTTGCTAAGGAGAAGTGAAGCAGGAGGGTGGGCTGCGGCCAAGCAAGAAGAAAAAGGAAAGAAGGGAGAAGAGAGCCAACTAAGGGGAAGAAGGAAGAGAAAGAGGCCAAGAAAGAAGAAGAAGGCATGAAACTGTCCATGTGACAAGGGTGTGAGACTTGCGTTCAGTAGTCCTGAGCTTCGGGCGACAGCAATGAATTAGAGAGTAAGCCCACGAGGTGGCAGCTCCATTGAAGAAAGCAGCGGCTGCTCCTGCGGTGTCTGAGGTTAATACTCTTCTAAGTGTTCAAGCTCCTACTGTTGTACCAGCTCCTAATGCAATCCTTATAGTTATTGCTAATCTTGATGCAGCACCTTCAGTCATGATAGCTCCAACTGGACATCTCTTAACTTTGCATAGGTGCCTTCCAGTTCTAGATTCAAGCGGCTGTAGGCATCATCTTGTGCCTTGATGAGAGAAGCCATGTGGACAACAGTGGGATCTGTCTCTCCTTCTGAACACCTGAATATGTTGAAACTTCCCTGTTTATGCGATAGGAAAAGTAGTGGTAAGGAGTGTCAACCAACGGATGGCGATGAGTGAAACTCAAGCGTGCAAGAGCTACTCAGATAGCTTCTTGACATCCTAGCTTGAAAGCTTCCTGGTCCACGGTAAAGCATTAAGGGTGACTATCCTGTTCGCTCTTGGAAAAGATAGTGATTCTGGTTCTCTAGACCTCTCTACCATTCTTGGTGGCAGTGAAATCATGCAACTGAGGGCAGCGAGTGTAACCCAAGTCCTGGAGCATGAGCCACAACTCCTCACAAGAACCACCTTCATCACTGGTGAACGAATTGTTTAACAACATCTACAAAATTTTGAGATAGGAAGAGATTAGCAAAAACTTTGACAACTCAGGTAAAGGCAAGAATGAGATGCTAAGAGAGAAAAGAGAGTAGCAAAAAATATTAAGATTTTATAATTTAGTTTTTTATAAATATATAGGTTCTTAAGGCTTTTCTACTGTAACTAGGGCTTCGTCCTACAGTCGATATAGCTCTGATAGTCTGATACCATCTCTGTCAAGACTCAAATATGTAAATCTGGAATCTCTGTGTATTCTGCACTAGTCTACGATTACACTAGTGCACACAGTAAAACACATGGATGAAATATCAACCATGATCATGATTAACTACGACATAGGCAAATATTATTAATTGTCAGAATATCAACCTTATGACCAAACTTACAAATAAAAGCTTGAAAAGACCTAATAGAAGCTAGCCGCGAAAAATAATGATAAATATAGTAGCCATTTGACTGGCCCACAGGCAATCGACTGGGAAGCGAAGTCCTAATCCGTGAAACCATCGAAGAACTCCTCAAATACCTTTTGTCTGGGGTGATTCTCCTTCAGCAACGGAGCAACAAAGGATATAGCTGTGGGTATACAGAGTACTCAACAAGTCATTTATAACAAGACGCAATATATAATTATGCAAGGTTTATCAAATGAGGGCTGAGTGGTTATTTTGTAGAAGGTAATAATTTAAAGTGAATACAATAAGTAGATTGAAAGCGAACTTTGAAAGTGAGTAAGTAGATACATAAGTCAAAGGAATTGAAAAAGAAATAGCAAATTTCTTGTTTTCAGATATTGGAATAAATTCAATTGAGCTCAAAGAAATAGCAAATAAACTCCAAAAAATCCAAGAAAATACAAAAAAATTCCCTGTATTACAAGAAACTCAAATAAGACTGGTTTTGTGTCAATTAGGGTTTACTTTATTTATATTAAATAGTTTTAATTTCTGAAGAATTTAAATTAAGCTTTACTTAATTCAAGAAAAATCCAAGTTGTTGTTTTTATTTTAAAAACTTTAAAAGGCACTGAAACAAGGGTGTTACAAAAAAAATGCTTATTGTTACTACGATGTGAATACCATAGGAGAATTATTGTTTTATATTGTGTTTGTCATGTGTATGTGCATCTGAACTATTTATTGATAAGAAGCTACTGAATTTTGGATTAAGATGATGGTATATAGAAGTTGATGTTGACTCACACTTACTTTGTTGTTGTTTTTGTGTGATCATAGAGGGTGCCATGCATTGGAAATAGGAGAATCACTTTTGCACCACACCCAAAGATAGTGATATAGAATATCACCCCTACTCACCTTAATATCATCTTAGTAAACTGACGATGAACTTTAAAATATTTTTATAGTAATTTATATTTTCACAGTAAAGTTCTATTTACAAGTTTAATTATATTCTCAAGCACAGGTTTCGAGTATTCTCAGACATAAGGCCAGAGCGTTCTTTGGTGCAAGATCCTAAGCTTAAGTTACGATGTGTCTAATCTTGTTCATATCACTAGTATTTTTATGCAGATCATTAAACGTTGGCGGTTGAAATGCTATCGAAAATTGATAGTAATCGATATATAATCTCGAGTGACATAGAGCAGCCATAGCATTCTTGACTGAGACGTTCTGTTGGGCTGTTACAGTTTGACCGATCGGGACTACACAGAGTAGCAGCAGCACGAGCATACCAGCAACCGAGGCCTGATGAGGAGGATCAGGGGCGGACGCACCATGGGATATGGGGGTACAGTTGTACCCCCAAATTTTTTTGCAAAAAATCAACTATATATAATATATATATATATATATATATATATATATATATATATATATATATATATATATATATATATATATATATATATATATATATATATATATATATATATATATATAACTAGAAGTGTAGGTAATTTAGCAAATTCAGCCCACTAGCCAAAAGGCCCAATTGGTATTTTCTAACCTAACCCTAGCCTCCTGGCTCCTGCCTCTGCCTGGCTGCCTCCCACGCCGCCTCCTCTCCATCTCTGCGCGCCCCTGGCCTCCTCTCCATCTCTGCGCGCCCCTGGCCTCCTCGGCTCCGGCGACGCGGCGACCGGCGGGCTCCTACCTCTGCCTGGTTGCCTCCCACGCCGCCTCCTGCCTTGCTCCATGCCTGCCTCCTCTCTATCTCTCTTGCACAGCCGCCACAGCCTACAGCACGCCCCTGGCCTCCTCGTCTCCGGCGACGCGGCGACCGGCGAACGGCTGCCGGCGGCGGTGCGGCGCTGGGCACCCACACCCAATGGCCGACACGGCGTCGACGGCGAAGAAGTCCCCACGGCCAGGCGGCCCATGCGGCGGTGGCTGCTCCTCCCCTATTCCAGCTTGAACGGCGGCAGCGCTCCCGACGGCCATGCCGTCCCTGCACACAAGGTTTATTTGATTAACTACATGAGATATACATATTATGTGTATCAAAATTCTCTATCTTATATATATACTCCGTAGATTCTTAACTTCGTACCCCCATCTCAAAAATCCTAGGTCCGCCACTGAGGAGGATACCTGGGTACGTACGTGACACAGCAATGATCTGGAGTTGTTGCGTAAAGCACATCGCACTGACAGAAAAAACCGACCAGATCTCCCCTAGCGCCAACCGAGCATTGTACCCTTGTCGTCGGTCGAATTCTTCGGAAGCACCATATTGCCCTTGCCTCGTTTTTCCTTTTCCCGAATACTTTATCCTTCTTATTCTAATCGAAGTATGGAGGACGGGGAAGGATGTTTGAGCAAGTCATGTTCCAAGTTGATGATTTTTCTTTGGACACAGGTTTTCAGATATCAGTCTTTGAATCCGGGCAAGCCTACAGAAAACACACTAGTCATTTCAGAATCTGAAGAACATGGAACTATGGAAGCAAAATATAGGCACCTCGCATCCGGAAGATCATCTAGAGAAGCATTGGATTGAATGAACTTCCACGCACAATTACTTCAGAATTGGGTCCAAAAAAAAAACGTCACGGAACAAGGCATAATTTACTAGTACAACACTGTTTGCCGAATCAGGTCTGCTAACTCCAGCGCAAGCATAGAGAATATTAGAGTATGCTGCCTAAATACCAACAGTTCTCGGGTAAGACATCAGAGTAGGGAGTTTCAGGCTGAATAATTTAGCTTGGCTTCCAGACACAATACAAGATGAATTAATGTGACAAGGTTGGTAATTCGTTATATATATAGGTGCCTAGGCACCAGGGTGCATGAAACACTCGTCCAAATAATTCGTTATATAGTATAAATAAATAAATAAATAAATATATATATATATATATATATATATATATATATATATAGTATAAATAACAGGGGCATCATGGTGCCTAGGCTCTATGAGTGAAGGCTTTCTATCTATGAGTGAGATTTTCCATCCATGATTAAGACTTTCCATCCATGTTAATGACTTCCTTTCCATACTATTGTACTAGCACGTATCTAAAAGCAATCTAAAGGCAGAGAGGCTTGGTGCCCCTATATATATATATATATATATATATATATATATATATATATATATATATATATATATATATATATATATATATATATATATATATATATATATATATATATATATATATATATAGAGAGAGAGAGAGAGAGAGAGAATTGATGAAAGTGCCATACAGGAAACAGTAGGCTTGCCTGAGCTGATCTTTCAGAGACAAAAACGACCATCTACAATGACACAAGATAACCTCATGGGCAAAATGGGTGTTTTACAATAGGCCACAGATTTCACTACACACGAAAATAAACTAGCAGCAGAGAGCCAGAGATACTTCAGCTAAACCAATGCGCGCTTCAGCCTCATCTTGCAGTTAACCCGGTTCATACTTTCATGGATCAGATGAAGGCCAGGACACCTATTTGCTCTGACCTATCTGTTCCAGTGCTCTTGGGGCTGCAAGAAAATTGAATACACTTCAGACCAAATCAATAATCATAATAAAACTGATACATATGTTAACTAAAAATTACTGTCAAATGAGAACAGCCAATGTTCATTAACATCAGATATCAATGGAGAATGATGTTCCAAGATACCTTAATATTGAAAAAAAAAGTTCCAGCGTATCCAGATTTGATCTTATTTGTTTTAGTGTATTGGAAATATGAGCTTGTTCAACTTCAGCCAAATTACAAGTGATTTATTGAAATAAACAGCGTATAAGACATACAGCATGACAATAATACGTTAGTTTACATTGGTCAAGATTTATGTTCCACCCAGTCTGACATTTATGGTATAACAAGCATGAAAGAAGTAATTGCTGGGATTTGACCTATGATAAGGGCCATAACGCAAAAGCCCAGTGGTTTCAGTGCATTATGATTTTTTTCAAAGATCAATGGCAATGTCAGATTGTAAGTCTGTTCAATTTCACGCACTGCCCACGGTTTCCCCCTGTTTTTGTGCCTTAGCACTCCAGCTATTTTAGAGATTACTGAACAGCAATGAAGAATTTAAATGTGCAGTGTAATTTATTTTGAAATTACCACAACACCAAGGATTGATACTAGTAATCAGCAATACTAACATAATATGCAACTCAAGATAAACAAAAGCATGGCAAAGATGGGAACAGCAAATTTTGCTTGAAAAATTAGTTTGTCTAACAAAGCATTCTCAAAGATGACCAAGTATTATAGATATGCTACTCTGTGTGTGTGTGTGTACATACCCATTCCAGCAGCATCAGAGCCTCTCATGATCCTCAATTTCCGACAAATAGTGGTAAACAAGCTGCAAATGGTGTATAGATAGTAAGCATGCATAAATAGCTACAGAAGCATTGAAAAGAATGCATGGTAATTCATTCAAACAATTCATAGGTGATACATTGTGTACAAAACAGACCGACAAAAACAATATTACAAAACGATATGTACAGAAAGGGTGTGGTGCGGGAGGGGGCATAACCACTGGTACAAGACGGCAGCGTATCTTATAGACTATAGAATACACTTCTCTCTGTGTAATATCTTCAAAGATGACACCCAAAAGTTTGCAAAAGATATTGTTCATAAAAATATATAATTCATCTGTACTGTACATATATCCTTAGAAAAATAATAGCCATTTTTACACATAGCTGCATCTCAACATTTGAACAAGTGTTGTGTATTGTTTTGCAAAATTTTAGCTGCCTTCAGCCCCAGTTGCAGGAGAAGTGTAGATTACCATATGAAAGTCATACAACTTCCATCACTCTGATATCAAGATCTCGTAAGTCCTAACTACAGTTCATCAACAGCAAAGGAATATTGTTGTCTGAATGGGTAAAGGTATTCAATGCAAGAGAAGAATGACACATGAAGAGAACATAAAAACTATCAATCTGACAAGCCACATGAAGTTAGGAACTCACTCCCAAGGAAGATCACCAACAAGCATCCAGTCAGCATCTTTGTCTTCATACGTAAGGACATACTCTTGGTCCTGAAGGGCGTCGACCCTAGAACCATCAGTAAGCATGTCTCTTCTCGATGTTTTGCATGAACTGCTTTTACCTGTAATGCCACAAGCTTAACCATAAACGTGTGTCCTTGATATATACATCTATATTTTACAGAACAATAGAAAGCACTTCTATAGTTCTATTCACACAAGGGTCCTATGTAGGGTTTGATATGTTTCTTCTAGAGATAGAAATGCTATTTTTACTGACAAGGATATCATATTGTGTAAACTTTACAAATCTAGAGAATTCTTATAAAATGGGTGACCAAAATATGTTTCTTTTGCTCCAATACCTAAGGCATATTATTTCTTTTTAAGTGAAAATTTAAGGGATATTAATGGCCTTTATTACCACTTTCCTTTTGTTTTGCTTCCATTTAGGAAAAACAGACTTTAGCACCTAATTAGCAAATTTTACTTTATCTCCTTTTCTTCTCTTTTGAAAAGGACATTCTAGCTAATCCTACTTAATACTTAGTTGTTGTCTTGGTGATCCAGATTATGATCACTGAGTAGTAAAAATGGTCTGGCAGTCATAGTTTAGCTTCACTACTAAACAGTAGATGTTTTACCATTCTTTTATCCTATCAATAGCTTCACTAAGCAGAAAATTCATACGGAATATCTCATTCCTAACTTCACATCTATTGCACACAAAAAATATTGGCCTGTTTCAGCAAAGTAATGGCATCTAAAAACAAAGTGGGAAAGACAGTAAATTGAATACAGTTACAAACTACCAGGAAAAAAAGAGTACTCACCAGTAATGAAGCAACTGAACATCTTCTCAAGAGCTAGCGAAAGATCCTCATAGCTCGAATAGGTCTTAAGGTCGACCTTCCTAAGGTATGGGGCTCCATCCATGCTGACCTTAACATAGCAGCATTCTGCGTCACTTCTACCTTCGTCTGCCCCCCTGGTCTTTGTGGCACTCGCAGCTAACGTATTCTTCCGGTAAGTCCGAACAGGTGGCCACCCAATAACTTGCGCCCTAGTGCATAATATAAGTTACTATCAGACCAGACCAGACCAAACGAAACATCAAGTGAAATGCGTTTTAACAAGCCATCAACCTCATGAATGTACTGTGTCCAGACTACTGTACACATTTCACAGTATATTCATCTAGAGACTACAGGGCCTGGTTACGGGTTATTCCATATTTCCATCTTAAACATCTCTGTCTTCTGCAACAATACTAGTGCAGGTGGAAAATTAAGAAAAGCAACACCCTGTTAAGTGGTGATTTTAGCAGGAAATTTGCACTTTTGCGTTTAATTGACCAAGCAACTACTGCATTTCCATATTTCAGCAGGAACATTAAGATAATCATCACTAGTACGGGTCATTACTGCTCCTAATGTGATCCAAAACCGACTGAAGTACCATCGCACCTGCAGATTAACCCTCCCCCCAGCAAATGTTCCTATTTAGCGAGCTAATTAAGAGTCTAGAATTCAATCACTCTAACTCGAAACCAAACTGAGCACTTCTTACTTGGCAGCTCGCGGAGCTCCGGAGGCGGCTTCGCGCATCCCCTTCTCCTCCTCCCTCACAGCCCCGGCAGCGGCGGCGGCATCGCGGTTCGCGGATCGGTCGAGGGAGTCGGCGAACCCGCGCTTGGCGCCGCCCCTGGGAGGAGCAGGGCCGAGGGTGAGCGCAGCGTCGACCGCGGACTCGGACCCCGGGAGCCCGAGGCGGAGCGCGAGGTGCGGCCCCACCTCCCCGGCCGCGGGGGAGGGGGACGAGCAGGAGGAGGATGCCGGAGCGGCCGGCGCGGCGCCGAGGCCGATGTAGTCGCGCGCTTCGAGGGCTGACGACATTGGAGATCGGAGGCGAGGCGCGGAGGAGAGGAGTGAGCGGGTCTCTCTTTTCGTTCGGTTTTTTTTTTTTGAACTCCTCTTTTCGTTCGGTTGGAGAGGAAGGAGGACTGGAGGAGGGATTCCGGAGGGGGGAGGGGGTGGTGTCTTGTTAAAGACTGACTGGTGATGACAAGTGGCCGACCGAGAGGACGCCTTTTTATTTTGCTGCCCTTTTTTCGGGCGGGGTTGTTCCCGGGTGCGCGTAGTGATTTGGGGACTCTGTTTCGGCCGGAGTGGAGAACCTCGAGGGAGGGGGGAGGGGATAGGAAGAACACGTGTGCGGGCCTTTTTTTCCCCTCTGAATCCTATGATTTTTAGCTGTATCTTATAATTTTTAGACTATTTGTATGAGAAATTATAAAGTAATAAAAAAATCACGTATGATTTTTGCTGATATAAATAAATTCAGTACAGTATGTACTATAAGATTGTGGTCACCTTTTCTTCAAATGTCATGGGGTGAAAGAAATTTGGCGGCTATTGGACCTAGAGCAAATCCGACTGAAGCTTGCAGAATGCATTTCAGGAAAGGAAGTAATCATGGAAAGCTGGAAGTTGGATGCAGCTACACAACAGAAAATTTGGGTGTTGCTCTGGAAATGGTGGTCGGCCAGAAACAAAACAAATGTGGGGGAAAAAAGAATGTCCGCAGCAGAATTATGCTCAATTGCGAACTACTATGTGATAGAATTTGAAAAGTTGAAGAAAAGGGAAGGAGAGAGAAAACCAAAGAAAGAACAGAAATAGGAGCCACCACATCCTGACTGCTACAAGATCAATGTGGATGCTTCTTACAGGGCTACAACGGAGTCAGGTGGGTGGGGCTTTGCTGCTCGTAACAACAATGGTGAGTTCTTAGAGGGGGGTTGTGGACACCTTGAGCGGCTCACAAACCCCATTCATGCTGAAGTCTTGCTGCTTTGCGAAGTCTTAAGAGGGTGGCACATCTGGGGATGACTAGAATTATTCTTGAGATTGATGCAACAAATTTGGAGAAGGCTTTGAGTTCTGATTCAATGGACAGGAGCCCAGAAGGCTGCATCTTTCGGCGTATCAAGGATTTTATGAAGGATTCTTTTGAGTACTGTGAGGTCCGGTCTTGCCCGAGATCTTGTAACAAAGTGGCTGATAGCCTTGCTGCTTATGGGACGAGCGTTGTGCGCTATGGTTCGGAGGTCTTCATGGACCAGGTCCAGGGCCGGCCCTGAGGGGGGGCAAGAGGGGCGGCCGCCCTGGGCCCCCAAAATCTAAGGGCCCCCATATACTATGTAGTGTATATACATACTTTGAAGATTTATCTTGGGCTTTTTGAAGTTAATTATTTTTTTGTTATGGTTGATATGGCAATCAATTCATTGAAAAGTAAATTTCAAGAACTCCAAACATTCGGAAGTATATTTGGATTTTTAATGAGTTCAACAACATTGAAGTCATTGGATCGAACTAAATTAAAAGAATGTTGTACAAAATTTGCAGATACTTTCTCTCTAGATGGTTCATCTGATGTTGAGTTAAATGATCTAATTTCTGAGTTAAGTGTTATGCAATTGACTTTATCAGATAAACTAATGTCTGCTATGGAGATCTTTGAGTTTGTCAGAGAAGCGGATTGTTATCCTAATATTTCTATTGCTTATCGGATTTTATTTACTATGCCTGTGACTGTGGCATCAGCTGAAAGAAGCTTTTCAAAGTTGAAATTGTTGAAGAATTATTTAAGGTCAACAATGTCTCAAGAGAGGTTAAACGATTTGGCAACTTTATGTATTGAGAAGAAATTGTTGGATGAGATTAATATCAATACCATCATTAATGACTTCGCATCTAGAAATGTTTGAAGAAATTTTTAAGGTGATATCTATAAACTCTTTGATATGAATTTTTCTTTAATACATAACGCATTTTAAGTGTTTGTTGGTAAAATTAGATATATATATATATGTGTGTGTGTGTGTGTGTGTGTGTGTGTGTAGATTTATATTTAGCTATTTATACCAGGGTCTCTATTTCTAGTTTCGCCCCGGGCCCCTAAAATCCCAGGACCGGCCCTGACCAGGTCCCCGAATTTGTGACCAGCTTGGTATCTGGCGATTTGCCCAGAGCCACTGGTAAGTGGAATCCTCTGTGTTCCAGTTCAAAAAAAAAAAGACTGACTGGTGATGACAAGTGGCCGACCGAGAGGACGCCTTTTTATTTTGCTGCCCTTTTTTCGGGCGGGGTTGTTCCCGGGTGCGCGTAGTGATTTGGGGACTCTGTTTCGGCCGGAGTGGAGAACCTCGAGGGAGGGGGGAGGGGATAGGAAGAACACGTGTGCGGGCCTTTTTTTCCCCTCTGAATCCTAAGATTTTTAGCTGTATCTTATAATTTTTAGACTATTTGTATGAGAAATTATAAAGTAATAAAAAATCACGTATGATTTTTGCCGATATAAATAAATTCAGTACAGTATGTACTATAAGAGCAACTCCAGCAGGGCCCCTACTTGAGCCCTTATCCTACTTTTGAAGGCCGAGGGGGAAAAAACTCACTCCAGTAAGGCCCCTATTTGAGCCCTCAAAAGTAAGAGGCTCTCAAATCTCTCCCTGGAGCCCTCATTCCTGGGGTCTGGAGGGAGCCCCTACTTTTGAGGGCTCAAGTAAGAACCCTGCTGGAGTGAGTTTTTTTTTACCCTTTGGCCCTCAAAAGTTGGGGCTCCCTCCAGACCCCAGGAGTGGGTCCTATATGTCATACCCTCTAAGAATGAATTTGATGGTCCTGTTTTGAGGGCTCCTGCTGGAGTGCAGCCAAAAAAACAGAGTCCTCAAAAGTAGGGGAGCCCTCAAATAAAAAGTAGGGGCCCTGTTTTAAGGGCTACTGCTGGAGTTGCTCTAATTAGCTAGTAGACTCTATCTTAAAAAGACACTCCGTTTAAAAACTAATTACTATAGAAAAACTAAAAAACAGCTGCATCTGCTGTGCGCGCGCCTGTGCCGACCGTTTGACGCTGGTCAGTTGGCAAGTCAAAAGGTGAATATTGGAACGGTGGCTTGATTAGCGAATGCTTACATTTTGATTTTTCTGAAGTAGAAAAGCACGGCCACACCATACATGCTCATGCATGCGTATACACGCGTGCGCTTTGCACGTTTAAAACTTATCCAAGGCATCTAAACCCCTGTGGAGCGCGTGTCCGTGTTTTTCAATAAACGCTCATGTGTGTGTATTTTTAAATTCGTTGAACATCAGCATCAACTCTACAATTGGAATTCTAATGAGTTAGATATAGACCCGCACGCCTAACCATCTGGTCACGTACCACTTTTCTAGCAAATGCTTAATAGCTGAAAAGTAACAAAGCTATCTATAGAAGATTGTTTTTAATAGACACTAATATTGTGTGTAAACCTCTGTACAAGTGTAGCTAAACTGCACCTCATTCGTGGGCTCGATTATTTAGGGTTATTTGGGGATATTTTGTAATGTATTATCTATGTACATGTAGAAGTGCTCATAGATAACATGGTATATACTCCTCTCAATCTACAGATCTAGTGAATTATTTCCCACATCAAGCACCACATGTTTACAAGTCATGTGATTTTATAGTGGTCATTTGATTACTCTGTTCCGGTTGTTTTGAACATTACGAGGAGTGGGAGTGGGTCGATCTGCTCCACTGAATCGCCAATCCAAACCTAAAATTGTAGTTAGATGGACCAAAGGTTAGGCCTAACAATAAAAGGGCCGAGAACCTATTGATCCTTAGGCTCGAGTGGATCGATCTAAAAGACCACGCATCGCCCAATGGCCTCGGCCCTGCACCCCTACCATCGCTCTCCCTCTCATCAACGCATCACCATTGCTCGCCTCCTCGATCCCCCACCATCCATCCTTATCGCCGTCGCCTCCTTGATCGATCTCCGCCAAGGAAGCGTTCATTAGCGCCGCCGCATCCATCCCTACCGCAGTGGGTCCCAAGAAGAAAGCTGTGGCAACACACAAGAAGAAGTGTGCTATTGGTGATAGCCTCTCCTCGATCCGCTCCCTACGCACCATCATCACCGTCTTCAGCGCCATGAAATAGCCGAGCCTAGAATCACAAGATGGTGTGCCGCCCGAGCAGCGAATGAGGAAGAGGGGGGTAGCCGGTGGTGGGATGACTTTGACACCGACCATGACTTCTTTTGTCTGTCAAGGTAGTAATATATGGTTAATCCAAATGTACCTGCAGGGAGACAAAAATATTATAAAATTTGATGGGGACCACAATTCACCCCGTCCACAATTTTACTTTGACTCGATCACAATATTTTTCAGTAATGTGCTAAGCCCTCCTGATGTCCCTGACGACATTATTTCCTGACACCACATGGCAGCCTTGGTCAGGTACAGATTGATATTTCTTCACAGTTGATTGAGATATGTTGACTTTACTTACCTTAGGTTCTGTTGGCAGCGTCATTGGGATACAGAACGTGACATAGAGTATAGGTTTGCTCAATCACCAACAAGTATGCTTGCAAACTTTGATCTGCAGTTCTGAACTTATGTTTGGTACACCAATCATGTCAAGTAACTTGTGTGATTTGTTCTGGGACAACCCGTGCAACTACCACAGAAAATGCCATTGCAGCATGATCTATTTCTATAGTAGCTCCTTCTGTAGTTTAGTTTGATGTGGAGTTCTACATTTCCACAGTATCATGTTTGAACCCTTCCGACAGATCGTTATCTACAGAGCTACATTTGATCTGAATCATCATGCTTCATACATTCATGAATGATTTTTTTGGTGTGCATTTCCCGTTGCTTTCTTAAGATATGTGGGTTCTTTTGGTGATGGTTTATGGCTTAAATTTTTTAATTCTGACAGTTCGTGAGAGGCAGTACGCAAATGGAAATAGTCGTATGTGATTTTGTGTAGTATAACTGAACTCGGTACACTTTTTACTACAATCTTCCTGTTGATCCTGTCTTGAAAAAACGCACCATTTGAAAGTTAATTACTTTAACATAAGCCACAAGTCTCAAATCATGGATGAGTTGTGGTTGGGTTTTGCACTTAGCACATTTTGTTTACATATGTTGTAATACCCTGATACACTGGTTGTTTACATGCCACTTTGTGTTACTAATGCAGTATTCTAGAAAAAAACACTTATTAATGTAGCTGCATCAAATGGTTCGACCCTTGCCATGCAATTGGTCCTTTGGGCACGACGGGTTAGGGTCGGTTTCAACCTTCCCGCCCCACTCCCACTCCTAATTACGACTAGCACAGTTATAGCAATTTTAAATATTATTTTAACTAGCACTGTGGTACGAAACAAAATTCTAAATACTCAAATTGTTGTTGTCAGTTTGCTATAGCCCATGGATATGTGGTACATCGAAATGTATGTAAAATTATGAGTAAATTTTGCAAAACTATATATCTGTTGCCAGAACTATCAAAAAAATACATCTTTAATGATTCATTTCGCAAAACTACACTCCACCCTCCTCCGTTACTACTGTTAACTAGGCACGCCACACCAGACCACAGCTAGCCATCACTTCCTCTCCTCCTTTCCTTTTAGAATAAAAAACTCCTTTACCCCTTAGAGCTGAGTGCCATGAACCTCGATCCTTCGTCTCCACGCTGTAGGTCCTGCCAAGACCAAGCCATCACTACACAACCCAAGCCCAGTCCCCGTCAAGATCAAGAATACCACCAACAATTCTCACTAACGACTTTGGCGCCGGTGGTGCCCAGGAAGTGGAACCTGTTTTAGCCCCTGGCTACGGCGGCGTTGGATGTCGTTGAGGATGGCATCTTCATTGTCGAGCACGCGCATCCACTGCCTTGCACCACAACTCGCCCGTGTAGATCGTCAGCAACTATGCACCCATTAGGTCGTCACATGGACTCCTCCGTCCGGTAAAATCCCTTGAAATTGAGTGTGTCACCTCGTGTTCTAGCCACCCTCTAGCCCCTCTAGTTAATTGTTTTATTTTCGCAGCCCTTGTTACACGCGACGGCGGAGGAACGACGAAGTAAACAAGATCAATCGCAGAGAGACACGAGATTTTAACGTGGAAAACCCTCCCAATGCGAGAGGGAAAAAAACCACGGGCGCCAGCCAGCAACAATCTTCACTATATCGGGGTGAGGTTACAATGCCGGGGATTTACAACTCTAATCTCATATCCCAAACGGCGGCTTACAGGGAATATATATAACAGGGAAACCCTAATTCGACTAGAATCCATACCGCGGGGGGGCTTCGCCCCCCGCACCCCCCCAGGCGTCCCTGGGTGCACGGGCCTTGCACAATGGGCCGCTTCAGGACTCCGCTCCGCTCCGGCCCTAAGCCTCCGGCGACGGGCCTCCGCTACGCTCCGTCCAGAAGCTGGCCTAATGTATAGAATTTGGATCACAAATCAACAGCCCTGTCGCCAAAACACTCCTCCTTCTCTGCCTTCGGCCATGGATTCCTTGTGCCGTTGATTTCTCCCTAGTGAGGGCCTGTTTGGAACAGAGGAATTTCACAGGAATTTTGCAGGAATTTTGCAAGAAACAGTTCAATTCCCGCAGGAATCGGGAAAAATTCCCGCATTCCAAACAGGGCCTGAATGTCGACAGATTCCGTGCCACATGAGTACCTCCTCTTCATACTCTTCCTCCTCCTGTACTTGGTTGGAGCCCCTAAACACCGAAGCTCCATCGCCCCAGCCATCTTCTCTCTCACCGTTGTTGCTTCTTCCTAGCTTGTATAACCCTGTCTTCCACTTTGGTGAGCTTCTAGTTACTACCAGAAGCTCATGCTCCCCTATGTGTTTCCTGTTCACTATCAGTTTGCTATCACCATCTTCCCCTGCCTCTACCGTAGTTGTATTCCATCACAATCTCGCCATCATCGTCCACTCCCGCACACCCACCACCCTAATGATCACCGTAGCCCCCTTCTCCCATTTTTACAGTCGCTCGAGCCTTGGTGTCCTTCCTTGGCTATTGGCTTGTCCACGCCCGCTGCTCATCTACTCAGCGAATAACAGAGGATGGAGTAGTGTGCGGTTAACTAGTGTACCATCCTTTAGTTACGGATAGGCTGACGGAATAGAGTTCTTTGATAAAATTTTGCGTAAAAGGTGTAGTTTTGTGAAATGGATTCTCAAAGATGTAGTTTTTTTTTAATTTTGATAATAAATGGGTAGTTTTGTCAAATTTGATCTAAGATTAACTAAAAGCGCAAATATGCTTAGAAATGTTTGGGTGTGCGAAAATGGGTATTTCAGCCTGGATAATGACCAAAAGTACGCTGGCCGGCAGTTAATATATATTAAAGTACTAAGCCACTCGTATGGTTAAACTAGCCTCATAGGCGCGGCGTCACGCCGCGCCAGCCAACGTGTGTACCGAAATAAAAGAGCCGATAATTCGTGAATATTTTTTTTAAAAAAAACCGAGGGCGTATGTGTATTTTCGGAAAAGTCAAATGCCTTTTTCGTAAAAAACCGAGGGCACATGTGTATTTTCGGAAAAGTCAAAGATCTTTTTCGTAAAAAAGCGAGGACCTGTACGTAAGTAAACGAGGACCCGTACGTAATTTAGAAAACTGCGGGGGCTATCCTGCAAAGTGGAGGGGCTAAAAAAACTGGTAGGGACCTTTTCGCGAGAACCGAGGGTCCTTACGTAATTTCTGGAAAACGCAAGGGCTTTTTCGCAAAACGGCTCCCCCGATCGTACGAGAATTCGGCGGCCACACGCCGGGCGGGAATCCCCCGCTAATATGAAGGGTATTATGTGTAGTTTTTACAGCGACAGGATCTTCAGGAGAATAATCTTTTTGGTTTTATAATTCAGAATTTCAGACAGATACTGAACGACTTTTCCTACCCGCTTGATATTGGACCCACGAAATGTTGGTCCCACATGCACATACAAATGAAAGTCTTACACGCGAAAGTATTTCTCTGTACATCGCTCGTATAGTCTCTTGTTCGCGGTAGTAGTGGGTGTGTACGTACTGGTCTCGTGAGAAACGAAGTGGATAAAGTAACGGCGCGGGAGGTGGTGGCGGACACGGCGGCGGGGGGGGGGGGGGCAGGAACAGCCAGTGGCGTAGTCAGAATTTGTAGTTATGGTGGTCCATTGTCTAAAATTTATTTAACCGCTATAAATTTAACATGTCGGTACACAAGTATATGAATTACGAAATGCAATTAAGGTAAAAAGGACATACGAACTTCATAAAATAGACGAATATAGCTTTCTTAACATAGAATTGAAATATTACATACCCATAGTAGTTGAAGAACAGTACGTCACTACTTCTTCTTCTTGTCAGGCCTGCGCCTTCTAATAGCCATGAAAGTGTTGATGGTCTCTTCTTCACTCAATTGTAAGAAGATATCCCGCTCAATAAAATTGACTAGACAATCATCCAGAAGGCTATCACCCATCACTCTATCTTGATCCGATCCACCTTCTTGTTCTTCAATTTGCTCTTCTGGAACAGCTGCAGCCACGGAAGGAGATGGAGAAGAAACCTTCTTCTTTGATGCATATTTCTGAAAAAGAGAGGCAATATCACCATTCCTCTTCATGTTTTAACAAATCTGCAAGAAAATTATATAAAGTTTCAATTTACCAAACTAATAATTTATACTACAAAAAAACATATAATTGAGTCTTTGGCTTAGGCTTAGTAATTGAGTCTTCATCTTAGGATTTTGATCAGTACAAGTCCTTTAATTCCATGGCAATATGGCAAAACCATGCTAAGCAAATTTGATGTACCTAACAAAGTAACAAACGCATGGACACATGGTCCTGTAGACCTGTAGTACTGTCCCATGGCATTGGCAATATGGCATGCATGGTTTTGCTTAAGCTATTCCTCGTGATCGTATCATTCGCAGGTTAATTTCCTTCCACCGTTTCCATGTCAATGTCACCGCTTGCAGATTAAGGGACGTGTACGTACCTGGGCTCGATGGCCGCCGGCGCCGCGCCGTCGCCGATGATCGATGGCCGCGCGCCCGCGCCCGCGCTCGCCGTCGCTGCGTCGCCCCTGCTCTCGAATACGAATGGAACAGGCGTCTGAGTCTGAGAACTGAGAAGAATACGATCAGTCGATCACGCGAATACGCGGCCGGCGGCCACACGCGTCACGCGAACTCTCGATCTATTCTCACCTCACGCGGTCACGCGGTCACGCCGTCACGCGAACTCCCATCTCCCGATCTCATTCTCACGCCGTGCGGATCTCATTCTCACGCCGTGCGGACTGCAGACTCAAGCCTGCCGAATTTTTTGTATTTAAGCCCTTTTTTTGAAAAATATTCACATTTAGACCCCTGGTGGTTTTAATTCCGTTTTTGGACCCAGGGGGTCGGCGCCGTGGATCACGGCGCCGAGGTAACACGTCTCGGCGCCGTGATCGATGGCTCCGAGGCCCCAGGCCGGCACCAGCGTGGCGACCCGCGTGGTGCCGACGTGGCAGAAGCTCGGCGCCGTGATCCACGGCTCCGAGCTCGGCGCCGTGACTCGTGGCTCCGACCTCGGAGCCGTGGATCTTGGCGCCGAGCTCGCTGCCACGTGGCGCCGAGCTCCCTGCCACGTCTGCAGACACTCGGCGTCTAGGGTTTGCACCGATCAGGCTTTAACGTTGTCGCAAAAAAAATTACTAGTTGTATTTTGTTAATTTGAACTGTAATGATTATAAGTTTTGTTAATTTTGTAGTTGTGAATTACAAAACAATTTGAAAAAATTGTAAAACAAGTTTATGTTGATTGGCTCGTTGTAGATGCATAAAAAAATATGGTAATTTTTTTAGGAACGATTGTGCGTAGAACGGTCGATATATAAAATGGTAAGTGTTTTTTAAGGTTAGATTCCCGTGGTTTTTGCAAGGTTTGTTATTTTGTAGTTGTAATATGGGAACGAATCTGATGAAGTCGTAATAAAAATTTATGTTCATTGCAGGTTGGACATGCAAACCAAATTAAGCTAAATTTTTTTGCCGAAGGATTGAGCGTAGAAATATCGATGCATATAGTGGTAAGTGATATTTCGAAGGTGAGTGATATTTTGACATGGCAGGCATGTGGCATGTGTGCAACTCTGTACTTCTAATGTTCAGAATTCCACCACTAGTCCTAACATGCATGCCTTAGGGAAAATAACTTGCTGGGTCTATTACATTTTGTCTATTGGGTGTAGCGTGGTTGTTTCCCCTTTTTGTCACGCCCTGAAGAAGGCTCCGCTGCATCCTTCTTCCTGTCACTCTTGGTCTTGAGAGCTGCCTCCCGAGCTTGGAGCTCCTCCTCCTGACGCTTGATGGCAGCTTCACGCAGACTTAACTGCTCCCGCCTCCTTTGCAGCTCATCCTCCTTGCCCTTCAGACGGATTTGGTCCACCCTCACGCGACGCTCTTGGTCAAGCCGCATCTGTCGTTCCACCTCGCGAGCCTGAGTCATCTTGACAAAGTATTGTGCTTTGTTTTCCACCTCCTCTGCCCGGTTATTTGGCCATGCCGGCGACACCCGATCCACCCATTCGATGAACCTGCAAGCCTATGTGTGGCGTGGTAGATGTCATCGATCAAGTTGAAAAAAGATAACGAGAAACAAATGATTTAGTTGTGGTCGTTACCACGAAGTCGTCATCCAGGTCAGGGCATTTGAAGAACCTACGGCCGTATTTGGCTCGTTGTACTCGATCAGTCCAGACTCCCAACATCGTCCTAAAGCCGCAATGGCACTTCGGGCGCTCATGCCACTCCGGCACTCCAAATGGGTCGGACCTCCAGGAAGACATTGTTGTATAGTAGTATTGTGATGCCTTGAGGAGGAGATGTGGTATGGAAGACATAGTAGGGAGGCCTTTATGTAGGCAGGTTATCTGGTGCAGTGGGCATAGTCCATGGAGAGGATATTTTCGCTTTTCCTAGATTCCAGTGTAGCAATAAATGACCCTATGTAGGCTTTTCAGAGACTATAGTCTCCTAATTGCAGTGTAGCCTTTTCAGAGATTGGACCATTCAAAGCCTAGAAAGCTAAAGATCTACGCCCCTATATGTGTACAGGCCTACAGGCCTACTCCTGTAAAGGCTAAAGACCTACGCCCCTATATGTGTACGGAAGAATATCTGCATCCCATCTTGAGTCCATTCGTTTGGTTTCGGGACGTACTCATAATGCATGCCTGGATTAACCGCTTTGATTGCATTGAAAAGTGCTGGCAACTGCAAGTACCCATCTTCCCAGTCCCCATATATCATCTTCCAGATGCGTTGCTTTGCCCTCCATGCTTTTCCATACCTTATCTCGTATCCAAATTTCTCCTTAACAATCCCAGCAAGTGTCTTCACCTTCATATTGGGTTCTCCCTTTACTATGTGACACAGTGACTTGGCAATAATGGTAGAGGTCAACTGCCGATGCTTCTGTTTGAGCTCTGCTTCGGCACAAGTGTGTGGGCCAACGATTCTTGTGATCTTGAACTTTCCCGTGTCCTTCTGTTTCCTAGCACAAACCCTCCATTCACATGTTTCCTTCTCGCACACAACTGTGTACCTCCGCTCCACATAAGAATGCCTCACCTTGAATGGCCTTTTACGAATCACTGAATACTCCTGCAGCCACCTTCTCAATGCAGACAAGTCCTCAAACATCATGCCCTTCTCAATTGTCATGCTTGAACCGGCCTCAGGAGCATCTAGCAGCTCGTCATCCCTTCCTTCTGCATAAGCCCCATGAGAATGCCTAAGATCGCTGAATTCATGAACTGATGGATCCCGGCCAGGGCAATAACGCCTGATCAGCTCAATATCACTTTCGGTCAGCTCTCCAAAAGGGCGATCATCGTCAGATTCAACGGCCCTTGCGATCTCGTAAGGCTGCAGCTCATCCACAATTTGAACATCCACACTATTGGAGTCCCTGCAGATTTCTTCAACGTTGCTAGATGGAGCAACGGGAGGAACACCAACATTATCAGGAATGTCTCCTGCATCATAAGCACGAAAACGATGGGATTTAGACAAAAAAAAGCAATGACGACAAAAGGCTAAAGTGTTGCTCGACACTTACTGGGATGATTCTGGGTCAATCCCATCTCCTGAGGGGCCGCCACGACATCATCAGTCCGACAGTCAACTCGAACTGGTTGAGAAATCTGAACCTCGTTCGGGGCAGATAGAGCATCGGGCACCTCAGGCACTTCTTCCACATCCACCGCAAGATCCAGTAACGGAGGGTCAAAGGGTGCCTGATCACCTAGTTCTGGTGAATAACCGTGAGGGGTTGGTTCAATGGACACCTTCCGCACAACAAGGTCCAAACATTTTAACTCATTCCTCATAACCACTTTGACATATTTGTCCCACTCATCCTCACAACCAATTAAGATCAACCGCCTGAGAATTGTGTCTTTCGAACCGAAGTGAAGTAACCCCTCAACTGTGATGCTCTCCTCGTTTCCATGACAATGTAGCTTCTCCCGGGCCCTAGCAACCAACTCACTAAACGACGGCCGATCACTGAACATCAGAGGCACCCTTTGCATTTCAACAAATTGAACATTTCCATAATCATCACTTGTCACACTGCCTCCATGATATAGGGTTACTACGTTGTCCATCTAGTTCATACACAAAACCAAACTCAATACCTTTAAGCGAAATTTTGGATAAATCACATGCTTACTTGTTTAAGCAATACAATATCTCAATGAACCCTTTCCCATTCAAACATCTATATATCTAATACGATCCAGATATAGTCACATGAGATTTTCAGTTATAATATGCAGCCTACAATGTCTTTTTTGGAGTCAAACAGAACCACCAATATTTATCTAGATATTGTATTAATCACACCAAAAGTCTAAAATCATTATGCCTTCTCGTAGGTACCATAGATATGGAGTGAACATTAAGCGACAGTGTAACATATGTGGAAAAAAATTCACGATATCCGCAATGATTCACCTTGAACGCTTGCGGGGGCCGGGGAGGCGGTGGCGGCCGGGGAGGCGGCGTGGGCCGGGGAGGCGCTGCCGGCCCGGGGAGGCGGCAGGGAGGCGGCCGGGCGCGGGGAGGCGGCCGGGGAGGCGCTGCCGGCCCGGGGAGGCGGCAGGGAGGCGGCCGGGCGCGGGGAGGCGGCCGGGGAGGCGCTGCCGGCCCGGGGAGGCGGCAGGGAGGCGGCCGGGCGCGGGGAGGCGGCAGGGAGGCGGCCGGGGAGGCGCTGCCGGCCCGGGGAGGCGGCCGGGCGCGGGGAGGCGGCGGGGAGGCGCTGCCGGCCCGGGGAGGCGGCGGGGAGGCGGCCGGGGCGGGGAGGCGGCGGGGGCCGGGAAGGCGGCGGGGAGACGGCCGGGCCGGGGAGGCGGTGGCGGCCGGGGAGGCGGCGGGGCAGGAGTCGGGGGCTGGGGGCTGAGGGCAGACGCGACGCGAAATGGCTCGGCCTGGCCTGGGCAAATGCCGCTAGCTCGGCGCCAAGATCCACGGCTCCGAGGTCGGAGCCACGAGTCACGGCGCCGAGCTCGGAGCCATTGATCACGGCGCCGAGCTTCTGCCACGTCAGCACCACGCGGGTCGCCACGCTGGTGCCGGCCTGGGGCCTCGGAGCCATCGATCACGGCGCCGAGACGTGTTACCTCGGCGCCGTGATCCACGGCGCCGACCTCCTGGGTCCAAAAACGGAATTAAAACCACCAGGGGTCTAAATGTGAATATTTTTCAAAAAAAGGGCTTAAATACAAAAAATTCGGTCAAGCCTGCGCGGCTGCGCCTCTGGGGTCTGGGCTTTGTTGGATCGAGCCAGGGTGGTCCGCGGCCCACAGGGACCACCCTGTAGCTCCGCCCCTGGGAACAGCAAAGAACCGACACGGAGGCGCGAGTCCACCCGACAGCGCCGCAGAGACATCGCTCTCCTCCTCCCGCTCCCACCCAGCCCCGGCGACTCCCCACGCAAAACCCAGCACCCTCCCGTGCCGAGCGGCTGTGCCGTCTTCCACGGTGGAAAGTGTAGCCACTCGAATTTAGCGATCTAAATTTTCTACATACTTTAGTTTAGTTTTTAAATCAGTAACTAGCTAACATAATATAATAATAACAAACATCATATTCATATGTAGGCATAAATAAAAAGGTATAGTAATAAGTAAGCGTAAACAAGCTAGATAGCTAAGGCCTTACTTTTTTTGTCCCGCAATATAAATTCCTATTCTTTGAAGCATCGTCCCACAGTATAAGTCAATTGCGGAGACCAAATGTGTAGTAGTTACAATATTTTTACCATATACTCTTACTGTAATACTAATAAACGAGTGAGTAGTTGTAGTATGCTATTTAATAGGAGTGTGCATGGTCCAATAGTATTAACTTTTAAAATTTAATGTCTCTTTAGTCTGTACACATGTTGGGTTTTATACTTATATTGCGGGACGGAGAGAAGAGGAGGAAAGTGTACATGCATATCTGAGGGCTCAAACAGAATAAGCATAATCCTTAATCTATTTTGTTGTATGATTTACCAAACAAGATAAGCATATGTTATCAAAGGATTAACGAGAAACCAAACAGCAAGCATAGATTCTCCATGTGGACAGAAAAGAAGCAACAAAGCGAACATTGATTCCTATTTTCTTCATCATAGGATGAAGATTAATCAACAAAACACTGTATGGCTTTTGTGATTTTGATGTTACCTTACATATAGACCTATGTGATTTGATATATTGGATGTTTTATACAAATTATGGTTGAGACTTATAGTTTAATATTAAGTATCTTTATATTTTAAGTGTTTTATAACTCAGTATGTAGTGCCCATTATATCTTTGATGTACGGTATCCGCTATAAAAATAGTCCACCGCTACGTTTGTGGATAGTGTTGGTTCTTAATCAGCAGCAATGAGGCCATCCGAAGCATCAAATTTTATACTAATATTCCTTGTGGGGTCCATATGTCTGTGTTACGTCGTCTTCTTCCTTGCTTCAAACAGGGGAACAAGAGGAGGCAACCATGGTAGCTTTGATCCGTGCTTGGCGTCAGTGGGATACGGCCTAGGGTGGCAATGTGATGACGAGGACAACAATGATGGTTGTACATATGTAATATATTTTTATCTAAATGGCACTTGGGAATATAATTACTATCAGTCGAGTATCCAATGTCTACTAAGGCTTTCTACACGTGTGTTTATATTTTCTAATAGGACCCTTAGTTAATTGGAACCTCTCTAACCACATCTCAGTGATAACCTAGTTAATCTTTATTAATGTTTAGTACCGAGTAGTTCCTATCTAGCATCAAATCAAGCAGGTCCTAATAGTTCGATGGTGTTTCATTCTGTATATCCAAAAGAATTATTAACGGCTCAGGGTGACAGCGATTTTGGTGTCAAACCTAACTTTTATTTAACTTTCACTTGAGATAATTACTATTAGCCCAAGGGCACCAATATAATATATTTATATACTTATAATCATATTTTTCAAAAATTTGAGTACTTCAAATTAAATGTTAAAGATATATCAATAAGGTTTAATTAGCTTATAGCTCTTGAAAATCTTTAATTAACATTAGGTGGGGCGGAGCATATCAGTCCTAGGTTTTATAGTCATCTATATTTTTATGTGGAAATTATCGGCCTAGGGTTCACCGGTCATTTGGGTATATGAAAAATATACTTTATCAGTATCTTTTAAGTGAAAGTGCACCTTGGTGCAAATAGTGATGGCATATTAATTAACCGAGGTTAACATCAAACACTAATAAATTCTAATTAAACCTTAAATTGGGTTGGCCATACCGCTAAGCATTGTGTGAATCACACATTAGACAATTGTTTTTTGTAAATATAGCCCTTCTGATGCACTAATGTTCATTGGCCTAGGGCATATTGGTACTAACTATTTCCTTGCTTGGTCGCTGACAGTTGGGCCCATTGGTCATATATACTTACTGAGAGAAGCTAAGAAACAAAGGAAATAGAAGGGAAGCAGACGAGCAGAACAGAAGAAGCCATAGTGTAGGGGACTGGGGCTTACCAATGGCACAAGGGCTATGGAGGGGGAGCCGACAACCTCAAAAATAGATCGCTAGGAGGGAAAGGGGGCTAGGGGTGGCAACGACATGGCTAGAGATGGGCCACAGCAGCGGTGCGGCTATGCACTATGACGACAACAACTAAACGGCATCGCCATTCTCAAACTAAGCATGTCACGAGTATCTGCATGCCAAGGGAAACTCAGTGGTGTGTTTGGCAATGGCGAAGGAGGACTGAGGCAGCCTGACGACGACGACCGCATGGCGGTGGCGACTAGCGAAAAGATTGCCCAAATAGGTGGTGGGGGCTTGAAGGAAGTGCGGACATGCTCCTGTGAGGATGAATCGAGAGGAAGCTCGCCGGTGGAGGGATGGCGGCAGTGACTACAGTTTCGATTGAAAATCGAGGAAGATGGCGATGTCCATGAGTTGCTATGAGGGAAACCCAAAATTGGTTGAGGGGAAACTTTCTTGGAGGTGTGGAATGCAGAGTGACGCAAAGTGGTTTGGGGGAGGAACTCACTGGGACGACCGGAACACGAGGCAAAGGAGGTGGGCGCGCGTGGGTGCAGCGTGCCTTCGAGCTTGATTTGAGCTCGAGGAGGAGGAAGATAAGTGGGGTGTTGCAGGAGGCAAGGGGAAGCAAGAGGGGGCCTAAGGTAGTAGAGAAGAGAAGGAAGGAGGAGATGGTGACACGACTCGAGTTGTGGATGCGGGAAATCGCAAACTCGGTGGGCATTTATGAGTTCTCATGAGCGTAGTGTGATGCATGCTTCGCAAGGTGAGCGGACAAGGTCACGACGCTAAGTGAGAGGGAGCAAGGCTCAAGGCGCATGCACTTTGTGTCTCTTGCAGAAGAGAGAGAGAGAGATGTGTACAAGAGAGGGAAATCATGCGAAAGTGGGGAGAGCGAGAGAAGGAAAACAGTGTGGTTGCTTTCTTGCTCGTTCGGCCTGACAATTGGGGAGGGGGACTCATTTGTCAATGGGAGCGAGGGAGCAGGGGCGTAGTGGCTGCTGTGGCGGGGCTGACTCGGGCAGTGAACTGTTAGACATCACTTCCACGAAATTTTAAATTTTACTCAGATTTAGCTTGTTACACACCGCTTCCACGTAGTAACAAGTCCACCGCCGCACCACCCGGGCAGCCAGGCGCGGCGCGTCCCATGACTCGCGCGCCGTCGCGCTAGGGGGGAAGGCACCACCCTGTTTCGGCGAGCCGCGTCGTGCCATGCCATTTCCATCCCGTTTCGGTGTACTTTGGCGTGGCGTCGCGCTCGATCCCGTGCCGGAGCGGCCGGCCGGGCGCCACCGCTCATGGGCGCGCGGGAGAGGCCAACGGAAGATGCGCACGGCACGGCAGCGCCGAGCGTGCCTCGTAGTACTAGCAGTCGTACATCGTAGGCGGCGTGCCAGTTTTAGGCGAGTATTGACCCGGATTCCACGGCGATTAATGACGTTTAATTCTGCCGCACACCGCGTAGTTTGGTGGCTGGTGCTCCTACCAAATGGCCAACGCTACGGTTTCCACGGGATTATGCATCCTTTGCTTTTACACCCGTTCCATTTCACCCAATTCTTCCAGTGTTTGTGCAACTGTGCAATCGAGATATGTTCCATATAGAAACAGTTTGCTTTTGCTTTTTTTGTTTTTCCAAGGAAATGAATCACCATTGGTACTGGTACTACCAAACTCACGACAAAGGTCATGTAATGCGATCACACACGTACAAGTTAACACAAGATTCGGAGCAACAACGCATTGGTCATTGGTGGATCCGACTTGATGACGCGGCCTCTGCGCTGGCCTGTCGGATCCCTCTTGTGAATTTGGTGCGCGCGACAATGCCTGGGCAGGCAGGCAGGCATGCATGCGGCTGCACCTGGCAACTCCAAGCACCTATACGACCACTACAAGCAGCAAGTATTTACTGGCCTCTGCTCCCCTTCCATGCGTGCATCATCACCGCTCACCTCGCCGGCCATCATGACACGGGGGTGTTCGAGAGCAGCGCATTTATTTCATGAATTTTTAAAAAACATAAATTAATTTTTAATTCAATTTGTGCTTGCAGGAATAACCCTCAGTGATGGGCCCACCGAGCAACTGGGACCTAATCTAGCTAGCGCGGCTGATCGATTGAGCACGCACTGGCCGCACGACTAAGGCCAAGTGATGTGGTGGGTTTGCGACTGAGGCCTAGCCGCTTGCTAGTTAAATAAGAGGGTCATCGACAGATTCTTCGACCAACCCACGACCAAGGCTCAGCTCTGACCAACACCGGACTACGACCAGTGAACGATTCTGACTAGATTGTCACTCTCAACTAGGTTGAGTTCACTTCTGATTAGTAAGTAAATTCTTCTAATCACATCGTAGCTACTTCCGACTAGTGTGTGTAACTTCTTAGGGCATCTGTAGTGTATATAACCCAAGAGGTCTTAAGGTGGGTCCCATCTAAACCTTAAGGCTGACTCCATAGTGTATATAACTCAAGGGGTCTTAAGACGGTCCCACTTGACAGATAAAGAAAAATTATATTTTAATGCTTGTGGCCAGATCTTTAGCTTGAAGACCAGCCTTAAACCTTTTTTGCTTATAGCCTGCTTAAGGTCACCCCTGTAATATATAAGGTTGACCTTAAGGTGGCTTAAGACCCTCTATTTTTATACACTACAGATACCCTTACGACCAAAGCTCAATTAATTCTAGCGCTCATCTTTCGCTGCTGCCTTTCCTCTGCCTCCACTGCGTGCCGCTCGTTCCTCTTCACTCACTGATCACTGCAACTGCGAGGATAATTGTCCACCAGGACAGTAAGGTTGCAGTCTGTGTCTATGCTACGCAGTGCATGCATTTTAGGAGGAACCTTACTTATGACAATGCCAAATATTTTTGCTCGTCAAACAGGCAAATCTCCGAGTCTTCAATCCTCAGGCATCAGTCAAGCCATCCCAGCTTGATAAGTGCTTCATTTTCAAGTACTTGCATAAGCTGTGAACGATTCATGTTGATCAATCACTGACGTCTCGGTTTTACTATACAACTTGTTAGTTTGATGATTCGGCTATGGCAGTGGGAGGTTTTTCAGGTGAAAAAACAGACCGATCTCGATTCCCCAGATCCTGCTCCTCTGCCGGCAACTGAGAAGATCCCGTGCAGCGGCAGTCCTGATGAGCCTCTGCATGTTCCTTTCCAACGCCACTGCCTGGCCCCGGTTGGCCACCGGAGCCAGACACTCCAAGCAAAAGGCAAGCCGAGCGGTTCGTTTGGGCGAGGACAACCGGGAGAGCCATGCCAGCTTTGCCCGGCGTGTTGTATGACCACAGCAATTGATGCCTCCCGTGCCGTGCCGTGCCCCATGCATTACGCTGCAGGTCGCGTGCATGGCAGGCAGGCAGGCAGTGTGGGGATCGGAGTCTGGCAGTGGTGTGCACAGTGAGTGGCCTCAAGTCAACCGTCCGTGTCCTGACCGACCCTGAAAGCTATGTGTCGAGCTCTCATCTGGTCCTTTTGGTTTGGCTAGATGCTATTCGATATTCATATCTAGATTAGTTGATTTGTATTTGATACATTAAGATTTAAAGAGTGTTAATCACATCTTTATTATTCGATTATTCGCCATCCGTATCAACAAATGTGTAATACGAAGCATTCTTGCTTTGCCGTGATTAAGGTCATCTTTCGGCGAGCTTCAACTTCCCAATTTAAGGTCGCTGAAAAGCTTGAACTTTTCAAACGTGGTATTATTGGCTTCTTAGAGCAGGTACAATAAGGCTTAGTCAGCAGGCTATAGCAAACATAATATCAACTAAATCTTATGTGGCAGAGAGAGAAAGGAAGCTGGCTACTAAGAGCAAGTCCAATAATAGAGCCAAGTGTTTGGCTATAAGCCAAGTTATACAATAATCTATCTTCTATTTGTCTACAAAAGATTTTTTTATTATTATGTGGTACCATGTCTCACATTCTCTTTCCTACTCCTCCTCACATACATTTATTATCTGGACCCACCACTGCATAGGCTCCCGTGTGCAGCTTGTTGCTTGCATGAGAGCCAAGCTCTCCTCTCTCTCCTCTCTTCTCTCCTCCACATCAGCAAAAATGCTGACTAGCTTGGCTATAAGACCATTGTTGTACTTGCTCTAAATTACAGCTAGCTATAGCACGTAAAAATATGCATTCCACTCTCTTACACGTGGGGCCAAATAGTTATTGTAATAGCTACCTTATTGTATGAACTATTTTTTTAAAGGCTATAGATAAAATAGACAAATGTTATAGCCACTAGTTGGCTATACTATTGTACTTGCTCTTATGTTCCTTGGAGAAGTTGAAGACTCTAAGAAGCTGGTGCCCTCACCAAAATCTCGATGAAGTTGATTTTTTTTAGAATAACTAATTACAAGTAGTAGATACATGTTCTACTCGTAATACGCACCTCAGCTTCACACCATCTTCTATAAAAAAAAATGCTGGATGACGTACCTACATTGAGGAATATAGTGCACTGGAGTAAACGAGGTTGTCCTATAGCTTGGGCCCAAATTTTTATGGGCCAGCTGGTCTACATCTATCGGATGCTACGGAAACCAAGCCCAGCGTAGATTTTAAGGCGGGAGAAGGCCAATTCATGGCTGGCCTATGGCCCTGTTTTTTTCTTATGAATGTAGCTTATAACTTTTAGTTGAAATTTTTAAATTTTAGATTGTTTATGATAGAGATTATGGAGAGAAATACTCGCTTACGATTTTAGCTGAGACATATGTTAGATTTTTAATGTGTACTACAATTAACCTATAGACTCCGTCTTGATAAAATATTCCGTTTGAAAGTTAGATACTGTAGCAAAAGTCAAAAACTGTTTTTAGAAGCCGCAAAGAACACGCCCTATGTTCCCCCACAATGGAATCGGGTTGGCGTGTGTGGTTTTTATTTCTAGAGTGAGCGTTTGGATGAATGAACCAAATATCTATAAGTTGATAAACCACTTTGAAAAAGACTGTTATAATAAACCGCCTTCGAAAAGATGACGAATGACGAAGAAATTGTCCTGTTTATTTATTCAGTGAAGTCATGAGCCATAAGCTGAAAAGAATCATACCAATCTCATGTTTGCACACCATTTTGCTCTTCTGCTTCGCCATGTGCAGATGTGATTAGGCTAGTTGACCAACTAGTAACAGGACCATCCATCTTGCAGATCGAGTTATACCAAATGGAAACTTATAAACAACAAACTTCTGATAAAGCCCAAGGTACCATATATATACAATCCCACTAAGAATAGGACCTATGTCCTGCAGTCCTAGTCCATTTGAAACTAGTTATTTGGACTTGTCCCAGAATGCTGATTGAGTGATAATCAGCCAAGCTTAGGTAAGTTCTTAGTTTCCAGCCAGCACCTTTTTTTATGGCAAAAATGAGGGAGATTCCAGATTCCAGCCAGTAGCCAGTACCTTGTCAATATTTTTTCAAATATTCTTAAACGTGATCTTTACTGGCAAAAGAAAAATAAAGAGTACCATACTGGGTGCTAAAACTCAAGAAATAATTCTAACAGAGCTGATCGTAAGTAGTTTTTAAATGGTGAAACCCGTAAAAAGTAGAAATTTTCTTTAGCAGGTGAAACAACATTGCTGACTTTGTTGCCTAAACTGCCTACCAGAAATTTCAGACCAAAGGAATCCCTAGTAATGTCAAAGCAGAATGAAATGAGTCTAATGATCAGAGCCTTTTTTCTTCTTCTTTTTTGGCCCCTGATACTTCCTCTCTGTCTTATGAGCTTGTACTTTTTCTTGCAGGCGCTTTGGCACATGGCCCGTAGCAATCCATGCTGGAACTAAGTACAGGGTGGTTTTAGAAGGTCCTATTTGTAAAGGTAATCGAGTTACTGGATGGAACACAATTCAGAAGAAGGGTGTAGCTCGTCGATTCCCGGTTGGTTTCTCTGGGTTCGCTTTCAACAGTACAATGCTATGGAATCCTCAGAGGTGGAACCGCCCACCTTTGGATTCTGTTATCGTCCATTCAGGTGGACGAGGTGGGTTTCAGGTGAGTTTGTTCCTGAAGTAAACGGCATACAGCCAAGCATATTGGAATAGTTTTTACTTAGCTAATGGAGCTTTTTTTGTGTGTGTCAAATCTTATTGCTGCTTAGCTGAATTTCCATTTATATATCTCCATGGAACAAACTGCAATCAGTAAATATTTGAGAAATTGCCAATTCTAATGAAATAAAATATCATCAAAGATTGGTTAGCCAAATAAAGAAAGGATAAAATTGTAATGAAGGCAGAATCAGTAGAAATTATAACCATCCGTAGGATCGCTCAAAGAAACTACAGCAACTAATATATCATGACGAAAACAGAAATGCATCACGGCTATCGCTCAAAGCAACTACAGCAACTAATATATCATGACGAAAACAGAAATGCATCATGGCTATCTTTGTGACTCAATATGAAGCCATACAATATGGACAACCAAGTCCTATACCATAATAGCAAATAGATGGATGGCCTGACCTGATTCTGTCGTTTCAGGAGTCTCGATTTATTGAGAAGCTTGTTAAAAATGAGCGTCAAATAGAGGGTCTTCCAGACGATTGCAACCGAGTTATGGTCTGGAATTTTAACTTGGAAGCTCCTCAACTCAACTATCCCACAGGCTGGTCATTGCGGAAGAATCTATATGTAATACCCCACCCACCTGCCAGGGAGATGTGGCAGCCGCATGTTTGCCCTAAGCGTGCATGCATACCACCTGTGCCCTGCTCCCTGCAAAGGTCATCACCCAGCCCCTTCTTAAGTCATCCAGCCCTCATAGCCACCCCTCTTCGGCCAGCACAAGGTAAGTGCGAGGTGAGCCTCCACTCAATGCTGCATATGCTTCCCGCACCAAGCCTTGCAAACCTGCACGTAGAGAGGGAGGCGGAGTAGCAATAGGAGGAGGCGGCCGGCGGCCGTTGGCCGTGCCGGCCGGCGGTGGTCGTGCCTCACAGCTGCGCACGCAGGGAGGAGCAGAAGGGGCCGAAGAGGGAGCCGCCGATGTCGTGGGCGGCCGGATCTGGCGCCGGCCGGCCGGTTTGGGGGAGGAGACCGGCGACGGCCCGATGGCCGGCGGAGAGAAGGGGGCTGGGGGGGCCGGCGGTGAGGTAGCGGCCGTGACGCCGAGGCGGCCACGCGCGACCGCGCCGCCCCCGGGCGAGACCGATGTGGTGGGGGGGAAGGAGAGCAAGAGGAGGCTGGAGAGGGGGGACGCCGGCGGTGAGGGGGGACCGGCGACGCCGGGCCGGCCGTGCGCGCCGCCGCGCCGCCCCGGGTAAGGCCGTTCGGCCGAGTGGAGAGAGGGAGAGAGAGATAGTGGGGGAGGGGAGGAGAGGAAGGGGCGGCGGGGGAGCCGCCGCGCCTGGCCGGTCGCGCCACCCCGCGCGGAGAGGAGGAGGAGGATAGGGGGGAGAGAGAGAGTTGGGAGGGAGAAGCTAAGGCCCCTGTGGCCAAAAGGGAATGGGGAAGAAGAGGCCAGGCCGGTTCGGCCAAAAGAGATAGGGAGGAGAGAGAAGGCCGGCCGGGTAAGTGAGGTAAGGAAGGAAAAAAAAGAGAAGAAAAAAGAAAAGAGGAGAAAAAGAAAGAGAGAAAAAAGGGGGTTTCGGGACCTGCGCAACAGATCCCTGAAACCCGTGCGTTTCTACGCCAGAACGGGATGTGCGTATAGAATCGTCGTCGTCCATTTAATCTCTGGTCTTGTATGATGCGTTAAAATTGGACTGTTTATTTGCCCAGGTGGAGGTCGCGAGTCGACGCCTTCCGCACGTCGTTCCGCTCCGCTCAGCTAACAGGCAAGTACATGGTAGAGCGGTAGACCAAGGTTTATGAATATGCGATGTTTATCTGGCATGATGATATTTATGTAGAAATGCGTTGATTACATGATATCTTTGTGGAAATGTGACATTTACCTGACATAAGGTTGCATGGTAAATGATGGCAATGATGATGGAGTGAGGTAGGCAAAGATTCTTGTCTACTAGTAATGCTAGTGATGAGCGTGATTATGATCATGGGCATATGCATGAGGAGCACTCAAGAGTGAGGGCGGTGAGAAAGTCCCCAGCTATGAGTAAAGCTAGCGGACTAATCCGGAGTGCTCTTGAGTAAGACCTACTTCGGTAGGCCTTCACGGGAGTGGAGGGGTCCCGTGCCTATGAGGGCGGGCCCACGATGGGTGAACATCGACGGGTGTTCACTCGGCAGTACCGGTACTTGCAAAGTGAAGAGCATATGAGCATGTAGAGTGATGAGGCATGGCATTGATGGCATTGCATTGTTTGGCTATGAGAATGATGTTATGAACATGATGATATATGTGCATTATGTTTATATGCTTACTTATGTTGGTAGTGTCTATTGTTCTATTATGTACTTGCTGAGTCTTTGGACTCACTCTTGCTTTGTTGTTTTTTTAGGTAACTATTGAGGACGTCTGGCACGGGCGGGTGTAGCACATGAATGACTTCACGTTTTTGCAGCACTTCACATATCTAGCTTTTGGTAGTATATTTAATTCTACTAGTAAGTTAGAAAGGACGTTTTAAAAAAAAAGGTATGGTGTAAGTGGTTGTTGCTTCATGATCAAGGTAGAGTTTGCTTAAATTGTTTAGCAGATGACTAGAAGTGGTATTATTATGCAGTGTTGGTAGCACTCTAGGCCCAGAGGATGGGCGGGGTGATACACTATAAGTCGTCATACCTGTAACATAAAGTCTTGCTGCCGCTGCTGCACTGTATCTGCTCCTACAGGTCATTTCTCTCGGCAAGCCAGAAGTATGATAACTGTTTGTAATGGCATGGAGGTTCTGAATTTTGACTTCCTATTGTCAACATGTGGCTGCGAGCCCGCGATGCTGCTGATTGATGCCCTCCTGAACAGGCTGCACACTTGATTACACGAAATTGTTGTGCCATGATCTGCCTCTAGCAATGTCATGAGTAGCAGCGCCAAGCAAGACGCCTGGATTACACCAAACTTTTTCCTTTTTTCTGTACTCTATTCTTTGTACGCCCTTCATTTTCCCCCCATATTCACCAGCTAGATATGGCCATGTAGATTTTTTTTAGCCTCCTTTGTTTTACTATGTGTTAACTTACGGATGTAAAAGCCTGCAGCCATTGCGACTGTTAAGAGCAACGGCAATACTATTACTCTCTTGATACGTGAACAATTTTGAATCAAATCATTTAGGTTGTAAGTTGTAACTGATGGAGTTGCTGTGCTTCGTCTCGAATTCCTTTTGGAGTTTAACTCTTAGCTATGACGTTATGGCATTGTAGTTGTAATCTGTATGAATCATTGTGTAAGATTTGATTTATTGGTCAGACAACCGTCTCAACTCGGCCCAGAAAAGTTCTAGCTGGGCGTATGTGCTAGTCAGACATACCGGACGGCAATATCCGTTTGCTTTTTTTGAAGAAGCTGTTGACTTAAGGCCCGTGGTGGTATACGACCATGGTTTGCTGAAGGCCTGAATGATGGTTCCTATGAATGGTCTTGATCTTGAGATCGCCCTAGCATAGAACTGACCAGTAGTATCAGTCATGTAAGTGCTGGTTCAGGAGCCACTCGTGTTTTCTTTTGACGGGAAGAACCTCCTAAATCACGAGCCACTCGTGACGAATTTTGGGCGTAGGCTGGCCTTTTTATTTCTAATAGATAAAAATGAGATTCATCACGAATGCAATCGTCGATATGTCCGAGTGGTTAAGGAGACAGACTCGAAATCTGTTGGGCTTTGCCTGCGCAGGTTCGAATCCTGCTGTCGACGAGTTTTTGCACACTTACTTTTGCGCTTTCCAATGTAATTCGCGAATGCACCTAGAGATGGCAACGGACACAAACCCGCTGGGTTTTGCTATTCCAAACCCGTGCCCATGAAAGTTGGACGTGCCCGCTAAAAAACCCATACCTGTGACGGATGCAGATTTTTGCCCAGACCCATGCCCACTGGGTTAATGGGTATCCACGGGTCGCCCGTGGGGTCAGTAATGCGAGCTGCAACAATGGTTACTGGAGAGGAGGAAGAAGTTCACCGGCCATCTTCGTTGGAGCCGGAGGGCAGCGCCATGGCCGAGGGCCTACTGCTGCGATGCGTGTTGGCTGCGGCGTTGGGGCGATGGGCTGAACTGGAAGGCGAGGCGACGGTGAGGGTGTGCGGGAGGACGAGCGTGCGGCAAGAGTGGCGGGAGCAGGAGCGGGAGCTGCGGGACGGGAGGGCGAGCGTGGAGACTGCCGGAGACCGAGCGCGGAGCGCCAGATGCGCCGCCGCTGCGGCGACTGTTGAATCGGGGTGGGGATTGGGGAGGAGTGAGTAGTGATCGTGACCGAGTGCTAGCTAGGGTTAGCCGTATGGGTAATGGGACATTGCCGCATTGGATTTGGGGGCTTGGGGCTAAATGGCTAATGGGCTATGGCTTGGGCTAGTTTGCCTGGGAGGCTGGGAGTTTGGGTTTATAACTCCTATGGATCGGGTTTATATTGTCCATGGGTTTACGGGTTTGGGTACTATAGGAACGTACCCGAACCCGGCAGACCCGATGGGTTGAGCTTTTTGCCCATTAAGAGACACATGGGTTAGGAAATTGATTCAGATCCATGCCCTAATAGAGTAAAAACCCACCAGGTATCAGGTACCCATTACCATCTCTAAGTGCACCTGGCTCCCTGTCCGTGGTCTCCCTCGGCCCCGCATCTTCCTCTCATCTCCACCTGGAGTCCTTGCCTCAGCGACGTGAGATTAACCGGAGTTTGGCCGGTCGCCGAAACAGGCCGCGTAGGCTGGATCTGACCGGCAACGGCACGAGGCCAACAAACAGTTGGGCAGAATACAGAGGCAGCAGTAGGGCTATAAATTTCCACGGAGTATGATTGATTGATTTATTATATTTTATTTTTTGAATTAGTGTGAGCTTTTCTTTTCTTAATTGCACTTTATAATCAAGGAGAGAAATCTCTAGTTGCGTGTATTATTTCTAGAGGTGAATTGAGTATCTAATTATGCTGTTATGTATTTGTTGCACTTGGTGAGAGGCAAATAAAGAGTTTAGCTTATTACTTTTGAAGATTACCGACTCTTAAATGGCATAAAGGTATCATGGTTCAGTGATCTTTTCAAGAACTTGTGAGAAGATCTGATGTGTTGTAAAGCTTAGAGCTCGCTTATCCAAAGGGAAAAATACCTAATACTAGTAGATTTGAGGTGTTTGGCTTAATTCGTCGAAACATGCCGCGTAGGCTAGATCTGAGCGGCAACGACACGAGGCCAACAAACAGTTGGCCAGAATACAGAGGCAGCAGTAGGACATGAGGCAACCACAGAGGCAGCAGGATGGCTATAAATTTCCACCATAGCCGGTTGGGAGTATGATTGATTAATTTATTATATTTTATTATTTTAAATTAGTGTGAGCTTTTCTTTTCTTAATTGCTCTTTATAATCAAGAAGAGAAATCTCTAGTTGTATGTATTATTTCTAGAGGTGAATTGAGTATCTACTTATGCTGTTATGTATTTGTTGCACTTGGTAAGAGGCAAGCAAGGGGTTTAGCTTATTACTCTTGGAGATTGCCGACTCCTAAATGGCATGAAGGTATCATGGTTCAGTGATCTTCTCAAGAACTTGTGAGAAGACCTGATGTGTTGTAAGGCTTAGAGCTCGCTTATCCAAAGGGAAAAATAACTATTACTAGTATGTGTTTGGCTTAATTCGTGAAACCAGTCCAATTCATTTGGGCTTACCTCAACGTGTATTAGGAGATACACGGCAAGTTTCCGAACACCACGGTAAAACTAACGGTGTCAATTATGGTTTGCTTTGTTTACTCATTAACATTATTATAATTTATATTTTTAGAATTAAATTGATTACTTGTCACCCTAAAAGTGTAAAACTTGACGTAGTTGTGGCTTGTTGATGCACTTAGTTGAAATTAGATGATTTAGGTCTTAATTGAGTAAAACTGATTTTATTTACGCTTCAGCATTTAAAACTTGTTTTTAGCCTAAGAGAGATTTTAAAGCGTTGGCTTAAGTGATTTAGGTCTTGTATGGGTTGAAAATATAAAATGGATCAAGTGTTGATTCACTAATGGGTTAATGGTTGTAAGCCCCTTTGAGAAGCATGCGTGAGAGAGTAAAACCCAATGTTAAGTGGGGTTAACAGGTTATCCCCAGTTTGGCCTAATGGGGGGATGCATTAGGTTTTTGGGTTCAAGTCATGAGCCTATAAAAGGGAGGAGAGGCAAGATCTAGAGTGACCGAGAACGTTGGCTAAGCCTTTGCCGGCTGACCCTCCTCCCTCCCATGGGAGTTATGTTAGAGAGTGAGTGTGTGCTCTAGCTTTAGAGCTGTCTTCCTGAGTGGAGTAGCTGTAAAACCAATCATCTCAAGTGAGCAATACATCAACATTTGATCTACCTTTTGTGTATCTTTTGTCTGATTGAATTTGCTCTGTTTTGGCTTGGTTCTTCCTCTGTTCTTTTCGGTTCTGTTCTTCAGTTATGTTCCTTTCCCTTCTTGATCTGAGAGGTTGTTCTTATTTGATCTTGTTGATGATTTGACTTGCTGTATTTTATGGGATCATACTCAAAGTCATCTTGGTTATTGTCTTTCCACGAGCATGGTTTGTTCATCTTTTCGATCTTAGGTCTTTGTTTGTGCGCCCTAGATCAAATCGTAAAAATGTCTTAACTTTGTTACTGAGTTTTCAATCCAAGATTGGATTAGCTTCATGAGACCTTAAGTAACTTGCGTACAAATTTTCACGACCATTTGTTCTCTTAATCAAAAGATTTAAGGATTTTAGATCTGGTAGTTGTGCGCCTCTGTAAGATCGAGGAGGCCGACTAGAGGGGGGGTGAATAGGCGGTTTTAAAATTTTCGTCTAATTTCAATTGACAATTTTAAACTTAAAGAATTGACTAGAGCAAGTCGACAATGGTACACCTAAACAACCTAGAAATGCTCAAGATAACACTAGCACAAGTAATTGACCAATAGCAAAATCAAGTAACCTAGGTCTAAGGTTGCTACTCTAACTAAACAAGCAATCAATTAATATGAATTAAGAATGTTGCTTGAATGAAAGTAAATACAAGAGAGCAAACCACAATTTGACACAATTACTTTTTACCGTGGTGATCGGAGACTTGCCGGTCTCCCCTAGTCCACGTTGAGGTAAACCCGAATAAATCGGACCGGCTCCACGAATTGAGCCTAATCACCTCGATCACTAGCGATAGCCCTTTCCCTCTCCGGGTAGGCGAGCTCCGAGCCTTCACAATCCTCCGGGCCTTCTCACAATCTTGTTGAGAAGATCACCGGAACCTCCGCCAAGCTGTCTAGGTGCCGGCAAGCACAAAGAGAAATGAACCACATCGGCTTGATCACACACAAGTGCCAATTGGATCAATCTAGAATGCAATGCACTTGAATTCGGGCTCAACTACCTCTATTGAATGCACAAGAGTGAAAGAGAGGTGTGAGAAGTTGCTCTAGGCTCAAAGATGTTCAATATGGGTTCAACAACATCTACAAGTTCTGGTGGGGGTGTATTTATACCCTCACCAACCTCAAATAGCCGTTGCAATAAACAATTCTGAATTTTCAGGAAAACCGGAACTACCGCCGTTATATGGGCGGTACTACCGGATTTCCGCCGTCGCAACAGAACGGCTATGTCAGGCGTTTAGAAGTAACCGTTGAAAAAATGAGTGCGGTACTACCGCCGTTAAAATCGCGGTACTTCCGGAAAACCGGAAGTTCCGCTCTTTGCCCCGGTACTTCCGATTTCAGCGCGACTATTTTCAACTCAGGGCGCTCTCTGGAAATGAAGTTCCGCTCTTTAGTCCGGAACTACTGGCCTGCGGTAGTTCCGCAGTTCAAACCACAGTACTTCCGTTTTCCGAGAGGCTAAGTTTAACTCCGGGCGCTCTCTGGAATTGAAGTTCCGCTCGGGACCCCGGAACTTCCGCACATGCGGTAGTTCCGCAGTTGAACTTGCGGTACTTCCGATTTCCGAGAGACTAACTCAACCTTCGGGCGCTCTCTGGAATAAACGATCCGCTCAGAGGCCCGGTACTTCCGGCCATGCGGTAGTTCCGCTCGTAGAACGTCGGTACTACCGTATTTTCTTACAAAGCACAGTTTTGATTTGATTTTAATTTCTAAGTGCATGCATGATCCTAAATTGATCCAAAGGGCACATTAGCATATGATTTAGCAAATCACCATGATCCCTCTTAATAGTACGACGTCTATCCTATAATCCGGTCTTCCAACCTATCTCCAAGACCGGTAAAAATAAAATAGATCGCTAAACTATTTACCTTGTCGCCCTTGAGATCTTTGAATCTTCAACATCTTTTTATGTACCTTCTTCTTTGCCCTTGAAACTAATTCTTGCAAACACTCAATACACAAATTAGTCCCATGATCACATAATGTCATTAATTACCAAAACCAATATTTTTAGGGGCCTAGATGCTTTCAGCCTCCTCTTATACTTCTAGTCGTTTTCGACCATCCAATTTCGACCGCTTTCAGATCAACCACTCTCTTGTTAGTGATCTCACCAATCGGGTTTCATCCTACTTCAAACACTCGGATTTGCTCTCGGGTCTTCGACCACGTTGGTTTTTTGACCAATCACTGGTCGTCGACCTCACTGAACGTGTTTCGACTTGGTTAGACCTCTTTGGTTTCGACCGCTCTTTGATTTTCAATCATTCTTTGATAGTCGATCTCATTGGTCAAAGTTCAGATTGGTTTGACCAATCTGGTTACGATCACTAGTTGATCGTTGGCCCTTCTAGTTATATTTTGAACTGTTACAACTTCTCTAGTCATCGACTACTCGATTGTGTTTTTGACCGCAGCTTTTAGAAATCAACCACGAAGGTTACGATCACATTGGTTTTGTCTACGTTGGTTTTTGACCACTCATTGGTTCTCGATCACGCCAGTCTTTCAACCGCACACTAGACATCGACCACATCAGTTTTCGGCAACACATTACGAGCGACACACAGGCAATCACCCGACCATTGGACGACAGAATGCAGTCGCCCAACCGGGCAACAGGGTCCAGTCACCGGACTATTGGGCGATTGCATTCTATCACCCAATGGTCGGGTGACTGCCTGCGTTCGCTCGTCCGTTGGGTTACAAGGTTCAGTCGCCTAACCGTTGAGCAACTGGAGGTTATTTCTGTAAAAAATTAAAACGCAGGTATATTTCTATATTTTTAAATATAAAATAGATTATTTTAAAAAATATTATTCCTAACTCCTTGCTTTATATTGGAGGAGGTAATCTCACCACCTCTGCACCTCTGGGAAGAGGTGAGCAAACTCAGCCCATATGCGGTCATCCACTCAACCGATCCAGCTCCTGATACAGCTACCCAAACATCTTCCGAGCACAACCTGGTTCAACGTAAACAGGCAACTGAATAGACACTCATGCATCCACTCAGCCAGGCCAAACCCAACCTGGTTGCCTCGTACGGCCCCGGCTAGGATGGCGTAGGCAACCAAACACACCAATTTTGAATGTGTAGAGCGCTTCGAAGGAATAACGAAAATTGTGTTTGAATCAGCATCAGAAAGATGTCGTTCATACATACAGTCACTCATCGTGGATACAAGGGTGTTACAGATGCTTGAAGGTTGCATATAGACGAGAAAGAGTACAAGAGAACCAGACAAAAAGGGATAAAATGAGCTCTCCATGCTATTGGTTGCATTCCGCTTAGAAACACTTCCAGTTGGGTTCCAAATTTGATACACTTCAGAGAATAAAAAAAAAATGCAAACAATGAGCGTAAAACTATGAAGCTATTCAATCTAGTATACAACAAAGTATCCTACTAAATCCAACAACAAAGGTGCTTCAAGATGTACACAAATGAATATCTTCAGTCTCGTTGTATGATTACGAACTTTCCGCATATGCAGCAGTTCGAATTTTGAAGAAACATGTTCAAGCTTCAAACCTGTTATCCTGGACTTGGTAGGTGCAATGGATAAAAATTGGATGGCATGTCAAAGCCGCGTACAGCAGCACTATACACGAGCACCCAATGTCTGCAACTCATAAAACAAAACTATGGTTTAGGCAACAGCAGTTTATTTGGTCTTTGAAATAAAAGGCAGAATTTCCTATGATACAGTTCAAACCTGGCTAACAAGAAGATCCACTTGTTCTCTGTACATCTCTTTAAGGTCAACAATATCATTTCTAAGTTCTTCCAACTGCAAGACAGCATTAAAATTTTCAAAATGTCCATGCGAAATAACAGGTAAAGCATTACAAAACAATGTGGTACTTATTGTGAAAACTCAACTGCAAACATATCCTGACTGTATTGTTGACACTAGTTCTTACAATTAAATAATAATTGTTAGTCTATTGTGCAATGCAAACATGTCCGATAATGTGTTTTGACACAAGCTATTGCATTGAACTCATATCCCTCTGATCACGAGTCATGACTCGTGACAGCACTAAAGGTCCTGCTTGGCCCGCTTAAAATTAGGCAACTTACCCTAGAGTCAAACAACTAGCTAGGCCGAATGTGCCTAAAACTGTAACAAGAAATCCAGCCCTTAAGTCGGTTCCACCCACCAAAATTCACTGGAACCTGCTTGGTGCAGGAATAACAGGTTTAGTAATTTAGTGAAGTTAATTACAGAGGATTCCAGTACATGAAGTTCGATACCAATTTAATTCATGGAGAACCTTTTTTTTCTCCAAATGCCAACAAACTACATGAAAAACATAGTTTGGACACTGGTGATTTATACATATTATGATGAAGTCATCAATACAATGAGTAATGATGAGTGATAAGTGTTGCATGGGAGCAATACCTCTTCATCACGTTCCCCCATAAGTTCCAGAGCTTGAAAGTGTCTTTGTTTCAGTGCTTCCAGCTCGGCCCTTAAGCCAGGCAAAGCAGCAGCTTCAGTCCGCAACTTTTCACACTGCATAAAATTCAGTTAGTTTGCACACATATAGATAATTAAATGAACCTCTGGTTGGATCATCAGGATTTACTTGTTCTGTCATTTTCACCAACTCCTCTGCCAGTGAATTTCGAATAGATTCCAAAGACGCCTGTAATACAGTAGTAACATTAGTTCACTGACGAGCATCTGCATGACTAGCGAGCCAGCAACTGCTGGCCCAACTATTAGCAGAAACTAAGCAAATTAACAACAGCACACACCCAAAGACTATACCAAGAGCACCAAAAACAGAAAATAACCAATATCAGAATCAATGATGAAATATATAATTCTAAATCACGAGCATTTGGGGGTGCCACAATGCCCTGCTCGATATTACAAAAAACCTGAACATGAAAAAAAATAGGACTGGCAAGGCTGCAGCATATGTGGTTTCATATGGTGTAGGGAAATTTCCTAATGGTGAAAAAATCTTCTCATCGAACCGTAAGTCACAGAGCTATCCAAAGCTATCGCTTCCATTTCCTGGCAGCACCTCGTCTGCTACATTCCAGATGCTGTTGAATATAAATTGGGTAACCAGGCACCCAACTGAGATACAGCCAAAAACATACCAGTTTTGGGCGAAATACAGTTGGGCTCAGGTTGGCAGGAAGTTTGAAAGTTTCCCCATTTTTCAAAGGGCAGTGTGAAATAATGTGGTTATGCACAAAACAGGGATAAACTCAGCAAAAATGGGTGTAAATCATCATTAGCACGCTAACTTGGAGTAAATCAGCTAAAACAGCTTTTTGGTTCCAACTGGTATGATCGGTGACAGCCCCAGCCTGAATAATCAGTTACTGTCAGCTCCCAGAACTCTGCTATAGTATTCTATATACAACTGGAAAAAAGAAAGAGTGAAGACTTCATGGGGGATGGGGCATTAACAAAATAAAATAATAACGAGTTTGAGGAGATACATCAGAAGGATGCATATACATACCAATCGTGACATGTAAGAAGCCAGCTCTCCATCCTTTTGACGAAGTGCTGATTCAAAAGCACTTGGAGTCATGCTCCTCAGATAATACGACATATTACTTTCTGCAGACAATCTCCTCTCTAATGAAGCACTGTCTGATAAATCCAATGATGCTTGAAGGAAATGGCTTTCTTCCAGACTATTGATACTCCCAGCGCTAGAGAGCTTTCTGAGAGGGGCATTGCCTTCAATAGAAAAGCAAAGAGGAAACCAAAAGATAGATAAGGCAACAGATGGATATAAAGAAGTTGGATTTAACTCAGAAATTAATAGAAAGTGAATAAAGAGCACACTTGTTTTCTCTGGAAGTGGAACTTTAGGTGCTTCACGGGAAGACATTTTCTCAAGTTCTGATCTGGCCGCCTTTTCCCTTTCAAGGTCCTGAAAGTGCAATTCATGCAAGAAATTATTGAAGATATTACTTCTAACCAAGTTGGTCACGTATGAACAAGAAAACGAGTAGACTGCTCACAAGGATGAAGTGATATGGTCAACCATTGTTTTTGTATAAGAGATATGATCGACGAAACATGTAACACATCTTATTCACATAGAAAAAGCAACTAAGTAAATACAGACACCAATGGTATCCACTTCACAAAAAATGACTAGTCTGTTGATCCTAAAAAACCTGCTGCAAGAGAGTCTCCACCAGGGTCCAAAAAATCGGCGGTTATTGGCCAGTAACTGGATTTACCGGTGGGAACCGGTAAATAAAACCGACCGGGTTATTTTTAGATCTGATGCATTTCCTATGTTGGTTTAGAGCCTTTTAGGTCTTTTGTGCTAGATTACCTATTATATAAGTTAAATATGCTTCAATTATTGTACTCCCAACTTGTTTTTTTCATTTTTAGCGGTTTTCCCGTTTTTAAGCGGTTTTCTGGTTACTGAAATGGTTACTGATTTTCAAATCACCCAAATTCAAATCTTGATTCACGAATTTTGAACGGTTTTTTTCGGGGTTTTCCGGTAACCGGTCGGTTACTGGTACCACCTGTCGGCCGGGATTCCCTTCGGTTCCAAGTTTTTGAACCTTGGTCTCCACAGTTCAAAGTTTGTGTTTTATGAGTAGTTGATGAATGATGAATTAGTTTACTAAGTTTAAAGTTTCTACGGTTCATTAATGAAATTAGCAGGAGAAACATTGTTTTCATACAAAGTTTTCTCAAACCAATCAAATTAGTCACTTGCATATCCTTTTTTGTTTTCTGAAAGATTGATTCACATAGTAGGTCGATGTCGACTACCTTCTCAAGCAGCTCCCTGTGTTCTGCTGCTTCTTGCAGCTCCTTTTTGTGCCTGGCCCTAAGCTCCTTTATTTCTTCTTCAAGCTGTTTAGCCCGTTGTCCTTGTATTGCGGCCTCCTCCTTAATCGCTAGGTACTCCTGTCTACTTTCAGATGTTCTCTGCCTCTCCTTTTCAAGGGATCGGCTGAGCTGTGTCTGCTCTGTTCTAAGGATTGTAATCTGCATAAAACCCATTGTTCATGTCAAAAGAATCACTTCTCTGACTAAAAGTCTGAAACTGAGCCCCTAAAACCCTGGTTATAGCAATGTCACACATTGTTGGTTTCAGAAGAAATTGATGCACAAACCTGGGTCTCTAGAACAGTTATTCGGGATAAACTTTGTGATAAACGCTCATTTACGGACCACTCCTTTTCTTCTGCGGCAGCAGCTTTTGCTTCTGCTTCCTGCATATTTGAATAAAGTAACAACTAAATAAAAAAGTTCATAGTTCATGTCCATTTCTTTTGTTGTCACTAACCATGTGCGTTTTACATAACTTCAACCTCTTGTTTATAGTTCTAGTTTTCTTGATAGATTTTATGCACACCAGTATTAAAAATTATTAATCAGAACAACAGACCTGAAGGCGAGAATTTAAGGTTCTCTCCACACCAGCCCAAGCTTCTGCCCTTCGAGCATCTGTCTCCTGTTAATATTAACAGACAATTGATTAATCAACTCACAATTAAAAATCTGCAGAAGTGCTATACATACACCAAATAACGGAAGAACAATGAGATAACTACACGCAAGGAAAAGCAAAGGCAAGCACCAATACCTGCATGGCTTCAATTTGCCTTAGCAGTGGTCTGGTAGACTCAGGAACTTGTGTGACCAGTTCATTATAGCGAAGTTCACTGTCCTGAATTATTATTTCAAAAAGAAAATGAAAGAAGGTGAGAGTTGGTCATATTGTGCAGTACCAGTTAACCCAGAGAACTTTGCTTACTTGATACCGCTTTTGAAGATCATCATAATCCCTTTTTAGCCTTTCTTCCCTGAAAGCAGACTGAAATGGCCCCAAAAGAAACATTTGCTATCAGTCTAATCGAAATTGAACAACTACAAAAATAATGATCAAATAGAATTTTACCCATAGACCATAAAGCATATTTTACAGTTAGGTCAGCACAATTTATTTCTATTGAGGATACTGAAAGATAGATGTACAGATGCAGATACATATATTCATAATTTACTTCCTGTTCTTGTCTGGTGAGAGCATGCCTCAACTCCTCAATTGTCTTAATCAGCATATTTTCTTTTTCACTGGCTTCTCTTAAAAGGCTCTCGAGTTCAACTTTGGCTTCATTGTTGGCTCTTGCTTCAGCTAATGCCTCAGCCTCTTTAGCTGCATTAAGAGCATTAGTGTAGAACTCCTTCTGAGCTGCAAGTTCAGCTTGATTTCTTTCTATTGTTTCTTGTAGCAACTTCTCAGTTGCTGCCTTGTCTCTCTTAATACTCTCAACCTTTGTTTCCTCAACCTGTTAAGTCATAAATTGCTAAGTACATGATTACACTTGAGGCCTGACAGCAAATAAAAATCGATGAAAGGAACACAATAGCTTCGCTCAAGAAGTTGAAGTAACTCCATTGTTCTTTGTGAGCAATATTTCAAAGCTATCTAACAAGAAGAAATAAAACGTTTGTCTAATTGTAACTAAATCATAAAAGTGTAAACAGCTATAAAGTGACACAAATTACTGTTTAAATGAAACCCCACAATGCCATGTGTAAATGCATGATACATACAGAACAGAACAAATTACCAAATAAAAAAGAGGCTCATATTATTATTATTATTATTATTATTATTATTATTATTATTATTATTATTATTATTATTATTATTATTATTATTATTATTATTATTATTATTATTATTATTATTATTATTATTATTATTATTATTATTATTATATCTAAGACGAATTTTAGGATGCTCAACAAGGAAAGAAAAATGTAATTGCTTTGCATCACTAAAGAAGATAAGAAAACAACTTAGTTCGGATAAAGTTAATAAATATACAAAGTTGATCTTCTTTTTACCTGAATCTTTGAGTTCAGCCGTTGCTTTTCTTCTTCAAAATCACGAATCTAGCTTCAACAAAAACAAGACAGCAAACATGATTAACTTTATAAAAGCATTTTATTATTTGAACTTTGTATATAGTGATAAGAGTTTTAACTCATGCCTGCGCTCTCAGTTTTCGTATAGTAGCTTCTTGAGCAGCTTGTTTTTTTGATAGCTCTTCACCTGTTTCATCGGTAAAACATGATGTTGATGCCAACAGATGGCCTAAAGCCTACTCAAACAAAGGGGGAAATAATCACAGGGGGTATGTTGTGTCCATCTGGACTAAAGCGGCATAGGAAGGAACATCAGCCAACCTACATACACTTACAGCAGAGAGCGGAGGACTTCAGCTCCGATCAAAGCAGTAAGGGACTAAACCAAGGCTTACTTGAGGACAAAAAACTTTCAAATGGCACAGAATGAACTGCAAGCGTGAGATGAGATCCATACCAAAGTGATACCAATGACTCTCCAACTACAGGATATGTTTTCAAAGTTTATGGCATTATGATTATCCGTGTTCTGTAGTCGTTGCAAGTTTTCTAATGTTGTTAATATGTACATACTACATATTTATAAATGACCACTGAAGTCACAATTGCAATGACCATCATTGACAAAAGGATACTCAACAAGGTCCAATGTATTCTATGGTAATAATAATGCATGAAATGGCCACTGAAGTCACAATATTTTAACTAACAGAAATGGCAATTTCATATGTTCTCAGCAGAGCAAACATTGAATAATGCAAATTTAACATTTGTTCACACATGAACATAATAGAACAGCATAAAAATGGTGGTTCTGTGTACCTTCAGCCATGACCTGACTAATAATCTCATCCTTTTCTTTCAAAAGAGCAGCTGCATCACTTTTTTTATTTTGCTCCCTCCTTAATGTATCTCTTTCTCTGGTTAATGCGTACACCTACACATCAAGGCATGCAAATCACAAACAATTCTGCCCTACACCTAAGATTATGTATAGATGAACTAGAGCACCCCAAAAAAATTCAACCAGTTGGCCCAGAAAACAGCAAAAAATATACTATCGAAACATACGAGATTCAGGAGGTAGCATTTTAATGATCATCAACAATCACAAACAATTTCCACTTTCAGTATTAAACACTGTCTCAATCGTATCAAATTTAGAAAAGTACATGAAAGTAAAAAATATATACATTCTGAGCAAAGACAATCTAATGGTTTGTAAGGTGCACCCGACAAGTAAAAGGATTCAACCGTAGCAACGAGAAAAATAAAAGGTGAGAAGTGCTTCTATGCTTTTCTCTCTAACAAGAGTACCATTAATCTCAAAGAAAATGAAAAGGTAAGTAATATCTTTCCACCATTCATCATGCTTTAAAAATTGTGCAAATCATTGTTGAGAAAAGTATAGAAGCACCTTCCATAAAAGGTACTACCATCAAGGAGATGCCGCTAGATAAAGCCCCTTCACAGAATCAGTTACTGTCTTGCCACTCAGCCAGCGGTCAGACCAAAAACGAATTGATTCTCCATTTCCAACAGATGATTCACAAGCCATATAAAACATGGCATGGGCATTTTGCGGTGCCTGTACTGGAAGTCCAGCCCAAGGTCTTGCAGGGTCTGTCTTCTGAGCCCACAACCATCTGATTCTCAAAGCCCAACCGAGGGTTTCAAGATTGTGAATTCCTAAGCCACCATATTCAAGAGGCCGCTGGACCTTTTCCCAAGAAACAAGACAGTTCCCACCTTTTGCCTTTTCCTGGCCTTTCCATAGAAAACCTCGGCGCTTTTTGTCAATAGCTTTAATCACCCACTTAGGAAGATCAAGGGCAATCATAAGATAGATAGGAGTGGCTGTTAGAACCACTCTAACCAAAACCAAACGACCAGCCCTATTCATTAGAGAAGCCTTCCAACCAGGAAGGTGATCAGCAACCTTATCGATCAAAGGCAACAACTCAGCTTTGGTAGGCTTCCTTATGGATAGTGGAATACCGAGATAAGTGCAGGGAAAATCCTTGATAGCACAAGAGAGAACTGTTGCAGTGAGAGACAGGTCCTCATCTGAACAGTGAAGAGGAGAAGCTGAGCTCTTGGCCAAATTAGTTCTCAGACCCGAGACATGTTCGAAAAGGTCCAGAATGTTTTTGATGGTCTGAAGATCATTGCGTGATGGCCTCAAAAACACCACAGCGTCATCCGCATAACAAGAAATCCGGTGTCTGACCTGCTGGACTGCAAGCGGCTGCAGGAGCTGCTCCCTGGTGGCATACTCAATTAGAGAATTCAGCACATCCATCACAAGGATAAATAACATCGGTGAAAGGGGGTCTCCTTGCCGTAAACCCCGATGGTGCAAGATTGTATCACCAGGCTCCCCATTAACAAGAATGCGAGTAGAGGATGTGGAGAGGATTAGGCAAAGGAGATTGCACCACCGCTGTCCAAAACCCACATGTCTCAAGACTTCTAGCAAGAAAGACCAAGAGACCGAGTCAAAAGCTTTGGAGATGTCTAGCTTGAGGAGTATATGAGCCTCTTTTTTCTGAAATAAAGCCTTAACCATCTGCTGCACAAAAATAACATTGTCGTGTATGTTTCTCCCTCTGACAAAAGCACTTTGATTTGTGGAGACCAGGCTGGGCAGCAGCGGAGCAAGACGGATAGCCATTAATTTTGTCACCAACTTTGCAAAGCTATGGATTAGGCTTATGGGACGAAAATCCTTTACTTGAAGAGCATCCACCTTTTTAGGGAGAAGAGTGATAAAGGCCGTGTTAAGGAGTTTGAATCTGAACACGTGACCCCTTTGGATAGCTAGAAGAGCTTGCATAACATCTTCCTTGATAACACCCCAGCAGGACTTATAGAAACGGCCTGTGAAACCGTCAGGACCAGGGGCTTTATCTAGCGGCATCTCCTTGATGGTTTGCCACACCTCATCTTCTGTGAAGGGTTCATCAAGAGAGGAGAGATCAGGCTGAGTGGATCATCTGTTGGAAATGGAGAATCAATTCGTTTTTGGTCTGACCGCTGGCTGAGTGGCAAGACAGTAACTGAAATTGCTCCAAATCTGATCAAGCTGATCTCAAAGAGGGTTGTGAAGCATCGGACCGTTGCTCAGGCTCTTGACAACAGGAGATGGGTGGCCGACATAAATGGGGCCTTGACAGTGCAGGTCCTAACCGAATATTTGCTTATTTGGGATCAAGTGGATGGTTTAACTCTTCAACATGATGCCCAGGATATTCACCGTTGGAAGCTCACCCAGTCGGGATCTTATAGCAGCAAATCAGCCTATGCAGCATTCTTCATGGGCACAATTAAATTCTCCCCGTGGAAAAAAATTTGGAAGACATGGGCTCCTCTTCGCTGCAAGTTCTTCATTTGGTTGGCTTTCAAGAACCGCTGCTGGACTGCGGATCGCTTAGCTAAACGCGGGCTACCTCACCAGGAAGCCTGCCCCTTCTGCGATCAAGAGGAGGAAACAATCCAGCACCTGCTCATTGCGTGTGTTTTCACTCGGCAGGTGTGGTTTTTGATTCTGCAGCATCTGAACCTAGCTGTTGTGACTCCCTCTACAATGAATGTCCTTTTCTCGAGCTGGTGGAGAAAAGCTATTAGGGGAGTTCCAAAGGAGTTGAGGAAAGGTTTCAATTCACTAATCATTCTTGTTTCATGGGAAATTTGGAAGCACCGGAACTCTTGTGTGTTTGAAGGAGCTTCTCCCAACATCCATACACTCCTTCAAACCATAGGAGATGAATGCAGTTTGTGGTGCATGGCTGGAGCATCAAAGCTTAGTGAATTGATTGCTAGGTCGTTGGTCCAGATTACCTAATATCTGGAATAGTTTGTTTAGGCCTTGGTCATGTTTAGTACCACCCCCCCCCCCCCTTTTTTTGGGTGGGTTTGTGTGGTGTTTGTTTTCTGCGAGCTGGGTTTCTTTCTAAATCCAGCTCGGTTTGTACTCTTTCTGTCTTAATGAAATGACACGCAGCTCTCCTGCGTCGTTCGAGAAAAAAAAAAGGTACTACACATAGCTTACATTTTCTTAAAGAGTAAAGACTATACCAAAAGCTATTGTTTCAAGATGGTTTTTAACTCCTGTTTCAAAAACAAAAGCAAAGAGAAAAGGAAGCAAGCTGATCAATGTTGTATAGCAGTTATCAACCAAAATTGTTCTAAGTGTAGCTAAATAGCTGATTGCTGAAGCACCAAAGAGAATCTTCAGTTATTCCCAGTTTCCCACCACAATAATAAAGAATAACAAAAAATGAACAAGTGCACCAAAAGCAGGTGAGAGTAATTGCAACATTGCATATGGCCATATGGGTATACCGTGTACTGTTTAAAAACTAATTACTAGTAACTAGTCTAGTCTTATCATATGTATATCTACCACTTCTCCATGGTTATTACTTGTTAGTCCTATATCTGACTGTCATATGCAATGGCCAATTGACCATAGATTGTGCAACAAGAAAGTGATAATGTGTCTCACCTTTCTTTCAAGAGTTGCTACTCTTTGGTGATATTCATCCTTAAGCGCATCAATTTCTGCTTCAGCTGACTTACTCTGTACAATATGAAAAACCAATTAATCCAAGATTCATCAAAGGCTAAGGGCACTAACGGGTAACCCAGAGAATAATTGTATAACACTAATGAGTAACTCAGAAAATAGTTGCACAATATTCATCTTGTTCAATTTTCACATAGCTTAACTAAAAACTCTGCCAATTGCTAAATTTAAGGCATTCTAAATATCTGTTTCCAGAAGTCATAAGATGGAGAATCTGCTAGCAACATACCTTGAGATCATCAATCGTTGATTTCAGTTGCTCATTCTCATTCATCAGTCTAGCAATTTCATCAGCTTTGGACTGCAGGAAGAATTAAGTGCTGTTAAACACTAAATTAATAGTGAAGGGCCAGTTGCAACTTGCAAAGAAATGACACAATATAGGGCCATGAGGGATTCAAATTATACAATGTTGTGACAATGTACTCATGTCCATGCATGATTGTAAAAAGGACACATGTGTAGCATGTAATTGTACAACATGATTTATCCACAACAATTTGGGCCTTGGGCAAGCTATATTGGTTTCCTCATGGTTAATACAACTTCAGGCTAACATAAAAGCTGACTGGTTAAATAACTGCCCCTGTTTTGATGCATTCACAGAATATGTGATTAAGAAAAGAAACCTGCATACTGCGTTCCTTTTTGACACTACAAAAACATTTGAAATATTAGATAATTGTACCTGTCATTTATTTTTTTTCATTAAAGTATGCTGCCATAAAAAGGAAAGTATAACACGGGTACACATAGCTGAGCAAATAGACTCACTGAATGAAGCCGATACGAGAGCTTAACAAACACTCATCGGTTCAGTACCTCAAAACTGATTGCGCTACATTCAATTTCAAATAGGTGCAATAAGGTACGATGCTCCAACTAGTGTTCTGTAGGATTAGAGAGTTCAGAAGGCACTAACATGATTATCTTCTTTGCCACAACAAATAAGCATGAATTCATAAAACTAAAAAGGTTTCCTTCGAACTGGAAAATTCATCTAGGAGTAGCTTTCTTACTGTACAGTTTCAACTCCACAAGCATTAACTGAATTGCTACAGTAGATACTAGGGCATGTGGAAATGAAACCTGGGATTGTCTTGCAGCACCTTGCAATGCAGCTTCCATCATCTTCATTTCACATCTTAATTTATCTAGTTCAACAACAGAACCAACAGATTCCAGAGAAGTTGTGGTTGTTACAGAGTCCTGAATCTTTTCTTCTTTTGTCAAATCATTTGCGTGAGAACCTACTTCTACTCCAGCAGGCACATCTGCAGAAGTGGACACCAACTCGTTTTGCGGATTTGAATAATGCTCCACAATTATGGACTTTGAGCTAAGGTCTTCAAGCTGCCCCATGGCATTATCCTCCTTTTCAGCAGTATCAGTGTCATCATGTGCTTTGTCAACGGTATCACTGTTCTCATGTGGGCTAACTATTTCTTTTTGGACATCAGATTCTTGAACAATCTTCACCTCAGCTTCATTTACATCGTCTGAACTAGATAGCACAAAACCTGCAGGTTGTGACTGCGAGGCATTTCCATCATCTGTGTCTTCCTTTCCAGCTTGAATAGATTCTGCCGTTTCCATAATACTTGGTTGATCTAATTTGGTAGGTGAAGAAGGTGCTCTATCATCAGGTATGTCTCTGTCAGACTCTTCAAGCTGACTTGGTAAAGCTTCATCATCAGGACCAGGATATTCGGTATATTGATTATCCCGGTTTTCCTTCTCAATTGAATTAATGGACTCAATAGAGCTGCTATGATTTTCTTCAGCTGTTGACGGATGTGTAGGATATTGTGGTGTTTCTGATATTTCAGAACCACCGCCCTTAGATGTAGGTGACTCAATGGAGCCACCATGCTTTTTTTCTGCTGCTGAAGGATGTCCTGGAGTTTGTGGTGTTATGGATTGCTCAGAAACATCCAGCTTAGATACAGGTGACTCAGTGAGGCTGCTAAGATTTTCTTCTAATTTTGAAGGCTGCTTTGGAGATTGTGTTGTTCCTGATACTTCAAAAGCATCTGCTTTAGATGTAGTTGGCTCAGTGGAGACGCTATGATTTTCTTCTGCTGTTGATGAATGTTTCGGAGATTGTGGTTTTTTTGGTCCTTCAGCGGCAGCATCCTCACCATTATGTCCCATGAATGCTGTGACAGGACTGAAGAATCCTATTCTATCAGAGTTAGATGTCCGTGATCCTGATCCTGCATTTCAAAAAAAAACATTTTATTTCAGCACATAGATAGCCATATAAACAATACAATGTTAAGCTCAATCTGCCACTATGCTATTACTATTCAGAAAATGAAGAAGTTTGGAAGCAGTTTCTAAAAGAAGCATGAATAAGTCACTGCCTCTGGTCCCTCTCAAAGGAATGAACAATACAAAAACTGCTATAACTCCAACACTACTACGAGGTACAGATAGGCTTTGATTATGCACCTAAACCAATCGACCATACATAATCCAGCAACTGGTACAGACAGAATTTGGATGGTAAGGACCTACGTCAGATGCTGTGAGGGCAATGGAACCAATGATAAGAAGAATTCAAACTTGCACTTTCTAAGGGACGTTCACATTGCCTTTTACTGATGGCTTTTGGCTGTGACTTATTACTTTTTTGCTGAAAATGAATAGTAATAGCTGAAAGAAGTGATTTTTAAAAAGGGGGGCGAGCGGTGGAAAAAGTGAGAGAGAGATGCGTAACTCCAACACTACTACGAGGTACAGATAGGCTTTGATTATGCACCTAAACCAATCAACCATACATAATCCAGCAACTGGTACAGACAGAATTTGGTCGGTAAGGACCTATGTCAGACGCTGTGAGGGCAATGGAACCAGTGATAAGAAGAATTCAAACTTGCACTTCCTAAGGGGCGTTCGTGTTGACTTTTGCTGATGGCTTTTGGCTGTAACTTATTACTTTTTTGCTGAAAATGAATAGTAGAAGTGGTTTTTAAAAAGGCGGCGAGCGGTAGAAAAAGTGAGAGAGAGATGCGTGGACGTAGAAGTCGCTTTGAGAAGCCGGATGTTCGTATTATTTTGGCTTTTCTAAACAGAAGCCAGGAGCAGAAGAAGACAATACGAAGAGGGCCTAATATCAATTAATTCATTCTCTACAGTTAGTCAAATATCAAATGAACACAAGCATTGCCACCATTGATCTCATCACAGTTTCAATTTAACACTTGTACAGAACCAAGCATGCACTAATGCAGCCCGATTACACAGAGGAAGGGCGGGAAGGAGAGTTTTAGCATCAGTGGCGTTACTATACCTTCTTCATCGTCGCGCTTCTCCTCTAAGCCCAGCGCGCTGTCGAAGTTCTTCTCGATGTTCTTCACGCTCTCGCTGATCTTATTCACGGCGCCGGCGATGTCCTGCAGCCCGCCGAGCGACACCTTCCCCGACCACCACGCCATAGCGCCTTCCCCTCCCAAAGGCTCCGATCACCAGGAGCTCACCGCCGCTGCGTCCCCCGCCCGCCTAGATCTCGCGCATAGATCTGAACCGCACCGCCAATCCACCACTCCCACTCAGACGCGCGGGATCTGATCTGCCTCTGGACCTCGCCCCCCAACCGAACCGACGAACTCCGCCGCGGAGACGGAGGCTGTGGAAACCGACCCCGTCGGAGACGGGGAGCGAGAGGCGTAGGAGTGGCGCGGGAGCGGAGGAAGCTTCACGGAGCTCCCACCGCGGGGGGCGGAGCCGTGGAGATGTAGCGGGAGGAGTGGGTCGTGGTTGGGTTGGGTCGGGGCGCACGACGGCGAGAGTTTTTTTTAGTGCTTTTGGCCGCTGGTGTGGCACCGTGGCTGCTAGTTCGGTTTGTTCAAAAACAGTTATCAATTTGGTAAATAGCTATTTTAAAATATTATTTAGTATAGATAAATATCAAATTATTTCAGTACAGTATCGTTAAGTAATATATTTAACAAAGTTAACGTGAATTGTGAAATAATATGACAATGTTTTTAGTGCGAGAACAAAACAAACAATGAAATTAGTCTTCTATATAGCAATGAACTAGTTTCTAGCTTCCGATCAGTGCAGAGTACACAACGTATCAATGCCAAACAATAAATAACATGTTTGCCGAGCCATCTACTGCACCAACAAAACAGCAACTGATGAACACTACTAGATGGATCGGGCCCGTTGGACTGAGCAACATCAACACAGTAATGGGAGAACTAGCCACTAGGGCACATACACAACACGCAGACACAACAAGAAATTGAGTCAAAGAAAGGCGAACCGCCATGGAGATGTCAACGCCTCCCCATTCGTCCCCATTCATCGTGTTGCCGCTGGGATTTGTAGACTGTTATTGCCGGGTATCTTTCCCATTAAAGGATCACGCTTGGCCACCACTAGGATCCCAAGTCGGTACCTCCCACATCAATTCATCGTCCTCCCTATTACCTAGTCTTTTTGAGGGTACAACACAGACGTGCACTCAACTCACACCACACACACGCGTGTGTGCCTACTACACATGCCTATGGATAACCGATGATTAGAGACTATAGGCTCTCTAGAGCATGGGCACGTGCTATCCCATTTAGTGCACACACGTGTGTATACCTATTTATTAAATTGGTGAGCACAAGCCCCAAATCACAGATTCGAACGTAGGTGGGCTAGGCACACGACGGCTGCCCAAGCCAACTGAGCTACGCTCAGTTCTTCTCCCTGTTCCCTAGTTTATTTGGTGCAGCCCGATAGGGAAGGGTGGTGGATTAACTGAGGGCAAGGTTACACAAACTTCAGTTTCTTAGTTTTCTTTTGGTTTTTACTGAAAACATTGAACTCTCTAATTCACAAAATTCTGCCTACCATGTCGATTACCAAATATTGGTCAAATCGAGTTAACCGATTTGGTCGATTTTTTGGTACGTTTTTTTTCAAATAGGTCGTGCCTAAATAGGTTGTGCTTGTATCGTACCGATCCCGGGCCCTATCAGGCCAGACCGCTGGGCCACAGTGCTGACCCAAACACGGCACGATCGATTGGATTGGGCCAACACCAAGCACATTTAAGTTGTGAGTTGTGCCATGTCTAAATCAAGCCAATAATACCGTGTCTCAAGCCGGCCTGGCCATCACGGCGCAACACATTTGGGCAGGCATGTCACCATGTATTAGCACACTAACCTAAGCATTGCACAGTGCGGTCATATCATGGTGGATTGGATACTTTTTTTTAGAAGAAGGTGGAATTTTATTCCTTCAAAACACTTACATGTACATTCACCGTACATGGAGGATCTTGGGGCTAAACATGGCGCCCAACATCTAAAGTACATGCAAACTTAGCTAATTTATGCGCATCAGTGTTAGAATCCCAGCCTTCACGACAGAATATGACATTTCCAAAAGAGCTATGTCAAGCCTCAATTTCTTCAAAATTACATAGTACCTGCCCTTTTGTATTATAGTGATGTTCTTCACTACCTCCAGACAATCTAACGCTACATAAATCTTGTCAGCGTTACAATCCTCCACAAGGCATAGGGTTTCTCTGCAAGCAAGAGCCTCCAGGGTAGCTGGATCATTGATACCCTCCCAAACAACAGCACTGGCCGCCACATACCTGCCTAATTTATCTCTGCAAACAACATGAACACACCCTTCATTCCATGATCGAGCTACAACATCATCAACATTGATATGCCAATTAAACTTTTTTGTGTAGTCATTAAGATATGCTCGACCACTTCCAGTTCAGCAAAATAAGATTGAACAAAACTGAGAGTGGACAGTGGCTTTGAAAATGATCTTCATACATAGCCTTTCACCTAGCATGCCAAATCGCCCAACAAGTCACTATCAGTTTCCTGAACTCCTCACTTGTTAAGTTCTCCATCATAAAGAAAAGCCAATCTGTTGGGCGTGGAAATGTAGTCGAAGCCCTCAAGCCCATGAGATCATCCACCACAAGTGCCCACACGCATTTTGCCATTATACAATGGAGAAGAGCGTGATCCCAGCTATCTTCAGGTGCTCTACAAATTCTACAACATGCTGAATTGATCATGTTTATATTCGATCTTACCTTCTCCATTGGAATGGATTCCTATGCAAGCCTCCAGACAAAAACCTTGATTTTAGATGGAAGCTTTATCTTCCACAGCGTCTTCCAGGATTTTTGTATGGCTTCCTTCATGGATATATCTGCTTTTTCATCAAGCCAACCTTCCCTCGAGTTCTAACCTGAACAAACATCCTGTATGAAGAATGAACACTGAAATTCTCATTGCATTCATAGTGCCATGCCCAAGAATCATGCTGCTCTATGGAGCTCAAAGGGATATTTAAATTTTCTACCATGTCCATATGAAGAAAATATTTATTAATTAGCTCTCTCTTCCAGGATTTTGTAGTTTGATCAATCAAGTTACTAAATTTTTCTAGTGGATGAGGCTCCCTTGCACATAAAGGCCTGAGCATCCGATCTCTTGGAATCCAATTCTATTCCCAAACACTTGTGTCAACGCCATTGCCAATACGCCTAATTATTCCTTGTTTGAGCACCTTTCTTCCCTCAAGGATTGCCCTCCATGTATGCCGTATGGGAAGGCTTGCTGCCCAAATCAGCCTGGAGAAAATCCTCATTCGAGCAGTATATAGATTTAAGCACTCTGCACTCTAGCGAGTCTGGGAATTGAATGAGGCAAAATCCTTGTCTTGCTAACATAGCTAAGTTGAATAGGTTGATATCTCTGAAGTCCATCCCTCCCAAGAACTTAGGCATTGCCATTTTCTCCCAAGACACCCAATTCGTCTTCCTCTTTCCTTGCTTGCTTCCCTGCCAAAATTGTTTTATTAGAGAATTGATGTGATTGCACAAACCAGTGGGTAAACAAAAGCAACCCATCATGTACATGGGTATAGCTTGTGCAACGGCTTTGATAAGAACCTCCTTACCCCTAGCCGAAAGAGTTTGTGTGACGACCTGTGTCATTATCATCGAAATATGGCACCGGCTCATGGATTATTATCCCATAAGAACTCAGTCTTATAGAATAATAAACCATACCATAGTATGCATAGTATAACAATAGTTAGATACATGGCAGTATTACATCAACCAGACACATAGGACTAAGACTTCAACATAATACATACTAATTTACATTATCCGAAGAACGCTACTACTAAAGTTCAACTATAGGTCCTATTTATACAATTATGAGATAACAAAAGAAGACACATGATTATTTATATACCCTGCCTCTCTCAGACAGGGCACTATAGGGTACATACTCATCCCAACTGTCGAATAAGGCATCCATCCCCTCTTGGTCTTCGATATGATCACCATCATCCCATGCGGCATCCCGGGCCTAAAAACCGCATGGCTAACACGAGGTAATCTCCGGCCAGACTAGAATCTAACAAAGAAATTTAATAGTAAGGATGAGTACAACATACTCGGCAAGTATTATTATCAACAAATGCAATGGTATGACTCAACTTTTCAAAAACACATTTCCTATCCCACCCCTTCCTTAATAGTAAAATAGGTTATTGAGTTAAAAAGAGAACTTACATATTTTAGTATTTCAGATACTACTAATCACCTTGGTGAAGAGAAAGAACCCTGGTCGGTCCCGTAGTCTCTAATCCAGGAGACAGGTATGAATTCATGATTTAATTAGCATTTGCGTAAGCTTGTATCGCTTTATCTATAGCTACTCTAAGTTCTTTGCAATTGGGTCATCTGTATTTTCTTATATGCGGTGTCGAGTTAAAGTGCAAAACATTTTCCCTAGTTCCATCATTATATCTCCACCTGACAATAAATAGTCATTGATCGGGGACAGTCTCTCCCTTCCCCGACACTCCACTACGCTAATATATGCGCTAGGCTCACCATTTTTGGGCTCTATATTTATTCTTGGTCCGTCTGTTTGGATCCACCACTTCTTGATCACACACATAGCACACTCGCACCACACATATGCACACCACACACACACACACACACCACACATATGCACACACCTCTCTCTTACTCCCTCTCTCTCCCTACCGACGCGCTGCTATCGACGCTCACACTCTGTCATGGTCCATACGTCGCCTCCCCACCACCATCACCCAATGGTGCCGATGGTGGTGGATTTATACGTGGCTCCACTGAATTTACTCTCCCCCCTCTAATCCTAAGCTAATATAGTTCTAACTTCTAGTATTCTTTTGAAATGTTATGGTTTATTTTTTTGCGTTTGCACGTGATTGATTTTGAGGTGATGATGCAGTTCCACGGTTGAGCAAGCCGTGACAGGGCTTAGGAGGTCCTACATGCACTGGGGAGCATGGCATAACCCGTCAGGCATGCACAAGCAGCCATCCCTTTTTCCTTGATATTTCCCTACTCGAATTGCTGAGGTCACCCACAAGGTGAAGGGATTTACAAAAGGATTAGGGAAAAGGGACAAAGGACATGGGGGTACTCTACCTGATTTGGTTGGGTTGAGGTTGAACTGGTGGCAGTTGTCTTTCCAACGCGCTCTCTCGAGTGGCTTGCCTCCTCTGGTCCCAGCCCCCTTCTCATTCTAGGGCCATTGAGGATGCAGCTCGCCTTCTCCTCCTCAGTTCTTCCCCAACTCCTCTTATGCTCCTTCCCTCTTCTCTGATGCTGCCATGGTGGCTTCAAACCCTCATTTGCTGCACTCTCGCCTTTGCTTTGATGGGATCTAGGAGGAGAGGTGGGTGAAGTTTGGGGGTGCCGCGTGAGCTCTCCATCTATGCTAGCTTTGGGAAACTAGATGAAAATATTCTCTCGCTTTCTCTCCCTCGTCTGGCTCCTGCTTACGCCCCTCTCTCTCACATTCTACTGTGCGTGGTGAGAGGAAGTGTACTCACATGGACTGAAGGTCCTTTGGGATGCTCTGGCACTATGGTTCAGTTTCCCTCTCATGAGGTAAGCCTTGTGGGGTTTAAGTAGGTTTTGGTATGATTTTCGCCAGATGACGAGGCCCACTACCGTGAGAGGTGTCAACTAGCCCTGGACAATCCTAATATCTCGATGAGCACTATTGTTCGATGTTCTAAGTCGAATGAGTTCTAACGGCAATATGCTTTCTCCCTTACCTTTTTTTTATGGTTGGTTCTCATATTTCTGGCTTATTTTCTCAGTGCAAGTCCTCAACACCGACTCGCTTCTTATGGCACCTACGGCTTAATTTACCACTCCAATGTATAATTAATTGTATGATGTACGTTGTTGAGAATGTATGATGTATTTTGATAAATGTTGTACCCTTAAAATTTTTTTATTATTATGACATACATGATGCCTTATATTATGATTTGGTCTTGTTACCTTGTGTTCTTTTAGCATTCGAATGCTGTGAGACTTCCCCCATCGCTTGGTCATTCATGTAATTGAATTAGTTGTAATTATATCACTTGTCACTTATTTTTTTTGTTAAATTTAAATATACTGATTAGGTCTAGAAAAACTAAGGGTCGTTTCAACCCCCTCATTAGAAAAGATTTTGTCCCCAAAATCGGAAGCTCACTTGAACAAATTGGGATAGCCTTCACGTAGGTCTTCATCCTTTTCCCGTGTAGCCTCGCAGACCAAGTGATTTTTCTGTAGCACCTTGCAGAAGTGAATAGTCTGATTCCTTAGTTTTTAGTCCTTAGTCTCTAGAATATTTTCAGGATATTGTTCACAGATTTGGCTGTCTTGTAATGGTTTGTCCAAGTTCATTAACTGTTGTGATGGTTCTCTGAGGCATTTTCTAAGGTAGAAGACATGGAATACGTTGTAGATTCTAGACAACTGACTAGGCAATTTTAATTGATAAGCCAGTGTGCCCTTCTGTTCCAAGATCTCAAATGGTCCAACATAACGGGGCTTAGCTTTCCTTTTATCCCAAACCGACAAACTACGCGCATCGACGATACCTTCAAATACTTGAAGTCTCCAACTTCAAATGTAAGGTCTCTCCTACGTCAATCTGTGTAGCTCTTTGTCTGCTTTGGGCAATCTTATGCTGGTCCCGGATTATTTGGATTTTCTTGTCATTTTCCCACACAATGTCAGAACCTAGCAGCGGTCTTCCCCCAACTTGATACTAACAGATGGGTGGCCGACACTTTCTACCATACAGGGCCTCATATGGAGCCATTTGAATAATGGCGTGATAGCTATTATTATTGGCGAACTTTGCTAAAGGCAAATATTTATCCCACATCCCCCGAAGTTCAATATGCATTTCCTTAGCATATCTTGTAGGATTTGATTTACCCATTCAGTCTGGTCATCAGTTTGTGGATAATAGGCCTAATGAAATTCAGTTTAGTCCCCATAATAGTTTGTAGACTCTTCCAAAAATTTGATGTGAACACGTAACCCATTTGCAAGTATCTTCGAGATAATCTTGTAAATGACATTGCAAAGGCTGATCAGTGGAAACTGCAGAAGCGAAGATAGGTTATCAACTTTAGGGATAAGAACAATGAATGTACTGTTTTACCCCCTGCGGGATACCCTCCCCCATTTAAATCAGCCAACACCGTCCTTGTGACATCTCAGCCACATAAATCCCAATTTTGTTGGAAGAAACGAGCCGGGAAGCCATCCAGGCCGGGTGCTTTAGTGGAAAACATGTGAAACAATGTCGTCTTCACTTCATTTTCTTGAAATGGGGCATTCAAAAAAGCATTCATCTCCAGAGTATTGGTTGGGACATTGTTAAGAACCCTTCTCATCTCATGTGCTCCCTCGGAAGTGTATAGTTGTTGACAAAAAAATCTTTGTCATCTACTTTTATTTTGAACTGCGACTTATAATTTTTAGCTATGACTTACGATAAATGCTATTAGGAAAAAAAAACAGCCCAGAGTCATCCGGCTTCTGTAGCCGGTATATTCTATTCTTCTTGCTGTGTGGTGGATTGGACACTGGATAGTGGGTTGGACAGTGGATAGTTAGGAACCGTGTTAGTGGCGAAGTGTTGGGCCTTTTTTCCGGCCGTTTGACGTGCAGGCTGCTTGGCAAGCTCGGCCATGGGTCTGGGCCTAGCCCAGCCGCCGCTACAGTTTGGCACACCGTACACCTGAACTTTTTTTTTGGGAGTCGAGAAGACAAGGTGATCCTCGTACGACTTACAGCAAATCTGCTACTATCACCTTGTGCTCCGAGAAGTGAGATCCATGCACGATGCATTGCACATGCACCGTCGATTCCTTTACTGCTATAGCTTTTATTCGTCGCGGAGGACAGCACCGTAGGCGAGCACATCGTGTGGAATGGAAGCAAACTCAACGAGATCTGTATTCTGCAGGGCTAGTAATCCTGCGTACATCCTCCCGCCATTAATCAGAACTGACGAGCGGTTGGTAGCATCACGAGGGGTGTCAAGGGCCTCGCCGGCAGCTCCATCTCCGGCCGGAAGCTCGCCGTCAGGCCGTCGTCCCGACTCCCGCGCCATGTGCCGCACCACCCGCAAGTACGTCCATGGCTATACGTAACGCAGTAGACTTCTTAGCTTTGTGTACGAAACACGAGTTAATAATACACGACTGTGAGTAACGTACGTGCGTGCGTGCATGTGGCTAATCAATCGTAGGCCTCGCGCCGCCGTGGTGGCCAAGTACGGCGAGAAGAGCGTCTACTTCGACCTCGACGACATCGCCAGCACCACCGCGCAGTGGGACCTGTACGGCTCCGACGCGCCATCGCCTTACAACCCGCTTCAGGTGCTTGCATCTTTGCGCAGTGGTATTTAATTTTGCGTTACTTTTCTTCTGTTTCACATGTGCTAATCCTATGCAAACTTGCATGTTCGTTGCAGAGCAAGTTCTTTGAGACATTCGCGGCGCCGTTCACCAAGAGGGGCCTCCTGCTCAAGTTCGTGCTGCTGGGCGGCGGCTCCCTGCTGGCCTACGTCAGCGCCTCGGCGTCGCCGGACCTCCTGCCCATCAAGGAGGGGCCGCAGCTGGGCCCACGCGGCAAGATCAAAGTTAATTTCCCCTCCTTTGCCTAGCTTCTTCCTTGCTGTGCTGCTAGCCCCCGGCCGGATCACCATGGATTGATTTCCCCTGTTTATGTGATGTTGATATTAATTGTACTCCCTTGACTATAAGTAGAAAACATGCTGCTACGTACAACCACCGGCCCCTTCTTGTTCTTTGCTTTTGTCTTGATTTGTACAAGTGATTTAATTGTCCAGTGCTTGCTGTTAGCGAGGAAACTTACGCTATCTTTTGATTGATTAAAATCAGGGCTCATGAGTTACATATATATAGATTACAACTATCATGTGAACGCGTTACAGCTATCGTGTGAACGCGTTAACATTGGGAAGATAAAGCGTCATGCATGCAGGAAGCCGAGGAGTTTTCTAACACTTGCGAGTAGTAGTGTTCATGGTGTGCATATATGGTGCACGTTTACAGTGCCGATCTGAAGTACTCGCCCTTCGTTTTATGTCAATAGCCAATATTGTCGGCCATATTCATGACTTCAGGTGCACAAGGAAATATATGTGCATACTTGCTGCTGCTGGTAGAGCAACAGGAAGAATAAATCACTCGTTAGTCAGTCATGAAGGAGGATGCATATATAGCAGCTTTTAGTCTTTGATTAATGCCAGTAACCACTACATGAAATCTAGGAATTGGTATCATCTTGCAACACAGATATTCAGAAAGAGTTTATAATACTAGCGCAGATATGATTCTCCAAGTTAAATGATAGAACACCTCCTAAAACAATTTGAAAGATACTTGGAAGAATAACCTTAAAGATAACACTTACTGAAAGGGCTTCGATAAACATCACTTGGATGTTTTCTTCCAAAAAATCATCCAAATTTCTGACCTTTAAATGTGCATGAAGATTCATGGGAATTCCCCCCTAAAAAATCCCCCTCTGAAAATAGGGGAAATGATGAGAGCCGTTGGATCTTTAATCTAACAGTCAGACATTTGGATGATTGTTTGGAAGAAAACATCCAGGTGATGACTAGACACACCCGACTGAAAACTTGCACAGAAAACATGGTCTAGAACTAACTACTACAGAACAGAAGTATACTAAATTCTATATGTCCATTTTTGAGGGTTAGTGTGAAATCTTATGATTAGTTATTGTAAAGCAGGGCAAAATCAACCCATTATCTTGGCCTTGTGCACCAAAACTTCCATTGGGAATGGAGATAAAGATCACTGAAGTTTACAAAACCTCACGTTGGTACACCCTCAATTCTACACCTCATAACGCTCTGAACATCTGAGCTATTTACACACATTTCTTTCCGAAGGCTCTGCCGTAGCATCATTCATCTGTCTTTCCCCCTACAGCAACTAGTGTCTAGCTATCGGGCTTCTTGTTCCGCCCAAATGCTCAAGCTTCTCTAGGTAAGAAAACCTCTTGGTTGCGATTGGCGAAACTTTTGTCAGCTTTGGACCGTGAGCATCCTTCCCGCTGTCTGTGTCGTGTGAATCTACCTTCATGGCCTCAATATCTTGGTCTCGCGGACCCATTAAGTCGAACAGTGTCGCTGAAACTGGTTCCATTCTTCTCAGCCTCTCTACCTCGGCCTTGGCATCTAGAACAACCCTATCTGTGTCATCTGCTGATAAGCTGGTCATTCTCATTGATTCTGCGTTCTTGGGATCTTGAGTGAGGGTGTCGGCGTGAAGAACATCTTCAATTCGAGACATAACTGTGAAAGCTAAACTCTCAAGAGTCCTGGAGTAGCTCTCCAAAATGGCACAGCCAACATCCTGCAAAAAAAAAACAAAGAGAATTATATGCAAAGGGACATGAGTAAACAATGCACTGTAGCAAATCTGAAAAAGCAGTGAAAATTGTAGACGTTTCCAAGTACCCTATTGAATTGGATTTTGCTTATGTCTAGAGCTGACTGTGCAATGCCGGGAAATCTGTGCTTCAGGAGGAGAAGAACATTCTCCGCCCTCCCTTCAAACCGTTCCCGCTTCTCGAAACTAATACCATGCCCCCATGGCAACTTGCCATCCTTGTGCGTCATTTTCCGCTGCCAAATGACTATTGAGGCTTCGATTCGGTTCTTCAAATCGACAATGTTGTGCTCAGCCGACAAGTCTACAGATCTTAGGAGCTCTTCGGGATCAAAATGATCGTCGGTTATAATCTTGTACATTGAGTCTCCAAGGCTAGACTTTCCATTCTACCAAGCATAAAAAAAAGATGATACTGATAGGTTCTCGGCAGTGAAGTAAAATAGGGGCAATTTGTTGTACAATGTTGTCGTGGTCTTATGGATCACCTTAGGCAGAGACTCTATGTAAGCTTCTGGAACCTCCATTTCCATAAGAACATTAGCATTGATGGCCATTGCTGCCTTCAAGACTTGGCCAACGAGGTCCTTCAAGTGTTGAAGCCACTTCCTCGATGCATCTGATAGACCATCAGGAGGGACCCTGACAGTTGGGAGCCACCATTTGTCATCCTGCCTCGGCGTGTTGCCTTTCTCCGATTCATCTGCAGAATTTGACACGTACCAAAACTCCTGCTTGTCCTTGAAACTATCAAGATACTCCTGCCCCACAAAAGAAATTCACAACAATAGCAAATTAGCAATTCAGGTATCTCCGTATTGATTTCGTGAACGATCGAAGAAGAGCATGGCATGCTTACAAGGAGCATCGCGTCAAGCTTGCGCAACGCGGGGATGTTCATTTGTAAATCCTGACGCTGCTGAGTTACCATTATCTGTTTGACAAGAAAATGGGTTGGTTGATCGCAATAGAAATATTGAAATGTACCATCGTAATTCAAGTCGCATAATGAGGTTGAATAGTACAAGTACTGTGAAGGAAAGAAGAACGGATTCATTTCTGACCTCCATGCTGGTTCCATCCTCGGACACCTGTTGCGAAGGAACAAATTCGACGATGTGATCGGCGACCGACAAAAGCCAGTCGATCTCCTTCCTCCACCGCGCCTTCTGGTCGACGGCCATCGGTTGGAGACGGCGTTGCTCACCAAACACGGAAGCTGAAAAAATGTCACGACAAGAAAGAACGCATAGTCGATCAGATTTTCCATCAGAAACCTTGCACAAAATGGAAAAGATTGGCAAGGAAAGAAAGGATTACCTGCAAGATTGGTGATGGCATTCGACAGAGCGAGAGCAGAGGACACCCCTTTGCCGGTGCCGGACATGTCCTCCCCCAGCAGCAGCTTGGCGAACTTCTCCCTTACCAACTCCGCGTCTGCAATCACCAAAGCACATCATTTCTCTAACAAGATTGCAACAGCAGAATCGGCACTGATAACCCCAGAAAAATCGTCACCTGAAGGTGGGCCCTCATGCCGGGCATCGCGCTTCTCCGCCGCTGATGACGACGGCCTTGGCGCTTCCCCCTTATCCGACGGGCCGCCGGCCAACGGCGGCAGGTCGACCGACAGCCTTCCCCTGGACCCGCAGCTCCTTGACAGCGCCCGCCTGGCACAAGGTGGCGGCGCCGGCTCCATGGGCCTTCCCGTATCGTCTGACGTCGACGACAGCGATAACGGCGACGACGATGCCGACGCCGACCTCCGCCGCCGCAGTGAGAACCTGTCGAGGCTGTGCCCGATCTTCAAGAAAGGTTGGGCCATCACGGACGCATGGCAGACAGGCACGCTACTGCATCCGCATGCAACAAGCAGAATGCCGAATTGTGCACGACAATGCGAACGAGAAACACCCGCCTTTCCTGCGACAGGGCACGAGAACGAGAGAGAGAGAGAGGGTGGTGTGTTGCTAGATTTGGGGAGGCAGTTTTGGGAGGGACGTGAGGAGAGGAAGGGGCGTGCAATCTGTCGCTGTTTGTGGATGGCGCGACGGGCAGCCGGAGCAGAAATGGTTCGTTTTTTGGGGCCACTCCAAACGGTCTACGGATTCGGACTCTGGTTTTACTTTTGACTTTTATTAAAATTGTAGTGTTATGGCTGTTAGTTTTTTTAAAAAAATATAAAAATAGATAAAAAAACAATTTAAAAGCAATTATATCGACACAAACAATTCAAAGAAATGCAGAGAAAAAGAAAAACAAAAAAAGCAAAAAAGTCAGAAAGCTAAAATATGTCGAAAGTAGAAATCGATATATTTCAAGAGACTTCTAATTTCAATAAGCTAAAAGCTAAAAAAATATAGAAATTAAGTGTTTAAAAAAGGTTGGAATGCGGCAACGTTCCAAACATGGCGTGCGAGATTTACTGTTGTGACTGTCTGGCGTGATATATGCACGTGCAGTGGCCGCAGTTAATTTTTTCACCTCCGTGATTAATTAAACACATACTACGTTTTGACGAACCATAGTAGTATACTTCGTATATTACAAGCCAGGGGATTCACCCTCCGTCCAGGCCCTTCATGTCACCAAAAATGCGACAAGGACCTTCGGTATTTGTGAAATCGCGTGTGGGTTCCCGGTTTTTACAGAAAGACCCCACATGCCAACATTTTCACGGAAAAGCCCTCTGCTTTTCCGAAATTGCATATGGGTCCTTGATTTTTGAGAGAAACCCTCCATTTATGCGATAAAGCCATAGAGGTTTTTCCAAAATTATGTACAAATCCTAGGTTTTCCGCCTCTGCTTTTCCAAAATTACGTATAGGTCCTTAGTTTTTTTGGGGAGGCCCTCTTTTTACGTGATAAAGCCTCATGGTTTTCTCGGAATTATGTGCGGATCCTTGATTCTTTCAAAAAAACTTCGCTCGGTTTTTGCAAAAAGACCCCACCATGTCAACATTTTCGCGGAAAAGCCCTCCGCTTTTCTGAAATTGTATATGGGTCCTTGATTTTTTCAGTGAGGCCCTCCATTTACGTGATAAAGTTTTACGGTTTTTCGAAATTATGTATGGGTCCTTGGTTTTCCGCCTCCGCTTTTTTAAAATTACGTATAGGTCCTTGGTTTTTTTGGGGAGGTCATCTTTTTATATGATAAAGCCTCACGGTTTTCTCAGAATTACGTATGGTCCTTGATTTTTTCAGAAAAACTTCACTTTTTCTGAATTACGTAAAATCCTTGATTTTTCCAGACCACGCTGTAGCTAGCGTGCGGCGTGCGCCGTTGCTTGTTAATTAAGATGTTGCTTCCTTCTTGCTTATGGAAAAAAAGGGCCTGTCCAAGGCGAAAGTGAATTAAAAAGTTCGTTTAAAATTATACGACTAGTTAGTTAGCACGTAGAAAATGTCAACTAGAACTGAACTCGCATCACAGATCAGCTCATGCTTACTACTATTTAAACGAACGATCACTCATGGAGTCTGCAAAACAGAAACAACCAGAAAGGCCGACTACTAATGGAGACCAGTATGCATTTGTCTTGCATTTTATTACTTTATTTTTTATTTTTTCGAGGGTATATTTTTATTTTTTATTAGAGATACAAATAGACACACACAAGTTACATACAACCTACTCATATCATATGCACATATATGTGTTCCCTGCACACTCTAGGAAATTACTTACAGGACCGAATAGGCAAAGAGGAGGGTGAAAGGTGCCTTAAAAAATTCTTCTAAGTATTCACTTATTCTTTACTCCGATAGCTACAAAGCTAAGAAGATTAGGATAGAAATCCTACTTAAAAAAATTAGAGGCTCATATAGCTGAGCGCAACCAGTCGGAAAAACAACGTGGTCAGAATTTGACTACGTGGTCGGAATTCAACTATAGTGGTCGATGACAAGAGAGTGGTCGAAAATTAACGTGGTCATAACCAACGTGGTCGATAACCTGAGAGAGATCGCAAACCCGAGTGTTCGAAGGAAGTTGAAATCCGATTAGTGTGATCGACAACCAGTGAGTGGTCGAAAACCAAAGTGGTCAAAGACCTAAGTGATCGGAACACGTCGAAATACGACCAGAAAGGTCGATAACCAGTGAGTGATTGAAAACCCAACGTGATCGAAACAAGTCGAAATATGACCAGGAAGGTCAACGACCAATAAGTGGTTGAAAACTAAAGTGGTCGAAACTTGTTGAAACACGACCAGTAAGGTTGACGACTGGTGGGCGATCGAAACTGAAGTGGTCAAAACTTGTTGAAACACTGCCAGTAAGGTCAACGACTAGTGAGCGATCAAAACCAAAGTGGTTGAAACTTGTGAGTAGTCGAAAGCTTCTGAGTGGACGAAAAACATAAAAATAAAAGAATGAACGAAAGTATCCTCCCGAGTCTGCTCAATCTGGAAGCTGTGGAAGAAGCTTAACTCGCCCATCATACTTATCTCGAACTCTGTGCTCATGACGTCAGAAAATTGGAAGACAAGAGTATGAGAGGAGCCACCAAAGAAAATGTCAACATAAATCTAGACTAATAGAAAGTCATTTATCATGCCTGCGAATGAACAAGGTCTTATCTATCTTACCCATCTCAAATCTATGACTCAACAGATAGAGCTTAAGTATCTCATACTAGGCTCTAGGGGGTTTGCTTAAATCCATACAGGGCTTTAAAAAACTTAAAGACATGGTTTATGTATTTGGGGTTCTTAAAACTTGGAGGCTATCAAACATAGACCTCTTCCTCAATAAACCCATTGAAGAAGGTACTCTTGACATCCATCTGGTACAGTTTGAAACTCTTAGAAGTTATGAAAGCGAGCAAAATTCTAATGGCCTTTAGTCTAACTACAGGGTGAAGGTCTCCTCAAAATCTAAACCCTTAACCTGGGAGAAATTCTGAGCTATCAATCTAACATTGTTTTGAATGACTACCCCATCATTACTTTGCTTGTTCTTAAAGACCCATCAGGTTCCACGACATTATGACTACTAGAGGTCTCAACAAGTGACCAGACCTTGTTCCTCTCAAAATTTTCTAACTCCTCATGCATGACATTGACCTAAGATTCATCAGATAATGCATGACATATATCATTGGACTCGAATGTGGTGACAAAGGCAAAATGTAGATAGAAATGAGATAAACCAGATTTTGAACGTGTGACATGCTCAAGGAGATCACCAATGATCTGTTCAGGAGGATGTTGACACTGTATGTGTCTAAGAGGCCCTAGATGAGAAGAAGAAGAAATGGTTCTATCTCATGAGCTGATGAGGTAGGAGTAGAACCATAAGCTCCAGAAGTGCTAGAAGGTAAGGACTAATCTCCCTTACCCATCCTACCAGCTCGTTGACTTCTAGCTCTGCACCGGTCGCCACCACGCCGTGGCTCTCCTGCACCTGCGCCGTCTCTCACGACAGTCGGTCCTCCTTGGCCACGGTTCGCTATTGCATCTCGTTGATTTGGGCCAGCTACGCAGCGTTGAGGTCGCCAAGGTTGCCCGACCGCACGCCCAAAGCAGGTCTGGGAGCTACGCCTCAAACTGATGGCCCACCTCGGTGAAGAGCAGGTGGATCAGCGTCATCGGCCGCCACCCAGCCAGCCAGTAGGCAACGCTGCGCTCCACCGAGCTCGCCTTGGGCACAGACAATGTCTAGACCAGGTCCAGCTCAGCCAGTGCAGCGTAGTAGACCCGCAATGGGCCACAAAGCGGCCCACTGGGCCAGGTCATCGGCCCAGAGGGCTGACCGGAGGTTGCGGCGCAGCGCCCGCAGCCCGTGGAACCAGAGGTGGAAGCGCCGCGTCGCGGCCTCCAGCTCCATTAGTTCCTGAGCCCGCCTCACCCTCACGTGCCGGTGCTATTTATAGCGGGTGGCCGCACGATCCGAGCCGTGGAGCGGGAGGAACGGACGGCCACGGGCGCGCACCGGGCTGGCGTATGAGGTGGCGATAGATGGCGCGCATGCAGAGGCCCGCCCATGTGTGCCCAGACTGGCTCTGGACGGCGACGCCATCATGCCGGGGTGAGACTGACATCTGGCTCGGGCGTGCCAGTGGGTGTTGTGACGCATTATTTAACGGCGTAGTGTCGTTCTTCTCAAGGATCGATGCGAGTCTACAACACTCTAGGTTATGCTCAACTGCCAACTCTTGGAGTTGGGGGCTTGAGAAAACGATGTTTAGTAACTGACCCTTGCTTGAGCGTTTCCACTTTCGATCTCATCTGCAGGTCTGAGATGACTTCCACACAGGGGCAGATCCAGCGGTGGGGCGGGGGGGCTCGAGCCCCCCACCGCTACCGGACCCTTGGAGCCCCCCTGGAGCCCTCCTATAAATTTTTAGCTATGGATGTATGGTGTAGGAGGGGCATAGTGGAATTATGTCGCTGTATCGCTTTTGTTCAGCCCCTCCTAAAATTTTTTCTGATCCGCCACTGCTTCCACACCATCTTTTGTTTCATGGAAGCCGAAAGCCATCCCAAACGGCAGGCTTCCTACGCGGCTTATTAGCGGAGTTTTTGGTCCGTTTGTACTATAAGAAGCTGCAGCTCACGAGCCGTCCGACCTCAGCTTCTGTGCTTTTCTAAATTGGAAAAAATTAGCAGCAGTATACCATGTATAAAAGCAAAACTCAACCATCCCTCCACCCGTTCGTCGCCTCCGTTCCCACCCTCCATACCGAAGAACGATGATAATGCAGAAAATGTCGGTTTCCTGACGTGAGGGGTGACCGGCCGGGAGCAGATCATTGGAGTGATTGCCGCTGGATTATGATGCTAGCTGCTGTCTGTGATGCACTGCATAGAAGTTTCGGCCGCTTGGAGCACGTTTTGGACAGAGCAACACAACAACATCGATCGTGGGTTCCAGCAGTTTTTTCAGGAAGCAGGAGAGTTTTTACTGCCGCATGCTTTCTTATTATGTGACTTGTGAGTGACGATGGGCATGTTCTTTTTGTTAGAGTACAATATATGGTAGGATAGAGTCCATTGGGATTACAATCCCTTGTACCATCTTGGCCCCCAAGTCTTGTACCTCTATATATACCGCCCGAGAGGCTCAATGCAATACATCCAATTCCACCCAACTCTATCTTCCTTCATGGTATCAGACGTCTAGGTTTAGATCCTAACCCTAGCCGCCGCTCGCTTCCGCACCGCGCGCCCCTGGGGAGATCTATCTCCGCCGGGGGCAGCGCCACCGTTTAGGCGGCGGATCCTATTGATCCGGCCGCCATTGTCGTCGTCAAGCAGCAGATCGGACTTACTTCCTTGCCTCCCTCCTCGTCGCAGTCGGGCTGCCGCCGTCCCGTTCCCCAGGCTCGTCGCTGGACCGTCGCCGTCACCCCCTTCCGGATCTTCGCCGCCCCGTCCTGCACCGCCGTGGTGGCGGCCAGGCTTGGCCACGCACCGTCCCTGAGCCGCCATGGTGGCGGCCGGGCCAGGACGCGCACCCCACGCTAGTCGGAGCGTCGGATCTGGCCGTCTCCATCATGCCGCTCCTCCTCCTGCGCCGCTCCTCCGCCGGGTCCCTGCTTGCCGACTGCCGCCTGTAGCTCCTCCGCTTGGACGCCACCGCCTCTGCACCGACATCGCCCCGGCCTCCCCGCGCCAGATCGGGCTTCCCCGCCACCGGATCCGTCCAGATCCGGCCGACCGCCATCAACCACCGCGCGCCGCTGCCCAGATCTGACCATCAAGTCCAGATCCGGCGGCCACCGGCCCGGATCTGTACCACTGCACCTTGGCAAAGAAGAGGACGCGCGCCCGATCTCCACCACGCCCCGCCCCGCCCCGCCAGCCTTCGTGCCGCCGCCCTGCCGGACCGCGCCGCCGCCGTCGCCACCGCTAGGCTCCGAGTCTTGCCCCGCCCCGACCCCGCCAGCCTCCGGTCGTCGCCCTCATGCCACCCTCCGGACCCGCCGCCGCTCGGGTGAGCCCGCCGACCCTGCTCTCCGCTTGGGCGAGCCCGCCGACGTTGCTCTCCGCTCGGGCGGCCTTGGGTCGGTCCTCCCTGAGCCTCCTCCGGATCCGTCGCTCGGGTGCCGCTGATCTCCACCGCCTGCACCCGCCGTCGGTCTCCGCCTGGCTCGCTCAGGTGAGCACTGCTTGGGTCGGTTTGGGCAGTGGTCGGCCCGCAGCTGCCTGGAGGTTTCTTTTGTCCAATTCGCCAGGATCCGGCTGCCGAGCTGCATGCATGAGTAGATTTATTCACTATGCGCTATGGGGTAGGCAGCCAAGGTAAATTGAAGATTTTCTATGGAGGTGTTCTTTTGTGCTGCTGTTGTATCTTTTCTTTTTCCCGATCGCTGATCGGGGTTGAGTCGCCCACCGCCCGTCGACCACTCACGTATCTACTCCGACATCGGCGTCGACTACACCGACCTCTACCTCTTCAACTGTGCGGCCAGGCCGGGCACGCGATGCCGAGGGGACGCCTTCCCGCGTCGCGTCTCAGTCATCCCATCCGCACGTCTTCATCGCCGGTTTGTCATCGCCACCACAGATCGGGACGCCTACACCTACTTCTTCCATCGTCGTCCCGCCTCGCGCGTACTCGGTCTGATCAGCCGATTGTGCGCGATCCACCCGGCTCCCGTGACGTCCGTCGTCGAGTACTACCCGCATCTTCTCCGAGCAATAGGGCTGCTGCTGTGTCGCCTCCTCGGGCCACAGCACCGCCGCACGTGTGTCCCCTCGCCGGTGCATCTACATTGCCGTCCCCTATGCATCGACGACTGTGCTGCGCAACCTCTTGTGCGCCATCTGTCTGCACATGGTCTTCGTCATACTGATCGGGCCTTCATCGCCGACATCGAGCGCTACCGCCGCCGCCGTACCTTGCGTCAGGACTGCTCGCCTTCGCGTCAGAGCGTCCGCCCGGACTGCTCGCCTTCGGGTAGGAGCGTCCGCTCCCGCACTACTTCTTCTTCGTCCAACACAACCACGCCTGGTTGGGGCCCTCTCCCTTGTACGTCCGGTACTGGCAACACCGGTGCGTGCTTTCGTCCCCGACGCGTTGCCGGATCTGGCAAACCTGGCACACGCCTAACTGCGGTTTGTGGTTTTTGACGGTGGCTTGTGACTTTTAAAGTTGTTTGTGTGAGAGATTACACAGTAACAGAAACTCACGTATGTTTTTTGGCGATATAAATGAAGTCGGTAAAGTATGTACTACAATTAACTAGTATATCCTATCTTGAAAAAATATACCGTTTAAAAGCTAGTTACTGTTGAAAAGTTAAAAAGTAGCTTTTAGAAGCTGAAAAGAACAGTGCCGATATATGAGTACTTTTGGGGCCAAGACAATTTGGATGGTATTGTCTACTAGCGCTCCCAAGGTCAGAGTTCTACTTTCTGGTGTCAACAATGTATTTAGCCCCGCTCGGTTGGGCTGAAAAGCTGTGGTTTATTGCTGAAATTGCACTGTAGCTGTTGAAATTTCATTGTAGCTGAAGGTGGCTTATTTGGCGTAATTAAATTTAAAAATTTTAAAATAGAAAAAAAAATGCTAGCTCATTACAGACAACGCAAACGAATACAGGAAAAAACCAGCAAAAAAGCTCAAAAAAACTAAAAGTTCAGAAAAAGACGAAATTTATGAATAGTAAAAAATAAACCAGAAACTGAAGCCGAAATGAGCGGGGTCTGTCGGCTTTGGCCGGCGGCGTGGCCTGACCAGATGACCTTGATCATGGTAAAGTAAGTATTGCTCTGACTTTGCCACTTCCCTATACATGGTTTCAGACTTTCAGAGTTTACTATTAGTCTATTACTCTCTTGTCGTTTGTTTTCACGATGGTATCAACCGTATGTTAAAGCGTACTGAATGTATTACTAGTATATATTACACTCTGAAAGCATTAATCATTGCAAATTTACAGCAGACAATATGGACAGCGATGCACAATGTTGCATGACAGTATGCACAGCGAGAGCCTGCAGTCTGCAGTGTTGTTTTCAGAGGCATGTCTTGCTAACCTGCTTCTGCTGATGAGAGGGCCTCCAGCTCTGCCCACCAAAGCGGAGACAGTCGCGGCGTTGCTGCATCCGGCGAAATGGCTATGGCTTCTCTCAGCCTAGTGGTGATCTCCCTCATGCTTGGCCTCTTCCTTGGATCACTCTGGATGCAATCGTGGATTACCTGACAAATTATCTCTAGCTCGTTTTCTTTATGAGCCTCCAGTGCAGGATCAAGCAAGCAAGCTATACTCCGGCCGTTATTTATGCACTCCAAAGCCTGTGAAGAAAAGAATAGGACATCGATCACTTGAATTTTAGAGATGACCCTAAATGTGTTTTTTTGTGTGTGTGCCATTGGAAGTATTATGTTGTCATTACCAAGTTCACGAGGGGGACCTCCCGTTCAGAGTATGGAAGCTTCCCCGAGATGATTTCAAGCAGTACTAGACCAAAACTGCAGACGTTCCCTGCTAGGCCAGAAGGTTCGCCATGATCGGCAAGTTCATGTTTTTTCGCCATTTTGGCTTCGGAAATAACTTCCTGCCAAACACTCATATCTGCGATCTGCAGAAATTACAGAAGTTTTACGATAAAAATCCTACCGTCCTGAAAACTGATCGTATAGTATACTGTTGTGTGGTCGGACATTCATTGGTGCCAACAATTTGTAAAATCAGGTTCTGAAACCACAAGCCCAATGAGACAACTGCCTATGGGCTAAACCATCTACCTGGATAGGAGAGATCAGAGGACACATTAAACAAGACAACTTGCTTGTATGTACCTTTGCAGCACCATCTTCAGATATTAGTATAGCACTTGAATGCAGGTCCGGGTGCGCCAGAGGAGGATTGAGCTCATGCATGTGTTGGATACAGTATGCTATTCCCATAACAATCCTCATTCTACCTCTCCAATCGATGTGATCGAATCCCTCAGCTGCAGACACAATATCCAAACATGTCATGAATTGCATAACAAGATTTATCCTGTTCCATCAGTGCAATAGCGAGAACATTTTTTGCAAACTTACCATGGAGATTCTCATAAAGTGTCCCATTGGGCGCATATTCTAGCACCATCATCCTCATGAAAGGTTCCTCCTCCCCACAAAAGCCGAGCAGATTGATGAAATTCTTGTGGTTTATTCGCGAGAGTGAGTCTATCTGCTAATTCATAACAGAAGGTAAAATTCTCATGCTACTGCAATACATAACAGGATGATTTCTTCATCAGTTCATCTAGTAGGCAAATGTTGATAACCTTTTTCCTGAAGCAGCTCTCTGAATGTTTTGACCAATCTTTGTTGGATGTAACCATTGTAGATACAACAGCAATCTCCACACCACTTGATAAGGTTCCCTTATAGACAGTGTAGTGTGGATAACTTGCCAAAATATTACTGAAGTCCTCACAAGCACATTGCAGCTCTGACCGCTGTAATTTGGGTACTCCTGAAGCACATATAGTTCAGAAAAATCAACTGCAAATCTTAACCACAATAATAAGAAGTTTAACTAGATATTGAAACTGTAAAGAACTTTCTGATTATGTAATCCAAACGCCGCAAAATTGATAAATAATTGAAATGGTACTGTTTTAACGATTCTATCCATTTCAATTGCGCTACTAATGTTGCTTCATTTTCTGGAGCAAGTATGCACCTTAAAAAGAGCATAGTCAAAAGAACACAAATTTAAAGTAGAAAAGCACCTAAAGAGAGATGAGTGAAGCTGGATTTGAAAAGCGTATCTCGGTATAATGAAGAATTCAAGACTAGGATGAAAAAGTATGAGCTCACATGTCAAACAGAAAATATAGTAGCAGTACCTGCCACAAATGCCTTCTGCAGCTGGCCACTGAGTCCAGTCTTCCAAGGGCCTATTATTGCAACGGTACTTTTGCGGCATGGCAAAAGCATACATGCTATTCCAGTAAGCAACAAAGAGAGAATCACTGGAAGTACAATCATATACAGCCACTTCATGGACTCTCTACTTGATGCTGTCGTTGCAGGAACATCAGGCGACTTGGATGGCGCAGGCGCAGGCGCTATCTTGTTTGGATCATTTTGCCCTTGACTGGACGCTGGAAACGAGCCACTTCCAGCAGAAGGAACAGGAACAACATCAGTAACAGGAACATTTGTGGAAGTTGCAGCAAGATTGCTAGCCTGAAGTAGTCTTCGATGGCTAAGTCGCGCAGGTAGACTCAGCGGGGAGCAGCCGTTCACGACAGAATGGAGCGTCAACGCAACAAGCACGAAAGAACTTGCATCCATCGCTGACATCTATGATATATCCACAGACAACGTCAGATGATCCTCTTTGAGAGCCTATTGAACAAAGTAGATGCCATGGGCAGGATCATGAGACTAAGAACAACCTGGATCACTTCAGGCGCGAGTGTTAATTTCTCTGAAGATGCCTCGCCTCTGTCAGGTGCTGTCTGCAACTCAGAAGTCAGAACAATTCAGGTGTCAGAAGTAGATAAAGAACAATTCAGGTTTGAGAGAGAAAAAAATTTGTAGAAAAACGAATTTGACAAAAAGGATGGGAACTGGCTCACACCGCACGCGATTCAGCTGCAAAGAGGGTCTTAAAAGAACAGAGAGGGTTCAGGCCTTCAGGGTGGAGAGGGATAAGAGGTAGAAACCGGAGTTGCTTCTTGGTAGTAGTTGCAGAAACCAAGAACTCATTTTTCGCAAAAAGAAAGGGAAAGAAAAGAAGACATTGCAAAGACTAAAGAGAAGTGGGAAAATTCTTTGTTCACGGCATTCCCTTGTATCGTTCTCTATGTCAAAGATGGGTTGTGTTGTCCGGTAAATGGCAGGAATAAAGAAGGACGAGGACGAGGACGAACCCATCGTTATCGCGGTGGGTAATTCCACTTCCACACTAGTTCCAGAACCACATTTGAAAAGAGGATGATGACACGTAGGCCCCAGCCGGGGTGCAACCACTCTGCGGTCTGCAATGTCGTCGATAACCGGCGCCGAAGTCCACACGTAATTTTAAAAGCAGACGCAGTGGTACTAGCTAGCTTCCCTTGAGAATGGAAGAACAAAAAAAGGATCACGTGAATCTGGCCTCGTTTATGTTTATATCGGACCCTATTTCAAGTATTTTTATTAAAGAAGCCATAAATTAATATAAATATATGATTTTTCGAAACGGTTTCTCTACTTTTCTCGCTTCTGTCTCGTTTTGAGGATAAGTCATATGTCACGGATACATCATATAGGGGCTGTTTGGTTGCCTGCATGTGCTCATGCAGCTGCATGAGCGTGGCCAGGCTGAGGAGGGAAGCTCCTCAGCCTGGCTCCAGTTGATTTTTTGCATCCACTCGTGCAGGCTCTCTCCTCCATGCAGGCAACCAAACACTATCTCCCTGCATGCGCTGGTGCGAGTCACCCCCATGCAGGCAACCAAACAGACCCATAGCTATCCCCTCGCTTCCGTCTTACATGCATACCTTTTCCTCACTTTTACACTATTCATCTCCTTCTAAAAACCATTTTTTTAGTTGTTGCTATTTATTTTCAGCCAAATATTTTTAGTCGTATTTAAAATATATCAACAGAAGTTAATATGAATGGGCATTGAATGCGTATAAACACGTCTAGAATTTGCACTTTACCTAAATTTTTTTGCCTATTTGCACACTCACATCACCAGAACGTTTATAATTCATCCGATCGATCAGCCTCCAGAACCATTCGAAGAATGCATGGACGCAGCAACACTTGCCCGTGTCTTAACACTGTCCGCGCGCGCGCGGGGGCGACGTTGGGGATTGGACGCGAAAAGGAGCTATTTCTAATGGCATCTCCAATGGTCTGAGTCAGCTAGCTATATGCATGTACACATCAGCATATATCCTATGTGGAGGAAAGAGAGTATGCAAAAAAAACTGAGCTAGCTCTTCCTTAAGCACTAGTCTATAACACCAAACGAGGCAGCCTCTATAAATTATGTGTGTGCATGTAAGCATCAAATAACTATCCTTATAGATAGTTCTTTAGAGCAGGTACAATAAGGCTTAGTCAGGAGGCTATAGCAAATATAATATCAACCAAATCTTACGTGGCAGAGAGAGAAAGGAAGAGAGAGAAGGAAGCTGGCTACTAAATTACAGCTAGCTATAGCACGTAAAAATATGCATTTCACTCTCTTACACGTGGGGCCAAATAGTTATTGTAATAGCTACCTTATTGTATGAACTATTTTTTTGAAGGCTATAGATGAAATAGACAAGTGTTATAGCCACTAGTTGGCTATACTATTGTACTTGCTCGAATGCTAGCTTTAGTGTGTACTATATAAATGATGTGGAACTCTTATAGTTAGTTGCTAGTTAGAACCATTGGAGATGGTTTTTGTGGTTTTCTGGTGCAAGCGCAGCCGGCTGCGCTGAGCCGCGCGTCCATCGTGATCGTGCGCCGCTGCCCCCCCCCCCTCGGGGTCCATAGAGAAATTTTATTGTGTTTCAGTTGCATAGTATTATTTATGGAATGATTATTGATATGTGTAACACAAAAATGCCCACAACTCCTAGGAGGGTGTCACGAGCAAATCAAAAAGCAGCACGTGGCACGGTAGCAGTACTGTGGATTGTACAAAAAATTAATTTGTAATAACTGCTACAACTCTCAGTTGTACGGGAAAATAATTTTTAATAGTTGCTTACTGGTCACAAGCCATGATCGTAAGTTAATATATGACCATAGCTTACGACCACGACTTACGACTTACAACCACGCTCACAACCATAGCTTATACAACCACTCTCACGATCACGACTTGCGTCCAGTAAGTATTTATTAAAAATTATTTTTTCGAACAATTGAGCATTGTAGCAGTATTAAAAATTAATTTTCTTTCCAAACAATCAACAATATTACTGTAGTATTATCGTGCCACGTATTACGTTCCGGTTTATTCGTGATATAGACCATGTTATGCCATTTTCTTCTCGCTATAGCATTTTTTTCCCTCGGCCCCGCCGCCCCTTCACATCCGAAACGGACGAGCACGAAACCGAAGCCTGTTTGCCACGACTCACGAGTCAGGACCGATTCATTCTAGATCCCAGTCGATCGATTTCGAAAGCCTAAACCATGTGCCTCGAACTCTCGATCGAAAACACGACATACGAGAAAGTCCACGTCAAGGCACAAGTGAACCAAAACAAGTGCCTTCATGGCTGCGTCGATAGTCACAATCAGTCATGACGCAAAGGCTTAGGCCAGGCACATTACGCCTCTTGACTCGTTGGACTGCGACATTTACCTGCAGGCTGCAGCTGAATGGGTCTTCCATGGCTGCTCCCTGGTTGTAGGCTTAGGGCATGTACAATGTAAGATGCTTACATATGAGTGTTTAAAGAGAGAAAATATAGCCACATCATCAAGCATCCATGCAAAAGTTATTTCCTCCAATACAAGCATCTTTTCCATAGGTGCTTAGATGCTATATTATCTATTAATAGATATAGTTATACACATAAGCACCTGCTAAGCACCGGTGCTTATTTAAGCATCGATGCTTCAAAATAAGCACCTTATCTATCCTATGTGGCAAGAAAAATCAGTTTTTTATTACTAAGCATCTCTCTAAGCGTCTGCATTGGACATGCTCTTATAGTGCTAGTTCGCCGGTTACATGTAGATTTTTTCGACTATAATTTTAATTTTTGGCTTATGGTTTTTAAATTGTAGTCATTCATGAGAGACGGTACATAAAGAAAATAGTTACATACGATTTTAATTGATATAGCTAAACTCGGTACAATATCTACTATAATCTATATGTAGACCCCACTTTGAAAAATGTATATTTTAAAAGTTAGTTACTGTAACAGAAAGTGATAAGCAAAAATCAAAACAAAAAAGAACCCAGACTACAACTTGCTTCGTCGTACCTCTACGAGTATAGATCAAGAGCATTGTATTAGAGTCATACAGGCTGGCGTCGTTGTAATAAAAGCAAGGGAAACGATAGAGCCGCCAGCACGATAAACTTAGGTCTGGCACGGGGAAAATACTGACAAATGTCAAGATTAGGTAAGCATGTTGTTAGACCAGACATGTCAATCAAAGAGAGTGAATGATGTCTTCAAATTTAATTTTTAAAAAAGGTATTCTAAAACTTTCACTCCACTAGCCAATGAAAGCTAAAAATATCAGATTTGCTCAATAACAAATAACTCACAAAGTGCGAAAGCAAATAGAGTTCAACTCCTTTGGGCCAGTCAGACTGCTATGAGGGAGCGGTTGGATCAGTCGAGCGGTATGATCACCAGAGATGACCAATCAGGTTAGCCTCTGGTCGGACCACATGCCTTAGGGTGGTTGGACCGCACCCCATTTTCCAAAACTGGATATCAGCTCGAACCAAAACCAACAACGGTGCAATCTTCAAAATATATATCTAAATAATTCAAAACTTTACACACACCTTACTGAGGATCTCATGAACCTAATCTATCCAAGGATTGTATGGATTTTGGCTAAAGTTTCAAACTTTCCTTAAGACAAGCAGTTGCACAAAAACTAGGAAAAACTCAAGAACTTAAGATATGACTTGTTCGTGGATTGAAGATAACCAAAATACTATAGAAGAGTTCCCACATGTCATAGCAAGCAAGAGCACCCAAAGATTCGAGACCAAAACACTAGAAACAAGATCTCACTAGAAGGGTTCCAAATCGAATCAAATAAAGTAACCTTCAAGATTGTCCTATAGTTGTTCCCTAGATAAATAGAATATGATCATCATGATCTATCACTTACACATCACTAGAATCTAGCAAGATCAAGAGAAAAGGAGAGAGGACAAAATACCAATCAAAACAAGTGCAAAATCAATAAGAGGAAGAACACGCCATGTAGGATGAACAAAATTAATTTATTACAACTTGTAGAAAAAGTTTTTATAACCACTCCATTATAGAGAACAAAGCTCTCACAAGAGCACTTGTCCAAAGTACTGTAAGGAAGTCTCTCTCTTAAACCCTAATGAATAGATGGTTGGTTGGCCTTCTTGACTTTGACCACATGCCTTGAATCCATCCCACTCATATAGATGGAGCAATCAGTCCACATCTAACTCTAATTAATACTATTCTTTAGCACAACTGGAGAACTTGTTAGAGCAAGTTCAATAATGGTCTTATAGCCAAGCTAGTCAGCATTTTTGCTGATGTGGAGGAGAGAGGAGAGGAGAGAGATGAGAGCTTGGCTCTCATGCAAGCAACAAGCTGGACTTGCTCTTAACCCATCCCACTCAGATACATGGACCCATCATCGAATGCTTCCTTGGTGATGCCCTCGACGGTGTCCTCGAGCGTCATAAAGCATATGCTAGTGGTGTCCGGGATCTCCTTCTTGCCTCGCCGGTCATCCTTGTCATCATTGGTCTTTGAGTACACATCGCTCATGTTGATGGTCTCAAGAACTGCAAGACCCTCATTAACGAACTTGCAATAGCTGGGCTTCTACTTCTTGTCATCACAAGATTGATGAGACTTGTGGTACTCCTCCTCCCTGTCCTTTAGCTTATGGCAATTTGACCAAATATGGTTTGGTTCACCACACTCAAAATAGAAGAAAGGGCCTCTTCTCTTCTTTTTCCTTACATTATGGCTTTTGTGAATTTGGTGGATAAGAGGGCTAAGTTCTTCTCAAGTAGCTTCTTAAGTTGCTCATCACTCAACTCATGCAAAGCAAACAAGGAAAACTCAAAAGAGCCAAAGTCCAACGACCTAGGAGACCCATTCTTTATAGGGTCAATCATAAGAGCCACTAACTCTATCTTAGTGAGACAAGAGATGAAATTAATGTTATGCATCTTTAATCTCGAATAGAGCTTATCCATGATAAACTTACTCATGACAGTGTTGTCATTGATAGATGTAATCTTCATTTCCAAATTTTCACATTTAAGGTACCAAGCACTTGGCATGTATCCTCAAACTTAGAGTAAGTCAAGCCAACTGCATGCAAGTTACTGAGAATCTTAGTGAATCTAGAAAATAACTCATCTAAAGATTCACTGGCAATTTACTCAAATTTAGAGTACACTTTCTTAAATTGATTCTATCTCACTTCTTTGATCGTTGTAGAGCCCTCATAGTAGTCAGCAGGGTGCTAGATATCTTGTGAGCAGATGACACGTGAGATACTCGATCAAACTTAAATCTACCAAGCCCTCGAATCAAGTAGTTGTGTGCCTTCTTGTTTGCCTCCACATCTGCAAGATTTATCAGAGTGATATGGTCATTGGTAGGCATGACATAAACTCTCTTAACTTTCTCCCAAATTGGTTGTCCTTAGGTTTTGATGTAGGCTACTATCCGAGCCTTCTAATAGGGATAGTCAACCCTATCAAATACCGGTGGCTTGGTGGAATATTGATCTGATGCCATTGCTCTTAGACTGGTTAAGATCTATCAAAAAAGATCTAACCGGGCTCTGATACCACTTGTTGAATCTAATATGGTAATCAGAGGGGGTGAATGATGTCATCAAATTCAACCTTCCAAAAAGGTATTCCAAAACTTTCACTCCACTATCTCTGAAAGCTAGGAAGATCAGATTTGTTGAATAATAAAGAACTCACAAAAATGTGGAAACAAATGGAATTCAACTCCTCTAGGCTGGTTGAACTACAATGAGAGAGCGGTTGGACTGGGCGAGAGATCTGACCACTGGAGATGACCATTCTGACCGACCTTCAGTCGGACTGTAGTCTTGGGGGCGGTTGGACCGCACCCTTGTTCCTAAAATTGGAAATCAGCCTAAGCCAAAACCAACAATTGTGTAACCTCCAAAATATATATCCAAATGATTTTAAACTTTACTCATGCCTTGCTAAGGATATCATGAATCTAATCCATCTAAGAATCGCATGTATCTTGGTTAAAATTTCAACCTTTTCTCAAGACAAGCAGGATTACACAAAAATAGGACAAAACTCAGTAACTTGATATATGACTTGCTCGTGGGGTTAAAGATAGCTAAAATAGTTCTAAATGAGTTCTCCACATGTCATAGAAAGCAAGAGCACCCAAAGATTTGGTACCAAAACCTTAGCAACAAATCACATTAGAAGGGCTCCAAATCTTCAAGATCTTGCTGTAGCTGGTCCCTAGATGATAGAATATGTTCCTCATGAGGTATCTCTATCACTTACACATTCTTAGAACCCAACAAGATCAAGAGGGAAGAGAGAGAACAAAACACCAACCAAAAATTGCAAAATCAATAAAAGTAAGAACACACCATGTAAAATGAATAATATTGATTTATTGCAACTTGTAGATAAAGTCTTTCTACCCACTCTATTACGAAGGACCTCTCACAAGAGCACTCACCCAAAGTTTCTACCACAAGGAATTATCTTTCTCAAACTAATGAATGGATGGTTGGTCTCCTTCACCTTAGCAACATGGCTCCAATCCATCCCACTCATATAGATGGAGTAATCAGCACACATCTAACCCTAATGGATATTGCCATTAACATAACTAGGAAAACTCGTTAACACCCCACACACCGGGTTTTACACTCATACATAACTTATACACGCTTCTCAAAGCAAATAAGCCCAAACCTACTAAGGAGCAAGCTTTCATTCACTTGGTCTCCTCGGTGTCTCCTTGACCTAAATCGCCCTCCCAACATCCTCCAAGTGCCATGGTTTTGATCCTATCGATGTTTCCGATATTTTAACTTCTCCGCCAAAATGCCATCGCTTTTATTGTGGACCTCACCTCTTCCCCCAAATCTAGTCCATGATCATTTCCCCTTTGCAAGTAATAGCCATGCTTATAATGTGTAGGTTCATCAATAGCTCATGCATCAGCAAGTCTCTCTGTTTGGTTCTTTCCCACCACACCTCACTTGCACTGACTGCACCATTCGGCGAACTGTTGCTTAAACCTTCCCTTTAACATCCCTAGTCTTCCATGTGCCTTGCTAGCTCAACCATGCTGCTCAACTTCCTTTACCGTACGTTAGCTCATCACCGAGCCTAATCCTGATCCATGCCATCGACTATGGTTGCCTTTAAGCTTTCTACACATCAAATACCAAGAAATCATTTTTGAGCACAAGTTCTTTAAAATTTAACCCACATTAATCCAAACATGCTTCATTCACCATGAATATAATGATCTATGACTCTAAAACTTAACCCATGACCATTTTACACAAATATCCAAAATATCTTAGATATTTTAGACAAAACCGATCTTGCCGCCATTGAGGGTTTGGTCAGACCTCTTGGGTCGATCACAAGTTTCATGAGATTTCATTACTAAGTTTCACGGTGTTTCATTAAGTTTCATAAAATTTCAGAAAATTTCATACCTAAGTTGATTAACTTTCATGAAGCATATTTGAAACTTTATGAAACGTCATAAAATTCAGATAAAATTCGATGAAACTTAGATATACGATATACCGTGGGTTAGGCCTCCTGATGTAATAATGAAGGAATCTTATTAAATTCCACCGAGTTTTCAAGCAGTTGGTTTGCTGGAGCCATTCCATTTGGCCACGTATCCAAGCTTGGCCGGAGTTAATCCGAGCCGTCCATCTCCCGAAACAGACAGCCCGTGGACTCTTCACTCGCGATTCCTGCGGTGGGCGAAACGGAGTGCGGCCGTACCTACGTACCCAAGCAGTCAGCATTCTAGAAGCAGAAACCGTCACGCCCGATAAAAACGCGCGCAGCAACAGCACTAGATCCGCTTCTTCCAGAGGCGGGACACGGTTCCGAGAAATCTTTCCACAACACCAACGAGAGCGCGGGGAAGAAGACCAAGAGAGGATCGAAGAAACCCTTGCGTGCGCGAGGGGAGGGGGGCAGGGAGGAGCGGCGCGACGCGGCGGGAAATGGCGGCTCCGCCGGAGCCCGTGGAGGGGGAGGTGGCGGAGGAGGACAGGTGGACGCGGCTGCTGCCGGAGCTGGTCGCGGAGGTGGTGCGGCGCGTGGAGGCGTCGGGCGGCGACCGGTGGCCGGCGCGGAAGGACGTGGTTTCCTGCGCCTGCGTCTGCCGGCGGTGGCGCGACGCCGCGACGACCGTCGTGCGGCCGCTGCCCGAGTCCGGCAAGATCACGTTCCCCTCCTCCCTGAAGCAGGTGAGGAGCCCGCGGGGGTTGTTTTGTCGTAGAGCTAACAGCTAAGCGTCGATTTCTAGATGGGTGTTTCTGATGAGACCTAATTGGTATCTGGACTGGAGCTGTAGGGTTGTAGAAATCTCAGTTTCGTGGAGGATCTTGGGAGCTCGGATTGGGATCGATGGGGTTTAAGCTGTGTTTATGCTAATACCAATATGCTATTTGGTGGGGATGTGGGGTTTTGATAGGATTTGGTATCCACTAGGAGAGTATTCATGTTCAAGTGCTAAGTTTGGTACCTAGAGAAGTCCTTAGTTCAGTGTGAAGGTTTTGGGATTGGTGATTTACATATTTGCATTTGGAGAAATGTATGTTCCGAATAGGCCACTAGTGTTAGGTGTCTAATGTTTCTGTAGAAAGTTTACCTTCTGACCAGATTTTATGCCAATTAGGACGATAGTTACAGGCGTGAGTTTACAATCTTGTTCGCGGCGTGATAATTAAGGGCTTGTCAAGTCCATCCTTGGGTTGAACAGCCTAGCATTGTTGATGTTTGTCAAGAGTTTAGAAGAGTGGATTCAGGTGTCTAGTCTACTCTAGTTTATTTTGGGCAGCTCTATATCTAAAGCTGATGCGGCTCCATTCCCTGTGGTTTGAATTTGAACAGCCAGGACCAAAGGACTTCCCGATCCAGTGCTTCATCAAGCGAAACAAGAAGAACTCTATGTTCTATCTCTACCTCGGCTTGTCGAATGGTATGCTTCTAAGACATGATGCAACGTGCATGTTCCACCCGTAATGCCCTAATGTGCTATCTTATTCTGCTTACTGCTGAACTTCAATTTGAACATCATGTAGTGTGAATCAGTCTGGTTTGCTGATTCAAATGATGTGTCAATTGCTCTTTTTTTCCTTCTCATCTATGCGATTGCTTCAGTAAGGTTTTTGTAATGCCCGCATACAGAGTTTTTTGTTACTGAATGATGCTGTATTGCTGAGTTTCAGTTGCATTTACATGTTCTTCAACGACTTAGAGGCTATACATAATACGTTGAAGGTGAGGTACTTATGGCTCCTGTGTGCTGCTGATGTCACAAGTTGTTGGCATGTTCTTCTAAAAAACAAATGTTCTTGGCATGTGTAGTTGCTTACCCGTTTGGTTCCTCTGGCGTCAAAAGTTAGTTAAACCAATATGTTGCTAGTTTTTGGTTGTTGAGTTGCTGTGCTCTATTTGCAGTGTTATAGTGTGATAGAAGTCAATAGGGGATTGTGTAAACAAGCTGGATGACAAGGCATAGAATATAGGGAAGTTTACATTGGTGACTAGAATAGTTTAGTTGGACGTGCTTGTATAATATTATTCACCCGGAATTACATGGGTGTCCTTTCCTGATTTCTTTCATCTTTGAGCTTTTTGTTGCAACAAATGTTTTGCTGATTGTTTAATTTTTCTTTTTATAAATGACAGCTACCGTGGATAAAGGGAAGTTTCTCATGGCTGCTAGAAGGTTTAGGCGCGCTGCCCATACAGAGTACATTATTTCCCTTGACGCTGATGATCTGTCACAAGGAAGCATTGCATATGTGGGGAAACTGAGGTACTTTTCATGCATTCCAAATTTTGTTTAACCTTCCATGTGTATTCTACGGTGGATCGCTTTGCTACGAAATAGGTGCAGAACAACTTATCTGAATCTGATTTAGGAAAAGTGATAAATTGATTATCCCAACTATATGAATACAGGGTCAATGAAATGTATTGTTATGCTGGGACTATTATTGTACATTATTGTGTAAAAACAGATCATCTGTTTCAGCCTTAGGGAAACTTGCAAAATGGCAGGAGCATGCAGGGCAGCACTGCAATTCAATAGATTTTCCTTTCCTTTTATTTTGATCAAGCAAAAAAACTCCAGTATTTGGATATGCATGCAAGTCTTCCATGTAATCTCTCATACACACTTGGTAAGAAAATAGAGGGACTTGGTGTCATGAATTTTTTTCTTCCTTGGTCTTGTGGATTGCAACTTGCTAGAAATTTGAAGTAAGCGGTTCACTATTATCGATCATATATTGTAGTATTGCTGTCTTCTCCCTTATGTTCCTTGGTGCAGACAATTTTGGAAAGTGATTGTTTTGACTTGTGCTGCAAATTTTTTGGCTCGTCAACCTGATTGCACTTCTGATGCACCCTTTTTAGGTCTGATTTTTGGGGGACAAACTTCAAGATATATGACAGCCAGCCACCATATAATGGTGCAAAGGCAATAAGCACTCGATCTAGCCGGCGTTTTGGAAGCAGGCGAATCAGCCCGCAAGTATCGGCAGGCAACTTTGATGTTGGGCGGATCACATACGAATACAATCTGCTCAAATCCAGAGGGCCTAGGAGAATGTTTTGCACTATGGAGTACCCTTCGACTCAAGAGACCTGGGAGAACTCCCTTAAGACAAAATCTCTGAGGCGCACAGGTAGCACTGTCCTAAGGAACAAGGCTCCCCGGTGGCACGAACACTTGCAATGTTGGTGCTTGAACTTCCATGGGCGGGTGACAGTGGCATCTGTGAAGAATTTCCAGCTGGTGGCTACAGCTGACCCCAGCTATCCTGATAGCGTTGGGGATGGGAAAACCGTTCTCCTGCAGTTTGGTAAGGTTGACAGCGATATCTTCACCATGGATTACCGCCAGCCGCTGTCAGCATTTCAGGCGTTTGCTATCTGCCTTAGCAGCTTTGGTAGCAAGCTAGCTTGTGAGTAAACAATCTTGTTCAAAACCTCTTCATGTCACCGCGTGGTTGCATAATTCAGTAGTCGAAGCTGCTAATGTGTCTTTTCTTGTTAAGTTGGCCATCATTTATTTTGGTTTGGATCATGATATTATTTCTGTCATTTTGTACCAGAAATGTACCGCTTAGTCGTGCGGATTTAGGTCAAATGGAAAATATGTATTATCAGCTTCTGCTGGGAAGTGGGAGTTAGCAAAAACAGGGCCTTACGTATATATGCCCAAGATGAGATACTGTTTTCCCGTTTCTCCGAGAGCCACCAGTTCAGATGGAAAATAATGCAGTTTGAATTGTATAATCATGGCGATTGGTGATCCAAATTCTGCAAATTTCTATTGTCTGCGATCTCCACAGAAAAGGAGCGACAAATAGACTCATAGATTCATTGAAGGAATAGAGCTGAAGCATTGAACCCTCCGAAACGAACTGAAAATTCCAAGTTCAGAGCTAGTGCTGGTCCACTGCTGTTGCAGACAAACTTACTTTTAAGCTGCCACCTAAATTCACCCGCGAAGTCACTGAAGCTATCAAGTAACGACTGCTAAATCGCTACCCGTACGAGTCACCGCTCGCCTTCCCGACCTCGGTCTCCAGTGTTTCCATCTGCATCTCCAGCAACCTCAGCCTCTGGTTCATGCGATGCAGCCTCTTCGTCGCAGCCTCATCTGCCAGAGGAAGCAAAGGGCACTAAGTTTCTCTTGCCGAGCATTAGTCCAGTAAAATGGTATGATCGTCGAAGGAGAGAGTTCAGTTCAGCCTACCGAGCCGCGAGATGAACTGTGAAGCAGTCACTTGCTGGCCGTTGTCAGCGGTGTTGGTGGTGCCAATGGGTTCATGGGACTTGGATGATGAACCAGCTCTCTTCGTCCCAAGCATATCTGCAATTTAGCTACTCTTCCTGGCACTACATGGGAGTATGGGACTATACACACACGCTGGGCGTGCTCTCTAGTTTTTTATTGCCCCCGTTGGCCGGATGCTTGGATTGAATTTTTTTCCCCTAAAGATTTCACTGATTGGGTTCCAGTCAAATACCCAAACGTTGGAAACCTGGGTCACGTCAGAGTCAGACCCGGCGACTTGGACCGGCTTCCTGGCCCCCAGTTTTGACGACGGGGCAAAATTCACCGTGACTCTACTGACTTGTGAGTGTTTTTTACCCTTTCGTGTTAGAATTTTTGTGCAACTGATTTGTCACACAAATAAACGCGGTAAAATTTGCGTACATCTGCCGAGTGACGGCACATTTTGACACTAAAAACGCTCAGGGACGTACCCACGAACAGCGGGGCAGGAACTTTCTAATTGCTGTGCTCAAAACCACACGCGCTGCCGTTCGCTCGCATTGGCACGAGTTCTTGACTGTGTTATTCAGTGCTAATGCCACCGCAAAGAGCAAACGATTTGAGTGCTGGATTGCCTCAATGCCTCCATTGCCCCAACGGTTATGCCGTGATCGAAGCTGCATCCATCATTTGCAGATTGCACGATCATCGCTTGTGTTGCTCGTCTGCGAGTATGTACCGCCGCGTTTGCTCAAACCGAAGTCGTTTCCCGACCCATGTCGAGCTTTGTCGTTTTGCAGCTCGGTGAATATACCAGCTCTACAGAAGAACGTTTTTAGTCATGGACAGAGACCGGCAAGCGTCACAACTTCGCAGGCTTCAGCATAGTGGCGGGAGACGAGCCGTGTTTTTCTAGGCCAGCCCGAGGCCCGGCCAGTCCGGCATGACTCAAGCACGGCATAGACATACCACGTGACGGGCCATGCCGGCACGGTAGAACGATGGGACGGGCCAGGCCTGAAAAGCCGGCCCGTCGGGCGGCACGGCATGACACGGCGAATCGTGCCGTGCTTAGGCCCCCCGGCACGGGGAGCACAGGGGCACTGGTGGCACAACGGCACTGGTGGCCCTTCTAGTCCCTCCGACAGCCGCCTTGGCCTCGCTTCACCTCCCGTCACCATCCCATAGGCACTTCTGACGGTCATCCCAACATCCACAAGCCATCACAGACACAGAGCGCAGAGAGAGGGAGTAGAGGGGAAGGATTGGAGTATACCGAAGCTCGGACGAGTGGACGATGGCCGCAGGAGAAGGATCTGGGCAGCCCGAAGCTTGTCCCACTCTGCATCCCCGCACTACCCCGAGCGCGTTGACAGAGGGGGTGGGGGTCGCGACGATGCCTCCGCTGGCGTCGGCGCCAGCACCTTCGCCTGCTCCACAGCTCTAGTAGCCCGCCCATCTCGTCTCCCACAGCCCGCACGCCGTCAGCCACGGCCTCTCGCGTGATCGCCTCAGCCTTGCCGGCACTGGTTGTGGAGAAGATGGCAGGGGGCCGTGGGAGGTCGAGGAAGGAGGGATCGCTAGGAGGTCGAGGGAGGTAGTCGGGGAGGGGAGGGATCCATGGCCGCAGAGGGGCTTAGGGCGGCGCGGCGCTAAAGACCGGGGGAGGGAGGTGGGGGCGGAGGAGAGAGAGGCGGCCAAGGGGTAGGGGTCGGGGGCATGGGCGGATCCAATGGTATTCCTGGGTATTCCCGGGAATACCCAACTTTTTTGGTGTAATCTGTAGTATATATGTATGTATACTTATATATATAAATGTATAATGATGTATTCTGTGATATTTTCGCTATTCTAGCCTACTAGCACCAATTTAAGAAGCCTGTAAACACAGAATTGCTTATTTGCATGGCTTCATTCAGTCCTATTGATTCATTTGCTGCTTTTGACAAAGACAAATTAGTTAAGCTTGCTGGATTTTATCCTAAGGATTTCTCAATCTTCCTCCTCAACTCAATTTGTACATTACTGATATGCGCACTGATGAAAGGTTTAGAAATGTGAGAAGTCTTGCTGAGCTTTCCATTAAGCTTGTTGAAACAAAGAAGCATCTTAGACATGAAGTTATTTACAGGCTTCTCAAATTGGTGCTAGTGCTTCCAGTAGCAACTGCAAGTGTTGAAAGAGTCTTTTTTGTCATGAATTATGTGAAGAACAAATTGAGAAATAAGATTGGGGATCAATACTTGAATGATTGTTTGGTTACATTTATTGAGCGGGAGTTCTTTCTACAAGTTAAGGACAAAGACATCATCAACCGCTTCCAAGCCATGAAGAATCGCAAGGTTAAAGCAACATTATAGTATTTTGTAAGTTCTCTTTATTACTTATTAATTTGTTTCATGCATATTTTAGAGCGGAACAATTTGTTATTTGACTATTTTTGTGACTTTAATTATCGATAACGTACTACTCTGAACTATATTTTAAATCTATGGATTGGATTTTTTATGTGGGAATGGGAATACCCAAAGTTGAAATCCTGGCTCCGCCACTGGTCGGGGGTCAGGGAGGAGGAGGCGGCTGGGGGAGTCAGGGGAGGAGGAAGGGGTTGGAGATGGCGACTGCTAGGGGATGGCCGGTGGGGGTCGGGGGAGGAGGAGGCGGCCAGGGGAAGTAGGGGGTCAAGGAAGGCGGTTGGGGTCGGGGGAGGAGGAGGAGATAGTTAACAAATTTGTTGGATTGACTTACTTTTGTAGTTAGTAATCAACAGTGCTTATAAGAGTTGCCAATGGTTTTCTCTTGTGCTTCTTTTATGTCTTATCTGGTTCAATGGTTTCTCAAGCTTAGTTAATGCTTCTTGTATTCATTTCCTTCCTCCTGAGTCTCTCTCAAGGTTTTATTATTCACAATTGCATTCCAGAAATTGCTACACAATCCATGCTTTCATGCAAGAAAGAGAACCATAGAGTTGTAAAATAAGATGCCAACCTTTGCAAGAAGGTCAGGATATACTACATTTTCAAATATTAAGAGCTCTAGTTTTTGAAAGTGGATATATGATTGTCTCTTATAAGTGGATGTATGGTGCATGCCGTCTTGTCACATTCATCTTGTCTCTAATATCTGGCCATGGTAGATCGGTATCATCGTCTCAGATTCTCAACAACTAGAGTACAAGGCGAATCCTGAGCTATTGCTAATTGCATTGTTTTTCCACTCTGTTGGTTTGAGATTTAACAGATATAATAGTAGTTCCAAACTTTAGGCCTTCCTAACATCAAAGAAAGACACACTTGTTATTTCCACACTCTTTCCGGTAGTTTTAGTATCTATACAAATATACAACATACAAGATGATCCTATTCCGTATATGTCTACATTTGGTAAGCACACATGTATGTCACAAGACTAGTATATTGTACGCATATTGTTACTTTTCCTCCAAAATATTTATGTGCCCATATTTTAGTTAGAAACTAAATAATCTTCTAAGACCTAAATAAAATAAGTACTTTCATACTATTCACACGCTACCGTAGGTAGAGCAAAAAGATGTGTGAATGTCTATATAGAGGGTATAAAATATAATTTATATCTAATTCTCTCCGGTATTCTCAAATTAGAACCTACAGCTAGTAAGAATACATATAATTTTCAAAATATACCAGGCACCCCTAGCTGGCTCCGCCCATGCTAGTCCGCCACTGCTTTACTGTAGCGTTTGCTCGGGCGCATCAGTTCTTTCATCCAACGGCTGACATCCGTCTAAATGCGCCTCCCATCCCACACGAGACTCCCATCGCATTTCCACAAGTTGCCGTCAGTCCTAGTGGCGAAGGACGACATGTTTCCACCGGCTCACCAGGAGGCCGGATGCAGTGCGTCGCAGTACTAGGTAGCTACTCGGCTTTCGTCCGTCTGCCCGCCCCTAGCTGTCGGGAGCATCACTCCATGTCCACACCAATTGTCCATGGCTGTGTAGCAGCAGTCGGTTCTCCCTTCTGGAAATGCTGCGGCAGTTCATAGCGAAGTCCACTGGAAGGGATCCAACGTGGTACATACCTGCAGGCTACAGAACAAGCTGGGCCTGAAACGGGCGACGTGTTGTTACCGGCCGGCCAGGAATTGATGGGTTGGGTAGGGTACGGTACAAGCAAGCATGCATTACTCGCAGCGTTGGACAGGGTCCGAATCCGATGCGACCCCGTGCGTGCCGGCCGTCCGGCCGGCCGAGTGCGTGACAGCCTGATCATAGCTACTACGTCGCTAGTCGCTAGCCCTCCAATTCAATGCCGACGGCTACCGCTTCCTGGCCGCCGGTCGAGCGAGGTAGAGGCAGCGGCAGAGGAGAGGGCCACGTCAAACTCAAAACGCGCGTTGCCCTGGCCTGCACAGCCGTGAGGAATTTATGCGTCACCGGCACACGGTTCCATCGAGGATTTGACGCGCGTCCGTAGTGCTCCTGCAACGGCACGGTGGCCGCTCCGCACCCCAACTACACCTGCGTGTTACTCAAATTTCTCCACGGAGTTATCCCGTACCACGAGTGGGTGGATTTTTTGAAGTTAATGTCTTATGGCTTAAATATTTAAATTTTAGCTGTTTACGAAAGAATACGTAAAGAAAAATACTTATATGTGATTTTGATCGGTATAACTGAACTTAGTATATTTTTACTATAGTTTTTCTATTGACAACATCTTAAAAAAATAATATTTAAAAACTAGTTACTATAAATAATATAAATATAAGCCAATTTTAAATGCAAAAGGACCCTACCGAAATCGTGCCTTCAACTTCACCGAAATAGCAATAAAACCGAGCCTCGACGACGACGTAGAGAGGAGACGATCCCCTAATCTTGCATGAGAAAATTGATACTATGCCACTCCTTTGGAGTGGCTTCGATAAAATGCCACCCTCTAGGTGGCAATTGTTAAAATGCCCCGTGCGTGCGTGCGGGCAGCGGTGGCCCGGGCGTGCGGGCGGCGGCGGAGGCGTGCCTTGCCGGCGGCGGCGGCCCAAGACCTCGAGCGGCGGCGCCCTTTCTCCCTTAGCCTCGAGTCGCAGAGTTGGTGTGCATTACAGAGGGTGCCGAGGCCGATCTGAAGATCAAAACTAGCCCTCCAAGGAGAGAGGATTGGTGTGGAGGGTAAAGTGGTCATTTCCCATGCAATTTCGGTGGAAAAAAATAAGAAATGAAAAAGAAATGGCCAAAGCCCCTAAAAGGGCAAATCATAGAGCTAATCATGTATTAGGTGGCATTATAACAATTGCCACCTAGAGAGTGGCATTTTATCGAAGCCAGGCATAGTATCAATTTTTCTCAATCTTGCATATGCCACGAAAGAATGGACGATCAGCGCCAGTGGAGATCCCCACCCAAATCCAAGCCACTCGCCCGTCTTCCTCTTTTCCGGGCAGGTCGCCACCACACCCAACCCAACAGAGAGAACAATAATGAGGAAATTGATAATATACCCTCCAACTAGATAGAAATCTAGCATATACCCTTTTTTAGTTTGCAATTGAGAAAATGCCCTTCTTTAGTTTAGCTTGTTCAGGAAATACCCTTTTATACTCTTTTGTACAAGTGGATTATGATACTTCCGTATTCTACCGTGCGGGCCCCACCAGTCATACTCCCCGACTTTAGTACTCGACCCACCCATTTCCTCCCTCCTTAGGAGCGGAGCGGACGCGTACGAAACTCCGGCCCCCATTTCCTCTTCCGCCCACCATCGATTTATCCACCCGGAGGCCAAATCGGCGGCGAGATCGATGGGCTCCGTCGCGGCAGAGGAGGCGGCGGCGCCGGAGCTGGTGTTCCGGTCCAAGCTCCTCGACATCGAGATCCCCAGCCACCTCACCCTGCAGGCCTACTGCTTCGAGAGGCTCCCTGAGGTGGCCTCCCGCCCCTGCCTCATCGACGGGCAGAGCGGGGCGGTGTACACCTACGCCGAGGTGGAGGAGCTCTCGCGGAGGGCGGCGGCGGGGCTGCGGCGGCTGGGCGTGGGCAAGGGCGACGTGGTCATGAACCTGCTCCGCAAGTGCCCCGAATTCGGCGAGCGGCTGGCCCCAAGCGACGCGGCGGCCGCGGGCAGGCGACGACCCGGCGATCGCAGGCAGGCGACGACGACGCGGGGCCACGGGCAAGTGACGACCAGGCGGCCGCGGGCAGGCGACGACGATGCGGGGCCACGGGCAGGTGACGAGCGACGCAGCGGCCGCGGGCAGGCGACGACCCGGCGGCCGCGGGCAGGAGACTCGGTGCTGAGCTCCGTGCTGATGCAGGGGAAGATGGAGGTGGTGAAGTGGTCGCTGCTGAGCTCCGTGCTCTCCAACCTGTTGCTCGTCCTCGGCACCTCCCTCTTCTGCGGCGGCCTCGCCAACCTCGGCGTCGAGCAGCAGCGCAGCAGGGACGCGGCGGCCGCGGGCAGGAGACGGACGCGCAGCAGGGACGCGGCCGCGGGCGTCGCAAACCTCAGACCTGCCCGCCGCGGCCGCCTGCCCTGGCCGCTGCGCAGCAGCTAGGCACGGCGACGCGGAAGCACGCAAATACGGTAGCATACGGAAGTATCATAATCCACTTGTACAAAAGAGTATAAAAGGGTATTTCCTGAATAAGCTAAACTAAAGAAGGGTATTTTTCTCAATTGCAAACTAAAGAAGGATATATGCTAGATTTCTATCTAGCTGGAGGGTATATTATCAATTTCCTCAGCAATAATTGCCCGCCTCCCCGATCGCGGGCCCCACCACCCCACCCCGCGAGCGCGCCGAGTCTTCTCCCTCCTCTCTCTCGGTGTCTCTCTCTCCCCCCTCTCTCTCTTACTCTTTCGGCGCCCAGACGAAACGCAACGCAAGCCGACCAACGGCGACCAACTCAGCACCCCCAATTCCCACGCCTGACACGCCGCGCGTCTCCCGTGCCCCGCCGCCCCGCGCGAAATCCCCGCGCTGCCCCTGCCGCCCACGCCCGCCCACGGGGGCACGCCCGTAATTTCCCGCCGCCACCGCATTCCGTCCCGACCCCGGTGGGCTGTCGCCCGCCTTGCCTCTGCCCGCCTGTCTTTATCCGTCCACCCCCACCACCCGCCCGCGGGTCCGAAACCCAAGAGCCTACGCTATGCGCCGGTTACCCTATCAAACGCATCCAACGGCGGCACGCCTCCGATGCGGTCGCACCGATGCCTCGCCGGTCACCCTCACGTGCCGCGCGCGTGACGACCCCCTCTCGGCCGGCGCCCCACCCCTCGCCGTGTCCTTTTATTCCACCCCTCGCCTCGCTGCCCTCCCCCCAATTCACGCCACCACCACACGCATGGTCTTCTTCTCTCCTAGGGTTAGGGTTTGCTGCGAGATCTGAGAGGAGGAGGACGAGATGGAGGTGAGGGAGATGGCGGCCGCGGCGGCGGCCGCGGCGGCGGCGTCGGGGGGAGGAGGGGGTAGACTGCCGCCGCCCAACCCCAACCTGCCATACAGGGAGGACTGCTGGAGCGAGGGCGAGACGGCCGCGCTGGTCGGCGCCTGGGGGAGCCGCTACATCGACGTCAACCGCGGCAATCTGCGCCAGAAGCAGTGGCAGGAGGTGGCCGACGCCGTCAACTCGCGCCGCGGGGCCGCCGCCCGCCGCCGCCCACCGCGTACCGACGTGCAGTGCAAGAACCGCGTCGACACCCTCAAGAAGAAGTACAAGGCCGAGCGCGCCCGCAACGCACCCTCCACCTGGGCCTTCTTCCACGAGCTCGACCGCCTCGTCGGCCCCACACTCTCCGCCTCCGCCTCGAAGAGGCCCTCGCCATCGCCGGCCCCTCACTTCGCCCTGCCCATCCATCCTTCCGCCGCGAGGAAGCCCCCTTCGCCTTCGTCTTCGCCGTCCCCGCCTCCGCCCATGGCTCTGCCGCTGCCCAATTACCGTCGCTGGTCTCCGCTCCCCGCCGCTGCGTTTATCCAGAAGGAAGCCGCGGCCGCGGCTGCCGCGGTGTCTGATTCGGAAGATTCGGATGATGCGGGCGATAACAACAATAACAACTTGCAGCAGTCGCCGTCGCACTCTGTGTCATCGCGCTCTGCCAATAACAGCAAGCGCAGCCGCCGTGAAGCTGGCGGCGGTGGCGATGGAGGTTTCAGGGAGCTGGCAAGGGCGATCGAGGCTTTTGCGGAGATGTACGAGCGCGTCGAGAGTGCGAAACAAAAGCAGGCACTGGAGATAGAGCAGCAGCGAATCGACTTCCTGAAGCAGCTGGAGGTGAAACGCATGGAGAACTTCGTCGACGCACATGTGAAGCTCGCTAGGGTGAAGCGCTCCAAGAAGATCAGAGGGGCTGCAGTTGATGGTACCGGTGCAGTGGAGCTGGTTTCCTCCGTCGCTGCGCTGCCTTTCCTCTCCACCTCCACCTACCTCTGATGCTGAGGAAGGGTTAGGTAAAGTCTGACTCGGCATTTTAGTTTTAGATTAACAGCCCTCGATTATTGCTAATTTATTTGATCTGTGGCTATTATAATGTTGTAATGCTACTGTGGATGTGCTAACAGTATAAGTTGCGTGTTGTGAGTTAATGTTTTAGCGATTGATGACGGAATCCCATCCACAATTAAATGTTGATAAGTGGAATTTTAGTGTTATATGCGTTTGGTCTTAATAGTGGGCAGGTCTACAAATGTTAATTTATCATCTTGTGAATCCATTCATGAGTGCTTATATGCTGGGAAATATAAATGGTCCGTCGGCACTTCCGGTTTGTTGGGGAAATGCTGAGGTCCTAATAATATTTTAGTGTGTCTCCTCAGCAATAGTGGTGTAAACACGCTTATGCGATCTCAGCTTGATTGTGCTCAGTAACTCGTACTGCCGTACATATATGCATTTATGTTGTATTTTGTATTGAATAGGCTCGGGCATGGTGTATGTTAATATACGTATATAGTCAAAGCTCGAGCTCAAGCATGGGTTTGATCTGAGCTCGAATAGCTTGCCAAGCCTGAGCTTTCCAACATCCATCGTTTTGTCGAATGATTTTCACATGGCCTCACCTGGTACGACACGTTGTGAACTAAATTTGAAAGCTGGTTTCACTTTTCTTTTCCCTATATTAGTATATTAGTTCGTGTAATGAATAAATTTGAAGTGTCTTGTACCAATGTTCTTGCCCATAATATTTTTTATGCTTTGGTTATTGTAAATACGCATTTTGAGAATTTTGATACCCTTTCGTGCGATGAATATCCATAAACGAGAGCTTTATCGGTGGATGTGTTAGTGTATTTTTCTGTTAAATTTTGGTATGTTCTGTGCTGCGGCCTATTAGGCTTATTAGTGCACCATGATTTCAAATGCGCGAATTCAACCCAAATTTGGGTATATGTTTTGGAAATGGTTTCATATTATTGGGAGTACATACTCCCACTTATATATGCTTAAATCAACAAGTTATACTTTTTTATTCTTTTGAGCATACTCTAAAAATGATTATAAGATACTCCAAAATAAGTTTCATGAATTTTTTTATCAAACTCCACTTTTTATAGCATAATTCATGTATATATATTCTTTTTTACATATGAAAAATGGTATATAACAAAAATAAAAGGTTCTGATGAAAAATTTTCAACCATGTCACTTGTATTTTAGAATTAGTATTTAAGTATATCGAAAATGATAAAGTGGTATAACACGTTCGTTTAAATGATATATTAGAACTTTAGAAGGTGGGAGTATGTACTCCCAGTAGTACGGAAAAGACATAGGAAAATGGTTCCATACTCTTAGGAGTATATACTTCTACTTGTTATATACCATTAAATGATATTGTTAATTCTCTGTATCCTTTTGAGCGTACTTTAATAATGATTTATAAGATACTTTAAAGTAAGTCCCATGACAAATTTTTATAAAAGTCTATTTTTATAGTATAATTTGTGTATGTATTTATTTTATATATGAAAAAAGGTATATATCAAAATAAAATGCATCAATGAAAATTTTTTCAACTATGTCGAATTAGAGTATACCAGAATTAGTATTTAAGTATATCGAAAATGATAAAGTATAATATATTTGTTTAATGGGTATATTGAATGGTCAGAAAGTCCATAAATAGGAGCCGCTTGGAGTACACTCGATGTTAAAAATCACCCTGGACACTATCTCGCATCTATCCGGTTTGACTGGGAATCAGTTGGTTGCACTGGTTTTCATTCCCTTGTCCTGACTAGAACTCTTAAAAGGTTTTTCACATCTTAAATGAATAAGCCTTTGTAGGGTTTGTTTTGCCTAACTTGAGAGTAGGCTTATCACCAAAGTAAGCTTAAGCTAGAGTCAAACAGGTAACCTTTTATATTTGGGTTTCATTCAGTTCTAAACCCAGTTCCACAGTATAGATAACCTTATCTAATTAAACTAGTTTTTGGGCTTATAAGCTGTAAAGTCCAGTAAGTTAAAAGTCACTAATATATAAGCTATACCTGTGTGGCCCTGTGGGGTTGTTCAAATGGCTTATTACTAGAGTTTTCAATACTGAAAGTTTAACGTATCTTATCCACTGTCAAGCTTTGTGGCTTCTGATCCAAAATTCTTCTAGGCTGGCTTGTGAGATTTAATGTATAGTAGGTTACGTATGCCTTCCAGTGGATTGTGATGTGATTGTCCTGATGGATAAAGTGCCTTGCCTTTTTCTGTACATGATTGCTATCGTCGTTTATATTTTAAGTTTCACCTTGCTAAAATAGTCAACTAGAAAATATTGTGATCCCCTATAATTTTGAAAATTTATTACCTTTCTGTTGTCACTTTTTTGACAAGTTTATAAAGTTCATTCTCGACCAATCATTTCTTGCATTTAGATCATGCCTCATTGACTAAAGCCATCATTGAGAGTTGAGTTAGTTGATGATGGATAAAATTCAAAGCCATATTTAGTGTAGACAGTAGACATGCGAACAAACAAGCGGTATCCTAAACTGAAAATAGAGGAGGTAAGGACCAAATAGTACAGTCCAAATGAGTAGGCAAGTTCCAAACATTTGTGGGATAAAATTCAAAGCCATATTTATTGTAGACAGTAGACATGCGAACAAGCAATAATGATATCCTAAACTGAAAATAGAAGAGGTAAGGACCAAATAGTACAGTCCAAACGAGTAGGTAAGTTCCAAACATTTGTTTCCAGGCTCAATAAAATATGCTATGTGTAACTTGCCTGTCAAGCTGCTATTGGCAGGTTCCAAACATTTGTTTCCAGAATAAAATATACTATGTGTAACTTGTTTGTTGAGCTGCTATGTTCTTATGCTTATTCTGAAGGGAAAACAAATCGTTTGTTATTTAGCATGCGTGAATATACATGAGTCTATCCATGCCCTAATGGTATTTTGATTATTACTGTTTCCTGACGTGATTAATCAACTATTTTCCCATATCTTCTGTACAGATTATCAGTGCCAAGTTCTTGAGATGGCGTTGCTCTCCAGTTAAGGCTCTCGCTTGGCAGTGAACGCACTATCCCTGGGATATTCTGTAGTCCCAGCTCTTCTGCTTAGGTTCATTAGTTTGTAGTCGGGTAGTATATGAAGATCAAGACTAGAAATTCTTAGTGTAAAGCAATGTTGACATTGATGTCTGTTCCTTGAATTTACCTTGTTTTATTGACAAACTCGGACATTCTGTTTTATTTCAAAAATGCGGTGATGAAAATGTTTAGCAACCTTTCCTGTTGTTGTTTATATTTTTTGGAATCATGTGCTAAAATTGCAAATAATTCAAGGGAGATTCTGTATGCAGTCTAATAGTATGCCCTCACGTAAGTTTTGGCCCCAAAATATACACAGCTATTTGGGGCACAGTAGGCAACGCTGCTGCTGCATAGTTTTTGTGAACTCAAGTTGCAACTTTTGTGAAGTTACACTGTTTCGGTCTGTAGCTCCGGAATGTAACATCCTAAATTTCACTCAAATTTGAAACCATTTAAAATTTGCAATTTTCGAAAACTTTCATTTCATATTGGAGTTGATCAAACCTTTTGGGAGAATTCAAAACCAAAATTTGAATTTGAATTGAATTCAACATTTCAAATAAACTTTCAAATCATTCTGCCTCCCCTCTCCCTTGGCTTGGACCGAAACCGAGTCGGCTGGCCCACCCCACCACTCTTTCTCCTCTTTTCCTTTCTCTCTCGGCCCGAGAGCCATCAGCCTGTCCCATTACTTTCCCTCTTTGCGGGCCAACCTTACGTGCAACCTAGCAACCAGTCCAACACCGTGGCCCATCTCTTCCTCTTGCTTCCTTTCTCTCGCCTTATTGCCAGGTGGGCCCTGGCCTCCTCTATCAGGCCGGACGTGAGGAGAAACATTGTGCTTCTTCCTCACGCCAACAAGCTCTTCTCTCTTTTTCTTTGGTGCATGTGCCCGTGTGGCAGTAGGAGGCGTAGGTCATTGCTACCTCGAGCCTCTCCCCATATCACACAACGCCGCGACCTTCTCCCATTGTCGCCAGAGCACGTACCGCACTTGAGCCTCTGCAATTTGCGAGAACTTGCGCGCGTGAAAGCATCTAGGCCCCTAAAAATATTGGTTTTAGTAATTAATGACATTATGTGAATATGAGACTAATTTGTGTGTTAAGTGCTTAAAAGGATTAGTCTCATCGACAAAGAAAGAGGCACATAAAATGTTTTCGAAGATTCAAAGATCTCAAGGGCGAAAAGGTAAATAGTCTAGGGCTATATTATTTTTACCGGTCTTGGAGATAGGTTGGAAGACCGGATTATAGGATAGACGACGTACTATTAAGAGGGATCATGGTGATTTGCTAAATCATATGCTAATGTGCTCTTTGGATCAATTTAGGATCATGCATGCACTAAGAAATTAAAATCAAATCAAAACTGTGCATTGTCAGAATTTTCGAAAGTACCGCCGTGCAATGGGCGGAACTACCGCAAGCTGGTAGTACCGGGCTCCCGAGCGGAATGTCTTTTCCAGAAAGCGCCCGGAGAAAAACTTCGCCCCTCAGAAATCGGAAGTACCGCGGGATGAACTGCGGAACTACCGCAAGCGCGGAAGTTCCGGCTTCCCGAGCGGAACTTAAATTCCCGAGAGCGCCCGGAGAAAAACTTCGCCTCGCTGAGATCGGAAGTACCGGGGTGGAGAGCGGAACTTCCGGATCTCCGGAAGTACCACGATTTTAATGGCGGTAGTACCGCACTCATTGTCCAACGGTCACTTCTGACCGCCTGACATAGCCGTTCTGTTGCGACGACGGAAATCCGGAAGTACCGCCCGTATAACGGCGGTAGTTCCGTTTTCCCTGATTTTTCAGGATAAATTAATATAACGGCTATTTGAGGTTGGTGTGGGTATAAATACATCCCCACCAGAACTTGTACTTGTGGTTGAACCCATATTGAACATCTTTGAGCCTAGAGCAACTTCTCACACCTCTCTTTCACTCTTGTGCATTCAATTGAGGTAGTTGAGCCAAATTCAAGCACATTGCATTCTAGATTGATCCAATTGGCACTTGTGTGTGATCTAGCCGATGTTGTTCATTTCTCTTGGTGCTTGCCGGCACCTAGACGGCTTGGCGGAGGTTCCGGTGATATTCTCAAGAAGATTGTGAGAAGGTCCGGAAGATTGTGAAGGCTCGGAGCTCGCCTACCCGGAGAGGGAAAGAGCTACCGCTAGTGATCGAGGTGATTAGGCTCAATTCGTGGAGCCGGTCCGATTTGTTCGGGCTTACCTCAACGTGGACTAGGGGAGACCGGCAAGTCTCCGATCACCACGGTAAAAAGTAATTGTGTCTATTGTGGTTTGCTCTCTTGTGACTATTTTCTTTCAAGCATCGCTTTTCATTCATATTACTTGATTGCTTGTTTAGTTAGAGTAGCAAACTTGGACTTAGACTATTTGGTATTTCTCCTAGTCAATTGCTTACTAGTGATCACTGGAGCCTTTCTAGGTTGTTTAGTTGTACTATTGTTAACTTGCTTTAGTCAATTAATTAAGTTTAAAATTGTCAATTGAAATTAGACGGAAAAAATTTAAATCCGCCTATTCACCCCCCTCTAGTCGGCCTCCTCGATCTTACAGCGCGTCTGCCGCGACGCCACGAGAAGATGCAGAGCTCTCGTATATTTAAGCTGAGTTGAGTGCATCATCTCCTTGACCTCGCCTTCCTATTCATTTCCCATCTCTTCCCCCTCCTCACTTACTCAAATGCCTAGAACGTTGCTGCGTAGTGCCATCTCCCTCAAGTCCGATAGCACACCACCAAGCTCCCCAACATCGTTCTAGTTGAATCCGTGATTTCTCCCAAATATTCTTGCATCACATCGTGTTCCCAATAATCCTATACAAAACCCCTCACCCCAATTTCAGGATTCCATCATAGCGGCACCGCTCCGCCGTTTTCTTCCCCACGTATGATCAAAATCGCTGCCACTATCGCCACTCTTCACATGGTGTGTGTTGGCTAGATTCCTCCCCCCTGGAGCATCCTTCCGCATTCCTCGGCTTGCCCTACCTCTAATTTTGGCTGCCTTTCCTTAGGTTGCCGCCACCATGTCGAGCTCGCAACGTTGCCCTCCGCTCCCAACGCCAGACCACCTGGCCCACCTCTGCCCTCATCATCCGCCCTAGTGAGTTCTCCTCGACCCGTAGATGCTCATGACGCACTTAGGTTTTGAGATTAGTCGTTGTATAGCCATTGCCGTAGTAGAAGTATTGTCGCCGCCGCTGTAGTCCGCTTCCCGCCACATCGTTGCCACCCATGAGCTTACCCTGCCCTGCCCATGGCATTCCATTCTTATGCTTTCCCGGTGAAGCCGATGCTTCCTTTGCCAGCGCTGAGCTCAGCCAGGAGCTCCATGGGAGCCGCCCCTATTTTTCTTTGGCCGCATTCGAGAAAGAAGAAAGTAGCCCTGTGTGGTAGCCAAGCAGGGCTACGTGGTTTAATTGGACATTAATACCATGATTAATTAGTGCTATGTAATGTTTAGATCTCAGGAAATTCTGTTAAAATATAATTTTGTATACCAATACCCAAATGACTAGTGGGCCCAAATGCAATTTGTTATAAGATCAGTACGGCTGCTAAGCTCCACTTAATCTATTTTTAAAATATCCTAGTGTTGGACGCTCATTAAAATTAATTAGTATATTATTAGTATTTAATTTAAATTACAATTAAAATAAAACGCTATGTTTGACAGTCGGACCACTACCACTCTGAACTTCGCCCTGCCTCACTCCCTCCTCTTTTCTTGTTGTATCCAAGTCATGAGGCCTCCCTTCCGCCACCGTCATCGAAATCAACCTGGATACATCCTGGTGCCGTATAACTCGCAAGTTTGTCATTGCTGTCGTCGCCTCCCACCAATTCCTCCCATCCTCAGCTTTGTCACTCAGGCCCCATTGGTGTCCCTTATTCTCTGCTTCAGTGCCCTTGCTGTCATCGCTACCACCCCATGGTTAAAGTTCACATCTTGCTGTCATCGCTACCAACCCATGGTTAAAGTTCACATCATTTGTGGCGCGAGAGACGCTGGCGGCCTGGCGCTGAAATGTTAGTATCCGCACTACACCAGAGTGAAACCTTTCTGACCAAGTCCTTAGCGTAGGACTCAAGCCGCGAAGAATCATGGAATTTTGTTCCCTTCCCTTTTCGTCGGATTCTTGAATGTTGATCACGGGTTTCATGCTGAGGACGAATCAGGTTGCCCATGTTGGCCAATGCGACTAAGCAAACCAAATTTGTTCTCCATGCTCTACCGACACAGTGTGTGTTCCATTTGCGTGGGATTCTTTTCACGGTTCACCTTACCTAAAAACAATTACTTAATTTGGTGTCCGTTATGGTCACACTTTTTCTGCTGCCATGCTCAACCTACATTGCATTCCTTGGCTCCATAGCCACACCAGACATACGTCATCGTCATCGTGTTTTGCCGCTCTCAGTTAAAATGGGCCCACTAAGACTGCGAGAGATAGCTTTGCTTGATGACAATAAAGAGGATGACCCAACGGCACCAATTTTTGCTATAGCCTTTTTTTAGAAGTACTAATCACATCTAACAATGCTATAATTTACTTGGAAACATATATAAGAGGTTACTGCACCAGATAAATTTTAATTTAACCTAGAGGAATCATAACTCGTTTAAGATCGAGTGGGATAGCTTAGCTTGTATACATAAATCCTTGTAAAACCTCTTATTACTATAATCTGCATCCGTTACAGAAGTTTGGCTTCATGCATATGAGACTTAGGCCCTGTTTGTTTCCACTTAAGATTATTATAATCTAGCTTATAATCATAAGTGGAAACAAACAGTCTAGATTATAAGGTAACTTATTATAATCTAATAGCCCAGATTATTGTAATCTAATAAGCTCAAAAAAGGAGCTTATTTCAGCTTATAGATCCACCTTTTATCTTAAGGACCATAAAACTTTAAGAATATTACCCACATTTGCCATTCATCCATCTCCCAACTCTCTTGCCTCTCTCTCAAGGACATTGTAGTCTTTAAACATTCGAATACAATAATCCATAACTCTGATAATCCAGGCTGCCAAACACTTGACAGCTTATTTTCCACCAGCTTATTATAATCTAGCTTATATAATCCACCACCTATAAACTAGATTATAATAATCTTAAGTGGAAACAAACCAGCTTATTATAATCTAGCTTATACTCGCAAATTTGTAAACAGACCAGCACGTGTGATGCAAGCAAAGACCCGGTAACCAGGGGTGCAAAACCACCAACCTAAAAATGGGGGAAAAAACTCAGCAGCAGCTGTAATACGGTATCAAGTATCGGCCGTTCCATCCGTCACCTCCCGTTCGGCTCTTCTTCCCCGACCCACTGACGACTCCTTTGACCTGTCGTCCTTGTCTCCTCCATCGCCGCACGAAGCTTGAGGCATCTCCGACCCCTCCCCGCCGCGAGCCCTGGTAGCTCCAGCCCGACTCCATGGCCAACAGCAACCTCCCGCGCCGGATCATCAAGGTGCGCCTCGCGATCTGATCGCTCGCTCCCCCCCCCCCCCCCCCCCCCCGATCTGTCGCCGTCTCTCACTCGATGTATACCGTTTCTCTTTATCGATTTGGTGCCTAATCTGTTTGGAATTTGGATCTGTGCAGGAGACGCAGCGGCTGCTCAGCGAGCCAGGTGCCTGCTTTTTTTGGGGGGGGGGGGGGGGGGGGGGGGTTTCCGTAGAATTTTGGTGGATTTTGGCGTCTGTTATTAGCGTTCTGGTCTCGGATGTTGTTTGATTAGTTTGTTGATGCGTGCAGCCCCGGGGATTAGCGCGTCGCCGTCGGAGGAGAACATGCGCTACTTCAATGTCATGATCCTTGGCCCGGCGCAGTCGCCGTACGAAGGTGTTTCTCTTTTCAGATTTTAGTTGAAATAATTGTATATCAGTAACCTGCGTGACTTTTATTATGTGATACTTTGGACCACGGAATGTGGATTCAATATCGCAAGCCCTGTGTGTAGTATTGGCACATTGTGGACTGCAATTGCTGTTACTGTGTTCTGATTATCTGTAGGTATGCTTCTGTTTGTTTGTAAAATAGTTGTTGCAAACGAGTAGTACAAAGATGGATTATCAGTATGATCACCAAGGGGGTTGCTCTAGCGCCAGTGCAACTGTATGGCCTTGGCCTGCTTATGCATACACTTGTAAACTTATTTTGTCTGAATAGGCCAGTAGTCCCGCCATCATGTTCTGGTTTAATTCCATTTTTGCATTGTCCTGTTGTTATGGTACTCATGTGTGCTTTCAAGATTCTACTTTGAGCTTGCACTTTGTTGATTACACGCCAAAATATAGCTTGACATATTCATTGCTGCGTTCATGAATTCCATCAAAATAGTAAATAGAAAGAATTTCTAATCACTTACGATTGTACGAGCTCTAGTGAACCTATTTTTATTTGTATAAATAATGTCACATAGGAAGATTGCCTTTTGCATTTGTGCCTGCTATTAATTTCCATATGATATGTGGCACAAATTTTTACCCTAGTGATGGACGAGGTCACATGGGACATACAAGGAGATATCCTTTGGTGTATACTTTTCGCTGATGGTTTGGTGCTGGTTGATGAGAGTAGGATAGGTGTTGATAGGAAGCTCGAGTTATGGAGGAAGGCCTTAGAATTGAAGAGCTTTAGACTTAGTAGGACTAAAACTGAGTATATGAGGTGTGATTTCAGTGGTGCTAGAATAGATGATGAAGATGTTAGATTGGATGGACAAATTGTGCTTAAGAAGGACACGTTTCGTTATTTGGGATCGATGCTACAGTGGGACGGTGAGATTGATGAAGACGTGAGCCACAGGATAAGAGTGGGGTGGGTGAAATGACGCCAAACATCTAGTGTCTTGTGTGGCAAAAAAATCCCTCAAAAGTTAAAGGGTAAACTCTAAAGGATGGCGATCAGACCCGCAATGCTATTTGGAGCAGAATATTGGGCGACTAAAAGACAACATATACATAAAATGAGTGTAACAGAGATAAGGATGCTGCGGTGGATCTGTGGTCATACAAGGCGGGATCGCATCCGCAATGATGATATACGTGATAGGGTAGGGGTAGCACCAATTGAATGGAAGCCTGTCCAACATCGCTTGAGATGGTTCGAACATCTCCAATGACGGCCTCCTGAGGCACCGGTACGTAGTGGAATTTTAAGACGTACTGAAAATGTAAAAAGAGGCAGAGGTCGACCAAAATTGACGTGGGAGGAAGTAGTTAAAAGAGACTTGAGGGATTTGAATGTATATAAAGAATTAACTTTGGATATAAGTGCATGGAAGTTAGCGATCCACGTACCGGAACCATAAGAAAGTTAGTGGCAGTGTTTTAGGCTCTTGACTCAGATAGCAAGTTGTACAGCTTAGAGTTTTAGCATTTTAGGTTTTATTTCAAGGCTCATATCTCTTTAATCTTGAGAAGGTTTCATTTCTAGCCTACCTCAACTTGTTTGGGACAAAAGACTTTGTTGTTGTTGTATGTGGCACAGATTTTGATCCTTTCTTGTTATATTCATGATGGTATCATATTATCAATTTGCCTACGGCGCAAAATCCAATGGTTTGGATTCCCTTCACCCTTTGCAATTATTCAAGTTACTGATATACAACACTAGGAATTAACTACTATGTTTCCATGCAATACAAAGTAATCGGAATGTGGTGCATGTAGATAAGTATACAAATCACAAGTTGTTTTCATATTGTTGAGTAGTACTATATACGGCTAATCGGAATTGTTTTAGTTTAGGTAACTTGTCTCAATATATGGCATCTCTGTTTAATATTAGACATTTTTTTTATTGTGTGGAACTTTCTTTTGTTTATTCGTCTGCATCTGGTCTCCTGATATTGTTCCTTCTGCTATGTATTGGACAGGTGGAGTTTTCAAGCTTGAACTTTTCTTACCTGAGGAATATCCAATGGCTGCTCCAAAAGTAATTTCTTGATTTGAGAATCAGTTAATGTTGGTTTACCAAATTATTAGTTGGACATTTATGTTTCCATGTTGTATGTGCTTGGCTGTAACGGTAACATCTGTGCTGCTAATTATGGTTTATTTCCTACTTGTAATGATGTTATCATGTTAAGAACGGGGAGTGGGATGGGCCAACATATCCTTTTGTTATAAGTCATAAATGTCTCTTTCATACAATTATGTTTGTGGGTAATTGAACTCAGCAATTTATTTCTGTTACTGATGAAAAACTATGCTGCACAGTTGTTTCAATAACCAAAATTACACTGTGAAGTAAAGTTGGAATGTAATTTCAAGTGAACCTTCATGCTTTGCTTCAACCTTGTTTCATGTTTGTCTATGTTTTTATCTTTTCTTTAGGTGATGTCAATGTTTTTTTCCTGACATACTCTATTCTTTGATTTGCATAGTATCCTAGTGACCTGAAATACTGTCTTTATATTTTTTATAGGAAAAAATCAATAGTAGCATTTTGTTAATACTTGTTGTATTCATACTAGATTTGTTTTTCTGTTCCTTTCATTTCCCCTCTTTACAGCTCAACACTCACCTTATTTGGAAGTGTTATATGGAAGTGTCTTGACACGTGATATTTCAGACTAGTACTAATAGTCATCATGTTAAACAAGGGGTATGCTGAATATTAGTTGTCGACTCCTAGCCGTCGATTGTTATACTCTATGGATATCAACATGCCTGTTTTAGTATTAATGTCATCTAACCTAAGTAGTTACAGCTATTCTATTTGTAATTTTGTACATTTCTATATGTTGTCACTGTGTTGTGTAAGGCTTGCTGACAGACATTTTTCTTTTACTGTTGATGATGCAGGTCAGGTTTCTCACCAAAATATACCATCCCAACATTGACAAGGTAGGCAAGTGGTATTATTGGCAGAACATTTCGTAAAACAATGTCTATTTTCTGATGGACTTCACTGCAGCTTGGTAGGATATGCCTTGACATTCTTAAGGACAAATGGAGTCCAGCTCTTCAGATACGCACAGTTCTTTTAAGGTAACAGCCTCCATCGTTTGTTTGGCCAAATAATCCTGTTGTAGCTGATATATGATGCTGTTACTCTACATTATAATTTAAACCGTGACTCGCCCATTTCTCATGATAGTATCTATGAGACCATGTGGAGGACATTCCATATTTGTGATGAGTATTTGCTTTTGCTTTAGCTATGCTGTCATTGTTTTGAGTTTTATTTTTGTGCTTTTGAATATTTGGTTTTGCTGTTAGAGTGGTGGCGGTCTGACTAGCCTGTGGTTGGCGGTCAGACCGGCCAGCTGTGTAACAGCCTTATAGTCTAACTTGCTCTGGTGTGGCGGTCTGACCGGTGTGTGGTAGTACCGGCCCGTAGCTAGCGGTAGCTGTTTTTCAGAGAGGTTTGTGTTGCGTTGCGCGAAGGTTTTGGGAACGGCTTGACCAGCCATTGCATGGTGGTCTGACTGAAGTGTGCTTGGCGGTTTCACTAGCTTGGCGGCTGCGGTTAGGTCGACTCTCTGGCTTTGTGTTGAGTTGAGTTAGTTTTGGGTGTGAGCCATGGTGGAGTCCATGCAAGTGTGAGTCATGGTGTGTCTATGCATGTGTTGTGCTGATGAGAGTCAAATGTATGTCATTTATGCTCGGATCGATTGGTTGGTCTTTGATATGCAGGTGCTTGATGATTGCTATGGTCAGCGGTAAGACCGAGGCTACGGAAGAGGTCCTAAGGCTATGGCGTGTCGCGTAAGTTCGGGTGGAGCATCATCTCAAGCTAAGAAGCACTGAAGAAAGATAAGGATCGTGAGGAGGCAATTGCGTGGTGTGCCAATTGAATTTGTGCGTTTCAAGTGGTGACATTCTTCGGAGCAGGCGTACGATTTTGGCGGCAAGTAATTGGGCATCAAAGACTATAGTGTGATGTGGTGTACCAATTGGACTTGGGCGTTTCAAGTGGTGACGGCCTCAATGCAGACGTACAATCTTGGTGAAGAGGCATTAGGCATCGCATATTCGTGAAGATCGGTGGGTAGCAATTGTGAAAATTTCCAATACTATGTGGAGTCAAGGTTTGCAATACCGCAGCTTTGGCATAAGTGGTTTAGATTACGTCTTTGAGGATGGAGTGTCTTATCAGGCTTTTGGAGCGTTGTAAGTTGCGCTTTGAAAAGCATGCAAGTGAGTAAAACCCGTTTGTATATGGTTTACCGGGATTTCCCATTTGTAAGTGGTGTGATCCACTAAGGAGTGACTAATTGTTTAGGGTTCGATGTGAGGTGGAAGCCTCCATTATATAAGCTTTGTGTGTGAAGAGAATGGATAGGAACTTTGCGAGAGATTAGGGTTGGGTTTTTTTTTGTGTTGGAGCCCTTTGTGTGTGCTCTAGGCTTAGAGTTCTGCCATCCTAAGGGAGTGGCTGTAAAACATTTCTCTCCAAATGAAATGAACATCCAAAATTTGCCCAAGTGAGTTGTGCTATAGATCCTTCCTTTGCTTTTTTGATTTGTTTGACTTTCTTCTTTGGATTTGAGTGACCATTTGGGTAGTTCTAGGTCAATTATGATGAACAATTACCAATTGGGTTGAGTTGAATCTAAGGTTTTGCAAAGAGGTTGCAATTTCTTGAAAGTTAGATTGCTATCGGTCGTACTGGCCAGATGCCGGCGGTACTATCGGGGCGTTAGTATCGGCATGGTGGCCACGGTACTACCGCATATGCGGTTTGCCCGGGAGTTAGATGGCGGTAGGTATTTTCCATAAGGGGTGTTTTTTTGGCCAAAGTTATGCGGTATGACCGGCCAGGGTAGCGGTATAACTGGAATTGGATTGGTGGTTTGACCAGCCACTGGGGTGTCGTTCAGACTGGGAAGAGTAGTCCGACTGGCCACGTCATGACGGTCAGACCGGTTGAGGGGTGTTGGTTATGCAATTGGAAGTTTTGATCATGGGGTGATCTTGATACTCTTGTCTTGGTTGCATTGAGTTGCATGTTTATGATAACGTGAGTCAAGTTGTGAAGAACTTGTGTTTGAAAAATAATTTCTTAATCTTTGTATGTGTAGGGAAACTTGGAGGCAACTATGGTCAACGACGGACGATTGGGACTACGTCAGGGTGGATGGAGGTCCAGAACGGTCAAAGAGTTTTTGTGGGATAGTTGGGCTCAAGTATGACACATGACAAAACCAAGGGATGTGATTGAAAGAAAGGTTCGAGCAACGAGTTAGATCGAGTTCACTTCGTCGGTCAAGTGAGGCGTAGTCTGGTGGGAGTCGAAAACGAAAGACTTGCCAATGGAGGGAAGCCATTGATCAACTTACACATGGCGTGCATGATGGCTTGCACGACAAGAAGATGATGGAGTCAAGGGAAAGCTTTAGGAAGCTTCGTCGAGGGCATTACGAGAAAATGCTAAATACCGAACTTGAGACCTACTCCAGAACCGTGGCGCCAGAAGACGCAAGGGAAGTGGATTAGGATTAGGTTAGGGTTGTGCGTGTGGTGTGGATCTATCGCTAGCATGTCAGCGGGTTGATCCTTGTTAACGCTTTGAAAAGCATGTGTGCGTAAAACACGATATTGTGGGGTTGACGAGTTTCTCCAAACCTTAGCGGGTCTAGACCCACTAAGGGGTTGGTTTAGTGATTTAGAGGAGGCTAGCTAGGGCAAGCAAGAAATTAGGGTCGAGTTCTAGGCTTAGACTAACACTTCCTGTCCTTCATGGTAAGAGTGGGACTTGTGGAGGGTCATTTGTAACCAACAAGCTGTAAAAATTATTCCTCTTCATGAAATAGGTCAAGTTCTTGTAATTCTTGTGTTCTTGTCTCTCTTTGCATGAGTTCTTAGCTTTGCTTGTGTTGATTTGGCTCTTTTCGTGCTCTTGTTTTTGCTGTGAGTCATAATGTATATGAAGTATTAGTGGATCCTTGGGATCTATCTTTGCCTAGCTAGATCGCTTTATAGCAAGAATCAAGATCTTGTCCGGTTTTAGCTTTGTCTTGACCAAGATTTATGATTTTGTGATCATTGTCTTTCTAGCCCAAACTCGTGGCTAGATTGCCTAGCTAGGACATGCGAGAGATGATTTGGAAAGTTTATGATTTAGATCATCACGAGTAAGAAATAATTTGATTTTTAGGGTATGGTATGTTCTTGTGACTTAGAAAGCAATTCTTCCAAATTGGATGAATCCAAGTCCATGAACCTCGTGTTTCTTGATTTAATTTGGTTCCTAACATCCTTGCTTAGGTCCATACTAATTTTAGTAGCATTTGGATAAGGTTTAATCAAAATCCTCAAATTTGGTTTTGGTTTTGCTCTCAGGATCAGGGCAAATGGTAGTACCAGGCTCTCTGAGCGGTAGTACCGCAGAGCGGTCATACCAACCCCGAGTTGGTGGCAGTACCGTTGTGGTCATACTGGCATGCTAAGGGCGGTACTACCGAACCAGCAGGCAAAGCTTGGTTCTTGCCTCTTGTTGATTCTGTATTTTTGTGATTCTCTTGTAGGTGTGATTTGAGCTTAATGACTCTTAATAGTCATTTAAGCAAATATTTTGAGTACCTAGGGGAAAAAAAACTTCCGCAATCAGTCACCCCCTCTGATTGTCGGCATCGGGCCAACATGATTTCTCTCTTCTTGATCTTCTCTAGTATTAAGAACATGTAAGAGGTCGAGATATCTCTTGGAGAGATCCTATCCATTTAGGCATGGTCTAGAGTAAGTTCTTGATTTTGCCCAGTTTTCTTCAAGAGGTGACGTTGGAATTTGCTCTTATAAGGGTTTTGTTTGAGCTCGTGTTGTGATCTAGTTTGCTATGACATGTGAGAACCTATCTAAGGTCATCTAGATCATCTAGGACTCATGAGTAAAAGTAGATCAATGTTTTCATCTTTTGCTCGGTTTTGGTGCAACCTTGTATTGGATAAAGGTCGGAATTTTTGCATTGATCTTCACAATCCATAATTGGAATATGTTCCTGACGTTCAAGGGAGGGTTTGCGTCAAGTTTCATTGCATTTGGATCACTGGTTTGAGAGTTGGCTCTTTTTTTGGATCATGTGCAGTGCTATCTGCATTGTTTCTTGGCGAGCGGTTAGACCGCAAGGATCCGAGTGGTCAGACCGGACGATCATATTGGCGCGGTTAGTCCGGCCAGCGGTCAGACCGCAAGGACCCGAACGGTCGGACTGGCCAGTGGTAAGTCCGCTTGTTGGCCAGCGGTCAAACCGGTTGAGACAGAATCTCAGATCATTATGATCTTTGCCTTTTTGCTTTGGTGAGCTGGTGAGTTTGTATTTTCGTTGCGTAGAGTTGATACCTGGGGAAAGATTTTGAAAAAGTTATTCACTCACCTTTGACTCGTCAGACCGCAACGGCCCGAACGGTCAGACCGGCCAACGGTCTGTCTGCTTGTTGGCCAGCGGTTAAACCGGTTGAGACAGAGTTTCAGATCTTTGTGATCTCTGCCTTTTTGCTTTGGTGAGTTTGTGTTTCCATTGCGTAGAGTTGATACCTGGGGGAAGATTTTGAAAAAGTTATTCACTCCCCTCTGATTCGCCATACCGATCCTATAGTATCATGGTACCCAATTTCCATAGTAGTGTTTCTTGTATTTCTCTGATGTCTCCTATGTTTTGTGCTACCTTACTGCCTCTTGACAACATTTGCTCTTCAGCATCCAGGCACTGCTGAGCGCTCCAAATCCAGATGATCCTCTCTCAGACAACATTGCAAAACACTGGAAAGCCAATGAAGCTGAAGCTGTTGAGACAGGTACTTGTAGATGCAGTCAACAAAGCCATGCACTAACAGTGTTTTGCTCCACTTTTGATTTTCCTGATACCCAACTATGTCATATCTGTGTTTTGCAGCGAAGGAGTGGACTCGCCTGTATGCCAGTGGTGCATGAAACCTAACGTTGTTTTGGATGTAATAATACCGTCATAGTTTGGGCCTAACTGAATATCATTTGCTTGATAAGAACAAACTTGAAATGTTTTGCGATGGAAGGAAGTGTCCAAATGATAACAGTTCAAATTATTGGTTGTATGCGTGGTGCATGTTTTGTCTCCCTTCACTGCTACGCACCTTCAGCCAGATATGTTATCGCTTATAGAACATGCATTGTTTCAACTTGATCTTCAATTGTTTTTTCAGTTAACTCGTATTTTTGTGGTCTGAGCATATAAGCTGCTCAAAACGATAATAGCAAGTTTTATGTTCTATTCGTACCCCCAGGAGCAGTTTCTTTGCCATTCTTAGCTTGTGGGGGAACCAGAAACCATCTAAACTACCTCTGGAGGATCCATGGTTCTGAGGTATTGGCAAAGCCGGCTATTCTGAGATTGCATTTGTTACATTCTTTGTTTTATCTCAGTACCTAGGCGAAAACCTTTTAACTGATGTTTCAACGGAAAGCAAATAGCTGGGAGGATAGCTCCTGTCCATAGTACTGACTGTTTAACATGTGGGCATTGTCTGCTGTATCATGTTTCCAAGCTAAATTCGCCTTATGTACCTGATTCCTGGGAATGAGAGTTACATGTCGTTACATGTTACCAGTACTCTGTTTGTCCACAGGCCATGAGGACATCTCACAATTGTCTAGTGTCCGCGCCTGTAGGCCTTCAGATCAACACGGCACAGGCTGCGACATGCTCAAAGCCGGAAAGAGAGGCAAGCTGTCGACTTGCCTCCGCCTGCGCCTCCCCCCATTGCCGTCGAGCGGCACTCCGACAGGTTAGTACAGGCAGCCCGCGGTGTCGCAGGCCGGGCAGAACCGGCCGTGCAGGTGGTGTGGACGGACGTGAATAGGCACGGCCGCACGGGTCGGTGACGCCGACGCACGGCCAATGGGTACGCGCCGGACGGAACGGAAAACACGCACATAGGACGGTGGACCGCCGTCCGCGCATGCCGAGATGGCGGTGGTGGCCGAGGCCGTCGTGCGAAGGTGGGCTACGTACAGGCCAATTGCGCGAAGATGCACAAGGACGCATCAGAGGCCGCTGGGCCAGGCTGTGCGCTACAAGCTGTCCAAGCGGCCTGCGTGAATAGTGTGTTAGATATCTGCATACAACTGGTTAAATGATTCGGTTTGGAAGAACTTTCGGAGATCACTGAGATGAAGGAATTTCCAAAATTTCGTTCGAAAATCCGGACGAAAATTTCAGATATCATCTGGAATTTGATGAAATTTAACCAAATTTGGATGAAATTTGAACAAATTTCAAATAGGGCCAAACTCGGCCAAAATTTTTCGAATCAAACTTGTTTCAGAGGGTACCAAAAAGGGCAAAATTTCTCCCCATTTCAGACGAAATGATGAACCCTGTATACGATCATCGAACCACGTTGTGTCGACCACGTTATGTCGACCGCGTTGTGTCGATCGTGGTCGACTTCCTATGGTTGTTATGTACCACGGATATGCGTATCTTTTCAGGTATCTTCCTTGCTTATCTCCCAGGTATTGTTTCTATAAATCGGTTGTTCAGATATAGAAGAAAGAGGTCTATATATGTAACCCTTGATTCATTAATCAAGTCATTGCGTGATTTCTCCCAAACACTACTCACTTTCATGGTATCAGACGTGATCGCTCCTGCGACTGCATGTTTGCGCAAACCCTAGCCGTTGGCCTCCATCTTCCAGCCAATCTATCCCTCTCTCTCCACCACTATGTGGTATATGGATTCAGGTGCATCTTTGCACATGACTTCAAACGTCGATTTGTCTAAGCTCGCCAGTTCTCATTTTTCCATATAATAAAACTGCGTCCAAACCCCTCTGTCATGCATGTTAGCTTAGCCGCCACGTGCATTTGCCGTTTAGCACTTCCTCCTCTCGGGCTAATCATATTTTTGATTTAATACATTGTGATCTTTGGACCTCTCCTATCGCGAGTATGTCCGGTTACAAATATTATCTTATTATTCTTGATGACTGCTCCCATTTTCTAACACCTTCCCTCACATTTCTCATTTTGTCACTTACGTTCACACTAGTTCGACGCCACCATAAAGAGTGTTCAATGTGACAATGGTCATGAGTTCGACAATTCCATCGCTTGCACTTTCTCCCTCATCCACGGCATTGCACTCCGCATGTCGGTCCCTATGCTTCTCAGCAAAATGGGAGAGTTGAACACATCATTCGCACCACAAATGACATCATGCGATCGCTCATATTTCAGGCTAGCCTCCCTCCCACGTTTTGGGTGAAGCCCTCCATGCTGCCACCTATCTCCTTAATCACCACCCCACCAAAACTCTTCATTTTTCTACTTCCTTCTTTGCCCTCTACGATGTTGCCCCCTCCTACTCGCATCTTTACATCTTCTGATGCAACCCCAACCTAACCTCCACGGCTCCAAACAAACTTTCACTGCGTTCCACTTTGTGTGTCTTTCTTGGCTATCCATTTGCCCACAAAGGTTGCCGGTGTCTTAATCTCTCGACCAACAGAATCATCATTTCCCGCCATGTCTCTTTTGATGAGTCCTCCTTCCCCTTTGCCGAAGCCTCTCCTGCGCCTTCCTCTAACCTTGATTTTTATTCGATTGTGGCACTTCATTTTTGCCAATTGGATCACAAGTTGTTGCAAGACCAGGTACCGACGGATTCCCTTCAAATGTTAGTCGGCCCTCACTGGCCACTGCTGGCCGATCCTCGCCGAGCGGCGCTAATGTCCCAACGTCTACCCTAGTGGTGTTGGCCCCCGCCAGCCGTGGTCGACCGGCCGTGGTCGACCTCCCTCGGCACGACGACCACCAGCTCACCTAGTGCTGGATGTGTGTCACCCTCGGCACCTGCGCTCTCATCTGCCACTGTGGGTGACTCCGTCAGCCCTGCTGCCCCTGATGGATCTACCCTTCAAGTTGATGCCAACGGAGCCGGCGCCATCTCCCGCCCGTCGGCAACCATCCTTATTACACCAATAGCCAATGATCATCACATGGTTGCACGCAGAAAGTCCAGTTTTCATCTTCTAGTTCAACAGCTAAATCTATAGGCCATAGTGCTCTCCTTTGTGCCCAAAACACACTGGGATGTCTTGGCTGATCCTAATTAGTGCCATGCAATGACTGAGGAATACAACGCCCTTCAAGCCAACAACACCTGGGACCTCATTCCTCGTCCACTTGGAGTTGATGTGGTGATAGGAAAATGGATTTTCGGCACAAATTTCTCTCGGATTGTTCGCTTGATCGGTACAAGGCTCATTGGGTTCTTTGTGGTTTCACACAGTGTCCTAGCATTGATTTTGATGAGACCTTAAGTCTCATGGCTAAGCCTACTACAATCCGTACTTTGCCCACATTGGCACTATCTCGAGACTGGCCGATTCATCAACTTGATGTCAAGAACGCTTTTCTGCATGGCACTTTATCTGAGACTGTCTACTGTGTGCAACCCTTTGGATTTGTTGACCCTGCTCGACCCTACTATCTTTGTTGGCTCAACAAATCTCTCTATAGCCTGAAGCAAGCTTCTCTTGCATGGTACAATCGCTTCCCTCACATATCCTCTTCCTTGGTTTTGTGGAGGCCAAGTTGAACATACCACTCTTTGTGTTCCACTAGGATGTTGACATGGTGTACTTACTACTCTGTGGATAACATAGTCTTGACTGCCTCCTTTGATGGTATTCTTTGCTAGACAATCTTAGCTCCAGTAAGAATTTCCCATGAAGGACCTCGGTCAACTTCACCATTTTTAGGGGTGTTAGTCAACCGTCAGGAAGGTGCTCTTTTTCTTTCCCAGCACCAGTATATTTTAGACATCCTAGAGAGTGTACCGGGATTTCCACCTACAAGCCCTGCAACACACTGTTGACACACACTCCAAGCTCTCTGGCAAAGGCGCTCTACTTGATGATCCGACTTACTACCGCAGTCTTGTCAGCACTTTGCAATACTTGACTTTCACTCACCCTAATATTGCCTACGCTATGCAGCAGGTGTGTCTTTACATGCATGATCCACGTGAGTCACATCTTGCTTTGGTGAAACGCATCCTACGGTACCTTCGAGGGACTATAAAGCATGGTCTGTTCCTTCATCGCACTTCACTTATCGAACTAGTTGTGTACTTCGATGCTGATTGGGCGGGCTGTCCCAATACACGTAAGTCCACCTCGGGCTACAGTGTTTTCCTCGGTGACAACCTCATCTCTTGGTCATCAAAGCGGCAGCATACCGTCCCCCGATCAAGTATGGAGGCCAAATACCGTGCCATCGCAAACGGTGTCACTGAAGCCTACTGATTGCGCCAATTGTTCATGGAGCTACATAGTCTACTTCACAATGCCACCCTAGTCTACTGCAACAATGTCAGCGTGGTCTACCTCTCCACCAACCCAGTTTAGCATCATCATACCAAACATGTTGATATTGACTTATATTTCATTCAGGAGCGTGTTGCTTTCGGTGATGTGCATGTTCTTCATGTCTCCTCGTGATGAGATAGAGGTACATCTATCAGTTTGACTTGAGCCATGTAGCCGATGCAGAATTCAATAACCTCTTCGGTTGTATAACCTTCGATGATGTTACCCTCTGGTCGAGATCAATTGCATACATAGGACTTGAGAATTCCCATGTACCTCTCGAACGGGTACATATGATGTAGAAACACGGGGCCATATATCTTTATCTCTTTTTACAAGGTGACAATGAGATGGACCATGATATCAAAATATGACAGAGGGAAATACATCTCTAGATGACATAGAGTCGTCACCACCTCGGTCTACAGAGCATCTAGTCTATCGGGATTGATGACCTTTTGAGCAATTGCGTTAAAGAAATAACATAGCTTTATAATTATCACTCAAACCTTGTTCGGCAAAATACTTCTAATTGCAATAGGTAGCATTTATGTCATTAGCACATGACAGTTATAAGACTTCATGCCAATTAATTTTAAATGTTTCATGGAAACAAGTTTCTTCATGCAAGCCTAGCACAGTTGAGTTTTCTCGGACTTAGACAGAGTGTAGCAAGTTGGAGGAAGGTACGCCTGGCCTTTATTGATCTCTATTGTTGCTAACTCAATTCTGATGTTCATAGCGACCAAGTCACGCATTGCGTTGACACCATCCTTTGTTTTATCAGGAATGTTCAGTAAGAGACCAATCAAACTGTCATATACATTCTTCTCTACGTGCATGACATCTATGTAACACCGAATGTCTAAGTCCTCCCAATAAGGCATGTCCCAAAATATTGACCTCTTCTTCCACATGTTCTTCCGATAGGTCCACAATTTACGTCTCTTTCTAAGCACAACATCGATATTTTTGACCATACCATAGACCTCTTTCCCGCTAAAAGGCCTTGGTACTGAGTCATCCTCTTTTTTCTATCAAATTGTTTCTTCATCTTGCGGTATGGGTGATACTTTGGAAGGAACATACGGTGACGCATGTACATAGTTTTGCACGAGTTGTTCAACCACACACTCTTGGTATAATCTAAGTAGTGCGGACATCATTTGGCTCCTTTTGTACTTAACCCTAACAGGTTCCTAAGGGCAGGAAAATCATTAATGGTGCAGAACAATATGGCACAAAGTAAAGTTCTCGCGTTTGTCTGCATCCCATACATGTACCCCTTCGTTCCATAGTATTGCAAGATTTTTCACCAATGGTGCTAGGTACACATCAATATCGTTCCCAGGTTGCTTTGGCCCTTAGATAAGTAGTGATATCAAAATATACTTTCGCTTAATACACAACCAAGAAGGAAGGTGCTATGTCGGCTGTTAATGTTACCAAAATGATTCATTCCATCTGTACTCAACCCAAACCTTATATTCCTCGGTTCCACACCGAAGTCTACAAACATCCTATCGATGTTTCTCCACTGGGCAGAATCAACAATGTGTCTTAGCATTCCGTCTTTCTTACACTGCTCCGAGTGCCAACGCACCAATCTTGCATCTTTGCAGTTTGCAAATAAACGCTTCAAACAGGGAATTACAAGAAGATACCACAATACCTTAGCAGGGGTCCTTGCTTCACCTCGATGCCCTTCCCATCATCGGAGTCATTTTTATGCTTATATCGAGATGCTTTGCATACCAGACAAACATGTAAGCTAGCATACTCTTTACGGTAGAGGATACAATCATTCAGACATACATGTATTCTTTCTACTTTCATTCCCAATGGACAAAGAATCTTCTTGGCTTGGTAGGTGGTTCTCAGCAACACATTTTCCTTTGGAAGCATGTTCACTAGGAGACCTAACAATGCCGTGAAACTCTTGTCGGACCAACCATTGCTTGTCTTCAATTTCAGTAGTTCTAGAACGGATGACAACGTCGTGTATTACGGCTTGCAGCCTGGGAACAAAGGTTTCTCCAAGTTCTCTATCAAGCCCTTGAATTTACCAAACTCTTTCTCACTATAGTTCCCTTCTGCATCACGTAGCATCTGATCCAGATTGTCATCCTGCGACCTATCCTCATCGAAAACACAGTCCACAACCTGCATATCGTTGTCTCTCTCAATGATGTCATAACCACCTTCTTGTGTAATCTTCTCTTAACCGTGACTGGTCATACATTTGTACCCCTTTCTGAAACCCTTTCGAATCAAGTGAGCTTTGATCTGCGCTGAGTTGCTAAACATCTTTAGATTATCACAATCAATGTATGGACATTACATATATTTCATCCCAATCTTCAACATATCCAGCTCAGCCGCTCTTAGAAAAGTAGACATGCCATTAATGTACTGTTCACTCACACGGTTCTCAACGTATATACAGTTTCGGTCCATCTACGCCACACATATAACACATGGGTGTCAAATTGGATTATTAGCGCTACTATAGCAAATCAAACTAACTATACTTAATTACACACATCTATATGATAATTCATAGACGGTTATTCATACAAATCGTCTGTGATGTCTGCAATATCATAGACAGTTTGTTATAAGAACCGTCTGTGTCCGTAACTTTCACAAATGGTTATTAACACGAACCGTCTGTGATGTTTCAATTATCACAGACGGTTCATGTTAATAACCGTTTGTGAAAATATCATAGACGGTTATTAGTATAAACCGTCTGCGAAGTTTAAGCATAGACGGTTCCGTATGAATCGTTTGTGATGTAACCGTTTAGTATAACCTCTTTTGTAATAGTGTCATGTGGTTGTTACGTACCACAAATCACATGTATCCTTTTAGTTCTCTTCCTTCCTATCCTCAGGGCCGGTCCTGGGATTTTAGGGGCCCGGGGCGAAACTAGAAATAGGGGGCCTAGTACTACTTTTCAGGAGGCATGTGCATTCATCTGCACCACCATCCTATAAGACATGACAGCAGTGACTTATTATGTAACCAAGTCTGCCATCAGGTAACACTGAGACCACCTTATGGGCACAGTCACTATTACATAGCTACAAGATAAGGTCACGGTATCTATCTATCTATCTATCTATCTATCTATCTATCTATCTATCTATCTATCTATCTATAGTATAGAAAATTGTTATTTGTTACCAAAAGGATTTATTTCCTTTAGTTATCTCAACATGTAAAATTATGTAGAAATGATCAAGAATTGTCTTGATATATGGTCACTTGTGAGTAGTGACTGAAAAATGGGCTTCGCAATGAAAGAAAAATGAAGATGCCCATATGAGCATCAAGTTCTGCATGCTAGTACAAACAAAACTCTTTCTTTGACATAAAATTTCCATGTTTTCACAATTAGCAACAACTACCACATAATTATGCTGGCACAAGTACTGAAAGATTTTACTTGAGACACAAACCAATAGGTAATGCAGTCAGGATAGTTCTTACTTCTTAGTACCTTTCTCAAAGTTTCAATGAAATATCTGACAGCCTACAATCATTTATGATCCATCGTTTGTTCACCGTTTATGATAACTAGCTTCAGCTTTCAGACTCATAGCTGATAACTAGCAAAACATTTGCTTAATAGTCAAATCTGTTTGCCAGAAACAAACTATAGAATGTAAACAAAATATGGACTGCAACCCTTGTTTTGCAAACTAAATTAGTAAAATCACACTTCTTAGGCATATCATGTTTCAATATTGCATACCAAAAATATTTTAAACTAATCAACTACTAATCAAATTCTGCTAGCACAGAAAACCAGAATTTCCTTTAAAAAATAAAGCACAGGCTTTTACACAAGCTCTTCTACGAACTAATTTACAAAACGATTTCTCATGCATTTGGAAGAAACAACTCACTGGAAAATGCGCCCCTGGTACTCACCACTGCTCTTCGACGCCATCGCCGTCGCCCCGGATGGGGCGCTCTTCGACCGAAGGCAGACAGAATGGATCCCCACGGCGTCCGGGTACAGTCCGCATAGGAACTGCAGCGATTTGCTGCTCCCTGGACTGGAGATGTTGATTGTTGACGTGGAGGAAGAGCTGGCTGATGGACTCGCTCAACCCGCCTCCACCGGCGCCGTCGGAGTCGGTGTCGGAGTCGGCGCCGGGGGGCATGATGTTGGCGAGCCTAGCGACGGAGATGGAGATCTCTTCGCCGGCCTCGCCGTACTCGCGGCGCAGCACGGGACCTGAGGGCTGTTCCAGGGCGCCCTTGACGATGGTGTAGGGCTTGGGCGGGCTGATCTTGGGTGGGGGCGACATCTTGGAGACCTCGAGGTAGTGCCAGGACCGGAGCCAAAGGCCTTAGCCCTTAGGAGGAACCGAGGAAAGGCGGCTGGCGGCGGCTTGCCGTGGAGAGCCGAGAGCCTGTCGCCACTGAAGACCGAAGACGAGAAGACGAGAGGTCGGCTGGCCGGGAATTTGGAAAATCGGAAGACGGATAGTATACTAGTATATATACTATGTATATAGGTGGGGGCCCCTGAATTTTGGGGGCCCGGTGCGGCCGCCCCGCTCGCCCCCCCTCAGGGCCGGGCCTGCCTATCCTCTAGGTATCGTTTCTATAAATTGATTGTTTAGATATAGAAAGAAGAGCCTTATATATGTAATCCTTGATTCATTAATCAAGTTTGTGCGTGATTTCTCCCAAGCACTACATACTTTCACAGAGGACTGACCCAAGATATACACGTATTAGGCTCTCTGCTCTATTGTTGTTGCATTGCACACCTGAGACTTGAGCATCCTTCGCATATTGACACTATAGCTACTTTTTCAAAACAATTTAGCGCTCGGGCATCCGTTATTACAAATCTAGCCCCTACCTGAGCTTGGTAGCTGCGGCAGCTAACACATGTCGCCTACTGCGCTACTGCAACTCAAAAGCACGTACCGAGCAACACCTCAGCAGGAGGCTTCAATGATTAACTTAAGCACTATTACTACTAATTAAGCATTATATTGCATGATTAACACTAATTAAACATGATTAACAGTGATTTATCACCTATCGAGCCCAAGTAGCTCGGCACGTCGTCCTACCAAGCTCTGGTGGCTCGGTATATCCTGCCAAGCTATAATAGCGTGGCAGACAACACATGTGGTGAGACGCTACTGCCAAACTTCGGAAAGAAGTTAGATTTATAATAATGAAGGTCTAAGTATCTACAGTGCCAGGTTTGGAAAGGACTCGAGACCTGACTGCAGAAACGTCTTGTTCGAAAAAACAAAGGCCTTGTTCAGAAAAAGACTGCAGGGACGTGGAGTAATTGCTCTGAGAAGAACAGATCAGAAGACAAGTTTGTCAGTACTGCAATAGTCCTACCCAATGGTTTCATGCGATCCTGGTAATCACCTTCGCTACCGCGGTCGGAAATTCAGTTGGGTCGGGGCACGTTATGGGTGATGGTCCGGAGAGCTGGATCTCGAGATAAGGTCGGGCATCTCCTGTTTAAAGGAAAAGGCAAGGTCCGACAATTTCTTTTTGCGTACAAAAGGAAGAATCTGAACAGGTGTATATGTGCTTGTTTTAAGGAAAAGACGGCTCAGGCTATTTCGGTTTCTGTTGGGTTTCTGTTTTCTAGCTTCTAGTTTTTTAATTTATTTATTTTAGCTTTCTAACCTTTTAAGCTTTTTTTGCTTTTTTTATTCCTTTGCATTGTCTGTGATGAGTCAATATGTTTTTTATTTTTAAAATTTTTAAATTTTATTACGCTAAAAAAATCCACCAGCAGTTACAGTGCAAAATAAACTAGCTACAATATCAAACAGTAAACAATAAGCTATAAACCACAAAAAAACCCAAATGAGTAAGGCCGCTTGAAGACTACATCTTTCTCCATGACTAAAATGCCTCGTGCGGAATGTGGGCGAGGACCGAGGTAGAAAACGACTGGTGCTTCTTCGTTCGTGGGCTAGTGGCTTCGTGGGCCTGTATAGTTGCGCACTTGGGCTAGCATGGCCTGCTGGCCCACATCGCACCTGCACTAACCACGCAAGCCAGTGAGGCACACACACTGGCACATATCGCTCCTTCTCCTCTCCTTGTAACCCTAGAACTGAGGTGAGTCAGGCAGCGGTGGCGGCAGGCAGGCGGCGATTGAAGGAAGAGCGTGGCCGGCGGGGGGCCTAGGTGCATGGCGTCGCAGCGGCTAGGTGTGCGCCGCACAACTGTGAGCTATTGTCAGGGGTGTAGGCGCGTAGCGCAGCTCGATGGCTGGGAGGAAAGGCTGACCAAGGCCCGAGGGTGTGGGCTGTGGGCGTGCAGGCGCAGCGACGAGCAGGGGTGGGGCTGGCCATTGGCATATTCTGCGCAAGCAAGACTGCAAGAGCAAAGGCCAAAGGCTTGTGAAAATGAGCAAGCAAGGCAGCAATAGAATGTGGAAAAGCTCCAAAAGTAAGTGTCTAATTGATAAATCCTTAGTCTTTATCCTTCACTTGTCAAAACCAAATAGAGTATTGGAATATATATGGGTGTATTCTTTGTAGCTAAGTCTTATGGCTTTTGGCCCTAACGCTTCAAAATGGCGACGTAGAAACCACCTCATTTGTATGTTTGGGGGATCCATAATCTATAAGTTATCAGTTAAAAAGAATGGGGCCAATATCATTTGTTGCTTGTTTGATTTGGTATATAGATTGAAGAGGTATTTCAGCATAGTCGTGCAAATGGAACAGTAGCCGCACAAGCATAATCTCAACTCGAAGTTTAATTGGACCAATAGCAAGTCTAATTAGAGGAAGAAGTTGCATAACCACAAGAACAAAAATAAGAGGCTGCACAACCGCAGGAACTAGAGGCTGCACAATCACTATTCGATAACTTGGTGACAAATCATTAAGTAAATGGTTTATGGCTTATAACTTTTCTCGAATAAATAGACAGGACGGTTTCTCCGCCGTCTTTTCAAAACAACTTATCGAGATAACATTTTTAAAATAATTTATCGATATTTGATTCATTTACAAAAAGATTTATGCTAAAATTAAAAGCCATCAAACAGCTATATTATCGGCCACAGCGAAAAAAGAGTCCATAGCTGACTGGGATGCTGATATGTCCAATGTCTACGAGGGAAACAAGAAGGCTCGGCTTGCTCCATCTTATCTCTGCATACTATCTGAAGAGCACGAGACGAGATGGGAAAGCTTGGCCCTTTCATTGACTTGTCCAGTCGGATTCGCGCAGCGCATGAGGATCTCCTGCCACTGACACCTGGCGGGACAGAGATTCTCTGCAGGCGGTGTTCCTTGGGGACAAAACTGAAGGGTATCTGGGCTCTGATTGATTCGCCCTGCGTGCCACATGGCAGCGCTGCAGGCGCAGGTGCTTCCCCTTCATTGGACGGTTAAAATGGCAGGGGAATGGGTTTTTGTGGCAAAATTATTCTCACATAAAGCCTATTTTTCTTATCACAAATTACTATCTGTGGCCATATTTACGGCCATCATCGGTCGTTAATACTCGAGTCACAGCTGTCATAGTGTCAAATTTTCGTTATTCACAAATAACCATATTCATTAGTGACAAAAAATACCACTGCTAATAGGTGCACTAGCGAGGACGTACATAGCCCGTCTCAAATGAGTGTTAGCTTTAAGTTTCTAACTTCTACTTTCTTAATTTCGTCTTTTTTTAGTTTTTAGCTTTCTTTTGGGCTTTCTTTTTTGTCTTTTTTCACTTATTCCTTTGCATTGCCTAAATTAATATATCTTTTTTCTTCTTTTTTAAATTTAATTACGATGAAAAAGCTCACACAGCTACTGTACAAAATAAGTCCAAAATAGTGCCAAAAACTAAAAATCATAAGCTTTAAGCCCAAATGAGCAGGACTGCAATTAAGCCCTCACAATCATGCGTCATAAAAGAGACAACTTGGTGTTGCTCAGTTGGGCTAAAAAAGTGGCTTATAACTGAAATTTCATTGTAGCTGGCTGAAATTACACTTTACCTGATGGTGACTTATTTGACCTAACTAAATTTAAAAAATTAAAAATAGAAAAAATAGGTTAGCCTATCACGGACAATAGAAACAAATACGGAGAAAAAATCAGCAAAAGAGCTAAAAAAAAGCCAAAAAGTTAGAAAAAGATGAAATTTATGAATAGTAAAAAATAAACTAAAAATCAAAAACTCAAACTAAAATACGCAGGGCTTAGTCACAAATGGGGTTATGCTAGTGATAACAGTTTCATCACCGGCGATACTACCTGTGACGATGTTCTTTCTCACTGTTCCAACTGCATATGTGACCGGTGAGTAGCCACACGTATATTTTTGTAAAAGTGATGGCTCTATCACCATAAATGCATGCCTATTTGTGACGACATCACAAACAAAAGCACTATAGCTATAAGTTTTTTTTTGTAGCGGATGAATTGTAAAACAAAGCTCCGAGGGGCACCGTATATACTTGGATTGGCAAACCAAACTTTTATTTTTGAGAGGCAACAAATAATTTTTCCGATAGGCAACACCAGTGAATCTTTCCCCGAGCCAACACATGGTGAGATGGATCTGACCAAAACTAAGTTAGAAATGTTTTGGTCTAAAACGGTTAAGGAATCAGATTACGCTCAGGAAGAGCTGAGATTTAGACAATCAAGTAGCCACCAAAAATGACTGAAACATACGGCGTGATCACAAGTCAAGACGATGAGGAGTCAGAGCGAAAGCTATCGATGGAGGACATGACGAGCAACAACAAGGTGGACCAAGATTAAGCTCAGAGAGAAGCCAAGATCCTGTGTAGTCAAAGAAGCCGAATGCCATCATGTGCGAGGAGAAACATATAGTACGCCAAGTGATTTAGGTCATTTATAAGTGAGAATAGTGATTGGTGGGACCGGGTGCATGGGAGGCTTGGTGTCAAGTCATTGGAACCACATGAAAGAAGGTGAAGCATAGACGATACTTTATTGCAAAAGAAGCGTGCAAGTGTAAGTATTAAACCTGATATGATATTAAGTTAATATGTTAGCACATGTAAGAGTGGATAAAACCCAACTAGAGTATTGGTTATGTTTTTCTTGTAAGCCTCCATATATGAGGAGGGAGAGAGGTGGTTAGGATCAAGCTTTGGGAGAGTTTAGTCCGAACCTTTGAGAGGAAAGTTAGGGTTCATAGAGAGAACCTTCTGGGAGATGCAAGATGCTCTTGTGGCTGAGTTTTTTTATCATCCTTAGACCTTGTGTGTGGCTAGAAAGTGGTTGTAAACATTCATCTCCAATTATCAATAGAGATCAAAATCCATCCAAGTATTTCCCTTTTGTGCTCAAGTGATGAAATCTTGATTTGGCTTGATTTTTTGTGCTTCTTCCCCTCTTGATCTTACTTTATACTAGAGATGTATAAGTAATGAAACTGTCTCTTGGATATTAGATCTCATTCATCTAGGCATTTGTTATTTGTGTTTACCTCAGTTTTGGTTCAAGAGAGGGTGATTTTAGAGTTTTGACCTTGAGGACATTTTGGCTTAAGTTTATGCTGTGGTCTAGCTTTCTATGATATGTGAAAACCCATACAAAGTCATATAGATCATCAAAAATTCACAAGGGTAGATCAAGATTTCCTTCTTTTACCCAATTTTGGTGCAACCTTCCTTTAAACAGGAAAAGTTCAGAATGTTGGCAATGATTTTTTTTTATCATTGATTAGAATATGCTCCTAACATTCTAGAGAATGTACATACTAATTTTTAATTGATTTGGAGTCTTGGTTTGAGAGTTGGCTTAATTTATAGTTAGCTCAGTTTTGGTGCCACAGAGTTTCAAGAGCCAAAAAAACATAATTTTCTTAATTTCTTTCAAGATCTTTGGTTGAGATACGTTCTTAAGGTCATGATCTAGTTTTGATTCAAGTTTCAAGTCTTTTAGAGTTGTGGATCAAAAGTTTTGTCGACTTTTGGATTTAAAATAGTACCGAAAATTTGTTCTGTTCTTAGCTAGAGATCAAACTGCTAACTAACTAGCGGTCAAACCGCCCCTGCTCAAAGGTTGCCGGTCAAGATATGTTTTGCTCGATTTTGGTTGGACCTTTGGTGTCTGATCTTCATAGTTTCTCGTAGAAATTGGGGTGAAAACCTTTGTCCGTCTCTTTAAATTTTTTTGAAAAGCTTTTAAACAGGCCGGCTCCTATTCATCCATCTAGTAGTGAATTCGGTCCTAAGTAAACATTGTACGTACGGTTAGCAACTTTGCACTCAATTTTTCATCACAAACTGAGGACGTTTGTGTTGTAAAGAAACCCACTGAACAAACTAAACACGTCTATCTAGGAGTATTAGGACATGAGGACATATACAATCACCGCACGTTTGGTTAAAGAAAAAGAAATGAAAGACGAGGAAGAAATAATAGAAGTCTGAACAGAAATCACGGGTCACGGCTAGTACATACATGTGAATATATGTCATGCACGACGATTAAACATAAAATTTAAGCCAAGTTGGAGCCGCTCAAAGACTTTTAGAGTCGCTCTAACTAGTTTTTGGCTTAAGCTTTTGACTATATCTTTTGATTTTTGGTTGAAATTGCACTGTAACGACTATTAATTTTTTTCTAAGAAAAAATAGAAAATTTGAAAAAAAGAGAAAAAATTGAAGAAAAAACCCATTATATCGTCATGAGCAATGCAAAGGAATAAGAGAAAAAAAAGACAAAAAGAAGTCTTAAAAATTGAAATTAGAAACTAATGTATTTTAAATAATTTTTGGTTTAAATAATCAGAATTTTTGTTTTGAACAGGAAGATAAGATAAGACATCGAACAGTGCGCAGAGAGCTATTTACAGCTATACTTGTCATTAAACCCTCTGCATAAAGCTCCCCCTGCCCCTGTAGTTTGTTCTTCACTTGGCAGCTTTCCTGCCGTTTTGCTGCAGTTGTTCCTTGTCTTCAACCTTTTAACGGCTTAGGCCGGTCCTGTAAGATTCACTTCTCTCTCTCTTTATTGATTAGGCAGAGGTAGCTCTTGCTATTTCGCAAATGGTTGGAATAATCTTAAGTTAGTTGTAGAAGCACAAAGAAACTAACTTAAAAGTAGATGAATTTTTCACCTCACAAGCTACCTTTTAAGGTTGAGAAGACCTTCACGATAGATACGAGAGCCCGGTTCCTAATATCTCTGACTTAATAGATACTAGTATGTGAACATTCCATAGACTACGACCCTAAGGGACCGTCAGTATATGATAACAAGGATAACAAGGACGGTGAATGACTGAGAGACACCATGTATGAAGAGATAGATTATTAAGATAATATCATATTAATTATAAAAGGATAAAAGATCTATCTTATCTTAAAAGTAGGAAAAATCTCTTACCTCGTGAACTAACTATCGGAGATAAAAAGACCTTTACGGTCTAACACAAATTCTAGTTAGAAAGGACGTGGCGTCGACTATTCAAAGACAGAATCCTGCATGGTTTGCAGACCAGCTTAATCATGCAAGTTTGTCACTCCCTTTTGGTCAAATCATATGGCAGGGGAAGCATGGCGATGACTTGTGTGGCCTATCCCTCCCTAATTCGTGCCTTTTGCTGGACAAGTGAATCTTCAGGTCGTGGGGACTTGCTGCTCTACCTGGTCCATCGTCAATAATGGCGTCCCTAATCAACGGAAACGGTTTTAGTCCCATGTGACTCGTTGCTAGTAAACATTTTTTACGCTACCATGCATGCACGGTGCATTTGACTAGCACAAGTTACTTCCGGAATGCATTGCCAAATTGCCAACTTTTTAACGAGCTAGCTGCACGCATCGATGCAAAACTGGAGCCGGATATATGAAAATCCGGTCCAGAAAAAAGTCTCTTTATAATTGGAGAATGCGAACTCAATATCTAGCTAGAAACACTCGCACACGTATCTAGGCTTGTGTAGGTGTACGCATGCACACACTAGAAAAGTGTGTGAGAGAAATAAGGGTAGACATTTGGAGCAGGTCCTGAAAGAAACCTGCCAACGACTCGACGAGTGAACTGCGCGCGTCAAATTGGAATGGGCAAGTTCTGGCATTGGTCGCGCATCGTGCTCAACAGAAAACCTCTGGCTTTGGTCCTTTTGGACCGATGGTATCTAACTTATGGTTTATAGCTTAAATATTTAAATTTTGTCTATACGTAAGAGTTAATGTATAGAGAAAAATAATCATATATAATTTGGTACAACTAAACTCATTACACTTTATATTATAATTTTTCTATTAACTCTATCTAAAAAATACATCATTTAAAAATTAATTGCTATAGATAGTATAACCATAAATCAATTCTAAACCAGAAAGAGCGAACATGGCCAGAGTCACCTTCGGACTTTTCCACGTCTCTTGTTTCAACACTCAAAATAGGCCTACTTGATGTACGCATGCCCGGGATATGACAATGCAGTCCATGTCCTTCTCCACCTTATACGCATGCATGTCGTCGATCCTTCCGCGGCACGAAAGCAACCGTACGTGAGCTAAGTTATTTTTTTGAAAGCGAACCGTACGTGAGCCAGTTACACTTGCTGACGCATGATTCATAGTGTACTACTCTCGCTTTCATCAGAAAAAAAATCTCACTTTGTCGATTTTTACTGAACTTAGGCATCGCAACGGTTGATGATGAGCAGGGATCTCATATATCCCAAGCCGGCTGTGGCGATTGGCGACGGCGTTGGGAGATTTCCGAAACTACAATCTACATATGCAAAGCGAGTGGCGAGGCCTGCAGGTACGTTTCCCAAAGAATCGACAGCCAAAGGCGTAACCGCACGATTGGACATTGTATTGGTTTTTATTGATGATTTATAACTTTTGTCTAAAAATAAAAAGTAGTGATTATAAAAAATATCTTTTAAAAGAAGAGAACGAGTTATGTAAAAGATGAGAGAGCTATACGTATATGTAACGAAAGCGAGAGAAGAGGATGGGTAATGCATCCGTAACTCGTTACTTTATTATCAGAGTGAAACGGTAACAAGAAGAGTGGACATTATTTTGAGAAGCCCGATATTTATAATAGTTTTTATTTTTTAAAATAGAAATCAGCAATAAAAATCAATAGGAGGACACAGGTGACCGATCTATGAGCTGAATTAGCATGGGCATACACACACCCAACCCGTGCTCCCGCCGAAACCAACGATGCAGATGCCGTAGCGAAACAGGGCAGATCGAGCACGCGTTGCGTGCGCTGGTTCGAATAGATCGCGCGTGAACACCGCGGCCCTCACGTACGCGCACACGTCTTTTCCTATTCCCAGGCCGCTTTCTGTGCGGCCGGTGCCAGGAGATCGCACTCGCGCGCGTACGTTCCAATCGTTTGGCCACCAGTCAAGCACGGAAACCGGCTCGTGCACGTGCCTCAGCCGCGCGCGCGTAAGTACGTACGTGGTGTGTCCCGGCCGGACGAACGATGCGACGGCCGGGTGTCCCGGCAGCGTACGTGCGGGACCGCGCGCGAGGCTGTACCTACGTATGGCATGTGACCGATCGAGAGCTTGCGCGGCCAGCTTGCCATGCGCTCTCCCCTACCTAGCCAGAAGCCACTAGCCGGTCGCTTATTAGCTACTCGAGGAGCTAGCCAATGTCAGGTTGAGGCCGACATGCGCACCCCCGAAAACCTTCATGAAGGTGTAGTCACGTTTGGCATTGGACAGTTTTTTCAGCGGAGTGGAATTTTGGATCACTTGGCTTGGTAGCCGATTAATGAGATAGCTCACGATGCTAAAGGCTTCATCCTAAATTTAAGAGGAACTACCCAAAAAGCTAGGAGAGATAAACCTATCTCAACAATATATCGGTGTTTACGTTCAGCACACCATTTTGCTGATGTATATTTAGGCAAGAAATGCGATAAGCAATGCCAACTTGGTTAAAGAACGAATGTAATTTTTGATATTTGCCCCCCCCCCCCCTCCTAATCAGTCTACATGCATAGAATCTTCCTACCAAGCTATCTTTCAATAAGAGTTTGGAGTTGAACAAATATGCAAAGAACACTAGTCTTACTTTTAAGCGGAAATAACCAATTGAACTTACTGAAATCATCGATAAAACTCACATTGTATTGAAATCCACTAGCAGAGGTGATGGCAGGACCCCATACATCGGAGTAGACAAGTTCTAATGGAGACGACGAAATGTCATGTGACGTAGTGTAAGGTAATTGATGACTTTTGGCCCTGTTGACATGTATCACAAACCGACACATTATTTAAACTATTGGAACATGGAAGATTATTAAGACTAAGCACACGATGAACAATGACGAGTGACGGATGGCCTAGACGATTGTGCCACATTTCTTGAGGGGGTGTGGTAGCTGAGTAGGCATGCTTGGAAGGCACAAATGATGAACTCAGTATGAGGGGATAGAGGCCACCCCTACATTCCCCGTGAAGAGTTGTTCTCCTTGTTTCTCGATTCGTAACAAGAAAATAGTCAGGATGGTACTCAAGAAAAACATTGTCATCAGAGGCTAGACGATGTACAGAAACAAGATTTTTCTTGGCATTGGGAACATGAAGAATGTTTTTCAAGGATAGATCTTGAATCGGGGTATGAATCGAGGAATGATCAATATGACTAATAAACATACATGCACCATTAGTGGTGTGCACCTGATCACAACTGCGATACTTGTCATAGACCGTCAGTTTGTCGAGCTCGTCGGTGATGTGGTCGGTGGCACCCATGTCGGTATACCAATTAGTGTCGACATTATAGGAGGTGGTGTTGGTGTAGTTGGCAACATGATCATCCTCTACCTAGTAGGAGTGGTTGAAGCGGTGGCAACACTTCAGTGCACTGTGCCCCACCTTACCACACACCTAACACATGGTGCATGATCCACCGTTGCCCTTCTTGTTCTAGCCCGATCCATCACCACGGTCCTTCTGTTGCGGTGTGCAATCCTTGCTACCACCTTGGCTACTGTCATAGTTATCTCCATGGTGGCCATGGCCGAAACCACCACCACCATGAACTCCACCTATCGCGAGGCGAGATTGGTGGCCAAACTAATCTGAATCGCCTATTTATGTTGCTCCTGGTAGGTCTCTAAGGTGAGGAAGTAGGCATAAAACTCAGACAGGTCGATCGAGTCAGCTTGGGTCATGACAGACGAGACCAGCACGTTGTACTCAATGTCAAGTCCTGACATGATGTGGCCAATTAGATCGTCATTGCGTAGCGGTTTGCAATAGATGCTGATGAACTTTTGTTGTCCTGATCTTTTAATTAGAAGAATAAATTTCAATTGGACAATGATCAACTCTCATGATCCAAGCTACGGACGCAGCATGTATGAACCAAGCAATCGCTGAATTAATCACTAAGTCATTATCAACCGTGTTAAAGACCCAATTAACCTGATCATGAGAATCAATCCCTGCAAGCAATCGAAGAACAAGTAAGAATGAAGTAACAAGCAATTTGAATTATAAATATATGATTGATTTCAAAATGTGGGACTCTGCAGAGGTGCTTTATGGTTGGTCTAGTCGACACAAGTGAAGAGCAAGAGTTTTCATAATGGAGAAACTAAGCAAACGAAATCCACTGAAACCTAAGGATGGTGGCCACTCTGTATAAGAGAAAAGAAGAGAGGGATGGCGATACTGTTCACACGTGAATAGTAACACCGTGAACAATATGGGCTGCCTAGGCTTACAAGGTCCATGGGCCCAAGTGGACTCAGCAATAGTGTCTGACTATTTTGGCAATTGCCATGCACTCGGAAGGAATTTAGAGTTGAGGCTAGATCTGTTTGAAAGAGGATGAGATAAACTTTCAATCAAGTACTCGTGGAGCTCAAACAAACTCCGTATGTGAAAATTATGCTCATTTGAAGTCGGTGCTGTCTCCGGAGGCCGAATTGAATTGCACATGCTTTTCTTCATGATCAGCTCCTAAGTTCCTAAATAAAAGAACATCACACGTATTAGGTAGCAGCATATTCTTATTAAAAATAAAATGCACTCGTAAAAATGAAGTTACCTGATAGTTCAATTGACGTGTGCGAGTTCTTGTGATTAGACCTTGCAAGTGCATAGGTTCAGATCTATTGGTTGTATGTATGGAAGTGATGTCCTTATCATCTTCCCCTTATTGCATTTGAGTTGTCCTTAACTCAAGCTCATCTTCTTCTTCCAAATTTGACTTCAAATCTGTAATGCTAAATGTGGGACTAACCCTGAATTCTGCAGGTAGATCAAGTTTATATGCATTATCATTAATCTTAACTAACACCTTGAATGGACCATCAGTTCTAGGCATCAACATAGACTTTCTCAATTCAGAAAATCTATTTTTGCGCAAATGTAACCACACTAGATCACTAGGTTCAAAAGTTAAACTCTTTCTACCTTGACTACCAGCAACCTTACACTTAGCATTCATGCGCTCTATGTTTTCTTTATTTATTTCATCCAGTTTAAGGAAAGTCAGCATGCTTCTTAGCATCTAAATTTACCTTTTCAGAAGTAGGAATAGGCAATCAATCAATAGAAGAGTGAGGATTAAAGCCATATACCATCTGGAAAGGGCTCATCTTTATGGTAGAATATAGCGATCTGTTGTAAGCAAACTCAACATAAGGTAGACATTCTTCCTACATGTTTGAGTTTTTTTTTAAATATCTCTCAACATAGTTGATAATGTGCGGTTAACAACTTCAGTTTGGCTATCCATTTGGGAGTGACAAGTAGTAGAAAACATCAGCTTGGTCCCCAATTCCATCCAAAGGATGGCCAAAAGTGACTCAAAAACTTTACATCCCAATTTAAAACAATGATATTGAGCACTCCATGTAGTCGAAAGATCTATCTAAAAAAATAAATCAGCAACATTTATAGCATTATTGCTCTTATGACAAGATATAAAATATGCCATCTTAGAAAATCTATCCACAACAACAAAAACACTATCGCTCCCCTTCTTTGTTCTAGGTTGTCCTAATACAAAGCCCATTGAAATATCCTCCTAAAGAACACTAGGCACAGGAAGAGGCATATATAAACCATGTGGATTAATATATAAACCATGTGGATTAAGTCGGAACTCAACTTTGTTGCATGTAGTGCAGCGAGACACATAGCATTCAATGTCGCGCCTCATTCGGGGCCAATAGAAGTGCTCGGCTAGAATGTCCTCTGTCTTCCTAACACCAAAGTGTGCCATCAGTCCTTCGCCATGTGCCTCTTATAACAACAAAAGACGAATGGAACTAGCTGGAATGTATAGTTTGTTCTGGAATGTATAGTTTGTTAGCTCTAAACAAGGATATATTACTTAACACAAATTTATTTCAGTTCTTTCCCTCTGCACAATGCATCATGGCATCTATAAAAGTATCATCTTGAGCATAAAGTTCTTTAATTGTTTCCAAACAAAAAAATTCTACAATCAAGTTGAGATAACATGGTATCAACAATAGACAAAGTATTAACAATAACATTCTCTTTCCCTTTCTTATGTTTGATAACATATGGAAACGATTCAATGAACCCTACCAATTTAGCATGTCCACGGTTCAGTTTACCTTAGCTACAGATATGCTTTAAATATTCATGATCAAAATGTATAACAAACTCCTTATGCTATAAATAAAGCTGTCATGTTTCTAAAGTTCGAACTAGAGTAAATAATTCCTTATCATAAGTAGAATATTTTAAACTAGGCCCTACTTAATTTTTCACTAAAATAAGCAACCGATTTACCTTCTTGTAGTAACACACCTCTAAGTTCAATTCCACTAGCATCACATTCAAGCTCAAAAGTCTTGCCAAAATCAGGAAGTTGGAGAAGCGACGCATTTGTGAGCTCTTCTTTCAGAAGATTGAATGATTGTTCTTGTGCAGGGCCCAATAGAAAGGAGCACCCTTTTTGGTGGACTTATTCAATGGTGTGGCAATGGTGCTGAAATTCGTGATGAAGCGTCGATAGAATTTAACAAGTCCATAAAAACTTCGCGCTTATGTGACCGTGTTAGGAGTTGACCAACTCTGTATAGCCTCAATTTTTGCTTGATCAACTTCAATGCTCTGTGGAGTAACAACAAGCAAGAATGAAGTAAGTAATCTGAATTGCAAATACATCATTGAGTTCACAAGGTGGGATTCCACAGAGGTTCTTTACGGTTGGTCTAGTTGACACAAGCGAAGAACAAGAGTTTTCATAATAGAGAAACTAAGCAAACGAAATCCACCGAACCCTAAGAGTGGCGCCACTATGTAAAGCAGAAAGAGGAGAAGGGAGGGGCGGCAGTACTGTTCACACATGAATAGTAACCGCATGAATAGTATGGGCTACTTAGGGTTATAAGGCCCATGGGCCCAAGTGGACTCAGCAATAATATCTAACTATTTTGGTAATTATGATGCACTCAGAAGGAATTTAGAGTTAGGTCTGGATTTGTTTGAAAGAGGACGAGATAAACTTTCAATCAAGTAGTTGTAGAGCTCAAACGGAGCCCGTATATAAAAATTATGCTCGTTTGAAGTCAGTGTTATCTCCAAGGGCTGAATTGAATTGCACATACTTTCCTTCATGATCAGCTTCTAAGTTCCTAATTAAAAGAACATCATATGCATTATGTGACAACATATTCTTATTAGAAACAAAATGCACTCCAAGAAACAAAGTTACCTAATAGTTCATTTGGCGTGTGCTTTGCAAGTGCACAGATTCATATCTATTGGTTGTATGCATGGAAGTGATGTCCTCATCAAATGCCATCTGGTCTACTAGCAATTTCATGCGATTGAAGTACTCTACCGCACTCAGATCACTCTTGCGCGTGTTGGAGAGTTGCATTCGAATATGCATGATCTGGGTCTTGGACCGTGACACAAACATGCGCTCAAGCGCAGCTCAAACTTCTGTCATCGATGTCAAGCTAATGACCTGCGACAGCACTTCTGGTCCAAGCGACACCAAGATGGCTCCTAGTACCTGTTGTCCTTGAGGAGCAAGTCTTGTACGCCAGGCCAGGGACAATCTTCTCGACTGACTTGTTGTCAACGGTCTCGATAACTGTCATGGTCATGGGCGGTGCCACCTCGAATCCATCCACAAATCCGAGGAGTTGATGTCCTTAGAGGATAGGCATCAGCTATGCCTTCCACAGGAGGTAGTTCTTGTTCGCGAGCTTCATGTTGACGAAGTTGGTGAGGTCGAGTGATGACATCACCACACCAGCCAAGGAAGCACCAGAATTCATGGTTGGATGTTCTTGGAAGAGCCTTGCTCTGATATACCATACAAGAAGATATAAATAATGGTTATGTTGTTTGCGTTTGTGCACCTTTATTGGTCGCACGCCTCCTTATACACACACACACACACACACTTGTAGCACCTCACATATCAATATGATATACTATTATAGAACATCATCGCCAAAGTAAAGAATAAGTAAAAGAAACAATAGAAATCACAAGGAAATCAAAACTTTAATAGAGAATCAGTAGAAGCTGTAAGTAAATGTTGAAAACATGGGTCCGATCCACTTCTAACCAAACAAAGAGTAAGTACGATAACATAAATAGTGGCAGGCCAGGGTGTTGAAAACTTGAGTGCTCCCATCCATGCATGTTGCATTCACTCCACTAGCCTTTTACCTGAGAATGGAAAGAGCAAGTGTGAGATTTAGAAATATTAGCAAATACCCAACAACGATCACAAGCAAGGTGAGTAAAGAACAAGTAAATCAATAAGTAAAAGACAGATTAAGTGCAATGTAACTAGGTTACTGGAAACACTGATAAGGATTGGACATATAGGCAACAGGAACAATGAAATTAAAGGTAATTGTTATTTAGCAAGTTATGACAATAGCATCGGCGATTACTTCCCACATACCCGATTATACGAGAGTAGTCAGGCACGTCACTTTCCTTAATTGTATAACCATAGACGGAGTGTAATATCCTGAGTAACGAAAGTATACGGCATCCGCATGTTACGATGTTGGTGAAAATCTTCCCTATATGTGATAACCGCAGACTAGGTAACTGTTATATTATTAGCAGATCATAAGATATGTACTTAAGGAAACTAAGGAAAGGCCAGACAAGGTTATGATGAGTGGAAGGATTTGCTAAGATTGGAAATGAAGAAGCATGATTCCGAGATCATGGTGATATGGAATGGTAATATGGTGATAGTGATCTAGGAATTATCCTAAGAGAGGTATTATAACATAGCTTACATAAGGCTTGGCAACCATCCAAGTTTTATTCCGTAATAAGTGATTATTAATCAGATTAATAGATATTATACACACACATATGTATATATGTATATGTGTGTGTGTCTATATATATATATGACGCTGAAATAGGGCACCATGGTGCCTAGGCACCATGATTTCAAATGCACGAATTCAACCTAAATTCGGGTATATTTTTTTAAAATATTAGTTTTAGGGTATATACCTACCTATAACAATTCAAATGCAACATATACCTTTGAAAAAATATACTCAAATTCAAAGTTTTGAATAAATTTAGATAACATGTTTTGCTGATTTATACATATAATCAGCATGTATTTACAATCAAACTATCACAAAAAAGCAACTATAGTTCAAATTTCAGTTCGAACTTATTTGAATTAGTTAGTAAACTAGTTAAACTTAACATCAAATTTTTTTTAAAAAAATTTCGTACGTGATACATAAGGGAAATACCTATTCTAAACCAGTACTCAGCCACCATGGTGCCCCTGTTAATTATACTATGTGTGTGTGTGTGTGTGTCACGACTCCCATACGAAATCATATAAGTAATGGATCATGATATCATGAAAATAAAACATAGCAGCCCTAATGTTAAAAGATTGCTAGGGGTTTGAACCTAAATTTAAAACATGTTCATATGCTACCCCCATTAATGATTTAAGTATTAATTCTAAAACACTAAATTAAACGTATGAACTCTAGAACATTATTAACTTAGCACTCCAATAAACCTAAAAGCATGTAAATACCAGATAACTTAGAACGTCATAGTGTGAATACTATATTAGCAGTCTATAACCAAGCAAGCATAAAAAATATGATAATTGTACTTAATGACAGTGGTGATAATTTATCATGAAACATGTGGTATACGGAAGGGAGAGGTTACGATCGCGAGGTACTCTCCTTGAGTACGTTCAGTGGACTCGCTGAACGAAGGATTCGAGGTGCGCAATTGCCCGAACGTTCCTCAAATGCTATGTGAGAACCTACAAGGTGGAATGGAAGTAAATCAGATATAGACTAGTTAGAATTGATGAGAGATGGCAAGTGATTCGCTCAGTCAGAAAGAAAAGGGTTCGCTAGTCCCTTTGTTGTGCAAATCGCAGTTCGGTTGAGCAAACCATTCAATCACCCAGACGAACCACCTTCCGCAACACTTGCTAACAGAGCCGTGCGCGAAACGTGATTCGGCCGTGCCCCCGGCCAGCCGAACCATGACGGCATGTGTGATGGCTACCTGTTGCTACCTCCCATCACCGCCGGCGCCGGCCACCGACGCCGCTGCCGGCTGTGTTGCCGCCTGGCCCACACTATGCCTGGCCGCCGCTCGGCCATGCCGCCTAAGCCATGGCCACCGCCCAGCCTGCGTGCCGCCATCGGCTAGCCGCATCAGCTCCTGGCCTCGCCACTTGGCCTGTGCGTCGCCACCGGCCAGCTGCGCCGCCTCTCGGCCTGCGTCGCCACCGCGCACAACCAGCGCCTCAGCCGTCGCCGTCCGTGTCGCCCATCGGCAACACCGCCGCTGCCTGCCATCGGCCCTGCGCTAGCCCTAGAGAGAGAGATGGAGATAGGCGAGAGAGAAGGCAACCTGTGTGAGGAGGGTGGAGGCGTCCGCATGGAGAACCTCTGCCCTTTAATCGGCCCTTAAACCCAAATTAGGAAGATAATCAATTGGTTTAAAGGTTAATTAGGGTTTTACTGTATTTTTGAAATACTGTAGCCCTTTCTAATTTCAGAGTGTTACAATACTCAAGCTGTGTACAGGTGGAATACAATCGATGCTGATACCGATTTCTATAATTAAACGATATGGTCCGGTTGCTACCAACTATAAATCATACCCATATTACACCCCGCCGGTTTCCCGGACGCTGAGGCCAGCCACGTCGCCCCCCTGCGCTCCCTCGGCCGGCGCGTGGCGGCCGAATTTGCGTACGGTCGGGGGAGCAATTTTGCGAAAAAATCCCTGTATTTTCCAAAAATTACGTAAAGATCCTTTTTCCTCGCGAAAAGGTCCCTGCCAGTTTTTTTAGCCCCTCCACTTTGCAGGATAGCCCCCCGCGGGTTTCTAAATTATGTACGGGTCCTCGTTTACTTACGTACAGGTCCTCCCTTTTTTACAAAAAAAACCTTTGAATTTTTTGGAAATACACATGTGCCCTCGTTTTTTACGAAAAAGACCTTTGACTTTTCCAAAAATACACATACGCCCCTCGGTTTTTTTAAAAAAACCCCCTCACGAATTATTGCGTTTTTTACTTCGGTACACACGGTGGCTGGCGCGGCGTGACGCCGTGCCTATGAGGCTAGTAGATCTTACTCTATACGGTTTTTACAGGCTATTATCTTCAGGGGCGGATGTACAGTGTTGGGCCGGGGTCAAGTGACACCGACGACCTCTGGCCCAACCCACATACCCCACCATATGTTTTAGCTAGTGACCCCCATGAAAAATCACAGTGACCCCAGCGGCCCAGGCGTGCAGCCCACACTCAGCGACGCTTCGTCTTCTCCCCTCTTGCACAGCTACTTAGCGAGCCGGCTCCCCGAGGACGACGAGGGCGTGCCGCCGACGGCACTGCGGGAGGTGTCGCTGCTGCGGATGCTCTCGCAGGACCCGCACGTTGTGTGCCTGCTCGACCTCAAGCAGGGCCAGAACAAGGAGGGCCAGACCATCCTCTACCTTGTCTTCGAGTACATGGACACCGACCTCAAGAAGTTCATCCGCGGCCACCGCCAGAACCACGAGAAGATCCCTGCCCACACCGTCAAGGTATCCAATCCATCCATACAAACGCAGATCTTGTGTTGTTTTTTCACGTTCCCCAGACCGTGCACGCGAGGTGTTTGTTTCAATGCGTCAACCGTATTTGATTCGATGGATGGTGATGCCTTGTGCGCATGCAGATCCTGATGTACCAGCTCTGCAAGGGCGTGGCCTTCTGCCACGGCCGCGGCGTGCTGCACCAAGACCTCAAGCCGCACAACCTGCTCATGGACCGCAACACCATGGCGCTCAAGATCGCTGACCTCGGGCTCAGCCGCGCATTCACCGTTCCTCTCAAGAAGTACACCCACGAGGTCCGGTTCTTAGTTCCTAGCAGTAGTCTTAGCTCCTGCTTGATGGTTGGTTCTGCATGATTACTATTCTTGGATCTGTCTGTAATTGAGTCTGAATTGTTTTGCAGATCCTGACGCTGTGGTACAGGGCTCCCGAGGTTCTTCTTGGTGCCACGCACTACTCCACGCCGGTTGACATGTGGTCGGTGGGCTGCATATTTGGTATGATGAACTCGATTCTTCAGCTAGTGTAAATGAACATGCTTCAGAATTCACACCTTAATTGCATACATATGCTGATGTACTTGTAAATTTCAGCTGAGTTGGTCACCACCCAAGCGCTTTTCCCCGGAGATTCTGAGGTGCAGCAGCTCCTGCACATTTTCAAGTACTGTCCCGTGTGCCTTATCAGCTGTTCTTTGTTTTCTCACTGACATTCTTAGTGGGTATCAAATATTGATGATGGTTTTCTTGGATGTCAGGTTGCTGGGCACCCCAAATGAGGATGTGATAGCTCTGTTTCAAAAGATGGGAACTCGCAAAGAGAAGATTTGAGAGGTAACTATTGTTAATTTCTTACAATGATATTTCTTGTTATCAACTTATCATGTACTGCTGTTAATTTATTCAGTGTATTATGCATACATGGAACTATAGTACTAGTTTATTACTAGCTATTAGCCTCCATCAATTAGTGATGTATGTTTATAGTGACCCCAACGATCGTTTTTCCTGGATCCGCCCCTGATTATCTCAACAGTCGGCGCCGGAGCCAAAGTCGCTAACGCCAACGACGGATATATAGGACTGTACTGTACACTCGATTAGGCCATCGACGCTTTTCCGCGCGTCAAGTGACGTGATTTGCCCTCTTTTTAGATCCCCGGCCGGTAGCAACACGGGTAAATTCCACGAAACAAACTTCTGCGTGCTTGCTAGCTAGTTATGTGGTAGTATCTAGTACAGGTATCTAAGTACCTGCAACGTGCAACAGGCAGGAGCTGCACGCATCTCCACAACTCGAAAGTATAACTCAAAAGCTGGCAAAACCTAGGTGACCAAGCAAAAGTAGTAGAAGCAGCACATGAGTGCGATGCGGGTCTGTGTAGACTGTAGAGAGAAAAGCCTGCATGTATATATATAAAGGCGGCAACCACATGCATGCATGTCAGACAATGGTTCACACGCAAAGTTGTCGATACAGTACCTGGGCCTATGACGTATGTGCACAACAATTTTCACTTGCTCCAAAAGTCCAGATACATAGCAGTAATGAGTTCATAAGCTCAAACATAGTTAAATACAATGTAATTTATAACTTCATAATAGATGAGCTGCTGCCGGCGGAAAACGTCGACACTTGACAGATATGCTTCTTGTGGCCAATGTTCACGTCGCACTTGCCATCTCCGTAGCACTCACACCTCCCAGGCTCTTATAGCTCTTAGCTCTCCCTGTTCTTTCTCTTACGGTTAGGTTTCTTCCTCCCTAAGTGCTAGGTCTCTAGTGGTGGTTATTGGACTGGGCCATATAGACCGATTTTAAAGAAGGCATAACTTGCGTTGCGAGTGGTACCAAACAAATGGTAATATCAATTTCGCCCGGTATAGCCGGTATTGAGGCCGAAAAAGTACATAAGCCGTACTATACTTTTTTAGATGGTGGGATGGTATATACCGGCCAGTATAGCCGATACTAAAACAGTATTGATAGCTTGTTCATAAGTATGTTGTGTCTGTGTATCAAATTTTATGTGCTGATCTACACATGCATACATACATACATACATACATCTACACACACATACATACATAGAGAGAGGGGAAGGATGGAGAAAGAGGAGGATTTCCTTACAAGTGAGGTTCACGGATTTTTGCGCCAAATTAATGGTTTGATTTGCGACTATACTACTATTCCAAGGGTGTGTTTTATTATGTGTTCATATTCAGAGAAGTTAAAACTATATATCCTTGCAGAAAAGAAGAAGTTAAAACTAAAGAACGAATTGTCAATAAATTGTTTGGTGGAAGGACTGAACAAATGGTTATAGGAAAGACCCCAAGAGCATATATTGCCAGAAAAATGGAAAAGAAAAGATTTGAAACATGGGGATTCTGTACGATTTTTAGACGAAGGAAAACAGCCGCTTTAACTGCATGTTGGTTTTCCTGCAAATTCATGTGTGAGTGACACCGATAGGAGCCTTAATAGGAAACAAACGGCAGTGCGTCCACCGTACGTACAAAACGCATCGCAGCATGGTACTACTGCGCATATCTGGCAGTACAGTACAGTACAGTACAGTACAGTACCCTACCCTATTGCCACTTGGACAATAGATTCGAGCACGACCTAACCGGTTGAAACACGAAAGCAAGGCAACCTCCGTGATTAACTGATCGTGTCGTCCGATGTCAAATGACGGTGGTCGTCGATAGATTAATTAGCCAGTTCATATTAATTTTTAAAAACTAATTTTACAGTAAATAAATATTTTATAGTACTTAATTTTTAAATAAAATATCTTTTTAAGATGAAATCTACTAGTCGATTATAATACAATATAGTGACTTAATTTATATCAGCCAAGATCGCACATAAATTTCTCTCTGTATGATTCTCTATAAACTATTATTATTTATAAGATAAAATTAGAAACTATAAGTCAAAGTTAATATAAATACTAGTGTTTTCCTTCACTTTGTTGAACGGCTGTTACCTTTCGAAGTGACAGGACGAGATCGAACAGCTGTTGCTAGATAGCCCATCTGCATGTGTAAGACCGAAACTTGAGAGAATCTGCAGAACGTGCAGTTGTGACTAGCAAGTCCGAGCCGAGTGGATGGCACGCAGTTACTTTGTTTGCTCGTTTGGTCAGGCAAAGTTCATCCTACAAGAAGAAAGCGGAGCGAAACGACGGAGAGACAGGCGACGCGCAGCTCAAGCGGCAGTATCTCTGCCCGTCCCCTGCCAACCAGTCAGTCCTGCATCCAATCACATCAACAGATGCCCGGCCTCGCGTGGAGCTCTGCGTGTGACTTCATTAGTAGAGAGAAAGCATCTGAGCGTTCAAAGAGTTTCATTAAGTTTCGCTCAAAATGTAAAAGCAACCAGATTGTCAAGTTTTACTATAACTCATTATAGTATATGATTCTGAAGTAGTCAGGATTTTGGACTGGTCAAATTGGTAGTGGTCGAATATGTTCCGACTAGTATAAGTGGCCATGAGCAATACAAACTGGTCGGAGTTATGATTTGAATCATCTTCGTATCCATAAGGGACTCTGCATCGATCTGCATTAGACATTATAGGATCGGTATGGTGAGTTAGAGGAGGTGAATGACTTCTTAAAATCTTCCCCATTGGTATTAGCAACACAACACAGCAGAAAACACAAAGACAAAAGGTTCACCAAAGCCAAGAACCAAAGAACACAAGATCACCTGAGACTTACAGTCTCACCGGTCTGACCGCTGGCCAGAAGGCAGTTGGACCGCTCGGCCGATCTGATTGCACGAGCCATCGGTCTGACCTGGCCTAGGGCGGTTTGACTGCTCGGGTCACAACGGTCCAATCGCTCACCGAACAAAAGCAAAAATCAGCATGACACACAACCAAAAAAATAGCTATATCTTAAACCATTAATTCAAACATGATAAAACTTAGTCCAAATCCTCCCTAGAATATTAAGGACTTATTTTAATCATGAATCATGAAGATCAATGTCAAAGTCCTGACTTTTATCCAAAATAAGGAGGATTGTACCAAAACCAGGTAAAAGAGAAACTTCAATATGCTCTTGTTCATGAGTCCTTGATGATCTAGATGGCCTTGGATGGTTCTCATGTGTCATAGCAAGCTAGATCACAGCGCAAACTCAAATCAAAATGCCCCCAACATCAAAACTCCAAACTCGTCCCTCTCTTGAGCAAAACCAAGCAGTTACAGTAACTTTCCATAGAAAGTACCGAGACAGATGAGATTTGATCTCTAAGAGATATCTCCACCTCTTACACGTCCTTAGCACCAAGAAAGATCAAGAGGAGATGAAATCTAAATAAGAAAACCAAGCAAATGAAATCACAAAACTCCCCTTGAATTCATACCAAATGCACTTACAAACTGTCTCATGGAGAAGAATTATTGAGATTAATTATTAAGCACAAAATAGATCATTTATTCAAATTAGACACTAGTTTATTAAGCAATGAGACATGATTCACCAAAGAACTAGCATACCACTAAATAAAGCTCAATTTAGACTCAAGATTCAAAACAATATTTTTGACATGACATAAATCACAAAATGATCAATATAGAACAAACTAGATAAAAGATCCAACCTTGCAAATTAAAATATACCAAATATAGAAATTGATACCATTTGTAAATTTTAGTTCAAGTTTACAAAATAAGTTAGCATGACCAAAATTTAATCATACATACAAAAGTGATAAAGCTAGTAAGTAGGTATAACATGACAATGAGCAATATCACATTAGAATTATATCCCAATTGAGTAATAGTCAAAACTCATATATAAATACATATCTTATAATGCAATACAATGTATGCATGATAAAAATAGAAGCACGAAAATAAAACCCCTAACTACAAGAACTACTTGCATAAGAAAAGCAAGAGCTAAAAGCACTCGAAGGAGAAATCACTTGCAAGAACGGGAAACCTCTACTCCACATGGTCTATAGGCCAAGAAAACGGGACTACTAAAGAACTAATCAATCACAGTAGCTATCATTGATATGACATCGGACAATAAATCTGTAAGCACCCCTGTCGGATTCGAAGACCGCCGAGGATGCGAAGGGACACAACGAGAATCGCACACGAATAGATAGACAAGTGTATTGCATATGGGTGTCTAGGGTTACAAATGGCCTCCTCATCTCCACTTACAAAGGGTCCTATTTATAGAGGGGGAGATGGAGGCGAATGAAGTTATAAGTTTACCCTTGGGACCTAACTTACTCCTAAGGGTAGCTTCGTTCTTCGCACCACGTGAGTCCCGCCATGTCTGAGAGGCTCTGGGTCAGCTCTGAACCTCGTCCGGAGTTGGCCCAGGGATGACTCTAGACCTCGTCTGGGGTCGGCTCTGGACCCCATTCAGGGTTGGACCAAGGTCGGCCATGGACCTTTTCAAGGGTCAGTTCGCGGACTTCGTTGAGGTTGGCCCGTAGACCTTGTTTGTAATTGGCCTCGAGGTTGATCTCTGGACAATGTTTTACTATGGTGCTTAGAAACCTGTCGGTTCCCCCTAATCCATGTTGAGGTAAGCCTAAATGAATTGGACTAGCTCCAAAAATTAAGCAAACACCTCAATTCCACTACTAGTAGATCTTTCCAGCCACATGTAGGTGAGCTCCAACCTTCACAACATATTAGGCCTTCTCACAAGCTTTATTGAGAATATCACCAGACCACCACGCCTTCAAGCCGTCTAGGAGTTGACAACCTCTAAGAGTAACAAGTCAGATATGCTTACCTGAATGAGTCAAGTGCCACAGCTCAAGATACAAAATTAACCACCAAGTGCAACACATGCACTTGAATTTTTCTCTCCAAGCTCACTAACTGCAATACATGCATATAAGAGGTGAGAGGGTTCTTATCTCAAGGGTGATGAAATAGGAACCAACAACTTATCCCCAATCAGACACAAGGGGGTATTTATACCCCACACCAAGAAAATTACCGTTAGAGTAAGAAATCAGCAAAACCAACCTAAGGTTGATATTACCACCAACTAATGGTCAGTACTATTGCTCCTCCGCAGCGACTAAAAAACTAGCCGTTACGACCACTGTAAGTCACACCGTCCACACAGGGTCCGGTCTGATTACTCAGCATGGTCAGACAGCTCGACCAAAAGATAGAAAACATGTCTCTCTGAAAAACTACTACCGACAACTAATGCCCGGTAGTACCACAAGGGGCCGATCGGACCGCTCTCTATAGCGGGTCAGACCGATCACTGGTCATACCGCTCGACATTAGCTTGTCAGACCACTGACACATGGCTAGTCAGACCACCCGGTCATACCACCACACACAGGGCGGTCATATGGCACGCCTGGTTCGAAAGCTCTCACAGAGCCAGTACTACCACCTTGCATTTCTTAGCAAAGACAGAGTGCATGTACTTCAACAAATTTACAAACCACATTCGTAAAGTATACTACTATGCACACAAAGATTAAAAACATGATTTACAACAAGTTGCAAAATATATTTGCATACTTTAGAATCATAGCACAAGGTCTAGGTACATGGACTTAAACCATTTGCAAAATACATTCATAAACTTAAGTCACATGCTACAAGTATCAAGCTATATGGCCAGTCATACCACTCTAAAAAACTCTACATAACGCAATGAGCACCTCTCTAGAATAAAGTTATCGCTAACTAGATATCGGTCACACTGCATTTTTGGTCGGACAGCTCACACAGTCGGTCACAACAAACACCGGTCAGACCACTTCCCACAGCCGGTCAGACTGCTCCAACACAGCGGTTAGACCTCCTCTGCAAACCGGTGAGACCATTGCCCACCTGATAGCAAAAACTAAAGAGCAAATAATACAAAATCAAATCCAAACTTCAATAATGAAGCACAAGTAAAGTCAAATATTCATCACAGAACATGGGGTGATCTCCACATGGTCTCATAGATGTGATGCCCAAAAATACTTGCGTCGACTGGAGTCAAATGTGGCTACTTTAGGCACTTTCAACTACAACTCTTCATTGTCTTTGACTAGAAGTCTGCTCTATCTCCGAGTAGGACTCTATTCCCGTTACCGGTTATGACATTGTTCCTTCTTGGACCCTTGTTTCTAATGCTATTTATGCCCCTTGTAAGCTCTCGGTTGGCAATGCACAATGTACATGTAGTATAGGCATAGACTCATGAAAAGTCAATGCACATGTAATACATCAAGGGCATTCTGTAACTTCTCATTCGTATAGTGATTTTACCGATTGTATGTCTGTGGTTTTTTCTAAGGATTTTTCATGTTAAATCTTCACCTTGTGTTCTTGATTATTATTCATTGTTTTATATCTTGTCTAATGGATTTCATAGCACAGAATTTCACTTACAGAGGTGGCCTGACACGGTGCTGGAGGACCCTCAGGGACATACGGGCATACATGATTTTAACCTTCCCTCGATCAATGACAACACACTGAATTAAATGGAGAAAGCAGGGCCAAAGATTAAAGGAAGATTGATCGATCTTGCATTTATGCACAGCACTTTACAACGTTGCCGTTTAATTTGTAAGAGGCATACACAACCACGTACAATTACCTTACCTACACACAGGCTACTTAAGCTGCCTATTTACCGAGAAGTAAGTGAGCTATCACCTGCCGGCCGGCGGGTAAAAACTAAGCAACAAAAGGGGCAGCATGTTTGCAGCTACTACTAGAAGTTACAAATGCGGAAGGATCACAAGAACCCCGGACAAAGTGGGCAGGCAGAACAGCTGACGCAGACAGGTAGTGAGGCAGGCCAGTGCCAGTCCAGGGCTGGGCCGGCGTTTAGCTACCAGATATGGATTAAACAAAAGGAGAGATCGATCAGGGTGTAGGAACATACGTAGGAAAGTCTAGCTACTTAGCTAGCTAGTACACTTGTGCCAGGTGCTGCTGCAGCTGCACGCTGGTGCTGTTGCTGCAGTGCTGATCGTCGTTATTTGCGGCCGGTTCTTTGGGCGATTTGGCGGCGGGCAGCTCGAAGGGGCCGAGCCGGTGGTCGCCGAGGCGGGTCTTGTGGGCGGCCTTCTTGTACTCGCCCCACGTGAACTCCCTGTACAGGCTCTGCTCCCCTTCCCGCATCACCTGCGGGAGCGGCGCGATCCGCTGAGTCGCCGCCGGCCCGCCGAAGTAGATCACCGACAGCCTCGACTGCTTCCCGTCCGGCGCCACCACCCGGTGCTTCACGCTCCGGAACCGCCCGTTTGTCAGCACCTGATCGATCGACAAAATATCCCATCAGTTTAAGCCACTGTGCCTACTAGTACTGCGTGCGAACTTATTTGCATGGATGCATGCATGTAAAATCTTCAGCTGCTGCAGGTGCATCAAATAAGATGAAGAGCGTACAGGTAGGACACTAGCTACACGGTGGCTGGCTGTGGTTCTATCCTACATGCATGCATGATTCGCGCTCGCACGGCAATGAATGATAGGTTCAAGTTGCACACTTTGCGCGTACGTTGTTGACAAGAACGGAAGGTGGGGCGTCTATCATCCATGCAGATAGACACCGACCAAATAATGTGCGAAAACATGCATGCGTTGCACACTTGGTTTGGTTATGCTGCATGTGTTGATCGATTGCAGGAAAGGCTAGGAGAGCTAGTGGTAGTAGTGAAGGTAATTGAGAAGTGGTACCTGCAGCGAGTCTCCGACGTTCACCAAGAAGGATTCCGGGTCGGGGGCCACGGGGACCCACCTGCCATCCATGAGCTTGATCTGGAAGCCCGCGGTGCGGTTGGACCTGAGCACGGAGATGATCTGTGGGTCCGTGTGCTCCCCGAAGCCCGTCACGCCGCAGTCCCGCCCCGGCTGCCCCGGCGCCAGGGGGCAGGGCGGGTAGTGGTTCACCCGCACCATCTCGTCGCTCCCTTCCCTCCCCACCACCATCCGCCGCAGCACCGTCCGGTCCTCCACCCCGAGCCCCTCCGCCATCAGCTCCAGCACCCGCCCGCCCACCTCCCTCACCGCCCGCGTGTACTCCTCCAGCGCCACCCTGCATCATGCGCATGCATGCATCCATGTTCAGCGATCGTTCTCTCTTGAACCTTGATACATGGGTCATGGACAGACAAGTAATGGTGCTGCCGATGGATTTACCGGAGTGACGGTGGCAGGGAGGAGCCGGGGACGGCGTTGGAGCTGACGGAGAGGAGGAGGTACTCCAGCCACCCGACGTCGCCGTTGGAGCCGATGCTCTTGCTGCCGTAGCCGAAGGGGCGGGCAGGCCCGGACATGTCCAGCTTGTCCTGGTGAGGCAGCGCGAAGAACGCCATAGCGCCGGCCTCCAGCGCGTCGGCCAGGCCCGCCGGCACGCCGTGGTTGGTCGCCCTGAAGAAGCCCAGGCTGCAGCACGCCTCCGCCACCGCGATCGCCGCTCCCGGAGCCGACAGGTCGATGGCTGGGATGACGACCGGCGGGCCCGCATTGGTTTTGGGGCACCTCACGAGCGGGATCTGGTCGATGGAGCTGGGCGCAGTTATCGCGACCATGGTCAATCAACCCTAAGCTATCTTCTTCTTCTTGTTCTGTGAGACCGTAAGCGAAACAGAGCAGGAACAGGGGAGCAGCTTGCCAGCTAGCCAAGGCAGGGGAGCTAGGTGTTGTTCTGTTGCACGTTTGCACTGGTGGTGATCTGATGGGGTGACGGCCTCGTATTTATAGGCGACCGGAGCATTATAGGCTGCACTAACCAAGAGCTTAAGTACAAATGCATCCTTAATCAGCAGTAGTTGCGTGCGTGCGTGCGTGCGTGCAGTGCAGCTTGTGGATTGGGGAAATTCCAAGCTGCCAACGTGGCGAGCATGGCAGCAGTGGCGGAGGACGGGAAAAAAAATGAGGTGGAGCGGATCGAAAGTAATACCATTCAAGCTCCTCCAACCCTGTCAAAGCCGGAGTTTGCGCGCCGGTGACTGCCGCCCGCCCGCCCGCCGCCCGCCGCCGGTTACGCCACTGCCCAGCGCCACTGCCCACCGGTGGCTGCCGCCCGCCCGCCGCCGGCTACGCCCAGGCCGCCGCCGGTTACACCACTGCCCAGCGCGACAGCGCCCAGCACCACTGCCCACCGGTGGCTGCCGCCCGCCCGCCGCCTGCCGCCGGCTACGCCACTGCCCAGCGCGGCAGCGCCCATCGCCACTGCCCACCGGTGGCTGCCGCCCGCCGCCGGCTACGCCCAGGGTCCAGCCGTCCAGGGAGGCAGGGAGCAGCCGAGGCAGGGAGCAGTCTAGGGTTTACATTTACATTGACTAGCTAGTAGCTATTGGGCTATTGGATACTAGATAGGGGGATATATGGGGGCCTGCTGCAAAAAATCAAGGTATGGCCCAAACTTTACCTTGCCCTATCGGGCCCTCCGCCACTGCATAGCAGCGGGGTACAATCACGAACTGACTCTGCTGTAAGGACAGGTCATCGGCATTGCATCTTGGTCTCAATAATTACAACAAACGGAATGATGATCGTTGCCTGCGTAATGAGAACACTAGCTAGAGGCAAGGCAAAGGCAACCACTAGCTAGGTCCAGCACTTGCTCCTGCGACAGCATGCGCGCGGTACAACAGCACCGGTCCGTGCATTGCCACTCCAACCATGGATAAAGTTTGCATGCCGCTGTCTTGTGCTAATCTGCAGGCCACCGAACATTGCACTGGGTCTTATATCTCTTTACTCCTATACATCTTGAAGTCGTTTAGATATCCGTGTCTCCAAAGTACATAGACTCTTAGGCCTCACATGCAATCTAGGTGCTCATTGTTTCTCAAATCCTATGATAGTATATATCTCTCTCTTTGTCTGCTTCAAAGGAGTCTTGGGAAGATTCGGTAGTCAATGTTTGCTATAAGAGGTAATCATGTTATTTTAGACCCCACGAAGTTATGGAGCTATTAACAATTAGGTGGTTTAACATATCTTACCAGGTGTTATGACATTTCCTTGTCTATGGGGTTTTTGAAAGAGGAGACACCTGAAGATGTGGTTGATGACCTCGCTCTTAACCAGTTTCGGGCATGCTCGTTTGTGATCCCGGCAATGGCGGGGAGGCCTCCAATCGGATTGCAACCTCGTCCTGCATCCTCTATTGCAAGATTTTACTCGCGTACCCAGCAGTGCCGAGTTTGTGGGGGGTGAGTGTTTTGTGCTTGGAGAGTCTTGTACGCCACATTTTGCTGTTGAAATTCGGTCATCGTCTTTATCTTCACAAAGGCCTCCCATGTTTCCGGTGACACGAAAACGATACCTCGTGAAGGGCGCGCAATCCTTGGTCACGTACTGTATGACAAGTATGCTCTTGAAGTTCTTCCACACTTTTCGTATCACGAGGAGTACCTGCTATTGCATGAGTCATTGGACTTCTGCTGGGATCTCGAACGAATCTGTTATTTCCTCCCGCAGCTCATATTTCTGATCCTTTGTCAAATCTTTCCATCTTGCTGTGGTGATTGGGACTCGTTGCCTTCCAATTATCTCGTAGGTAGTTCAAAATGCTGCTGCTGCATTCTTCGGTTGTGCTAGGTATACATCAATATCATTCACAGGTTGCTTTGGCCCATGGATAAGTAGTCAAATCAAAATGTACTTCAACTTCATACACAGCCAAAGAGAAAGGTTGTATATGCATACATTCATGGGCCATGTTCTATATTGGCTGCTAATGTTACCAAAATGATTCATTCCATCTGTACTCAATCTAAACCTTATATTCCTTGGTTCTACACCGAAGTCTACAAATATCCTATCGATGTTCCTCCAATGGGCAGAATCAGCAGCATGTCCATGACCGGGGACACAACTATTCGAATAGTTTTACGGTCTGCAGAGATTGCACAACTTTATCCATAAGAGATAATACACTTATCATATCGGCCAATACACGCTTCCTTGGTCGTGTGACTAAGTGATTATCACAAGGCCTTTACAATACTCAATCTCAACCTAGATCTACCTCACTAAGGTTTTACCATCCAGCCCCCTCTTGCGTCTCATGGAAATCAACATCCATGTTCATCTCAATGACGGAACTGAAATTGAGACATCACAAATTAATCAGTCAGGTCCATCCCATACTAGACATGTGGTTACATGGTAAGTCTCAGATCAATGGCACACAAATTTAAGTCCTTAGATATTACCTAGGCAAAACATCCACATCTCAATGTGCGAATTGCATCGCCTTTACTGCATGATCATTCGTCCAAATGAAAACCATTTTGTATAACCAATACCAATGACACATCCATGCCATGGCACACAAGTTTTAAAACTATGCTTGACCACCATGATTTAATATCTCATTAAGTCATAATTAATTAATTAACATGTGATAATGAGCCCAACATACTATAAGCATGGCTAAGCACACTAGGCATACGGCCCAAGTGGATACTAGTATTATATCACTAGATAAATTTTCATCCTATGGTGATAATAAAATCATGGTATTCAAATTATAAAGGAGGGATAAATCAAGTTGGACAATAATTATCAGATACAAAGGTTTGTATTAAAATAGCAATGCATCATAATTTAAAACAAAATAATAAATAAATAGATTTAAAAACTAGGTTCAACATTATCAAAGGACATGACTTGCCCTGGCCTTGCTCAGTTCATGGCTCTTGATCTTCAAATCCTGCTTCAGCTCCTTCAAAGACGTGGTCTAATGAGAGAGAAAATAGTATGAAGCACAAATAAAATCAAATAAAGTTCAAATGAACTCCAAAAACTTTAAAAATAAAACCAAAAGATAGAGCTTAATTTTATATCAATTTAGGAAAAAGAATTAGATCAATCGAAGCTCAGACGGAGAAGAACGGGCTCTCGGAAGATTAAATCTAAAGGAAAAGGCTGAAAATTCAGAAATTCTACTCTGTCGTGGACTCGGTGCATGGAATAACAACAAGAGCGACGGTGCTTGACTGTGAGGGATGTGGAACACAAGGAAGGCGGTGGGTTTATAGCACGAACGTCGAGAAAGGCCGACTCGAGCATGGCTCGGAGTCCGTGGTGAAGTTCACGTCAAAGATGATGAACATTGCACGGCCCAGCTGATGCGCGACGCATGGCAAACTCAAGATCGGATGGCTGGCGGCAGACGGCACAGGTGAACAGTACCGAAGGGTCGCGATGGTTGACACATGGCGATCAGACGGTGGCTGAGGCGGGCGGAGCTGATGGCTCGGATGCGGGTGCTAGGCGACCGATTACCAACATGTGCCATGGTGGGAAAGAGGCTAGGCTGGTGAACAATTATGGGCTCAGCCTGCTTAGTTTTATGGTTTTGAGGTTTTTTTTCTAATTTCAGAAATTCACCTAACTTCCTTTGAGCTCCAGAAAATAGCAAATAAAACCAAAAAATCTAGAAAATTCCTTGAAGAACAAGGAACCCAAATAAAATACTTTCAACAAATGTTAAGATTTAGTTTAGTCATATTAAATCCTTTTAATTCATAAAAATTCCATTTAAGCTTTAATTAATTCCGGAAAAGTTCAAATGGTGAATTTTATTTTAAAAGCTTCAAAAAGGCTTTGAAAATCAAGATATTACATTCATCATGTCTTCGAATTTACCAAACTCTCTCACTATAGTTTCCTTCTGCATCGTGTAGCATCTGATCCACATTGTCATTCTGCGACCTATCCTCATCAAAAGCACAGTCCACAACTGGTATATCGTTGTCTCCCTCGACTATGTTATAACTACCTTTCTGTATAATCTTCTCTTCACCGTCATTGGTCCAACATATATACCCCTTTCTGAAACCCCTTCGAATCAAGTGAGTTTCGATCTGCGCTGAGTTGTTAAACATCTTTAGATTACCGCAACAATCCATCGACAGTACATATATTCCATCCCCTTCTTCAACATATTCAGCTCGATCGCTCTTCTAAAAGCAGACACGCCATTAATGTACTCTTCACTCACACGATTATCAATGTACATCCAGTTTCGGTCCATCTACGCTACACATGTAATAAATTAGTGTTAAATTAGATTATTAATGCTACTATAGCTAACCAGCCTAATACTCATACATAATTGTCATTCACCTTATAATAAATTGTCCATATCTAAACTAAATAGCTAGCCATGTATTCATGAAGCAATGTATATATATCAAGCAAGAAAATATTGAAGTAAAATAGGAGTACTGATTCATTCTTAAATTGGAGCAAACTACCATCTCTCTCTAAACCTAGATAGATCTAAAAACCTAGCTATCATCTCTCTCTATTACAAGGCATATAATTAGAAGTAAATACTAATATCTAATCACCAAGAATAAGTCAATCTACATTCTAGATTTATAAGCGGTATGTTTTCACCAAACTCTCCAAAGCTGGTCGCCTCCTTCAATGCAGCGCAATGAAGAGAGGTCTGTCGAGACCCCATTGGCTAGGCATTTAATAACACAACGTATCCTAGACACATCCAACTGCGAACCATCTACGATATATGATTATCACAAACGGTTTGTATCAATACTCATCTGTGATATCTAATTATCATATATAGTTCTCATTAATAATCGTCTGTGATAATTTATCACAGACGATTCTCTTAATACCCATCTATGAAAATGCATCACAGACGGTTCTAAAGTAGAACCGTTTGTGATAATGGTTCTAAATTCATTCTCATATACATAAATGCAAATTCAGTAATACCTTAGGAGTAAATATGTATTATTTAGTTGTTTTTTTTATCGATCAGTAATACCGTCATTTCATTATACCGAGACTGTTTACATATATAGAAGACAGCTAATACAAATTCAACTGCTTTATTTTACATATGGTCGAACAGCATGGCTAGTCACTTCTTACAAATGATAACAAAAAAGAGAGGAGAAACTAAGTTTTTTTCTAGTGACGGAGGTAGCATGCTATCTCCACCTTCAAAGCTTCGTATGCGACGTGGTGAGCATCAAACAGTTCGGGATCATCAGGGAACGAACCCCTACTGCGTCCACTCACTGACGTGCTCGTTTGAGTGTCTTCTAAACATCTTTCGACTGAACAATCAAGCCAAATCGAGCTCATAGGCTCTCTTCCCTTTCTTGAGGGGTCTCAGCAAGGTTGACTCGGTCGTCCACCGCCTCGACTAAGCACTCCAAGTTACAGCAAGCCTCCTGGAGACATGCAACATCATTGTCGAGGACCACGTCGATGGTGAGGTTAGCTCACTAGAAGCGGGAGACTAACCGAAAGATGCGACGGAGGAGGATGTCAAGATGGTGAAAGGTGGCCTTCAACTACTTTGGCCAATCCTTGGACATAGGAGAGAGGACACTATTGGCACAGTGTCCTTTCACGGCATCTGCCAGTGTACGGTCAAAGATATGCTCGTCCAGGATGGCCAGGTTGGCCATAAATGCCGGCGATAAGGAAAAGTGTGGAGTAATTTATTTGTGCTTGAGAGACAAGAAAGATAGCCGGCCGGCGAGGTACTCATACATGATTTGTGGGGACTAATCTCTGTTGGCGGATGATTAATTTTATACAACATGGAATACACATTCAGTGTGTGAGACGAAGAGATGGATTGGGGAGCCGAAACGATTAAAAGGCGAGCATCGGGGAGATGAAACGATATCACAGACGGTTCCAACCACAAACCGTCTGTGATACACAACTATCATAGACGGTTCATGTCAATAACCATCTATGAACTATCACATGCGGTTCTAATTAAAAATCATTTGTGATATATATAATTATCACAGATAGTTCATATTAAAAGCCTCCTATGAATTATCATAAAAGGTTATTAACAAGAATCTTCTGTGATAGTTGTGTAACACAGACAGTACACGGTTACGCTTGTAAAATCATATGTGATATTTATAGCTCAGACGGTTCCCCATGAACCATCTGTGATGATGTGTCCAGTACAGCTTGTTTTGTAGTAGTGTACGGTTGTGCTAATCAGCGCGTGAGCGCACACTACACGTGGGTCACTGGCTACACGCACGAGTATCCTGGTGCGGTTCATATTTGATGATAATTTTATGTGCATGAGATATTAACTTTGACATCTGTAAGCTAATCAATTATAACTTTATATTCAGGAGATAGTAACTTGATGAATTACCGATGATAACTTTATGTTCAAGAGATAGTAACTTAACTTGCATGCATGTTGCAGGAGAGAGAAGAGAATAAATGCACTTGATTTGTGATTTTTATCTTGTTTACAAGCTAAAAAATTAAATAATTATTTACCAAAAGTACAATCTGCGATCCATTTACACTATTGTGTTCGAAATTACGAACTTAACAAAACAATATCTATGTTGAATATATTTTGATGTACATACGATAGTAATTTTATCATAATTAACAAGCCCAAATTCTGCCGACTTACATTTTGTTTCTTGTCCTTAAAAAATATTTTCTTTATTTCTTTAAGGACGTGGACACATCGATTACAACTTTTCTTTTAAGAGGGCACATCGATTAGAATTGACACTGCTGGCCATATTGCGGAATAAGCTGCCCGTACAGTCCTAAAGAGGTAATGCCAGGACGAGGAAATGGCCTTTAAGCCTGTTCAAAATGGGTTTTTGCTTTTTGACTTCTAGTTTTCAAAAGTCACAAAACCATTTTGGATATGTTGCTTTTTTTCACATGGCTTTTTTCTTTTGTATTTTCTGTAGAGATATAATTTTTTTTCATTTTTCCTTTTTTTATTTATTTTATTTTAATTAAATATCTCAGCCAAAAGCTACCAATCGCTACTGGACCTATTTTAGCTAAAAGACAATAGCTGCAGCTAAAAGCTATCAGCAAAAGTCATAGACGGGCCTTAATCGGAATTTATAAGCAACTGCAACCAACTGTTTATTTCAGCCCAGTCTGTACAGAGTACTAGGCTAGGCCTTGTCTAACCTCCCAGGCCTACATACAAACGGGCGTTCCGGCGGCCCAGCGCGTTTCTTTTTGGAGTCAAAAGGGTTTATTATACACGTCATGGTCGCACAGCCCTTTAGATCAGCCGGAACACTGAAAAAAAGGGCACTCGCATTCTCAACGCCGATCGTTCTTGCGCCCTAAAAACTTGGAATTCTGCTCGGCAACTCAGACCGGATCCATCCCCAACACATATCGACAAATCCAACAGGCCGAGATCGAGAGGTGTCCTAATTTCGAGTGCAAGCTTTCCGTCGAAATGAGAGCACACCACACACGTACGGGGAGTCGGCAGTGCGCGCCATGCACATCGGTCTAACGTGTACGCCCATTTCTCCAACTATTTGCCGGCCGGGCAGCTCAAGTGCATGCACGACCACGCACGCTTTGTCATTCAGTGCTAGTTCCCAATATATATATATATGTATGTACAGATCGATTGAGATCTTTACCTGAATTTTTCAGCACCGGCCGGCCGACCTATCGAGCGCCACTTTTGTGTGCGAGTTGCCGGCCGTCTTATCGCAGACCGGCACCGGTGGAATCCAATCCATGGATGTGCATGCATGGAACGACGCAGAAACGTATCTACCGATTTGACCTCTCCGCACGTCGCTAGCTCCAGTGAGCTACGCTAGCTCCGCGCGGCTCTTCGAGCGCATGCGAGCTAGCTACGCGCGCCTATATAAACCACGCTCCGCCCGTTCGCACTGCGTTGGACATCGAGTTGCAGTACGTTGCAGAGCTGCTGAGTTGCAGGTGCTGGAATTCACTGGCATATATATTGTTTCATTGTCTGTAAACTTCACTGAGAGTAGGGTGCACGTACGTGCGTGCATGGCGAAGGTTAGCGTCCTGGCCGGTGCGATGCTGGTGTGCGTCCTTCTGGTTCTCTCGTCCGCTGTGACGGCCGAGGCCGGCCGGCAATGGGATGGGGGAGCTCGTCAGGCGAGGGTGGCTTCGGCGGTCAGTGGGCGTTCCGGGAAGGAGATGAGAGAGGAGATGGTCCAGATGGACGGCGACATTGACGGGTCTAAGAGGCTGAGCCCTGGTGGCCCAGACCCTCAGCAGGCCGGCCGGCAATGGGATGGGAGAGCTCATCAGGCGATGGCGGCGACGGCGGTCAGTGGGCATTTCAGGAAGGAGACGAGAGAGGAGATGGTCCAGATGGACGGCGACATTGCCGGGTCTAAGAGGCTGAGCCCTGGCGGCCCAGACCCTCAGCATCACTGATGTGATATATAACCAAGGAAAATCTCAAGTCCGTAACGAATTTGGTATAGGCAGTCATCGACAGGTGACGTACGGGTAGCTGTACCAAATTTCGTGGAGGTTTATCCGTACACATATATACAGGGGACTTGATAGCACTCGCGTGCTTGTCTTAATAAAAGAGTGTTGTGTTTGTCTTAATATATACAGGGTCGTTGATATGTGCGTAATAGTTGTCTACTACCATCTGGTCTGGTCTGAGTCCACGAACCACAGGTTTGTGGAACAGGTTAAACTATGTAACTAGTTCCTCGAAATGAATGAAATTTTACTTTGCTAGCTCCGTTATTTTGCTCCATTCTGCTGAAGTGCATTACAGGTTTAATGCTCAAGCTTAGATAGCCTGGCTACAAGTGCATTACAGGGTTAATGCTGCTTTGCAAATATCCTCGCTAATCGATCTCGATTTCTCGGCCCATATATTTGGTTATATCTATGGGTGAATTCTTTTGAATTTATGATTTAGCTTTCAATCGTAACTAACTTTCAAATGAAGTATCTTTTTAAAACGGGATCTACAAGTCCATTACAGTAGACACCATCTCAACTTTACCTATATCGGCCAAAATCGTACGTGGATATCTCTCTTCGTACTTTCTCTCGCGAACAGTCTTAATTCAAAATTTTAAATTGGACTGTAATATGTTGGATTGTAAGAGCCTTCTAGTCCTTGAAAGCTAGCTTATGATATGTGGTACTATTTCACTTCTAAGTTAAATCATTTATCATTCCACGATGAACATGGGAGTTAAGGTGCATGTATGGTTATCACATACAGAATGTGTACCTTTTTATAATCTAATTTGACCGTAATTGGTTTCACAACTGGACTTAAAAGAGCTACTGTATTAGTGGTCCTGCATTGCGACAAGAACAATTCGTCCATTGGCTTACTTCTGTGGCTCTCCTCACTGCAACGAAATTACATGGTTCAACTGATAGCTAGTTCACCACTAACATTTGTTTGGCCTTAATTTCGACATGAGTAGACGTGGACCAGCTCTCCAGTTATGCACTTTCTCGCTAGCTAATGCCTAAGGTCATGTTCCATGAGTACGCATCAAAGCTTTAATTCTTCGGTGAAGAAGACAAAAGGTTGTTGTCAAATATATAGTCGCGGCACAGATCCTTGTTAGTTTATTAATGGTCATTGTTGGAAGTGATCACACTAATCCCAATAGCTAATCGGACAAATAGTAACTTACTATTGGAAACTAATCCAAATTAAGAAGCCTGGAGTTTATAGTAGAGTACAACTTACACACCAGTAACCAATCCAATAAAGTCATACTCACGAGGCCTCTACTGTTTTATTAAGGTATATTTCTACCAAGCACGTCCATTAAGGATATTATAGAACAAAGATAATGGTAAAGCAAAATGATCATGATTTCCTTAATATTAATATCTTGAAAACAAGAGAGAATTTGCAGTGACATGGAGTGAATATAAATGTTGGAGAGGGAGAGAAAGATAAATGTGAGAAAAAAAAGGAATATCATTAAATTTACATGCATGCTTTATATATACTTATGAAGTAAGATTGGAAAACTATATGGCTTATTTGACAAGGATTAAATAATCTCTTAAGAGCCAATTTTAAGCATAATAAAGCCCTTAGATCAGTGTTGTAATGGCTTATGTTATAACACATCCTGAATACCCCTAGTCAGAGAATAACTATTCGGTTATCCAACCAGCCACTACTCGGAAACTCTATAACCCGACATACGGGCCTCCTATTGGGCGATGTCATGTGCAATTAAGGAACATAACACATGTGCTTCTATTCCCTTTAACCGTTCCACATTTGGCCCTACGCCTCTGACAATAACCCCCTACGATTATCTCCTAAGACTCTCCTTCACTGACAATAATCGGTCAATGGTTATTGATCAAACTTCTCCCACTGGCAACAACGGCTTACTTGGGCGGATGGATGGAATTGATCATACGCCAGTTCGTGTAAGCAACACCTCTTCGGCGCTATTTAAGCCCTACTCGAAGGAGACACAACAACAACAACAATAAGACATTAGGAGAATAAGGGGATTGGAGATCATACACCGCATTAGTGCAAGTAGCATACACCCTTGTAATCGCTCATTAGAGCAAGTTGTAATCCCGACATAGCAATAAAGATCGTCTCATTTGTCCTCTTCATTCTTCTATAAGGCTTAGAGTACCCTACTATTTGTAAGATAGATGATTTGATCATCGAAAGCTAGCACCATCCGTGGGGAATACGTCAAGCCTCTCAAAGTTCAAATTTGCATTGCCATCCTTCCTTCGTCCCATCAGCATCGCCTATACGAACATGATAGTGACTAGGGATGAGGAGAATTGTTTTGACTTGGTTGACTATACCAACCTTGACATGGATGCATGCCTCCACGTCATGCAACACGATGTCTCATCATCATCATCCTCCATCCCAGGGTCGCCAGTTCTTGCGACCAATGGGGTTGATCGGATGGAACAAGACATGCCACCCCTGTCATCAACACCTCTCGACCCTCGGGTAATCCGGCGTCCCCACCTTGTCAGAGTGCCCAGGTACCACGACAAGTCTGGTGCACTCGACCAGTAACCACGGCCCCAGAAATAGGCCACTACAATCTGAGGATCAGAGTATTCCCAATCTGGCTGTGGGCAACTAGTATTCACTAATAGCTCCTACAAATTTCGGGAGCTCACCGAAACTTAGTCACGGTGTCAATGAAGTTACCCCTGATGGAAAGTCGGATGAAGCTGATAGCACTCACCATTCAATAGGCAATTTGTCGTTTCAGGTTGAGTGCACCACACAATGCCCTGGAAACCGTGGCTTTCAATCACTCTCCTTCATGGAAGCTCCTAGTTGAAGTGATGGAAGGCTCTCCCTTAGTTTCGATGGGAGCTCCTCAGGAGATTCCTGCTGGAAGCATGAGATTAACATAATCAGTGATTCTACTCAAGATGTTGTGCATGATCCTCCACGAATAGACCTTTCCTCGATCCACTGAACTAGATGGTGCAAACTCTCCAGCGTCACCCGGAAGAACCGGAGGTAATGGAACTAGTGGATGTCAATAGGCTAACTCGCCTATTCCTCCCCCCACACGCACGCTAAGTCATCAGGAGTAAGTGGAGAACTCAGGGTGAAGTTTAAGTCATCTTACTCCTTCTGCCAATAGGAAAGCTCCAAGACCATTGGTAACCATTCAAAACCTACAACATGTTCATGACATCCTTAACAACCCAGATCCTACACTAGCAAGAATTTTGGGGTATGCTCAAGTTGCAAAATAGAGATTAGAGATCCTCTAGTAGACAATGCAGCAAACTGAGAGGTACCGAGAGTAGAGGCGTTTGTAGAGCCAAACTATGGCCTCCTCTGTATGCTCCTCCCTTGGCGGAAGCCAAAGGGGTCAACTTAATAATCCCCCACCAGCGAGAAGATGACCCAATCAAAGGTTCCGACAAGGAAGTCATGAGGGAAGAATGCTCTTCTACAAAAAAGTAACCCCTTCCCCCCAATATGAGGGAAGAAATTGAGTTCATGGTCAATGTGATCTGCGACAATATCTAAAACCAAACATCTAATTGTAGACATCGCATGAGTGCCCACAACCAGATTGGGGCACTAGCTCCTCCTCTTGATTAGCACAGAAATAAATATCTGACAAATTACAATCCAGCTCCGTACTAGATAATGCGCCATGATTCCATCATGGGTTGTCAAGCTTTCTCGACAGGCCTCCAAGCAGTATGCTGGCTGGATAGGTTTTGCCCAACTAATCTCAAGAAAATTGATGGAAGTCATAATCCATTAGAATTCTTGTAGATCTATACAACCACTATCAGGGCCACAAGAAGCGATGACAATGTGATGGCAAACTATTTGCCAATCGTTCTTGAAGGCTCTGCCCAGTCATGATTGCTTAATCAGCTGGTCAGAACAATCTACATGTGGGAACAACTGTGTGACTTGCTGATAGCAAACTTTCAGGGAACAAACGATCACCCAACAAGGAAGATGATCTACACCGGATATGTCAAGAACCCAACGAAACTCTATGATAACACATCAAGATGTTTAGTCAGGTTCACAATTCTATCCATGAGGTTGCTGACTCTTCTGTTATCCGGGCATTTAGGACAAGGCTAAGGAACAGGCGATTCATGGAGGATATCACTATGAATTCTCCATGAACAATTGTCAAACTATTTGACATGGTTGACAAGTACACCGCTGCCAGTGAGGCGATCGAGTGGAATAAGACCATTGATCTAATAGAAAAGATTCCCCAGCCGGGCCTTGATAAAAAGGACAAGAAGTCGCGCAAGAGCAAGAAGAATCGCAAAGCTAATCCAAAGGAAGTCCTTGCGATCCTAAAAAAGCATCCAAAGATCAAGAAGGACTATTCTAGATGGAGCAAGGGAAAGGCTCTGGCCGATGAGTCTAAGAAGAATAAAAGATAGTGTCCACTCCACCAGATGATAGGGTATGACCTCCGCAACTATCATGCTGGCAAAAGAAGCTTGAGGACTATGTCTCAAGTAGGGGACGTCTTTATTCCATCCAGGAAATTAGAGAACTGAGCACCAGGAGGGACAAAGATGAAGATGAAGAAATGGAGTATTAGGAGTCTGAACACACCATTGATGTTATCTTTGGTGGATCTGCCTCCTATGAATTTAGAAGACAAATGAAAATTGTAGAGTGTGAGTTGAACCTTGATGCTCTGATAGTTGTCAAGCCTTCCAGGTGATCGGAAATAATCATCTCTTTCAGTAAACAAGACTGCCTCACTCCTTCAACTTGATCAGGTATATTTCCTATCGTGGTATAACCTACTATCAATAATTGTAAGATTAATCGAATCTTAGTTGATAGGGGCAGCTCCCTAAGTATTTTGTTTACGGGAGCTATCGAGGAGATACAAAATTCCCAAGTCTAAGATAAAACACATGAAGTATGAGTTCTATGGCATAGGCCACCTGGGTCTTTGGCCAGCTAGTTGGCCAAGTATCCTTACCGGTTACATTCAGAAGCCCTAGTAACTTTTGAATAGAGAGGATTTCATTTGATGTGGTGGCTTTTGAAATCGTATACAATAGAATCCTTGGCCGACCAGCCCTACATAAGTTTTCGATAGCCACCCATTATGGTTACCAAAGTCTCAAGATGTTAGGGCCAAAGGGGTCACAACAGTTTGAGGGGACAGGAATATAGCCTATGTCTACGATCGCAACTCCCTCAAACTGATCGATGAATTACCGACCAAAAATGCTAGCTTACCTTCAATGCAGGTAAAGCACTAAAGGCCCAAGGAGGCCCCAAAGCCAAACAATCAAATGAAGTACCCCTCGACATGGATATACCCTCGAGAACTGTCAAATTTGGGGTAAGACTCAATCATAAATATGAAGAGTTGCTCGTTTTCTTCCTCTGGGGCAACTTAGATGTATTCATGTGGTAAGCATCTGACATGTCTGGTGTCCCTAGGGCGATGATCAAGCATAGGCTAGCACTCTGGCCTGATAAAAAACCGGTTAAGCAAAAGCTTCGACGTTTTGCACACGATCGAAAGGAGGCAATCCAGTCAAAGATCGACAAGCTTCTTAAGGCTAGGTTTATTTGTGAAGTTGACCACTCTGAGTGGCTCGCCAATCCTGTGGCAAATGTGTATAGACTTTACAAATTTGAATAAGGCATGTCTGAAGGATGACTTCCCCTTCCTCGCATCGATCAGTTTGTTGACTATATCTCTGGTATTGAATTGTTAACCTTTTTAGATGCATATCCTGGATATCACCATATTATCATGAGTAAAGACCTCTTTGGCCGTACCTTATACTAAGTTACTAACTACCAGAATTTTACTATATGACATATTTGTCAATTGGTGTTATGAATGACACAAAATTAATCATTAATTCGGAAAACTTTTCAGCAAAATGTATACTATATTAGCCGTGCTTTTCCTTCTGACAACGAAGCAGAGAAGGCTATGCATCAGAACTGTTGACACAAATAGCGCTGTAGCAATTTTTTCAAATTTGGTTTTGGATATCCATTTTTACTAATCTAGTTCCCTTTCCGAGGTCAGTACCCGTGGCAGGCAACACATATCGCCAATCGTGCCAGAGGAGCTTAGCAAGACCTACCGAGAAATTGTGGCTCAACAGCGCCACATTGGCAGCGAACACTACACAGTACATGATGTATGATTAGCACTAATAATGTACAATTAACACTAATTAGCATAATTAACACTGGTTAATCATTAATTAACGCTAATTAATTAGCACTGATCCATTTGGAACAGTACCATCGTGAAGAGGACTGCACTAGGGAATAGCTAGCTAGATGCATGATAGAATAACGGAACAAGACAAGCAAACACTGTGTACTGTGTAGTAGTGTGTTGCATGCATTAGTACTTTATCTTTCTAATTAACACTAATTAATTCGTTCACAAATCCATTAATACCAATCATGCTAATTAGTGATAAATTAGTGTTAATTAGGCTAGTTAGGGCTAATCATACGGCATGTGTACTGTGTAGGTCGCTGCCTACGAGTGAGGGCTCGGCAGGACGGTACCAAGTTACAGTTGCTCTGCTGAACTCCTATAGTATGACAGACCATATATGTTATTTGTTATGTTACTGAGTTTAAAGATAATACTAAATTTATAAAATCAGATGCTAGAGATCAAATTTAAAAGAAAATCATTTATGTAAACAATTCTATGCATTATGCCGGCCACGAACTACTGTTAAAAGAAGAAAACGACGTTACCTTCAAACTTTTTTTTGACCGCAGACGAGTGTGAGACGTGCGACGACCAAAACGTACAGAGATATCATTAGCGCACACAAAAAATTGTCTGCCATCAGCCATTTCCACATATTAATGTGCGCCGCCACGACTAGACGCCGTACGCGGATAAAGCATTCATGTCTGATAAGCGCATCAGATCGCGGTGGCCATTAGCCAAGTGGCCAGTTTAGTTGGTCTTATAGTTTATCAACTGTCCAACCGCTGGGCAAAAGCGCCCAAGTGCATTGCACGTCATGCCAGGCTGCCGGTACATTAAGCTCGGACTCGATGGAAAGTGGCACGATCCAGTGCATTCTTATCGGTCATTTGACAAAAAGTAAAAAGAAGCCAGTTAGTTACTTGGTCTAAAAGGCGGCGCTGTGTGCTTTGTCGGCAAGAAGGAAAAGGTGTTGAACGCCTACAGAAAGTTTGGGTTAATTCCCTCAATCTGTAGATTATCCTTTTGGATATAGTATTTCTATTCAGGGTATTGGAGAAAAATTAAAGGCTAATTTCCCACTAGGCAAAGCCAAGAAAGCTGTTCAGTTACTACCACCTTTTCGTCATCTCCAGTGTACTAGTAAGGTGATAAAAAGTTGTACTTCTTTTTCATTGACTTGAGCATTAGTAATGCGGTATTGGAGGGTCTGTCCATAATTAGAGTTGAAAAGGGAGCGGATAACTCCTATCCGATCAAAGGGTCACAGAATGAACATAAAAAGGGTAAATAGGTATCTGACATTATCTATATTTAACTCTAACTCCAAGGAAAAATATAGAATATGATATGAGATGAGTGATATCCATCCATATATATCCATATGTCAAGGGTGATATGAGGAAGTTTATTGTTACTTCACTTAGGACAAGATTATATATAGGTGAGTTGCCACATCTAAACAGATGGGGAATATTGAGTGCTTTTCTTTCGATATCTTGGTGATTAGTCTCTCTGTGTTCACTATGATTATACCCTACTGTCTAATGTCTTATGTAAAGAATCAGATAATTTTCGTCTGATTGACCGTCCGAAGGCTTATGAAACAAATACGGAATGGAAAAATGGGTATTCGGCATTATCCGTATCCAACTTCAACTCCGAGAAAAAAATATGGAATAGGACACAGGATAAGTGATATCCAGTCATATCCTCTCCGATTGCACCACTGCCCATAATCCACATGAAAAAGGGTTTTGCTCAGCATCCACAACACAAGTAGAATGAACAAGTGCTAGCCCACACAATAAACATTGCCAAATACCATATCCATATATGCGTGTAAATAAAAGGGTACTTAATATTACGTAGACATCCATAAATAAATATTACGATCAAGTTTTATTGAATGGGCCGGCGAACCAAATGAGTTTATTCATAATAAAGCAGCGAAAAGTAAATAAACTGAAATGGGCTCCATAATCTATCATAGGCAATCAACTAGGGTTAAACCTAGTTCTTGCCTTCGTCTTCCATGTCGTATCTAGAGACATGGATGTATCCATATACCGGGTCATTGATTCCATCATCTAAAACCACATATTAAGCCATAATGAATACAAGAGTACTCATGAAGTCCCTATAACAAAATGCAAGTGTAGGTATATATACATCTACATGCAAGACTTAACCAAGGGAAGGTCTTATGTTTCTTTTAGCATAAAACTAATTTGCCAAATATAATATGTTAGCTAGTTTCCAAACCTATGACTTAACCATTTTTAACTAAAACCAATATCCAATATCAAATCAAGTTCATTGTGAAAATGAAATTCCTTCGCTTTCATTATCCATTTTCATTACCATTTATCATAACCATTTTGTTTGTACACTTCTACCCATGTCCGGAGGCACGTTGTATAGATTTTTAACACTCTGCAGAGGTTATACAATATTACCCATAAGATATGATTAACTCATAATATCGGTCGCTATACACTTCCATAGACGTGCGACTAAGAAAATCATAACAAGTCTTTTACAATGCTTCCTCCCACTCCAGGGTGAAATCCCTCAACACTGGCGATAGTAACTATTCCCATCCCAAGTTACGCCTCACCCCAGAACATTTCTATCCCAAGCTATGTTTTCAAAGAGGGGCCCCATTGTTTGGGAGCCTATGACCCTTCTCGTCAAACAAATCGATAGGGGCAATGACCATTACGGGCTACTCCCATACATCACTTTAGAAATCCAGAAATCCACCTATCAATCTATGCATAGGAGTCACACCAAAGCTAAGCAAATTAGTGAGTCAAGTCTATCCCAAACTAGACTTATAGTTACACGATTTGGGTGTAGAAAAGAGAAAATGAGATTCGGTCCTTAATCAACTCAGGTGAGACCAACCAACAAACTCGGAGCTCATGCAATCCTTGCACAGCTATTCAAAAATAAAACGTGCAATCCCTATACGGCCAATCCACTAATATGTGCAATCCTTGCACTAGTCTCAAACCAACCACTCGCCTGAGTCTCCACCATTTTAGAAAATATTTTCCTGTTTCCAGTGGTAACCCATGTTTTCAAGTTTCAATTGGCAATATTTGTAGTGTATTTCATTTCACCACTAAAGCATTTCTAAGTACAACCATAATCTAGTAAGATTTAATCAATGGTAGAATTATCATCATTGTAAGTATTCTAGGGGGACATAGCACAGAAATATCAAAAACTAAGGAAGGAGAAATAGTAGGTAACAAATGCACGGTGTAGCTAAGCAATCAATATTTGACATAGCATTTATGTAAAAAACCATAATAAGCATGCACTCGTATTTAAAAGGAAAATATTTGCATTTGAAGACTAGGCTCAACACAATCAATTATAAGGACTTGCCTTGGTGAAGTGTGGGTAGTGTAGGATCTTGTTCGTCAGCGACAGGACTGTCCAAAGCATCAAAGTCTATAAATGCATAATTATCCACATTCAACACAACATTCAAATAAATTTCAAACAAAATTTCAAATGAACTCAAAAAATTATTATTTTAGTTATGTTGAAAAGGTTTTTGAATTTAGATGAATTTATAAACCAAAATCACTGGATTTAGATTTGAAATGAAGAAGTTATGGCCTTTCAAAGTTTGAATCTACTAGAAATTCGAAAGAAAGTTAAATGTCTGACAGGTGGGGTCAGTTGAATCTTTCTTTTCTTTTTCAATTATTTTTCTTAAAAAACATCTAGTGGCTGATAGGTGGGGTCCAATGGGTTTTGATTTATTTTCTAATTATTTTCATTTAGAAAAATAGAAAGAGGCTGACTGGTGGGGCCACAGTTCACATGGACTCTGTCCACGCAACTATCTACAGAGAATGGGACCCACGTGTTAGAGATAGTGGTCCATGGATTGGGTCTATGCGGTGGTTTTAAGGGTGCAGATCCATATGTCAGTGACTCACGGGTTTAAACCAGAGTTAATCAGGTTTTCTAACGATGCAGGGCTCACATCTCATACTAATACTACTTACATAGTTAACTAAATCACTGGATTAATTAACTATCTGACAAGGAGAGCCCATTGGCCAGAAAGACCAAATAAAGCAACAAAGGGGTTTACGATGGAGCTCCTTGGTGAGCTCGCTAGCAGTGAGGGAGGGGTCGGTGTGCTTGGCTAAGGGCCAAAATGGATTGCTCATGCTAAGACCTAGCTATTGGAGATGGAAGCGCTCAATGAGGTGCTTTGTAGTGGTGGCTAGCCGGTGGTGAGCGACGGTGCTAGGCAGCGGGACGATGGCAACGGCACAGAGCCAAGGTAAGGTCAAAGCCAAGTGCACAAAAGGTCTAGGGAACTACCTAGAGTGGTTCTAGCATGCCTCAGGGACCTAAGGTCGTCGGATGGGGGCCAACGGTGAGCAATACGGTGGTGGCATGGCCAGCAACAGCGAACTTCAAGTTTTCTATCGTAGCTCTTCAAATTGAAGGTGGTTTCATGCTCTACGACCCAAGGCAACTATTGTGGGGGTGGCTCAGCCCCAAATGACTGGGCCTTACAGCATGCCCAATAGTATAGGCCATATAGTATAAAGAGATGTACCAATATACTCCTACCTTTTGTAATTTTTAAGGGGTGGAATGGAAATTTTCCATCCTATCCCATTCATGTATATAAGCCCCCACGAGGAGTATGAGGGGGCTAAATCCACTTATTTTACACACAAGCTCTCTCTACCCTATCATTAGCTCTCTCTAACTTTACCTCTCATAGAGAAAGGGGTACCCGGTACCCACTATTGTGCTCATGCTACAACAGTTGGCGTAATTCATGGGGATCGTTCAAGAAGCTATACAAGGGAAGGCGCTATAAAGCAATGACAACTAAGCAAAAGAGAAGTATGGCGGCAACGACCGTTGAGTCCAGCACGTGGCGACTGGTGGTCGAAGGCCCACCACCCCATGCAACAACGACTTGACACCGTGGTGGCGAGCGATTAGCATCGACGCGAGGAGCTAGCTCCGATGCTAATATTGGCATGACCGTCTCCAAAGCCGCCTGCACCGGTACCATTGTCAACTACGATGCCCGTGTTGGAACGACCGTCAACCTCGACGTGCCGCCATCAAGTCACCAGGAAGTTGGCCTCCGTGCGTGATGCCATATCCAGATATTCTCGTCACCGTCATCACGACAACAGGGAGTTACGACCACGATGGCAACCACCTCGTGGTCGTAGACGCCTGTTTGATGGATGGACCACGCGCATCAAGTCTTTGTCCCACCACTAACTTTGTTGACGCTCGTACAAAGAGTGGGGACAGAGCACGTGCACTTCAAATCCTTGAACCGCTGCTGACTTCGTTGATGTCTGACTAATTCATGGTCATGACTTCATTGGCATCTATGACCACGTCGCGGTCAAGCTCTGCTGGACTTCGCGCGACCGTCACCTCTGTCAAACTTCACACGATCTTCGCCAGGCTCCACACCAATGTTACCTCCACCAGACTTTGCATGGTCTTTGCCGGACTTCGCATGATTTCTGCTGGACTCCGCGCGGCCGTCGCCTCTGCTGGACTTTGTGTGGTCTTTGCTGCACTTTGCACGATCTCTGTCGGACTCTGCATGGCCGTCGCCTCCGCCGGTCTTCTCATGGTCTTCACTGGACTTCACATGATCTCCATCGTACTCCGCATGGATGTCACCTCCGCTGGACTTTGCATGGTCTTCACCGAACTTCGCATAATCTCCACTGGACTCCACGCGGACATTGCCTCTGCTGGATGCCGTCTTCATCGGACTTTGTGCGATCTCCTATGGCACCAGCCACCTCGCGCCGTGGCATCGCATGCACTGTGTGCGTTGGGTGCATGCCCTATCTATGAACATGATAAGGTTGTGGCCTTTTGCCACCACGACTTCATGATCGTAAGCCCTTTCTACGACCATGGCATGGTCATGAGCCTTGCCACAACCACTTCGTGGTCGTAGCCACTTTCCATGAGCATGCTATAGTTGTGTGCCTTGCCACGACTATTGCGTGATCGTAGGCTTTCCTACGAACACGATAGGGTCATGCGCTTGGCCACGATCAACTTTGCCACAACCACTTCATGGTCATAGGCCTCTTCTATGAGCATGCTATGGTCGTGTGCATTGCCACAACCATGGCATGATCATAAGCTTTTCTACGAACACGATAGGGTCGTCACAGCGACGTAGTTGGGAGGCCTTCTCCAACCATCTAGTGACCAACTCGTGGTCATCCGACCACTAGTGTCCGTGTCCGTGCACCGACTGCATCGGAGGCACCAACTCGACAGGGCACCTGTGCCTTTGGTGTGAGATTTCATCGCTCATGTCTACATGCTGTCTAAGTTTGGGGCACAACCTCCGCACGTCGGCTCAGCCTCTACTGGGAGATTCCACAACCATGTCAAGATTGATCAAACAACCCTGCTCCGGGAGGTTTACATCGTTCACACTCCGAAGGGATGGAAGCTACCAGCTGTATCAGCTCGCCCATCAGCACCTGCGTGCTTGCTACCGAGGTACGGGGGGCTGGGCCAGGCTGGGCCAATTGGTCACGTTAGCTCACCCCTCGGAACCTCCGTGCTTGCTGTCGAGGGAGTACTGTTGTGAGAGTGGCCCAATCCCAAACAACTGGGCCTTACAGCAAGTCCAATAGTATAGCCCCAATAGTATAAAGGAATGTACCAATGTATCCCTACCTTTTGTAATTACTAAGGGGTAGGATGGGAATTTTCCATCCACCCCACTCATGTATATAAGCCCCCAAGAGGGGTATGAGAGGGCCAGATCCACTCATTTTACACACAAGCTCTATCTTTCCTATCGTTAGCTCTCTCTATCTTCCGTAGAGAAAGGGGTACCTTGTACCCACTATTGTGCTCATGCTACAACAGCGACACTAACAGAGCAATGCTTGTGGGTTTTCACATGGCGTGCCATGTTGTCCACAGTGACCGACAGCGGTGAGGAAAGGTCAAACGTGGCCAGGGCATTGTGGCCGGTTCTAGGGTCCAATGGCTAGCCTATTAGTTTGGCTTTGAGTTGAATTGCAAGAGAGCAAAAAGGCTTACTAGGATTTCAAGCGAGGCCAAGAACAGTGGCGATGAGGAGCTCAGTTGACTTTGGAGAAGACAATTGTGTCCCGACGACTTTGGGCCATGGCAAGGCAATGAAGGGGCGCATTAGCACAGGGAAGTCAATGAGAGCAAGAATGGCATGATGGCCATGGCCGAAGCTCACCCAAGCGAAGGGAATAGGCGACAAGATCGACGGCAATGCTGTGCAATCGGTGAGGTCGGCGGCTTTGGACTTCCTAAGGGCAAACATGCACGAATAGGTGAGCACGAGGTAGAGGGGGATGAGACAAACTCAAAGCGTACAATGGCGTCGTTGGAAACTCATCGGACGGTGAGGAATCGAGTAGCAAAGCTTGCGGCCGATCTTGGAGAAGAGGAGCAAATTCTTCCTCTCTAAGGATGATACGAGCGCGAGAGCTTAGGGGAAACAATGAGCGACATGGGGTGAGGGTTTTGACGTGCAAGAGACGATTTAAATAGGGGTCAGCCAAGAGATAGGGCACGGGTGCTATGGCTTGGCTTGGGAGCACTAGAGAGAGCATGCGAGAGGGCGAGCCGGCGACATGACAAGGTCACAACGATGGGACAATGGCACTGCGTGCAAGGCTCGAGATTGCAGAGCTCGTCAATGCTCTTAAAACTCAAGCAAGGCTTTTAGGAAAAATTTAAAATGCTCCAAATTTTTTTAAAAAAATTATGAAATTTATGCATTATTTATTGTGAGGCAAGATAGGGCTGTTACACTATATCAGCTAGGTCCAGCCGTCCAGATCACGTAGACGAACATGTGCACGCATCAAATTAACAGCAAAATCGGCCGAGTTATGCATATGCATTCAGGCTATGTGCCTAGTGGGCAGTGGCTGCCGCCCAAGATAGAGATGAAGGCTATGTGCCTAGTGGGCAGTGGCTGCCGCCCAAGATAGAGATGAAGGCCGGGGCCGGGCACACGCACTTTCTTTTGCATGCATTGTGAATTCGTGATGTGTGATCAACTCACTCTCTCTATATAAGCCGATCGAGGAGTACATGATCATCACCAAGAAGGCGAGAATAATCTGATCGCATCGTCGTATAACATATAGGTAGCACACTTACATCCTGGAATAGGGAAACGAGCAGATGAGGCCTCGGGTTCATCTATCATGCCTCCTTGTGCTCGTGATGATCGTTGGCTCAGGGTTGCTCGTGGCGACGCCATTGGCGCGCGCGGTCCGTGACGGCGGCCACCAGCCGCACGGGCTTCATGCGCCGGCGCCGCGCGTCGCTCGGGTGAACAGGTGGAACAGGGGAAGGGCGGCGGCGGAGGGCAACGGCAACAGCAAGAGGGAGGTGCCGGGCGGCCCTGACCCGCAGCACCACTAGACAATCTCGCAAGAATGCAACCAGATGATACGTACGATGGACGCCCATCGACTATAAGCCATAATGCATGAATAATTGCCATTGTTTTGATGATCCTATTATAATTCCGTGTGTGGTTTGCTATATATTATGTGCTCATTTGGTTTCCTCGAAGTATTAGGGATCTGAATTCTTGGACCATTAGATGATTTGAGCGAGGGCGACGTTTGAGGTGTATACCGGACGCAATATTGTTGACAGTAATACATCGTATGCAACTATTTTCTGTAGAGTCTGTACTTATAAAACTGCATGGGGGGCATGATATAACTGAAAATAGTGAAAAATTGAATCCTGAGTGCTGAGTAATTCAAGAACAGCATACATGGCTTACCAAGCACAAACTTGAAATAAACCGAATGATATCTGATAGTTACAACCACACCTGGGTGCATTGCCCATCTCACCAAGGCGCTGCACGCTGTTCCTTCACTGGTCTCACAAGGAGGAAATCGAAAGATGTGCAGCACGATCAACCGTCAATTCAAACAACAGGTCCTAATTAACAAACTCGAATTATCCTCACGTAATCTTCACAATACCATAACTCCAACTGAACTAGTACCAACTTAACATGTAAAACTGAGCATTTTCGTCACATTTACTGAATCTTCCTGGCACGCATCAATGCTTCTATTTTCTCAACATCTTCAGGTGCATCCACACCATGGGCATCATGGTCTACTTTGACTACCTGCGGTCAAGGAATGAAAATGAAAGGTCAATTAAACAGTAGTAGGCATAAGCTACAGAACGTAACAGTGCACAAACCATATATAGGTATATGATACTGAACACATATTGAATAAATATCGGCATACAACAACTTCAACTGCCATTAAGCCATACAAGTTCATCATGTGCACCATTATACTTCATGGCATGCTTTCTAAATGATAGGTCAAAGTTTTAAAGCAGGCATTTGTAACAGTGTACAAACCGATAACCTAGAGTTTCCATCCAGGAGCTATAGTAAAATATGCAGACGAGTAATAATGGATAGCCACTTTCTTTTCGGTATAGATCCTAAAGCCACATGCCAAATTACCTTCATCCTGTAGCCATTTTCAAGAACTTTAAGTTGCTCCAGGTCCTCTTCTAGTTGTAACGGAGTTGGTTGAAGCTGTGGATAAATCTTCAAAAACTTCGAATCAAAGCCCTATATGAAAAAAGGACCCAGTATTAAGTGTGGGGCACTTCAGCCCGAAGGTGTATTTACAAAAGGATGAAGAAGAAGCAAACTTGAACAATTATCAAAAGTAAGGGTTGGATGATATACCGCAATTCCCAGATGAAGAAGATATGGATACCGAGGATTGACTTTCCCTGATCTGAAATGTTCAAAATTTCAAAATTGTATGTGAAAATGTGGTTACGGAAGAGTTAAAGACAATGCTAGTATCTCACTTGTTAAATGGGATCAGCCCTCTTGAGAAGTATATTGCATAACCCTGGTTGTCTACAACACACTTCACACGATTTGTGTCAAATGCATCTTCAGGTTTTAGTGCAGTGACAGCTGTGCTGAAGACTGCATCAGGAGCTCGCTGGAAGCCAAATTAAAAAAAAAGAGGTTGATTAATCCAAAGTATGACAAAGGTAGAATTTTATTATCAAAATCCACCTAGAAGATTTCATCCCAAATTCCCAATTACTTCAGCTAAAACCATTTTGTTTTGTAGAAGAGCAAGAAATAGCAAGATAGGAGTTGCATAAGTAACCCACCTGCAGTGCCATAACCACACCATCTATTATCTCTGGTTCAATAAGAGGCTCGTCTCCTTGAATATTGACAACAATGTCATAATGCTTCTCAAGCTTTTGAAGTGCCTCACAGCAACGCTCAGATCCTAAATTTTAAAGCTCATGCCAATAATTACAGAGGTTTACCAAGTAATCACGAAAGTACAACACAATTACAAAACAAGGAAAGCATTACCATTTTGGCATGATACTGATGTCATTATAACATCAGCTCCAAATCCTCTACAACACTCGGCAATTCTTTCATCATCCGTTGCCACAACTAAGGGGGAAAAAAAGAAAGAAATACTGGCATAAAAGATAGTATAGTAACATGGCAAATGTTGAAGATAATCAAGTAAAGAAATAACTTAGGTCAACAAAACAAGACATCATACTAGTACGGGGAGGTTTTGCACGAACATATTAGAAACAATAAAATAATAAACTAGCAGGCTTGCGCTTACCAACATGGTCCAAAGAAGAAGCTAGCATAACTCTTTCCCATGTTCTCTGTAAAAGTAAAATTGTTGACTAGATCATAAAACAAGAAAAGACAGAAAGAATGCAAAAATAAAGTTTTCTAAACCTCCAGGATGCTAATGGCGAGTTTGCGGATGATCTAGTTAAGTATGGTGTAAAGAAGTGTAATCTGACTACACTGATTGCTCAACTAACAAAGTGTCAAATTTTATCATTAATTAATACTCAACTCTATCCGCCATTTCAGTATAAATCCATAGATACTATAAAAGCTAGCTTGTAGTCCCACACTCTCAATTCAAGCTGCATTGATCTGCCACAAATAACCTCAATATTCAAACAGATATTGACGGTCACTAGATTCACTACCATGTAAAGTCAAGTACATCCAGATAAAAGGCTACCCACTTAAAGAAAATTCTCTAAACCATCCAGAATGGATTCTTCGGATAACTCATAGTTCTGAAGAGCAGAACAAGCAACCACAAAATCATGGTTTTGGTCAACTGAATAGTTACGACCATATCTCGCATGACTAAACAAGTTGTGCAGCAGAGTATCCAAAAGTCTTATTACAATCTCAGTTACAACTTACAACTACTTGTACATTTTTTCTGTGGTGACAACTACTAGTACTGAAGAACATTCTAAACAGGAATCGACTCCAACAAGACATCACAACCCAAGTCCAGAACTATGAGCAAGCATAACTCGAAGTCGTCTCACAATTCCAACGCAACATGCCGTTACTATTCCCCATTTGAAGTTTCAGATGTAAGCCTCCACTCGCTCTCTCAGATCCGGTGTCAGTACGCGAAGCAACTGCACGAGATAAGCATGCGGGATGTAGGCACGACGGACCTGGATCATGGGCTTGCCGAGGATGGACGCGAGCGGCTTGCCCTCGAAGCGGGAGGAGGCGAAGCGCGCGGGTATGATGCCCACCGCCCGGCTGCGGAATCCGCCCGGCCGCCGGTAGAGGTAGGCCCCCGCGGCTGCCGCCAACGCCGCCGCGCCAAGGGCCAGCCCGTGGAAGATCAACGCGCGGCTCCCCGAGCCCGAGGACGAGGAGTCCGACGACGGCGGGCAGATCGGCATCGCGTCGGCGCAACGGTGCCGCTGCACGCGTGTACGACCACACCAGTGCCCGGCGTGTTGGTATGTGTTGTGGAACCAGACCGGCCAGAACAGCCCAGCCCGCTTAGCCTATTGGGCTAGGCCCAAATGGGCCAGATGCAACGAGGACTTTGTTCGTCCAGACGTGTTACGTGTTTGTTCATCTTGACGCGGTGGCAACTGGCAAAGTAGAAGAGACGAACCTAAATTGTGACATTGAGACGCTGAACGTGATTAATTATATATGCTATGCATTAACGTGTGGGGAAATGCATCTGAAAGATCTCCCGACCGAGTCTCGATGGACAATGTCAAGAACTCCTGTCAACAAAGTAGCAATGCTTGATCATGCATGGACATCGTGGGTCAACAAACGGAGTTGACCTATTGCACACGTAAAACATAGGCGTCTTGATAGTAGTATTGCCATCTGGTCCACGCCAACTTCACATCTGTTGGCTAGACAAATAAATATGATTCACGTGTACATTTAAGGCCCCTTTTTTTCCCCCTCTCTGAATCTTCTATTCGAAGAGATTACGGACAGGACTTCAGAAGCTAATCCGCGCGCCTGAATACCATCCGAGGACAACGCCTCCATGCATCTCCCTCGCCGCATCATTCTTTCGCTCGGCGAGGAGGCATCGCGATCGTCCAACCGCAGAAGCCACTGCAGCAGCACACACATGGCTACGCATTATTTCTGAACGCGAGGTTGGGTTCCAGTCATGTCGAATCTCTGCTATTCACATGTTTCCCGATGGACGGCGACAGGATGCGATTCTGTGGACGAAAGGGATCGACGGGCCATTTGCCAGCCACTTAATTTCGTCTGCGTGTCCGCTTAACAACTGCCACCAAAATTTTGAAGCAAAGAAAATGAAGGCAGATTTCATGTGGCATAGATGAATGGTGACTCAGAATCCGGTTCCTAGATTCCTCCTTTCCTCATGTCTATCCGCAAGGGCACCGTGCGCGTCCTGTTCGAATCATGCCTCGCGTACCTGTCTTGGTGTCCACCAGAAAATGCGACTTCAGCATTTTTTTTGTGGTGGTGCTTGTGGATGCAACTTTCCAGCTGGAAATCAGCGGTTGAGATTTAAAAAGCAAGACAAATCTTAGATGAAGGTACAGTATCTTAATCCAACAATGAACACAGCTTGAAATTGGATATGCAATAGGATGGGTTTGACTTTCAACTGGGTTTTCTGTAGTCCAATTTGTCAACTGGGTTTCTTAAGTATGTTCATTTTGGATTCGTATTCATTTGCTTGTATCTTACCTAATATATAATAGGTGGTGATCGGTTCGGCTGAAAAGCTCATAGCTTATGGCTGAAAGCACTGTAGCTGGCTGAAAAAAAAACACTGTAGCTGACAAAGGCTTATTTAGCGTAATTAAATTTAAAAAAATAAAAAATATGTTAACTCATTACGTATAATACAAACAAATACGGGGAAAAAAAGAACCGGCAAAAAAGCTCAACAAAAAGCCAAAAGTTCAGAAAAAACAAAACTTATGAATAGTGAAAAATAAGCTAGAAGCCAGAAGCCGAAACCGAGTTGATCAGGGCCAGTCTCCTCAAAATATTTGTCCCCACTCGTTTGAGATTCTGTTTCTAGTTTCTAGCTTTTAATTTCGTCTTTTGCTAGTTGTTTTTGAGCTTTTTTGTTTTTTTTTCCCTTTATACTATTGCATTGTCTGGGATGATGTAACCTTTTTCTTTTTTAAGTTTATTTACGTTGGAAAAGCTACAATGCTAAAATAAATCTAGAATAATATCACAAAGTACAAAACAGTAAAAAAGAGCCTACAGCCGGTAGAATGAGCGTTGGCGCGCAAATTTCACCGAACAATGCATAGATAACCGAGACACAGAGTACTACTCCATAGAAGAAGCTCATGGGTTTGCAGATCAGTTGGTCTAGGTGTAGGGTTGCACAAGTTCGGACTCACGTTAACGTTAGCCTTCATCGGATTGCACTGCCGAACTTTCATGTGACTGGCATTTCTCAAGCAGTAAAACTCTCCCCGTTTTCGTCGGGAAGGACAGAGAACTCGTAGCAAGCATTCATATCCACGCCAACTTTTCAAACCAGCCGATCCGCGAGAACCTGCCATGATGTCACCCGTGTCCGCGTGCCATGCCAAATTGCCAATATGCCATTCCCACCACCATGGAGACGCCGGTGACTAGTGGAGGCAGGCGAGCCGCGTCCGTACGCGTGAAGCCCACGCGGCCGCACCCACCAAACCAGCCAAAACCAACCAAAACCGAGGGAAATCTGATCATGTTGTTTTCAGTTTCTAAAAATTGCTTTTCAGTTTTTCTATAATACCTAACTTTTAAATGAAGTATCTTTTTAAGATATGGTCTACTAGTTAATTTTAATATATATTGTATCGACTTTATTTATATCGGTAAAAATCATACGTGAGTTACTATTATACTGAAATCTTTTGTACGAACAGTCCAAAAAACATAAATTGCAATTAAAAATTATAAATTTCAGCCAAATAAAAGAAGAGATCCTCTGAGCCGACGGACGGACGGACGGTCAGGCACGCATCTAGAGATGGCAACGGGTAAATACCCGTCGGGTATAGCCAAACCATACCCGTACCCGATACCCGCACCCGCACCCGCTACAATACCCGTACCCGCACACGGGTATAGAAACTTACCCATACCCGCACCCGCGCGGGTATTTATACCCGACGGGTAACCCATACCCGAATTGATAAGGGTATATACGGGGCACAGGTATATACGAGTGCGGGTATTTCCATCGGCTTCGTTTCAAATATATATATACGGGCTACAGGTATATGTACCTGTTGCTATATCTAATATACACCCGGCCGGGTATATTTTACCCGCGGGTATGCGGGTACGGGTAGTATACACCCGCACCCGCATACCCGATGGGTAGAGATTTTTGCCCATTAGCATACCCGCGGGTGAAGATATCTTTCCATACCCGCCTTCTTATCGAGTAAAACCCATCAGGTACTCGGGTTTCGGGTACCCGTTGCCATCTCTACACGCATCCTCCGGCTCGGCTAGCTCGCGGAGCTTCCGTATTTATTCCGCGCTCCATCTTGGAACGAACCCGCCACACGCCTTCCCTCGCCACCTCCCTCCTTTTACTCCGCTTTTTAAATCCTTCTTTAACTTTTACTTCTCCTCCTCCTCCTCTCCCCTTCTCTTTCCTCATCACTTTACTTCCCTTCCGAGCCTCGCAGCGCGGCCCGCCCGGAGGAAACCCTAGCGCAGCCCCCGATCGCCGCCCCGCGCATGGCTTCCCCGGCACGGCCCACCGCCGCCTCCGTCTCCGGCGCCTTCGGCCTCTCCCCCGACCCCGCTCGGTGCTCCTTCGACCAGTCGCTCCGCCGAGAGGTAATTACCCGCCTTGATCTGCGTGATATCTCTCTGCCTGCAGTTGTTAGCTTGGGAGTAGGTGCCGGAACTGAGTGGGTTTCGTGTGTGCGCGGAGGGTTGGTCGGAACGGTGGGTCGTCGGGTGCGGTTTGCTGTCTAAAGTTGTGATTTGTGCGAACGGCGGGGAACGATTGGAACATACCGTTTGTTGCTTGTGCGTAGTAGTGGATTAGAGAGTTCGTGTACCATGTCTAGGTGTAAGCTTTTGGATGTGCAAGGCTCTACATACTGTTTCTGTTATTACTCTGTCCGATTTGAGCGAAGGAAATGGACGAAACAACCTGCTTTCAGTTTTATGGGGAGATTTCAGGTTAGTTTTGGGTGGCTAGTGGGCTTTGCGGATGTTTCGATCTGGTGAGGTTTTCATGGTTCCGGGTGCAAACTGCTAGCGGCAAAAGTTGGAATACTTGTCCTAGGTGCCTGATGCGGTTATGCTAGTTTTGGTTAGGTTCTCTCCATATCGGTAATCAAACTATTAAATAGAATGATATTATAACGCATCTCGTTCTGTCGTGTTACTGTTACATTTCAGAATTTACTTGTCTTGTTATTTAGATTCAAAGTAAGCTGCTTGTGAGGGTTGCTCGCTATTAAGTATTAACATGAAATTTCTTGTACACATCCTCTTGAGCTGAAACTCTGTAGTCATCTATATCACACCCTGCTGTAGTCACCTTATCATGACATATGGTAGGTCTAAATTCAGAAAGTGTGTATTTCTCTGCTGTGCAACTATGCAAGTACAGCTTGAATGATGCTTACTTTGGCTGTAGATTTGCCGAATCTTTTCTCTTTTTTTTCACCTTACCCTGTACGTATATGGCTATATGCTCGTTGCTTGTGGTCCTTACTATTTTTTTCATTCTTCAATGAACCAGGATTTTCAGGACAACCGACTGCTCAGGTCATTTGTTAATATCCATGAACAAGAAAATTATTCCAGAGAAATCATAACAGAGGTTGTAGAGAACTGCATGAAGAAACAAGCAGATAACTTGGTGCATTCACTGGAGGTCATCAGTGGAAGGCTGTCACAATTGGAGTTATATTGCTATAAGCTTGAAAGGTCCATTGGAGAATTACGAAGTGATGTGATGGATTACCACGGTGAAGCAAATCTTAACTTTCGTTGCCTTGAAAAGCATGTGAAAGAGGTATGTCTTGTTTTACATTGACATATGGATAAGTAGTCACTGAGCATTGAGTACCAAATAATATCATGCATTAACTGGGTAAAGTTTTATCATCATGAGCATGGTTGTTACGGCGGAATCGGCGACCACGGCGAGTGACATGCGCCTGGACGCCTAGGCGACGTCCAGGCGACGCCATGCGGGCACCTAATCCTGTAGTATATGTATACATACGGGAGATACAGGGTCACAATGTCACATACCTAAGTACCTAACCATCTCTCCTGTATAAAACTCTCCCGAGCCCTCTCTCCTGACCACTCCCGACATCTCCGCCTCCTCTCCCGACATCTCCGCCTCTCCGCCTCTCTCCCGTCTCTCCGCCTCTTGCCCTCTCCCGACATCTCCGCCTCCTCTCCACGCCACCGCCTCCCGCGTCCGCCTCCTCTCCCCGCCGCCGCCTCCTCTCCCCGCTGCCGCCTCCCCCGTCCGCCTCCTCTCCCCGCCGCCGCCTCCCTCGTCCGCCTCCTCCCCCGCCGCCTTCTCCCCTCGCCTCCCCCCACCGCCTCCAGCTCCCCGCCGCCTCCGGCCTCCCCTCCCCGTGCCCGATCTCTCCCCGCCGCCTCCCCTCCCTGCGCCGCTGGAGACCGGCGTCAATGGCGGGAGCAGGCGAGGCGACCAGCCTCGGCGTCCTCCTTCGGCCGCCAGGACGCCTAGGCGACGCTGTGACAACCATGATCATGAGCTGAGAACACTTAGTTCCCGGTTTCATAACTTGTTGTAAATAGATTCTGTCTCCTATTTCCGATGGGCTAATGTTTGGACGATAGTTTTCCATATGATAAAAGACAAATGATGTTGGTTTGGGGCTGACCAAGGTAAAGTGCATCTAATGAACGAATGAGGTATTTTCCTAATTGAATCATGTATATCGAAATATGGTGGGTTGTTTTTCAGTTTAAGCATTTGATATTTGCAAACATGAGCTTCTGAATTGATGTGCTCTAATATCTGCACATAATCGGCCTAATCATACATTGATTAGCTAAACTAAGATGTTGCACTTATATATTGTATTTGGACACCTAAGAGTGTTTGGCCAATAGTTATTCTATAGATTTTAAGTGTATATGAATTTAAGGCACATGAGATATTGGGCTCAGGCGCTTTTTTATATACCTTTTTTTAGTTTTTTGCCCTGAAACTCATATGTCTAACTACTGTTCTCATTAACTCTTGTTATCATATTCTTAAAAAACTAACCAAACTACTTAGCATCGCTCATAACTGGACTTACTTTTGTGGCCAGGTTCAGAAATCTGTACAGGATCTGCAGGATAAGCAAGAGCTTGCCGAAACTCAGAAGGAACTAGCCAAAATTCAAATAGTACACGAGGACTCTACACAGAAGAGTGAAGATACTGCTTCATCAATTCTTATGACAAAGGAAAATGATGGCAGCTTACCAGTTGCTAAACACGAGCTTGCTCTTGTGCCGCTGCATCAAGTAAATGCTGTTCAGTCTCCGGCTATGCAATTCCAAAGTTGCAATGGGCTTTTCCTACAGCAAGTAGTGCCAGTATCTTTGAGCACCCAACAAGAGCAGCAGCACTTGAACCAAGCCTCTGTGTACTGTATGCAAAGCCAAAGCCATCTTGAGCACAGGCAGGCACAACCATTTCAACCTGCACCTCAATCTGTGCCGCTACATACCCAAAACCCTCAGCCACATACCGTAGTCGAGGTACCTCAGATAACAAGTCAGCCACCAGAGTTCTACCTTCAACCTCAGCAGCAATGGCCACATCATAGTGGTCAGCAGGTTCACACGCAGGCAAGGCAACCACAACCACAGGTGGTTCAACAGCAGCAGTACAACAGTATTCAGCAAGTTCCAGCACAGATGGTTCAACTGCAAACATCTTCTCCACAGGCTCAAAGTGCACCTCAGGTCACACTGTTGTATCCTCCATACAAATCTCAACAGCCTGCCTGTGCTAACACGCAGCCACACCCTAGAAGCATGGTAGTGCAGCCTTCTTGCTCTACAATTTCCTCATCCCAGCGGAAGCATCATGAAGTTGCTCCTATTTATGTGCAAAGCGGCGCAATTTCGGTTCCACTGGCAGAGCATAACCACCAGCATCAGCAGCCGCAGCAACTTCAATCGCTTGGCAATGGCTCATTTGCACCTCAGCAAAGCAAGGTTGGTCTACGTGGTGTTGCATCATATACAGGACAAGGGAGTGCCCAGACATACAGCAATGCTTATGGAAACCCTTCCAACAATGCTGCTACTGTTGTTGCTGTCTTTCCTCAACAAGCACAGGCCAGTGCTCCGATGGTGCTTCATCATTTAGGACCGCAGGCTGTGCAAAATCATCCGGTAGACATGGTTGAAAAGGCTGCTCGAATGGGTTACTCAAAAGATCAAGTCGAGAGCATGGCGCTCCAGATGGTGACTGCAGGCCAGCCTGTAGAGTTCAACACCTTGCATGACAGGCTGAGCTCTGGTGTTAATGCGGTGACTCCACAGGCATGGTCTGGGTAGTCGACAATGAACAAGTCAGTATGGAATCACTCCATGCACTCCCGTCGCTTGTTCCTGTGATATATTATGGTATCTTATTATCACCGGAAGGTTGTCAGCTTCGCTATGGTATTTCCTCTGGCATCATTTTATCAGCCAGCAGATTGGTACATATCCTCCAGCTTATTTTTTTCAGCTGGATGATGGCAATGAAATAAGGGTATGTTCTTTCGGGCTACGGCTTAGAGCTTTTGGCTCTAGTGCAAATGCGAGTGCGAACGAACCAAAAGCCGATAAGCCGCTTCTAAAAGACTACCCTATCCTAATAAGCTGTTTCGAAACGGTAGTGAAGAAGCGGTCCCGTGTGTTTGTTCGAGAGATCATAAGCTATAAGTGGAAAAGAATTGTGCCCTAAGACTGCTAGGTTAGTTAAATGATGATTATTGGCATGTGTCCTACCTTTTAATGGACATATATGCTTGTAACATGTTGTGGACTTGCATATGCATGCATGTTTGCAATATAAAGATGAGAGAGATTGGTTGCTTTTCACTTTCTTGTCGAGTGTACAACTCATCGGTTTGTATGCTCTTAGCAGTGGTATTGCTGGATTCATCAACAGTCTACTGCCTCAGTGCGTTGTGTTGACCGTTTATTTGCCAGTTACTGCCCATACTTCCTGTGAGAAATTTAAAAGGGTTTGTTTGATGAGTTTTTTGTCGAACAAGATATTTTTGAACGATTTGTCAAACAAGATATTCATCAACCGTGATCTTAACAACAACCGAGTTTACAAATCTCGTAACATCTTCACCTCGTGTCTAGGCAATTGCATAGCCATTAGCCGAGCAAGGGTTGGAAGCATGAGTGTCAGACACTGACATGATTCCGACAATGCCACAGCTTGGAGGCTGCTAATGGCTGGTAAGGTTCTGGAGCGTTCTCAGATGGGAACCGATGAACCGCCGTGCCATATGTAGACGGAAGCAGCAAACTTTAATGTTACAAAGCGTGCGGCAAAAAATAGATTGACAAAAGAACGGGAGACATAGATTCAACATGAAAAACCCTTATATAAAAAAATACAAAAGATGAAATTCACTATATGAGAAAATATAACAATAAAGCTTTTCCTCTTCCTATAGACTATAAGGGTATATTAATAGTCTAAGGATCAGAGTCTCGAACGAAGAAGGAAACCAAATCAGAGTAGGATGTGCCAGCAATTGCCACGTCTGACATGACTTGGCGTATGCACTGCTCGGCACTACATCTTGTGCAGTGTCCAACATGGACACAATGAACAAATTGGATCACACTTTAATAATCTCCACCTTCAGACGAATTCGCTCCTGTAGTCGAAAATCAAACCTCAAAGTAAGTCTTCATCACCAGACATTGTGCCTTGAAAGTCCATTGGACTAATCTTCAACAAGAAATGCTTCTTGCGAAGCAAAATTGAGCAAATCACTAGTAGGTTCAAATGCAAAGCTATCAACAAAACAAACAAACAAATCAGGATGTTAAGGAACCCGTTCGACATGCTGAAATTATGGTGGACGGTTCCGTATAGCCTCCGTCAATGCGTCAATTGGCACTCCCAAATCATCAACCTTGCTTCAAACTTTTGGTGACAACTCAAGAAGTAGTCACATGTAGCTATAAGCCCTAGTCACATCTCATGCAGCAAAGACGCTGCATATTAGGGTGCCTCCCTAATTGGCTTGGCATGAGTATCAACCGCCTCGCCATCTTCGGTCTTCATGGAACTCGCTATCAAAAAAATCAGTAACCATGTACCGTGATCAATCACGCTCTGATACCAAGATGATACAGCCCAAATTAGATAACCCTAATTTATGTGCGAGTGGCCCAATCTTTCACGGTACAAGAAATCTGCAACTCAATCTTCTACTCGTCTTGACCAAGAAATCTGCAACAATTTTTCCTCCTGTTCCTGTCCTTCCCATGTTGCAATCAGCAAGAGATCATGCAGCAGTAAAAGCAGACTGAATCATTCAATAGCAGCAGCCGAACAAGTAATAGCGGCAGCAGCAATAACCAGATTGATGGCTCTCTGTGCTTGTCCTCTGAACAGCTCCAGCAGCAATTGTAGTTGATCAATAGGCAGCAACTACAATTGGTCACCACAAAAGCAGCAGTAGAGGTGACAGCACTTTGTATGTCTCGAGTCCAAGCCAAAACAGCAGGCTAACAACAACTAAACAGCAATGTATTCCTCCAAGCCCTTGTTAAATTCTTCACTCGAGGACACTGCAGCCCACGATCAAAGAACCTAATCAAAAAGATCAACTCGTGAACTTGATCACAGGACCAATCCACTAGCCGCCAGGCAAACCCTAGATGAGTTTAAGCAAAAGCTGAGAACATGACATGGCCGCCAACATGGAATATTTTCTATGTATAATACTCAATGCATAAATGTCTCTAGGGTTACATGACAATAGGCCAGCTGTATATAGGCCCTCCCACACACACACTGTAACATGGACTAGAACTAGAACTCAATACTGACTCAAACAAAGGAAATGAACTAACCTAATCAAACACATTTAGACTAAATAAAATAACACAAAACTAAACCCACATTGGTTTGGACTCAATAGATGGTAAAACCAAACTATGGTTTAGACTAGAATTCCAATTCGAAATAAATATTGATTTGTAGTAGGACTGAACCCACATATATATTGTAGCTCCTAGCTGAGTCTCCCTGTTCTGGCTCCTCTCCATGTGACTTCCCTACTGGTTCACTTGCATGCAAGCAGCTCTAGCCATGCACAGCACCAGGTAACCCTCGTATAGTTATTAGCCCACGCATCGGGAGATCAGCACCACACATGGCGCTTCCATGCATTGTCCCATGCACATCAACTAGTTCTTTGCTCCCCTCTCCTTTGCTTATTTTATCAAACGCCATTAGGCACAACATACAAGAATTTGTTGTATCTTCTCTTCTCATGCTGTCCTCCCTCACCTCCTTCTCGACACTAACAAGTATTTCTTCAATTAGAAAAGAATAAACACTAGCCGAAGCTTTTATAGTTTTAGGCCCGTATCATCCCCTCCCCCTATAAGCAAAGCCATCCTCGACATTGGTGTGATCTTTGTAGCTTTCTTTTTTGCTGAAGTTTCTTCATCAATATGGATAGCACTCTCCAATTTCGATTTCAACACATGCTTCTTTCCCCATGTACGAAGATGTATGTGTTGGACTGGCTCTCATGTGTAACATTGTGGTCATATTGTCATGGCCTTTCTAACAACTCAAATGCATGTATTGGAACTACGTCGCAATTCACCATGTCAATATAGTCACCAACAATAAAGGTTTTATTGATCATATACCTTCCCCTTAGATGGAAATTCAGGATTTACCCTCCTGGCCCACGTGTCAGTGACTTATGATGACCCCACATGTCACTGAGATGGGAGGATAAATCCTGAATTTCCCAACTAAAGGGAGGGTATATGATCCAATCCCCCAACAATAAATGATACACTTACTTGTGAGTTAAGCCTTCCAGAGTTATATAGCTACTCCACATGGTGTGGTTAGGATGCCTCCACTTGGACAGCCCCAAAGTGTATAACAGATCCTTGCTAATCATATTAGTGTAACTCCCACCATCTATGATTAATTTACATGCTTTATCGTTAATCTTGCACTCCATTTAGAAAACACTCCACCGCTATCCCTTTACTTCAATTTCTTTATTTTGCACTTTTTGGACCAAAATATTAACACCACCCAAAGGAGGATCAATAGAAATTGGACCATCATCCTTGTGCTCATCATCGGACTTTTCGCTTTTAGAATCACTACTAGAACTCGTCGAAGCATAGCCATCTTTAGTGATAAGCACTCTCTATTAATTTGGACATTCAAGTATCATATGGCTCCTTCCCCTTGCATTTGAAGCATTCAATTCCTCTAGCACAAGTATTAGAAAGTAAACTAGAATCAGTTTTAGTTACTTCTTTATCTCCATTGCTTGCCTCCTTTGAAAGAGCCACATTTGAATGGTGTGATGTCGCCACTTTGGAGTGTGTCCAACATCATTGTATTTCTATAATGAATGCCTCCATTAGCTTGTCTGAGTGTTGGCATGCCCACCTTTGCTTTGTTTGTGCTTCAATTATTATTCGGTACATTCGGCTTAATTCATCAAGTTTTAGATGTTGTAGTAATAGATCATCTCCACCCATCTTGCACATCCTCATTCAACCCATTAAAGAAACATTCCATGGTAGCCTCATCATATTCTTGTCTCTGTAAGGATCATCAACATCTTCATCTCTTTATAATATTTATCAACACTAAAATTACCTTGGTGTAGTTATTGTAGCCGATTGTACAAGGTCCTAATATAGTGTGTTAGAACAAAACGCCATCTCAAGATATTCTTCAATTGCACCCAAGTATCCGGATGAGCTCTTACACGACACAATTGGTTCTACCAAATTAGAGCATATCTGGTGAACTCAATTATTACCAAATGAATCTTCTTATCCTCGGTGTAGTGATGGCTGTCAAAAATTTGTTCGACGCACATCTCCTACTCTAAGAACTCCGGTTCAGCTTTATCATTGAATGACGCAATAGAAATTTTTACCTGCCCGATGCCATCATCCACGGCAACATGCTGAGCAAAACCAACACCCTTGCGCATGCCTCCACCACGAGCAGCACCTCTGTCACGTACGCCTCTATTACGGTTAGCACCACGATATTCTTGAGCATGGCATGGTGATGGAGCAAAGCCCACTGCACCATCAAAGTTCTCATCTTGTTCGTCATCTTCATATGGTGCACGCCGTTTGGAATATTGAGGAACCCGTTTAGCATGCGGAAATTGTAGTGGCCGGTTGCATATAGAATCCATTAGCACATCAATTCGCGCTCTTAAATCATCAACCTTGCTTTCAAGTTTCTGGTGATAACCCAAGAAGTAGTCACGTATAGCTTCAAGCCCTAATCGCACCTCGTGCAGCAAAGATGCCATATATTGGGGCACCTCCCCGATCGGCTCGGCATGAGTATCAACTGCCTCACCATCTTTGGCCTTCACAGAACCTGCCATTAAGAAAAATTCAACAACCACGTATCGTGATCAACCACACTCTAATACTAAGATGATATGACCCAAATTAGATAACCCTAATTTGTGTGCGAGTGGCCTGATCTTTCACAGTACAAGAAATCTGCAACTCCATCTTCTACTTGTCTCGGCCAAGAAATCAGCAACAATTTTCCCTCCTGTTCCTGCCCTTCCCACGTAGCAATCAGCAATAGATCATGCAACAATAATAACAAACTGAATCATTCAGCAGCAATAGCCGAACAAGTAACAGTGACAGCAGTAGTAACCGAATTGATGGCTCTCTATGCTTGTCCTCCAAACAGCTCCAGCAGCAGCCGCAGTTGATCAACAAGCGGCAACTATAGACGGTCACAACAGCAGCAGGGGTAGAGGTGACAATGCTTTGTATGTCTCGAGTCCATGCCAAAACAACAGGCGCACTACAACAAAACAACAACGTATTTCTCCAAACACTTGTTGAATTCTTCACTTGAGGACACTGCAGCCCACGATCAAAGAACTGGATCGAAGAGATCAACTCGTGAACTTGATTGTAGGACCAATCCAACAACTGCCAGCCAAACCCTAGATGAGTTTAAGTAAAAGCTAAGAACACGACATGTCCGCCGACATGGCATATTTTTTGTGTATAATACTCAATGCATAAATGTCTCTAGGGTTACATGACAACAAGCCAGCCTTATATAGGCCCTCCCACGCATGCACTGTAACATGGACTAGAACTAGAACTCTAATACCGACTCAAACAAAGGAAATGAGCTAACCTAATCAAACACATTCAGACTAAATAAAATAACACAAAACTAAACCCACATTGGTTCGAACTCAATAGATGATAAAACCAAACTATGGTTCAAACTAGAATTCCAAACCGAAATAAATATTGATTTGTAGCAGGACTGAACCCACGTATATATTGTAGCTCCTGGCTGAGTCTCCATGTTCTGGCTCCTCTCCATGTGACTTCCCTCCTGGCTCACTTGCATGCAAGCAGCTTTGGCCATGCACAACACCAGGTAACCCTTGTACAGTGATTAGCCCACGCATAGGGAGATCAGCACCACATACGACGCTTCCATGCATTGTCCCATGCACATCAGCTAGTTCTTTGCTCCCCTCTCCTTCGCTTCTTTTCTCAAACACCATAGGCAGGCACACAAGAATTTGTTGTATCTTTACTTCTCATGCTATCCTCCCTCACCTTCCTCTTGATACTAACAAGTATTTTTTTAACTAGAAAAGAATTAACATTAGCCAAATATTTTACGGTTTTAGGCTTGTATTAGTGGAGGCGGGGGGGTGGCTGGGGGTGTGTGAGTGGAGAAGGTTGAGGCCAATGCAATTGGAAGATGGTGGAGATGGATTTGGTGATGATATCTTTGATGGCATTGGTAATGATATTAAGGGCAACATTTGATCTTCGTGATGATATTGGCTTTAGAATTGATGGTAGGTTTAGTAAAATGTTATATTCTAATAATAATATTATAATATATAACAGGATGGCATATTTATTATCGTATGCCCATCTTAAGGGAGAGTGGTAGAGTTAGTATTAGAGTTTAATAAGAATAGTATTAGAGTTTAATAAGAGTAAATCGTGTCCGGGCCGTGAGTTGTACTAGTCAGATTATAACCTTAGCAGGGTGTGAGGTCATATGGACAACATACAGTTATTCCCGAATTCTACAAAAGACTCCACCTCCAGATACAAACAGTTGTACACTTCGTTTATTGCTCCCAACACAGGTGATAAACTGCATAGCCATCTGGTGTTGCATAACATAACTATTATGTTGGTACAACAAACCAATGCTTCCAAACACAGAAGCGGTACAAACACAACCACGATCTACATAGGTACCGTAAGCTGATCACGAATTGTGATAGAACTGAAGATACAGACCGGCTACAATAACTAAAGATAGCTCATGCCCACATCAACTCAACCAAGGCTAGTACTTCAGAAGCACGCCCATCTGTCATGGATGTTACATTCAGCAACTTGGGTGGGGCACTAATCTTTGCAATCTGCACCAGGAAGCACCCATCTAGCGATAACTTAGGCTCATCTTGATTTATTATTCCCCGAATAGAGTAGAGAGCAGCAGGCCTTGCACCAATGTTGCTCTGACGCTGGCTTGTTTCCGTTTTTGTTCCCTTTCTTCACTTGTGAGGGATGAGTCAACACTGCCAAGGAAAAAGAAGCAGATGACTGAATTGTAAAGTTTCACTAAATAATTCAAAGTGGTCGCCCTGAAAAACCATTGCTTCAGTGATACACTTCCCAAATGGTCATAAAGATGCAAGAAGTCAAGCAAAAGTTTGTTGCTACATGCTGCTTATCAGTCAAACCAACTTGCTTCTGCTGGACCTACTTATTCAGTGCAAGGCTGTCATCAATGGAAAACATTGGCCTATCTAGAACTAATGAGTTCAAATTCCCATGGCCAAACCAGATTGCCATGCGCTCTGAATGCACTGTGCTAAAAATGTACTGAAACAAAGCATTGCCACAAAGCATAAGAAGAACACTGACCACAATGACAGTTATCCAAAAAATCTATGATGACTAGATAAATAGATCTAGAGAAGGTTTTGGTGTTGTGCAAAAGAGCACAGGGGAAGAGGATGATCACTCCACAATAGTGTTTCTATCTACCATTAGTTAATATATACCTTGACTGCCAAGGCTGAGCAGGTGTCTCTTTTACCATGGACGCATCATCTGGAATGGAAATAGGTGGTTTTGATGTTTCCTCAGCATTTGATGTTGGGAAGCTCAGGCCAAATGATGACAGAAGAGGATCAGCTGAAATATTTGCAGTGTTATTGTTGCTTGATCTATGTCCACCACCTCCTACAAGCACCTGCAAATGGGCTTCACGTAGATCTCGGCTCAGCAAAGAAAGGGCCTGGCTGCCAGGAATAATGAATCTGTGCAACCTGCGACGATTCTGTAGGTGGTCCAAAGTTAAAGAAGCTTACACAAAAACCTTTCTAAACTGAACAAGAGATAGTTTTATGCATCAGTTGTCCATGAATGACATGTATTGTATGGGCAAGATTGATTTGAGTAGGCGTGGAATAAATGTACCAATAGGGGGTGGGGGAGTACCTTGAACAAGTACCCATGTTGCACAGTGATATGATTAAGCATATCTTTTGTAATCTTATCAGAGCAGATAGGGCAAGGCTGAAATGAGGGAAGGAAACCATCAGAAGAAGAAAGCCACCCATGATATAGATTATTACACTAAAACATAAGAACAAACATCTTTTTAAGTTTCAAATTTTCATCTAAGATTGCGGTAAACAGATAAACACCAGGTCTATTTAATTGAGGTAAAGAAAAAGAATCCTCAATCTATATGCAGCACATTTATAGCTCTTTTTGGAACCACCACATCCTCATTTACTTGACACTGATAAATCAGACAACAATTTGATTTCTCTTCAATCATTTTGTGCTACCAATAAATAAGAATGTTCCCCTTCGTCGCTTGATCGCTTCTAATGGATAGACTGGTCTCTACACTCTGCATCGCATGGAGTTGCAGACATGAAAAGTGATTGCACAGAAAGAGCATGATTCCTCTTCATGTTCCATAATAGCCTGTCAAATTTTAACTAAAAAGGACTGTTAAACATATGAAATTTAACTTTCCTTTGCGAAACTGATTACTAGTACTTACGTCCAGAGGTAGAGGCTCACAACTGGAGACTATTCTTTGGATCAACCTAAAATCTTTCTCCTCCTAATTCCTATTTCCCAACCTTCTAGTCACAGTTTGCCAGCCCAAACACTCGAGCCGTAAGCTTGCAGCACCATAAAATACGAAACTTTCCACTTTTTTCCATCTCCAAATTTTATGGTCGAGTTTTCTGCTCCAAGAACACTACCCAAGACCAAAAAATCCTGCCTTTTTGCATATCCCAAATCTGTAGTTTCAATTAGCCAGACCGGAGCTTTATGCAAACTATGATATTCTAGTGAAACTACAGTATTTCTACTTCTAATGCCCAAGATGCGAGAGAGAAAAAAGGGCTCGTTCATCAGGTCAGGTCAACACCCTCAATATGAGCTCATTCTCCAGGTTAACCACTCAAAGTACAAACCCCATCTTCTCTAATCATCCAAGCAGCAGATTAAGGTACTCACCGCCGCGTGGGGCTCGAAGGGGTGCTCCTCCTCGAGGTGCGCGCAGAGGGAGGCGACGTCGTGGTCCTCGTAGCAGTAGGGGCACGCGAACTCCAGCCTCACCTCCTCATTCATGTCCAGCTCCTCCATCCCCGCCCGATCTGCACCCACCAATCAAAGCCCAAATCAAGAAATCACAGCCTCCCCAGGAAACAAATCCACAGAACAAAAAGGACAAAGAATCCCAGGAGGGTGGTCGCCGCACCGCCGTGGCCGAGCTGCGCTGCGTAGAACCGCTTCGCAGCGGCCAGACGCGAGATCCAGTGCTCCGAGTCCATTGATTCGGCGCGGCTAGATAAGGCTTGTCGCTTCCGTTCCCCTCCTGTTCTCCTCCTGTGGTGGTGGTGGTGGTTGCCTCTCCTCTCCTCGACTCCACACGATCAGAGGCTTCCGCGACGGGGCGATTCGAATTGGAGCTCGGCAGATTTCTTTCTTGTCGATGAGAGGAGCTTGAGTGAAGGAGGAGGCAGGGGGGGAGAAGCTTCCCCCTCTCTTATCGGGAGGTGAGATGTGAGGGGAGAGGGGAGGAGTGAGGAATGGAGGTGCCGCGGGCTGGCTTTTATCTGGGAAAATTGCTCCTATGCCATAAAGTTGAGGTCCATCCTCTTATTTACCACAAAGTTAAGTGGCTTTGTTATTATGCCACAAAATTGGATATTTTATCCTTTGTTTTGCCATTTCCTCCATTTTAATTTTATTTTGCATTTTCAGGGATTTCAAAAGACCCTTTTGCTCTCGTCTCCTCCGCCGAGGTGGCCGCCAGCGACGCGCGCGCCGCCGGCCGCTCGGGCAGCGCGACGCGGGGCTTGCCGTCGTCGGCGGTGCCGGAGACCTCCGGGTCGGAGGCGGAGAGGCGGAGCACGGGGCGGCCTCCCCCATTCCCCATGGGCAACTGCTCCCCCTCGCCGCGCCGCCGCCGCCCGACGCCGCCGGGGTCCCCGCCTTTGCGCCGCACCGCCTCGGAGGGCGTGAAGTGCACGGGCGCCGCCGCCTTGTAGAGGAGCGAGACGCAGAGCCGCCACGCAACGGAGCCGTCGGAGCCGTAGACGCGGACGACGCTCTCCGAGGCGGTGCGGCGCAAAGGCAGGGACCCCGGCGGCGTCGGGCGGCGGCGCGGCGAGGGGGAGCAGTTGCCCATGGGGAATGGGGGAGGCCGCCCCGTGCTCCGCCTCTCCGCCTCCGACCCGGAGGTCTCCGGCGCCGCCAACGACGGCAAGCCCCGCGTCGCGCTGCCCGAGCGGCCGGCGGCGCGCGCGTCGCTGGCGGCCGCCTCGGCGGAGGAGACGAGCGCAAAAGGGTCTTTTGAAATCCCTGAAAATGCAAAATAAAATTAAAATGGAGGAAATGGCAAAACAAAGAATAAAATATCCAACTTTGTGGCATAATAACAAAGCCACTTAACTTTGTGGCAAATGAGAGGATGGCCCTCAACTTTGTGGCATGGGAGCAATTTTCCCTTTTTTATTATTCGCCACCCGGTCGCGGTCCCCGCCGCGTCATCGGCCAGCCGGCTGCTCGACTAGCTGTTTACCCCCCTCACCGTCACCGGCTGTTAGCCTCTCTTTTCACCATTAAAGACCAAACAAAATATTTTTTCAAAATAAAATTTACAAATTAATTATAATAGACACTACAATAATTTTATTTATATTGACTAAAATTACACATGAGTCTCTCTTTATACTCTCTCGCAAATAGTCAAAAATTATAAATGTAGCCAAATGTCATAGACCTAAGAAAAAACATGCCCAAACTATTCGGTGAATGACGAGTGAAGCAAGACAAGCTGCCAACCAAGGTGTTTGGTTATGGACTCGTGGAAGTACGAGTGATCAAGTAGCCGGCCTGTTTTTTTTTTTTTTGCTGCGGCTTATAGCTTTTGACTGAGATTTTTGAATTTTGATTGTTTACGGTATAGATTACGGAGAGACAGATACTCACTTGCGATTTTGGCTGGTACAGATGTTGGGTTTTTAACGTGTAGATCATTTAACTTGTAGACCCGTCTTAAAAAAATACTTCGTTTGAAAGTTATGTACTATAGTAAAAATAAAAAACCGTCAGCTTTTAACTCAAAGAATAGGACCGAAACCAACGCCCAGGCAGTCGCGCCAAGGGCCGAAACCGCGTAGGCGTTACCGTACGGGGTGGGTTTGGGGTAAATTCATTAGGGCCGTGTGCACGCCATGGACGTGCACCAGTGTCCACTGCCAAGCGGTGACCGGTGTTCCATTACCCCTCGTGGCGCTGAATGATACATGCAGGTATATGCTCTCTTCACATGTCATGCTGCTGGATTTACTTTTGCCGAGACTAGTCCACCAAACAAGTCTTTGAAAATGTTATGCTTCTTGCTTACAACTATTTTGCTGCATTATTAGACCATGCCCCAGTCATTTGTACTTCTGCAGTGACATGTACCAGTTGCTTGTGATTTATTTGCTTTATGGAATAAAAGTTGTCTACATGATTCGTTGTAATAATTTTATAGTCTTCCATGGTTGCAATATGATTTAGGGGACATCCTTTTTAATCGCAACTTTGCAACGCTTCATCCATATCTCATTCAGCACTGTCAAATTTTGTGCAAACAGAGCATATTCGTGTCATAGGAAAACTGAATGTTGTGGCTCTCTCTGATCTTATCTTTTTGAACAGACTGCACAATATCCAGTTTGTTTACCTCTAAAATTTTATATTGGCAAAGATGGTTTAAGCCATGTGCAGAATTTCTGTTACCATTTTTGTATGACTAGCCTTGAAAATTTCAATAGCAACTGGCGTGTCTATAGTCTTCAATTAGATTTTGTATGACTAGTAATATATTGAAAGACATTCACTTCGTCATTTTCATATAACTTTTTTCCTACTTGTAACCATATGGATCTTGGTATTTGATTGACCCTTACAGTTTTATCACATTGATCAATATGACAAACTGTACTAATCACCCTTTTTTTCTGAAATGAAGGTATAATTCGTGGAGGGAAGCTGCTTTGATTGATATTGGTTCTTGGACAGCTGGGTGAAATAGCTCGACCTGTGATCGTTTTTTAGGGCCTGTTTGGTTCATGCCTAACTTTGCCACGCCTAACCTTAGTCGAGTGTGGCGTGCCACACTTTTTGTGGCGTCCAAATTCCACGCCACACCTTAGGCAAAGTTAGGCAAAAGACTGAGTCTATGTCGCGTGGGCCATATGGCTAACAAAGTGTGGCAAGCCACAACTGTGGCAATGAACCAAAGACCCACCTAAGAAATTGTGGCGCGGCTAAGATTAGGCATGAAAATTTTGGCTGCCAACCAAACAGGCCCAGTATCCTTCTCGCAGATGCCGCAGTTGTGGCATGCTTAGGAGCAGGGGTGGAGCCACACCCCAGGCAAAGTAGGTTTCAATCCGGGGTGTGGAAAAATATCTAATGTACAAGCTATGTAAATTCAATTTAGTCTAGTTAATATTTTCATAGTCCAGCCCAGATAAGCTAGATCAATCTACCATTAAGTTCGGGACGTAATCAAATTCTGACTCCGCCACTCTTAGAGCAACTCCAGCAAAGCCCCTACTTGAGTCCTCAAACCTCATATTTGAGGGCTTGAGGCAAAAATAGAGGTCCACCAGGGTCCCTACTAGAGCCCTCAAATTTGAGGAGCCCCTCAAATCACCCTCCCACCCCTCATTCCTAGGGGCTCCCCCCCCTCATTTTCCTGTTTTTTTCCCGCACCGTGAAATTTCTCCCGCTCTCAGCCAAAATTCCCCGCCGCCCGCTCTCCCCGCCCGCCGAATCCCCTCCCGTCCGCCGAATCCCCGCCTCCGCCGCCCGCTCGCCCCCCGCCTCGCCCGAACCCCCCGCCTCCGCCGCCCGCTCGCCCCCCCGCCTCGCCCGAATCCCCCGCCTCCGCCGCTCGCTCGCCCCCCGCCCGTCGCCGTACTTGGCTCTCTGCCGCCTCGCCCGTCGCCTCCGCTCTCTGCCGCCTCCGCTCTCCGGACGTCTTCGCCGCCTCCGGGCCCGATCCGGCTAGATCCGGCCGCCGCGCCTCAGATCCGGCCTCCTCTGCGCCAGATCCGGCCGCCTCCCCGCCAGATCCGGCCGTCTCCGCCCCGGGACGCCGCCTCCCCCGCCTGGATCCGTGCCGGCCTCGCCCCGCCCGGATCTGGCCGCGCCGTCGCCCGAGCGCCTCCCGGCCGCCCGCCTCCCTCCCGAGCGCGCCGCCCGCCTCTTTCCTCCCGCGCCCCGCCCCGCGCCGCCACCGTCCTCCTCGGCCTCGCCGTCGTCGGAGGATGCGAGGAGGCGGACGAGGAGGGGGAGAATGAGGAGTGGGTCCCATGTGTCAGTTGTAGTGGAATGGATTTGAAGGCTGAAATTAGAGGGGTGCTGTTGGAGTAGATGCAAAAAAACAGGGCTCTCAAAAGTAGGGGAGCCCTCAAATGAAAAGTAGAGGCCCTATTTTGAGGGCTACTGCTGGAGTTGCTCTTACGAGTTAGCAAGGCTGAGATATTTTGTTTAGGGTTCTCATTGAATAGTTAATGGACTGCAATTGTAATCCGGTAGAACACGGTGGGATCGGTGCGCTGTTCGCGTATCGTGTTAGCCTGTTAGGTCTTTCTTTTCCTTTTCTTTTTCCTCTTTTTTGATTGCTGCTTTGTGCCGTTATCACGCGACAAATGTGCATACGTTGGGCCGTTAATGGCCATCCTGGGGGTCTACTGGGCCGTCAGGTACTGTTCGGCCTCTACCGGCCTCGCTGTTCTTGTTGGGCTGAAAAGGGCCGTCATAGATTGGGCCGCTGTATGCCTTGTATTTCTCGGGCTGGGCGCTAATGGCCGTTGATGGGCCTCAGATATTGCCGATAAGCCTCGTTTATGATGTTATTGGGCCGTTATGGGCTATCTGTCTTATAGTTGCGCCGTTAATGGGCCTAACTCTGCTTCTGCTGGGTGTCATCGGCCGTTATTGGTCAGATTAACTTGACGAGAACAGCAAAAACAAAATACGCATGAACGAAAGAATGGTAAAAACGAAATAATAAGATTTTTGATGGCATAAGTAAAATTATACACTTTTTACTCTTGATCTATTTCAGTCAGGTTAACATCTTGTGAGTATTGTTGATATCTCCACTGGATGAACTTGCAAAAGGAATATTGTGGGCTGTGGGTTTGATGCTCCATGATGATAATTGTCTACTACTGAAAGTGATTTGATTAACTAGTTTAAATTCGAGCTCTAATGGCGATGCTTACAGCTGCTATTTGATTTCTAATGTTGTAGATAATTTCTACCAGCTATGTTGTATCATTTAGTTCTGTGGTCTATTTTGTATCAGTCTTCTATTGCTTGTGTTCAGCCATCAGAAGGGCTCCTTATAGTGTTTAAGGTTATGTGATCCTTTTCTTTATATGTCGATCAAGTTTCTTAGACTGATTGGAGTACTGTCTTGAGATCAACCTATTTTGATATTGTTCGGTAGTTAACAATAATTGGTTCCTTGTGTGATATTGCAAAGTTCTGTGAAAATTCAGTAAAGTATATCTTAGATCTCAAAATCTAAACTCTAGTTTACATTTCTATTTCACGAAGAGTTTAGACAAAGTATTGAAAGGGCCAAGAGTGAATCTTGAGCAACTCTACATCTCAGAGTAATAATAATTATCATTAAAATCTGAGCATTATGCTAATTTTAATTATTTTTATGCTCTATGTTTCAAGTATATTATCCTGTTTAAATGACATGGTAGATTTATATGTCTTGATGTTAATGTTGTTACTTACTTGCTGCTGGAAATATACTTTGATTATATTTAATTATACTTAAATTAAATGTAAATTTTTCCTTAAACTGCCGTATTTACAACAATTGTCACCCGAATCATCCAGGGGGACCTGCACATAAATTCTATCCGGAGGGACTTGGAACTTTTCACAAATAACTTGAGCAAGATCTTCTATTGAAAATGGCAAGTTGCCAAGACAAACCACGACCGAGCATTGCCCTTGCTTAGGAGCATCATCACCAAAAGGGAAAACCGAAGAGGGTCCACTAGGAACCGAAGCCAATGGAGCCAGACCACGTGGCCCTGCTTAGCTCGAGATGGACATGCCGCAACCCGATGGCCGGTGGCAAAACAGTTGAAGCAAGCACTTGTCATTCAGACATTGGGGCGAGCTTCTATGTCTTCTACCGACTTCAACCCACCCAGAGAAGCGATCGCTTGAAACATCCTCTTGAGAACTTCGCTAAGGCGGGCAACCACTGACGGAGGCCAGCCTAGCTAACGGAGCGCCCGCTTCCCCTTCAAACATCATACAAATCGGGCTTGGTGAGGGCGGCGGAGGTTGAAGACGACAGCGGTGGAGGCTGTCACAGCGAGGAAGAGGCTGGTGAAGGCGACGGCGGCCGCCCGGGAATGGAGCAAGGCCGCGTCACTCACCAGGGTTATGAATGTGGGATATCTGCCGTGCATGTATCCTGCTCTTTACTTGCAAGTACACCATACATGCTTAATTCCATGTCTGCACGCTTCATGGTACTTTGGTATGCTGTTAATTCCTTGTTCACGGATTGATATGGCTATGACCCACATGTTCATACTCAAATACTCAATCTCTCATCTTACTACTACCGAATACTAGAAGTTACACTCCATCAAGCAGACTAATTTGTAGAATGTGTTAGCCGCCTTTGCGAATCTCTCAAATCTCTAACTCTCGCGTCAAAATGGAATGCATACACAGGATGGAACACAGATGTTTTGGTGTTGCGATAACCCTCTAATACTGCAACGTTTTCTTCTTCCTTTTATTATGCAAAACAAGGAATACTAACTCCTAGAAATAAATGTAATGCATGTTGTTACATGTATACCAAGCATCACTACATGCATGGAAACGGATGGGAGTTACCAGACATTGAATGAAGAATTCTTGCATGGCTCTCACACAGATCATGGGCTCATTGAAGAAGGAAAATGCATATGCTAAATTAAAGATACTAGCTAACGTGATCGTCATCGACGTCAGGTTCAGCAGTTGGGGGCGATATGAACTCGATGGCGGGTTCCGGAGTGCGTGGCGAAGCAGGGTCGTTGGGAGCCGTCGTCTCCAAGTGTGCTCGTCTTTGTCCTCGGCCTGCTTTGGTTCGGCTTGGAGAAGATTCGTCTGGGCCAACTTCTCACGATCCCACTTCGCCTTTCGACACTCCTTGGCCCAGTGGCCCAGTTTGCCGCAATAGCGGCATTTGTCCTTGGAGATGTCGTGGCACGCGGCCTGGGATGGCCCAGACTTTGGTTCCCCGTCTCCCCTGTCACGCCTGCGGTTGCGCCGACCGCACTGGCATGAGCGCGACGTGTTCCCGCTGTTCGCAGCAGCGTGAGAGGCGGACATGCCGGTCTCCTTGGTGTTGTACGACGACCATTCCTTCTTCATGAGTAGAACCTGGTCTCCTTCCTCATCGTCCGACTCTCCACGGTCCTCGACGGCGTGGAGCCGGCCGGTGAGGTCCTCGATGGACAGAGTGCTGAGGTCAACCAATGTTTCAATTGACAAGGTAATTTGCGATACCTGCGGGGAACAACACGCAGTAGCTTGTGGATCACCTTCTCCTCCGACAACTCCTCCCTAAGGAGGCAAAGGTCGCTGACGACACCCTGGAGCCGGAGACTGAAATCTTCCACGTGCTCGCCATTTTTGAATCGCATCGACTCAAATGTCTGGCGTAGCTTCTGCGCCTTGGATTCACGCACTCGATCCGCCCCAACCCTCATCGCCTTAAGGGTGTCCTAGGCTTCTTTGGTGTTGTCCTTCTCGGCGAGCGGCCAGAGCATTTCTGGTGACACTGCGCGTAGGATCGCCGAAAGGGCTTAGCGATCTTCCTGGTATGGCACATCACCGGTGTCGACAGCGTCCCACAGGCCTTAAGCTTGCAGGTTGACTCGCATCAACACCGCCCATCAGAGTAATTTGAGCGTGTGAGCGTGGGGTAGGAGATGGAGCCACTACTCTCCTTCACGACCCGCTGGACAACGAGTTCACGCTGGCCGCCATCACGTCAATGCGGGCGGCGCGTCGGTGGGGACGGCGAGCATCCACGGCCGTGTCGTTGCGGTGTATGGGAGTGGCCTACGGCAAGGGCAGGAGCCAACATTTTGCTCTGATACCAACTGTCAGTCGCCCTTTACGAATCTCTCAAATCTCTAGCTCTCGCGTCAAAATGGAATGCATACACAGGATAGAACACAGATGTTTTGGTGCTACGATAACCCTCTGATACTGCATCGTTTTCTTCTTCCTTTTATTATGCAAAACAAGGAATACTAACTCCTAAAAATGAATTTAATGCATGCTGTTACATGTATACCAAGCATCACTACATGCATGGAAACGGATGGGAGTTACCAGACATTGAATGAAGAATTCTTGTATGGCTCTCACACAGATCGTGGGCTCATTCAAGAAGGAAAATGCATATGAGCTAACGTGTACAGTTACCAAATGAATTAGGCCCAGAATTAAATAATCATACTAACAGAATGTGAAAACAAGTGTTGTGTATTTGTACTCTTCACGGGCCCCATGACGGAGTCTTACAATCTGTTCGTAATATATTTACATGAACTAGAAAGACAACTGAATACATTCTAATATTATTAGTGCGGTGAGAGTGGAAACCCGATGCCTTGGCGGGTGGTCGGGAAGCTCACGAAAAGCATGCTCCCGACGACTCCAATGGCGATCGGCAACGCCGTAAGCACCTGCCTCGTGTCCTCGGACGGCACCGGGTAGAAGCACGACACCACGTTCTGATCGAACAGCGCGACCGCCGTGAAGATCATCACGGACACCACCGCGTGCACGAAGTCCAAGAACCGTAACCTGTAGCCGGCGGCGGCCTGCGGGTCGAGCGGGGAGCCGCCGTCGATGACCCATAGCCCCCGGAACGTGGCGACCCCGTACCGCACGGCGCCCTTGCCGTCCCTGAAGCTGTCCGTGAAGCTGAGGACGAAGCAGGAGAGCGCGCAGAGCACTATGAGTGCCCCCGTCATGGCACGGTTGGCCCGGATGCAGTGGCCCTGGTCCGTGACGATGGGGGACAAGAGCTGAAACGCCAGCACGGTGCCCGTCGGGAGCAGCTTCGCGAGGTGCGCGGTGCTCTGGTACGTCTGGCTGATCGCCCTCTGCACCGGGCTCATGCCGTCGTCGAGGACGGATCGCTTCGCCAAGAGAGGCCGCTTCTGGTCATGGTCATGCCGTGACTCCACGTCGTCGTGCTGCGTTGCCGCCGCCGCTGCCGCCATTGCCTCCGATCCCTTCGCACTACGTTGCACTCTCGTTATCTGTTAATTGGGAAAGAGTGGGTGATCTACGCTTCTGCAGGCCAATGGAAGGGAAGGGGATTTAAAGGTTAGTGGAGGAATGCGTGCTGCGCGGTGGCGAGTTGGATCGAGCGTGTTGGGCGTTTTTGGTTGGTTGGCACTTGGCTTGCAAGAAACAGGAAGCTTAAACAAAACAAATCCGGGAGTTTTCTGTTGCTTGCAAGAGATCGATCGAAACGGGGGAGAGGAGTGTTTGCCGCTTCAGCTTCAGTTCCTTTCGGCTGCACTCCAGCCATAGCCATAGGGACGTTTATATTAATTTCTAGGATAAATAAAGTCAAATATTATAGCTAATATAATTTTGGCTAATATGAATAAAGTCACTGTAATATATACTATAATCGACTAATAAATCTCGTTTTAAAAAGATAGCTTGTTTAAAAATTAGATATTATAGAAAAATTATTTATTATAAAAAAACAAAACGTAAACGTGCATACCGCACCGCACGCGGCTGAGTAACGGAAGGGGCAATATGCTAGCCTCTGGCTGCATTCCAGGCCGTTTTCGTGTGCCGTCTACATGTATCAAGAGCTTTGGCACGACGCAGATTAGGCAAGTTCATGGATGATATCGCAAGATTCATGGATGATATCGATAGATACGTACGTACGTGTCATATGCAGGTGTGTGCGTGTTCGAGTGCACAACCGTGTGGCATGGGTAATCCTTCTCCAGGATTTCGGACATGGCATGACGCGATTCAGATGGGGACTCCTCGCGTTCATCGTTGTTTCTGCTGTGTTCGGAGAACAAGGTGGGAATTTCCCAATTATATTTTCGGAAGTAAAAGAAAACGGGATGGAAAAGGACTACAGCTGAGGCCCACAGGTAATAGAGAGAGAAGATAGGGTTGGCTTGGCAACCATGAGAGAGACGGTGGAGGTGATCGATCGGATCCTCTCGCCACACTCGCGTGGAGCGGGCGACTGCCGAACGGCAGCGCAAGGGAGAGAGGGGTGTAAAAGATTTATGAATCTATTCATCTAAGGTATTTAAAATCTTTGTTCGAGCAACTTTGATAATCATTAAGTTCAGATCATACTAATATAACCATACAAAATCAAGCTAACAATGAGAGACAATAAAATCTACAGCCGTCTACACCTAGTCCGATTAGACCGCTATTGGAAGGTTAGTCTGACTGCTGGCCTATCTAACCATCGGCCTGCAACCACTTTGACCGTAGGTCTATGGTCAAATCTGACCGGTCCTCTGTTTCTAGACCTAAAAATCTCTCGGGACAAACACTCAAATCTCAACCAAATACTTTCAAGTTTGTCATGAGACTTGTTCATAGTAATAGGAACAAAACCAATTAAGAATTACAAAGTTCTTGGACTTGAATTCACCAAGTCAAAAAGATTTGAATCTAGGTCACAGTAACACCAATAACCCTAATTCTCAAATTATTTCTTGTTCACGAGGATATATGACATAATATATTCCAAATCTAGTATCACATGTCCTATCAAAATAATCCAAGCAAGAAATTAGACTAGAATTTCTATAATTCCGAAATCACAAATCAAGTTCAAGAACAACAAAAAGTAAGAACACAAGTAAGAACGTGATTAAGACAAAGTTGAGAACTGAATGCTAATAAGTTAATAAGTTGTTTCATAAAAGCTATCCCAATAAATGCTTCGAAACAATGACAAAAAACCGTTTCATTTATTTGTTCTAGAGAAACTACCAGCCATAAGCTAATAATACAGAGCCAAAACTCTATCTCTCCTCTCTTGTTGCTCATCCTTTCCCTTTCTAGCGCCCCTCTCGATCTTCCAGGGGAACCAAACCACGTGGAAAAGTTGCGTTGCATGCATGTTGTATTCCCTGTTTGTACCGACTGAAGATAGAGAATTCCTGTAGGGTAGTAGTACGGGGTGTGCAATTACAAGTAACTTTTAACTGGGACAAGTTAGTTGCTTTTCAGCTACAGCTAATGATTTATGATTATGACTTTTGATTTTTGGTTCACCGCGAGTATTTGTGCAAACAAACTGAATACCATAAAACGACTTCAAAAAATTTATCCCAATAAATTATTTTGAAAAGACGATAATAAAACTATCTTATTTATTTATTTAAAAATGCTATAATCCATAAGTTTCGTTTCCCTCTCTTCTCTTTCCAGACCCCTTTGTTTGTTCCTTCTCTGATCTCTCTCTCTCTCTCTCTCTCTGGATGCCTCTAGTTCTTTTAATCCGGTAGTGTCCTCTCCAGCCCAGTCTTAGTTTTGCACGTTTTGGGGGCTCGCATCGTATGCTAGCTAGTGTTGTGCAAAACCATATGGTTGTAGAGAGAAGAGATTGAACTAGCTAGTTAGGCCTACTGTGAGAAGATCGAGGAGGGAGGATGACGTGGTGCAACGGCTTCAACGACGTCCGCGCCGCCGTGGAGGGCAAGGCGAGGCCGGACTCCCGGAAGCTCCATCCCCTCGTCGACGAGTTCATCCCCACCATCGAGGGCGAGAACGGCTTCTGCTACACCCATCCCGATAGGCTTCCCGGTACGTACGTGAATGTGTGTGTCAGTATGTGATTGTACACGTTCGGTGCTAATTTTGTGGATTTTCAGGTGTGAGCAAGGACGGCCTGGTCCGGCACTTCTTCAACCGGCCGTCGAAGGCGTACACGACGGGGACGAGGAAGCGCGCGGCGGAAGGTGCACAGCGACGAGGCGGCGGGGAGACGCGGTGGCACAAGACCGGCAAGACGAGGCCGGTGCTCGCCAACGGCAGGCCCAGGGGCTACAAGAAGATCCTGGTTCTCTACAACAACGGCAAGCAGCGCAAGCCCGAGAAGACCAACTGGGTCATGCACCAATACCACCTCGGCTCCGACGAGGAGGAGAGGGACGGCGAGCTCGTCGTCTCCAAGGTCTTCTTCCAGACGCAGCCCAGGCAGTGCGGCCCCAAGGAGGCCGCCGCCGCTGCGAACAACAACTCCGTTCACGGTGCGCTTGCCGATCATCAAGGTGGTGGCAACGGCGTTCTCAAGGAAGCAACCGTTGTAGAATTTTACAACCCGGCAATAATGGGGTACAGCCAGGTATAGTTTTTCATTTGGCCCGAGTACTACGGGCCGGCCCGAGAACGACACGTGAAAGCACGGCCCAGGAACGGCCCGGCCCGCAGCGCTCCGTGCCCGTGCCTGGCACGGCCCGGCCATAGTGCCGTGCCTGGGCCGCCATTTCGGCCCACAGTCCCGGCCCAGGCACGGCCCGGCTGCGGCACGATCCCCCCTACCCGACCGTTGGATGCCCCCCCTCCCCTCCATCGAGCCGTTAATTTTGCCCGTTGGGGGGGCTCTTATAAAAGGCGCCGCGGCCGCTGCTGCTCTCACAATCCCTAACCCTAATTCATTTCTCTCCCTCCCCACCGCGGCTCGTCTCTGGCTCTCTCGCTCTCCCTCTCGTCTCTCTTGTCTCCGCTCCTTCTTCTCCCCTTCCGGTGGCGTACTGAGCCACCGGTGGCTGGCACTGGCACAAGGCACGGCATAGAGCACCCCTCTTCTTGATCCCGCATCGTCGATGTAGCCTCGTCCTCTCTCTGTCATCCTCGTCGTCTTCTCCGTCGACCTCACCAGTTCCGGATGCCGGCGATTCTGGTGCTCCGAATTCGAATCCGTTGAGGTACCAGGGTCGTCGACGTCGCCGGCGATTATGGTGCTCCGGCTGCCAAGGTAAAGGTAACCCTAACCCTAACCCTAACTTGCTAACCTAAGTCCCTAACCCTAGATCTGACTGTTTCCCTCCGTGTTTTCGTGTAGCCGTCGAGGAACCGGGACGCCGGCGAGGGACGATGCCGGGCTCCGGAGACGAAACTGTTGAGGTCGACGGCAACGAAGAGAGGCGGCTATGCGGGCTGGCCGGAGATGACGATGAGGAGGACCTGCGCGAGGACGCCGAGGAGCTGTTCGGCCGTAGCGCTCAGGTTCCCATCGACCTCGCCGGGGATCAAGAAGGCGAGGCAGCAAACGAAGAGGAAGAGGACGAGAATAGTGCCAAGCACTCTCGTCCCTCTACCTCAGCAGTGTGGCTGGATTTCAAGAAGCTCTTCAAAAAGGTGAATGGTAAGAAAGTCAGGTATGGCGCTAAGTGCATCCATTGCTCCAAGCAGTACTCTGGCCTCTCATCCGGTGGCACTGGTCATCTCATCCGCCATAGGGATAAATGCCCTAGGAGGCGTGAGAAAACTCGCACGTCTCAGTCTCAGATCTCTTTTAATCCTGATGGTAGTATGCGTAATTGGGAGTATTGTCCTATGGTTGCTCGTACTCAACTTGTTCGATTGCTTGCTAGGCTTGATGTGTCTATTTCTGTGGGTGAATCTGATGCCTTTGAAGAGTACATTAGAACTGCTCATAACCCTAAATTTGTTCATGTTTCTAGGCAAACTACCACTAGAGACATTGAGAAATATTTCACTGAGTGCAAGGCTAAGCTTGTTGAGATTGTTAGTTCTGCTGCTGTTAATTGTGTGTGTTTGACATCTGATATTTGGTCTGGTAATGCAAAACAGGATTACCTTAGTGTGGTTGCCCACTACATAAACACTGAGTGGCAACTAGAGAAAAGAGTGCTTGGTCTTAGGCTCATTGATGTGTCCCACAATGGCCAAAATATTGCTGACCGTATTGCATCTGTGCTTGAAGATTATGGTTTGTCTGAAAAAGTTTTTGCTGTTACTTTAGACAATGCATCATCTAATGTTTCTGCTATGAGAAGACTTAGACCTGTCCTGTCTAAATATCTTGGTATTGAAGTTGTAGATAATGATAATGATAAAACAACTGATGAACCATCTAGGGCAGCTAATTCTATGTTCTTGCATCAGAGGTGTGCATGTCATATCATTAATCTGATAGTTAAGGAGGCCTTAACTTCTCTGAAGCCTTTGATTGAAACGTTTAGAATTGCAATATCTTTCTTGAACTCATCTAACCAGAGAGTTGCTGCATATAAAAGCTATTGCATTGCCACTGGTATTAAGAATAGATGCTTTCAGCTTGACATGGAAGTTAGGTGGAATTCTACATATTTAATGCTTAAGCACTTGTTTCCTCACAAGGTTCCATTCACTACTTTCATCCATGCTCAGTACCTAGAACTGAAGGTGGTCAATTGTTTTTAACTGATGAACATTGGGTTATGGGTGAAAAAGTGCTTAAGTTTCTTGAACTGTTTTATGATGCTACAGTTGCTTTGTCTGGTTAAGATAGCTATACACCTAAAGAACTATGCTAATGACTGTCACATAAGACCTGTGGTTCAACCTATGATAGACAAATACAATAAATACTGGAGGGACATACCTTTGCTTTATTCTTTTGCATTCATCCTGGACCCTAGAGCTAAAATGAAAGGTTTCAATAGAGTGCTTAGGAGGTTGGGTTCCCTGACTGGTACAGATTATACTACCTACCAGCTTGGCACTAGAGCTAGACTTACTGATGTTTATAACAAGTATGAGGACAAATATGGCAGTGTTAGGTTGAGGAGGACTGCCCCTCCTAACCTATCTGGTAAGAAAAGGTCTGCCTGGGATGAAATTTATGATGATGATGATGGTGCTGGTAGCTCTGCAGGTGGTATGCATCCTCTAGCTGCTACTTTGAGTATGTCTAGAGATACCTCTGCAACTGCCCTGCTGCAGGCTGCAACTTCTTCAGTTTCTAATGCTTCTGAACTTATTTCTTACTTGGACTGTGACACTGTGAACCAGTTAGATGATGATTTTAACATCCTTAACTGGTGGCATCAGCACAAACTCACTTATCCAGTGATGTCCATCATGGCTAAAGATATTTTGACTGACCCTGTTTCTACCATATCTTCAGAATCCACTTTTAGTATGACTGGCAAGATCATCGAGGAGCGGCGGAGGAGGCTGAGGCCTGAAATGGTGGAGATGCTTACTTGCATCAAAGACTGGGAGGCTGCAGAAGCAAGGATGCAACACATGGTGGAGGACAAGGAGCTGGAAGAAGCATTTGAGGATCTTGATTTATCTACTTGATCATCATTTATGTAATGGACATGGACTGTAATATTGTGTACTGGACAGTGGACTTAGAACTTCTATGGAGCTGGGCTGTACTCTTTTTTCCTGTCTAGGGTTTCTCACAAGGGTGAGTTTTACCTAGACAGGTTTTTAATGAGGCAGCCATTGCACTAAAGCTCCCAGTAATCTAGTTTTTGTTATCTCTTCCTGTGTTTCTGTGATTTGTCACCATTCTGTGAACTGCATTGATCTGTGAACTTGATCTGTGAACTTCTTCTGAGCTGATAGAGGTGTAGGGCAAAATAGTGCCAGGGCCGGCACGGGCACTGCAGTGCCGTCATGCCCAGTGGCACGACACGGCACGCCTAAGGGGCTATAGTGCCGTGCCTGAGCCTGTACTTGGACATGACGGCACTAACAGGCACGGCACGGTATGTAAGCCGTGCTGCTTAGTGCCGTGCTTGGCCGTGCCTGTGCCAGTGCCGTGCCGGGCGGCCCAGTTGGCCAACTATACAGCCAGGGGGGTCCTAAATAACAAGCTGCCTTTCTGCTGCTCACTTCACGCTAAACTTTGAAGTGCGTGCAGGAAGGAATAGCTTTGGTCCTTGAAGCAACACAAGATTACAAAAGGGAATCTATGGATTCATATAGGTGCCAAATTAGGACCAGTTCAGGGGATTGTGTGTGGCCTGAATTGCTAGAGCACGAGTCATCAAGATGTTGCGAGTTGTCGTAGGACTGTAATCATGTTCATTACACTCTTTAACTTACATCATTTATCAGTTATTTACCTCTTTTCTTTAAGCAGTTACTGTTCCGTTGAATTTGTCTGAACACCACGCTGTGCAAGCTAGTACTCCATTTCTAACTTGATATTGCCTACTGTAATAATTTCTCCGTTCTTGGATATGAAAAAGGTATGGATGCTCTAGAGTGTGGATGCATCTGTTCATTCCTTCGGGTAGTTCGGACTATGTTCTACAGTAGAAATCAGTCTTACTCTGTGTTCTACTACACACCAGTAGAAGTTGTATTCCTATATTTGCTTTTTTTTAACGAGGTATCGATAGATTTGCTGATTATTTCGTTAGCAGAAAAACGCCAGTGCAAGATGATTGGTGTTTTCAAACTACATTTCTGACTGCAAACAGGTGCAACTTGCCCATGATGCAGGCAAAATAAACTGCACCAGTTAACAAGTGCACAAACCAGAGTTTCGGTCTAAGTTACATTTGCTGTTTCACACTTTCACCTAAATCGTGTCATCAAGCATTCAACGGTTCAAGAAAATCTAGCACGCATAAAGAGGAACATTACGTAATACTGTTGAGCAAACAACTACTTGCCGACGACATGCTTTTCATATAAGGCGACGATGTCCTTCTTGTTGGGATTCTTCAACTGCAGCAGTTGAGCACCAAACCCATGCTTAGTGAGCTCCTGCTTCAGTTTCAGCACAGTAAACTTGGTGTAGTCTTCAGTCTCCGTCTCCTGCGCTTGCTGGCTCCCATTGTTAGCACCTTCTCCTATAAATACAGATCCACCATCCTCGGTGTGATTGTTCTTAAACGGGCTTGTTGTGCTTTTTGATCTTTTTCTTCGCCTCCCGTTGTTTTCATCGTCGATATCCATATCATGGACAGACTCGGTACCTTCACCCCTCAAGCGCCTTGCATGCGAAGTCTTAAGCTTGCTGTCAAGGGCGGCTTCATTGAGCCGAACAGATGTCAGCTCTTGCTGGAGCATATCCAGTTTACCTTGGGTTGCTTGCAACTGCAATGACAAGGCCTCAGCCCTCCTATTGGCTTCAGCGCAAGCTTCGCGTTCTGTTGCCAGTAAACTCTCAAGCACCTGGACCGTGCTGGATCTTTGCTGATTATTCCGTTGCATCATCTCATCAATGTCCTTTTCCCGCTCATCAACACCTTTTTCAAGCAATGCGACCTTGGATACGGCATCCATCTCAGATTGACGAAGTCGCTCGATTTCTTCCACCATCTTATTCTTGTCTCTCTCTAGACTTTCAACCTGCCTCTCCATTCTTTCTATTAACGCAAGTCTCTCCATTGCAAGACGCTGAGCTTCACCCTTATCCTTCTGAGCAGCAGCAGCTTCTACACGAGCTAAGTCAGCCAATTCTGTTGCTCGTTTAGCCTCCCTTTCAGCTTCCTTGCACCTCCTATCCGCCTCATCGAACTTTTTGCTCTCTGATAGATACTTCTCCTGAAGATGGTTTTTTTCTTGTTCCAGGATCCTCACTTCCTTCTCACGTGTCTGAGCTTCAGTTTTAATAGACTCAAAGTTATCAGTCAATAATCTGATCTCTTCCTTCAAAGCCAATGAATCTGACTGATGGATCTTCGATTTTGCTTCAGTAGCCTGAATTTGATCATAACAGAATTCAGAGACTATATTGTGTGTGTGCGTGTGTGTGTGTGAGAGAGAGAGAGAGCGAGCGCTACCTCAAGCCTCGAGATCAGACTTGTAGTGTGAATTTCAGTTTGGTTAATTTTTGCACTTAATCTTGCTATTTCTTCTTCCTGTTGATAACATTGAACAAGCATAAGTACACAACCAAGCACCCGTAGGAATTAAAAGTAAAAAACTATCAGGGCTCAGAAAGTATTACCTTCTCGGACAGTTGGTGAGCAAGTTCTGCCCTCAAAGCATCTTCCCTTTCTTGCACTTTCTTATTTGTGCGTTCCTGTGCTACAGCCGCTCTCTGCAGAGCGGTTTTGGCCTCACTGACAGCAACTTCATATTTACGTTTCCACTCTGATGCCTCCTCTTGAGCAGACTCAGCCTGCTCACGTACAGCAGATAATCTGCCCTCACTGATATTCGTCCTAGACTCCAGAGAAGCAATTTGGGATTTTAACTTGCTTTCATCTGCCTTCTGCTGTAAAATATTGTGATCATATTTGCTCTTCCAATCATCAGATTCTCGTTTTGCATGTTCAAGAGAAGAAGACAAGCTCATACACCGTTCTTCCAACTTGCTACTCTTGGTCTGAAGTTCAGCAACACGAACAGAGTAATCCTTTGAAATTTTCTGCTTATCATTGATAGATTCCTCATAGCGCCTTAAGTACTCAGCTCTGTGCCCCTCACTAGCCTCGAGCTGCTTCCTGAGCAACGCCAACTTATCATCGCTTGAATTGCATTTCAATCTCAGGGCATTCCTCTCAGCATCTATATGCTCTAATTGTCTTCTGAAAAGTTCTAGCACGGGACCTGCCAAACTGCAGTAAAAATGTCACAAAAAATGAAATTTAAGTCAAGCCACGAGCAAAGGAAAACGGAAGGATGCGTGCTTAAGATGTTCAATGACATACATAGCGTAAGGACCAATTTAGCTCCTAAAAGTGTCAGTGGAGAGATGTAATATCATGCTGCCAACTTGAACAGCATAAATTCATGGGTTTTAGCTTTCCAAATTAATCAATTTCACACTATGCATTATGGGAAAAATTACATAATACATACCACTGTTGTAGAAAGGTAGCTAGCTTTTTCCATTTTCCAGGACTATAAGATGTTGACTCATAGTCCGTGAGGAGGCCATCAAGGAGCTGCATTGTATCAAACAGAATATATTTACATGTGCATATTATTGAACTTCAAACTAAAATGAAGAATAGGGTGTGCCATTTGTTTGCATCTGCAGAGAATTTCATAAATGTCTTACCCTGACTATCTCATCCAACTTTGCATCAGGACGGTTACATGCTGCCCGCACCTTTGACTCCATGCTCTGTATTCTATTTGAACATTGCAAATCAGCCTCCAGAAAAGTATTCCTTTTGTAATCCTGCATTCATGTCATTGTCGTTTAGCCTGCTGGCTTGCACTTAAGAACTAACTTTAATAATTAACACGAATTGACCAATGGAATGTTCATGAGTAAAAGAAAGACAAAACAATAGCAGGCATGTAGCAGGTGACGAGTGTGAGGTCACCTCAAAGGCCTTCCTGAGAGAACTCTGAAGAAGCTTTTCAAATTTCAAACGAGCTGACCCAGCGCCAACAGAACAAGCATGAAAAACACTAACAGCCTTCCTCATTGCATCTTCATGTGCTTCTCTCAAAGCATCCTGCAACCACCCACAAATCAGCACCTTCCAAGAGAACTCAAATAAGAAAACTGTTACAACTCGTATATTAGCAATATCCACCTCTTCTGCTAGTTTTTTGTGGTCAAAAGAAGAATTGTAAGCATCCACCGCAGAATCATATGCCCTTCGACATTCTGTTTCCTCCACGCTCTGCACAACCAAAAAGTATCAGATAACCTCCACCCTAACAGAAATCAGATAAAGATCAAAATTGAATTGTAGAAAGTGACACAACAATGATAGAACAGTTCATCGGTACTCCACTACTCTATGGGTGGGTTCTTTTGGGATGTGACTTATGGCTTAAATTTTTGAATTCTGACTGTTCGTGAGAGGCAGTACGTAAAGAGAAATAGTTACATGCGATTTTGGCCAATACAGCTGAACTCAGTACACTTTTTACTACAATCTTCCTGTTGACCCCGCCTTGAAAACACATCATTTAAAAGCTAGTTACTATAGCATAAGCCATAAGTCATAAGTGGAAAAGAACACAGTCTATAATTGATGTACTTGCTCACCAAACCACTATTGCCACTTTGTATCTCTGTCTATGTTCTGCATTTCTCTAAATAGGCCAAAGAGTCTTTTCATCCATTGCAAATTCACGTCAATAGTCTAGTCTGCATTTTTAAAATAGAGATGTTCTTCCACATTTTATCTCAAACTTCCTTACTCCCAGTAAGCAGTTACTTTAGGGTGATTAACTCATAGAATGCCAACTATAACTTCATAATCACCAATAGACAAACAAATAACAATGTTATCAATAACAAAAAACCTATTGCACAAAATTTATAGAGCAAACACCATTTGTTGTAAAGATTACCTGGTGCAAAGGAACTCTACAACAGTTTAAATTATTTAAGAGAGTAAAGTCTCCATTTGCCATTTAGGTGGATTACGATATTCTAGTTCGGTGGAACTGCTTTTACGTATTTTGGTGTGTGGCTAGTAACTTTTTGTAAACCATGTTGCAAAAGGAGATGTTATTGCACTCTAAATAACAGCAGATAGTGTAGTTAGCTTAGAAAAAAAAAGCACGTGAGAGGAAATATAGAAGGCCTGATTATTGGATAACAGAACTAGTTAAAGTATAATCTAATTTGCCAAACAGCACACCAGATTTTTCAGTGTTTCTTATTCACAGCAGCTTTTAAATAAACATAGCACAGCACAACAAGTGCAAATTGGCCTTTTAAATGGCCAAAAAATGTTGATAGAGCCGACTCGTAAATGAATACAATGCAGATTAGGTCAGTTTCCCAATAGCATTGTGGTAATTAAGCCGCAAGTAACACCAAAGATTGGTCGCACAACATAGGGAAAAAGATCAACATAATTTGTAATGCAATCATCAATTCTGATATACCTGCCATGATGAAGATATTGAAGGGACTGCACCAGTATTAATGGCATCAAGAAATGATTGTGTCAATCCAGCAAGGATGGGGCCTGTCATGGTACTAGCTCCAAGTTGTTTAGGTCTTGTTCGATCGAACACAAATTTTGTCAAAGCATCCAGACCAGATCTGAACTCTGGACGAAAGCTATTCAACTGCAAACAGGGGAGCTAAGTAAGCATGTAGAAAAATTTAAAATAAATAGTATAGAAATGAGAAAATGTTTATCAACACCATCCACTTAGACAAATACGATCATAGTGATGCAACACAATTCTACCTCCAGAAGAGAGAACACATAAAACATTAATTTAATTTACTCTCTAAGTCTCTAGTCTCTTGCTGAACCAAGTTGACCAAATCTCCAGAGACATTTCCTGCATCAACTTCTTTTCTCTAACAAGGTATATTCCAATTCATGTTGGGCCGAAGAGAACCAAATGTCAGTATTCACTTACATGTAGCTAGATATACCATTATTAGCATATCAAACATGTGCCATAAATTCATCAATCTACTGACCCGGCTACTGTAGTCGTGCCAAAACCAGCCAGAAGTTGGATGTTTCTGAGTGGTACCATGATAACGCTATCATCTACAGGAGTAACTATAAACATCCTTCTTCATCATATTCTAATCCAATAAGCACTCATAGTCTATAAATACAATAAACTGCATCGGTACTCATGCTGTTATGCAAATACAAAGCTAGAAAAAATGTGGTGCTATCAGGAAAATAAGATACGAGTTGAGCTTCTTAAGGACAAGGCCATCATAGAAGATTGACCACTGCAGTTCAAAGGAAATAATACTTACAGGAAGTTGATCAAGGCGCTGGAGATCTTTCTCACTGTTCACAGGTCGCACAAGTGTAAAGCATTCCCTATCTGGAAAAAGAGCACGGATGGACTCCCGTATCTTTCAGATATGTTAAAAAAAAGATGCATCAGTATCTTTCAGAAACGTTAAAAAAAAGGTTCATCAGGGTACTTGGTATGCCAATCTACTTAAGCAGAATTATATTTGAAGAAAACCCTGCTACCATACAGCATTCTTAGCAGATACATCTCTTCCTCCACCTTGAACAGGCCTCAGAGCTAGTTCGAGGTAATCCCTTGGTGTAATTTTTCTGTTATCTTCTGTCAAATCCAAGTAGAAGTCCTATAGGAACCAAACAAGCATGTCAGTGAATATCTAAGATGTCCAATGGAAATGCAGGCAGTGATTACACATCAGGGATGTTTGATAGAACATGTGTACAATTACAGAACAATTAAAGCCAATAGCAAACAGAATTTATTTAAGGATTACAAAAAATCCAACATCTTACCCTCAGCAACCAAACAAAGGCAGGTGAAAACTGCCCAAGTTCAGATGCAGTGGACCTTCCACCTGAAGCCCTGACCCGTATATGCTTTGTCATTTCTGTGACCAGTGAAAGACGATCAAGTGCGGCTTCATCTATGCCTCCCATCTGTAAGGAGCAACAGAGTTCAGAGAAAACAGGTCAGAATATGCAAGTAAAAACCAGTTAGTTTACTGATTAGCATGCCTCAGTATGACCCAGGACTGCTAAAGCACTTTAGTATCAGTCTATCATGCCCTCCTGGTAGCAAAGATAGCAGAAAGCTCGGTCATTCACCCAGAAATATACCTGGTTGTATATGAACATGCTTGACAATAGAACAGCCAATGAAAATATTTGGATACTATAGGTGCCCTGCCAAAGAGGAAACAGTGAACATGAGACAACAGGACAATAAGCAGCAAGACAAATATGTACTAGGGCACAAAAGCAATAAAAAAACAATTCACCAGAGAGGTAAATGATCACAAACATTCCTCAAAATTATATTTGGAACACAGGATCTTTAATTGTCTAAATGGAGTGCAACAAATCTATTATTCCTATAGTAATCTATCTTTGAACAAATAGTCGATTTCCAGCAAACCAGTACTAAGTTTTGTAGATTTCCCTAGGGAATCAGGTCCAATGATGCATCTAAAATGTGCGCAAGACATACACATGAGATTGTCAACAGCAACAAACATCACATTTTGGGAAAATGAGCTTTCGTACCACACTGCTGTTTTTGCAAGGTTTCAGTACACTTGATGAAAAAAATCAATAACTATTAACCCCTCACCACATGAAATTTCCATACATACAAAGTTTGCATGGACATAAATTAAAGTAGACAGAATTGGCACAAGAAGTTCGAATATGCCCTACAGAAAGTAAAGAGACACGAGAACATCAAAACAAAGTCAAGATGTTATTGCACACCTCAACTCCAAGTCTTTGCCATGATCATGTCAATAAAGGAAAACTATTGAAAGTAGAAAATCTTTTGATCGTTTCTTATCATTGGTCATCAAAATTCAACTATTCATCAAGTAATGTGGCTCCAATTAAAAGGTAACATTTTCTATAATCATTTAGCACAGATCATGAGATCATCATCAACGAAAAAGGGTTCAATTAAAAAGGTAAAGCTACAACACAAACCGTTTGGTCATAAGCATCAATTCCTTCGGTATCCAACAATACAAGACTGTATTCAGTTCCATCAAGACCAGTTCTCTTCAAAGGCGTGCTCCACATCCAAAGTCCCTTTGTGCAAGGTCGATGTGTTGATGCAACTTGGAAACCACTGCTTTGCCCTAGAAGCTACATACATAGGCCATATTTTATCGTCAGATGGTGAAATATAGAAGAAAACTAGAAAAGGCATGCAGCAAAGGAATATCATTTAGAAAAATATACACAAATGTACAACAATAATAAAATGAAGTTACAACTGAAGCCCAAAGTACACCCAACCATCCAAGAAAAAACATATTAACATAGTGCATGCTCAAAAGATTGCAGAGATAAATGAAACACTAGAAGAAATAAACACAGCCATGTGGAAATTCATACTTGGTAGATGTATTGCTCACAAAAAGAATGTTGATCAACCATGCATTCACTTCACATAAAATGGCAGTTGCAAAAAATAATAAAGTGCCCAGCCACAGAGAAGATAATGGTCAAACTGTTTCCTAGGCAGATACAGTAGTACAGCTGTTTTCTGTATCTAAAATTTAAGGGCCAAATTGCTCAGTAACACTACAAATGTCACACAAGTTGGAGAATAACATCAATGTGTGAAAGACATGTGGCTTCAGGCCCACTATTCATCCTCGCAGAGGATCTTATTTTCCAATTTTCCACTTTGCAATGTTACGGAGCTAATTTGGCAAAAAAAATCAATTAATAAAATGATAGCTGTTCCATAGGATTATTCATCAGAATCCAGGGTCTCTTTAGATTCATTTACTACAATAGGATATGGATTTGAATATGAGGTTCATCCGATGGAACCGAAATTTTTCTATGTCAACACTTTTGTTTCAGTACACAGTACACATCACGCCACCAGATGTCAGTCTCTATTCATGTAATAGCAGTTTCTTCCTACTAATGGCCAGCAACCTATTACTGTTTACCAGTGTGGTTCATTGTGTCTGTATCTGTTTTACTCTCTTTTTCAAGTTCTTAATAAACAGCTAGATCAACAGCATGTCAATATCTGTACTCTGTAAGAAAATTTATATCCATCCTGCTATTTTACCATCCTATACAGGGTTCCAAAAACTGGCGGTTACCGGCTAGTAACCACCGATAACAATAAATCCCGGTGACAACCAGTATGGAAAAACCAGCCAAAAATCCTAGTGGTTATAAATGCACTTTCTAGGTTTGTTTAGACCTTTTTTATGCTAGATTACCTATTGTATGAACTAAATATGCTAGTCCCAACATTTTGTGCTAGGTTTTCTCTAGCTTTTCCCGGTTTTTAGCGGGTTTTCCAGTTTTTTCCGGTAACCAGCCCGGTTACCTGTTTCAAACCGTCAAAATTCAAATTTTGAAATATAAATTTCGTCCAGGTTTTACCCAAGATTTCTGGTAACCCTCCGGTTACCGTTACCGGTCACCAGCCGGGAAAACCCCCGGTTCTAAGATTTGGAACCTTGATCCTAAATAATCTGGTTGTTGGCAAATGCACATGACAACTACTACCAATGACTTGTAAAGATGCCATCGATCACTGCATTTCATTAAGACATTCCTGCCAAATGCGAAGCTTAAGATGGAGCTATTGGGGGAGGATTTTGAACAGTCTTTCATTTAACTTTTGTAGTATTCTAATCCTGTCAGCACCTAATATGCTTGTTTAGTTGTTTTATCAATCTTATGTTTCCATGATTCCAAGGGATACATTCCTTAACAGCATAATCAGATTTTTACCAGAACATCACAACTTTACATCCAAACTAATCCTTAAATGATGATAGCCGAACCGAAACCACATAACCTAATTTAACACTCAACTCCAACATCACCATATATCCCGTAACCAAATCAATGCAGCACACTAACTTTCCATTGGAAATTTGAGACACTATTCTAATGCCAGACGGAGGTTACAAAAATTATAAACGAAGCAACCAAGGGTCCAAATTACAGCAACATAAACAACATTCTCAAGTCCTCACGAAAACCACATATCCTCTAATATACACACGCAATAAATTTTCATCTTTACCAGTTGTATGGACCCGTATTGCTAAATTCGCATTTTGAGTTCCAACTCCCCAACGCTGCAGTCTAACATAGTGAGCACACACCAAAACCAACCAAATCGCGAGCGAAGGCTTCAATTCCACCGGTAAATAAACCCTAGAATCAAAAGTTCACCTAAACCACAACCCAAGCTGCTAAATTTATCCCTTCATCTCCCAAATACTCTCACACTAAGGTCAAATACACCAACCGATCAAATAGCAGAAGCGGCACCAAAACCCTAGACGCACATTGCCGTAGCCAGACCAAACTTCCCCAAACCTACATGGGCAAGCACGCGTACCTGGTTGAGCACGAAGCTCTTGCCCTGGCGCGCGCGGCCGCACACGGAGACGACGCCGATGGGGCCCTTCACGAGCCGCAGCGCCGCGACCGCCTCGGGGTCCATCACGAACTTCCCCTTCTCGTCGCAGTAGACCAGCCGCAGCGGCCGCGCGGCCCCCCCGCCGCCGCCACCGCCGTTCCTGACGGGGGTCGCGAAGTCGGCGGCGCCCGCATCGCCGGAGCTGGGGCTCCCGCCGCCGCCGCGGAGGCCGAGCATCTGAAGCATCGCGACTTCGCCGACGGCAAGGGCTCTCGCGCTTTTCGTTTCAAAATGGAAAGAGGGAATCGAGGGTTCGTGTGTCCCAGGGTTAAGCAACGCGGTTGCCTTTTGATGCTCTGTCCTGTGCGCTGGACTTGTGGCTTGGTCGGTTGCTTGGTCCAGTTGGTCGGTGCGCACGTCAGAAAGCTAGAGTAAAAAAAAACCTTCGTGGGCCTGATGGCTTGCATTATTGAACCAGTTTTGGGCCGCACATCAGTTTGCATGGCCTGTTACGCTTTCGCTAATAGCTGTATGGTACAGACGACATACCATCGTGTGTCTGTTCTGGTTCTACAAATTAAAGCCCAGTTGGCCAGGGTAGGCTTCTCTCTCTCTCTCTCTTTTTTTGCTTCCAAGCTAGGTTTTTAGAGAAGCTACGAAATCTCAGCTCTAGATTCCTAGTTCATTTTTAGGTTTCGAAGTCTGAATGTTTGGCCGGAAAAACGGTTTTGAAACCCAAAAAACTGAAACTGAGCCCGGCCAATCAGGGCCTACGTATCCGAACTTGCAGCTTAGAACAGCTCCAAAACGGAGAAAATAAGGGTTGCATCTGGGATTAACTAGTGTAGATGTATCCTCAAAAAACTAATACAGATGTAAACTTTGGTGCATATATCTACTACCGCTGCATCTGGCCATATGATTTATTCTGATGTAGCCATTATTGGTTTACCGGATCATACAAAGTACAGCTGTGACACGTCCCATCTTTACCAGATTAGCAAAAGATGGTTTCTGAAGTCTCATGTGGCCCTACCAGAACTGCACTGCTGATTTTTCTCTATGCATTGGCGGCAGAATCTTTCAGACGCCGTTTGGTCGGGTGGACGTCCCTCAAATCTCAAATGATCATGCTTCTGAAGACAAAATTGAAGATTACACAAGTGATAGCCGTAGCATGTAGGACTTGTTCTTTTTGACTTTTCAGTCGGTCTTTTATTTCAACTTCTATTAATCGGTACTATTTATCACTCTATCAACCATATAGTCAAAAAGCCAGCAGGCACAGCACAAAAGAACGGGGCATAGTTGCACACCGCCATAAGCAGTAAGCAAGTACTGTCTTCAACTATTTCAGCACATTGGATTTACAACACTAAAACGGTAATAAAAGAAGGGGTTTTACGTGCTGCGAAGAAAAGAGTGCTTTAACAAATGGCGACAGCACTGAGTTGGATTTACAACAGGAACGCTATAAGATTAGTAGTTGATCCTTATAAGCCGGGAAAGCGAAGGGGGTAGGCCAATCCAAAGAAAGCGAAAGCAAGATGCTACCAGACAAAAGGTTCAGCTGAAAAAAGGCTCAAGTTGACATTTCCATAGTGTTCAGCGTACAAAATAGGTTCCCTATCTAATTGCCTAGAGCACTTATCTTGCTTCACACCTCTCCAACTCCGCTGCTAATTATTAAAAGCAGAACCTACTAGATTGCAAAGTTTCATTTTTTTTCATTCTGTAACTCTAGTGCTAGTGCCTTTGCCCTGTTGTAGCAGTAGCACCAGCTTACTCTATATAGATGTAGTGTTCAGTACTTCCAGAATTCAGATCTTAAGCCGTTAACAAAATGAGGACAAACAACTACAAGACGTGAACAGATGTAGGTGTTTGATAGAAGATGGAGATGCTGAAAAAATTTCACCAGCACAATTAACCGCTTGCCACCTTCATCTAGAATTCTAGATGCAGTTGCCTGCCACCACGCTTGGTTAACTGGAGAGGACAGTTCGGTGCGGTCCTTAAGCTCGATCTCTCACTTTTGTGTGGTCACTCCACTCACCCTGCCAAGATCTGCCGGCCATTCGCTGGCCGTCGCAGGCTACGCATGGTGCGGCCGCTCGAATCTATCAATCAATGAAACGCGCGACGCCCCCCGGCTGAAACGGGCAAATTCCTGCGATCCCTTTCGAGTATGCGCTGCCCGGTTGGTGCATGCATGCCTGCCGGCCGGCCGGGTCCGCCCTGCGTCTGCGTGCCTGGGTCCAGAGCCTGACTGCACATCTGCATCTCCATGCCCTGCCAATCACAGCACCAGCGGCCAGCTCTGTGCTCTGTAAATGTAGCAGTAGCAGTTGGATGAGGAGCATTGGATTGGCCTGATCACTCACAAGTCACAAAGTTCTCTCTCCATGCTAGACTCATAGCTGATAGCTCTCTCTCTCTCTCTCTTCAGTCTTCATGTTAATTTGTGAAGTAGTTTGCGTGTCTGGGCATGTCCCGGTATATCCGGGGAATTGCATTGGAGTTTGGACGTTTGGTTGTTAATTTGGGTTAGTTAGGGACTGTCTGGTCTTAGCCTAACAAGATGGCCAATCTTAGTCGGAGTAGGACTATCTTACTCCCATTGCATTGTCTAAATGCTACTGCTCCATACATGTAGAGGAAACAGCCAATTAATTCACCATTGCTAAGCCTGGCTTTGTATGTACTTGCTTGATGTTTTCCCAGATTTGTTTTGATATAGGGCGAAATAGGGATAAAAATTAATGAATGGCTTTTATCCGCCTGGGTCTAGGTACGCAACATATGCTAAAGCTAATAGGACGTGCAGCCTTTTGCCAAACCGGGGATCATGATCATTAGGTCGGGGCATTCACGTTAGTAATGCTAGGGTAACACTTTGCATAGATAAGGGCCCTCTTTTTGGGGGGAGGTTTGTATTTTAGTTTCTCCAAAAGTCAAAATAAATTGAACAGTTTCTTGAAACGAATTCTTCTAACGGCTTTTCGATACCAAAATCATGTGTGCCGTCTGATTCGGCGTTTCTGCGTCCGCTGCCGTCTCAAAAAATATGGACAAAAACCATCAGCCGTAGGCTAAAAGAACAAGGCCCAAGCTTAACCCAAAAATGCATGTCTCGTCCTGATCTCCGTGTCTTAGACCCTATTTAAAAGTGCTATGGTTTTTGGCTGATTGCGAGAGAGATTGAAGAAGTAAGGGACATTCGCGTTGAGAAGCCACTCCATTCAAAGTGGCTCCTACAAATGGCTTATAGAAATCACGTTAAAAAGTCACTCCGCTTAAAAGCTAGCTTCTAAAAGTTAGAAGTTGTTTGGAACAGGACATATAGTTTACCCTTGCAAGCTCATCATGAGATTGTTTGAAACGGATTCAGCTTCGGACTTCTGGCTTTCAGAAGCTAGAAACCGAATCAAATACTCATCTTTTGGAAGCGGCTTTTGCAATATCTTTAATATAATTTTAAAATTTCCCATTTATTTTTTATGGGGAACGCTGTACTGTAGCCTGGATAGATATGTTTTTTCTCATTTTTCTGATATAGACTAATTACTGGTGTAATAATAAAATTGATTAGTTGTGTAATCATGTGATGCGATGATAGTTGTTAAGATTTATTAGTGTAATTAACATTAAATCAGCAATCAATTTGCCTTAGAGACAATTAAAACATTTTTCAAATCGCTCAATTAAAAGCCAAAAGCTCCAACATAATCAAATATCTTTCGCTTTTAGCTGTTTTTACTCCCAATCACTACTACTGAAAGTCAAAAGCTCAAGCCAAAAACCAGAAGCTCTAGCCATTTCGAACGGCTCCCATGTGTCACTGCATACAAAATCCCCGAAAAACCTCTATTTGCATTTCATTAAGCTAGCATCATTATGATCTGCGTCTGCGTGCCCTTGGTCTCTCTGCCCTGGCTGCACGAGAAGAGAAAAACCTTGATCTCCATGCTGTACCAAAAGAAGCATTTTGTGTAGTCCTGCAACCTAGCGCCTTTCCATGAAGCTGTGTTGCTAGCTTCGGTCGATGCTCCTTTTACGTACTCATGCTGCATCATATCCCTTCTCATTTTATAATATATAGCTAGCTATTCATCAGTGGATTTCTCTTTTACGTAGTAAAGCGTCTAGATCGAGTTGAAGATTATATCTTTTGCCGCTAACAGAATCATCAATAATTATAAAAAGAAACAAAAAAGAAACAATAAAAAAAACTTCGCTGCCGTCAAGGAGACATCAATGTCTCACAGCCTCCTTCCATCTCTTCCGCTTCTCCTCTCTCTAACGCCTTCTTCCTTCACAATCTTCACATCACATCAAATCCAAGAATCCAAGTAATCTAATCATGGTTTTCTCTATCTTCACTCTCTCTAACTCTCTCTCTATATATAGGACCCAATAATCCCAAATCATTCATTGTCATCCCGTCACCGGCTCACCAGCCTCACCTCCTTAGCTTGCTCGCTCCTCTCTCCCCTAGTCTCCTCTGCTAACTGCTGCTCTCCGCCTCTCCCTCCTCTCAACAGCTCGACTAGTCGGCTAGCCCCTTTCTCCCCTCCCCAAATAGGCAAATCCAGGTCCCATCCTCCATGTCTCCATCCTCCCCTCCCTAATTCCTACGGTCCCGCCTCCCCTCCCTGGCTCTCCATCATGGCCGCATGGCTCCGGGCTTCTCTGATGGCCGGTCCCCTCGTTGCCCTGCTGCTCCTCGCATGGCATCGGCCTAAGCTAAGATCTACCTCTCGGGCCCTGATCGCCGTTGATGACCCATTTCGTGACCTTGACCTCACGTCATGCTCCTCCATGATGCAGTCCCTTGCCTCCGACGAGGAGAACTCATCGCCCAACCCATAGTATGTGGTACGGGCTCTAATTGGGATGCAGTGAATGGTGCGAGCCGCGCTGGTTGACATTGGTTGTGTGGGCATGATGGCAAGCATTAGGAAGTCGGTATTGGTGGATATTGGGATTGGAGGGAGAGGGAGAAGGTTGTGGCATGACGTTGAATATGGGAGGGTGGTAAGAAGTTGAGGAAGGCAGTTTAGGACTAGAGGGGAGGCGGCGGTTGGAGATGGTGCTGATTGCTAAGGCTTGTGAGCAAGCGATTGAATTGCAATCATGGAGGAAGAAGGGGGCAATGACATCATGGCCCACTCGTCAGCACGTGGATCAGAGGAGAGATGTAGGGGTGAATAGACAAACTCCCTTTTTATATTAGTAGAGATATGTTGGGTTCCTCCAAGGGAACTAATACTACTATCTAACATACTTAGGATCTTTCGCAACTATTTAAAAATGTCAAGACTAAGCAACAACTGTCGAGAAATATATTTTTGATGGTTAACCATCATGCATTACCTATGAGGAGCATCAGGATGCGAAAGTCTTTTTTGCCTAACAGGTCGCCGGCAGGAAAATTATTCATGATGGCTATCCCTGTCGGTGACCGCTGGAAAAATGCGCCACAGTCAAGTTTAGGACTGAGCCACCACGCATATTCTCGACGATTCATTCCCGTTAGGAAATAATGCACCCCTGCCGGTTTCGGCAACACCGACAAGAAATTTGAAGTGATAAACAAAAAAATTCTAAATACACATATTTGCTCACTTTATTAGTTCATTATCCTGTGGATTCAGAGCCACACACATATGTACTAATAGCTCACATCAAAGACCTTCAAAATAGATAGGTGAATCAAATTGAGGCCCACAAAAATATAAGTGCCTCAAGTACACATTCATATAATAAAGTAATAAGTCCACTTTACCCGCTCAACTTATGTCCAAAGTTCGAATAATACCATCAACTACAAAACTGTTCACTTAACACCCACAACTACTAAAACCGGATCAAATCACCTCCTCGCCCTAAATCACCTTGATTTTGGATGATGTGGTATCTATGTGTACAGGTTTCGCTGATGATTTTGCCACATCGACAGCCATGCCACCAGATTTAGGTACATGACATCCATGTCACCGTTCTCTCTCTTACTCATCTCCTTCTTCCTCCTCCATCGTCGCATATAGTCACTATCAAAAACTCGTCATTGAAGTGAAACTGAACACCAAGCATGTCCAACATATCCATCTCTAGTCCCAAATCAAAATCCCATTTTGAAAGCCCTAATCCCAAATCAAAATCCCGCATTGAGTGTTTCCAGGTACTAACCTTGCTCAATCCAACTAGGGGCAATGCTCTGGACTAAAGACGGAGGAGAGGGTCGGCAACGATAATGCTCCCCTAGTCCAGGCGACGGTGCTCCTATGGTTCAAATGACGAGCGACGAAGGTCGCGGCGTAAGACTTGGGGACATGGACAGGCGGAATAGGGTGGTGGTGGCAGGGAGGGATGGGGCAACGGCCGAGCAAGATAGGGCGGTGACGACCTTGCTTGGGGAGGGGAAGGCGGAGGAGACAGAGTGGTATGGGGCCAGCGATGGGTAGGATGGCGCGGGTGTCTCCCTCAATGGTGCGGGGCTAGTTCGGGGCGAGTCCCTATTTTATTTCGTTGCTGACCAGGTGATTGACAGGATTGAATAATTTGTTAAATACAGCTTTGATATGTAATTAAGGCCCTAAGCTATTATGATCATAAACCACTTAAAGTAGTATTGCCTGAGTACCACTTGTCGGACGATTACTGTCTGGGTACCCTTGGTCGGAGTATTATTACCTGACCAACCACTACTTGAAGATTTTATGATCCGATGACTAAGCTTAACTCCAGGCAGTTTCCTGTATGGTGAAATAGGGTACATGCGTCCCTAACTCCAATAACCACACGACAACTCGGCACTACGCCTCCGACAACAACCATCTCACAATTGTTGTTACAATCTTATCTTATTAACAAGTGACTAATCGACGGTTATTTTTTAGATCTCTCTTACTGACAGCAACCGCCTACTCAACTGGGCATGAGAAATCAACAAGACAGATGTTCCAGTAAGACAACCAACACCTCTTTGACGCTATTTAAGCTTTATGGGAGAAGATGAATAGAGAGATATAGACAGAGGCAAACAAGATCAATCAATACACAACGGATGCAAGGAATAACAAAGTTAGGGCTAGTAGCACCCCTTTGTAATCGCTCTACAAGAGCATGTTGTCATCCTGATATAGCAATAGAGTCTCCTTTCTCCTTTTCAATCCTTCTATAAGACTTGACTTTTTTCCCACAATTCATAAGATCAACGACTTGATCGTCGACAACGGTCAATGCCAATGAGGACTAACATCTGTGCCACTTCGATCTAAAACCAGGAGGTATTGGGCTAAGGGAGTTAAGTGATCTGGTTTTGCTACTTGAGGGGGGCAAAATGAACGGTTTCGTAATTGATGGTGTAAATTGAACTTGTGGTATAAGTTGAGGACCAAAAATAGACTTCTTTCTATAATAAAATCCCTATAATGTCTCTAAATCTCTACCAATCTCATGCATGGCATAATATAAGTATTTTCTAGATGAAAGCAAAATCTGAGTTGTGGCTTCCTTCATATCTTGTTCTTCCATTTAGTAGTCACTTCATCAACGCAAAGTAACCTACGCTATGTTGTATAAAAAAAATACTCCCTCTGTTCTAAAATGTAGGTCGTCGTGGGTTCCGTGCTATCAAGGTTTGACCATTAATATATATTAAAATATATAAATTGACAACATGAAAATAATAGCATTGAATTTGTCTTACAAAATACTTTCATTATATATATATATATATATATATATATATATATATATATATATATTATGTTTGCTAGTATATTATGATAATAAGTTATAGTTAAAGTTTTGCATTAGAGACTATAAAAAACAACCTACATTTAAGGACGGAGGTAGTATAAAACGGGAAACAAGTTTAAAGAATAAAGGATGTTGTTAGTTTGTAACACTATGGTAAGAATATTTATTAGTTAGAGGATAACTGGATAAGGGTCAGATAGATCATATAATAACACAATATGATAGGTCCTTAGTCTGGTAGCAGGGATCAACAGCTGCAAGCATGTGCTACCTTTTCAAGCCTTTTCTCAATTGCTTTTTCACAACCAATTTAACTCAAATAGTTGACTATACAATTTGGTAGAAGCAAACAGTAGTATCTGCTATTTTAGATGAAGGCTATTGAGTTTCATGCACCAGTCGGTTCACTCAAAAGCTTAAACTGATGAGGAAAGATAGGTAATTCACTTATACTCCAACAAAGGCAACAGTTGCTTAGTTATCACGCTTGATTTTTTTAATCTTTATATATATGGGATTAGTACTTGTCACCATTGTAATTGTATGACTACAGTAGGTGAAACATCTTAGTTGCTGTACATGGTCTACCAAACTAGCCACATCAGACAAAAGCATCCTCTGCCAATAGATTCGTCCAGTTCTTTTTTTTTCCTTTATCACAGTCCAAAGGAGCACTACTAATGGTGCAGCATGCATCCATACTCTGATACTCTCCTCGCTAGCTAGCTAGCTGTTTGATTTCGTCTATTCGTTGTCGTAGGTTGCCATGTCTTTCGACCCTCCAATGAAGAGACAGACATGCCGGACCTAAAAGCTCCGGTCGACGGTTTGAAAACCAAATAAGTATACATGTGCGTCGCTAGCTTCTTTTGCAGTATCGCACTATCGCTTTCTTTCTAGTTGGATCTCAGGGGAAATTTATGACTTGGTTTGGTTAGCAGCTCGCTAACCTGAAAGTAGAAGTACGTATTACCCTTTAGCAACATGGATGGACCCATATCTGGAGACCAGCAGATAGTGCCACTCAGTGACGGAGCTAGAGCAAAACGGATGGGGGTGCAACGGGTCACGCGTGAGAGCATAGGACGGTGGGGGAATAGGCTGGACAGGGGCGAGTGAGGGTGTTTGTTGGGCTAGGGGTACACCATATTGGGCCAAGGGGGATGCACAAAGGGTGAATGTTTACTAGTAATAACTAAAAAAAATTTGGACCCGGGTTCCTAGGAACCCCTCAAGTCCATGCAGCTCCGCCCCTGGTGCCACTGCCATGCACTTGGGTCTTTTAGGGAGGCTAGGGCTTACTGCATGCATGCTCAGCACCATCTCCAGCGTCCAAAAACATTTTAATCCACTGTTCTTGGTTTTCTTTGTGTGGAATGTATATGTTTGTGTGGCGGTGCCGAGTGGTAGAGCCGCCTCTCAACGGATGGAAGTTATTGTAGTCTTGCGATTCGGAAAATTGTGGAGTGAGCTACCGCCCGTTTTTGCTCAACTGTACATCAATAGAGTTTTATGGAGTAGTACTTTCTGGAGCAGTACTAGTACCACTTATAATTAAGGTTGTGGTGTTGTGATTAACTAGAGGTAGGAGTACCAGTAATGCAAGTTCGAGCAGCTCTACAAGTGGCAACATCACTTGGCATCCTTTAGGTGCTTCTCGCGTAGCCGTTCTTGGGGAAAACTTCTTTTACTCCGGTAGCTATCTTGATCTCCTCTCCCGGCAGCCGGCAGTGGGATTAGTACCATTTATGGAGTATTAAAGCGAGGCACTGTATCGAGTCGGACGTACATACGAAAGCGACGTGCCTCCGCCAAGCCGCGCCGATCGAGCCCGAGCGGCCGAGCCCGGCCGGGCACGGGCAGGCAGGGAGAAGATCGATCGGGGAGATGACGACGACGACAACCCAGACGGCAAAAACAAACCCCACATTGCGAGGCCGGGCGCATACTTCCGTCTTGCTCAGCACACGCATTGCTTTGCAATATTTCTGCACATTTCTGGTTTCTTTGCGCGTGTTGTGTAGCTGCCTCCGTTTGAAACGCTTTGGCTCTGGGAGAATTTGTGAAAACGAATTTTCAAAACAGTTTTTTTTAAATAGCTCATCTCGTGCCACGACTTCACGTGGTCCCCCGCCATCATCCCCAGTCTCTGCCGCCGCCGCCACCTTCGCCTCCGCTCGCCATTGCCTCTTCTCCTTTGGCCCTACCGATGCTGTCTTGTTAGCCTCCGGCCGCCTCTCGATCACACTGTTCTACCTACCGATCGTTTATGATGGACGAGTATCATAGACGGTTGGTATATAGAACCGTTTGTGATACTTTTCCATCACAGACGATTGGTAGATATAACTGTTTGTGATGTGCGAATAGCACAGACGGTTTTTTGTTCGAGCCGTTTGTGATAATCATTCACAGATGGTTTATACCACAAAACCGTCTATGATAGTTCATTCTATACCTAAATTTTTTCTATTTTTTGGTTAGCCTTAGAAAATGTTAACTATGCCATATGAAAACAAGCAAATACAGCAACAAACACAACAACACATTCTATTTCCATTAAGATTAGAATCCACCATTAGCTGATATTAGCTATTGCTAATTTAAGTTGAACTAGTTTAATTAATATTATTTTGTTTTGTTGTTTACATGTTGTTCTAAGGTAAAAATGTATTATCTTTGATATAATGGACTTTTAGTTTATTTGTTTATTAAAAAATAATTAATAAGTTTCAAAAATCAATCTTAATTCAATATAACATGAATAAGTGTATTCAAATTATAAAATTAAATTCAAAAATTCTACTATAACCTTACGTATTTAGAAATATAATTTAATTGTTATATAAACATATACACTTATCAAATTATAGTAGAATGGTGATTCTACATCCGATTTTGTCGGACGAAAAAGATGGTAACCGGAATCGCCACCCTGACAGTGTTGTTCACACCACACAGGACATAAGCTAGCTAGCCGGCCTCACCCTCCAGCAGTCCAGACTCCAGCGGTAGCCCCCGGCGTCCGTACCAAACATACTATCCGCCCGCGCGTGTCGTCCGGGGGGCAACGCAACGCACGCATCAGGCGCATGTGCGCGCGAAAGATTTGCCTCCCGTCCACGGCCCCCGACCCCGGCGGGGCGGAGACGGTGCAAAACGGACGGAACACAACGGTTTGCCCAATCATACGGCGAATCATGAAGGCTAGCGTGCCGTGCCGTGCCGTGCGCGCCGCGCCTGGGGCGTCGCATTCGCATCATCACATGCGCGCGGCCGACCAGTTCCACGTACGGCCCACGGGGGGCGCTCCGCTTTCTCTCTCTCTCTCTGCCATTGGATGCGTACATGGAGTCCAGCATCCGATGAAAAAAAAGAGGGTGAACAGCGGCAACGGGATCATCTGCCTCTACGTGCGTTGTCAGTTTGTCGTCGTCGCCGTCGGCATCGTTGTAGGGGGTGATTGGTTCGGCTGAAAAGCTCGTGGCTTATGGCTGAAAACACTGTAGTTGGCTGAAAAAAATATTGTAGCTGACAGAGGCTTATTTAGCATAATTAAATTTAAAAATAAAAAATATGTTAGCTCATTACGTATAATACAAACAAATACGGGAAAAAAAAGAACCGGCAAAAAAGCTCAACAAAAAACCAAAAATTCAGAAAAAGACGAAACTTATGAATAGTACCAAATAAGCCTCCAGCACTGTAGCAAGCCACAATGATCGCAGCCGTAATCTGCTATCCTGCATCGCTGCTGCTTCTTGCCGGCCGCGCGTGCGCGATCTCTGATGGTGCAGACGTGTAGCGCTGTTACGACGGCATGCTATGGTTCACTCGTACAGACGTGAGAGTATGCACCGTGTACAACCATATAATAAGATGCGGTTGTATGAAATGCTGTGATCGAAGATTGCTACGGTGCAGCCGTACGAATGAGAGCCGGTGCAGGTTGCGCACACTACAGGACCATAATCCACCGAGCGTGAATGCTTGAGCACAACTCAAGCCAGCGTATGTTAGATATTTTCTTGGAGCTGTCCTCTGCTAATGAACTCTCGAAATGAACGATCCACACAAATTATACTATAGCATTGTTTGTTTTTTAGTTATTTAATAAAAATAAACAAAAAATTAAAAACACCGTTATATCTCTATATATAATTTAAAATAATAAAAAATAAATTAAGGTGGTGATCAGTTGGGCTTTTTTTGGTGGCTTATGGTCGAAAGCACTGTAGCTAACTGAAAAAATACTGTAGCTGACAAAGGCTTATTTAGCATAATTAAATTTGAAAAAATTTAAAAATATAAAAAATATGTTAGCCTATTACGTATAATACAAACAAATACAGGAAAAAAAGAACCGGCAAAAAAGCACAAAAAAAAGCCAAAAAATCACAAAAAGACGAAATTTATTACTAGTGAAAAATAAATCGAAAATTAGAAGTTTAAGTCGAATTCATTAGGGCTAAGTTGGTGCGTTCAAAAGTGGTTTTTGACTTTAAAAAATTTGATAGAAACGGAAGCCGGGCATAAATGGAGATATGGACCAGGAGACAATATTTGTCTGTCACGTCTTGTCGTCATTAATTAGTTTTGAGTTTTGACCTACACTGAAAATCATGTGCAACCTATGTTTACTTTATGGATTTTGTTCATTTCCTGGTCGCTGTCAGATTAGCGTGTGACAAGCGGTACAAGACAAGTAGAAGGCTCGCCAGTTAGTCAAAATCAACTACAATGTACGGTGGAGGTCGGAAGGGGTGGGAGCGTGGCTGTGCGGATATCAGGTTAATTGCGCTTTGAAGCGATACACGAATTCTCCCATGGGGTTGGATCCATTCGATCGCAGTACATACATACTTTGATCCTAGTTTGTTTATTGGACTACAAGTAGCCTTTGAACTGTTGGGTCCATTCGATCGCAGTACATATATACTTTGAGGCTTTGAGCCTAGTTTGTTTATTGGACTACCCAGTAGTCTTTGAACTTCCTCTGTAAATTAAGTGGCACCTTTGGTAAAGGCAGGAGGGCGCTCCTAAACGTAAGCGAATTTCAATGGCAAGAGCCACCAATGTCCCGTGGCGGAGGAAATCGCGCAGAAAGCTAAGTCAAAAACATGTTGGGAGTACCTCTGCACAGGGAGGAAAGCTGAGCCGACAGCCGGGCCCCGCGGCTCAGAGTGCGTACAAAAGCCCCCCGTAATCTTGCTCGGGGACATGGCCCGCGAGAGGCACAGGCGACGCGTCCTTTAGGGCGCTCTCATCCGTAGTTAGTTGCGGCTTTTGACTGTTGCTAAAATTATATCATAGCTAGTGATTTTAGATTGTTTGCAGGAATTACATTGTAATTAGTGTTATAGCGGCTTGTTAGTTTTTCTGAGTCATTCAATTTAAAAATAATAATAAATATTGTTACATCTTCATAAATAATGTAAAGAAAAAACAAAAGCAAAAGGCTATAACAATAAAAAAGCTAAACTAGAAATCGATACATTCTATATGATTTCTAGCTTAAAAAATTAAAAGCTAAAAAATCAGAAACTAAATCTGCTTAAAGCATACCCTTGATCGAAAGCAAACCACGGAACGCAGCAGGGAGAAGCAAGGCGACCGCGTAAGCAACGGCGATAACAAACGTGCCACTGCTGTTTCTCCTCTCCTCTCTCTGCTCACTTCCGGAAAAGCAGAGCGGCTTCTGCCCCGTCTCGTCATCCTAGCTGTCTCACTACCACTTAGGAGAGGGTATCACCCACCCATTAACTCGTAGCTAGCCTCTCATCACAAGCCTACAAGCCTTTTGACTGTTCAAGTACCTTTGATCAGCTGGACGACGGGCCCCACATGCTAGCTCCCAATGCGTGCGGTTCCCAGGAAAGCCAGACCGCCAAAGCTAAAGCGCCGAGCAACGACGCGGAACCGCTCTCGGTAGGCCCGGTCCATGGTCCGGACACCGTCCATGCCTACAGTACAGGATCACTACGGGCCTGTTTGGTTGCCTGCATACGGGGTGGTTCGCACCCGCGTATACAGGGAGATGGTGTTTGGTTGACTGCGGAGAGAAGAGAGCCTGCACGAACGGATACAAAAAAACAACTGAAGCCAGGCTGAGGAGGAACGCGGCTGAGAAGCTTCCCTTCTCAGCCTGACCACGCTCATGCAGCCTGCATCAGCTCATCCGTCAACTAAACTGGCCCTACGCTGCCGCATGGTGTAGGATTGATTGATTGCCCGGATGAATCCACCGTGTATTCTAATTCCAACAGGTCGCGCTTATCTGGTCAGGGCATTGTGACTTGTGAGGTTCCAACAGAGGTGGAGCCTGGAGCCAGGGGACGGCAGGAGCTAAGGCAAAACCGGCCACCGTACGGAGGTTTGGGTAAAAGCTAGCTGCTCATCATGAGTTTAACGGAGCTCAACGAAGCTACTCGCTGACGAGTCCGGAAAACAACTGAGGATCGCCGGGAGGTGGCTCCGTCTATGGTTTCCAACGAAATATTTGATGATTTGTTTTACTTTTATGTGAGTTTGATAAAATATTCTGTGATATTTTACTTACATATGGATCTAGAGCCCGCATGTAAGTGACACATCGTAAGGTATTTTATCAAATATAATATAAGATAAGGTAAATCATCAAATCTCATGGTTTCCAACATGTTCTGATTAGCAAAAATGCGCGCGTTGAGCCTATTTTACAGTGCGATTGAGTCGAATCGTCCGTTTCTTTTCGCCGAACAAGATAGTTCTGTTTCCGCTGCGGCCCATTTACCCCGATACATTGCCGTGCAGCGGTAGCAGAGGCGCTCGTGAGTAGAAGAGAGATGCCATTGATATGAGCGTAATCCATGGAATGGAACAAGCGACCGAGCGCACAGGTCCCCAGGGGCGGGCAGGCAGGCAGAGGCTGCCGCTGCCGCTGCATGTGGAGCGGAGCTGCCGCACTGCTCCCTGCAAACGGCAGCTCTGACGCACGCCCGATAAAAGCGAGGAGAAAGTTGAGGTGGGACGTTTCAGTTTCACTTCTAATACTAGCTGCCTAGCCTACGCGCTGCCTGCCCTGCTCCTTTTTTTTACTCAATTCATTTCCTTGCCCCTCCTGTTCGTTTTGTTTTTTCATGTGGGTTGCTGAAGCAGAACTCCATCATATGCCATCATCTTAAAAAGTACAAGTAAAAAGAATAATCTCAACTCAAAAGAAAAGACCCTGGACATTTGATTTATAACTTCTTCAAAAATCAAAATAAATATGACGACTTCTTAGAGCAGACTATCCAAATCATTTTCTAAAACTAAAATTATATATACTATCTATATCAACATCTTTACCATCTATTATTGTATAAAAAATCATATATACAAATTATTACATGTAGCTAAAGCCAATAAACAAGACCTAGTAGTACCTACTGCTACATTTGATTTTTGTATGAACATTTCCTTTGCTTTCTGACTAAGCTAGGTGAGTAGACGGTCTATGGACGCATGTTGCTATAGATTTGTGTGCGCCAAGACGAGACACCTCTCTCTCTCTCTCTCTCTCTCTCTGTACATGCATGGCATGGGTGAGTAGATGGTCTATTTGACACCTCCGTTTTCAATTAATTAACATTTTTGATCGAACATATATATTTAGATAATTATTTTTTATTTACATTATGACAGAAATGTTCAACAACTAACTGTTCTGATGAATAGTAACCATAAAAAAATAGTAATCTATATTTTTTTGCTATCTATACTAGCACACAAGCAAATTTTTACATTAAAAATAGCAAAGTACTAAGTATTTATAAAAGAAAATTTTAGTAAAAAATGTCAAGTAAATAGGAACGGAGGTAGTATGCTGCTAGCGTGGTGACTGTGAGCTGCTTTTGGTCCTTGCCCTCTCGGAGCCTCTCGGAGCGGTGGCAGCGACAGGCCAGCACCATCAAATTTGGCAGCAGCGGTAGGGACGCAGCGGCATCAATAGTCTTAAAGCCAAGCATGGGTACCATTAATATTTTTGTTCCTATTTGGAGGCTTTGCACCTTCCACCCTGATACGCCGGAGTTTTGTGAACCGGTACCCTTCTAAACCTGAATTTAGAATTCATGCCAAGCATGGCCTGCACTTTCAGGTGTGATAAATACATGCTAGTGCTGCTGAATTGCTGCATCAGATCTTCGGTGAACTATTCGTGCTTGGGACGCTGGAATATCACAGAAAAACCAGTATATATTCTTACGATAATTCTAAGAAATCTGGTGTTTCGAACAAGACATTAACTGCAAATATATATGTAACTTTGAAAGCTATGTTAGAAGAGCATCGATCATCGTCGTACGAGTACATATGTAGATCAATGCTCGCCGAACTGAGTTTTCGAGTTTAACCATCGGACTGCAACACGCCCATAATGAGAACAATAAATGGTTTCAGCGTACTAGCGGTAACGAAACGTTGCAGCTGCTATACTTTTAGCTAGTATCGACGTTCCCATGCATGTTAAGAAACGCTACTACAGGGAGTATACAGATGTATTAAAAACACGACAAATCGAATCATTGTCGTAAAATTGATTAATTTGAGGACCACATGCGATGCACATATGGACCACGGACCACGCCAATAATGGCGAGGTAGCGTGCCAACGCACGGATATTAACCTCCAGCGAGCACAGTGGCTGACCTAGAATTTCTAGGATGAGTGTTCGGATTTTGAAACTAAGATACTTGAATACATATACCATAGCACACCGTCCTCCCACCCAAAACACTGATACAACGATACGTATATGTAAATATAATAAAAATTCATAAATTACAGAAATTAATGATTTCTTATGAGAAATGGACAACATAAGGCGAGCGTAATTATATGAATTAAACAACAAAATATAGAGATAAATGAGAGTTGTATATCTTGTTGATCTTATCTTTTTTTTGCTATTTCTCCATCAGCAATAACTGCCCCATCTAAGAGGAAATTGTATGCTCCTTCCATGGAGCCAAACAAACCAAGAAAGAAAATAAGTGGAGAGGTGGAGCACACATAGATCTGAAGAAAGTACGATGACAATAAGTTGGAGGTGCTACTCACTTTCCAATGCCACGCTCCCTCTCGGCTACCGCGCTGCTCCCTTCCTGTCGCCCGCTCCCTACCTCTTTGTTGACACCTATCTGCTCGCCCGCACTGCCACACGCTTACCTTGCACCACGTGCCACTCACGCATGATTGTCGTCACATCATGACACTATGTCCGCATTAGCCGATCATCACTCGCCTCTAGCCTGCACCTCCGCCTGCTCGCCACTCAAAGGCCAAAGCCACCTTCCACACAGATAACCATAAGATGAGAAATGGAACAAATGTTAGGATTTTGTTTATATCTTTACCTCTTTGGACGTGAGGAGGGCTGAGGTGGGAAGAAAAATGGGTCTAATGTATTACATGGGCTGCGTGCGAGATATGGGGAGTGCGGACTGAATTTATTTGAAAGCGTAAAAATATAGTTTTAACACAACTAATAGTATGTACATCTAATATACCTATTATATACATGGTATTTTATAAAAATATTTAGGTGTTTGGCTGAACACCCTTGCACCATTGCAGGTCCGCCCATGAGCGAGCAGTTGCCAATCTCGGATGAAAATAGCGGTTCTTTGAGGTTAAATTGATACATTAAATATAAATATAGTATTTTATTTTTTATTTAATCTAAATTCATATGAATAGAAGAGAAGCAAAACAAAAAAAGTGAGAAAACAATGAAGATATCTCACTAATGGAAAGTGCATCATAAAAATATATAAATATGCTTCCAATGAAGAGCGATATATCATCTATATACCAAAATTAGCAAAATTAGTAATACAATAATAAATTATAAATTACCATTACCATTCAAAATAAACGAAACATACCATTTGATCTCTAATTTTGTTGGAATAATCTTCTATTGTATGTGATACGTCGGACCGGTAATAATTTCATTAAGATTAAATTCTAGCCGAAGCCCCTTTGATTGAGTTGTGCTCTAATCGGTTAAAAGAGTACTACTTAAATTGCTTATAAAATAGTTATGTAAAACCTGTTTTTCCATTCATACAAATCTATCAACAAAGTACAAGAAAATTACTGTACAACATCATTTTTTCGACCCAGGACAAGTTGGGTACGGCTTGGTGTAAATTTACAGCTTGTGCTTATCCTATTCCCTACGGGTTTATCTTCATAACATGTGTTATCAGTAACAAGCTCCTGTAGAAGCAGCAGAGCAGCAGTAGAAAACTATAGTGGTATTATCAAGTTTGGTATAACAGCAGTGCCTCTGGTACTACTACTTAGTAGCTCTGTTTTTATGGGTTTTTAGAGTGGCTTTTAGCTTTGGCTCCTTAAAACAAACGTGATAGTTTTTTAAACGACTTCTTAAGTCTGTTGATACATACGTTATTTTAAAAAATATAGCAAAAAATTATTGGACAAAATCTAAAACCATCCGTCGTCATAATCTAAAACAATGCTTGCTGGCTGCTGGTACAGGAATACCACCACCACGTTTCCTCCCGTACTGCCGTGTGGCCGTGGGTGCATCTACCCATTACTCACCACAACTCGTCTCTCTTTCTACTTATGACGTATTGTTTATCACTAGTTTTTAAACAGTATATTTTTTAAAGATAATATTAATAGAAAGATTATAGTAAAAATACGTTGAATTTAGTTATATTAATCAAAATCACATACGATTTTTTTCTGTACGTAATATCTCTCCTAAATAATCAAAAAATTAAAAATTTAAACATAATTTATAAATTACAGTAAGAAAAAAAAAGCTACACGTCTGCCGCTGCCGCAGTGCTGCCTGGCTGCTCTGCGCCATCACTGTGCGCGTCTCCCGCCTCTTCCGCTCTCTTTTTCACCTTTTTCCCATCTCTTTATTAATCCCCACGCCTCCAGCCCCACTCCCTTCTCCTCAAATATACACGCGCCACTCCTCTTCCTTTTCTCTTACTCCCACACGGCGGCACTGGCACAGCCGTTGCAGTTGCCATCCCGCTCCCCTGCTTCTTTTGGCTACTAGTAGCGGTGTAGCTGAGCTCCCCTCTCGCTGGCATAAGTCTAGGCCATCCTGGTCATGGCCATTGCCACGATGTGTCACCCCACCACACCGCCCCATCCACTTCCCCTAACCCTAAGCCCCCCTAACCCTACTGCTGCGGCGCTCCACAACCACCATCTTCATTAATCACTTCGCCTGCTCCGGTCCCTCGTGCTTCGCGCTCGCTTCGCTTGCTGCGCTGCCCTGCGCCGCCGCCATGACGGGGTTCGACCTCAACACCGTCGAGGAAGACGAGGAGGAGGCGGAGGAGGTTGTCACCAACTGCTCCCACCACAGCCAGGCCAGCTACGCGGCAACGGCGACTCCGCCCAGGCCGAGCGCGGTCTGCCTCGAGCTGTGGCACGCATGCGCCGGCCCCGTCGCGCCGCTGCCGAGGAAGGGGAGCGTCGTCGTGTACCTCCCGCAGGGCCACCTGGAGTACCTCGGGGACGCGGCGGCGGGCGGGGGATCGGGCACGCCCTCCGCGGCAGCGGCGTCCGCTGTGCCGCCCCACGTCTTCTGCCGGGTGGTCGACGTCACTCTCCATGTGCGTGCGCCGATTTGGTGCTTCCGAGCTCAATGTGTTCGCTTCTGTCGTTTCCTCTGCGAGTGAGCAGCTCGCTGATTGGCTTGTGCTGCCCTTTGCAGGCGGACGCGGCCACGGATGAGGTCTATGCGCAGCTCTCGCTGGTCGCCGAGAACGAGGTGCGACATGCCTACCATACAGCATGCAGTAACATTTGATGCGATTCGATTTGATTTGTATGCGTTGGATTAAGATTCCGCCTGATTTGTTTCTTCGGGTGTCCGTTTCTGACGCTTGAAGGAAGTGGCGAGGCGGCTGCGCGAAGGGACGGATGACGGGAGTGGCGGCGACGCCGAGGACGGGGAGACCGTCAAGCAGCGCTTCGCGAGGATGCCGCACATGTTCTGCAAGACGCTCACGGCCTCCGACACCAGCACGCACGGCGGCTTCTCCGTGCCGCGCCGCGCCGCCGAGGACTGCTTCCCCCCTCTGGTTAGCGCATTGGCGAAAAGCTCCATTTTTTTGTGCGTGATACATAACTATGATGTTTTGAGTTAGTTACCGAGTCTTATTTGGTTTGTGGCGCGCAGGATTATAGCCAGCAGCGGCCGTCTCAGGAGCTTGTTGCGAAGGATTTGCACGGCACAGAGTGGAGGTTTCGCCACATCTATCGAGGTACAACACAACAAATATATGTGGGATTTTACCCTGTTTTGGTGACTGAGATATGCGCTGACATTCTTCATTAGGCTTCTGTACAGTGCATGCATTTCCAGTTGGAGTTGCTGCACTGTCTGAACCAGTGCGCCTGTATCATTGATTGAGATTGAATAAGCAAAAAAAAATCCACGGATGGTCTCTCGACTCTTCAGCCTATCTAATTTTTCGTCCTCGTTTACAAAACCACATCTATGTCAGACTATAGGGGTGGGGCTAGCATGCCATAGGGAGGGGGAGAGAAAGAGACTAGGAGTTGAGGAAGATGCCAGAGAAGAGGAGTCTCTTTCACTCTCTCCTCAACGGCCGGCAATGGGTGGCGGCAGCGTGGTAACCGGGCCTCAACACCTCTGCCGACCGGTCTGCGAATCGTCCGTGCCGCTGGCGCAAGATCTGGTCGGCAGATGAGGGCTTTGTCGTCATCTCCGAGCGCTACTTTGATGGCATCCAGATCCAAGCGTCTTCCTCGGCGCCAGTGAAGGGATCCACTGGATGTACCCTTCGTTATCGTTGCCGATGACGGTATCCACAGGTCGGCTGCTGGATTTTAGCTTTGTCCTCGTCCTCCCTCAGTGTGGCCCAGCTCCACAGCCTCCTTGCCGCCATGATGTCCGCCATGGTCAGGACCACAACGCGCGCGGAGAGGCTTGATGGGGTGGGTGGAGCCAACGCAACCATGAGAGGGTAGGGGGTGGCACTTGTGGAGTGGACTACTACATGCCTGATAGTGTTGAATAATCCAGCTCGCTCACCGTGGTCGAAGAGTCAGCCGAAGTGACCATGGTCGTAAGCCATACTCGTAAAAGTACCGTAGCGTCATGGTCGTAAGTCGTAGATACACTGTAGCAATCGTAGTGGTTGTGGTCGAAAGATCATTATAGCAGTCGTAGTGGTCATGGTCAAAAGATCACTGTAGTAGTCGTAAACACTCGACACGTGCTTAGTCCACGCGAGAGCGTTTTTCTCGGTTTGTTAGCGTTGTGTGCGACATGGCCTGGATTTGTGGGATCATGTAAGAGGTGACGCATAATAAGGGTGGCTTATCCACCAGAGTTAGACTACGATTTTCTTTAAATAGCAATATAATACAACAGAAAAAAGCTGCCCAGTTTTCTAGCAGGGAAAAACTTTTGTGTTCTTGCTCAGTGTTTTCCAACTTCGTGTGTGGTTGTATGTGAGCTCAAGCATGTTGATCGGCCGAAATTCCTGACATTTGGTATCAGAGCCAGGGAACGTTGATCCACGATGCAGCCAGGTGAATCCGCGACGCCTTGGCGCTCCCAATCTTCATCGCCACGTCCTAAAGACCATGCCGACGGTAGCAGCGATGCTCTGGTGGTACAAAGGGTGGTGAAGGAGGTTGGGGGATCGGCGGTGTATCTGACTCTCACGAAGATGAACTATGGTGATTGGGCCTTGATGATGAAGGTCATGCTCCAGGCGCGCGGGCCCTGGGGCGCCGTTGATACCGGCGGGGCTGAATTTCAGGAGGACAGGTTGGTGCTAGAGGCCATCCTGCCGCCATTCCGCCTAAGATGATGTCCACGCTTGTTGTCAAGGCAACCGCCAAAGAGGCGTGGGATACCCTGAAGACCATGCACATCGGCATTGATCAAGTGCGCAAGGACAATGCTCAGAAACTCCGCAAGGAGTTCAAGAGCATTGCTTTTCGTGACGGGGAGTCTGTCGACGACTTCACGTTGCGGCTCATCAGACTGGTGAATCAGCTTAGCACCCTTGGCGGCCCGGAGCCGTCGCACAAGGTTGTCGAGAAGTACCTGCGTGTGTCCCCTCCAGGTTCTCCCAAATTGCTATGTCAATTGAAACCCTGTTTGATCTCTTGACACTCGGTGGTGGTGATTGGGAGACCCAAGGCGGCGGAAGATTGTCTAGATCCGACGCTCGTTGCTGGTGCTAGCGGGAAGCTGCTCCTCACTGAGGAGTGGTCTGCGCGGATGAGGGAGCGACAGTAGGGGGAGGGATCCTCTGGCAGGTCTAAGTCCGGCAACGACGGTCCAATAGCGGTGGTGTGGACAAGAGCAGGGAAATGCTAGGAATGGGTGGCGGCCGCGACCTCTCGAAGGATAAGTGCCGCAATTGCGGCAAAATGGGGCATTGGGCCAAGGATTGCTGCAGTTGGCAGAAGTGCGCTGAGGCTCATCTGATGCAAGGGGACAACGATGAGGCCACACTTCTGATGGCCAGGGTCGTCATCATCCCCGAGTCCTCGACGCAACAAGCCATCGTCTCTACGACCATTGACGGTAGCTTCGATCGTGGCTTCGACCACTACTTCGACCACGGCTTTGACTGCTCATTCGACCACTCATCCTCATCGCCACAGTGCAGACCCCTTTGACTGGTGCAGGCAAAGGTTTTCGCATAGCTAGATCAGGAGGAGGCGCGCGACGACGGGCTTTGGTACCTCGACACCGATGCGACCATCCACATAATCGGGTTGCGCGAGGTTTTCTCCGAGCCGAGGTCCGAGGTGGTTGGCACTGTGAAGTTCGACGACGGCTCCATCGTCAACATTGAGGGGCGTGAGACGATCCTCTTTGCGCGCAAATCCGAAGAACATCGCACCCTTACGGGGGTGTACTATATTCCCTGGCTCACCACCAACCTCATCAGCGTCGAGCAGCTTGATGAGACGGGCTATCGAGTGCTGATTGATGGCAGGATCCTGAGGATACGCTATGAGCAGCAACGTTTGCTGCCGAAAGTCAGACGCTCACCCAGCTGATTGTACCGACTCTGACTCAAGATCGTGCAACCGGTGTGTCTGTCAGCAAGGAGCTCGGAGGTGGCATGGTAGTGGCATGCAAGTTATGGTCATCTGAAGTTCCAGACTTTGCGCAAGCTCTCACAGCGCGGCATGGTACGAGGGCTACTGCGGATTGATCAGGTGGATCAAGTCTGCGACGACTGCCTCGCCGGTAAACAGCAGGGGGCTCCTTTCCTGGAGCAGGGAAAGGACTGCGCGCGGGATGTTCTCGACCTCGGCCACGACGATCTCTGCGGGCCGATTACGCCAACGACACCGAGCGGCAACAGCTACTTCTTGCTGCTTGTGGATGATCTGAGCCACTACATGTGGCTCAAGTCTCCTTGCGAGCAAGGACCAAGGTCCAGTGTCGATCAAGCGCTTTTAGGCCATGGTGGAGGTGGAGTCAGGGCGCAAGCTCAAGGTGCTCTGAACCAACCGCGGCGCGAAATTCACATCGGTAGAATTCAGGGAGTACAGCTCCGAGTGAGGTGTGCAGCGGTAGCGCACGGCCCCTTATTCCCCGCAGTAGAATGGGGTCATTGAGCGCCGCAACCATACGGTGGTCGCCATGGCGCGCAACATGATGAAGGCAAAGAGGCTCCTCGTGAGGTTCTCAGGCGAAGCTATCTCCATCGCCGTCTTCATCCTCAATTGTGTGCCGACCTGAAGCATCGACAGGATGACACCGTTTGAGCCTTGGCATGGCAAGCGGCCGGTGGTGCACTTCCTCCGTACCTTCGGCTGGGTGGCTCATGTTAAGAACACAAAGCCTCACCTGAAGAAGTTGGATGACCGGAGCACGCCGATCTTCATCGGGTACGAGTCCAGGTCCAAGGTGTACCGTGTGTACGATCCTGTCACCCAGCGTGTGCACATGACTCGTGACATTGTCTTCGACGAAACAACACAGTGGGTCTGGAGCGCTTATGGAGGAAGGTATGGTGAGCGGACAGGAACCTTTCACCGTGGAGTATACTGTTGAGTCATCGTGGTCGAAAGATCACTATAATAGTCGTAAACACTCGACGCGTGCTCAGTCCACGCGAGAGCGTTTTTCCCGGTTCGTTAGCGTCGTGTGCGACATGGTTTGGATCCGTGGGATCATGAAGGATGTGGCGCATAATAAGGGTGGCTTAACCTCCAGAGTTTGACTAGGATTTTTCTTTAAATAGCAGTCTAATACAACAGGAAAAAGCTGCCCAGTTTTCCAGAAGCGCAAAACTTTGATGGTCTTGCTCTGTGTTTTCTAACTTAGTTTGTGGTCGTGTATGAGCTCAAGCGTGTTGCTCGGCCGAAGTTCCTGATAGATAGGTCTTGCTGTGGTAGGCGGTGCCGGTGCGGCCATGGGAGGGCAGGGGAGTGGAGGAGGCAGGATTGGAGTGCAGGTGTACGCTGTGCTCGCTCACCTGTTGGGCCGTCCCGTAGGTGAGGAAGAGAGTGAAGATGTGGAAGAAAAGGAAAGGGAGTGGAAAATGGGGATGACAATTGGGCTACATATGTTTTTTGAATGAGTCTTTGAGCCATGTCAGCTCATTTGCTAACTGGAATGCCATGTCACCTAAAACCATCCAGGAAATAGGTTGTGGACGTGATTTGCTCTGGTATTGGGATATGGAGGATGGGTTCTACCCGGTTTTGTAAATGAAGGATGAAAATTAAACAAACTGAAGAGTTGAGCACCATGGATGGACTTTTTCCATTGAATAATGATACATCAATTGCGCTTAGTGCTCACTGAGGACCAGTGCTGCTGGTTCTGATTGAGCATTGAGCACTTGTAAATACTACATACATCAACTTTGCTCAGGAAGGACCTGTGCCTGTAGTTATCATTGACAACTTGTTCTTTTGGAATATCCATATGAGCTTTGTGTGATTCTTACTCATGATTATATGCTGATGAGTATAGACAAAGTGTGTTGATTCTTCATACTCTCTGCATTTGCTTGCTTGTGTGCTACACTAATTTCTCCATACCTTTGTGGATAGCTTTACTATTGGTAACATTACTTTTTAGTCATATTAACTGTATTTTACATTTGCTATGTGCTACAAAAGTTTTTTTGGGGGAGAGGTCTGGTCCCTTTTTAAGGAATGTAAAGGACGAATGTGAGAGTTAAGTGGTCCTTAATTTCTGATAGATCTACATCTGAATGTGTTACAGGCCAGCCGCGCAGGCACCTTTTAACCACTGGATGGAGTGCATTTGTCAACAAGAAGCAGCTTATCTCTGGTGATGCCATACTATTTTTGCGGTAGGCCAATGGAATCATGCAGGTAATTATGACATGTTGTTGCCGCTCCTTAAAGATTCTTCATCAATTTTCAGAGGTGATGATGGGGAGCTAAGACTGGGAGTGCGCCGTGCCGCCCAACTCAAAAATGGACATGCTTTTCCGGCACTTTATAACCAGTGCTCAAATCTTGGTACCCTAGCTAATGTTGCACATGCTGTGGCTACAAAAAGTATGTTCAATATCTACTATAACCCCAGGTACCGAAGAACCTGTTTGTTGTTTTGTTAATGCCTTAATACATTTATGATTGGTAAATTTCAATTGTACTACTAATGTACGCGTAGAGAAATAGCATGTATTATGGATTGAGAGGGTGGGATGTACTTAGGGAGACTGCAGTTGTGCTAGAACTACTTTGCTGGTGGCTGCTGTGGATCTTAAATTGTGCCTTGTAATTCTTGTGTTTGTGATAACCTGAATAGAAAAATATATAATACTATATATCGATATGCTTTGCTGCTATCCCCTCCTTTTGTTGGTGCAATATAGCAGGTTCTGATATCAGTTGTTGCTTCTAAAAAACTGACAGGTTAAGTCAATCTGAATTCATTATACCCTACTGGAAGTTCATGAAAAGCTTCAGTCGACCATTTTCTGTTGGACTGAGGTTCAAAATGAGATATGAAAGTGAAGATGCTGCTGAAAGAAGGTTTGTATGCTGCAATTGTTCTACTGATAACTGATATTATCTGTATTGGATGCTGGATTGGTGATTCATATGAGATTATTCTACAGACCCACAGGGATAATAACTGGAATTGGTGATGTGGACCCTATGTGGCGTGGTTCAAAGTGGAAATGTTTGCTGGTATGACGTCTTTTCTCATGTTTCTCACAATAGATGATTGACAGCATCAGCTGTGTTTGCAGTCTTACCTTTTGTTTTCGACTGTTCCAGCAAGATTGCAAATTTGCCAATTGTTTTTGCCTAGTGCATTGAAGTATTAGCATCATATGGCTGTCTTGACCTCCTGTTATAATTTGGACAATATTTAATTTATAGCAAGCGAGCATGCACATTCTAATGTCAATTTTTGCTATAAAAAATGTGCTTTCATGGAGCGGACTTACTTTATTTAATGCTGTAGGAAGTGACTTTTGCTTACATACTACTAAAGCCAAATTGGTTGTCTTAAAAAAATACATTGGCACTTTTTTCCCGATACAAACTCAAGTCGGATCATTGTGGAACTCAAAAGTATTCTAGTAAATATTCGCTCGAATTCAATCAATGAAGCAAAAAAAAGGCTCTTCCAGATTGTTAAGTATTGTAGTTCTAGTAATACTCAGGGTAAACTTTTATTGCTATTGTTTCACACTTGACAATTGTACTCTATCAAGTTACATTGCATGTAACATAGTGGAAACGGTCTTAAATGTAGATTCATTGTTGATGTCATTTTTTTCTTAGCTCAGAATTTGACTGTCACAAGTTTCTACACTAGTTTAGACCATGTTGTATACTCAGCTTGGTTTCCTTATAAAAAATGTTAGTAAGTGAATATGAAGTTATGAACACTGGAAGCTGGTGTTCGTTTGGCATTTTACTTTCCAGGATTACTTAGGCATGTGAAAGCTAAAATTATCTTTTAAGTTTGTAGAATATGGTTCTCCTGACTTGAGCAGATAATTTTATTCTCCCAACCTCACTTCTGTAAGAGTCTTCTGAATATCTGGCAACAGGTGAGGTGGGATGATGACGTGGAGTTCCGTCGACCAAACAGGCTATCTCCTTGGGAGATTGAGCTGACCAGTTCAGTTTCAGCATCCCATCTGTCCACACCCAATTCAAAGCGATTGAAACCATGTCTTCCCCATGTTAATCCAGAATACTTGGTTCCACGTATGTCTTTCTTATAGCTAAAACTAACCATTTGCTAAATAATTATCTGTTGGATCTACCCTGCTGAATTTTCTTTTCCTTTTGGCAGATGGAGGTGGTTGCTCTGATTTTGCGGAATCTGCCCAATTCCACAAGGTCTTGCAAGGTCAAGAATTATTGTGTTTTAAAACACATGATGGTACTGCTGTTGCTACTTCTCAGCCATGTGAAGCAAGAAATTTACAGTACATTGATGAACAGAGTTGCTCGAATGATGCGAGTGACAGTATCCTAGGGGTTCCAAGACTTGGTGTTAGAACAACACTTGGAAACCCTGGGTTTTCCTACCATTGCTCAGGCTTTGGGGAGTCTCAAAGATTCCAAAAAGTCTTGCAAGGTCAAGAAGTGTTTCGTCCTTGCCGAGGAACTCTGGTTGATGCAAGTATGAGAAATAATGGCTTTCATCAAGAAGATGGTCCTCGTGCACCTGGTATGGTGAATAAATGGCATGCACAACTTCAAGGATGTGCCTTTCGTGGGCCACCAGCACCAGTGCTTCCATCTCAATCGTCTTCTCCACCTTCTGTCCTAATGTTTCAGCAAGCTAATTCAAAGATATCCCGATTTGAGTTTGGGCATGGTCACTTGGATAAGAACAAGGATGATAGACGTGCTAGGTTTGGCCCTGCTGAAGGTATTGGAAGAAGAGTGCAAACATTGCCACTCCGGCCTCATCTTGTTTCTGGGGAAGTGATAGATGGACATGCTACAGTCGAGAAGTTGCACCGACCTGTCCGTCTAGGAAAGGATGGACCAGATAACAAAAATGTTAGTACAAATAGTTGCAAAATATTTGGCATCTCTTTGACTGAAAAGGTTCCAGCAAGAGAGCAAATAGATTGCGGTGATGCCAACTATCCGTCTCCATTCCAGTCGTTGAAGCAACAAGTGCCGAAGTCCCTGGGCAATAGTTGTGCTCCTGTAAGTGCTTTGTGATACGTAAGTTCTATGCATTCCTAGGGTAAACTGCTTCTTAACTAAAAATTCTGCAGGTTCATGAGCAACGGCCTGTTGTTGGCAGGGCGATTGACGTTTCAACAATGGATATGATGATCTGATCTGTTAGCTGGAATTTTCAAGTTATCTGGAGGTGAAGAAATACTAAGCCTGCTATCGTCTTCATGTCAGTGATACTTAAAAGCGTAAAAGCCTCTGCTCTGACCATTCCACCCAGATATGTGCTGATTATAAATTTAATGCTTTGCAGAGACTTCTCTTGTATTGTGGCTGATAACGGGTCTCATGAAAATGGATGGATCGAGGATGGTTTTCAAACTTGTATCTTAGTTGTAAGCGCTGGAGCTCTTATTATGTGGCTAGTATCTAGGTGTTCATTGTTAGCAGCAGCGTTTGTTGCTGCTGGAACTATCTATATGTTTATATAAAGCAGTATGCAATGACTGGCCCATTTAGAGGGCTCTGGTACTATCAGAACATAATTCCCTTGGCCTGCTTTGCTCCTCTGGCCCCATCTTACTTTATCTGTTCTTATGTTCAGCTGTATGCTGAGAAAATTGATAAAATGCCACTCCTTTGGAGTGGCTTCGATAAAATGTCACCCTTTAGATGGCAATTGTTAAAATGCCACCTAATACATGATTAACTCTATGATTTGCCCTTTTAGGGGTTTTAGCTATTTCTTTTTTGTTTTTTATTTTTTTCCACCAAAATTATATGGAAAATGACCCTAATACCCTTCTCAGCAATTAGGGCCCGTTCCACTGCGTTCCTTTTTTTTTTTGCTTTTCCTCCACCCGTTCCAGAGAAGCATCTCTCTTCCGGAGGAACCGAAGAGACGAGAGGCGAAGGGGCGCGCCGCTCCGCCGCCGGTACGGGCCCGCTGCCGCCCCGCCTGTACGGGCCGCCGCCGCGCCCACGCGCACAGACGGGGGCCGCCGCCGGTACGGGCCGTCGTCGCCCGCACTGGGTCCCGCCGCCGCCGCGCCCGCAACTCTTCTGATGCAACTCTCCTCTGACCCAGCACCAACCCTCCTCTGACCCAGCACCAACCGAGAAAATTGATACTGTAGCCTATGCAATCCGCAACATTTCTTTTAAAAATTCACTACAAAGTATCTTGTAATTTTTGTAATGTTCCGATTTCAATGTTCTCAAATGTTTCATGTACAGATAAGCAGCTTCATGTACAGAATAAAGTTCGCAGATGACGGTCAGAATCGCATCCTGTACAGAATAACTATCAGCAACTGACCTGCAATGTACAAATTACACGTCAGAATCCTAGATTGTCAAGGGTAGTATGGAAAATTTTTGATATGGTAGATTAATTCTTGTCTGCTAGGGTCTTTTGTCCATCTGGTTCGATGCTGTAGACTCAGATTATGAACTTCGAAAGTGGGCTCCAGAATAGCTGAAGAAACACAAGAACTCAAGCTTTGAATTGGAGATCGATACACATTTTGTTTGTCAAGGTGTGCCTGCAAGTGCGCCCAGTCATGAAATCCATACCGCAAATGAGTACCACAATGCTAATATATAACCAAATTATGAAATACACGTTCGTAAACCACATGGCATCGTTGGTACTTTCGGATTGGCGCACATCGTTGATAACAAAACTGTATACCTGCACCAGTGCCAATCTAACATGATTAATGCTAAAGCTAAGAACATATTTTAAGTTATTGATGCATGGAGTACACATCTCAGCTCCGGTGCCGGCGGCGGAGCGGCGGCGTCCCGTGCCGGCGGCGGAGCGGCGCGCCCCTTTGCCTCTCGTCTCTTCGGTTCCTCCGGAAGAGAGATGCTTCTCTGGAACGGGTGGAGGAAAAGCAAAAAAGAACGCAGTGGAACGGGCCCTAATTGCTGAGAAGGGTATTAGGGTAATTTTTCATACAATTTTAGTGGGAAAAAAATAAAAAAACAAAAAAGAAATAGCTAAAACCCCTAAAAAGTCAAATCATACAGTTAATCATGTATTAGATGTCATTTTAACAATTGCCATCTAGAGGGTGGCATTTTATCGAAGGCAATCCAAAGGAGTGGCATTTTTATCAATTTTCTCGCTGTATGCTATGGTGGCAGTATGAATCTGAGAGGGTACATTCTGCTATCTGTTCCAAAGCCTCACGTTTTGAGCATATCCGTAGCCGGCGCGTGCGCTCCGCCAACTCCTTCGGAGGCTGCAGGACGGCGGCTCGGAATCGAATCCTCTGACTTTGCACAGGCAAAGTCAGGGTGACTTTGCGCGATCTGAGCCGTCCGGCGGAAAAAGAACGGCCCAGATCAGCTGTTGCTATAGTATCTTTTACTGTAGCTACAGTAAAAAATACTGTAGCAACAGCAGATCTGGTCCGTTCTTTTTCCGCCGGACGGCTCAGATCGCGCAAAGTCACTGTGACTTTGCCTGTGCAAAGTCAGAGGACCCCAATTCCGGCGGCTCGGGCAATGGAAGGTCGAAGGCTCGAAGCCGGCGATGGAAGTGCTACATGCCGAGGACGGCTGCGCTTGTGCATCGAGTCATGGATCCGCCCAGCCTCGGTTGTTATGCTGCACATGTGGCACGGCAACGGCAAGCTCTTCGGTCAAGCAGATGGCTGCGGAGGAACGGGTGGTCCGGCTCGGCGCGGACGGCGGGAACCGGTGGAACCCCTCGGCGCGGCCGTGTTGCCTGCCTTTTCTTTCGAATCGATAGCTATGAACGCACTACTCGCGGTCGCGGTCACACCCCGAGAATGCACGTCCTCCTCGGCCGTGCTGACCCCCGTACCTCGCTTGCCAACGCTCACCATTCGCGAACTAGTTGCCGCCATTGCCGCTTCATCCTGATTCCAACCTCTGCACAAACGTGGCGAGAGCAATGGCCTGTAGCAAGTGTTTGCGAACCATTACTGTAGGGCTACGATGAGGTTGTCTGGATAGAACTTTGTGTTACAATCTTCGCAATTGCTGAGTTTTTCAGTGAAAACTTAAGGATTACTATTCTGACAGGGGACCGCTTCCCATGCTCCTAGAGGTGGAACAGTCGAGTGGTCGAAACAACTTGGATGAGGATGACGACATGCCTTTCCAAGATTTGAAGCACACCATCAAGCATATCCATGGTGGGTCCTCGGCGTATGAGTTGAAGCGACAATATAAGGTTGTCGAGCGAGAGGTAAATTCTACCGACCCTACCCTTGTCAATGATCTTATAAATTTTAAGTGGTCGGAAGTCACTATTTTTTTAGAAGAGTGACTGCCCGATCCCTTCGACTCGACTCGGTTGGTTTCCAATCATGGTCGAGCCCACCATCGACAACTGTTGAGTGAATTACATGTTGATCAATGGTGGCAGTTCTTTGAATATTTTATTTGGTAGTGCTCTGGACGAGATGCAAGTCCCTCGTGCTAGAATAAAGCTGGTATGAAATTTATTTCATAGAATCTTATCGAGATCTTCGGCCAAGCCTATTGGCCAAGTCTCTCTGCCTGTCACGTTCGGGACTTCGAACAATTTTAGGACAGAGAGAATCTCCTTTGATGTGGTTGATTTTGACACGGCATATAATGCCATACTCAGACGACCAACCCTGACTTGTTTTCTGATTGTCGCTCACTATGCATATCAATGTCTTAAGATGTCAGGTCCTAAGGGAGTCATTATAGTCCGCTGTGATAAGAAAATAGCGTTAGCGTGTGACTACAAGTCCCTCGAGTTAGTCGGACAGCTACAGACTCGAGAAGTTTCCAAGGCACAGCCTTTGAGCAGGCACTCGAAGCCTAAAGCCGCACCCAGGATAAAGAACAAGTCAAAGAAGTTCCTCTAGACCTAGAGCCTTCGAAGACAGTTCACATCGGGGTTACTTCCGACTCTGTCTAGGAAGACGCCTAGGGTTGTAAACGAGCCGAGCTCGAGCGAGCTTGGCCTTCCAGGCTCGAGCCGAGCTCGAGTTAGGGTCCGAGCCTGAACCTGGGCTCGAGCTCGAGCGAGCTTGGCCTTCCAGGCTCGAGCCGAGCCGAGCTCGAGTTGGGGTCCGAGCCTGAACCTGGGCTCGAGCTCGGCTCGGCCTAAGCTCGAGTAGGCTCGAGCTCGGCTCGTTGAAACTCGATAACAATTAAAATAATTTATTATGCATTATTTTTCAATAATAAGAAAATCTTAAGTTCGAGCTCGGCTCTAGCAAGCTCGATAACAGTCAAAATAATTCAAATACACACTAATTTTCAATAATAAGACAAGCTCGAGCTCGAGTTCGGCTCGAGTAAGCTCGGTAAGAATTAATATGTATTACTCTTTAAGCTCGAATCGGGGCTCGTGAACTATTCGAGCTCGGCTCGGTGAAGCTCGCGAGCTCGAGATCAAGCTCGAGTTCGGCTCGTTTAAAGTTCGAACCGAGCTCGAATCGAGCCTACAACAAGCCGAACTCGAGTAGCTCGCGAGCTTCGAGCTTTTTTTTACAGCCCTAAAGACGCCCCCGTCGCCTTCCTCCAGGCAAACGCAGATGTGTTCACGTGGCAACCATCTGACATGCCTGGATTCCCCAGGGAGGTGATCAAGCATACACTAGCTCTTCGGCCTGACAATGGTAAGCAATTTTTTAGCATGAAATTCCAAGAATTTTACGACGAATTAGGTATCAAACTTTGCTATGCTTTGATTGCTCATCCTCAAAGTAATGGGGCAGTCGAGTGTGCGAATGCCCAAATAATGTAAGGAATCAAGATTCGAGTCTTTGACCAGCTTGTGAAGCGCTTGGGGGCTTGGGTCCAAGAATTACTTTCTGTGTTATGAGCAATTCGTATGACTCCTAGTCGAGCGACAAGAGAAACTCCATTTTTCTTAGTTTTTGGGGCTAAAGTCATGCCTCCCCCAGAACTAAAGATGCGATCGACAAGAGTCAAAAACTTCGGTGACTCCAACCAAGAACGACTTCGAGCGGACGACATCAACTTACTCGAAGAGAAGAGGAATCAAGCCTTAATCTGATCAAGTAGTCTATCAACGAGCCATGCGTAACTACTATGATCATAAGGTTCAACCTTGCAGCTTTGCTGTAGGTTACTTGGTATTAAGAAAAATTCAATCTCAATCTAATAAGAACAAGTTTTCCCCTAAGTGGGAAGGTTCTTACACTGTGGTTGAAGTAACTCGCCTAGGCTTTGTGTATTAGGGGAGATGCCTCATCCAAAGAATAGGTGAAGTCATGCTCAATCGGATATAAGTTGAGGTTCTGGTTACATGCCTTAAGTTTTGCTAGAGCATAGTTTACACCACCTCTTACTGCATCCCTGATCGGCTCCGTATGATCAGTCTTCAGAGTGGCTAAATGCTTTTCTAAAGTTTTGGCTTGTAGTACAATGATACCCGTGTAAGTGGGTGTGGTGTCTTTGGAAGGACCCATCTTCTCCGCAGCAAACTCACCAAGTAGATTGATCAGAAGAATACCGTAGTCTTGAAGGCTTGTCTTCATCGACTTCGTTTCTTCTTGGCTACGAGTCATTGCTTCAACAAGACGCTTTATTTCAACCACGGCCTCTGCAAATAGATCGAAAGTGGTCAAGGTGATACTTGTTAAGAGATTAGCTAAAGGAATTGGTCGAAGGTAAAGTTTTCTTACCTGATAGTCAAAAAATGATTGGGTTTTCTCTTGTTTTGAAGTCCGTCTGTCTTTACAACCCAAGTGAAATTATCTTATTGCCTGAGCTTTTTTTTTCTAGTCGATAAGAATCGAAATGGCTTTGCTTTCATTCATTTTTTCATCTACGACCACTCTCTCTTTCTCAAGTAAATTACTTTCACTTGAAATTGAGGGGCTAGATGTTGAGAATAGAATAAATTCTCAAATTATTATGTCACTACATCCACCAGATACACCCTTTATGGATAAGTGAGAAGATTCATGAAGTAGTCATAAGTCCTCCATGGTCGTAAGCTTTTTTACGATCATGAAGTCGTAAGTTCTTCTATAACTACTCCGTGGTCGTAAGCTCTTTTATGACTATGAAGTCGTAAGTTCTTCTACGACTACTTCGTGGCCTTAAACTCTTCTATGACCATGAAGTCGTGAGTCCTTCTACGACTACTCCGTGGTCGTAAGCTTTTCTATGACCATGAAGTCGTGAGTCCTTCTACGACTACTCCATGGTCGTAAACTCTTCTACGATCATGAAATTGTAAGTCCTTCTACGACTACTCCGTGGTCATAAGTTCTTCTACGACTAGCAAGTTGTAAGCTCTTTTACAACCTCATAGTCGTAAGCAGTCCTACGATCACTTTGTGATTGTAGGCTATTCTACGGTTTCTATATCCCCAATTGACTTGTCAAACGAAGTCTTACTACATCATGAAGGCGTCTGATAAGGCGGTTAGAACATGCATTTATCTAATAACCGCACACGATCTCTTTTTGATAACAACCGCTGCATAGCGAACGGACCACTACGTCTCTCTAACTATAACTTCCACAAGATGGTTATCATCCGAAGCGTTAAGGCGTCTTCTAATGCGGGACAACGGCCATCGTTTCGTCAGCTATTTAATGGTTAATGTCAGGGGAAGAAGGAGTCTCTTTTCCGCATGACACTTTTGTAATTATTTTCTTTGATTAGTCAACATACAAGATGTATGGTTATTATTCTCCTAGGTGAAGGCCTAAATATAGATAAAGTTTTCGCTGTCCTAGTTCCGCAAAATCATAACTTAGTTTTCTGAGAAAATTTTCGAATTAAAATAAATTATACATAAAATCAATATTAAAACACCAATAGTATGTTAGGTTGGCCTTCAAACAAGAGTTTCCTAGAGTAAAAGTGATGGCAAATTAGACCCCTTTTTTCTCGAGAGACTGCAAATTAGATGCTCGAAGAATGAAGACATGAGGATGCTGTAACCAGGCCTGCACTATCTGAAATAAAAAGCCTGTACTATCTTTCTATATATAAATAAAAGTGAGGACATGGTGAAGCTGTAATCGTGTACTATGTTTAATTATTTATAAATCAACTGTGATTCCGAGAGGAGAAGAAATGTGGTGTATCAAGTAAGAACGCAGAAGTCTTCAAAAAAAAAAAAAACGGAGCGCAGGAGAAATAATAATTTTGAACTCGCTTATAAACTCAGGTTTCTAGGTTTTTTTTACACTATAGTAACTAAAAAACACTATAGCTGCTATTAGCTTTTTATACGCAGTTAAAATAAAAAAATAAAAAAATTGTATCATTACAAACAATGCAAAGAAATAAGAGAAAAAAGAAAAGACAAATAAACCTCAAAACCCAAAAAAGACGAAATTAAAAAGCTAAAAACCATAAGCCAAAAGTAGAAACTCATTGGAGCGGAGCCTCATAGCAACCAAGCAAGCATACATACATAAACAACACTACTCGTTTTAGCTCCAGCTTTTGTCTTTTAATTCACTATTCTTTTATTTCGTTTTTTTAGGTTTTTCGGGGCTTTTTTTTTTGGCTTTTTCCGTATTCTTTCGTATGATCCGTGATGTGATAATATGGTTTTCTATTTTTGATTTTTTAAAATTTAATTACGCTAAATAAATAATTATTAGATATAGTAAAAATAAGTCAGTTATAGTAAAAAATTATAAGTTATTCTTAGATTCAACACCACCCTATGTGTACTCCTGACCTGAACGAACATTGGATCTGAACGTTCTGAAGCTGACGTGTCATTCATGTGATCGCCTACGCCTGCTTGCTAGAGGCCTGGACATTGCCAGGCATATGGATCAAGGTGCAGAGCAAGAATCATTTTCTCTTTCTCCTATTGAACATGTGGGGTCTCACGCAGAAGACTCCAACCTGTGGATGAACCACTTGTCAAATTACTGCGTCCGTCCGTAAGCTGAACTGAGGCTTGAAAGCCATCGATCTGAACGATGAAATAGCTAGCTGCCGCTTCACGCACACGAAAAGCACGCAGCCACGAACAGTGCCGTATTGACTTCAGGTCATACTCCAATATACTCCTACTCGGTTCATTTCTTTTTACAGAACAACTTTTTTTTTAAGAAAAGAAACAGGAAAAAGATATGAAGTACTAGTAGCGCAATTAATGAGCACTGCTCTTCTGAAGTTTCAACTCTAAAGCAAGTAAATAATCAGTACTAGTGTACCACTCGTTTAGTCTGAGCAAAGTTCTTGTTAATTTAATCAGAATTGCAATGTGACTTGGCATGTGAATGCCAGCCGGCAAGGCGCCCGCTTAGCATGCGGGTCAACTAACTTGCAAAACAGCAAATGCTGCATGCTCTTATTTTAACGACCTTGCGCATCAGCTTTTAATCAACCTGATCTGACTGACTGACAGGCTCGATTATACGCTTGCATGCTCTTATTTTATCCTTGCAGTTCAGTGACCGTTACGTCGCAAGTGAGCCATTAATACTGGCCCAATTACCCATGTAAATTTCATTGGGAATCACTTGCTAGCATATAGGGTAGAATATACTACTGTAAATTAAAATTTCTACCATATAAATAAGAAACTTATGCGAGTAAGATATTATAGATTATTTATGTAAAGATCTGAATATGCAAATCCGAACCACCTCCGACTCCTTGTAACCACCTCGTAAGCCTCAGTTATCTTCTAGCGGCTCTTCGATCTCATGGGCATCAGCTCCTCAGCGAGTCTAGTCTGGACGTCAACTCCTCCCTAAGCCTAGTCCAGATCCCAGACCTCAGTGCCCTCACCTAGTTCGATACCATCTACCACATCATAATCTAGCTCCAGAGTCTTACAACTAACAACAAGCAAACAATCACGTAGCACCGCACGAGACAAACATCATCAATTGACCCAATTGATGACACACAAATACTTAGATCCAAACTTCCGTATCTAGAAGTACCACTGCAAAACATGACGTACATCTCCAATGCATCATGATTTATGCTCAAACTTCAGATTTCATGGTCCAATCCATCTTGTGTCTTGCTTGAGCTCAACTATCCCACATGACATCCACGACCATTCTGGACCTCAATTATCCCCATCCTAGTCCCGGTCTCCCCACCATTAACCGTAACTGCCACCAAGCCACATGCATAACAATAGACCAAGCAACCATTTTTAGGCACAAAATTTTCCTAACTTGACCCATGTTAATATATAAATGCATCATGCAATATGTATGCACCTAAATCACTAATCCTAACCCCTAGGAACCAGACATTAAACCTTTGTGTACACACCCGACATAAGAGACACTACTCAAATCCACCAAGAACACCTCACTTGTGTTCTAGCTGCCAGCAACCGATCTGACCATACAACCCAAGCCAGTCAGACCATTGGCCATCGGCCTGTTTGACCGCCCCAGTTACCCTCCCAGTAACAAGGAAATGGTCTAAATGTGGCCACCAAGCCAGTTAGACCGCTAGCATCTTGGCCAGTATGACCACCAACTAAAGGCTAGTCTTACCGCCGCCTTCCTTAGCGTATCACTCAACAACACGCCCACTGGAAAATAGCTACCGCCAACTAGAATCCGGTCGTACCACAACCCCACTCTAATTGCCATTCAAGTTCAGTACTACCACACCCAACCGATCAGACCACGACCACCAAGCCGGTCTAATCGTCACTCCACCGTCAGTCTGACCTCTAACCCTAGGCCGGCCAGACCTCTCCTGGTCGATATGACCGCGGCCCCAATGTTAGTCGTACCGCCAAAAACCGAAAAATTGTAAACTCTCAAAAATCAATCTCAAACTCCGCAAACTCTCTAAACTTAAAGTCAATTACTCATTATAACCATGTGGTGGCCTCTACATAGTCTCACATATGGCTATGCACTTTCTTTATCCGACCACATCAAAAGGCTCAAAGATATCTCACATGTTATGTAGGAGAGGCAAATCTTATATCCGACCAGCCATATTTTTCCGCACGTTTCATTATATACCCAAAAAGTATCTGTATAATTACCCAGTTATGGAGTAACATTTGGCAACACCTAAACGTACTGTTACACATGTAGAAAAATATATCGATCTTATGCATAAGGATTATGCATTATCATTACTTGAGACCAATTGATGACATAAAATATAACAATCTCAACAATATCTCGAGACGGGTCAATCTAACACTATATTCTCTAATATGTGTCTACATTATTGATTCGATATCCCCATATTCATGATCTGTGAAATATAATCATCAATCAATACATGTGCTAATACATAAATCATAATTGTCTATATAATAATATATTATGGATAATTTAGAATAATATTAAAATATAAATAAAGAGTTCAACGGACAAGTCACATACTAGTTAATCAATACGAAAGATATTATTCAAGGAACAAAAATAGTATATCATTCAAAAGATCGTAAATATAGAAGTGATATAATCATCTTCATCATTATCACTATATCATATCACTAGCATCACGCTCCCATTTCTGGATTGTCAAGGTAACGGCAACTTTCTGCCGTTGTCGTATGCTCGTATTGTAATCTGCAAGTCACATAATCTAAGTGCTGCTTCTGACTAACTCTGATACTTTAGCGTGTAGGTTCAGAACACAAGTGCTTGTATATTCTTGCAAGATGGCTCATCTGTGCAGTGCCAAGATGTGGGCAAGGCACAGCCAATGCCCCCAGCTGGAATGCTCGAGCTTAAATGAACTCTCTCCAGTCTCCAGTCTTCACGTCGGTGTTCGTTGAGTACAGTTCTATCCTGTTCCAGCAAATTATATGCTCAATCACGGCACACATGGCAAACAATTTTTGCGGAAATCGCACGACTCTACAGCTGCGTTCGCGTCGTCGTGCTCGGCACGCAGCCCCCGAACAAATATTGTCAAGGACTAGCACACGCATTTTTGTCGGTAGAACGATGATGTTGCTGGTGGAGCACGAAGTTTGTCTTGACAGCTAGTAGAATTTAGTCAATTTCAGTGCGCTCCCATTGGCAATTTGGATATCGTGCAAAAGACGAATGGCTTCTGAATCTGTGATCTTAAGTTGTGCTCTGCATTTGGTTCATCATTTGTTCAGAGAAAGAAAACTAAGGAATGTTTAAAAGCGTAAGAGCATCTTTTCAGCTGTAATTCATGCGTTTCTGATGGATTATACGGTTGTCTTGCAGTGAGTGGCGAACCAGTTATCACCATGTGCTTGCAATATTACAGACAACCCGTGCAATGACAAACAGCGCAGGCTTGTCTTTTCACCATGTCAAGGAGAACATTTTTGCACCTTTGGTCACATAGACGCACATGCCATTTTGTCGTGTTGTAGGACTGAAGATGGCGACTAAATGAGGTGAATATGAGCCACACCAAAAACAGTTTTTCTAGAATCTTTTCTCTAAAGATTGTTAGTCTTTCACTGCAATAGTTATAGAAAGCTATAAAAATTGGAACTTAAGCACTCCTAGGGAAATCCACAAGAAAAACCGAGCTATACGCGACTTGACAACTCAGAACGGTACTACCACCTTATAAGGAGCGGTACTACCACTATGGTACTACCTCTATGTAATAGGTGGTACTATCTTTCCCTCAGATCAATATAGGAAATTCAGTCCGAACAAAAATAAAACAACACAACTTTTACATGGAAAGTCTAAATGATTTGAAATTTAAACTAAGCAAGAACACAACCTTAAGAACCTAAAACAATAAGAGATCGTGCAATATCATAAGAAGGTTAGCACTTTTTGGCTCTTAAGGCTCTGTTGCACTAAAACCGGGCTCAAACCACAAAATAAGATTACTCTCAAATCAAGACTTCAAATCACTTGAAACTTGGTATGCATATTCTCTAGAATGTCAGGAACATATCCTAATTAACAATCGGAAGAATTATTGCCAAGTTCTAACTTTTTTATTTGAAGGAATATTGCACTAAAATCGAGCAAAAGAGAGAAATATCGATTTGCTCTTGCTCATGAGTCCTAGATGATCTAGGTGATCTTGGATGGATTTTCACATGTCATAGCAAACTAGATCACAGCGTGAATTCAACCCAAATCACTCACAATAATAAAATCCCAAAATCACCTCTCACAAAGAAAACCGAGCAAACTCAAGAATTTCTTCTAGATCATGCCTAGATGGATAAGACCTTATCTCTAGGGGATGTCTCCACCTCTTACATGTCCTTAGCACCAAAAAATATCATGAAGGGAGAAATACAAACAAGAAAGCCAAGCAGATCAAGAACATAAGAAAGGATCTATGGCACAACTCATTTGAGCAAAATTTGGATGTTCATATCACTTGGAGAGAAATATTTTACAGCCAATGCCTCAGAGTAGCAGAGCTCTAAGATTAGAGCACACATAAAACTCCAACTCAAAGAAACTCTAGCCATAATCTTAGAGTCTCATATGACTCAACTTAACACAAGATTTATCTAGTAGAGGCTCCTCACCTCTCACTTAACTCTAACAACCAGTCACTCCTTTGTGAGGATCACATCACTTACAATTGAAAAATCTGGTAACCCATACACAAACGAGTTTTGCATTACACATACTTATACTCTTTTTAAAACGTGACTTCCCAAAGGCTCCACAAATCTAATAAGATATTTCATCTACAAATACGTGACCTAAACCACTTAGGTAAGTATTATGGTTTTGTAAACTGCCACTCCACTTGATTTTGGATAATTTTCTCAATTGCCACCCATCGGTCTTCATGACGATGTGATGCCCATGACTTGTCGCCAACACCGTACGCCTGCGCTGAGACCGTCACCACTTGAAACGCATAAGTCCTATGATACACCAACATCACACCATAATCCATGATGTCCAATGCTTGCCGTCAAGATTGTACGTCTGCTCTGAGAACTGTCACCACTTGAAATGTACAAGACCAATTGGCACACCACATGCACGCATTGCCTTCTCACGATATTTTTCTTTCTCCTATGCTCTCGGCTTGAGATGATACTCCATCCAGACTTATATGACATTCTATGGTCACCAAGCCTCGGTCTTGCCGCTGGCCATAATCCATCATCAAAACACCTGCAGACGAAAGACAAGCAATCGATTCAAGCACAAATGACATGCACTTAACTCTCAATTAGCAAAACATATGCATGGACCTACGCCATGACTAATCCTTGTATGGATACACCATGACTAACACATGCATAGACTCCTACCGTGACTAACACCATAAATAACAACTAAGTTATCACAGAGGCCAGTCTGACCGTGTCACCCATACTGGTCATACCGTCCAACACCCACCGGTCATACCACGATTACAATGCTGGTACTACCGCACTAGGTCACAGACCAAATATCTCTTTTGAAAAATAGCTACCATAAACAAATGACCGGTACTACCGCTTTTCGGTCAGACAGCCACCACGGCCGGTCAGACCGCAACCCAAGCGCTGGTTAGATCACGAGCAACAGCCGGTCACACCACGCCACTTAGGCCACCAAGGCACGGCCAGTCTGACTGCAATTACACAGCGGTCAGACCGCCACCCTAGGCCTGTCTGATGATGCTAGCAGAAAAGTATATATTAAAATACAAATTCACAAAAATCAAACTTAATTAACAAAAGTAAGACACAACCACATGGTCTTACACTTGGTCATATCAGCTCCACAGAACTGCATAAACTTTCATGCCCATCACACGCATATGCGTCCATCTCTTCGCCTGCGCATACCAAGTTCCCAAATTTCAGTTCCTGGCCATAAAACCTTGGGCACCATCTACCAGATTCCACCCAAATCTGCTCAACTCCACCCCAACATGATAGCAATGCACTGCCCCACACAACACCTCTCCTTCTAAACCTGATCAACCCGCAGTAGGATTATAACCGCGAGGAAAGATATTGCTATCGCATATGTCCGGGATCATCTTAAAAAAAAGGTATTTCAAGCCAGAAATCTGAAATTGAAAGCAGAAACTACCATAGCCATTTCTCCACGGTGGTCGGTCAAGAGCATCAATTCAATAGGCCGTACACATATGTTGCGTGCAACTATGCGACTGTAACCTCATCGTGTGTTCTATTCGGCTGCGTCTTATAGTTTATATCTATGATTTATGATTTTTTGTTTTAGCATAAGCATTTGTATGAACGATTGAATGTTAGCAAATCAGTAAGTCGCTTCGAAACGACGACGAAGAAACCGTCCTATTTATTTTGTTTAGAAAAAAATTATAAGCTATAAGTAAAAAAAAGAGTATATTTGAAGACTTTAAAACTGATCCGGCCTGTACTTAACTAACTGCGAAGCCGATCTGCATCTTGAACAATGCTGTACGATGGCGAAGAAAATAGCCTCAAAATCGTACGCCCAATCTGCCTTTTTTTTAAAAAAAAAAAAACTATTCCACATCTATGCGCCTCCACTATCATATCGCTATATCATCGGGTCAACACTAACCTCCCTAAGCCAGCCAGACTGTTTCCGTCTTCACATCGATCTCACACAAGCTGCCAACTCCAAACCTCCTATTATATAATCACCAACGCCATCGTCTTTCGATCCATAGCTACTTACCACTAGTGAACTCCACCACCGCTCATTAAGTTAAATCACACACCACAATGGCCACCGCAAGAAGCCTCCTGGCCGTGGCGTTCCTGGCGCTGGCCGTGCCGGCGGTGCTGTGCCAGGCGCCGGGCCCCGGGAAGGCGCCGGCCGGGCCGCCGAACGTTACGGCGATCCTGGAGAAGGGCGGGCAGTACATGACGTTCATCCGGCTGATGAAGGCGACGCAGCAGGACACGCAGCTCAACAGCCAGCTGAACAGTACCTCCACCGGCTTCACCGTGTTCGCGCCCACCGACAACGCCTTCAACAACCTCAAGCCCGGCACGCTCAACGGCCTCTCGCAGCAGGAGCAGGTCTCGCTCGTGCAGGCGCACATCGTCCCGCAGTTCTTCTCCATGGAGTCCTTCCAGACGGCGAGCAACCCAGTCCGCACGCAGGCGTCCGGCGCCGACGGGCCCTACACGCTCAACATCACCGCGACCGGCACTAACCAGGTCAACGTCTCCACCGGCATTGTGAGCACCCCCGTCGGCACCGCGCTGCGCGCCGACCAGCCGCTCGCGGTATACTCCATCGACAAGGTGCTGCTGCCGTACGACCTGTTCGGCCCCAAGCCGCCGGCTTCCGCGCCGCCTGCGCCCAGCTCCGGCAAGAAGCCGTCCAAGGGGGGCGCCAGCAATGTCGCTCAGGCGCCCGCGGGGGCCTCAGACTCCCCGCCCACCGGCGCGGCCGCCGTCGGCGCCAGGGCCGCCGGGTGGAACCTGGCAGCCTTGGTGGCCGCCGCCGCCGCCTGCCTCTTGTAAGAAGGATCAATGAAGCAGAGATCATTCATACGAGATGGATCGACATCGAGGCGACGTGTGCATGTTCATGGATTTGAAGAGTAGTTCTTCTTGTTGCTACTTCCTTTTCTCCCTCTCTCTCTCTCTCTCTCTCTCTCTCTCTCTCTCTCTCTCTCTCTCTCTCTCTCTCTCTCTCTCTCTCTTCTTCTCTTGTTATTGAATTTGTTCGGTGGTTTTGAAGATTGGGTTACTATGTGATGCCGTCAATGTTAATGACGCTTGACTGTTGAAATCCATATTCGTCTGCACAAATTAAGCGACAGATAGATCTTCGATCTGTAAGAGTGATGGGAAAAAAAACACTTAGTGCCGGTCTGCCATATGAGTACATCCATGTGAGCATTTGTTAGTCCAGACTCCAGACCGACAAAATTGAGAGATTTGAACATTTGCCTCATAAGTATAGTGGTTTCAACGATTCGTCATCCTATCTATTGTAATGGATTTTATGCCACGAAGCTCATGAACCAATTAAGTATTTACCACTTTAGACAAATTTACCCTTGCCTTCCTCCTCTCCTCTCCTCTTCTTTTTTGCTCCGGCCATGGCTGACCAGGCTGGCCAGACACATTGGTTGCCACTGAAACACCACCACTTCTTTGCCTCCCCTTTGCTTCCCTCTCTTCTCTCCCTCCTTCTTCAAATCTAGCCGGTTGGCTCACCGTCAGGCCACCGCTGCTCCATCGCCCAACATGACATGAGCCTCATGGAGGTGATGTTCAGCACCGGCTGGTAGGCAGCAGCATTCTCATTGCTGGGCTACCACGAATGCATCATGCATCTTGCGCCTCCACTGTAAAGGATTTTATGCCACAAAGTTCATGAGCCAATTGATTATTTGCTACTTTAGACAATTTTACCCTTGCCTTGTTCCCCCTTCTTCTTCGTCCTCTTCTCTTCTTTTTTGCTCCAACCACGACGGACAGCAGGCTAAACACATTGGTCGCCACCAAAACACCACCACTTCTTTTCCTCCCCTTGCTTCCCTCTCTTCTCTTCCGTTCTCTTTCTTCTCCAAATCAAGCCAGCTGGGTCACTGTCATGCCACTACCGCTCCGTTGCCTAGCATGCACGAGCCTCATGGAGTTGATGTTCAGCCCCGACCAGTAGGTGGCAACATTCTCGTCGTGCCGGCAGTGGCTGCCTCAAATGCATTGTGCATCTTGAGCCAGCCGTGTTGGAGCACAAGGAGTGAACCCTGTGGGAGGCAGCCGCCGCTGGCATCGGCCTCCTCATGAGGCGGTAGTTCAACTGGAGGAGAGCTCAACGGGAGCACGTCATCACCGGAGTCGTCATCAAGGGCAGCAATTGAGGTGGAGATATGAATGGAGCATATCTGTTGAGGTCAACTGAAGAGGAGCCCAATGGGAGCATGTCTTCATTTGAGTCATCGCCGGGGGTGGTAGCGAAGGTGGAGAGGTGGGTGGAGCAGATCTGGTGAAGTTAGTGCGATTGAGAAGGGATAATGGTGGGCGTTTGAGTGACAGTGGCATGATGGCGAGCCAGTCAGCTGGATTTGGAGAAGAAAGAGGAGGGGAGTAGAGAAAAGAGTAAGCTTGGCCGTGGAATGGGAGGGAGAGGCCATTGTGACGTAAGAGAAGAAAAGAAGGGGTAGAAAACAAGGCTGTTGGGGGAGACAGCACACTGCACCAAGAGGCCCATTAAGCATGTAACCATGTGGCAAGCCTAAAAGGGTTGTTATAGGGAGGACATGTTTGCTCCTACAATTGTAGACCATAATAGGGGCGTTTATGTAAGTAACCTCCTCATAGCTAGGGGTGAAAATGGATCAGATAGTTTTTGACTGGTCTGAACATTTTTGAATGCGAAATTTGTTGACTTGGATAATTTTTGGATAGTGTTGGATTTAAAACAAATATGATTTTTTTATCAAATACAGAAATGAATACAATAGCCCACTATCTGTCGAATACAAATATGAATTATCCGGGTGTCATGAAAGTCGGATATCCGAACTTATAACCCTTGGCCTAGTGGCCCTATTTGATATTTTGGCATAGCCCAGCCCATGTAGTCTAAGTCATGTACAAAGAGGCACACAGTCCAGTAGCCGACTAGGGTTGTTTAGTCATTCCCCATTTTTGCTCGTTCCCCAAATCTAGTCCCACGGTCCTACCTATCCCGCTTGCTGGCATCAGCGCTTGTCCAGCCGTGGCCTAGCTGATGCAGCCCCACGTCTCACTGGCGTCTGTACATGGTGAGCCTCTTCTTCTATTCAGCATTTCTTTCATTCTCTATTATGTCCTATGTGTTGGATACTTGGATCTGAGTAGTTCTTAGTTTCTGACTGGTGAGCACCACGCCGCCGCCACCATGGCACCACCCCCTCTCCCCCGACCCTCCTTCCCCCAAACTAGCTCAAATCCATCGTCGAGATCCAACACACCAGACGAGGGGGGCAATTGTCAATTGATCTATTATGCTCACACAAATCCTAATTACACCTCCTACTTCTTTTGATGAAGCATTGCCAATTGATCTTGCCATAGTAGATACCAAAGAGCGATGTCGTCGTCCAATTGATTTCCACAATCCATGTAAGCTGCCATTACCTTTGCAAGATGCATTATTGTTACTTGTTACATGAGTGCTTGATTTCACATATGCTTAATGGTCTAAGTGGCGTACCACATACATTATTCCATCCAAGAATAAACAGTAAACTAAACAAAAACTGAACTTAATAGGGCTTAAAAGAAAGATACCAACACAACATCAAGCATATATATACTGGGAAATAGATAGGCTCGGTATACCCTTGCTTCGCTGGCCTCAGGGGTCCTGAAGTGGAGCTCTGTGCCCCATGAATGGAGGACCCTCCAGTCAAGGGCTAGGTCCACACACTCTGCTGTGGCGTGTAGACTATGCCCTAGGAACACAGCCATCGGGCATTTTGCCTCCGCCAACGAAAGAACTACAAGCGCTCATGGTTAGTCGGCGAGGGCCACTTAGCAAGGGCATCAGTACTGAAGTGCAAAACCTTACCTGGACTTGTGGGCTTCATCGCGTTGTCAGAGAAGGCCAGCCACCGTCAATCTGAGCGAGGCATGTCTTCATGTCCCATCGACAAGCCAATGGAGAAAGGTGGAGCATGTAAAACTCTTTGGTGCAGTCACATATGTTCAGCCAAAGCGTGACCATGAGGAGACATCGGGCACATGTCTCATCATCCTGGTCAAGCTTTACACGGGGTGACTGGACGAAGTCCATGATCCACTTGATGAAGTGAATGCGGCTGTCATGCTCAATCATGTCGTAGAACCACTGCTGCAGCCAATGGGACTTCCACTTCATCCGTGTCGAATTCGAAGGGAAGCACTTCGAAGTAGCACCACGAAGCTGCAAGTTGATGCTACATAAGTTTGAATCCTGATCATCACCTAGGCACTTCGGCTAGCATCGAGCATCGTGTAGGGACCCTTCGAATGGGCCACCTAGGAGTAGATGGCAAGGCGCGCGATGGTGTTCAGCGTCAACTATTGAAGCTCTTGTTTGTACAGCCGAAGGAAATCTCCCATGAAGTGCGTGGCGGGGATTCGGAGCCCAGCATCGAAGTAGGCCACAAAAACCAACGTCTCACCCTCCCATGGCCACGGGACAATCTTGTCACCAGCGGGGAGATGAACGAGCTCGCAGAACAAAATATTTCTATCACTTACGAGGGACTCCACTAGCTTGTTTGTCATGATCGACGGGTTGAGTGTGTTCATGAACACACCGTCGACCTTCTCCGACGCCTTCCATCGCTTACCAACGGTGGCCTTGGAGCACTCATCTCCACCATCGTGGTTGCTCGATGAAACTGATGTGCCACTATGACTGCTCTGGTCACTTCCATGACCCATCTCAAGTGGCAAATGTGCGATGGGGAGAAAGTGAACGGTGAAAGCTCGACAGGGAACGAACGACGACGACCAAAGAAACTGCAAGCAATGAGAGACAGGCAAGAGAGAGGGAGAAAATAGACAGGAAGAGAATTGCCACGGTGCTTAAGTACCGATTGCAACAGTGCCATTTAATGCTAGCATGGCGGTGAGCGAGAATCTAGGGGACGTGCACGATGCCGCAACCGGCTTGACAACCCATGCCGCATGGCCGAAAGGGATAGCGTCGCCATGTGTAACCCAATCCAGGCTATCATGTGCGCCAACACCATCGGTGGTGAAAAGGTGGGAAATCGAAGAGGCAACAATCCAGTGGGCCGAAGGGACGGAAGGGGCTAAGTAATAAATGTCATGGTCTCGGCCCACCGTAGTTGAGGCCCTTTACCATGAGAGGTTACTGTTAGAAGAGTAGTCCCCACCTTGGTCCAATCAGTCCACTGCACCAAGAGGCCCATTAAACGTGTAACCACGTAGTTGGCAAAAAGGGTTGTTACGGGGAAAAGAACATATTTGCCCCGATTGGGGTGTTTATGTAAGCAACCTCCTTATAGCCATAAATATGTACCTTAGGACGTCACGAAGGGGGATTCATTTTTTCAGAGATAAGGCTATGTAATAGACCACACATTTGTATATACACCTTCTACATCCAATCTTCACGGTTTCTCAGGCTTCGGATAACCTCTCTATGGCCTCCCTGTAGCCCCACTGTTCACTATTTAGTCTGTAATCACAACAGGGACAAAATTGGCATTCATTCTCAAAAGGGTAATAATTAATTGGCATACAAACTTTCAGACATAAGATCTGTTTCAATGCATAGGACAGCAATTTGTTGAAACCACTGCAACTATGAGAAAGTGAGCAAATTTCTGGACAAAATTAAGCTTGGTTGCATTCATGTCACATGGGCTAGGTCTGGGCCCGGCCTTGCACGGGTAGTTGGACGCCTGGACGACAAGGACCAGGCTGCAGCTATTGGGCCAACGCAATTAGCCAGGGCCCAACTCCTACTAATTTGGTGCAAACCTGAATTCTAAAAAGCTGGTTAAGGTCCAGTAGTTTGTGTGGCTCGTTTAGTTCGTGATTCGCGTGAACGGAGGTTACGAAAAGACAAGAGGTTTGGTGGCGCAGAATACAGTGGAAAGAGGAAGGATATGATGTTCTAGAGAGAGAGGTGAGAGGGACAGCATGCGGTGTGGTGCCTGCCCGCCCGCCCGCCCGCCTGCCAAGCAGGTGTCGGTGAGCAATCGATTCTCTCGCTGTTGTTAATTTGAAGCTTGTGCATGGCTGTGCTAGAAAATCAATTTTATTTAGTTAAAGTGGCGACGGGTGCTCACCTGTCATGACTTTCATTAGATCTATTATTTTCTGACGTGATTTATGACTGAGAGATGGATTATTATGCACACGAGAATATGAGACGCATCTCTCGAGGAGGTAAATGGTGGTAGTAATCGTTGGTCAGAGCAGGACGCCTTGTTAGTATGCAAGTTTTTGTCGATTCTAGCTTCTAATGCAGCGAAAACGGCCGGTCTCGGAGGAGAAGCGCAACGATCAATCAAAGCCCAAGCCGTGTGTGGACTGTAGCGTAGGTACTTGTCTTCTCTGTGTTGTGTCCCTGAAGCTGAAGATTGTGCTAGGCTGCTAGCTGCTATTCGGCGTGAATGGATCGGACGTCGTTTCCGGGTCGCTACGGCGTCGCCATCGCAGATATCTCCTCTCCTTCGTCGTCAGTTGGCGATTTGGCGTGTGCACGAGAGTACTGCTGCTACGTACTTGCCTTTGCTTGCCTCGGCAGATCCAACAGTACAAGCCTCACCTACTCGATCGATGTAAAACTTAGACTATTGCTATTGCAACCACGGAACCACCAGCATTTTCCATTCCACCCGTGATCAACGATCCCTCCCTCCCTATCTGCTGCACCATGCATATTGCCACAATACGATCACAGATTTTTCACCACCAGTAGTTGTTAACCTTAATGAACAACAAATCGAATTGAGTTTTTGCATATTGTCACTGTTAAAGTGTGATCTAAATTCTTCATTATGTATGCCAAACGTGGCATGACCGGTGCTAAGGCCAGACGTGGTGTCAACCCGCTGCAATTAACTCTAATTCGGTTTTCTTCTTGGTTTGGGACTTATCTCTCTCACCCTATATATGTAACACTGTAGTCCATAAGAACAACATGAGCTCCATTGTAAACATCGTCTTATATAGTGATTTGCCTCGGTACGTACGTAGTTTTTTTACAAGGGTTTCTGTCATGGTGCGAGTTCAGACAGTAAACTTAGGGCACCCCTAGTTGGATAAGAAGACTGTTGAGGGTGCGAAGGGACATAAAGAGAAGCACACAATCACAAGCGTATTCAATATGAGTGTCCTATGGTTACAAATGACCTCTCTCTCTTTCATTACAAGGGGTCCTATTTATAGGGGGGAAAGAGAGGCATGTGCAATTATATCTTTGCCCTTATGGTTTAACCTACTTCTAGGGGCATTTTGGTCATTTGCTTCACGCAGCCCCATTGCGTCCAAGACCTCGAGGTCAGCGTTGAACCCTCTTGGGGTCGATCTTACGCACCTCGCCCGGGGTCGGCCTCGAACGCCATCGGGGTCGGTCTCGTGTACTCCGCCCAGGGTTGGCCCCAGACCTCCTGGGATCAGTCTCGCGTACCTCGCCCAAGGTTGACTTGGGGAATTGGAGTGAGGTAGGTCCTCTAGCAGGTGTCATCGCTTCGAGGTGGTTGTGGGCCCAAGGTAGCAGGGGATCCTTCCCCAACAGTAGCCCCTCGTCGATCTAGGTGGTCACTAATTGCCCACCTGGGCCAGCGTACTGACTTGCAAAAGGCGTCGGCGCATTGCCTCAGGTTGACGGCCCCACTGGTAGTCTGTAATGCATTTCGACAACATATCAACATACCTCAGTCCTTGTGTGAACTCCAAATGACATGCCTTGCCAGCGCCTCCAAGTTGGGTTCCCCGGATGCTTACCAAAAGGTCGTTGCTCCGCCTGACTGATTTTGGGTCATGTCGGGGAGTTCACTGTTGCACAAAATGCGGGGTCATGGACAGTTATGCAGTCAAGCATCTTTTGCCTTGATGCCGAAGCTACACTGATGCCCAGAGAAGTGCCTTGTGAAGTCAGCTCTCAACCTATAGTGTTTGAGAGGCAGAGGCATGCACATGAGTGTCGAGCTCAACTCATGTAGGCATAGACACCGAAGGATGACAGAACCCGAGGTGGCGAAAAGTTGACCCATGTGAACATGTTAGAAACAGGTGCCTAACTGGTTAGTTCAAGACGCACAGAGTCCTTGGGTAATCGGGTTGTTGCGTGACTTTGACGGGATGGGCATGGGTATGCCGTTGGTTCGAGGTACGATGGAGCTTCAAGCGCATGAAGCTGACTAGGGCGTACACATCCCTACACGTGAGCTTGATTGGCGATGTCGAGTTGGATGACATCTGGAGACGTGATCGATCTATGCATGCCAACATGCCAAGATGTTCAAGACTGGTGAGCGTACCTCTAGTAGGGTTCGACCTTCGAGGTGAGAGGATACATGCTAAGTTATTGCCTACTCAACCCGTCGAGGTATGGTGCTAGAACCTTGGAAGTGTGCTGCGAGCTTGGTTTATGGAGAAGTAGCCCATGAAACAAGGAGTGCTTACTATGAATCCACGATGTTGAGAGATGGCCCTCTAGGCTAACCACACCACGCTTAGGTGATGGGCTAACGCTTGTCGATGTGAAGCGATCAATCCAACGATCGCGCACAGCTAAGGAGATGCCAATAGATTGAGTTAAGCTTGGTCAAGGGAATACCTTGTATATCGAGTCATATCATATAAAGGCAAAGCCATTGTGGAGTGTTGCCCCTAGCTAGGACGACTAGGAGTGCACTGGGGGCGCGAAGTGTTAGTAACCGATGAATTGCCTGAGGTGATGGGAGGCACACGCGCCTATTAATTGACTCCCGGAATTGCCTGCGTGAAAGTATCGGATACTCATCTCGCCTTAGGGATGACCTCATGAGGAGTTCTTGACTCACTAGGGGCCGATCTTCGAGGTGGGGAAATATGGATTCGAACGCAAGGTGGTCGATCCGTTAGAGCCTATGTGGCCAACTCATCGAGGTATTGACTGCAAGGCACAGAGTACTTTGCAAGCCGGGTTGTGGCCCTTGATGAAAGAAAGTGATTTGATTATTCGTAGAGCTAGAGGCGAAGCAAAGCTCGGCTGAGGGGAAGCCATCAAGACCGATCAGGCCACGTTGGGGCCAATCCATCACCCTCAAGATACTTAAAAAGTTTCACCAATGTGCTGGAAGGGCCGACCTTCTCGGGAGTGACATCAACCTTGTGTTTGGAGAAGCACGGACTTGGTGTAGGGGACAGCGTCCTAGAGGATGGGGGATGCGATAGCACCACGCCTAGATGCACTATCCCTAGCCAGGATTTACACGCGATGTATGGTAAGGTTGAAGCTAGGGTAGAGCCTAAGACCGTTACGGGTGGATATCGCTGGGTCAAGCCCAAATAGTAGCAGCGGCGGTGGAGTCGACTTGAGCCGGGGTGATGGTGCGCGGCGGACGTCGAGGCCGGACGATGGTGCGCATTCCTCATCGGGAAAACATGGCGTTCGGGAACTCACTTTTATACATAAGTAATATTGGCTTGTGCACTGGCTGGTGCAGTGTGAAGGTGGGCTAATCAAAGTTTATCCTACCATTGCTGGGCCTTCTCTGGTGAGAATGTAACCGACAGAGCAACTCTAGCATCGCGCCCACCCACTGCTGGTTCCCTGAGGCCCGCAGCCAGAGAGCTAAGGCTCAAGCTCTCCTCCTCCTCCTCCCCTTAAACCTGTAGAGGTGCCCCAGAGCGAGGCGGCGCGGAGGCAGCGTCCCAGGGCGAGGCGAGTAGTACGGAGGAGGTCCGGCGTGGTGTGCTGCGGAGGAAGGTCCCCGGCGCAGAGCAGCACGGCGCGTAAGTCCGGCACATCGGCATGCAGAGTGGAGAGGACAGACGTGAGGAGAGAGGAGCGTAGGAGCAAACCTTCAACTAGCACATGGCCTCTGCCACTAGGACACGGGGAATCTGAGGGGCGAAGCAAGCTGGTGGCAGCACAGGGGGTCATGCTAGTCGTGTGGACCAATCTTTCCGCTGCGCAGTGTTTTGCCCGCATGCAGCAGCAATGGCGTTTCGTCAAATCCGAAGCGAGGCAAGCTTACTGTTTGTATTGGACATGGAGTCGCTTGCTCGTTGCGTGAAAAGACTTACGGCAGCCAAAGTAGTCCGCACGCACCAGAACCTGAGACGCAAGCGCAGAACAGCATCGCGACGAGCAAGCATCAATTCCGATGTGCAGGGCACTCGTACAGAGCGTCGGTTCCTTCATGATATACCAATTTGGAGGTTTTTTTTGCTTTAATTTGTGTACACCGAAGGTTACCAAGAAGTTTCTAAGAACCTGCACTGCTACATGCAGATCAGCCAGCGTACCAGAGTCTCTTTTTTTATCGCTTCACACACACATCAGTGTACTAACACAGCTATGTTCCATGACTTGACTTCATACTGATCGTCGATCTATGCTACCTCGATGACTGTTCTAACACCAGGATCGCCAGACACCATTGCCTGTGCTACCCGACACCATACCCTAGTGTCGTACTATGTCACCTGCATCAATGATCTTCTGTTTCAGTTGATCATTATCTTCTATCAAGAAATTGGTCGCCAGCTCTGTATGTTTTCTCTTGGAGATACAGTTCATTGTAATTTAGGTCGTTGTGACTATTATTGGCAGCATCTATGCATGATTAATCATTGGTGATTCTTCGACGATCCATCTACTATGGGTTACTATGGCAAGATCCGCGGATAAGGAGCTAAGGCAAAGACACTGGCTTTCAACACAATTTGAGCTACGCTTGGTCGGGGAGACTTTGAAAAAAATCAATGTCAATTGTGGGGATAACTGAATTTGGTATTTCATTCACCGTTTAGATACGTTGCAATTTGGATCGCTTGCACAACCATTATGGAGACTTTGACAATATTCAATTTTAGAAGTTTGGTGGCAGCTGCTCTCTGGAGTTTGCTGTTTAAAAGTGAAAGTTTTACTTTAATTTTAATTTGAGATGAACAATTTAAGTGCAAGAAGGAGCTTGTTTTTGCTTGGATACTGCAATGTTTGTCCAATTGTTGCAGCTCGATACAAGGGGTCTACAACAATTTATACTCCATTGATGACATAAGAGTTTCTTTCATCTGGACAATTTTACAAGAGCAGTTTCTTACATGTTATGGAATTTTAGTTACTTTTCAATTGACAATTTGACGTACGTGATGCCACATATGCAAGTTGCTCTTTCAATGAGCGTTGTTTGCCGAGGTTTATGCTCCAGGTAAAGCATGTCGGATTCTATGATATAAGCTTTTCGCTATCTATCTAACTCCACAGGTAATATTTTGGCTTATGCCATTTGATGATTGAGCATTTATTTTATAAGATCGTTTGCATATGCATAGACTTTACAGGGGTTACTAACTACTAAATACCCAGATTTATTTGGCTACTTTGTTGATAGTTATGTGTTTGAATCTACTAGTGATTTGCTTAATTTTGTTTCACGAGAAGTGTTTGGATAAGACTATTGCAATATTTCTTGTTGAAGATTAATCTGATAGACTGTTGAGACACAACGTCTAGTGATGAAGATTTACTTTCATGAGATTTGATTTTCGACTGCAGGAATGAATTCATCTCAAGGTGGAGATTTTGTTAAAGTGTGATCCAAATTCTTCATTGTATATGTCAAACGTGACATGACCAGTGCTAGTGTCAGGCACGGGCTGCACCAGACATAGTGTCAATCCACCGCAACTAACTCTGATTTGGTTTTCTTCTATATCTACCCGTGTAGTTTATAGGAAGAGCAAAAACTCAATTATAAACATTTTTTCCTATAATGATTTGACTTCATGTGTCTGTGATTTTTCTTATAAGAATTTTTTAATGTTAACTTCGTATCTGTGTTCTTTTAATTACCTATTTTCGCCATGTGTTTTATAACAGTCACGCACGTAAGTTCGTTGTGAAGGCACTGTCAATTGATCAATGATTCGACATGGACCGCCAGCTTGCAGTTGTACTCGGTGGAGATTCCTTTACACACACATATAATACACACACATACACACATATATACATATATACACATATATATACATATATATGTGTGTATATATATATGTATGTATATATATGTATATATATGTGTGTATGTATGTACCATGCATGCATGCGATGTGGCGGCCTTAGCGTTGATTATTATATATATTTCTGCCTAAATAAATCATTTGTACCAACACATGCATATGATATGTATTTGGTCTAACAAACTGGCATGCACTTTCCCAGCAGATGGAATATATATACAAGAAGACGTCCCAGCCGACAAAAATGTTGAGATGCATGATTGGTATGTACAGGTTTATAATATATACTACAACTTGTAAACATATTCAACAACCCTCTTGCAGCCTTTCTGTGGTCGATACACTTGACTTGGACAAGTATAATCGATCTTGCGATCGAGCTTCCTTACAGGTAAAACGTCACCCTCGAAAACTGCCTCCGCCTGACTTACCACCGCCACATGCAGCAGCTAGGAGGTACGTACGTACTTACACGTATACGTGCTGCACACTGCAAAAATGCTAGATGCGTGTATAATCCGGTGAAATTAACCTGCAATAGTATCAGTAGTTCACATATCGGCACAAGTTCACCTCAGGTTCAGGTAGTTCGCAAATCACATCGCTTACGTATGAATTAAGCAAGCAACGGCGCTAATCCCCGCCTCTCCAGCCCACGTCCAGCTCACCTCACTCACTCTCGCATCGATCACACTCACTCACCTCGCCACCCACCACTATAAGTCTATTAAACACGGGTGCAGATCCCGCCTCCTCCTCGCCGACGCACGCACCAACCCACCACCATCGCCATGGCCTCGTCGGCGTCGCGCCTCGTCCTCCTCGCAGCGCTCCTCGCCTCGGCGGCGGTGCTGGCGACGGCGCAGAAGGCCAAGGCAAAGCCCGCGCCCGCGGCGTCCGGCCCCGCCGCGGCCACCGCCGACGGCAGCCCGCCGACCAACGTGACGTCGGTGCTTGAGAAGTCCGGCAAGTACAGCACCTTCCTCCGGCTGCTCCACGAGAGCCGCGTGGACACGCAGGTCAACAGCCAGCTGATGGACAGCTACAACGGGCTCACCATCTTCGCGCCCACCGACGCCGCCTTCGACGCGCTCAAGGGCGGCACGCTCAACAGCCTCTCGCAGCAGGACCAGATCCAGATGATGCTCTACTGCGTCCTGCCCAGGTTCTACAGCCTCTCCATGCTCACCACCCTGAGCGGCCCCGTCAACACGCAGGCCTCCGGCGCCGACGGCCCCTACAAGTACAAGATCAAGCCCTCCAGCAATAACGTCAACATCTCCACCGGCGTCAACTCCATGCTCCTCTCTACCGTCGTCAGCAAGGACTTCCCGCTCGCCGTCTACTCCGTCGACAAGGTGCCGCTCCCGTACGAGCTCTTCGGCCCCAAGCCGCCCACGCCCGCGCCGGCTCCGGCGCCGGCCAAGTCCAAGACCAAGTCCAAGAAGCACAAGAAGTCGTCCGGGATCGCCGAGCCGCCCGCGGCCGACGACGCCTCCGCCGCGGACAACGTGAAGTCGGCGGCCGGCGCCGGCGCCGGGGTGGCCAGGTGGGTCGCCGCGGCCGGTGTCTTGGGCGGCGCCATTCTTGGCGGCCTGTTCTGAGAATCACAAGAGGGTGGTGTACGATGGATGAGACAAGGTGGTGGGTTGTTTTGTGCGTTGTGCATGTCATGCATGATCGAGTAGGTGTGGTGTACCCAATCCATTGATCGATCGATTGATCCCTGTACCAAATATTGTGCTGTGTATGTCCATCGGCTTTATTCTTTCTCTCTGTTTTCTCTCTTTTGGTTTCTTAATTATCGATTTGTATTTTGTAACATATGTAATATACTAGTACTTCTTCCACTGGATTCTACTGCTCTTGTGATCTTAATCTGACCTGTTTCGATGTAGCTCTGTGCCTGCTTGTGTTTTAAGCATCGAGGCAATAACTGAAGATGCATTTGCATCCAAAGATCTGGTTTGTTCTCGCATAAACAGGGGACAGTGCAAGATGTCCACAAACATCCCCTGATGGAACAGCAAGACAAGGTAGCAGATCCAAGACATCAGACGTGGGTGGTAGCAGCGCGACGCACAGTAGATCTTGCATGCCAGCGATGTTTTGTTCTCTTGACCAAAAACGCATTGTTGCTCTTGATGCAATCATCATTTCACTCCAAAAGCGACACTGTACCAAGGGACATCATCTCTACTGTAGTAATACTACTACGACGACGAGGACGACAATCACCATCTGTTTATTTCAAGTGAATGTCTATATAACATTCGACTATTTTTAAAGACAAAAATAGTTAGATTAATCTGGGACGTTAGATCTCCATCCAACGGATCCACTTATACAAGCCCCCCTCCAAAAAAAATAATTTAGGACGTTGGATCTCTATCTAACGGCTCAAAATCTGACTGTTTTTATCCTAAAAAATAGTCGAATGTTGTCTGCCTTTTTTTTCTGAAAAAGAAGCATTATGCGAAAAAAAATTACCTTTTCAAATGAACAACCTCTTGGATATGTGACATAAATAATTGAGTTGATCATTTGATCAAGTGGAACCATGCAACAGAATACGGCCCGAGTGCATTATTGACGGGTACGCCATTGCGATTAAAGCATTTCTGGTACACAGGATGGAAGGCGGCATCTTGATCCCTTTTGCTTTGCCTTGCCTCACATGGAACCTACCAACTATGGATCTGCCTTCCCGTTGTTCTTGCACATACATGTGATCCTAGTTATGGAACAAATTAGGTTCTAACAGATCTGCAGGCCCAGTGTTTTGAGAAATAATTCATTCGGTGTACGGTGGATTATGCATTCATAGCTAAATTAATTATGTTAAAAAGCATGACCATGTAAATTCATGGTTCTATAATCATGAAATCAATTGTACTCTAACAATTGCTGTGTATATAGGACTGGCATAATCCAGATTATGCGCGTAAGAAATAATTACGAAATTAATACCATGTTTCTCAAGTAGATCTGGAGGCGATCATTGTTCTGCACTCCCTCTAGTTTTGGACACTAATATGTTAGAAAAAATAAGATAATTACATTATGGATGTACATTGCATGGCGAATCTAATGATATCATTTTCATATAATCAAGTTTCATAATATTCTATATATGACTGGTTAAAGTAAAAAAAATCGAGCGGCATTCTAAACCGTCGTACTCCTTCTGATATACATTTTTAATGGTATTATTATACCTCTTTGTCTATTTGTGTATACTCTAATAATGATTATAAAATACTTCAAAGTGAGTTCTATGAAAAAAATTTCATCACAGTTCATTTTTTTACATCATAACTTGTGTATGTACTCTTTTTATATATGTAAAAATGTATATAGAAAAAAATAAAAAGACTCTGATGAAAATTTTTCAACCAAGTCGTATTGCAGTATCTTAGAATTAGCATTTAAGTATACCAAAAGTGATAAAGAGATATAAGACATTCGTTTAAGTGATATATTAGAAGTGAAAGTATGTACTTCTAAGAATATGGAAAAAGTTTCGTAGGAGGGGGGGGGGGGGAGTGGGATTTCCTCAACTCTGGATGGATGAAAATTAAGAGGCCATCCATAACGGGCCTGTCCGTTTAGCAGTGGGCCCAATATTGTACATCGCAACTTGACCTATTAGCGTGCCGGGTCGAAGAGCAAGAGAGCCCACTTATTCGGGCCTTGCCTGACAAATTGAGAGGCCACTCAACGACCATTTAGCTCCAATTGGAGAGAACCCAGCACCGAATCATGTGAGAACGAGATTTCTCCGGCCTCCAGGAGACAAACTTCACCCGAGGTGCGTGCCTGAAATGGCGAAACGCAACCTTTTCCTCGTTCGCTCGGACAACAAACAGGACGTGCCAGTGCCACTCCACGCCACGCGCGCGCGCAACCCGGCCGCTCGGTCTCGCAGGCTTGCAGCTAGGGATGGCAATCGGGCGCGGCGGGTACGGGTAGTGCTCGTCCATACCCGTACCCGCGACCCTAATTTTCGCCTACGGGTATACCCATACCCGCCCGCGGGTAAAAAACCCCGCCCATACCCGTCGCCCGCGGGTACCCGTCGCCCACGGGTATACCCGTTTACCCGCGAACTGAGTATATCACATATGCGCGCCACAAATACTCATACACAAATCACAAATACTCATACACAAATCAAACAAGTACACATACACAAATCACAAATACTCATGCACTACTGATTACAGAACATAATCTAAGAGTTTGCTTTGACCTCTGTATATATATGATGATGCTCACCTTCACATAAAAAACAACTGAACTGCTGTGCTATTCTAGATCTAACAATTAGCATTTCGTCATCAACTGCCCCATTAGCATTAATATAAAACAACCGAACTGCAACCCAAGATCTCATGTCCATATTTCCAAACAAACAGTAAGCAACCCAACATTCACCAAACACACAAAACCTAAACGGCAAGCAAGCTCTGGTTCACTCCAAACAGCATATGAAGACATTGATTTATCGATGATAATTAAGGAACAAACAGTAAGCAACCCAAGATCTCATGTCCATCACACGCAGACAAAAACACTTCAAGATATAGTGGTGGGGCGGCAGACGGCGGCAGTCGAGGGGCTCCTTCTTGGATGAGCAGTCGAGGGGCTCATCGGCGCGGGCGAGGATGGCGGTGTGGTCGGGCGGCAGGAAGCAGTCCCAGACGGCGTCGGAGTTGGCGGCGGCCTTGAAGGCCGGTGATACGGCGGACGAGTGGCAGGCGTCTGCGACGAATACGATGGAGAGAAGATGGAGAGAAGCTTAAGGGCTAAGGCTCACCTGCCTCCAAGAAGGAGCTCTTCTCATGCCTCTGCGACGGCGACGGGGGCGGCGGGTGGGGGATGTCTCCGGGATCTGACATGGGGCGGCGGCAGATCGAAGGACGGGGGCAGATCGGAGAACGGCGGGGGGGGGGGGGGGGGGGGGGGGCGGCTCGGCGGGTGGGGGCGGCAGCTCGGCATGTGGGGCCGGCGGCAAATAGGAGGACGGCGGCGAGTGGGGGAGGCGGCAGATCGGGGGGCGGCGGCTCGGCGGGGCGGCAGATCGGAGGACGGCGTCGAGTGGGAGCGGCGGGTCGGCGGATGGGGGCGGCGGAGAGTAGGAGACGGGTGCGGGCCGTGCGGCCGTGCGGGACTGCGGGGTGGGAAGTGGGAACTGAGGACCGAGGGAGAGTGAACGGGTGGCGGCGGATGGGGTTTGGGGAGTAAGTCGGCTGGGGAGACCAGGAGACTGGAGTTAGGGTTAGCCGGTTAGGGTTTGTTTGTTGGCGGGTAAACGGGTAAGACGGGTACGGGTAGAGCTTACCCATACCCGTACCCGTTTACCCGATGGGCAGATAATTCTCCCCATTTTCATACCCGTGGGTAGAAAATGCATCTCATACCCGGCTCTATTAGGGTATTTACCCACGGGTACATGGGTAAACGGGCACAATTGCCATCCCTACTTGCAGCCGCGCACGCGAGCCGGCGGTTTGCCGGTTTTGTTTCTTGGTTGGATCAGGGTACCAGTACTGTGCTAACATGGGTCCCTTATTTTAGATGATGATTGATGATTTTTATTTGTATTTTTTAAGGCACAGCGGATTATGAAGATGTTTATACAAATGACACATATAATTTTAGATTCAAAAAGTCATTTACAAAATTTATTCTAAAAAAACTTGTTTATTTTAACTTTCAGTAAACCTAAAACTCAAAACCTATAAAAAGGGACTGCCTTGTCACGGCCGAGACTGACAGCCTGTTTTTTTTTTGCTACGGCTTATAGCTTTTGGCTGAAATTTTTGAATTTTGGCTGTTTACGGTACAGATTACGGAGAGATCCATCCTCACTTGCGATTTTGACTGATACAGATGTTGAGCTTTTAACGTGTACTACGTTTAACTTGTAGACTCCGTCTTGAGAAAATACTCCGTTTAAAAGTTAGGTACTGTAACGCTGCGAAAAGCCGGCCGGTTTCCTCACTGCCGAACAGGCCCTGCAGATAGGCGCGGATGGAATGGCAGAGGAGATGTTTAGAACGTGACGAGCTCGAGCGGCCAACGATGTGACTCACACACCCCGTGGTTGGCAGCTCCGTTGAGACATAATTCCATGAGCGAAAACCACATTATACTAACTATATTAAATCGGGGGTTTTCGGTTTCTTTCCACGCCACGTCATTGACTTTATAAAAAAAATTATCCGCTTTGCTGAATATTCTATAGACTATGCCTGCGTCGACTGTTCGATCGGACAGACCACGCGATGCATGACTTTTGGATGAATATTCTTCTTTAGTCTATGCCTGAGTCGGCCGTTCGACGGATGGACCGCTCGATGCACGACCTTTGGATGAGCTCTGTGCGTTCTCGCAAATGTTCGTGTCGCTTTCATCATGGCGCATCGCAGCTGCCTTTTTTGTACCTACGCCTGTGTCCTCCGCTTGATATTCTCTACTACCCTCGCTTGCTATTCTCTACTTACTTCTTGATTCCTTGCTCTCGCTCGATTGAGCAAGTCATCAATTATGGCATGGTGATTAGTGCAAAAGAGATACTAGTGGATCAGCTCGGAAACTGATCGAGCTTTCAACGTAGCAGATCAGATGCTAACCAGGACTCAAAATTGCTACTCTACACAACTAATAGAACTAGTAGTGTGCCCGTGCTAACGCTACGGTAAAATACAAAACAAGATAAAATTTGTAAAAAATAAAACGAACAATCAGATTCATTAAGATTCACGTCTCATACAAATAAAGATGGAAAAGGGAACTGGCTTAACTGGTATCACTATAAGATCCTTGGCATATGTAACTCAGATGGCCTACATTACATGACATGAGAAGAGAAATACACAAAAATTATCTCTAGGCATGGGCAGATTGGAAAGTAAACTAATTAGATCTGGATTTCACAATATTCACGTGTCAAAATCATGAATGGGCTAACTTCAAGAACCACACAAGTGCAAAAACGATGAATACTAACCTAAAAAAGAAATGAGTGTTGCTTCGTGTCGGGATCATATTGTTTGGTTACTGTATACCCAGGTCTGCCAATCTTAACTGCAAAGGAAGTAAGGATAGTTATGAGAATAGCTTCCAAGAAAATACAATTGTGTGTGCCTGACTGCCTGTGTGGAGAACAAGCTAAAGATAAATAGCTTATTGAACAAGAAACTCATCATCTTTGAAGTTTGAACATTTCAGGAACTGTTAGCAAAAATTTAAGCTTATTTAAATAATCAGCCAAAATTGTAGACTCCTATAAATTTGTCTGTCCGATTAAAAATTCATTTGGGATCAGAAAATTGCTATACTACCGGAAGTTTTAAAAAGTAATCCAAACATGCATGCTTATGCTCCAGATAGGCATTAGTAAAGTAAGACTGAGCAGTGCAGCCTTATATTTAAATTGTCCGTGGTGAGTTTTGAAGGTTGTTTTAGGTGTATCCTCTTCTCTATCCAGATTTGGTGACAACCCACTTACCTAAGATCAATTTTAGAAAAGATTAAGGCTCCCTTAAGCTCATCTAGGGGTTCTTCGAGTATTGGAATGGGGTATTTACTTTTCATTGTTGCCTAATTAATGTGTCAGTATTACCCCTAACAGTGGACACCATGTTTTAGAATACCACATTGTTGGTGTTGACAAACTGAACAAAAAAAGGCGGAAAAACTCCCAGCAATAAACTTCTGGGGGGAAGAAGCAGCATGATATAGCTCAGTAAATGTTGTTAGTAGCAAATACCTTAATTAGTCATGTGTGTTACTACAATAAATAAAGTAGCAGCTGGTCCCAATTATATTATTTCCTAATGGTGTGTTTGGTTGGCAACCATTGGGAAGGGTAATGGGAGTTTAGAGGTGGGAGTTTGTAGAGGGCTTGGGCATGGGAGTTTGCTTTTAGTCCCAATCCCCTGTTTGGCGGAGAGATGGTAAATTGTGGGGAATTAACGTCCATCTTGCAAGAGATTTTATAACCCATCCCCATTCCACCTAAATTCCCATGCGGCCATGCCCACCAACCAAACAAGAGATTTTATAACCCCCACCACCTAAATTCCCATTCCCTCCGACCAATTCCCTCCAACCAAACAGGCCGGTAGGAGAATAGTTAAGGACACATCTAAACAACAGATGACAAACGGAGATTAGGCTATTATTATGGAGCCAATGCTCCCCAATATAGTTTATGTTCCTTTTATCCACCCAAAAATGTTCTACTTTGGACTTCTTACTCTCATGCTATCAATGAAATTATCAGAAAGCCACAGAAAGTGTGCTACAAGATTGCAAGTTAACAGGAAAAAATTTAACTACTTTCCAGATCTACTATGCTATGCATCCATACTACACGCAAGTGACGCAGCCCCTACCAATCATGTTTGTATCAGTGGAAGTCCAAAGGGAATCATGGCTTCACGCCAAGATGAAACTTGAAACAATCACAAGAACCAACAATCCATTTATACGAGTATGACATCACTCCAAGCGTCAAATTCCATAATAACAAAAAGAAAGAGACCCAAGGTTGTTGCTTCACGCTCTAAACACCCCTAAACAAACGGACCTAGCGCAATAGCATGCTGTAATTGATTGAATCAAACATAGTCCAAGCAGCTGCAGAACAAAAATAGCGGGCCCTAGCTAGTGGAACCAGATGAAGCCACAACAATTGCAGATTTTTTTTACGCACCGGACTTGTGGGGCGCGAACTTGCGCTTGTTGGGCTGGGGCTGCGCGGGCGCGTCCTTGGCCTCGCGGGCGGCGCGTTTGGCAAGGTTGGTCTGGTGCCGCTTCCCCTGCATGTGCGCCAGGTAGTTCCCCTCGTTATTGTGCAGTGTCAGGCACAGCTTGCACTCGTAGCTGGACACACAACCGAGCGGAATCAGCGGATCAAGCAACGCGAATCGAGAGGCGGCGCAAGTCCGAAGAAGCTAGGGTTTTGTGGGGGGAAAGTACCTGCCGAGGTGGTTGCGCATGAAGTAGGGGTCCTTGGCGAGGTCAATGGTCTCGAGGGCGAGGCGGCGGAGGCGCTCCCGCCGGTCGATGGCCTCGTTCTGGGCGGAGGCGGTGGCGCCGCCGCCGGGCTTCGAGCCCCACTCGCGATCCATGGCGCTCGCTCGGTTTGGCCGCCTCTCGACTCAAGAGTGGCTACTCTCCTGGTGTTTTCCTCTTCTTCTTTTTTTTGCACTCGGTGGTGGGAGGCAGGAGGCGGCGGAGGAGGAGGAGGGAGGGGAGGAGGCGGCGGAGAACTCAGAGGGGAGGAGCCGAGGAGGCGCACGGGTTCAGTTGGGGGAGGCAGGAGCGAGGTCGTCGGGGGCGTGTGCGTGTGCGTCGGGGTGGGGTTCTGGGTTCAATGATGTGCATGATCCGGATGATTTTGGCCTTAGGATTTTCAATGAGTAAGAGAAGAAAGCTTGAGGAGAGATCCAGGCCATTCATTTGTATGAAGTTGGAACCCTTTGGTACACAAATCTGAGTGGACTTAGATTAGGCATGACTGTGGGGGTGGTTGAGGGGGTGGATTTAGTAAAGAAAATTTTGGTGTATTCTAGAGTGGGGTAGATAAGATACAAGATAATATACCATGAAAAGTGATGAATCATTTTCACATAACCAGTCAAAGTAATCTTTGAACGAGGGAGCATCAAAGTCCTCGAGTCTAAAATAGACGGATGAAACTTGAGTTTGGGCCATATTTAAATGGGCCCTCAACGGCCTGATGAAAAAGAAGAAGCACGTCTTTAATCGGGGTTTCGTTCTTCTCGCCCAAGAACTAGGCCGACGGCAGTAGAACTAAAACCTACCTTCTTTTCAGCATAGATTTATTGGCTTTTATACTATTGGTTTTTTACTGCTACAATAACTCGTTTTTAAATGATACATATTTTTAAAGTAGAGTTTACAGGTAGATTATAATATAAAATATACTAAATTCAGCTATATCAGCTAAAATTACATATAACTATTTATCTCCACGTACTATCTCTTGTAAATAGTTATAATTCAAAAATTTAAATCAAAAACTAAAAATACAGCCTAAAAGAATTTATTCCATTTCATAGGCCAAAGAAGATAGGAGAACCCAACTCATGTCGGAGAGAACCGGGCCCGCGAGAAGAGGACTCAACCGACTCGCCTGAAATGGCGAAACACACCTAAAATCTCGTTCGTACGGGTAAGAAACAGGGGGAGAGAGAGGCGCGGCCGAATGGGGCTTCCCTATCCCCCTCTCCTTATTCCCCTCCCTATTCCCTCAATCTAAACCACTCAAATCTCATTCAATGGCTAGTTTGTTTTATATTTTCACTATTTTCTCATCCATCAAAATAATAAAAAATACAAGAAAAATAAAATTTATTTTTTATTATAATTTTTTACAGAAATTATAGTTTTATTTTTTCTTAAAAAAATTATAATAAAAAATAAATTTTATTTTTTCTGTATTTTTTTATTATTTATGATGGATGGGCAAATGGTGAAAATATATAAAAAAAATTAGCCATTGGAAGAGATTTGAGTGGTTTAGATTGAGGGAATAGGGAGGGGAATAGAGAGAGGGGATATGGAAGCCCCATTCGGCGCGGCCATCCGTGATCCGCCCGTGACGCGTCACGGAGATCCGGACGGCGCCACGGCTTACGTAGGTTGCAGCGATAAGACAGGCGACGTGCCACGCCGCCGTCCCCGAGCACACGCGTCGGGGGCCCTGCGGCGCGCACTGGGCCAGGCGACTCGGTCTCGCAGCCACGTTTGCGAGCCGGCGGTCTTGTTCTTTCGTGCGATAGTGCTGCCGTCTTGTCGAGGCTCGGACTGAAGCGCAGCAATGGCGACCGCCGCCTGCAGGCTGCGGATAGGCATGGATGGATGGAGTGGCCGAGGAGATCTTTCTCCGGCCGCCGCACACATCAGACGTGACGCCATCCATGCGAGCGCCCAACGTGACTCACACCCAACCACCCAGTGGTTGGCAGCTCCGTCCGACGACGACGTATGTCCAAATCGTCACTGGAAAGATATTTCCCCCTCTCATTTCTATTTACCTATGGTTATCGACCTACTGGGAGGCGGAAATTAACTGAATGACCTAGAAACTTAGGGTCTGTTTAGAAGAGCTCTATCATCTTCAGATCCACGAAAAACAGCTTCACTTTACGAAATTTTACCCAAACGCTCCAGCTCCGCGAAATCTGGATCCACCAAAATCCTGGATCTGAGGGCCAGATCCATGGATTTCATGGAGCTCCTCAAGGGGAGCTCCACCAAGGAGTTAGATGGTAATTACCCACCAATGCCACTGGTTACACCCTCATCCCACCAAAAGTGACCATTCCCACCAAAACCACAATTTCGTGGATCTGGAGCTGCTGTACAAGCCAAACACTCCATGGTGGGATCCCAGATTCACGGTGGAGCTGCTCTATGGTGGAGCTGCTGTTCCAGATCCACGTTTTCAGTGGTGGAGCTCTCCCAAACAGACCCTTAGTATTAGCTTATCAGATCCTAACGACGCTCAGATAATTAAAACTGCTACACAACTAACAGAAGCTGCCCATGGCTAGGGTGACAAGTGATATGATATTCGTATTATTCGGTTACCGTATTTGATATGATGTGAATATTTTTAGTTTTTTTCCATCCGATTAACAATTTCTATTCTATTTGTATTCAAATTCGAATTCACATAAAAATATGGATGCAAATATGAAATGAATTTTTACCATCCGAAATGTTATTTTATCCAAACTATCTGTATCCGTATTCGATGAAGTAATATATATATATATTATTACAATACGACTAATTAGTTAGATAATTTTTTAATTGAACATAAATTCGTGTTTCTTTAGGTAAAGTAAATGAACTAGAATGATTAAGCGTAACTGTATGAGGATAAAATGTTATTAATGTCTTCATACTATATAACTTATGAGGTATCTGGATCTGATCAAATTGAGTAAATATTTGATTTAAATTTGTATTCGGTATTTAGTCAGTCCATATTTATATTCGACGTTTATTCGATTCGTATTCGAATAAAAAAATATAGATATAAATATAATTTAACCACTACTCGATCTATATTCACCCCTATGCGTGGCCGTGCTGCTACTTTTAATTATCACGATCGTTGCTGTCTCCCTTTCACGCCTTTTTTTCTTTCTTTATTTCCTTCGTTACAATAATCTCCATTTATCACGTACGCTCTGCTTCTATCATCCATCTGGCGGTGGAAGTTGGGACATTTCTGCCGAATCGTGAGGTGGCAGTTGTGTGTCGTGCATGCATGTAGACGCCTCGGTGACGTAATTATGGATAAGATGCTTCCGGGCCCAGCTTTGAGTGGTTTGCAGCGTTTGCCCATTGGTTTAGTGATTCTGAAGGAAACCCAAGCAAATGATTTGGAAAAGTGAACACGCGCGAGCTGGGTTAACGTAAAACTGGGTGTTTTCTAGAAGGTAAGAGCAACTCCAGCAGTAGCCCTCAAAACAGGGCCCCTACTTTTCATTTGAGGGCTCTCCCTACTTTTGAGGGAAAAAATTATATGCGGCGGTGCCGCACGTGCGACACCGCCCGCGAGGCGGCTGCAGCTGCTGCGGCTCGGCCACGCGGCGGCCTCGCGGGCGGTGTCGCACGAGCGGCACCGCCGCACAGGATTCCCTTCCACTTTTGAGGGCCCTGTTTTTTTTTTGCATTTACTCCAACAGCACCCCTCAAATCTAAGCCCTCAAATTCATCCCACAACACACTGACACATGTGACCCACTCCTAAATCCGGTCGGAGGCGTCGGGCGGAGACGTCGGGCAGAGGCGACGGCGTTGGGCGGAGGCGTCGGGCGGAGACGTCGGGCGGAGGCGACGGCGTCGGGCGGAGGCGTCGGGCGACGGCGTCGGGCGGAGACGTCGGGCGAGGCGACGGGCGGAGGCGTCGGGCAACGGCGACGACGACGGGCAAGGCGACGGCGTCGGGCGGAGGCGTCGGGCGACGGCGTCGGGCAGAGGCGTCGGGCGACGGCGTCGGGCGAGGCGTCGGCGGAGGCGTCGGATTTTGGGGGGAGGGGCGCGGGGGATTTTGGGGGGAGGAGGCGGCAGATTTTGGGGGGGCGAAGGCGACGGGCGGAGGCGACGGAGAGTGGAGGCGACGGAGAGCGGAGGCGGCGGAGAGTGGAGGCGACGGGCGAGGCGGGGGGCGAGCGGGCGGCGGAGGCGACGGGCCAGGCGGGGGGCGAGCGGGCGGCGGGCGGGGGAATCGACAGGGGGCGGGGAAATTTTGGGGGAAGGCGGGGAATTTTGGGGTGGAGGCGGGGGAAGTTTCACGAGCGGGAAAAAAACAGGAAAATGAGGGGTGGAGGGGGAGCCCCTAGGAATGAGGGGTGGGAGGGTGATTTGAGGGGCTCCTCAAATTTGAGGGCTCTAGTAGGGGCCCTGCTGGACCTTTATTTTTACCTCAAGCCCTCAAATATGATGTTTGAGGGCTCAAGTAGGGGCCCTGCTGGAGTTGCTCTAATGCACCATGTTGCACCAGCCCGAAATTCCTCCCCTGCATGCCATACAGCGATCAATATATGCTCTATTAAGCATGCATGCCTGAGCATATCTAGAGGCCTTACCAGCGGAGGTGGAATTGGTCATGGTGAAATTATTTTATGTTTTTAAAAAAGACAATTATTGGTTGATCTAGGTGTCTAATACTTGGTCATGGCAAAATTATTTCATGTTTTTTAAAAAAGACAATTATTGGTTGATCTAGGTGTTTGATACTGTTTTATCGAAACTCTGAAGTCTAAACCAAAGAAAGATCCGGCCAAATATAAAAGGCAATGAGGAGGGGCTCTCAAAACCTCCATCCACTTCCTCTAGCCTCCCCCTCTTCATAGATCCGGCCGCCTTCTCTCCAACTTCGGTGGCCAGTGTGCTCGCCTATAGAGAGATCTACTAGTAGGTTTCTTTTCATTTCATTTTGGTACAGCTAGCTCTTCCATGTGGAGAGATCCTCCTTCTTGGGTTTGCTGGAGATTTCAGAACCGATAGGAGGTGTCGGTGATTGGCGCCTATGCTCAGCAGAGTCGTCTTTCATCCTCAGCATCTGTGGTGGTGGTGCTCGGTGAGATCGGCGGCTTTGCCCGGGTCAGTTCCTCGATCTATGGCACCGTGCGTGCTTTTTCGCAGAGGCCCCTCTTTTGGGCGGCGCATAAGGTGTTGCTGGCGGTGCCACCAAGGATTTCCCAGGCCGGTGCTGCGTATTTTGGCTAGGGTCGTCACTGACTTATATCTGTTGCCCCTCTTCTGGAGCCGACCAAATTTGCCCCTCCAGTGGAGTCTTCAAGCCGGTAGTGATGCTACCTCCTACGGTCTTCTCCACCCTCTAGCCTCTATGAAGTCACTATCCTCCTCCTCCGAGGGGAAGGTTGTTTTTCTTAGCGCCCGTGAGCAGTGTCTCCTCCCCTAACTAACTAAATTGTTACCCTTTGTGGTTATGGTATTAATCACCATCTTGGCAGGTGAGCCACCTCCTCCGACCACTGTGTATCTCTTCCCTTGCTTTGGCACTCTAGATTCCCCCACCCGCTACTCCCCAAGTGACATCTTCAGTGCAGCTAGCGAGACTAAAGACCAAAACATCAGTAGTTCTCGGTGGTCGATCAGAGTTTTACTAAGTGAATCACCGACGTCTCTCATTGATGATGATCCTTTGGTATATCCCTCAACCTCCAACTAATGGAGGTCCCTTTCTCACTCCCACCGCTTGACATCGTTGGCAAACACACAGTAGGTGGCGAGCCGTGGACATATCCGAGTGTTCAACGTGAAGAGCATTGAATGCATCATTCGCAACTGTTAGAGGGCTTGGATGTAATTTTCTATTACTTTGTAGTCCTTTTTCTTATGTGCTATGGATCAAGTTGCGAAATATTACCTCCTCAGGGTTTCATACATTTGCTGGAAGTATTTTATTTGAGTTTCTTGAGTCTTAAGGATTTTTTTTGGAATTTTTTGGGGATTTTTTCTGGGTTTATTTGCTATTTTCTAGAGTTTAATTGAATTTCTAGTAATCTCTAAAAATAGGAAATTCCTTCAAAAACCCTCAAAACCTCTCGGGCCAAAATCCATTTCTCTCTCCGGCCCATTAAGTGTCAACTATCTGATCTCGAGCTTACCACATGTCACGCATCGGCCGAGGCATGCACTGTTCTTCGTCTTCACAGGAGCTTGTTGTCGTGTCCGCCTCAGACTCCACCACCGCCGTCCACTTCCAACCCGGCCTCAACATCCGTGCCGTGCACACCATGGTCACCTCAGCATCCATGCCGATTTAAGAGTGCTGCCCTTCTTGTTTCTCACACCCCACATCCGATCTCGCCGTACGCATCATCGTCCGTGTAGCACGCCGCCTTGCTCCACCGAGCCGTTGTCATCCTCCACCCTAGCAGCCATCACCTTCGTCCCCACCACCATCCCCGCCATGCGCCATTGGTCACCATCGATAAGTAGCACTTTGAACAAGGAGGGACGATGTGGTAACACTGACAAATGTGCAGACGAGAGAGCGGGCGAGAGGGACAACACGGACATAACAACATTAGTGTGAACAAGGGAGCGCGCGAGGGGTGACAACACGGATAGAGTGATAATTGTATAAAGTACACAGCGGTACAGAAAAAATAGTAGCAACAGGCCGACATATGTGCGAAGGACAAAGGTCAGGCACCGCAAAAGATACCTGGGCATCACTAATTTCGTGATTAAATTAACATGAGTTAACGTGGTAAATTCTGAGCATATAAATTTTTTGAGCTTATTTGCTATATTTAAAAATTCAAATAAATACTATAAAAAATTAGGGCAGCTAATCAACTGGCTTAATCACTGCCGTTTGGCCATGGGGTGGCAGGTAGTTGCCGTCTGGTCGTGGGACAGTAGGCTGTCTGCCATTCGATGGCGGGATGGCAGGGCCACGTGTTCACCCTCCAGCGTTGCCGCCTATCCACCAGATGGCAAAAACATAATTTTTATCAATACGACAGGCATACAACCATTTTCATAAATACGAATATAAACAGTACTAAATATATCAAAAACTCCCACACAGCAACAGACAATATACTAGTACGTACTACGTACTGCTAGTCGTCATGTATACATGGCACGCATGCACACACGTCACCGGCGAGGTAATTGGTTACCTGGTCCTTTCGAGATGGAGTAATTAATCCAGCTGCTCATAGTTTGATCGAAGCCCGCAAATGGAACGAGAGGGGGGGGGGGGGGGGGGGGAGTGGTGGAAATGTCCAACCAAATCACGTCCTCGACCACGCCGTGGCCGCTGCCCTGCCGACACCCAGCATCCGATACCATCCCTCTCTGCGTCCAAACAACACCGCACCGGATGCAACGTTGTGGAATTTCGATCTTTTCAGCCTTTCTCGATGACAGATCACAAAACTTAGAATGGAAGTTGTAGAATCAAGAAATGATTAAGGTACGTAGTGCTAAAAGTAACTTTTAGCTTTTAGCTAAAAAACATTGTAGCGGTTAAAAATACACTGTAACAACTATTAGTTTTTTCTGAATAATTAAATTAAAAAGATAAAAAGTTATATTATCTCGAACAATGAAAAGGAATAAGAAAGAAACAAAAAAGCTTCAAAAACCTAAAAAGCAAAATTTAAAAAGACAGAAACAGAAATTGTTTGGAACAAGATCTAAGGTTTCCTCAAACGTTACTGTGCTACGGTGTGATCTGATTTGATGCTGGAAAGCTAGATTGTACAGATGCTATTGTGAGTCGTAGAATGCTGATACTAACATAGAAACGCGAGATACTTCGACGTACCTACTATACAGGTGTAATCGCATATGCTACCAAAAAGTATACAGAAGTAAGTTCATTTTATGTGGTCTCCAATTAGAACTACAACAACTAACAAGAAAATGTTACTACAAATTGATGATGGATTTTTAACTAGCTACAACAATGGCATGACATGTAGGTATATATACTTGGACTATGCAAAAGATTACTGTCAGCACACCTCTCCTTATCATCGTGACACTGCTATTACACCTCCAAATTGTTGAATTTCGGTAGTTGTCGTATCGTTGATATAGATCAACCACACAAGAATCACAACATCACATGATCACAAGTGTTTGTGAGAGCAAAACGAGAGAACTATTTATTAGAACATCAAACTCTGTGCATAATGAAGCTCCATTTATAGACTAAAAGGAGTGGAACTTTTCAAGGCGTATATATTTTGGCAATTGCTCACATACACCCTAGGTTTCATAATAATCTCTCTTAGGCAAATACCACGTAATGCATACGGTTTGTTAAAAACTTATTCCAAAAACTCAATGAGAAAAAAATGGAGAAAAAAATATATAACACAGGTTAAGTTGTATTGTACTTGTTGTTTGGTTAAAAACATTCATGCGAGAAACCCAATGAAAAAACTTACCAAAGGAAAAAAGGTACAACACTTATCTTTGGGATTCACTAAAGATCATCAGGATCTATGTATGATCTTTGTGATGTTGATCAAGTGGATTTAAATCATTTGTGTGATAAAAATATGCAAGATAGTGATTATCAAGTCAATACCTTATAGTTTTGACAAAGATGAGCTTATCAGAATCTCAAGTATAACGATCAATGATTAGCATATGCTCCCCTGCAGAACACATCCGTTTTAAGTCTTTCGGCTCTAGTGCCTACAATACATTTTTTAGAAATGAATTATAGGCAAGGATATTATGAGTAAATTGACTAGATTATCACAATGTTTAGTATTTTAGACACTTCTTCCACTATTCATTTGGAAATTGTGAGAACAAAATAACTTGGGAGCAATATGTTTAACTTTCTAAATACCACATCTATTTGTGCAACACAAGTAAAAATTATCCTAACTGAGGATGGGGGTAAACTTAATTACAACATCACTAGAGGATATCGTCACTTCACTAACTTCTGGTGGGAGATGCACTTTATAAGTGCTTATGTGGCGCACTACAGGTCTTTAGGTTCCTCGTTACATTCTTTCGGGTCTTGATGGGTCCTTGTCCACTTCTAGGTATCACATAATCATTGGTGTAATTTAGAGGTTGACTGGTATGATAATTTCCCTTCCAGGAGATGCTCTTTCTACATGTAAGAGATTATTACATATATATGTGTGTGTGTATTTCTTGTCAAAAATTTCGAATACTCTAGGAATCTCTATATGGATTTTCAGAATACATTTACAACATAGTTTCATTCACGCTATTTGCTAGAGTTATTATATAATGGAATATCATTTCATTCATAATAGGAGAGTATAGGTTGCACCACCTCATTATTTTCATAATGACCCATCAAGTCTGAACTAGCTGGTTCCAATACTTTTATTTAGCAATTATGGCTCAGCTTCAGTTACTTCCTTTATGTGACCCGATGTGAGCGTTCCAAGCACTCGACCATAGTCTTTGGTTCCATGTCTGTGTTCTTGTAAGAGAAACTTTAGAATTTATAGAGACAAAGTGGTTGTCGACAACTTTTTTCCTATATCCTCATAATTGAGGGTATATAAGTGTTAACTAAATCTTTGTCATTTACCAAACGAAAGATTCTTATCATTCCTTATTCCCAACATTGTAATATGTGCGTATCAAATTGCTGGGATTTTCATCTTCATAATGAACCTCTTAGTGAAGTATTTCACCTTTAAGGTGATTTCTCTTCAAGAGTGTTTAAGAAGTGATTAACGATTATTTCAATTAGTGTCATTGGATCTTTAGACCCGCAGGTGTCCTCATAGCTTTTATATCATGGACCAATAAGTTACTTTCGCATAGGTGGATGTACTATTCAACACGGAGTATTCCGCCTTTAGTGATGCATTTACTACAAGTAAACAGTGTGGAAACTCCTCCATAAATTGGAAAATATCTTGTAGATTCACTGCTTCTAGCATATAGGAGCATCGACTAAACCTCAAGTTTAGCTTGGCTTGTGCATGAATCTTAATACTAAAGATCTTTTCCTCCTGGAAAATATCATGTCATTCAAAATTTTGGGCCTCTCTCTTGAGATTAGATCTTTACTAATAGCATACCTAAAAATCCCCTAACCTAGATAGAGGATTGATGGAATTTCAAATCCAACATACCCCCAACAACTGGTGATGGCCCAACGATGTCGCTAGAGTGGTGATATTATGCGGGAAATGTTTGATTCCTCCAACATGCACTAATTTCAGTTAGGGGTTTGATCATTGTACACAGTGAGCTATACATCTATTAATGTAGTGGCGTGAAAAAAAATGCATGAATCTACAACCGATGGGTTATCTCAAACAACTAGTAGGTTATTAATCGTGACAAGGAGCCCGAATAGGTGTGCGAGGGTCAACAGAATTGTCCTATAGTGTAGCTTTTTATATTGTTGCCCAAGGTTTAATACAATTACTCATACCATATTCTAAATAATTTGGATCATTAAACATGTTTGTACATGGCTGAAAGTAGTATGTTTTGACAGCATAATATAAATCAACAAGATGTTCAATCGAAGCATAAATATAATGCTGGAACATAAAACATGACCAAGGATTAATCTGCATGGAATATTATATTTTCTGCTGGTATATAATTCTAGCTAACCACTAAGGTTGAATAATTTTCTGACAAGAATATCTATTGTTCAATAGGAATACAATATTAAATTAAGGGTGATAAACTATATGCCTAATGTAATTTTATAATGCCAAAATAAAATGAATTTAGATCTTTTAGGATCACCTTAATAAAATAGGTCATCACATTGTATTTCGGGAGTTATATTCGCTTCAGGCAAATAATATGGCTTCTAGTGGCGATGCAGTTATGGACAAAATTTACCAATATGCATGTGTTATGGCCTATAAGTATGGTATGCTTCAGTGCGTAGCTAATATGCTATACACTAGACCTGGCCAAATGGGTCGTGCCGGTCGTGCCTACCCAAGGCACGACACTATTGGCCTAGGCATGGCACGGTCCATGAACTAAACAAGTCGTACCGTGCTTGGGTTGGCACTACGGCCTAGCGTGCCATGCCCCCTAAAGGATGAGGCGACGCATGTCCTAGATGGTTTGTAGCTCTTCGATGCGCCAGAACCCAGCCAGCCGACCCGACAGGACGTGCAACTCTCTCACCTACTACTCGACCAACTAGGTCACGCACAGCGCTGGCCAAAGGCCGGGGACACTCGGGGGATAGTGCCTAGGAGGAACCGTAAGTAGGCTCACTCAAGTTAGTACGTTTTTGTATTACGAAGCTATGTGTTACCCAGATGTTACAATAGTTTTTTTTCCTAGGCTTTACGTAAAGTTACCACACTACAATATTTCTCCTAGGAACACAAGATAGACCCCTCATCAGCAGCGCGATAAAGGGGTAATGCTATGAACATGCATTGCTACATGTGAGTCCAAGCGAATCCACCTTTACAGCACAAAGACCCTATTGGCAGTGCTGGAGACTTTATCGCCAATTCAATGAGCAGTAGGTCTTTGTCGCCAGTTCGATTGGCAACATAGCTTTTGTCACCAATTGAATTGGTGGTAAAAACTCTACCACTAGTTTAATTGGTGGCAATAGCTCTTTTGTTAATCAAATTTGCGATAGATGCTCTGTTGTTAATTAAATTAAATTGGCGACAGAAATCTGGAGTGCACGTAGGAAAGTGGACAGTTGGAATGGCGACTCGTCTCTGGCATGGCCGGGCCGGGCCCACCGCGGTTGGCGCGAAAGCTACGGTCGGCGTACTCCTCCGTCCTCCCGCACCGTGTGGGCCCCACAACCACACACCTCCCCGCTGACGCCATCCCCCTCCACCGCTGACCTCACCACCCTTTATATATCCCGCCCCTTTGCCCCCATCCCACGACGGCACAAAGTCGCAACTCACGAACCCGAAGGAAACTAAGAAAAGGTCGTGTACGTACGTAGTAGCCGTCAAGATGTACCAGGCCATCCCGTACAACGCGAGCCGGGCGTGGCCGCGGCAGCCGGTGCCAATGGCGGCGGAGGCGGCGGCCGTCGGCGTCGACGCGGCGGAGGAGAGGCAGAGGCTTGTGGCGGCTGCAAGGGGCGAGAGGGGCGGGGAGGTGAGGAGGGCGGTGGCGGAGAGCCCGGTGCTGGTGGTGGGGAGGAGGGGATGCTGCCTCAGCCACGTCGTGAAGCGGCTGCTGCAGGGCCTCGGTGTCAACCCCGCCGTGCACGAGGTCGCCGACGAGGCCGAGCTCGCCGGGGCCGTCGACGGCGGCGACGTCGCGCTGCCGGCGGTGTTCGTCGGGGGGAGGCTCCTCGGGGGCCTCGACCGGCTCATGGCCGTGCACATCTCGGGCGAGCTCGTGCCCATACTCAAGGAGGCCGGTGCACTCTGGCTTTGAAAAGATACATAGAGGTGTGAAAATCGTTAATTAGGAGTTCTTTTCTTCTTCCTCTTGTCCCTTAAGTTAGACCCTTTAAGTTCTTATCACTGGTGCTCTTTTTTTTGTTTGGAATTAATAATGGTATTGTATCAGATAGGGCTAAATTCTTTTAGGAGAAGGAAAATTAGGAAACGGTTTGTTGATGCTACTGCTTAATTTGTATTTATGTTCGACCATGTTAATGCAACGAAGAGTGAAGAGAAATATTCATAGTATCCTTTCTCATTTTGCACAGCAGCTTTGGTTTCTGGATGAGAATGTGCTGTTGCACTCGCACTTCTAATTTCCCGTTTCGTTTTCCGAAGTGTACTGCCCCCGCATGAATGGCACTGTATTGGATGGTTGGAATTTCATGGCCGGTTGTTGTTTGTTGCGCTGATTTTTCCCCCATATTCTGTTAGCTGCGGCTTTTGATTGTTCCTAAGAGAGTACGAAAAGATAGAGATTTACGTACGATTTTAGTCGATATAAATGAAATCACTACAATATATACTATAATCAACTTATAGATCTTATTTTAAAAGATAATACATTAAAAATTAGTTATAGTAGTAAAATATTTTACTGTAAAAATGGATCGAAAAGAAGGGGCTCACTACCGAAGCATTCAGGCTGGAGCTGTGCGAACTCGTACGATGGATTTTTATTAGCGCAACGGGGACGTGTGATCGCTAGCCTCGTATACGTGGCACCGCAAAGTCAATTACTCATCAAGATGCTTATTGACTCCAATCAAGCAGGGTGTCTCCCCTACCAGACTTGCCAACCCACAATTTCCCCAGACAAACTCAAATTCCTGTGTCAAAATATGCGATAAGGGCGAAGCCGTAAGGTGGTAGTATCATCCAGCAACGATGGGACACAAGCAACGGCCCCAAATGTTTCAGTTGGTGCGTGCCCACACGAAACGGGCGAGGAGAAGCAGGCCTCACCACGTCGCCATGTCGATCCTTGTGCTTCAGTTCAGAGTTCGCATGTATTCCACATCAGTAAGTAGGAACGTTCGCTGTATATATAAGGGAGATTCAATTTTTTGCAACTCTTAAGGTTGACATCGAGACTCTGTTATTTACATGTGGAGTCACCTGAGTCACTGACAATGGACCCGGGTGACAAATCTGTTGCCACCTGAGTCGTAAGGGTGGCAAATAAATAAATTTTCCTATATATAAAGAAAAGTAGGAACGTTCCAAAACTAACAAGACACAACCGAACGGCACGCACTATGTAAAAATAGATCGCTATTGTACAAACGGCGGCTACTACTACTACGACGAAATGGAATTATCGATAGGGTGCATGTTGCTCTGCCGCTGGCTAGGCCGGTGGGAAAATAACAACAGGCACATGAGTTGTCGTGGACAAAAACCACACGAAATGTATAAGGTCATGTTTCAAAGGATTATGTCTTTTTAGCCTTTTAATTTTTAACTAAAATGATACTGTAGCGACTATTAACTTTTTTATGAATTCAATTATAAAAAAATAAAGAAAAAAATAACGTTATATCTCCATTTATAGTGCAAAGAAAAAAGAAAAATTATATTAAAATTTAATATATTTTAAATAATTTTTAATTTCTGAAAATCAGATAACAGGGACCGTGGCTGTCTGGAACGGGTTCTAACGCACGGTCGTCCTTTCTTCCTTGCAGTAGTACGTACTACCCTACATTAGACACTTTCTTTTTTTCATACCATTTTTCTCGTAGCAACAGATATGTGAGTGAATCTGCCCACTTTTACTGCTTTTTTCTAAGGGAAGCTGCTGCTGTAAGTAGATGCTGACCAACTGGTTTCAACTTTCCAGAGTGATTTCCCTCTGAAGAACTGAATTGGATGCAGTGTCGATGTGGGTTTTGCTTCGAACCAAAAAAAAAACCACACTGGCGGTAAAAGCCTAATGATCCGATTACGGGCAAATCAAGTTTTTCCTTCCAATTGGAAAATGACATGATATGAAAAAGAGGATGCAGTTCAGTAAAAAATGATTACTGCATGAGCTGGTGAGGTTAACTTGTCGCAATCATCACAATTCACAGAGATTTCAGATGAGCTCGTGACAGAGTAGGCACGTCGCAACTCGAGAAGCACGTGGTGAGAAAAGTAAGGGGAAAAAGAAAAGGAAGGTAAATTTAAATCGAAAAGTAGGGACTTTCCAGAAGACTAGTGCAAGTCTATGACCAATCGGATGCAAGAAAGAAATACAGTAGAAAAGACTCAAGGGAAAACCAGTCTAGACTCAAGAGCATAGATGCTGAAAGCCTGAAAATTACACGCATGGTTTTACTTTCAGCTAAGTTGCTTCTAATTGTGGGTGGGTGTATAAAATCCAAGAGAGTTCTAGAATATGGTTGGTATTGTGAAATTTTTTTGGCTATCCTGGTTGACAAGAGCAGACACAAATAATCGCGAGGAGGAGATGACATGAAGCCTTTCAGAATTCTGATTCACCAAACAACCAACCAATAGGAGTGATGACAAATTAATGGCAGGCTAAGGCCGTCTAAACTTGACACTAAAAAAACATGTAGATGTAATCCAATGACGAAGGGAGCGTACTTTGTTTATCTACGTGGCGCGAGCAAGGCCACGCTACGACATGAGAAGATCTGGAAGATCACGTACTGACATCAACATGTTTGACAAGTTAGCTAGTGGTTGGATGGCAAATACTACTAGCTGATGTCATGCCTTTGCATATTTGCTCATCAAAACACGTCACGTTTGTGCACAAGACACCGGCTATGGTATCCAGCGCATCCTAGCGGAAGACTTTGGCTATAATTAGGACTTGGTCTTTGTTCAACAAACGTTGTAGAAAACATCGGTTTAGGAATCTAGACGTATTGTTTCTTCTGTAGTTTGTTCTTTCAGCAGTTCCCATGGAGTCAATGGAATATTGCCATTGCACACTGCAAATTGGAGTTTGGCCTATCACAACTTTCTTTGGGGGGGCATATATACTAGACTTGGAATGAAACGGGGACCCTCTTACGTCGGGAGTGAAACAGAAGCTAGGTAGGCAATCATCATGTTGTGCTGTTGATTCTAGAAACTTAGAAACACTTCGCAAAAATATCTGTGTTCTGAATACCGGTCCAACTTGTAGGGGTGGTTTAGCCTAGTACATGTAAAATTGCATGCTTTTAGCTGACAAGTTTTTCAGGTTTAGGAATTAGGTATCAGGCATCGTGCTACCACCACACCGCCAGTCATGTTTTTTTTAAAAAAAAAACTCTGAAGACCTATTTATCAGCTGTAATTTTGGGGCGCGGATTATGAAACTGGACCATGAAATAAAATGGAGCCTGTGTGCGTGTGTATACTGTTTTTAATGAAGGTGATGAACTGATCGACACATGTTGAGTTCTAGAATCTTACGCCAAACACGGAGCTGAAGTCATGGGATGGGCAAGAGTGCTGTTGTCATGCAGTTGGGCCATGAAAGCAACTGGTTCGGCTGCAGTCCACATAACCCCTGGAGTGATGCAAGAGCCACATCGTGTATACATCATCATAATATCTTGATTTCGACATGGACAAGGTGTCTTAAGATATGCTCACGTCTATAAACCCTTAAAACCTTCATACAGATAAGTGCTCTTTCCAAATAAAATTAAAGTCTCTGCAAGAAGCTTCCAGAAAACCTTTTTTGGATCATCAATTTATCTGTAGCAGGGGAAATGAGAGCACGTGCCTTTTCCACAAAGATCTGACACTTTTTTTCTCCCCGAAAGGAATAGATATGGCACTTTTCATTCCATAAAGATCCTGCAGTACAGTGTGCTTGGTGCTTCAAGTGATGCATCTGTTTGAGCCTAGCAAATCATTGGCGGGATTGGAGCATCATACAGGGAAAACATCTGAACCAGACAACAGTGCTAAGAAGCGGCAACTGTTAATGGCCCATGCTTAACAGTTCGGTGGTTTGAATCCAATTTGAGCCCTCCAGCTCAAGGGGTTGGTTTGCATGTAGCATGAATGATACACGTCAATGATCAAACTGAACACACTTTGTAGCGTATTTCTCCCAGACCAAGTATAATAGGGGGGGGGGGGGGGGGGGCTAGGTCTGTAACACAAGATACAAGTAGATATGAAGATCAAAACAAGAAGACAATACTGTAAGCATTAGCATTGTTTCGGTAAAAAACAACTAAAGATGGTACATACAACAAACTACAAAGACAGACTAAGTTCAGCTCATGAAGGTACAGATCGGCAGCTTGAGATTTCACAGCTCACCCGCCTGGACTCCTGGTCAATATGACAACAGTGTGATGTAATAGCAAAGGTTTGGCCGTGAACTGAAACATGCGAAGAGTGAAGAGCACCAAAGCCAGGTTTTAGACTTCGCCCTATCCACTTTACCACCTCTTGTGATAATTTAACTATGTTAAGATTATTCTCCAGTGGACCTCCATAACAATTGCTACGGGAGCTTCGAAAGACAGCTTCCTAAAAGGTGTAAAACTTAAGTAAACAAAAGCAAAACGGACCTTTGTATTGCAGCGAAGGGTCTCTGAAGCCAACTGCACTTCTTCACCATAGCAATTGTTTCTTTCATTTCTATAGTGAATCAAACCATGAATCAAAATCATCGGATACATTTGAGGGACCAGAATGTGGAGGGACACTGGCATTTGAGATGTTGTGTTGCGCCTGTGCAGATGCAGTTTGTTCCTGGTCATTCAAGCACAATGAAATGTCTGAAATCAAGTTGTCTACCGAATCATCAATAGATGTTACTTCAATCTGCTTAGCATATCTGAAGTCAATGTTGTGGTCAGAGTTAAAAGTTGGTTGAGAAGTTAAACTTGCAGCAAAACCTTCATTCTGGACAGACAGGGAAGTCTCTGAAAGCAAGTCATCTAGAGCATCATCAAGAGGAGCAAGCCCCAGAGATTTGGAGGAAGTGCTAGATGTAATTTTCTCATTTGACTTGCTGACCTTCGTACCTTGCAAAGTTGAATTATTTCCAAATGGTTCATCTAAGTTGGAGCTAGAAAGGTGAGTTCCACCAAGTGAATTAAGAAGCATGTCAAGTTCTTCTGCAGCAGCCACAGCCACCTCAAACTTTGACCCTTCGCTATGGCCTGTACCTGGAACAGCATCCATGATTCTTGTATGGCTCTTATCTTCTTCAGATTCTGAGTGCACAAGTCGAGTACTAATTTTGGGTGATGCTGTAGTTTTTTCTTCTTCAAAACATTGCAATTGATGATCCGTTTTCCTTTGATCACCAGAACGGATGTTGCTAGCATCACCGTGACTAATTACATCTTTCCCCGCATCTATGTCCTCGAAGTTATGTTGAACCGTACTGTCTTTAGTATCACTTTCCACAGAAGTGTCACATTGAATCAGAATTTCATTGTCTTCAGATGCATCAGCCTACGAATAATCAGATGAATCAGGATATTAAGCCAAAACTGAATGGATATGAAAGAGGCTCAAGCATAAATAGTATGTTTACAAAAAAAGGATATTAATGTCAATACTTTAAAGCAGGCATATACAAAACCTGCAATGAGAACCTTCATAGACAAAGGCATCCAAGGGAGGGGGGAACAATTAATTTTACTCAGATAAACACTAACATGCCAACAGCAACTTTAGCTTTCCGCACCTAAGAATTGTATGAACCATGAATGAAGACAAATTAAAGGAGAGGTATCAATCATCCTAATGCAATTGGTCAAACAGCACAGTAGGGTTCAAAATTAATTCAAATTCATTACCCTATCCCTGTATGGATGGCTATTGTACTCCAATAAAAAAACCATTTCACCAATTGAAAATACATCAATCAGAACATTTTGGACTAGATAAGCTTTGTTGCTTCAAACGATGGCAGAGTATGTAGTGCAGGAAATTCCCATGATGGCAAGAGTTGCAGCAAGCAGCGGACACAAGGGCTGTGTAAAAGGTGAGATATCAAAGCTCCCTGTCCTTGACTACATGTTGCAGAAAATAGAGGGATGAGTGGCAGAAATGGTTGCAGCACAAGGCAGATGAACGTCAGCAATAGCAGCAGCAAGTGCCAACCCAGGCACAGTAGGGTTGTGTTGTGTGCAAGCGCCTAGGAGGTGGCAGCTAATAATCACGGTTGAGAAAGAGGTGACAACTATTTAGTATAATTGCAGCAATGACACATTAGGTTCGCAACCCAAATGGGTCCATGTATGGTTGTGCTTGCCAAGGGATAAGGACATTTCGATATATTTGGATAGTGTATTTTCTTTGTATACGGATTGGATTAGACTTCCTCATCCCTTTTTATTTAGATATAAGCTGGACCCTTCCAAAATTCAACACATCATAATCTGTTTAACACTTCAGGATAGTAAATGTTCTCATGAATTATTTTATGAGTCCACCCTCCTACTTGAACATGGTGCCAAGGACCACCTAATTTAGTTAATAACCATTTTCAAAATAAGCTTAGATGTAAACACTGTTATGCAAAAAATCCCAGTGAAAGTGAAATTGCTGTTGTGGTCTTACTAGAAGACAACTTAATAGTCTTAGTGCATGATTCGATAAATTTCAATGCTTGGCAATTCTACAAAACTAAACATGATATCCATAAACAAGAACGTACCAGATCCTCAGGTAGTAGATTTTCTTCTACGAAAAGTCTCTGAGAGAGCTTAAGCTTTGAAAGCTGGATGGCCAATGCATGCAGATCCATGGAGAGAAAAGGCACCTGAAAGATGAGGAGAAAAGGTACTGTTGCATGAATATGTAAGAGTTTGACAACACTAGGGGAGGAAGCCACAAAAGTCCACAAGGGTTCAAGACTATATGGATGATAAGTGGCACTATATTTTATGCACCAATCCAAATAAACCTCTAAGATCTCCCTCAAAAAAAAACTTGTCGTATATGTAGAACCGAAATAGAGGTGAGGTGGTGGATGTCGGCCGCCGGCGTCCAAGAGAGAGTAAGTAGACACAAGCGTTTATATAGGTTCGGGCGCTAAGGTAGACACCCTCCTCCTGTCGATGAGCCCCCTGGGTGGGGAGGAGAGGGGCTGCCTCCTGATCCAGGTCCCCAAGGGCTCACTAGTTGTGTATGTCTTGTATTTGAATCAGAGTTCAAGTTATAGGTGTGAGCTACAACGAGTATTTGTAGACGCTTGGCCTGGTACAAAAGCCTACACTATCCTCCGAAGGGGTACAAGTGTCATTCTAGAAGATGGTAGTGTGCCCCATGTCAGCTTCGCTGTGGGGGTTATCTCTGCCTCTTGGGCCCCACGGGTTGGGGGGCCCTACCGAGGACCGATCCTCTAGGGACCATGGGGGCCCATGGCCCCACTTGTCAGGTGGTCTTGGGTGAAGCAGGCATTTTCTCATCTCTCGGGACGCTCTCAAGAGATAGCCTTAGGGGTAGGGCAATGGCGAAGACGCCCTAGACTGGGCGGTGGCGGGGACGTCCTGGACAGGGCGATTACAAAAGCGCCCTGGTCTTTAGGGAATCTTCCACTTCTTCCTAGTGCTCAATAGGGAGCCTCAACGTTCCTCTCGGGAAGCAAGGACATATGTCACCCCTTCCGTTCGCCCTGTAGAGCACCAAATTCCTACCCGGGGGAGGAGGTGGGAATTTCCCCAACAAAACTCCATGTTACTTTTTCCCAAAAAGGAACCTCTACATTACTTCACATCTCATATTCTACTTAATATCTAATCGGCTACTATTATCTAGTCAATCCAAACAAATCTCTTTCCACAAACTTCCACAAGACCATCAGCTAAAGGCCCAAAGTGTGTTTCCTACCAATCCCCCAATTTTAAACACAATATTTCCTCTAGTAGATTATCTACATCAACGTTTTTACGATAAGACCAAACACCATAGCAAGATTTTCGGTATTTTGGAAAGCACAATGCAAGTCACAAACATGATATAGGTTTGTACCTCAAAATCTGGTGCTAAATCATCCTCTAATATAAAGTTATCGTCTTCACACCAGGACAGAATCCCTTCCCCTTTAGCTTCAAGCATAGAGGTAGAAGCCTGCATAAAATCTAGAAAAGCAGCAAATCAACCATCTTAGCAGTTAGCACTGCTAAAAGAAAGCAACCTCAGAAATACTAGGCCACTTCCCAATCAACACATCCCATGTTCAGCACGAAAATAACAGGTTCTACGTATCAATTTGCAGAACTATGAAACAAACGGTATGTAGTGATTATATGTTAACTCATTGTGGTAGGGATTCTCAACATTGTACATGATCAATCAACCAGATATGTACTCAATTCAAGTGCTAATAATAAATACAGAAATTAACACTAAAAGCAAAGTATAACTTACAATGTTTCATATACTCAATGAAAGCTGTGCGTTAAAATGACTAGGAACAAAACATTCCTTACTTTAGCTAGTGTTCATAGTACGAATTTCGAAATATTTAGAGGAAGGATATCAAGGATCACCTAATGACCTAAGCTTGGTTGAAGCGATCATCAGAATGAGCTTAGTCAATGAACAGATAGTGGCAACGCACGAAGAGACTAGAAGTGGTAATGAAAGCTGGCGGCGCTACACTTACCAAATGGCGAGTCCCGGGAGGCGAGCCACGGCGCTCCGAGGCCCCGCGCCCCGCGGGGCTGGGGCTGGGCCCGGGCCTGCTCGAGCAGGAAGGAGAAGTCGTTGCCCTTGCTGCGCGGCGGCACCTCGCCGGTCCATTCCGCGACGGACGCGAGATCGTCGGCCTCGGCCTCGGCGTCGTAGCGGTCCCAGTTTGAGGGGAGGTTGCGGCTGCGGGGGCCGGAGGAGGCGGCGGCGCGCTTCTGCCTGTGGGCCGCAGCGGCAGCAGGGGTCTGGTGGGTGCGGCGGGCGTGCACCGTGTGCGAGCGCTTCGACTTCGCCGCCGCCTTGGGATCCATTGGGGGGAGCGGAGGAGGTGCGAGCCGGATGGGGAGGGTTGTGTTTCGGCTTCGGTGGTGTGTTTTTGTATTTGCAGTTCTATCCTGTCGGTTCGCGTTTATTGCAACTGAGCCCCTGAAGTATTTTTGAGAAGAGTAAATTTAACTGAATGTAAATTGTCGAAAAACTATTGGAACTATAGATGTGAAGGATTAATTTTATAGAGTTACAGATTTTATAAAACTTTGTATCATTAAGTTATAGATTTTAGTTAAGTCTGACACATCTAACAACTCTATCATAGAGGGATCACTATTACTTTTTATAATAGTGATGTGTCGTATGCGCCGTAAACAGCTTTGTTTAAAAGCGTCACATGAATATTTTATTATACTCATCTTTGATGATACGGAGTACATAACATAGATCGGTCACGTAAACATGGGAGGTGTGCGAAGATAGGTAAAAGAGATAATTTGCCCATTTTTTTAGCCAATCCCCTCTAAAATGCACCGAGACCATATGATATATGATGTGTGCATAGTAGGATGAGTCAATCTGTTATGATAGGCTCTTGTGTGAGTTCTTTGTGATAAGCTTGTTAGATGTGATGGGTTTGGCTAAAACATGTAGCTTAGTGAAACAAAATTTTATAATATTTGTAGTTCTACGAAAAATCTATAATAGTCCTTGATAGCTTTGATAAATTACACATAGTTTGATAGCTTTGATAAATTATAGTAGTTTTGTGAAATTTACTCGAAAAATAAAGATGTGTGGTTGTGTTTAGCTCCTTAAATTTTCAGGGCCATAATTTTGCGAAATTTACTCAGAAATAAAGATGCGAGGTTGTGTTTAGCTCCCTAAATTTCCAGGGGCGTATCTACAATTCAAAACTCTATTGAGGGCCTTTCCCTTTCAACGATCTCATCTCCCACCGCCGCCTCCGCCGGATCGACCGCCCATACAGTCAGTCACCGTCACAGACCAAAGAGCCCAGGCAAAACCCTTCCGTGCTGATCGGAGATGCGCTTCACGGCGTCTCCGGTGGTGGAGCTCTCGGTTGGCGGCGCCGTGCTGACATTCGAGCAGGACAACGACTCTTTCGAGGTGGGCACCTCCGTCTGGCCCTCCTCCCTCGTCCTCGTCAAGTTCGCCGAGCGCTGCCTCCGCGACCCTGCCCTCCCCTTCGCCGACGTCCTCTGCTTCCCCGGTACCCGCGCCGTCGAGCTCGGATCCGGCTGCGGCCCAGCCGGTATCGGCCTCTCCCGCCTCGGCCTCGCCAACCTTGTCCTCACCGACATCGCCGCCGTCCTCCCCGCCCTCCGCCGTAACCTCCGCCGCAACCGCCGCCACCTCCCCCGCGTGCCCCGCCTCGCCCAGCTCCACTGGAACTGCCCCGCGCACCTCGCCTCGCTCGACTCCCCGCGCCACTTCGACCTCGTCGTCGCCGCCGACGTCGTCTACGTCCCGGAGTCCGTGCCCCATCTCGTCACTGCCATGGACACACTTGCCGACGCCGAGCGCGGCGTGGTGCTACTCGGGTACCAGCTCCGGTCGCCCGAGGCGCACGAGGCGTTCTGGGACGCCGTGCCCGCCGTCTTCCCGGTGATCGAGAAGGTGCCACGGGAACACCTCGACCCGGACTACGCCTATGAGGAATCCGATGTGTATATACTCCGCAGGAGGCCGCGACAGTGATGGTGAGCTACCGCTAACCATTTGCTCGTCATTTACATAGCAGGTTTGCAAGAATTGGAGAAAATTGCTATAATGGGACTCCAAACAACGTGTTTCGCTATAATAGGACTTCTAACGTTGACATCGCTAAAATGACACCCGAAACATTGGCTTCTCGTAATACATGACATTTGACTCTTTTAATTCCAATGTTCGGGTATTTCGAAACATTAGCCAAATGTCATGTATTACGAGAAGCCAATGTTTCGGGTGTCATTTTAGTGATGTCAACGTTAGAAGTCCTATTATAGCGAAACACGTTGTTTGGAGTCCCATTATAGCAATTTTCTCGCAAGAATTGTTTGTTCAGCTCCTAAGTATTTGCTTTTAGTTGTGGTGAGGATATCTGATAGAAACTGATGAGCTTTTGGCATGATGAGTGGATGCACTGCGTGGGTTAGACGAGGACGACATTGCGATGAATTTGATTGGGTTGATGAACAGATCTCTGCAATAAGTTACGGCAACGTCCTTGATTTATGTGGAGGTTTGGAGCATCGGTTTAGCTGCAAACACATGTTGTTAGATTTGATGCGAGAGAAGAGCATGTTAAGTGGTTTTCTGGAGGTTCTGTGTTGTGTTATGTGTACATGTTTTTGACTTTTTTCATGTTCATGTTTGCTTCTATGCATTGCATTCTGTTGTTTGAATGACTAGAAAGAATTAACTTGTGAACTTATGTAGTTATGGTCACTAGGCATCTTAAAATCGAACCTTTTCCATGCGTAACGAAAGTTCTGGGGTTTTATTCCTTTTTCTGGTTGCTATATGAACTGGTGGAAAAGTGCAAATGCTATTCCTCCTAACTAGGATAAGAGAAAAGAAAGTGTGACTTGCAATTGAGCCTTACAAATCGTCATGCCTTGAGTATGCAATCCATCTAGTTGAAACTGAATACGGTGAGAGAATTGTGTCTTCTGTTGTTTCAAGCATCTGTGTTGCTACTGCGGTTTATCAAAGATTGGTATATAACAATGGTTGAACATGTTGTTTACTCGTAACCTGGTAAGATTAGTAAAACACCATATTACTTTTGGGAAGCAATGATTCTTATAGCAGCTTGAACTTAAATCCCATGTTTTTGTTTCTGTCCATATATCTTGATAACTCAAAATAATGATACATTCTTGGATGTTGTCACGAACCGGGGTTCATGCGGGATAAACACCACCAAGAAGATGGCTGGATGGCGTCGGCGTAGAAAGAGAGGGAGAGAGACTAGAGATTTAGACGGGAAAGACTATGATAATTCTCTGCTTGATTACAATAGCATGCGGTAGCCCCCTTATATAGATGGCTCCCCCTAACAGATAGAATCTAATCCCAATCATATCTCTAATAGATATAGTAACTAATATCATATCTCTAACATAAGGAAACTAATCTCTAACTCAAATAGAATCTAATCTCTATTTCTAATAATGGCCCGGCTGGGCCCAAGGCCCACCTCTATGACATTACACCCCTCCCGGACATGCAGCTCATCCTTGAGCTGCTAGGCGGCGGTCATGGTGCCAATGGACGACATCTGACGCCGATGTGGAAGACGAACGGTGGTGGGGTCCTGCAGCGGATGGAGACGGCCGGCCAGATCCAGGCGGATACAAGGCTAAGCGATGCCTGCAAAATAAATTGTTTTTTTTAATTTTTGTTTATTTTTATTTTTATTTTGTTTTTATTTATTTATTTATTTTTGTGATTTTGATTTTGATTTTTTTAATTTTTTAATATTTTTTTGGTTTTTTATTTTTTTATTTGCTTTTTTTACTTATTCCGGTCGGTTAGCCTGTTTACAAAAGCCACACGCAAAGCGCCGGTTAGACCGACCGAACGTACGCAAAAGCCCAGCAGAGAACAGCGGCTGGAGGACCGGCGGTGGCAGCTCCGGGCGAAGGAGCGGCCTGGCGGCGGCGACAAGCAGCGGCCTGGTTGGCGACGGCGAAAAGCGGCGGCCTGTGGACCAGATCCGGGCGGCGGAAGCAGAGGCGAAGCGGCGACTGTGGCAGCGGCTCGGGCGGAGGCGGACCCGGCGGCGGCTGCGCGGGCGGAGGCGGACCGGCCGGCGGCGGCACGGCCAGAGGCGGCCCCGGCAGCGGATGCGGCGACGACGGCTTGGCGACAGCGCTCTGGGCGGCGGCGGCTCTGGCAACAGCCAGATCTGGCGGCGTCGGTCTTCACGATGGGGACGACGGCGGTGGCCCGGGCGACGGCGGCGGCACAAGCGACGACCGGCGATAGGCGGAGCGGCCACGGTAAATGCGGAGGTGGCCCGGCTCAGCCGACGGAGCGACGGCCTGCGGGGCAGCGGCCGACGGATGACGGCTGGCAGAGCGACGGCCTGCGGGGCGGCGGCCGACGGATGACGGCTGGCCACGCTCGAGCAGATCCAGGGAGACGACGACGATGGCCTGGCAGTAGCTGAACGCCAGGAAGACGGCGGATCGGGCGGCTGCGGCTCGGCCGGCGACGGCCTGGACAGCGGCGGCTCCCAGGCGCAGGGGCTCGGGTGGCGGCCGGCGTCGGCGGTGGTGGATCTACCCTGGATTCACCCTTGTGTTGTTTGCTGGTGGTTGGTTGCTATTGTTGTTGTTGTTGAAGATCTGATGTTGGATGATGGCAATTTGTCTCTTGTTGCTCGTTCCTTCGATTCTCCATCCTCTCCAAGATGGCATGCATGTTGAGGAAGATGTCCGCCATCTTTTTGTTGATGCTGGCCATCTCGTTGGCGCTAGCTTTTATTATGGCCAACGACTCGGCAGTAGAACGAACCGTAGAAACCATGGTAGCAGAAGTCGTGGGAAGGGATCGACTGCTCTGATACCTAGTTGTCATGAACCGAGGTTCATGCGGGATAAACACCACCAAGAAGAGGGTCGAATGGCGTCGGCGTAGAAAGAGAGAGAGAGAGAGAGACTAGAGATTTAGACGGGGAAGACTATGATAATTCTCTGCTTGATTACAATAGCATGCGGTAGCCCTCTTATATAGATGGCTCCTCCTAACAGATAGAATCTAATCTCAATCATATCTCTAACAGATATAGTAACTAATATCATATCTCTAACATAAGGAAACTAATCTCTAACTCAAATACAATCTAATCTCTATTTCTAATAATGGCCCGGCTGGGCCCAAGGCCCACCTCTATGACAGATGTGGCTAATCAAATTCCATTTAGCAGTTTTCCTGTGTAGTGTTTAAGTCGATGGAGCACTGAATTCGCAGTCCGTATCTCTAACCATTGTTCATTGATGTATTGTTGAAAATTGAAACAAATTGTAATGATGAATGATCTTGGCATCTTGCACATACGAGTAGTCCAGCCTGTAGTATCTCTTTACTTATGTCACTTGTAGCATACAAGCATCAAATGTTGAAATATTTTTGCTACTGAGGAAATTCGCCAGGCACATCATATTTTTCTTCCGAGTAAAATCTGATATTTGTAACACTGTATGGGATCAACTTCAACTTTTTGATTAACTGTATAGTGATCTCCAACAGGGCCCACAGGGATTTGTATTCGAAGTGCAGGGATTTGTATTCGAAGTGCCAGTGGATGCTCAAAAAAGGTGGATGCTTAATGGTGGTTTATTGGATGCGGAGCTACAGAACTGTAGATTGGTCCTTTTCCCTGTAAATCTTTTTATTTATCAAGCAATGGCTGGAAATGTAACATGGTTCGGCTGTTTGGACCAAACAGCCACAGCAATGACATCTTTCCACTCTTCCCAGAAGGCGCACCAAGCAAACCCCTAGCAAAGAGTAAAAAGACTTACTGGTACGTCATCCTAAGCACAAAAGTTAAAACTTAAGATACAGACTGTAAGCAACAGAAACGAAATAAAAAAGACTTGCAGAAGACATTACAAAAGGTGATTTCCCATGCCACAATGCATTGCAGCATCCTCTTCATATGTGATCATACACCCAGCTTCAGCACCAGCGCCATCATCTTGAGGTTGGCCTTCTCTACTGCTTACTTCATGCAGTCATAGTGCTTCCTCCTGAAGAACTACAGCCTATGTTGCCCGGATACCTTGGGCTACGGATACGTGATATCGCGATTTGCGTGCATGCGTGCGAATTCTTATAACTTTATATCTAGTAGTTGGAATGCTAGAGAGAGCACATTTATCACAAAGAAAAGGAGATTTACCTGTTCTCTTACTTTCTTCTTGAATGTTCCATAAGAGGAAGAGATAATTTTGCAAGATTCTGCAATTTGGTTAGAAATATATTAACCAAACAGAATCACAGATAGTAAGTATTCGACAATCGATAGACTACTTAGTAAATAATAGTTTAACCACTTAGTAAATTCCAACAGCTTTGTGTATGACATCAAACATTACAAAATATCATTTCTTTTACATCAACAGAAGAATGGCGTACCAAATCGAGGGCAAGCTCGATGGCGGCTTGCGCTTCCTTCCTTATGATAGAAAAGTTGGCGCGTGCTAATTCATTTTGTTCTTGAGAACCTTTAAAAAGCACATTGGAATGATCAGGAAATACTCACGTCATAAAAGGCAAAGATAATGTAGTAGAATAGACCTTTTGAAGAGTGAGTTCATCATCATCTCCCTCTTGTTCTTCAAGTAGTAAAAGGCGAAAAACTGATGGAAGAATATCTAAGTCGAGGATGCTACAACAATATTGAAAATAACTCAATAGTAATGCATATTGGCTGCAAAAGACAATTCAATGTCAGCATTTATATTCATAAATGGAGAGAACAATAAGTTGATAAGGAAAGGTTCTCGGTGCTCATAGTCACCAAAGACAGTGAAGTTACCGTCTTCTCAAGGTTTCGGACGATTCGTTTCTCTGTATTGCCATAATGAGCTTGAACAATAATGAGTTACAGGCCATCTTAATATGATAATCATGGGTAAATGAAGCACAATGCCATGGTTACTATCATCCTTGCAGCTAAACCTCAAGTAGCAATCAAATTAGGAACGCACAGGAATGTGATCCTAATGGTAAACAAGCTAGATGTAAAAATTATTGACTCACTGTTATGAATTAATCGGAATTAAAAACAAGAGCAGTAGGGAGAAGAGAGGATTGGGGAAACACTTAGCTTGCGGGTGTAGAGGGAGAGCTCACTGTGGCCGGCCGGGGATGAGCGCCATTGGCGCGGCCTTGGTCATCGGCATCGTGGAGGGGGCAGCGTGGGCAACTGAGGTAGTAGTCACGAGCACAACTGGGGTGGATGCCAGGGAGGAGCTCACCGACATCGAGAAGCCGTCGGCAGTGGGGGAGTCGGCAGTGTTTGGGGCACTAGCAGCAGGGAGAATGAGGGAGAGAGGAAGGGGAAGATATATTTAAAAGCGGCGGTGTTTTGAACCTGGTTTGGTTTAGCTGCATATATTCCTTTTTTTCTATTGTCTTCTGTAATGCACTATGACGACTTTGATCGGGGCATTCCTTGCTCCCTGTAGTTACCAGATTAACCTAATCACGTATATATATATAAGCGTATGGAATTCTCATTATTTGGACAAGGAATTCTGTCGGTTTTCTCTTTTATCTTCTTGGTTCTCTACAGCTTTAGTGTCAACTGAAGTGCGTTCAAAATCATGGCGGAGCACTTGGCTTCAATATTTGGCACCGAGAAGGATAGGGTCAACTGCCCTTTTTACTTCAAGATTGGGTCTTGCCGTCATGGGGATCGTTGCTCCCGTCTGCACAACAGGCCAACCATATCACCAACTGTTGTGCTTGCTAACATGTATCAGCGCAGCCTTATCTGTTGGAGTTGTTGCTTAGCTCGTTGTTTACTGCTATTAAGTTCAGGATTATATTTATTTTGGTTCATGAGACATGTAAACCATCATTATTTCTCAATATGTAGCGTTGGATCTTTTGTCATATTATTCGCGCAGCTAGTACTCTTATCACTATCGACTGAATTCTCCATATTGTTTCCACTGGTCCCGAGGCACGAGGGAGATTCCTCACTGAGTTGCTGGCATCTGTGACGGGGATGGGGAATGTTCTCTTCATATCAGTGACGAATCTAGAATGAAAAATGAGAGTGAGCTAAAAAAATATATATTCTTTATCAGATCATGTGACGCCCCACGCATTATTATCCTCTCAGGGCCGGATAACCGCATGGGACAAACGGGTTACTATTTGCCTGATCAGTAGAACACTGCTCCGGCAAATGGTAAACCTTTACCAGAGTTGCGCATCGGAACAATAACATAGATACTGTAGATTTTATTACAGCAACGGCCACATGGCCTACAGTCTGGTATTACAAAAGTACCACTATAGCAAAAGTAAGACTAATACCCCAGGGCTCTTCTGCCCACTCCACTGGGTCTTCTAGTCGTCCCAGCCGAAGTATACGGGGTCCACCTCGCCTGGATCCTCGTAATCTCCCTCCTCTTCTCCGGTCGACTCAGCGCCACCTGCTTCCCCTTCATCCTGCTCGTATACCCCTTCGAGCAGACTAGGGTCTAACAAAGGAGATTAATAGCAAGGGTGAGTACCAGGGTACTCAGCAAGCATAATAGCAATAAATGCACTGATATGTTCTCATGTCCTTAAGTCCATGTTCTAAACTCCTTTATTCTGAAATTAATTATATGAAAATATCCAGTCTTGCATTTTTAATTCTCAAATAATTTCTATTTTTCACCCAGTAAGGTACGATCCCTAGTGATCACCGTAGTCCACATTCCAGTGAACTGGCATGAATTCATGATTTCTTGAGCACTGCGCAGGCTTGTACCACTGTACCCAAAGCTGCTCTGAACCTTCTTAACTAGGTTCTTCCACACTGCCTTAGGTATGGAATCCAGTTCAGAGTACAGAACTTTTCTCCGCTTACGTTAATTTATCCACCAGCCCACTATTATCCATCGGTGTACCAAGTCGCTCACTTGGGCTCCACCGACTTCCAATAGTGTTTGGTTGGACCGGCTCCCGGCCCAACACTCCACTTAACGCTATAGCGTCTGGGACTTACTCATTTCCAGGCTCCCTGGTTCTGAGCTTCATCCATTTCTTACTCACACATAAATACTTACCCAATGTGGTGGATTGGATTAACGTAATAGGATACTATTTTCCGCCCGTCCAAAACGGAAAATTGGTTGGCACGGTAAATACGGTCCCCTATCCGAGTGAAAACGGGGTAAGTCCTTACATCATAGCCCTATGTAAAGAGGTCCGCCTAGCCTCTCTGCATCCTTTCCCTGAACCTCTTTACCCACCGTATACATCTCTGCTCGTGGGCCTGCTGCTCTTCTCAGCAGTACCACAACTGTTCATCTCTTCCTTTTCTTTCTCTCTTTCTTTTTCTCCTCTTTTCTTTTCTCATCTTACTCATCATAACATCATCATACTCTGATTTCTTTTTAAAAACAATGGTTTTCATGCATTTAAATAGAATTCATACTATTGCTGGAAATACACATATTTTTAACATAACTACGTGCATGGTCGAAGAATGAGCTTGCCTGATACGAGGGTAATTCAGAACTGCTAGAAATCAACTTTGTTCTCCCGCTTGGTGATTGCTCGAGTTCTGCAGAATTAATACTACACTTAACATAAATATTTACTGCTATTAATTTTAGAAAGGGGGTTAAATAGAGAAATAATTCCCTTCCCCACTCTACAATTATTTCTAATTGCGCGGCTTTTCTAAGCATATTTACAGAGCTATTAGTCAGGTTCATTTTTAATTAATTACAGAAAATGCTATAAAGGAATACCAAAGTTATTTGCTAAAACCCGATTTACTAGCATCTTACTGGCCTTGCGGCCCTATACCCGTGCGCACTAGCCTGCTAGCTGCGGCCCACCGACGCCTCGCCCCCTCCCTTTTCCCATCGACGCCTCCTCCTCCTCCTCATTCTGCTGCCGCCCCACCTTTTCACCTCTTGGCCTCCCTGCGCCTCTCGGCTTCCCCCCGCTCCCACTCTCCACTGCTCCTCCTCCCCTATGCCTTCTCGCCGCGCCTCCTCTGGACGCCTCCATGCCGCGCCTCCTCTCAGCACCCCCACTCGGCGCCTCCTCACGCTTCCTCCTCTTGCCCGGCTCCCTTCTTCACCGCGCCTACCCGACGCCTCGCCGCCTCTCGTCTGCGCCTCCTCACCGCCGGTCATGGCGCCGCGCCTCCTCACCGCGCTTCCACGCCGCCTTGCCTTTCTCTCACCGCCGCCTCGCCGTGCCTCCACGCCGCCGTACCACGCCTCCCTGCCGCGCCGCCTCTCTCGGCCATGGCGCCTCGCCTCTTCTCTCGGCCGTGGCGCTCGCCTCTTCTCTCGGCTCGGATCCGGGCCAGATTGGTGGTTTTTGGGGTGGATCTACCTCTACCGGCTTTTCTTATGGTTGGATTTGAGGCTATACCTCACTGGTTTGCGGTGGCTTGCAGGATTCTTGGGTTTTCCTCCCATGGTGATTGTCGGCCACTGTTAGACCGAGGTGGTGAACTAAAATGAGAAGAACCCGGTGCTACCCTTCCTCTCCTAAGCATTTTACATACATTTTATTCCCTCTTTTTACTCCTTTATACTCGGCTCTATACTACCGCAATCGATGATGTGCTTAAGGTTCTGAGTTGTGGTGGTTGTGGGAAATGCTTGCGGGTTGTGGCTGTGTCCTCTGTGTGGTTTGGCTCGGATGATTCCAAAGAGGAAAGAACAAAGGTAAAAGGGAAGGTAGAAACCTACTTGTTGGGCTGTCGGTCTGAAGAAGGAAAGTGCACGGGTTGATGGGGACCACTGTTGTTTGCACGTTGTCGCTGTCGGGGACGAAGGTGCGGCTTGCCTCTTTTTGCCGATGTGGAAGTCCTTGCCTCGTAGTGGTTCCGTTGACTTGCTTCTTGCTCCCTTGTCCTCGCTTGTCCCGGCTTGTCCTCTTTGCCGCTGCCTTCTCTTCTTCGGCTCCTTCTGCTCCTCACGACCGTAGCTCTAATCCCACCTTCTGGCCTCCGGCCGAAGGTGCGATCCTATTGGTTGTGGCTGAGGAAAGAGCTCTGGGTACTCTCGGCTGTGGACAGTGTGTGTTGGCTGTGCTTATCCTTGGGTGAGCTGGGGGAAATGCAATGTATGGGGCTGGTTCTGGGAGTGCAGGGGAGATGTTTCTTGGCTGCTCTCTGCTTGCGCTGGCTTCTGCTGGCTGCAGCTGGCTGCCTTCGATCTTATCCCTCCCTGAGTCTTGTTGTTCTGTACCCAAAAACCTTCGGTCAAAAGAGGGAACTGAGCACTGTGATGCTGAAATGGGCTGTGCTGGAAATTGATGTGGGCTGTGGCTTGTGGGCTGAAATGTATGACTTGCATCTGTGGGCTTCTGTGGACTAAAAGAGCATATGATGGGCTGAAACGATTGGGCTGAAATGAATTTCACTTGTGGGCTTTTATGGATTGAAACGAATGGATGAAAGGAGGGCTTTGGGCTGGGGTAAGTGATGTGGGCCTTTTCTTAAGATTTGCCGAATGATGATGTCCACATAGACGAGAGGTGCCGACCGGCTTGGAACGGTCTGGGGAGTCTCTAAGACGTTCTCGAATTGGCCCTAGCAGCCCAGGGGCACTGACGGCAACTTTACTTAATTTACTTATTCTCCCTTGGATTGTTAATTATCTAATTCTCTAATTACACAAGAAAATAGGTTTGGTTTGATACTAACGGTAATTCTACTTGCAGGCGAAGAACGAAGAAACGCGCATTTGCTCCTACGCCGAAGACCTCGACGCCGGAGTTTTATTTCTAATTTTGTAAAATAACTTGTAATGAAAATAATGAAATTTTGCCATTGTAAATGTAATGCCACAATGCAATTCAGTTTGTAATCTTAATTGTAATAATGGTTGATGAGATGCAATAATTAATTTAATTACCCGCTAATTACTTACTTAGCTAGGGTATTAGATTTAGGGTTCTTTCAGTCTTCCCCCCTTTAGGTGATTTCGTCCGCGAAATCGGGTGTGTTCTTGAATAGGTTGGGGTAAGTCTCACGCAATTCTTCTTTTTCCCATGTAGCTTCACGGACCGAATGATTCTTCCATAAGACTTTACAGAAACGAATAGTTCGATTCCGTAAACGACGATCTTCTATTTCCAAAATCTTCATAGTGTGCTCTTCATAAGTCCAATCCGCTTGGAGGGGTATGATTAGATCGGTCAAATGTTGAGAAGGTTCACGCAGACACTTCCGAAGTTGGGAGACATGGAAGACGTTATGTATCCTGGACCACTGGGTAGGAAGTTCTAATTGATAGGGTAGAGTTCCCTTTTGCTGTATAATCCGAAAAGGCTCTATGTATCGGGGAATTACTTTTCCATCTACTCCAAATCGGTGAACTCCTCGCAGAGGTGAGATCTTCAGATAAACGTAATCTCCAACTTAAAAATGTAAATCTCGTCTACGTTGATCTGCATAGCTCTTTTGTCTGCTTTGAGCTATTTTGAGTCTCTCCCTGATGATCTCAATCTTTTCTATCATATTCCCTTACCAATTCTGGTCCCCTTAATGGCTTTTCTCCTATTTCATACCATCACACAGGGGATCCACACTTCCGTCCATACAATGCCTCCTATGGTGCCATCTGGATACTTGACTGATAGCTATTATTATATACAAATTCTGCTAGTGGTAAATATTTATCCCAAAATCCTTCCAAAATTCAAAACACACGCTCTCAACATATCTTCAAGAATTTGATTCACTCTTTCTGGGGATGATAGGCTATGCTAAAATTAAGCTGGGTGCCTAATGTTTTGTTTAAGCTTTGCCGAAATCCAGAAGCGAGAACTGATCCTCGGTCTAAAGTGATAGTCTTAGGTATCCCATGCTGAGAAACAATTTGTTCTACAACTAATTCTGCCAATCTATCCACCGAATACTTTTGATTGATGGCAATAAAATGAGCCAATTTTGTCAGACGGTCTACTACAATCCAAATAGCATATTTCTTCTTAAGGGTGGCAGGTAGACCAGTAATAAAATCTATACCTATATCTTCTCACTTCCATTCCGAAATTTCTAATGGCTTTAGTTATCCTGCTGGCCTTTGGTGTTCTGCTTTAATCTTCTGGTAAGAATCACACAGGCTAACATATAAGGTTATTTCTCTTTTCAGGTTAGCCCACCAGAAATTTTCTTCTAAATCTCGGTACATTTTGGTTCCTCCGGAATGAATGGTTATAGGAGTATCATGAGCCTCCCGAAAGATGGTTTCTTTAATAGCATCATTTTTTGGTACACAAATCTGGTTTTGCCTCCACAAGGTCTCTTGGTCATCTAAGTGGAACTCTAATGGTTGTCCTTCTTTGATTCTTCAGATCTCTTCCCGGATAAATGAATCCAACTTTTGCTTTTCTCTAATCGGATCTAACAGAGTCGGGTGAAATGTCATAATCTTTAATCAATTCAAGCCATCTCCTTGCCTCATATTCAATTCCTTCTGGGTGAAGATGTCCTTAAGACTTTGGTGATCACTAAACAAGGTACATTTAGATCCATATAGGTAATTTCTCCATATCTTCAATGCAAAAACTACCGCTCCTTGTTCTAAATCATGGTTAGGGTAGTTTAACTCATGGGGTCTCAATTGTACTTTCATTTTGCATCATCACACTTCCTAGCCCATGTTTGGATGCATCACAATATACCACATAATCTACTCCATCTTCTGGCAATGCTAAGATAGGTGCTATAGTTAACCTTTGTTTTAAAGTCTGGAAACTCCGTTCACAATTTTAAGCCCATACAAAAGGAGTTTCTTTTCTTAAGAGCTCTGAGGGAACTGGAAATCTGTGAAAAATCCTTTATAAATCTATGGTAGCATCCGGCAAATCCCAGAAAACTACAGCTACCCTTCACACTAGCGGGTTGACTCCAAGTGGTTACAGCTTCGATTTTAGCAGGGTCAACTTCAATCCCTCTTCCTGAGATAATATGGCCTAAGAAGGATACTTGGTCCAACCAACAGGCACATTTACTGAACTTAGCAAACAGCTGATGCTCTCTAAGAATTCCTAAGGCAATGGTAAGATGACGTTCATGCTCTTCCACACTTTTGGAATATATCAGAATATCCTCAATAAAGACCACTTCGAACTCATCAAGATATTTCATGAAGAGTTTATCCATAGGATTCATGGAGACAGCTGGGGCATTGGTTAACCCAAAAGGAATAACGGTGTACTCATGATGTCCATATCTGGAGACAAAAGCTGTCTTCTCAATATCTGAAGGCTTGATTTTAATCTGTTGATATCCTGATCTCAGGTCTATTCTTGAGAATACCTTCGCTCCTCTCAGTTAATCAATTAAATCATCTATCGAGGAAGAGGATATTTATTTGTAATGGTGACACCACTAAACTCCCTATAGTCTATGCATAGCCTTTGATTGCCATCCTTCTTTTCTACAAATAGCACTGGGCCCCCATGGTGAAGTGCTTTCTCTGATAAATCCTTTTGCTTGAAAATCATCTGACTGCTTCTTTAATTCAGTTAACTCCTGTGGATTGGAGGAATGCGCAGAAGAACGTCCGTAATCTTATGGGTAGACAGGAGCATTTTAAAATAAGGTTGCATGCCCTCTTTAAATCTATCTTCTTTTCCTCAGTGCTCACATCCTCAGTGGCATAGCGGGAAAGATCATTAAATTGCCTGAGGTAATCAATCATCTTCTTGTTCCCCTGGGTTAAGGCTCTAAACTCTTTCTTCTTCAACTCTAATCTCCCTGTAGGGACATGGGTTTCAGTAAACTTTTGCTTGAATTCCTTCCAAGTGATAGGTTGTGTACTAACTCTATTGCAGGTATAAGTGAGCCACCACTCAGTTGTTGGTCCAGTCAAATGATGAGTGGCGTATCAAAATTTCTCTTCGTTGGAACATCCCACTGTATCTAGCTTTTTCCCTAATCTCAACCAGCCAATCGCTTGCATCCAAAGGATCGGCGGCCTTTGCAACAGTAGGAGGTCTAGTTTGAAGAAAATCTACAAGACTAACCCCTGGAGCAGCTGGAGGACGAGGTGCTGCTACACGAGTTAGAAAGGAGTCCATAAAGCGATTCCGGCTCTCCTGGGACTCTTTTCTAGAAGTTTCCAAGAATCTGAGAATCTCCCCCATTACTCTTAAGGGATCTGCAGGTCAAGCAGATGAGGATTGGTCAAGGCCTGGTTCAACTGCTGGAGGTCGTTGCTCTTCAGTGATTCTGGGTGGATCTTCTGTGGTTGTTCTCTCATGTACGGGCTGAGGAGGACCCAACCTTAATCCCAATTCTTACTCGTTTCGCGGACTCTCATCCATCCTAAAGAAGCAAGGCGATTTGTTTCAGTTGCAACGGTTAAACATTTCTACCCACACCCTTTCTCTAAAAGGATAACGGCCAGACTTCCTAAATTTTTCAGTCTGTTTAGCAATCATATTTAAAGAGAAGAAATTTATGGTGAGTTACAGAATTTAGAATGACTTATCTGCTAACAGCACTGAATTAGGGTGAGAATATTTCTGCACAACTTGTTAGAGGTCTTACGGATCTTTCTTAAGCAAAACTCCAAGGCAAAAAGAACCAACTCCAAATAAAACCAAAAGAAGGAAGAAGAAAAAGAAAAAGAGAAATCCAATCCTACGCTACCTGGAATTCTCGTATCCAGCTACGCTCAAGGACCCGCTCTCGAGGTCGCCCAAAACTACGTGTTTGGGACCACGCTCAGGGCTCATCCTTGAGTACGCCCAAGACTTCGTCCCTGGGTACGCCTGAGCTACGCGCTCGGGTGCGCCACGAACCACTCGTTCGGGAAATCTCAAGTTTAGCATAAATCAGGTAAGTGATTTTTCATCATCAGCCTTGATTTAATTTAGGTTCCATATAATATTAAGGCAATTTCTAAAAGACTGGTGATTTCTTTCTTTTCTTAAAATAGAAGGGAATGGAAAAGAAAACTATGGGCATGGTGTATCCCTGTCTAGAGATAGGGAATCAACCTTGCCAGAATTCTAGCTATATGCCACTAACCCTGGCACACTACTGCCTTAAAATGATCTGCCCACATCTAGAATGCAAACAACCTGCCCTAGGTTGCATGGCTATCTTACCAGGTTCCACAATATTCAATTAAGCAAGAGCAGTGCGGATTAAATGACATTACAAGACATACACATAGAATATCCTCTACAACCAAAAGTACAGGTTCTATGTTAGCTTAAATATATAAATATACTCTAAGACAGAAGATTTTAACATAGTACTTTTGAAGTAGAACAGAACAGAAATCGACAGTAGGATAAGAATTAAATAAGACTTAGTGCAATATAGCAAGTATGAAGGTCCACTTAATCCCATCTACAGCCTCTACGTTATTAGCGTGGCCCTATCTTATTGCTCTGATACCACCTGTGACGCCCCACGCATTATTATCCTCTCAGGGCCGGATAACCGCATGGGACAAACGGGTTACTATTTGCCTGATCAGTAGAACACTGCTCCGGCAAATGGTAAACCTTTACCAGAGTTGCGCATCGGAACAATAACATAGATACTGTAGATTTTATTACAGCAACGGTCACATGGCCTACAGTCTGGTATTACAAAAGTACCACTATAGCAAAAGTAAGACTAATACCCCAGGGCTCTTCTGCCCACTCCACTGGGTCTTCTAGTCGTCCCAGCCGAAGTATACGGGGTCCACCTCGCCTGGATCCTCGTAATCTCCCTCCTCTTCTCCGGTCGACTCAGCGCCACCTGCTTCCCCTTCATCCTGCTCGTATACCCCTTCGAGCAGACTAGGGTCTAACAAAGGAGATTAATAGCAAGGGTGAGTACCAGGGTACTCAGCAAGCATAATAGCAATAAATGCACTGATATGTTCTCATGTCCTTAAGTCCATGTTCTAAACTCCTTTATTCTGAAATTAATTATATGAAAATATCCAGTCTTGCATTTTTAATTCTCAAATAATTTCTATTTTTCACCCAGTAAGGTACGATCCCTAGTGATCACCGTAGTCCACATTCCAGTGAACTGGCATGAATTCATGATTTCTTGAGCACTGCGCAGGCTTGTACCACTGTACCCAAAGCTGCTCTGAACCTTCTTAACTAGGTTCTTCCACACTGCCTTAGGTATGGAATCCAGTTCAGAGTACAGAACTTTTCTCCGCTTACGTTAATTTATCCACCAGCCCACTATTATCCATCGGTGTACCAAGTCGCTCACTTGGGCTCCACCGACTTCCAATAGTGTTTGGTTGGACCGGCTCCCGGCCCAACACTCCACTTAACGCTATAGCGTCTGGGACTTACTCATTTCCAGGCTCCCTGGTTCTGAGCTTCATCCATTTCTTACTCACACATAAATACTTACCCAATGTGGTGGATTGGATTAACGTAATAGGATACTATTTTCCGCCCGTCCAAAACGGAAAATTGGTTGGCACGGTAAATACGGTCCCCTATCCGAGTGAAAACGGGGTAAGTCCTTACATCATAGCCCTATGTAAAGAGGTCCGCCTAGCCTCTCTGCATCCTTTCCCTGAACCTCTTTACCCACCGTATACATCTCTGCTCGTGGGCCTGCTGCTCTTCTCAGCAGTACCACAACTGTTCATCTCTTCCTTTTCTTTCTCTCTTTCTTTTTCTCCTCTTTTCTTTTCTCATCTTACTCATCATAACATCATCATACTCTGATTTCTTTTTAAAAACAATGGTTTTCATGCATTTAAATAGAATTCATACTATTGCTGGAAATACACATATTTTTAACATAACTACGTGCATGGTCGAAGAATGAGCTTGCCTGATACGAGGGTAATTCAGAACTGCTAGAAATCAACTTTGTTCTCCCGCTTGGTGATTGCTCGAGTTCTGCAGAATTAATACTACACTTAACATAAATATTTACTGCTATTAATTTTAGAAAGGGGGTTAAATAGAGAAATAATTCCCTTCCCCACTCTACAATTATTTCTAATTGCGCGGCTTTTCTAAGCATATTTACAGAGCTATTAGTCAGGTTCATTTTTAATTAATTACAGAAAATGCTATAAAGGAATACCAAAGTTATTTGCTAAAACCCGATTTACTAGCATCTTACTGGCCTTGCGGCCCTATACCCGTGCGCACTAGCCTGCTAGCTGCGGCCCACCGACGCCTCGCCCCCTCCCTTTTCCCATCGACGCCTCCTCCTCCTCCTCATTCTGCTGCCGCCCCACCTTTTCACCTCTTGGCCTCCCTGCGCCTCTCGGCTTCCCCCCGCTCCCACTCTCCACTGCTCCTCCTCCCCTATGCCTTCTCGCCGCGCCTCCTCTGGACGCCTCCATGCCGCGCCTCCTCTCAGCACCCCCACTCGGCGCCTCCTCACGCTTCCTCCTCTTGCCCGGCTCCCTTCTTCACCGCGCCTACCCGACGCCTCGCCGCCTCTCGTCTGCGCCTCCTCACCGCCGGTCATGGCGCCGCGCCTCCTCACCGCGCTTCCACGCCGCCTTGCCTTTCTCTCACCGCCGCCTCGCCGTGCCTCCACGCCGCCGTACCACGCCTCCCTGCCGCGCCGCCTCTCTCGGCCATGGCGCCTCGCCTCTTCTCTCGGCCGTGGCGCCTCGCCTCTTCTCTCGGCTCGGATCCGGGCCAGATTGGTGGTTTTTGGGGTGGATCTACCTCTACCGGCTTTTCTTATGGTTGGATTTGAGGCTATACCTCACTGGTTTGCGGTGGCTTGCAGGATTCTTGGGTTTTCCTCCCATGGTGATTGTCGGCCACTGTTAGACCGAGGTGGTGAACTAAAATGAGAAGAACCCGGTGCTACCCTTCCTCTCCTAAGCATTTTACATACATTTTATTCCCTCTTTTTACTCCTTTATACTCGGCTCTATACTACCGCAATCGATGATGTGCTTAAGGTTCTGAGTTGTGGTGGTTGTGGGAAATGCTTGCGGGTTGTGGCTGTGTCCTCTGTGTGGTTTGGCTCGGATGATTCCAAAGAGGAAAGAACAAAGGTAAAAGGGAAGGTAGAAACCTACTTGTTGGGCTGTCGGTCTGAAGAAGGAAAGTGCACGGGTTGATGGGGACCACTGTTGTTTGCACGTTGTCGCTGTCGGGGACGAAGGTGCGGCTTGCCTCTTTTTGCCGATGTGGAAGTCCTTGCCTCGTAGTGGTTCCGTTGACTTGCTTCTTGCTCCCTTGTCCTCGCTTGTCCCGGCTTGTCCTCTTTGCCGCTGCCTTCTCTTCTTCGGCTCCTTCTGCTCCTCACGACCGTAGCTCTAATCCCACCTTCTGGCCTCCGGCCGAAGGTGCGATCCTATTGGTTGTGGCTGAGGAAAGAGCTCTGGGTACTCTCGGCTGTGGACAGTGTGTGTTGGCTGTGCTTATCCTTGGGTGAGCTGGGGGAAATGCAATGTATGGGGCTGGTTCTGGGAGTGCAGGGGAGATGTTTCTTGGCTGCTCTCTGCTTGCGCTGGCTTCTGCTGGCTGCAGCTGGCTGCCTTCGATCTTATCCCTCCCTGAGTCTTGTTGTTCTGTACCCAAAAACCTTCGGTCAAAAGAGGGAACTGAGCACTGTGATGCTGAAATGGGCTGTGCTGGAAATTGATGTGGGCTGTGGCTTGTGGGCTGAAATGTATGACTTTCATCTGTGGGCTTCTGTGGACTAAAAGAGCATATGATGGGCTGAAACGATTGGGCTGAAATGAATTTCACTTGTGGGCTTTTATGGATTGAAACGAATGGATGAAAGGAGGGCTTTGGGCTGGGGTAAGTGATGTGGGCCTTTTCTTAAGATTTGCCGAATGATGATGTCCACATAGACGAGAGGTGCCGACCGGCTTGGAACGGTCTGGGGAGTCTCTAAGACGTTCTCGAATTGGCCCTAGCAGCCCAGGGGCACTGACGGCAACTTTACTTAATTTACTTATTCTCCCTTGGATTGTTAATTATCTAATTCTCTAATTACACAAGAAAATAGGTTTGGTTTGATACTAACGGTAATTCTACTTGCAGGCGAAGAACGAAGAAACGCGCATTTGCTCCTACGCCGAAGACCTCGACGCCGGAGTTTTATTTCTAATTTTGTAAAATAACTTGTAATGAAAATAATGAAATTTTGCCATTGTAAATGTAATGCCACAATGCAATTCAGTTTGTAATCTTAATTGTAATAATGGTTGATGAGATGCAATAATTAATTTAATTACCCGCTAATTACTTACTTAGCTAGGGTATTAGATTTAGGGTTCTTTCAGATCATAAGCTTTTTCTAGAATTGTTAGCCTTATACCTCGATTGACTAAACTAATTTGTAAGAAACATAGTTTTGTATTCTTGTGCAATCAAATTCATAATTTCATACATGAATAAAAACAAATAAAAAAGAGAGATACAATGGAGATACCTTGCTAAAGGCACGTGAATCCCTAAAACATGTAAATATGATTCCGGTAGGTAACAATCTGTACATCAAAATTAAAAAAATTAGTGACACAATAGCAAATTATATATAATTACTTAAATGATCATAAACATTTGAAATAAAAGAACCATACCAATAATGTATACTGAATGTCAGAGACTCTGAATAGTCCAGGACAAGTACCAAGCACAAGTCTCGGAGCATCAACCGACAGCAAGCATTAGCTGATTTAATTAGCCAGCAACCGAACCGACAGATCATCATTCATCAACCGAGTAACCGACAGCAAGCCTTAACTTCATGAGTTCACAGTTCACACGACGCCACTACGCCAGTCCCAGACTCCCAGTCACCGAGTCGCCGGCCTAAAGGCTAAAGCTAAAGGCAACCGGGCACCGGCGACGCCTTCACAGTTCACACACAGACACACCCACGGTGAAACTTTTCACTTCACGGGCTCACGGTTGCCTTCACGCGACTGGCGACGGCGATGGGCTCCCGGCTCCCACCTCCCGCCTCCCTGCCTCCCCGGCTCCTCCCAGTCCCAGCCTCGGCGCCTCCCGCCTCCCTGGCTCCCCGCGGCAACCCGACTCCGCCTCGGCCTTTCCCCGGCGTCCCCCTCCGGATCCGGCGACCGGGTTCAATTGATTGGGGATTTGGGGATTTGAGGATTTGGGGGAACGGGAGCTCGGGAGGGAATGGATTTGGGGATTTTTGGATTTGGGGGAACGACCGAACGGGAGCTCGGAAGCGGAACAGGGCAGCATGTACTGGATGTGTCGTGTGGGCCGGTGGGCTGTGGGTCTGTATGGCTGTATTTCTACTTCGGCTGTTCGGCCTTTCTTCTCCCCTGGCTCCGTGCCTTCTCCTCAGACCTCATACAGCTCTTTGTCAGCGTCGTCGCCACTCGCCAGACGCCAATCACTGCTGGTCGCCGCAGAGGAGGGGGGTGTCGGCGAACCATTGGAGGGTAGGTTTCAGCCTGACGAAGCCTACCCTATGGATTCGCCCCTGCTTCATATGGCTATGCTTAATTCCTCCAAAACTCGGAGCAGTTTGTTGGCCTATGCGGCCGTACACTGTCCGCCGCAAGTTCCATATACCGTTTTTCCTATCATTTGTTTGGTAAAAGTTGGACTAGAAAAAAAAACTGCTCATTCTTCGTCCACACACGCATTGGTACACCATTAATGCTCTAGTCTTCTTCACGTTACTAAAGTACAATGAACAACAACCTCTCCGACTCGATGCAATTGATGCCAAGCGCCGGGTACAGGGGTACAAGAGTAGAACCGAGCGAACTACCTGCGAGACACAGTTAGTAACCCCTTTTTTTCTGTTCGTCATCAACTAGTAGTACTGCCTTGTAGAAGAGGGTAGAGGTCGAACACAAACAAATGGCGGAGGCATGTGAAGAACGGCGCCGTGGTGTGGTGTGGCGTGACCGCGTCGGCGTGAGGTGCGCGCGGGAAACCCCATGCCGTGCGGCTCGGCGGATTGCCTAGAGCGGCTGCTCGTGCGGTGGGCTGGTGGCCATGTGCCGAGGCCGTTGCCCTTCGGCTGGTGTCGTGGGCATTTCCTTCCTTTACGTATGGTATAGGACAAGTGGACAACGGTGCACAAAACGAAACTGGGACCATGGTTTCTTCTTCACACAGAAAAGGGAAAAAAGTGAGACCATGGCTTCAGCTGAAGCAGTTTGGTTTTAGCTTCAGCTTCTGATTTTTAATTTAATATTTTTATTTTGTCTTTTTTTTTGTATTCCTTCATATTGTTTGTGGTGGACTAACTTTTCTATTTTAAATTTAATTACGTTAAATAAGTCATCAACATCTATAGTGAAAAAAATCTGCTACAGTGAAAAAACCATAAGTAATTGCTAAATTGAGCGCCACCTAAAAATACCTTCAATTGAAGCATCTAAATAAGCTGTACTGTCACTTTTTTTTTGGAGTCGCTACGTCTAAGCTAAATTATTGAAGAAGCTTCAAATAACACAAGCAAAACCCTTGCACTTATCCGGAGGAAAAGGAAGGAGGCTCTCTCGTCATCGTCTGCCCAGCTGCCTAAGCAATATGCTAAAGCCAAGAGATGGGTGATGCAAAACGGATATTGACCGGACCTCATGGGTGAGTTATTTTGAACTGTGACTTATATTTTATATCTTAAATTTTAAAATTCTATTTGATCGTGTGTCAATTTGATCGATATAGATGAATTCGGTACAATATCTATTATAATCGACTTGTAAACCCCGTATTAAAAAGACACATCATTTGAAAGTTATTTACTATAGTATAAACCAAAAGTCATAAGCTATGAGCCCAAAAAACTCAGCCGATATCGACATTCACCATACACAAACGAAAGGTGCAACAATTTAAGTTTCAACTCTTTACATATCTCCCTACAGTACTACATAAAAGGTCATCACAGAAGGTTCAAAAACATCATCACAGACGATTTTGTAATCCTTCTGAGTTTATGGGTTAAGTAATGATATAAGGTCCATCTGTAATAGTTGACTATCACAGATAGTTTGTAGATGAAATCATCTGTGATATATCACAGACGGTTTGTCCTTGAAACCGTATGTGATATTCTTTTGTATTGGTAAATCTATTTTTGTTTATTAGCTAGTCTTAGGAAATACTAGCCATGCCCTCTAAAACAAGCAGAAATACAACAAAATGCATGTATATATACAATTCACATTCATTTCAGAAACAAATACATCCATGTCACAAATCAATTGAAAGCGATACTCAATAAAACAGTCATAATTTTTGCATACGGACTCCGTTTTTTACATTCTTGAACTTGTTTAAAAGCTAATGAAAGGTTACATCCGAAAATCTATAAGGATAGCTCTAATTCATTCGCAAGGCTCTAGAAAAGTGAAATCTTAAAAAAAATATCGTTTACGGCTTCAAAACGGCCTCTGAAGTTTTCAAACCAGTTGAATAACCGAATGGGCCTTGACGTGTAGCCTCCTCTAAGTTCACACAAGGCACTAAAATTAGGTAATAGAAAATTCTTATCAACAGTATACCCTTTAAGAACAAGTTCACATGTTGTTGTAGTTTCTTTGCTCATGCCCGTGTAATCGACCATGTTGATTCAATTGGAGGAGTTGGAGCTTCTTGCAAAGGAGTGGATGAATTAGAAGCAACAGGGATGTCCTCATTAGTGTTGGTTCTTGGAGTGAAATTGGGAAAAATGGTGAGAGGGAGTAATAAGGGGCGAGAAGTAGGAGGAGATCGGTGTCTACCGTTCGATGCGAAGAAAATAGACGGGTGAGATCGGGACCCTATATATGAAATTATCACAAACGGTTCTTGTTAGCAACCGTATGTAATATTATAATAAACGGTTCGGATTAAAAATTGTCTATGATGTCTATAATTATCACAAATGTTTCTTAACAAGAAACATCTAGGAATTATCACAGACGATTCAGATTAAAAACCAGATATTACAGACAGTTTTTAATCTGAACCGTCTGTGATAATATCACGGACGGTTCTAGCATTGTAGATGGCTATGCTTGTAAAAGCATCTGTGATAATTGCAATACCAATGTTTCTCTAGAGCCATCTCGTCTATGATGAGATATCTAGTATATCATTTTTTGTAGTAGTACTTTAAGCCACGATCAAGTATTGATTGCTAGCTAATGTCAAACTCTAGCTACCACCTCTAAAAATGATATATCACATCCATCTTATGTTCATCTGATCCAAATCGATCTGTTCCAGATTCGGATGAGGACACTGATCGATGATCCAGTGGCAGATGAAATTAGCAAAAGTATCTTTACGAGAACCACTTGCAACGCCAAAACCTGCAGTAAGCGGAAGCCTAGTGTCCATATCCATCGCGTCGCAATCGCAAATGCTTTTATGAGTTGGATGCTGTCACTTAGATAGCAGAGTGTAGCCAATAAGCTTCTGTGAAGTGCAGCTAGTGGAATTGGAGCCTCGATTCTCTTGTGGTGAGGCAAATTGGAGACAATAATTTGTGATCTGCTATCTAATGTTACGTGCAAGCAAAATATTTTTATCGTCACATGATCGGTTACTTGTGTTTGTTTGGCTATCGATCCTAAAAATCGAAAGTTTCGGCTGCTAGCTACTTTCTTTAGGGTCTGTTCTTTACCTCAAAAACTAGTGGCTTTTGACTTTTACTATAGTATCTAACTTTCAAATGGAGTATTTTCTCATAACGGGGTCTACAAGTTAAACGATCTACACGTTAAAAACCTAACATCTGTACCAGCCAAAATCGCAAGTAAATATCTATCTCTCCGTAATCTGTACTATAAACAGCCAAAATTTAAAAATTTCAGCCGAAAAGAACAGATCCTTAAGTTCTGAGATGAGCATAGTGCTTGCACTAGACAAATACGCCTCGGGGATCGAAGAACAAAAAACCATGTCACAAGCGCCAACAATATTTGGAAAAGAGATGTATCAGGACAAAATAAAGATAAAACTGTGAGTTCAGGGTAATATCTGATGCAACTATAAAGACAATATAGCTAGATAAGCATATATAGCACTAAAGGAAAACATAAAACCCTTAGCGAGATCCAGGGGAAGCAAGTACCAACCATCCTGTTCACTTCCTCAATCGTATAGCTTAAGTTATTGGAAAAATCATAGTACTTTGTACAAAATTGTTAGTGATATAGAGACAATCATAAAAATGATTGTATTATTTTTATATTTATGATTTTTTAAATAATATATTATTTTACTTTTTGAATAAACATTCTTCATATTGATTAATAAGTATATGATTTGTTCATATAACTCTTTATTTATGTTTTGATATTATTCTAAATTAACCCTGATCTTATATAATTATATGTGATCAATTATGATTTATAGATTAGTACATGTATTAATTAATGACCATATTTCACGGATCATGGATATAGAAATATCAAATTAATAATACGGATACATGTTAGAGAATGGTGTTAAATTGACCTACCATGAGACACTGCGGGAATTGTTATATTCTTAAGTGTCATCAGTTGGTCTCATACATAATGTATGTAGGGTTGTTATATTTGATATCGTAAAGTTTTCTACATTTGTAATAATTTATTTAGAGGTTGCCAAACATTACTCCATGACTAGATGGCTATAAAGATAGCTTTTAGGTTTACTATGAAACATGTGGAGGAATGTGAGATGGAATTTACCCCTTCTACATAACGGAAAAGATATCTCTAGGTCGCTCGATGTGGTTAGATTAAAAAAGTGCATAGGCATGCCAAATATGGTTGAGGAGTCAATCGTAACTGAGTAATTCACTACATGTTCAAGTGAATGATCGAGCTATCATAGAATGACATGTTTTTCGCCTTGAGTTCGATCTGATATTGTGAGACAAATGGATTGGTACATGAGCACTATATAGGTTCATCTGATATGATCTTTATGTATTTTAGGAGTCATTATGTCCTGCTAGGAACCGCTACCGACTTGTGGATCGAAAAGGAGTTTTCGGGCTACGGCCGAATATACACGAACCAAAAGGATCACACACTTAATGAATTGGAACATATCAGTTTGGATTAGATCCATTACTAATGAGCCAAGTGGGCTTTACACCTTGTTGGGCCCCTAACGCAGTGTTCCACTAAGGGACTATATTAAGAGAGGCATAGGGCTAAGAGCGGAATCTCATACACATCCACCAAAACCCTAGCTGTAACCTCTCACAGGCCTTGCAATGTACGCTGGTGCTAGCACACTGATACACATCGTTCCTCCTTGGACGTATGAACTTCTGTAGAGGCGCTGCTACGATTGTGGCACAAGTCGAGACGATCGCGAGGAGACTGTTGGTTCGTGGAGATCGACTTCTTTCACTACACCAATGCATACTACATTGAACCGAGCTATTTCAACTCTTTTTCACTGCTCTACATGTCTAGTGGTAACAATCCATGAGCTCTTACTCACATGGCTTCCTAGTTTACATAGTAAAAAATTTTAATTTATGCTAGTGTAGCCTACCCCATATCTAAAAACACATGTGCGCCTTGGGGACTGAGAAAGTGCAAGCACACGAGAAAAACTATTTTTCTTTTTGTCATAATCGCTAGCCATATTTGAGAAATGAGAAAGTATGGGGACAAAATAAAGATAGACGTGTTACTAGTGGCGGAGCTAGCCGACGATGGCGATGGGAGCCTGGGCAGAACCGGCCGCCGCGCGAGAGCCTCGACAAAGCCAGCCGCTATGCAGTGAAAGACCAGCGTGAGTCACCATGAGAGGATGTTCAACTCTTGCTCGAAGTTGACGCTATCACTGTTGAGATAGTTTTATAAGTCTCCAATGCTTTGTCGCTTTTTTCCTCCTGACTGATATGTACCTACATGGGAATCTCTAGAGGAACAACAAAAAAATCTTACCCCATTACATAGTCCACCTAGACGTGCTAGGAACTACCGAGGGTATTTCCAAACGCACTGACCCAAACTTATTTTCGTATTTCTCGTATACCTCATACAATTTATCATTAACTACTCTATAGTATGTACAATAATCTAAACTGGTAGTATCACGTAAAAGTTGTAATACATTTATAAATCTTTGGAGTTTGGCCCTAGGATCCAAAATAAAGGAGAACACATATAAAATAGGAATTTCCCTCCAATATTTTAAAAACTTAGTTTTCATGGCAAATACAACATCCCATAGTACAGGATCATTTTCAAAAGCTTTTAGGTGAGTGGCAATTTGAATAATTTTATGCACAATTAGAGGATAGGTTGGATAATACACTCCAGAAAGACAAATTGTAGCTTTATGAAAGTTCTAAAAAAGAAAATATTTTTTCACCAACAGCTCAATTGTCCTCAGTAAGTTTATGGTCTCTAACTTGGTTCTACTGGAGGAGCTACGAGATTGATGACCTTGGGTGTGAAGGAAAACAGATAAGGTACTCTTATATGGTAATATATGTTTAAGTATAAGTAGAGTTCCATCTAACAGGCATGTCTAAACCAAATTTTCTAGGATGGACATTCATTGCTACGCAAAAGCTCTTATATGCGGTTATTTGTTGGTTAGAATAATTAATATATGAAATTGCATCCCTAAAAGAATTAATACAAGCATTTAATTTTTTAACCAGATTTAACAATAAGATTGATAATATGACAAGCACAATGTTGATGCAGTAAGAAAGATTGTGCATAAGTATTAAACTAAAGAGTAAGAATTTTCATAGTCTTAGTGTTTGCACCTGTATTATCTAAAGTTATAGAAAACATATTATCCGTGAGGCCAAAATCTTTTACAACTTTAATAATACATTGTGTAATATTTTTGGCAGTATGCAAAACATTAATTAATTTAAATCCTATATTTCTTTTTTCCATTACCCAGTCATCATTAACATAATGAGCAACAACATTAATATAATCCTCCCTAACCCTACCACTCCGTATGTCTGATGTCAAAGCAATAGAGAATGTACAAGTATGAAACATTTCTTTTATTTTTTACAACAATTGTTATAATATTTAATTAAATCTCTAGTTGTGGTTTGCCTAGATACAACACTAAATCGAGGGTTATTAACAATCCTAATATATTTTTGAAAAGCATCAAACTCATCAAAATTGTAAAGTAAATCTTGAGAAGCAATTAATCTACAAAGAGATTCCTGGGCTACCTCTGAGTTGTACTCCCAAGTACATACCGAGTCGTCAGGGTTATATTGTAGCTGCGTTTGGCGTATTTGTATTCCTTACCTTCTTTTACAGCTTGTAGCATGCCGTTGCAGGTGAGCCGTCCTACCTGAAGATTTTGTAGACAATTCATTATCACAAAATTTTACAAACAGCATACCTCACCGAATTCCCATCATCGTCGGTCTTGAACTTCTTGTCGAAATCGTTCAAGACTTATGATGTAGTAGTTCTTGTTCTTTTTGCACTCGTGTTATGTGTTGTGGATACACTTGTTGAACCAGTAGAAGATGGATCAATTGGACCCTGCACCATCGGGTTTGTCGCTTCTTCTGGCTCTCTAGTTTGTTGTGGATGTAGACTTTCCGTGGATGGATATCCTTCTTGAAAAGATTGCATATCCTCAACCGAAAGGCCAAATTCAGAGAGTTGAAAATCGTAATTCTTCATTGAATCAACTGCAAATTGAAATAGTAAAGAACAACCAACTTACTATTGAATGCCAATCGAGCCGGGCTGTGGCGGCCCACGACCATAAACTAGTTGTGGCATGCCGGCCCAGACATGGCCCGGCCCATTAGTTAAACGGATTATATCGTGTTTGGATCGGACTAACAGTAGTGGACCGTGGACTGATATGGTTAAGTTCGGCCCAGTAGCCACCTCTACATGCGCTGACGCTTGGAGATATATGCTTTCACGTGTTGGCAATCGAGAAGAGCACCTATCAGCTGAGTTTTAAGACCCGTTCCCATAAAATTATTTCCCTACTCCCTTTCTCTCCCCATTCCGTTCCCAAAAGGCTTGTCGTGCTTAGGGCATCTCCAACCGGTTCTTTATTCTGCTCTTCATTGTATATTTACCTAATATGACTTAAGAAATAGACTCCAACCGGTTCTTTATCCTCCTCTTCATTTTTATCGAGTCGCTATTTTCTCCCGGCCGCTAGCTAGATTTGGCGAGCGCCTCCTCACTCGCTTTTCAAATAGCTAGGCCATTAGAATGCTAACTCAAATAGAGAGCTGAAAATAATAGCTAGCCTCTTCATCCTAGGAAATAAAGAGGAAGAAATGACTAATGGGATGGAGTTGCTCTTATAAATACCAACTCCCCTGGACCTATCCCCCCTTCCTCCGATCGATCCCCTCCCCCACCACCACCGCCACCAACAACCGGTCGCCCCCCACCTCCCTCCCGCGCACGGCTCCTGAAGCAGGCGAGCACCCCGTGGATTCCCTCAGCTCCCGCGCCGATCGCGCTCCCCGAGGTGACGGTTTCTGAAATTTGCTCGCGAATTTTCTCGAATTTTCTGCGGGCTGAGCTTGGTTCGCCTATGACTGTGGCGGATTCTGTGGCTACCGCGCGGGCGGAGGGTAAGGGATTGGATCCCCATCCCCGCGATTGGAGTCATTGGGAACTGGGGAGGCGTCGGGCGTGATGTTTCTGTGATTCGAGTGATTGAATTCTAGTTTCATGGGCGTTCGGTTAGATGCTCGGGGCTGCACTGGATGCTTTCAAACACACCTGCTGCTCATTTGGGTGGCCTTGGGGATTTCTGCAGCAAATCATGGCGGTTGCGGGAAGCTATCGGGAGTTGAAAGTTGCGTTTAGGTGCTTGGTCCGTGCGCGGGATTCTGATTTTTTTTTTTGACTGGTTTTATGGTAAGTAGTTGCGTATTTGCATGCATCGAAGCTCACTTTAAACTGTGCAGCTTCCAGGCAGCATTGTTGGTCATTAAGTTGTGGTGGACGGATGATTTTGAAAATTGTGCAATAGTTGATGTTTTTCAGTTGGGATAACTGTAAATTTGAAATAATGACTGCTCTAAGTACAGTCGCATAAACATTTGGTTGACGCAGAGAGTTTTGCTTGGAGGTGAGCAACTCTTACTTCAAGGGAGACGGTAGACAGCTGTGAGTTACCACTGGCTTTGTGTGTGTGTGTGTTTGTTTGTTTGTAGTTTTGGTTGCTGGTCAACGGTGAGACAAAACTTTAGTGCTTCCATTAGTTCCATCTGAACTTTTGTTTGGTTAGAAAATTTTGGTTGAAGTTTTTCATTAGTCATTACTGGGGGTTTGGGATATTGCAGTTGTGGACATTTTGGGTAGGTAGTTTTTTTGGGTAGGGTGGTGGCTTTTTTCTGGAAATATGGAGTGATAATGGTTTCTCAACATTAATTATCTAGAGTACTTTACTGCGGATTGTTTCTTAAATGTGGAATTGTGAGTTGTTGTAGTTTGGATTGGTGTTTATGCGTGGGTGATGTTGTTCAAATGGCTGTTTATATGATAGCGGAAGTGTCAGAATAGCCTGTGAGCTGGTGGAGAATGTGTGTTTCTGATGGTTAGTAGGGGATTTTACTAGTATGAATTGCATTGTACATGCATTAATGTTGTTGGCTGAGCATTTGGTTTTATAGCAGAATTGGCTTAAATTAATTAGTAAAGAACTAAAACTGGGCCTATTTTTGGGCTGTGATTTATGACTTTTAGTTGTTCGTGAGAAAGAATATAGAGTAAAATAAATTCACGTGTGGTTTTAACCGATATAAATAAAGTTGCTATATTATGTACTACAATCAACTTATAGATCTTGTTTTAAAATGTCATTCCATTTAAAAACTAGTTACTGTAGAAAAGCCAAAAGCAGAAGCCAAAAACCGCAAAAGAAGAGACCCGCTATCTGTTTTCTATCCTTATGATGTGTGAAGACAGATTAATCATAGTGAGACATGAATACAGATTAATCATAGTGAGACACTTATTCTTTTTTTCCTTTCAATTATAATTTGCTTACCACATCTTCCTATGGTCTATGGAGATGATTATGTAGATGGCTACACATTGGTGTTTTTACTCTTTTTTAAGCTATAGCAATTTTTTTCAGATGCCAATTGTTGTGTGCTTTGCCTCCTTCATATTGCTTTTTTTCCTGTACTTTTAAGCCTATAGATTATCAAGATTTCAAAGAGATTGGCCCCACAGAGTATTGAGTTCTAATCCGCGACTGCTTTAAGTATTTATTCCAAATTTGACTAGTCATGTTTGATCCATGTGTATGGGAGAAATCAACATTTCGTTTATCTGTTTTATGATGATAATTTCTTCTGCTAAATATTCCAAAACTGTAGGAGATTGAAACATTTAAAATTCATACATCCTGACTTTATTTATGTAGCATTTCATTGAAGTCATGTGTATGTTTTTTATCACAGCATTAGATTTTATATCACCATTGCGCCAATCAAGATTACTTATGCTTAGTCTTTGCCTATAGCTGAAGAATGTTAGTTCATGGCATATTGGTATGTCCAGGTTAGTTCATGGTGTATTGGTATGTTCATTGTTTGTTTATAGAACAATTTGAAATTGAATTATGTCCATTAAACACATCCAAATATAACAAATATTTCTGAATTCTGATTAATGTTGTGTATTATTTCTTTTGGTTCTGCATCCAGTTAGAAAATTTAATATGCATTATATGTATTAAGAGCGGTATGCAATCAGATGGCATTAATATGATCTTATAATTGGAATACTTGGAACTGTTATTGGGAGCAGTTGTGCCTAAACTTGGGCATGGTGTTACTTTACAGTACACATATTAGACTCTAAAATCACTTGTGCATGTGACCATGGTGCCATTGCTGTTTTATCACTGTTGAGGGAGGGTCCCCGCGCTACCTTGGGTCAATAACAACTTCGGCATGACGTCACACATCGGGGAATCTGCCCTGGACGAGGTCTGCGGACCAACCCTGGGTGAGGTCCGCGTCACCCCAGACGAGGTCCAGGGGCGTGATTAGCCTCAAGGGCCATCCTTTGGCAAAGCGTAGCTTCGCGTTGGGCACTCCATGCTTCATAGGTCACGCCTCCGTAAGTCGAGCATGTGGCACACTTCCAAGCTTCTAGTGTCGCGCCTCAACAGGTCGAGCAAGCAACGGCATAGTGCGTATCCCCTCACTTGAGGGTCAAGCCTCATCAGGCTAGTCCTAGGTACACTCACCGACTTCGAACATTTCGGTGTGCTGGCATACATCGATTGGTCACGTCTTGATAGGTCATCCAACTCAGTGTCGCCAATCGAGCTCGCCCATAGGGATACGTACGCCCTAGTCAGCCTCATGCGCCTTAAAGCTCCATCGCATCTTGGTCTAGCGGTACATCAACGCTCATCTCGAGAAGTTCACACAATGACCCAATTTCCCAAGGATTCCGCATGTCTTGAACTAACAAGTCGGGCGCTTATTTCACGTGGGTGAACGTTTTGCACCCCTGGGTTCTGTTGTTCTTTGGTGGCCATGCCTAGGCGAGTCGAGCTTGGCACTCCCGTGCATATCTTCGCCTCTCGAATGCTATGGGTCGAGAACTCACTTTATGTTGCACTTCTTTGGGCTAAGTCCTAGCTCTGGGCCTCCGCGTATCGACATCTAGGCAGTTGATGCTTAACTCCATAGTTGTTCGTGACCCCACATCCTTTTGTGCGACAGTGAACTCCTCGATATGACCTAAAATCGGCCAAGCGGAGTAATGGCCCTTTGATGAACACCAAAGAAACTCAACTCGGAGGTGCAAGCACAAGTTATCGTCTAAAGTTTACGCAAGGACTAATGCATTTTAACGTGTTGTCAGGATGCATTGCAGGTTACCAGTGGAATCGTTGACCCGAGGCCACGTGCTGACCCCTTTTGCAAGTCGGTGCACCAACCCAGGCAGGCGGTTGACGACCACCCAGATCGGCGAGAGGCTACTGTTGAGGGAGGGTCCCCGCGCTACTTAGGGTCAACGACAACTTCGGTATGGCGTCACACATCTGAGAATCCACCTTGGACGGCGTCCATGGGCCAACCTCAGATGAGGTCCATAGACCAACCCTGAACGAGGTTCGAAGTCCACGTTGGATAAGGTCTGGGGGTTGACCTAAGACGAAGTCTGGAGGCTAACATAAGACGAAGTTTGGAGGCCAACCTCGGGCGGGGTTCGGGAGCAACCCTGAGTGAGATCCGTGGACCGGCCCTGGAGTCCCTCGGACGCAGCGGGATCCACTTGGTGTAAAGGGCGAAAATACCCTTAGTGGCCTTGAGGGCAAAATTGTAACTTCACTCTCCTCCTTCCACTCTAATAAATAAGAACCCTTGTAAGTGGAGAGGAGGCCATTTGTAACCCTAGACATTCATGTGTAATACACCTGTCCATTCATTCGTGTGTGATTCTCGTTGTGTCCCCTCATATTTGCGGCTATCTTCGAATCTGACCGAAGATGCCTATAAATGTAATGTCCAATCTCGTATTGACGATAATCACTTTCTCTTCCATACTATTAAAATTTCATTGACACATAAACTATGAATCTGAAAGTGATGGTTCATCAACGAACATATGAAAAAAATTCACGCCAATGCTTTTGAGGTGCATCGCTTCTTGAGTTTGGACCGTTAATATTACTGGATAATATAAAAATTAGCAAGTTATGTGGCAAGTGAGCCCAAGGGCTGCAATTTGAGGACAATTTGGTCTCTTACAAGAAGGTTAGCTGAGAACAAGGTTCCAAATACCGTTACCGGAATAAATCCCGCCAGGCGACCGGTACCGGTTACCGGCTGGTAACCGGGAAAAACCCGGTTGAATTTCACGCGCCAAAATTTGAATTTGAAATCGGTAACCGGAAAAACCGGTCGGTAACCGCCCAAAAAACCGGATAAAAACCGCTAAAAACCGGAAAAACCGCTAAAACCCGGTTTTTCAAATTTGAAATTAGAAATTCTTAACATATTCATGGAAAAAAGTATAAAGTTAAGCACGAAAGATGCATGGATCTTCCTAATACATCATATTTGTGTTAAACAATGTAAATATCATTCGGGAAACTAACATTTACATTCAAAATTTGAAAATTCCAAATACATTTACTGCAAAAAGTATGAAATCAAGCACGGGAAATATATGCATCTTCCTAATACATTCTATTAGTGTTAAACAATATAAATATCATTAGAGAAACTAATTTTTACATTCAAAAGTTTAAATTTGAATTAAATAAAAAACCGGCGGTTTTTTTTCTCCCGGTCGCCACTGGTAAGACCGGTTACCGCCGGTATTTGGATCCCTGGCTGAGAACATAGATGTGTCTAACATTCAACTGTTGTATGAGGTGTTATGAATAGCGCTTGTATTCACCACGAAGAACTCCCGACAAGTGCTCCAGTGGAATCAGCGTGAAAGACACGAATAGGAGAGTCAAATTGAGTACAAACCATGGTGGCAAAAGTCTTGTAGATGGATAATACCTCACTACGAGATGACATAAAGTATATCCATATATACCTAGAAAAATCATCAATACAAATTATATAATATCGATGACTCCCTTTCGAAATGAAAAAAGCTGGCTCCCATACATCAGAATGAAAAAGATCAAAAGGACTCTGAGACATTGACTCACTGGAAGGATAGGGGAGTTGAAACTGCTTGCCAAGCTTACAACCCTGTCAATTTAGAGAAGCTTCACCAGACAAAGACCCTAAAAGACCACGACGAAGTAATGAAGACATACGTGACCCACAAAGATGTCCTAAACGATGATGCCAATGAGCAAAAGATGCGGTGGAGGATGCTGCAGGTGCGAAGGTGACAAGACTGACAGGGGCAACGAAAGGAAGATGAAACCAGTCAAGCTCTTAGAGCCATCGTAAGTCACGGCGGCAAGGGCCAGTACCAACTAGAGTCCCCGTGCGACGATCCTGAACACAACAAGAATCAAAATCTATAATAACACGACAACCATGATCAGTAAGCTGACCGGCAAATATGAGCTGCATGGTTAGTTTTGGAACATGAGAAACAGCAAGAACATGAAAGGATGAATTTGAAAGAGTGACACGTCCTGCGACAGAAAGGGAGGTTCCATCTGCGTTTGAACATGATAGGAGCAGCTAAAGGACTAATGGAAGTGAGACTGGTGAAATCAGATGTCATATAAAAAGAAGCACCAGAATCAATAATCCAAGGTGATATACCTGAGGAAAAAGTGGAAGGTGGTCTATCACCGGAAGACTGAGCAGCAGAACCAGACGGTGCAGAAGAAACCATGCGACGTAGCAGTGTGAAAAACTCTTGAGTGTCAGAGGTACCAGGATTCCACTGAGAGGAGCCTCCAGTGCCCCTTAGAGGACAACCACCACGTCAAAAGCCTTGTGCTTCCTGTAGCAAAACTACTCCACATGTCTATCCTTGTTGCAATACCTATTAACAACAATTGTCACTGGTGTAGACGCAACTGGTGAAGAAATGACCGGAGGCGCAGCCAGTGTAGAAGCTGGAGGAGCTACCAAAATCGAAGGAAACGACGATGACGACAGCAAACCTGCACCACGAAGGCGAATCTCCTCAGTACGAACAGCTGCAAGAGCCTTCAACAGTCACATGAGGGTGACGAGCCAGGAATTGAGCATGAGTCCGCTCAAACCTTGCCTGGAGATGTGTCAAAAATCGTAAATGCAGCAAAGCTCTAGGTGAGATTACTAACGCTGACAACACTGACAAGTGTGGCAAACATCTGGGCCCAAAGAGTCAATCTGACGTAATACCACGGACAGTTGAACATAGAACTCATCCACAGTGGCATCTTCCTGGTGCAACGATGCTCCTGATGCACAACAATAAGATACAAGGAGTCATCAGATGGCTCGTAGCGGTTGTGTAGATGCGCCCACATCGCATGTGCGGAAGCCAAGCCAACCACATCACCAGTGAGATGCATTTCCATGCTAGCAACCAGCATAGCAGAGGCACGAGCATCTTCATCGATTCATGTTTTGTAAGCAGTATACTGTATTTGAAAAGTCTCCATGGCATTGTCAAAAGCCTCAGATACCATTGTACGAGCATCTTTGGAACATTCCTTCAGGAGTACAGGCTCAGCAGAGGGACTAGGGCGAGGCGAACAAGATAACTCACCAATAAGAAACTCCCAAAGGCGCTGACCACGCATGTGAAGGCTCATGTGCTGGAACCAATCCCGATAATTGAGACCATTGAAGATCATTAGGCAGCAAGGAACAGAAACGGTGCCTGAAAAGGACAACATTTTTTTCTTTTTTTTTTCTTTTTTCTTTTGCTTTCTTCTCTCTGGTCAGTCAAGAAATCCCTACCAAATGTGTCGGTTGGTCAAAACGACCTGATGACCGAAGAAAAGAAAACCAGATGGTGGCGGTCTTGGGCGGAGATGGCCGACCTCACCAGCGGTCAGAGCGAGACGGCAGCCGGTCTGTCACCGGCGGTGTGGAGATCACCAGTGGTTGATCTGTCACTGGCGGTGGGGAGATCGGCGGCGATAGATCAGAGCGGCTGGAAGCAGCGGTGGATCCGAGTGGCTGAAGAAGTCGGTTCGACGGTGGCCCATCGACGGTGACGGCTTAGCGGCGGCGGCTTACTGGTAGTGTAGATCCGACAGACGGGCAGTGGAGTGCCGCACCAGATCGGCGTGGTGACGACGTCTCGATGGTGCAGATCCGCACCAGATCGGCAACGATGAAGAAAGCCCCGATTTGAACGGTGGCGACGGCAAGCGGTCAATGGAGAGCAGCCACGGCTCGGTCAATGGAGAAGACGAGCAGTGGCAGCAAGCAGCGGACGGCGACTGAGAGGAACAGCGGCGGCCACGAGTAAAAATAGACGTGGTGGGTGGATGAAAACCCTAGGTATGGCTCTGGTATCATGTTATGAATAGCGTTTGTATTCATCATGAGGCCAATAGGCCAGTATATATACACGTACAGATATAGCATATATGCAAATAACTCCTTATATAATAGGGAAAATACACATGTATAATACACATCTAACATGAGGTACTCTTGGAGTGGAAGGCAGAAGACTCGTTAATTGAACTTTGCAATGGATAACTTGAGGAGGGGAACAGAATTGAAGAAATTATATGTACTTGGTACATAAGCTTTTTACAAGGGATGATTTCTCAAGTGATGCAAGCCCTATGCATTAAGAATCATGCTAGATGGCCATCTTGTGTGTAACTTTTATGCCTTAAAGTATCATGAACCTTTCTAATCGAGATAGACCTATCTAACCATCAAATGTATTAGATATGCCTGCTTTTGGAATGTTTCAGCTTTTACATCTAAGTTGATAATGTGTTTAATTTTCATAAAAAACATAAATTTATCAAATGATGTATCCGAAATAAGGATTTTGTTATGTGACAATCTTCTGTATTACCAACACGTAAGATTTGTTTTCAAATTTTTCCTTGAAAATGTGAAGGCCAGCTGATCTGTTCTCTTTTCCACCGTTTCTTGTTGCTTATTTTGTAGGAGAAACGAGCGGACCAACCCTGTCCAGTGAAACCGTACAGTGGCTTAAACCTTTCCATTCTAAAACCATGTATTGGAAAAATCAGTTATGGTAGTGTGAGGTCTAACAAGGCTGAAGCTATGTATCAGAATGTATTGTTTTATGTTCTCATACCTCCTTCATCACCAATATATGCAATTTCTGCAATAACTGTTTAATTTGTTATGGGCTGTACACTCCACCAATATGTGATCGAATTCTGGAATTCTGTTGAGACCAAACAATTCCATACCACATAGCTGATATTATTAAGTGGTTGTGTGTGTACTGACCATGCAACAGGACATTCATACCCAGGCTATCATAAGCTGCTGAAGTCTTTTAGGCTTGCTTTGGGACTTTTAATTATACTTGAGGCTTAATATTTGACTATACAAAGATTTGAAAACAATCAAACTAGCTATGTTTGCCTCATAACTGTATGAAAGGCTTTAGAAAATCAGCATCAACTCGATGCCGCTAAGTGGCCACTAGTCAGCACCTGTTGGTCAGTAAGTGGTAGTAACCAGTCTATCAGGGGTTCGGGACCAGGGTTGGATTCATTGTTGAGCAGGTCGGGCGAGTTCCTTATAGGTCCCTTAGGGCTACCGAAGCTATAGAAGATTAATAGCGTGTGACTGTCTTGAGCTTAGGTAGCAGTAGCAAAATGGGGAGTTTTTGGTGTGGGCCAATTCATGGGTGCTATCGACTTGATTGTTGTGTATTAGTCATGGCCCACATCACCCTACCTTAGCATTAGTCGTGTGTCCACTACTCCATTGTTTGAGAAACTGGTTAGGTGGGCAATTGACAATTAGGTTAGGAATTAGCCCAAAGGCCATAGTCGAAAGACTTCTTTTGGCCCAACTCTGCCTACCCTTGGTTATACTCGGCATAGAAGGTCCTAAATCAGTTTGGATGTCCTAAATCAGTTTGGATTTTTCACAAGTCACATAAAACCCAAGTCGTCTGTTTTGGAAAACCATTTATTCCTGGTTGACATAAAAAAAATAGTGCATTCAGTGGTCAATGCCATTTAGTTGGAATTAATATAGATGTTCCTTTTGGAACATAATAGCCCACCTGTAGGCAAATAAATGAATAACTCAATGATGCAAAACTTACCTTGATTATATTACTGGAAATCCAGATATAGTTTCACAATTGATGATCTGATGCTTTGAACGATTTCACTTGTAGAAATATATGGACAAATAGTTGTGCATAAAAATGGTTAAATTGAGAGATAGTTTTGTTTGATCAAATAAGCAATAAAAAATTTCTAAATATGTGGAATGTGGATATATATAGGGGGTAACATATAACTCTCACAGCTCATAGTGGCCTGATGCTCTTGAAACGTGAAACTTGAGTTTGCTGTTTAATATATTTCTGCAAAATGGTTTATGACACAATGTGATATGGTGCCTTTAGTAATCAGCTTTCACTTGACAAAATATTTTTTAAGAGAGAAACCTGACAAATATTTCTGTTTGCCTGTAAGGCTGTAACTCTAGTAGTTGAGGCGTAAGCTATTTTGTTCGTATGTGTTCGTTCGAAATCTTCTGTTTCTTAGTGGTCATCCTAATGTGTCTGGAACTCGTAAGCTATTTTGTTCGTTCAATCTGCTGTCCGGAATGCAAATGCTTTTTTTCCCTTCCATTCTCAATCTTTGGCATATCTCCGAGAATGTTCTTGTCTTCTACCACAACTACTTAAAAAAGACATGCTTTCTCTGCATTTTGCATGTGTACATACGCAGCTTGGACTGAGTGCTAACCATATTTGGTTAATCCGATATGCAGGAAGACATAATGATAATACATAATTGTTGATCCAACATTCCAACTTGCTGAAATTCTCCTTACGCAAGGGAAATAGCAGTTCGCATTATGTCACAGAGAAATATGGTGTCGACAAATCAGGCTGCTAATCTTGAATCAGAGCGAGGACCTGTCCAAGTTCAACCTGAAAGTTTGTATTGTGGAGGCACTGGGAGTGGTTTATCCAACCTGGGTGTGCAAGTTGCTGTCGGAGTTCCAGGAAATACTACTAATGTTGGTATCTGTGATTTGAGGAATTACCATGAGAGCATTAATAATCAGCACCAGCATGGTCAGAATCCATACCCACATGTAGGAGTTGATCCGAGTTTTGTCTACCCATCTACTATGTACAATCCCTGCATGTCAACAATAGCTGCGAACAGATATGTTCCTCAGACTCGAAGTGTTGGATTGGGCAATCCACTACAGTCACCTTTACATCATCAAGTTGTCACAGGAACTGTGCATGAGAGTGGCAGTAGTCGCAATTTTGGTGGTAGCACTAGAGAATTTATCAAACGGAAAAATGAAGTAGTTGAGGGTGGCCATCATTTTGTTCATGGGTTTGCAAGCTCAAGTTCATCTGCTCATGTGCCTCAGAATCCTGCACATGGCCCATGGAATGCTTCATTTGAATCACATGGTTTGCCCAATGCTGCAGCTTTCAACCCACCAGCGTACCATGGTGATTGTTGGCCATTCTTAGAAGGATCTTCTGCAGATGGACCGAACAGGTCCAATTCAATGGCTGCCCACCCGGAATTGGTACGTCATGGTAATTATGTATTTCCAGCTGGTAACATGGGCCGGTGCAATACATGGATTTCACAGGCTGCAAACAGTATTACTGATGGAGTACCACAGTGGGAATACAACAATGCAGTGTCCAATCCTCCAGGTAAGTAAACCTTTTGAATAAAGATAAGCGAAAGTTGTTTTGATGGTTTGCTTTATGATGATTTGAGGGGTTATTTCATGGTTGGCAGTGGCAGTGTATTTGGATTGCTGAAGTAGCAGTTTACTATTTTTGGTAGCTTCACTAGTAAGACTTAACAATAATTTTTTGGTAATTCATGGCCTGGCCATAGAACGGAAATCCATAGAACGGAAATCTATGAGATTTAGAAAGGTAACTGGAAATCTATGAGATTTGGAGAGGTAACTGGAAATCTATGAGATTTGGAGAGGTAACTGGAAACTCTTGCTTTTAACAGGTCAATTTGTCCTTTCAGGAACCATAGACATGCCAAATGGAAATCTTCAAGATTATCAAGCTGGCCCTTCTGCCATTTATCATGGGCCTTTACCTCATTTCCGCCAGAATCCTGTGCATAGCATGCCAGCTCCTGCTCTACTTAATCATATTCAAATGCAAGTACCTCACCGACAGGGCCTCATTAACAATGTAGTGCATGGTGTAAATCCTTCTGGCACTGGCCTCCCCTTGGATCCAAGAATCCTGGCTTTCGCATCCAATTCTGGGCATACTTTTGGGCCTCCAATGCGTCCATTTCTGACAAACCAAATTAGCAATGGGAATTTAAGAATTCTGCCATATGAGGTGACTTCACATTTCCACTCTATTTTTCTCCTGGAATGATGACATGCATGTAGCTACTAATTACATGATGAATGCTATAAAATATTCCTTCCTAGGATACTTCGTTATGTCTACTGTGGTCTTTCTTTCTTGGGAAGCATTGAAGATGTTTTAGCAGTTTGCATTTAACATTTGGACTTGAATCCTTGGCTTGCAAGGATATGACTGCTTCAAACTCATGCTACACAATTTCATTTTTCAAACAGGGTAGCGCTACAAATATAATGAATGTAAGAATTTAGCTGCAAATCACTGAGATATTTTTTTCAAGAAAATATTTCCCCATTATAGTTTTTCGTAGTTGTTGAAGTGTTGAAGATGTTTTTTATTTGAAATGCTTTAAAATATGTGTTGGTCATCAAGTTCCAGAAATCAAATTCCCTGACATTTTAAGCGAACCTTTTACTGTATGTATCTTTTCACTGCAATCTTTGTTGCCTGAATAACTCTCTTAACTTTGGCAAGATAAATGAAACAATTATTTTCATCACTGTGATATGTGAATCGCATGTCGTCATTCAGTGTGGCTGCCTGCACCTCTAGTTGGATATAAGTACCTACTACTAAGTTTTGTTCTTGCTATGGAAACTTGAACATCAAAAATGACATCCTTGCCTCAATAAAACTGCATATTCTACATAGCTGAACCTATTATTTATGAATGATTTCCTATTGAACATGGGTATCTGAAGTAATCAATTTGTCCCTACAGAATGCTACATTGATGAATATTTCAAGATTTTATGAAGCAGGGCATGCTATTGATCAACATAGAGATATGCGGCTAGATATAGACAGCATGACTTATGAGGTATGGAACGGAATGCCAGCTCATTTGGGTTTTTTTTTAGTTTCTTGTAGACTGCACTTTGTCTGAGTCTACATGTAAGTATGTAACTGATAAAATGCGGTGTTTGTTTCTCCTACAGGAGCTTGTATCATTGGAAGAGCAGATTGGAGATGTCAATACCGGTTTGAAAGAAAGCTACATCCAAGAAAATTTGAGGTCAAGTTTTTATGTTCCAGGAGCAGCTTACATGTCTGATCAGTCTTCTGTGGAGAATGATGCTTGCATAATATGCCAGGTTCTGTTCCTTTCACCTTAATCTCTCGTCATATTCACTACTGAATTTTAATCTGTAAAATTTGTAAATCATTAGCCAGTAATCAGTTCCATGATAAATATCATGGTTGTCCTATAAGGATAACCTGTACCTCACCATTTTTAGAAGCACTACTTTTACTTAAAACAGTGAACATACCCCTTTGTCACATTTGACATTTGACAGTGAGATAGCCAAATATATATTTCGCCAGCGATTTGTTTCTTGCTTCTAAAGCGTGTTTGCTCTGTGTCTTGCAGGAGGAGTATAAGGCTACAGAACTGGTAGGAACCCTTGATTGCGGTCACAGGTACCATGCCATGTGCATAAAGCAGTGGTTGATGGTGAAGAACTTGTGCCCCATCTGCAAGACAACAGCTTTGTCAGCAGATAGAAGAAATGGATGATGGATGCCATTTGCCAATAACATTATTGGTTATTTACCGCGACAAAAAATCAGCTCAATTTTGTACATAAGACATTCTGGATAATGGTGTTGCCTGTATTTGCCGCTCGCTTTGTTGTGGACATAACTGAGCTTCCTAAAACTGTACACCAGAATCGTTTATTTTGTAGACTGCTTATTAGACATTACATGCCCCATGGTGCTGGTGCGTGAACAGTTCTCATGATGGCATTGCTAGATCGCTCCCTTTCTTTTCCTATTGTACAATTTACATTGTATGTATTATTTATTTTCTTTGTTGAAAAAAATGGAGAACTCAATAGTTCTTCTGTATATTCTGAATTCAAAGAGCTAAGTTTTTCCTGGTTTCGCAGCGATCTTTGTTTTCTGTAGAGTTAGGCCCCGTTTGGCAGAGCTCTAGCTCTAGAAAATCTGTAGATTTCCTAGAGCTGGTCATCTGTAGCTCTAGGAAATCCTGGATCTAGAGTTGCAGGCATGTTAAGTGCATTTACATGACTCATTTCATTTATATTATATATTAAATAAAAATATTTAAATCACTTTAATTTAGTCAATAAACTACAGATCCAGCATAGATCTCAGAGCTATAGCTTGCCAAACGGGGCCTAATACTCGTTTTTATTAAAGCAGGTCGTTCCTTTGCGGTGATTGGCGAATCATCCTATAGTTGTGGGAGGTGATGTTAAAGCAGCACGAGCTGGTCTTGTTCTCTGTCACTCTCTTATCAGTCTTTCTACTTTTGTTACTAGCAGTGTCTTAAATTTACAGTACATCTCGTGATGTTGTGAGTTCGAAGTTTCAAATGCCGAAGCAACGTAATATCCTGCTGTGCCTGTGTACTCCTTGTCCTCGGCAGTTCCACGGTTCTCTGAATCGTGTCATTCGTTCCAGACTTCCAGGTTCAGCTTGAAATACATGCAGTGCTATACCGCACTTCATACATCGTCACGCCTCGCACGGCAGGTGACTCAAAAATATTTTGCACAGTAACACTTTTCCATGCCAAGCATGTCGATACAACGCAAGGATAGCGGGCGAAAAATCGGAGAATCGTGGTGCAACTTACCACCCTCAAAAGGAGGAAATTTTCGACATGGTAGCAGTCTAGCAGAGCAAACAAATTGTGAGGGCAATGCGGCTGTGTTAATCAGAAATAGGCAGCAACACACAAATCAAGAGGTGAGCAGCAATGGAAACGCCGATACGAAAAATCTGATAACCTCACACTTTCATATCCCTAAACTATACCAGCAAACTTAAGTCCTGAACAAATTAATGTATCAAATGGCAAAACGAGCATGAAACTTGGTAGCACATGAATACAGACAAGGACTATGATCGAAATAAAACCATGAATCCTCCTACTGCATAGTATCAACCACATGAGGTATCTGTTCTATCTTTTCGAGCTAAGACGAACAACAGGCAGATTTCTTCACTGCGGACACATCATCTTTGGCGCCGACATTGACGGTCTTCCCCTTCGGAGGAGCAGCAGGATCATCGCCAATGTCGAGGGCTTTCTTACTCACGACACGGTAGATCTGGGTAAGCACCTCAGTGAAGGCATCCTCCACATTCATCGACTCCAGGGCTGATGTCTCCATGAAGAAGGTGCTCTCTCTCTCAGCGAATGCTTTCGCATCCTCGGTTGGGACAGCCCTGAGGTGGCGCAAATCCGCCTTGTTCCCCACAAGCATGATCACAATGTTGGCGTCCGTGTGATCCTTGAGTTCCCTCAGCCACCTCTCCACGTTCTCGAAGGTGACATGCCGCGTGACATCATAGACAACGAGGGCCCCTACTGCTCCACGATAGTATGCACTTGTGATAGCTCGGTATCTACAGAAGCAACGCAAATTGATTATCAGTTGCTGTGCAGGGAGAGGGAGTAGTTGAAGGGCAAAAGTGCATGCATAATCGTTCTATCAAACACAGGCAATAATGGCCCACATACTAATCTAGCTGTTCAGCACAGGACTTTGGTTGTGAGTTTTGTCCTCAATTTACATGTTCCCCAACCCCATGCTCTAGATGTCCATGTATAAACACCCTAGCCTCTATCAGTTCCTGGTCCTACACAATCTCTAACTGCAATAGCTTACTGCTAAAACTGTAATAGCCTGAGACACGGTAAGTGCAATCATTGAAGGCTATGAATCGAAACAACGACAAATCTACCTCTATTATATCCTTCAAGGATCCAAGCAGTTCAATCATACGCTGCAACAATTAAGGATCACCAACCAAAGCCGCAGAGATCCACATGACACGGACATACCAATTGCTAACAAACAGAGGATCAATGAACCTGATAGAGCACACACGGATCTAGGGGTGTTGGGTCGGGTACCTTTCTTGGCCGGCGGTGTCCCAGATCTGGGCCTTGACGACCTTGTCGTCGACGTGGATGCTGCGGGTGGCGAACTCGACGCCGATGGTGGACTTGGACTCGAGGCTAAACTCGTTGCGCGTGAAGCGCGAGAGCAGGTTCGACTTGCCCACCCCGGAGTCCCCGATGAGCACCACCTTGAACAGGTAGTCGTAGTCGTCGTCCGCCCGGTACGCCATCCCCGGACGGGCACTGGAGCAGCGCACCGCACGGTGCGAGCGCGCGCGACGGCCTCTCTGGTCCCCTTCTCGCCGCTGGGTCGGCGGCGCGCGGCGAGGGAGGGCGGCGAAACCTGGGGAGCAGGAGCGGATCAGCAGATGGAAAGGGCACGCGGACGCAGGTGCGGTTTCCTCAGTTTCTCCCCTCTTTTTGTTGTTAGGTAGCTGTGCGGGATCGTGCCGTGCCGGTGCGTATACGCGGTTGGGTTAGTCGGGTGCACGCCGAGCGGTCGACCTGACGTCTGACGACATGGAAACGAGCGAAAAATTACGTGCAAAAACGGCCGTTTCGGTTCACTTTTGGGTGTTTGTTGTTGGAAACCTAGGCTTGAGTTTGTAAGTCTAATCTATTAATCGGTATTCTTTATCTAATCTATAAATAAGAAGTCCTAATTATTATTATATGTACCTTGTGTAAAAGAAAAAAGGCAATAAAGAAAAAGAAGGACAGTAAATGACAGCATGAAACCTACTTTATCTTTGTTGAGGGGGAGAGTTCTCAGCAGCTGTCTGTACCAATGGAGATTGACTCCACTCTTGCAGCAGCATCCCCTTTTGGCATTTCAGTTGCCACCGTCATGATTTCCCAAGAAGAGCATCTCACCCCTGAGAAGATAGAAGCCGAAGTTTCTAGTTTTTAGCAGATTCAGTCTACTGCACAGAATGTATTTAGACTTTACTTGTCATTTATTTAATGTGTGGAAGGAATGAGTTAGATTTTGTATTGTCGGTACTCAAACAATTCATGTTTCTCGCAATGGTTGAATGATATTGAATAATTTATTCGTTTATTCAGTTAATAATGACATGATATATTCTGATATTTGAAGTATTTTATTTATGTGATTGATTGTCTTCTATTGCATATTAATAAAGTATTTTATATTAGAACGCGTGTGGCGCCCCATGGAGAAAGTGTGCTTAGTTGACAGCGGCACAACAAATACCATCTTGAGAGAGACAAAATTCTTTCAGTCAATTAGCAAGAATGCTGACAGCCTTACAACAATCGTCGGTAACGATGCTTGTATAATAGGCTTAGAAAGAGTCACAATTATACTTCCAATGGACACAACTTTGATCATTCAAGAAGTCTTATTATACCCAGAATTGACTAGAATTCTCTTAAGTTTCAAGGATATTCGCGCTATCGATTTTCACGTTGAGACTGAAGAAGAGTATGGTAAGAAATATATGTTCATTACGAAGCGTGAAGTAAATGGAAAGAGGGTATTAGAAAGACTTCATTCATTTGAGACTAGGGTATACTACACTAATATTAAGGCACTCGTAGCCTATATTGCTCTGAAAACCATATTTAGAAACCTGAACTCTTCTGTCTCTGGCATGATAGATTAGGCCACCCAATACCTCAAAGGAAGCAAAGAGACTATTCTATAGAAAGAACCAAAATTTGAATATGACTGGCTATTCAAATGTTGGGTAAATGTTGGACCCGCATACAGCTAGGTCACATACATGCTATGTATTCCTATGTGGTGGAACTGCAATTTCATGGAAATCGTCTAAGCAAAGTCTTGTGTCAACTTCGACAAACCATTTGAAAATCATAGCGCTGAACGAGGCAGCACGAGAATATGCTTGGCTTCGATGAATGATTCACCACATTCAGCAGTCATATGGATTGAATATCGTATAAGCTCCCACAATTATCTATGAAGATAATGCAGCTTATATTGCACTAGTACAGACAGGCTACGTGAAGAGTCATCTCACAAAGCATATCAACCCCAAGTTCTTCTATGCTTATGAATTGTAAAAGATGGACGAAATTAAGATATTGTATGCTAAGTCATGTGAAAATATTACAGATTATTCACTAAGTCACTTCCAACATTTAATTTTGAAAGATGTGTACGTGAAATTAGAATGATGAGACTTAAAGAAGTGCAAAATTCAGGGGGAGACTCTTCACGAGTTCACTATTAAAACTTGATCACGAAGATCAAGTACCCAAAGAAGAAATCATATAGACTGAATAAAATTGCATGGATTGTACTCTTTTTCTCTTGACGAGTTTTCCTGAAGTTTCTCGCCCAAGGTTTTTAATGAGGCAATTCATGTAACACAACATAACATGTGTCATCTCTTTATCTAATTTTTTCCATAGGGTTTTATAGAGTTTTGATGATGCATGAACATGTCAAATGAGTGTCCAAGGGGGAGTGTTGAGAAACCTGGGTTTGGGCCTGCAATCCCATCCCATTGGTGAGCACTCTCCACCTAGTCTATAAATAGGGGGTCCTAATTATTATTATGTGTACCTTGTGTAAAAGAAAGAAAGGCAATAAAGAAGGGGTCATTTATCTCTCTGTGTTTAATTATTGTATTGTTATCCGATTTGTCTACTTGGGCATAAGAGGAATTGATTGAACTAGACTTGTCAGTGACGGCAACATTTATAGCTCAGTGGTGGCGAGTTGTGCCGTGTTTTGGGCCGAGAAGTTGGGGGGTTTCACGACGGATCACGTTGAAAATGGCCAACAGCAAGTGCAGGCACAGGGCGTGACCAGACTCAGAAATCAGGTCGTGGAGAAAAGGCAGTGCGCGGCAGGTCAGCGAAAGATCAAAGGTTCGCGCTCCGATCAAATCAAGGTAAGGTACGGTCGTGTGGCTGGTGCGCGTCTGCTCGGCTAAGCAACGCAACAATGACAATTTGGGAATTCGAAAGCCGCTTGCTTCTTGGTCACGGTGTACCGTCTGTACACAGAAGCAAGTTGCTGCGTACTAGGTAAAGCGATGACCATGAAGTGCAGGTTATTAACCTTTTTCAATTGGTATTTAGTGGAACTTAGTCGATCGATCGATCGGCTCATGGGTAAGGTCACGGTCCGGTTTCTTGGTCCTTTCACCGAAGACGAAATTCATGTTGAAAATATGAAAAATATTTTAATACTAAATTTTACTAGAAAATAAATACAGTAAAAGACTAGTGATACAATAAACGAATCTAACAACAAACTACTCATTGTACTTTAGAAAATAAGCAGAGATAATATCATAATAAAGTCGATCGATTGCATGAACAACTTACTGTTATGTTTAATGAAGAGTAGGAAGCAGCGCAGACTCAATACAATGAAGAACGTAGATGAAGCAGAGCAGGAGCAGTGGTGTATGTTGTGCTGCCTAGAAATTTTATTGTTGCCTCGTGCAGGTATTCTCTATGGTAATGGCTCAGAGATAGCCGCTCTCTCTCTTTCCCGTGCATGCCGAGAAGAAAGACTAACGAGATTCGGTCACTCAGTACTCAATACAAATTCATCAAAGAGGAGAAGACAATGTGAGAAAGAAATGGAGAGTTCAATCTGCCAAGCCTAGACGTATCTAGATCTTTTTATAGACGTGCGAAGTATTCTTCAATAACTGACGTCATTAAACTAATAAGTGGATTTAAAGTGCCAGAAACTCAGTATAAATTCACCAGAGAGAAAAAGCCAAGCCTGGAGATGGATGTCTCCAGGCCTTTTTAAGAGACGCGCTATGACATGACGCGATAAAAGATGGATTTAAAGTGCCAGGTTACGACACGACGCGGTGAAGATAGATTTAAAGTGTCAAGAGACGGGCTACGACACAACGTGGTTACAAGACACAAGTCACGCAGTTTTTTTTTATGTGAATACATGTGCATGTGTTTAGCCAATATTCTCCTTATGCTATTTTCATACCATGTGTCATATGTTTTAAGGAGTGACACAGACTCTACCTTATAAATTATCTTTCTTCTACTTGGCTAGATAATATGGTACTAAAACATACATACTTTGGTTTTTTTTAAGAAAATGGACCTATCTATTGGGCCAATTTCCAATAATTCAAACTCGCCATAGATGATGCGCTACCTGACAAATTAAGTTTTCCGTGCTGCAGATTAATCTGTCGACCTGAACACACACGAAGTTAATTCGAAAAGCCAATTTAGAAACTGAGTAATGCTAAGAGCAAGTTTAATAGTATAGATAGCTGCTACCTCCAATACATTTCCATGTCATCAAAAGGTAAGATACAGCCAACTCATACAATAAGCTGGCTATAAGTTGTCTCTACAAGAGCTCTCAATCATTTAATACATACATGGGTATTGGTCATTTAATACATGCATAGGTGTAGCAGTTAGTTCTATTGGTACATGCATGTATAACGCCTCTTTTCCTGTGCTATAGCCTGACTCTTGCATGGGAGCCGGCTTGGCTCTCTCTCTCCTTTTCTCTCCCCTCCACATAGGACTATGCTGACATGGATTCCCTTATAGCTAGCACAGTCAGCCTTATTAAACTTGCTCTAAGATCGATATGCATGGAGCAGAGAGGAGTTGAGCAATAGTACAGTAGTGGTAGAATTAACTGTAGGTGTTCCAGGGTTTGCACTGCATGTGGAGGCATTTGGTGCTTGTCTGCTCTCTTGCTTTCTTTTTCTACATGTCTCCGTACAATAAGATTTGATAATATATTACTTCAGTAGACGCATATCACCTCATGAGAGAGATGCCACAGGTCTGGACATATAGAATCGGACAGATCGGTGCGTGTCTCTGAGCTAAGCGGTTTCCAAAACTTATCTGACCATGTTTTCCGGGAGTATTTACTTGGGGACCATGTGGTAGTTAGCAGTTGATGCTGTCTACCTAGCCGCATGTATTGTACATAGTTGACATGACATGATCAATTGATCTTCATATCCATGCTTTTCAGAATCCAGCGGGAAGCTTGCATTGTGAGCTCCATCACCAGATGTTTCACATGTATGCGAATCTTGACCTCGATCTCTCAATTCTTCCATCTACTCATAAAACATTTCACCCGTTTGCTACAAATCGTGCAGAATTACAACAATGTTCACGTACCCATGCTGCTATGCGCGTGACCCCCAAAGTGTGCAACACCCACATTAACTTGCGCTCTCACCGGCCCCAACAGGAGGTAGCGCTCTCTTTTGTCTCCCGATAAATAATAATACAGCTTTTGTTACAGTTTATGCCCACTCAACAGTTGTTACGATCACACTCAAAGTCGTTATGACCACATTCAAAATCGTTACGATCACTTCTTATTTGCTTCGACCGCTCCGACCATGCCTTCATACTCCGACCACGTACTCGTAACTTCAGCTGATGAGAGTTATGATCACGTTCATGCTACGCTGCGCGTTCCCATAACAACTCATTCGACCACTCAATCACCGTAGTCGTAACTCGATTACGACCACGTTGAAGGCTCGATCGCCGTGGTTGTAAAGCTTACAACCAAGTCTTCTGCTCTGCGAACATGGTCGTATCTCGTTTACGACCACGTCTTCTGCTCCTACGGACATCTCCGCTCGCCATGGTCGTAACTTGTTTCACGTTTGTGAAACGACGAACTCGATATTTTTCCGAGAGTCAAAGCACTCCGCTTTCTTTATTTCTCTCTCTCTCATTTCGATCACCCCGATCGCTTCCTATCCTTCTGTCGTTACATGGCTCTACCTTTTATATCCAACACAACGACTACCACACGGAGACAACTACGACATGGACTTGAAAACTGACTCGTACGCTAAAATAAACTCGTACATGGCTACATCCATGACAAACTGACTCAAATATGACTAAACAAGATTACTAACTCTAACAATCACCTCTCTAATCTTGTTTCTCCATCTTGATCATGCTGATCTTCTCTCTTGCTTCCGCTTCTTCTTTCTACCTGCACTCCCGTGCACCGTACCTTCCTGAGTCTTGCACAATCCGACGCTTGTCGTGCCTTGCACCTGGACTGATTCCTTCCTTCTTTGTACGCCTGCCTGGGCTGGAGCATCTGCTCCCACAGCCACCTTGGTTTCGCCGTTACCTGAGCCTCCCGTTCCTCTCTCTTGGACCAAGTTTGTCCATTTTCTGGCATGCGTCTCAGCTGAGGCTACATCGCCCCTAACTTATGTCTCCAATGCTTCCTGCGTTCTGTGACGCCCCACGCATTATTATCCTCTCAGGGCCGGATAACCGCATGGGACAAACGGGTTACTATTTGCCTGATCAGTAGAACACTGCTCCGGCAAATGGTAAACCTTTACCAGAGTTGCGCATCGGAACAATAACATAGATACTGTAGATTTTATTACAGCAACGGCCACATGGCCTACAGTCTGGTATTACAAAAGTACCACTATAGCAAAAGTAAGACTAATACCCCAGGGCTCTTCTGCCCACTCCACTGGGTCTTCTAGTCGTCCCAGCCGAAGTATACGGGGTCCACCTCGCCTGGATCCTCGTAATCTCCCTCCTCTTCTCCGGTCGACTCAGCGCCACCTGCTTCCCCTTCATCCTGCTCGTATACCCCTTCGAGCAGACTAGGGTCTAACAAAGGAGATTAATAGCAAGGGTGAGTACCAGGGTACTCAGCAAGCATAATAGCAATAAATGCACTGATATGTTCTCATGTCCTTAAGTCCATGTTCTAAACTCCTTTATTCTGAAATTAATTATATGAAAATATCCAGTCTTGCATTTTTAATTCTCAAATAATTTCTATTTTTCACCCAGTAAGGTACGATCCCTAGTGATCACCGTAGTCCACATTCCAGTGAACTGGCATGAATTCATGATTTCTTGAGCACTGCGCAGGCTTGTACCACTGTACCCAAAGCTGCTCTGAACCTTCTTAACTAGGTTCTTCCACACTGCCTTTGGTATGGAATCCAGTTCAGAGTACAGAACTTTTCTCCGCTTACGTTAATTTATCCACCAGCCCACTATTATCCATCGGTGTACCAAGTCGCTCACTTGGGCTCCACCGACTTCCAATAGTGTTTGGTTGGACCGGCTCCCGGCCCAACACTCCACTTAACGCTATAGCGTCTGGGACTTACTCATTTCCAGGCTCCCTGGTTCTGAGCTTCATCCATTTCTTACTCACACATAAATACTTACCCAATGTGGTGGATTGGATTAACGTAATAGGATACTATTTTCCGCCCGTCCAAAACGGAAAATTGGTTGGCACGGTAAATACGGTCCCCTATCCGAGTGAAAACGGGGTAAGTCCTTACATCATAGCCCTATGTAAAGAGGTCCGCCTAGCCTCTCTGCATCCTTTCCCTGAACCTCTTTACCCACCGTATACATCTCTGCTCGTGGGCCTGCTGCTCTTCTCAGCAGTACCACAACTGTTCATCTCTTCCTTTTCTTTCTCTCTTTCTTTTTCTCCTCTTTTCTTTTCTCATCTTACTCATCATAACATCATCATACTCTGATTTCTTTTTAAAAACAATGGTTTTCATGCATTTAAATAGAATTCATACTATTGCTGGAAATACACATATTTTTAACATAACTACGTGCATGGTCGAAGAATGAGCTTGCCTGATACGAGGGTAATTCAGAACTGCTAGAAATCAACTTTGTTCTCCCGCTTGGTGATTGCTCGAGTTCTGCAGAATTAATACTACACTTAACATAAATATTTACTGCTATTAATTTTAGAAAGGGGGTTAAATAGAGAAATAATTCCCTTCCCCACTCTACAATTATTTCTAATTGCGCGGCTTTTCTAAGCATATTTACAGAGCTATTAGTCAGGTTCATTTTTAATTAATTACAGAAAATGCTATAAAGGAATACCAAAGTTATTTGCTAAAACCCGATTTACTAGCATCTTATTGGCCTTGCGGCCCTATACCCGTGCGCACTAGCCTGCTAGCTGCGGCCCACCGACGCCTCGCCCCCTCCCTTTTCCCATCGACGCCTCCTCCTCCTCCTCATTCTGCTGCCGCCCCACCTTTTCACCTCTTGGCCTCCCTGCGCCTCTCGGCTTCCCCCCGCTCCCACTCTCCACTGCTCCTCCTCCCCTATGCCTTCTCGCCGCGCCTCCTCTGGACGCCTCCATGCCGCGCCTCCTCTCAGCACCCCCACTCGGCGCCTCCTCACGCTTCCTCCTCTTGCCCGGCTCCCTTCTTCACCGCGCCTACCCGACGCCTCGCCGCCTCTCGTCTGCGCCTCCTCACCGCCGGTCATGGCGCCGCGCCTCCTCACCGCGCTTCCACGCCGCCTTGCCTTTCTCTCACCGCCGCCTCGCCGTGCCTCCACGCCGCCGTACCACGCCTCCCTGCCGCGCCGCCTCTCTCGGCCATGGCGCCTCGCCTCTTCTCTCGGCCGTGGCGCCTCGCCTCTTCTCTCGGCTCGGATCCGGGCCAGATTGGTGGTTTTTGGGGTGGATCTACCTCTACCGGCTTTTCTTATGGTTGGATTTGAGGCTATACCTCACTGGTTTGCGGTGGCTTACAGGATTCTTGGGTTTTCCTCCCATGGTGATTGTCGGCCACTGTTAGACCGAGGTGGTGAACTAAAATGAGAAGAACCCGGTGCTACCCTTCCTCTCCTAAGCATTTTACATACATTTTATTCCCTCTTTTTACTCCTTTATACTCGGCTCTATACTACCGCAATCGATGATGTGCTTAAGGTTCTGAGTTGTGGTGGTTGTGGGAAATGCTTGCGGGTTGTGGCTGTGTCCTCTGTGTGGTTTGGCTCGGATGATTCCAAAGAGGAAAGAACAAAGGTAAAAGGGAAGGTAGAAACCTACTTGTTGGGCTGTCGGTCTGAAGAAGGAAAGTGCACGGGTTGATGGGGACCACTGTTGTTTGCACGTTGTCGCTGTCGGGGACGAAGGTGCGGCTTGCCTCTTTTTGCCGATGTGGAAGTCCTTGCCTCGTAGTGGTTCCGTTGACTTGCTTCTTGCTCCCTTGTCCTCGCTTGTCCCGGCTTGTCCTCTTTGCCGCTGCCTTCTCTTCTTCGGCTCCTTCTGCTCCTCACGACCGTAGCTCTAATCCCACCTTCTGGCCTCCGGCCGAAGGTGCGATCCTATTGGTTGTGGCTGAGGAAAGAGCTCTGGGTACTCTCGGCTGTGGACAGTGTGTGTTGGATGTGCTTATCCTTGGGTGAGCTGGGGGAAATGCAATGTATGGGGCTGGTTCTGGGAGTGCAGGGGAGATGTTTCTTGGCTGCTCTCTGCTTGCGCTGGCTTCTGCTGGCTGCAGCTGGCTGCCTTCGATCTTATCCCTCCCTGAGTCTTGTTGTTCTGTACCCAAAAACCTTCGGTCAAAAGAGGGAACTGAGCACTGTGATGCTGAAATGGGCTGTGCTGGAAATTGATGTGGGCTGTGGCTTGTGGGCTGAAATGTATGACTTTCATCTGTGGGCTTCTGTGGACTAAAAGAGCATATGATGGGCTGAAACGATTGGGCTGAAATGAATTTCACTTGTGGGCTTTTATGGATTGAAACGAATGGATGAAAGGAGGGCTTTGGGCTGGGGTAAGTGATGTGGGCCTTTTCTTAAGATTTGCCGAATGATGATGTCCACATAGACGAGAGGTGCCGACCGGCTTGGAACGGTCTGGGGAGTCTCTAAGACGTTCTCGAATTGGCCCTAGCAGCCCAGGGGCACTGACGGCAACTTTACTTAATTTACTTATTCTCCCTTGGATTGTTAATTATCTAATTCTCTAATTACACAAGAAAATAGGTTTGGTTTGATACTAACGGTAATTCTACTTGCAGGCGAAGAACGAAGAAACGCGCATTTGCTCCTACGCCGAAGACCTCGACGCCGGAGTTTTATTTCTAATTTTGTAAAATAACTTGTAATGAAAATAATGAAATTTTGCCATTGTAAATGTAATGCCACAATGCAATTCAGTTTGTAATCTTAATTGTAATAATGGTTGATGAGATGCAATAATTAATTTAATTACCCGCTAATTACTTACTTAGCTAGGGTATTAGATTTAGGGTTCTTTCACGTTCCCTCTACGAAACTACAAAAGACTGTACCAACCTGTACTCCAAGCCTTCCTCTTGGACCTTGTGCACCTTTTTCACATGCCTCCCGCATGCACGATTTCGTTGAAGTGACACTCGCATCACCTCCGCTAACTGCATGCGCTCTGGAGCTGCTGCTCCCTTCATGCATGCCTGCATATGCGTGGTCACTCGAGCTACCACTCCGCAGAGTACGCTAGGGCGTGAGACCACCGTGTCATTTTTTATACTCCGTAGAGTTAGCCAAGTCACAAGAGGATCCCGACACTGGACTCAGATGAGCCAAAAATGGTGGGAGAGATGTGCTACAGTCATGAAGTAGTCGTGGTGAAGCCCAAGACCCAATCATGGCCAAAGAAAGAGTCTACGATCATGAAATGGTCAGGGCAAAGCCTATGACCCTATAATGTTCGTAGAAAGGCGTACGATCATGCGGTGGTTATGACAAGGCGCACGACCACAGCGTGTTCGTACAAGGGGCCTACGACCTTGCGGAGGTCGTGGCAAGGCTGACAACCATATCATGGTTGAACGAAGGGTCTACGATGCTGTGACCACTAGGTGGTCAGGCGGTCGTCGATGACAAAGTCACGACGAGGAAGTGGTCGTAGAATACCTAGCGGAGCCGAGGCTGATGAAATCGGAGTCGTGGAGCTGAGACCAACAGAGGCTGGAGAGCAGGAAGGCCGGCGGAGGCCACGTGAGGTCCGATGGAGGCAATAGAAGCCACGCGAGGTCCAGCGGAGACCACGCAAAGTCCGACGGAGGCCAGCAGAGGCCACACGGAGTCCAACAGAGCTGAGACTGATGAGGACACGACCACGAGGTGTCGACAAGGGCTGATGAAGTCATGAGTCAGACGACCATCGATGAAGTCACGACCACGTGGTGGTCAGACGAGCATCGATGAAGCTTCGACCTCGAGGGGTCAAACGACAACGCCGATGGTGCGATAGGTGTCAACAAAGTCGGTGGTGGGATGATGGGTTCAAAGCGGGCACTCCGTCCACACACTTCGGACTGACGTCGATGAAGTATCGATCGTGAGAAGTCGTAACTGTTGGCGAAGAGTTGACCATGACACGGTCGTAGATGAAGCCTTAAGCGTCTATGACTATCAAGCGGTCGGACAAAGTCTCTGACCACAAGGTGGTCGGACGGGCGTCTACGACCACGAGGTGGTCAGACAATCGTGGAGGCTCGACAAGCTATGCCTAACGGCCGAAGCCTATCTTTGTCGTGCGCGAAGGTCAATTCTTTGGTCTCCGGTGACGAGAAACACCGCTCCACTTCTGCAGGTGCGATGGGGTAGCCACCAGAAGTAGCCCCGAATATGGCAGCATCTAGGGTGCTCGCGGTACAAGCACTCTGGTGGTAGCCTTCTCTAGCGCCTTCCCTTACGCAATTCCTTGCGCGATCACCATGGACGGCACCAACTGTTGTAGCATAGCTATATTATGCTACAACAATGGGTATATGGTATCCTTCTTCGCGGAAGACATAGCACTAAGAGAGCTGGAGAGAGAGAGCTGATTTGTAAGAATGAGTAGATCTGGCCTTTTCATACCTCTCTTGAGGGTTTATATCCATGAGTGGAGTAGGATGGGAAATTCTCATCGTACCTCTTAATAATTACGAAATATGAGGATACATTGGTATATTCCACTATATTATTAGGCCTATTATATATTGAGCCAGTTACAAGCTCTAATTACAAAGGGTTAGGCTACCCCTGCTACAACAACTACGATTGCAAGGTTTCATATCCATGGCTGCCTTTTGTGTTCCTGCAGCTACCGACCATCTTGAACACGAGCGACCACGCACGCGAGACGTCCGCCGAGAGAAAAATGCGTGAGGTTCTCTTGCCCGTCGGCTTGGTGCGCGACGTAGGCGTGTGCACCGAATGCGCTAGCTGCAGTGCGGCCTTTGGGCAGCACAACACAGCCAACAAATGAACAGGCTTTAATAGGCAGGGATAGAATTCGGCACAAGTGAGATTGAGGAGCGTGTTTCTGGCCTTTTGCGGTGTTTGGGGGCAAATTCCGCATTTCAGCTAGTTCGACGATGGCACGTGAATGGTTCGCTTGGGGAAGCAGAGCAAGCATGCATGGTTAACATCGTCACGACCTGTGTTGGCACCGTCGATCTCACACACAAGCTCACGATGCGTACAGCTAGCAGTGATGGATGCATGATAAAATTTTATCTAGGATAAGCCTAAATATGGCTAATTTGTCGTAAACAAGTTGATTTATGTATCATACATGCAAAGTTCACAAGCACCGCAATTTTAGATTGAAATCAATCATGAAATTAGGTAGACAAAGGAATCGAATTCATTATATCAAATTATCAATTCGACTTGTTGTTTCTTAGTCAAATATTTCTCCCATTCATTCATCTTCAAATAATCAAATTTTAGTATATAATGATGTCGTTTCGCAATGAAAATTGACACACAAAATTTTACAATACCATTATCTCAATTTAACATATAACTCAATCCAGTGGCGGAGGCAGTATAGTAGCATGGGGGTACAACTGCACCCCCAAATTTTTTGTGTAAACATGCACTATTCTTTACTATTATAAAAGTGTGAGTTGGTGGTTGGTCCATTCTCCCTCCTCTCTTCTCAGCCATCCGATTTGATCTAAATCATTTGTCTCTCTCCTCCTCCTCCTCCCTCTCTCAGGATACAACCGCCCACCCCCTCCACTTTTCCCATCTATATGAAGCATTTACATTTTTTCATCTCTTTAGCTTCATCCTCATTTTTATATGACTAATTTAAATTCTCTTCGGCTTCTTTTCATAGAGAAAATTTTCTCTATTTCTTTATTTTGTCATCTGTTTTGCTTTATCCTCATTTTTATGACCAATTTAAGTTTTCTTGAGTTTCTTTCTATAGAGAATATATGTTTACATATAACAAGAATATTATCCAAAGGATACTTTTTTAGAGAATTTTTCAATAGTGGTTTGCCAAAATTGGAATATGAAACTTGAAAATTTACATCATGTAATAACAATATCCTTATGGTGTTGGAGTATATCTTAAGTTCCTATCCTCACCAAAAAAATCATGGCTTCGTCGCTGACTCAATCTCTCGTTCTCTCTTATAAAATGTGATCTCTATGTGTAATAATAAAATTAGAACTACAAGGACTAAGAGATGGGGGTTACCGATGCTACAAGTGCACCTGGTGGCTACGCTCGTGGCTGCAATGACTGCCATTCCCAATCAAAAACCGGTCTTCCTCGCCTTCTTTCCCGGTCTTCCCTACTTTAACTCCTCCAAGCACACGACACGCACGCACGCACAACCCTCTCCGGCTTTCCCCCAAACTCCTAGCTACAGTTCCCTGCATCATTTACTAGATCTGCAGTCTGCACACCAACTGCATCCCATTGGAATACTGCATGCATGCGATCCTCTTCAGTCTTCACTCGGCCGGCGGAGCCCTGCTGCTCGGCACTTCTCCTCTTCTCCGTTGCCATTCAATACCAACAAGGAACCAAACATGCGTGTGTGCGTGCATTGCTGAGGAAACTAGGGACCGATCTCATCGATCTGCATGGAGGGACGCCTCTTTTATAATATTCTCTCTCATGCAACGCTGAATTGAAGGGGAGGGACGAGGGAGCAATGGTAGGAAGATGGAATTGAAGACCACTCCAGCCCCATCAACGCTGCGTTTTGACTTGGATGTATACAAGTTGCAACGAGGAGGAACTTTTCCTCCCTTGTGATTCTACTATCTAGCTAGTCTTCAAATTGTTCTTGTACTCGTCCTTTCAAGCTAGGCCCTTACCTTTCACGAGTAGCAAATATAGATGTACGGATGATACAATTGGCGGATCTAGAATTTTGTCACACCCTAGGCTATAAAGGGCTAGAGACCACTACAAGTCGTAAAGGGCTAGAGATCATTACTAACTAAACTAGAGGAAAGGAATTGTGACCCAGGTTTATCTAGGCTCTACACTGATAAATATCTCATGCTCTGGGCTAGAGCCTAGGCTACCATAAGCCTAGATGAACATACATTTTGTTAAGAGTTGTCACATTGAAGTTGAGATGATCGTATAATTAAGTCCCCCTTCACTCATTAACATTGTTGACTACACCTACATTTACTGATTTACAACATTAATATTCTCCACTATTCAAAACAACCATTATGTACTCCATTCCTTGTTCTACTATATATAGTACTCCAGGAGATACTCCTACTGGTTAATTAATCCACTATATATGCCCCCTCATAGTCTCTGATGCAAAAGTACTAATAGAAGGCTAGGCAGATTGTCACTTGCCATTTTCTTCCTTGCTTGGCAAACGAGAGGAATCAAATCACAGTGTATTTCCATCTAGCTATCAACAGTGTAGGCAAGCATGTATCCATCCATCCATGAGTACTAACACCCCATGCAATTGCAAGATGCAAACCTGCACAAGGGACTAGGGAGCTAACAAAAGGAAGGAGGAGAGTTCTGTCATTAACTGTGCTGTAACTCTGCACACTGGGGTAGGTGAGAGGCCATTATAAGCTGCAGCAGGAGCAACAGAAAGAGAGCAATAGACAGCAAATCTATAGGGTTCTTCCCCCACTATTCCTCTACAGAGGCAGCCACAGCTGTAGACACCCCTGGCGATCCCTACCACTCGATTGGCGCAGCTCTCATCATCATCGATCGCAGCAGAAGAAGCCACACTACCAACACAGCCATCTTGCTGAATCATAAGAATCGATCAGATTGAAGCATGGCCTCCTCAAACAGGCACTGGCCTAGCATGTTCAGGTCCAATCCCGCCTGTGATGCCCAGCAGACGCAGCAGCCTGACATGAACAACAGCAGCTCGTCCCCCTCCCTCCTCTCATCACCTGGCAGCGGCAAACCCTCCTTGATCTCCTCAGGTATGTCGCGTCTTCGACTCTTCACACGATGAGTACACCATGATGTGTATCATGAAATTATGATTTATGCATGCATTTTACTGTTTAATTGTTGCTCATGTTTAGTACGTACAGTTAGCTAGGGTTTCTTGAAGAGTTCTGAATATATATAATTGGTAGGTTGCTGTTCTGTTGTGTTTGCGTAGGGTGTGAGGAGAGCACGAGGATCCCGGGGCCGAAGCCGCGGTGGAACCCGCGGCCGGAGCAGATCCGGATCCTGGAGGGTATCTTCAACTCCGGGATGGTGAACCCGCCGCGCGACGAGATCCGCCGCATCCGCCTGCAGCTGCAGGAGTACGGCCAGGTCGGCGACGCCAACGTCTTCTACTGGTTCCAGAACCGAAAGTCCCGCACCAAGAACAAGCTGCAGCCAGCCGGCCGCCTCGCCCTGGCGCGCGCGTGCGCGTCGCCGTCGACCTCCACGGCGCCTGCTCCCGTGACGCCGCCGAGGCATCTCCTCGCCGCCCCGGTGGCGCCCACCTCCTCGTCCTCCTCCGAACGGTCATCCGGATCCAGCAAGTCGGTTAAGCCGGCCGCGCTGACGTCTGCTGCGGCGGCCGCCCAGGGGATGCTTCCGGCTACCGCCATCGACCAGTTCTCGCCGACACCGTCTCTGGCGTTGTCCTCGTGCCAGCTCTACTACCACAGCCATCCTATGCCGACGCCCACGGCGCCGGTGCGTGAGCTCACCTCCCCCGAGCCACTCCTCCTGCAGTGGCCGCAGAGCCAGTACCTGCCGGCGACCGATCTCGGCGGTGTCTTCGGCTCCCACGCTTACACACCGGCCATACATCCGTCGGTCTCGCCCGGCGTGCTCCTGGGCCTATGCAACGAGGCATTAGGGCAAGAGATCATCGACATGAGCTTCTCCTCCAAGGCGCTTGGCCGCCAATACCTGAACACTACCTGCAGTACCGAGCCGAGCATCAAAACTGACGCGGTGAGCACTGTGATTAGGGAGGACGAGAAGGCGAGGATGGGTTTACCGCATTACGGCTTCGGTGTCACTGCTGCTTCTGCTGCTGTTGCTAATTTGGCGCCTCTTGCCGCTCCTGTGCATGCCGCTGTTGCCGCTGCGGATGTTAGTACGGCCGTGCTTCCATGTGCTGCGCCGAGCAACGTTGCTGCTAGCGCTGTACTCGCTGATCAGTTGCAAGGTATGTGCATGCATGCAAGATAAGTTGATTATTTGGATCTAGCTAGCACATTTCGATCATCACTGCACTGCAAGCATGGATGCTAGCTATAGCTTGTCTCTTCACTTTTTTTGGTGGGTATTATATGCATGCATGCATGCATTGTTCATGCTTTGTAAGCTAGCTAGCATGCATGTGTAGAGAAGTGTCTCCTCAGGGGGGGTCACCTCGTGCATTGTTGTGCCTGGCCTGTCTCGATCTACTTGCAACCTTGGCTCTAGCTAGCTTGACATGAATGGAGAAAGGATAGTACACTTGCCACTTTTTTGATATGAGTATAGAGAGGGGACGACGTGTCTTTTGTGCTAGCTAGCTTGCATTGCTTGGGGTTGCAGCGTAGTACGGGATGGCTCCAATCTCTTCCAATCACATCGGATGCCAACACATGCAAAGTGTGTACCACAAGGCATGCAGGCAATGAGACAAGGTTAGTCCTGTAAAATCTCTTGTACATGGACCAATCTTGTCAAGCTAGCTATGTATGCTGTTGATGCATAGAGACATTTCCATGACAAGCATAGGGGAACTTGGCTGCTTGTAAGCATGAATAGCTGGTATAGCTGAAGAAACTAGGAAGCGCCAAAAAATGTGAGCTGTTCTCCATGAGGACAAAAAGATGGTTATTGTGAGGAAGTAATCGATCTAAGTTCAATTTCTTGATGGGAAAGCACAATGGCATGTACTAGTAAGTACATTACACTGTGCACATTTAGGGCAAGCACCAAATAGGGATGCATGCATATGTAGAAAACATTTTCATGCAAAAGAAGTAGGTTGTACTGGGCCAGCCAAAAGTTGAAGCATAAGATTCCAAAAGAAGACTTTATGGCATAACCACAAAGACATTGATGGTTGCATTATTTTGCATGAACTGAGGAAAAGATCATACCACACACACATACGTACTTCCAATAAGAGATTAGCATGCATGGAGATCCAAAAAAGTAGCCATCTTCAATGAACAGTACTCCAACGTAGGTCTGGGTTAGATCTTTTTCACTTATAGCTTGTGGCTTATGATTTATACTGCAGTAACTAGTTTTCAAACGATACGTTTTTTCAAGACGGGATCAATAGGAAGATTGTAGTAAAAAATATATTAAATTCAGCTGTACCGACCAAAATCATATGCGATTGTTTTTCTTTATTTACTGTCTCTCGCGAACAACCAAAATTTAAAATTTTAAGCTATAACACATAGTCCAAAATAACGCCCGAGATGGAGATCATAAATGACGGCCTTGTATAGTCTTGTCACGGTGCTTCTCTAAGGGCATCTGTAGTGTATGAAAATAGAGGGTCTTAAGCCACCTTAAGGTCAACTTTATACATTACAGGGGTGACCTTAAGCATGCTATAAGCAAAAAAGACTTAAGGCTGGTCCTCAAGCTAAAGACCTGGCCACAAGCATTAAAATACAATTTTTCTTTATCTGCCAAGTGGGACCGTCTTAAAACCCCTTGGGTTATATACACTATGGAGTCAGCCTTAAGGTTTAGATGGGATCCACCTTAAGACCTCTTAGGCTATATACACTACAGATGCCCTAAGAGGTTAAAGATCGAGGGGGCTTAATTTGCATGCGTACGTTGTCGAAAGTATTGAAGTGATGGTGGTAAAAAATTGCTCCGATCCTGCTCAATCTCCAAGCAAACACTTGAAAGCTCTTTCACATTAGGGCGTTTCTTCCAAGATTGGACGTGTGCATGGCAAGATGCTCTCAACTTCTTCGGAATTTGTGTGTTGGATTTCCTCATGCATAGACAACCTTTTCCCCCATTCATTCATATGTCATAATTGATCGTACTAGTAGCCTTTTGCAGTAGTAACAATTAACTTGCACGTTTGATTTCCATAAGGTTTGTAAGCACTTTGTTTGCCAGCTACACGCACTTTATTGTTTGCAAGCAGGGCTGTTGGATGTCGGGTTAATTGGAGGCACGGCGCCACACACGGCGACGGTGGTCGCCTTGGCCCAGGACGCTGTGATGTGCACAAGCACCGCGCAGTACAGCGTTCCGGCGATGATGCACCTCGACGTGAAGCTGTTCGGCGAGGCGGCCGTGCTTCTCCGCCACACCGGCGAACCGGTCCTCGTCGACGAGGCCGGTGTCACCGTTGAGCCGCTCCAGCAGGGTGCTGTCTACTACGTGCTGGTATATATCCTCTCTGAGTAGATACATTTCTATATCGTATGGTGCCAGATAATCCGGTTAATCTAGTGCTTCTTCTTCCTTCCTTCTGCATGCGCAGGCGACTAACTGAGGACGCTGTCGAGTGAAGTGGTCGAGAAGTACCTTGATTACGTTGGCAGTTTGGCATTGTTGATGACATGCATTTGGACGAGTTCCATTTCTTCATAGTGGCTACTCATCTAAATTCGCTCCCTATAAATATATCTAGCGGCTAGTATATTTTGCTTCAGTATGTGTCTAGTTTAATTGTCTTGTATTTTTTAGTCCGGACGAAACAGCAGTCTGCTTGTTTGTTTTTGATGCAATAAGCTATTCCAAGTCATTCAGTAGTGAGATTAAGATAATACCTCTGAAGTCTGAACTCTGAAGAGCATGCATGACATGGACTCTGAGGAGCAGGAGAAACATGGTATGGTCTGGAGGGTGCAGGGAGAAGGTTTTATGGTTTTTTTGAGTAGTGCTTTTATATTTTCTATTTCAACAATAGTAGAACTAATATCAACACACATATAAAAGGGATAAATAATATTTATCCACTATTTATTATGTTTTAAAATTATATAAATCGGTATTGCGAAAAGCGGGGTCGAATACCTTGTACTGCGGAGGCAGGGAACAATGACATAGGTTACGTGTAGGCAGGCTTCTCCCGTCCCGTGCAGGGGGAAAGCACGCTCTCCTGCTCGATCGATCAGCTGGGCAGGAAACTGGGCTGCCCTTCCGTCGTACGGGCGTCGGCAGGCCAACCGGACATTTCTATCTCGTTTCTGCACTCTTCTAATCTCTCTCTCCCCGAAATCAAAACGGAAGGTTTGTCGTCAACAAAGTGGACGTGCTTGCAGCAACACTGTTTTCTTGTTTCACTAGCTGGAACATCCCTACGTATTAGTAACTGACTTTTCTTCTTAGGAGATTTATGTAATTGATTGACCTTTTTATTTAGGGGATTTTAGTGGCTAACGACTTCAATGCCTTATGCATCTGGGGGTGCTCTTTATATAACTTAAAGCCTCTTTATATAACTTGGAAGCCTGGAGGAGGAGGCGCAACATTGCCCAGGGGAGGCGGTGCCGAGGACGTAGGAGTCGAGGATGGTGCGTCTGCTGCCTAGGCGCGAGGAAGAGAGACATGCCAGACGACGGGCACGGGGACGATGGTTGCGCGTCGGGGCAAGGAGGACGGAGACGCAATGGAGGAGGACTGTGGCGCCGGGAGAAGTGATCGCTGTCGTTGGTCGTCGACGTGGAGGTTACCATTATACCCCTCAACTAACTTTTGGTTTACTAGTTACGTATCTTTGCGTTGCAACAAAACTCATTAAATATATAGAGAATCATGCTATAGAAGAGAGTTACTCGGAGAATTGTGAGAAGTTGAGAGAATAGAGCGATTGGAGGAGAATGGATGTACAACCACCAACTCGTTCTTTTATAATACTAGTATAGTGCCCGTGCTAACGCTACGGTAAAATACAAAACAAGATAAAATTTGTAAAAAATAAAACGAACAATCAGATTCATTAAGATTCACGTCTCAAAAAGGCATAAGTTTGGTGCCAGAAAATAAAACGAACAACCAAGTCGTTACGACCGATTCAAAAAGGCTACCACCAAAACCAGAGGTTCCATCGTGGTCGAACCTCGTTCAGACCACGTACACCGGATATCATCGTGGTCGAAGCCCTTCTGACCACTTACCCCAAGCGCTTCCGATCGCAATCCAGCACTTCCGACCACGCGCTAGATAGCCACGACCACTTCCGACCGGTTACGACTACGACCGACCGGCTACAACCACAACCGACTGAGTCCGACTCAGACCCGACCTCGTTCGACCGCTTCACAACGTGGTCGAACTCTGCCGACTTCTTACGATAGACTTCTTACGTGATCGTAGACTTGAGCGCCGACTTCGACCGCAGCCCACTACAACGTGGTCGTAGCTTCAACTTACGACTTCCAACCGCTTCAGCTCATGACAACTGGTCGAAGCTGCATTCGACTATGGCCAACGTGATCGTAAATGACCTGAATGACCTCCGACCATGCCCAAAATGGTCGTATACGCCACAAAGTGGTCGTAAACAGTCTGGTGGTCTTCGACTTCCAACAAGTGGTCGTAAACTTGCCTGATGGCCTTCGACCATAGCTAAAATTGGTCGTACGCCCTCCTGGCGACTTCCGACCATGGCCAAGCTGGTCTGCCGACCACTCAATAGTCACAGCATGGTCGTAAACATTCTGGCGACCACCCGAAGAAACTTGCGACCTCGCAGAGACAACACACCGTGGTCGTAGGTAATCTATGACCACTCGATAGAGCTTATGACTCTGCTGAACACCAAGTTGAAAGCTCGAGTAAGACTACTAAGATGTAAAAGCCCCTTTCGACTACATGGTCGTAAACCTACCCAACAGAGAGAGAGAGAGAGCCATTCTCAAGGCTTACGACCAGGTTGAGATTGGTCGGTAACGACCACGTTGTCCGATCACGTTGAGATTGGTCGGTTTCGACCACGTTGAGATTGTTCGTTTTATTTTTTACAAATTTTATCTTGTTTTGTATTTGTTTAGTTTTTTATAATCTCTAAACGACAACCTTACAAGTAAATCAGGCTGCAATTCTGAGATAAATTTCATGTATGTAGCTGTGACATTATGTTACTTGGACATCATCAAATTGATCTGGTTTCTTGTGATCAATAAATTTTAGGATAGAAGCTAACTCTCTCAACAGAATCAAGAACAAATGAAATGTAAAGCATGCCTTCAAGTTTGCTGCAATCACCACCATCAACTATTAAACATTAGATCAAATTACTTCACCGGCAACTAAAATGCCAAGAAAAAAACATATAGCACCTATAAGTCCAGGAAAAATAATCATTATGACAAAGGAAATAAGCGGCTTGCTGGCTTTAGGACTGTGTTGTACAAAATAAGATAAAATTTGTAAAAAATAAAACGAACAAGCAATTCGTAGCACGCGGTCGTAAAAGCACTGTTGCAGCCAGGATTCATGGACATAAAAGAGACATGGTCGTGTAATGTAACCTAGCAACAGCAAATTTAAAAATGGGCAAGCTTGCTGTAAAACTTCATGGGAACCTTATAGGCTGTGCATACAAACCTGAACAAGGTTGTATAGATTTTCTTGATCTTCTTCCGCAAATGTCTGGCGGACATTAGAAGAACCTTTCGGTGCAGAAGATTTATTCTTACGAGATTTTGCAAACCTGGATCTCCCAATAATTAACTGTGTTAAAATACTCAAGACCGCATGCATGCATAACAGAGCACGGCTTTAGTACAAATGCCCATTTAATCTTGACCGTTTATTCAGGAAAAATTGGTTTCTGATTTGATTACAAGCATTGAATATGAGAGAACAGTCTAATCTTTCTGAGAATCAGCTATCAACAAACAGCAAAGAAGTTTTTCTGTGACTTGGCTCAGGTTTTTACTAACATTCATTACTTATTAATAATTTCCAAGAGGCATTTAGTACACACTTGCTCAGCATCAAGGTAATGAGCTTCTCTTTAAAAAGGCAAGGGGAAAATGCAGGAAAAGCACATCAGTGAAACATTCAATGAAGATTTAGAGTGGTTCAACAACGAAAATGCTTGGTGCAATGTGATCTTATCAGGGTACCACACAGTTTGACTAAACCAAGAAAAAGCAGCCTACTAACAAAGTTCTTTCTCAAAGCATGATCATCTTCTTTAATTATCTTTTTAGTTAGTGTGAATAGTCTAAGCCTACTCTAGAAGTGCATCATATGTACAACTACTATGAAACCGCAGGTGAATGTTATCTATGTTACAAAGATAAATCAGCACCTGTCATCTTCGCATCTAAATAAACTTTCTTCATACTGATTCTTTCGCATGTGCTTAAATGAATAGTCTTCACTTCCTGATGTCACTGATACCCAGTGATCGTTAAGCACAGAGGCTCCAAGATCAGTCCTGTTGCTTGCGGGAGGCATTGTATATTGAAAAGTGAAAACACAATTAAACCAGATGTTACATGAAACACAGTACCAAAAGAACTACAAGAAATAAATTAGCTTACATTTTTTGGTAGAAGGCGATAACTTGGAGTGCATCACTGACAGTTTGAAAGATCGAGCTCTGATATTGGTTTGCATAGGTTATACTTTTCTTTGCTAGGCAATGCAGAAGGTTTGTGGCTAGCTCGTTCCTTTTGCCGATCTCTGTCCCTATCCTCCCTCTGATGCTCTTTATTTCTTTCTTTGTCCTCAGTTTTAACAAGCCGTCCAGTTTGCCCTTCATTCCAGATAATTAGGGTTAACAAGAAATCTAAGTGTGTGTGTTGGGGGGGGGGTAGAAAGTTTGATGCTAGTCACGACTTACTTTTATTGAAGACTCCAGCCAGAAAACCATCTGCAGAGAGGAACAAAAATCTTTCAGAGATAAAAACATCAAATAAAAAATAAGTGAATGTAATCTTGCAAGATGAATCCATATATACTAAGTATGCGACCTACCTATATTTTCGCAATGCTCCAAGAATTCATTAAACCCATCCATAAGATCTGGGTGGTGCTGTAGTATATCATTCACCTGTAAATCAGCAAGGATATTAATGATTCACATATCATTAGGTAAAACCACACAGGTAACCAAAAGATTCTCAAGCATCGTGAGCAAAGATTCACAACTTTAAAAGGAAAAATTCCATCTATATCACTCGAAAAACACAGGTAGCATGTCTTTGCCGGAGCCCAATGTAGAACTCATCATTAAGCAATTGCTCGTTGTGAGTACCAACATCAATTGTAATAGGTAAGCACTGCAAAGTAGATATTTACAAAATTGAGATGATTTTGGTTGTCTTTGCAGTTTGCTGGTAGCAAACATACTGATATCATTAAAGGAGGGCTGCAACAGATGTGAATGCTTACAGCTGATGGGCGAACTCCTCCAAGGGCAGTGTAGAGAGAAAGCTTGCCAACAGGAATTCCCATTCCCTATAGAAGATCGTTCAACAAATATAAGTAAAGTTCCTGACGCGAGCAGCTAATTCGACAAACATACCTGACAACCCAAATCTCCAAGCCCCAAAATGCGCTCACCATCAGTAACAACAATAACTTGAATGTTCCTCTCAGGCCAGTTCCTTAGCACCTCAAGGACCTTCCCCCTAGAATACACCTCCAGTCAGTCCCAATCCAATAGGCAGAAGAAAATAAATACATAATTCTTGTAAATTCAAGAAAAGCTGGGCAAACGTACTTGTCCTTCAAACTGACATACAGACAAGCCTCACCTACCGTTGGTGTATAAACCACAGGGAGCAGCTCCTCCACATTATCAATTAATAGCTTGTAGAAGAGCCTCTCATTCCTCTCCTGAAAACACAAGGCATAGCACGATGTTTCCTAATTAGAGTGACCAATTCAAAACCAAGCCATACAACTATAAAACCATACAAGTAAAGCTTGCCGTTACCGAGCAATTCACACCGACGTCGAGACCAACTTCAAGACCGGCGATGGCATGCTCCAGCAGCAGTGTTCACTTCTGTAATCAGCTCATAGCCTTACATCTCCTCTACCCTCTGAGAACGCTGCTATAATCCGCTTGTTTCTTGTTTCCAATATATGTACACACTGTATGAAAGAAGAGAAAATTTTTCATTGCATATATTACCTTTGGAGGTCTCTGAATCTGGTGAGATGGACACCTTCTTTTGATAGCTGATCGAACAGGGCGTCTCCTGAATCTGGGCACCTGCATAGCATTGTGAAGAATTCAAGAGATAAGATGGCATATCCCCAGCATTGTTTCAAAAGAATAATACAAAGTTGATCTGTTTCCGGAAATGATACAAGCTCCTGTCACTATTGGATAATCTCTCAAGTATTAACATAGCTTTTCTCTGCAGATATGAGACTTTCCTTTTCTTCCAAGTCAACAATGGAGCATTCTTTCTCTTGCATTTTATTCAGAAGAAAAGTGGATACTTTACATGACATTCCAAGTTCAGAATCATCAGGAGATTCACTGCCAGAAGATGAGCAACTGAGTATCAGCCACAAGCATCAACTTGAACAGTGAACCGATCAAACTATCAAAGCAAGCAAACCAAAAAACGGCATCTAAGATCATAGCTAGAGTGAATTCAGTACACCATTAATTTGAAATTAAGCTCTCACACAAACGAAATACGCAATCATTTACAGCACAGATTGCTTAGGACAGCCATGGACCATGATCCATTCAGATCCAGCATCAAGCTTATGATCACAAAATGAACAAAATTTGTCTTTCACAGATAGAAACCACCTAGAATATATGAAATCCCATGACTTGCTACTAAGCACACCAAATGTACTATTATAATAACAGTTCAAGAATCTATTTCACTCGACGAAAACTGCAATATCCATCCATTTTCCACCTCCCCTCATCTATACAGCAACCCCACAGAAACCAAGCCAAAACAATAAAAATGTACCACACGGCGATGCAAAATTCTTTTTGGCTTAGGCATATGCAATAATCATCAGAATCAAGAACCCAGGACCAGCCCATGCGGCCATGTCTGCCTCCCCTTGCGCCTACGAGGAGTGGGCCCCACTTTCCGGCGGCTTCCCCTCCGACGCGTAGACGACCGCGCCGGGCGGCGGATGTGCATACATCATCGGCGGGAAAGGCTGCACGGGGTGCGGGACGCCGTAGACGCCACCGACGCTCCCAGTCGCGTAGAGATCTCCCGGCGCCTCAATTCCTCCGCCACCGACAATGTGGTAGACCGGCCCAGGCATGTAGCCACCGCCCTGCGCAGTCGGGTCGAGGTACTGGACGGGCCGCATAGGCACGTAGTACACCGGCTGCGGCATGTACGGCGGCGGCGGGGCCAGCCACAGCGCGGCGCCCTCCGCGACGTAGGGGGTCGAATGCGCGCCGAGCATCATCCATCACAGACGGGATAGCACTGCAACAACAAGATTACAACCTGAACTTCGGGGGAGGCGGGGGAGGCAGCGGCCTTCGGGGGAGGCGGGGGTCTGGAACCAGGAGACGATCGACCTGCATGCATGCAAGCCGCGAGCGTCAGGGACGTGGGAGGGGGTACTCTCGGCCGCGCGGGTGAAGCGGTGGCGGCGGGGAGAGGCGAGATGGGAGGATGGGGGAGGGGAGGCGTGGGGGAGGATGGGGGGAGGCGGAGGGAGGATGGGGGAGGCGGAGGGAGGGGAGGCGCGGGGGAGGAGGGGGGAGGCGGAGGGAGGGGAGGCGTGGGGGAGGAGGGGGAGGCGCGGGGGAGGCGGAGGGAGCGGAGGAAGCGCGGGGGAGGAGGGGGAGGCGCGGGGGAGGCGGAGGGAGCGGAGGAAGCGCGGGGGAGGAGGGGGAGGCGGAGGGAGCGGAGGAGGCGCGGGGGAGGCGGAGGGAGGGGCAGCGCAGGTCGAGCGGGGGCGCGGGGTGGAGGGGTACTGCAGATCCATTGAAGGATGACCGTCGGATATGGTTGAGTAAGGAGAGAGAATGGAGGAGAGTTAATCTGGTGCGCACGTTTTTATGATGGTGTATTTCTGGGTGCATATTGTGGTGTGGACGTAGTTAAGTTCATGACTGTGGAGCAGGTAATTGTTGGGTGGATGTAAAATAATTTGAACTGGTGGATTAGAGCAAGTACAATGATGCTGACTAGGTCGCCTCTAGTGAAATCCACGTCAACACAATCCTATGTGGAAGAGAGAGATAAGAGGAGAGAGAGGCAAGCTGCCCCTCATGCAAGAGGTGACCTCTAGCACATCATACGAGGAGAGAGAGTCAAGTTGCCCCTCATGCAAGAGGTGACCCCTGATATATTTATGCAAGTATTAAATGTTTGAGTGCTTTAGTAGAGGTAACCTCTACTCAACTTATTGTATTAGCTACCTCCACATGAGTCATATATACTTTTTTTGCTTATGTGGCTAGTCCTAGAGGTGGCAGCCACCTCTTCTATTGTACTTGCTCTTATTAGTTTAGATAGATAATGATTACGTTGACCATAACTTCCATAAAGAGCCTAATTAAGGTGGTGCTTCAAATAGCCGTGGGTTTATAGTTTTTTGGCACTGTAACGGCTGCTAGTTTTTTCTGAATAATTAAATTTAAAAAATAAAAAAGTTATATCGTCATAGACAATATAAATGAATAAAGAGAAAAAAGGAAAGAAAAAGTAAAAAAAAGACGAACAAGTCATGTTTGGAACACCGGAAATTTGTTGGATTCCGATAGAAATTACGCACCTAAGTGTAGCTTTTTTGAAAGATTATGTGAAATTACTTTTTCCAAACAGGCCTTAAACATAGCGCGGGGCATTGCAAGCCGTCGTGAGTCGTGACGGTACAGAACACGAGGGAGCGAGACAAGGCGACCGAGAGGGATGGGGTGGTGTTCGAAAAAACGACACGCCGCGCGGGGTGTTCTTTGTTCAGAAACTGCACGAGTGCCATTTGCATGGTACACCCAAATGTCCATTTTTCCACTAAATATGTTGCTCTTATCGAAACATAAATGAACTCGTAGGAGATTGTCTTAAGAGTGGTAGGAGCCGTGCTGAAAATGCGACGTGGTTACTCCTTAGAGCATCTCCAATGGGTCTATAGCAGCTATCTACAAGAGAGTCCATGTCATCAACTGTCCTACGTGGAAGATATTAAATGAAGAAAGAGAACGCAGCTCTCTACAGCTCTAGAGATAGTCTATAGCGCCAAACGAGGCAGCCTCCATAAATTCTGTGTGTGCATGTAAGCATCAAATAGCTATCCTTATAGATAGTTCTTTAGAGCAAGTTTAATAAGGCTGACTGTGCTAGCTATAAGGGAATCCATGTCAGCATAGTCCTATGTGGAGGGGAGAGAAAATGAGAGAGAGAGCCAAGCCGGCTCTCATGCAAGAGTCAGGCTATAGCACAGGAAAAGAGGTGTTATCCATGCATGTACCAATAGAACTAACTGCTATACCCATGCATGTATTAAATGACCAATACCCATGTATGTATTAAATGATTGAGAGCTCTTGTAGAGACAACTTATAGCCAGCTTATTGTATGAGTTGGCTGCATCTTACCTTTTGATGACATGGAAATGTATTGGAGGTAGCAGCTATCTATACTATTAAACTTGCTCTTAGAATGCTAACTTTAGTGTGTACTATATAGATGATGTGGAAGTCTTATAGTTAGTTGCTAGCTATAACCATTGGAGATGCCCTTAGAAATGGCCTTTAGGTTTCCACATAACAAACACATGAGATAAGTAAATCTATTAAATTATTATCTTTAGTCACAAAAGAGTAACGCTCTAGAATATCTGTAGTACAACTTTGTGAATTTTAGCTATCGATATTTTATTGAGAGAGAGAGAGAGAGAGGTGTAGATGGAGATGGGAACCTGATTGAAGAAAAGGCTGCACACAGAAGAAAAAGAACCAAGCCCCCTTTTATTAGCCCTCAAGCCCAGGTTAGGAAGGCTAATTAGGGTTTGCCGTTTTGTGGCCCCTTCCAAAAATTTAGGGTGCTACAGCTCTTCCCCTTAGAAAAGAATCAGCCTCGAATTGATTACGTCTAGGAAATAAGATGTACAAAAATAGGGTAAATTGTTTAGGTAAAGAAAATTATGAGAACCAAATCTGAATTAAAGAGATCAGGATATTTCTCGCGCATTTGGGACTCTAATTCCCATGTAGCTTCACATTCTGTTTGATGGAACTACAACACCTTGACATAAGAAATGGTCTGGCGTCGCAGTTGATGCTCTGAACGCTTTAGGATATGAACAGTTGTGCAACGACGATCAAATCCTTTGAGATCTCCAAGGTGGGTAACTCCAAAATTTGATCAGGGTCGTTTAGATACTTTCTCAACATAGAGACATAGAAGACGTTATGAACATCGGCCAAGGAAGAAAGCAACTCCAAACGGTAAGCAAGCTTCCCGATCTACTCAATGATGGGAATGGTCCAACATAATGAGGGTTCAGCTTTCCTTTAGCCCCAAATCAAACCACACCCTTGGTCGAGGAGACCCTCAAAAGGACCTGATAACCCACTTTGAATTTCAATGGACGAGAATGGTCAGCATAACGCTTCTGGTGACTCTGGACTGAAAGCAGATTGTTCCTAATGTGATCGATATGCTCCTTCCAATCACTGACTTACTGAGACCCAAGTAACTCTTTCTCCCCCAACCTCATCCTAATAAATGGGAGAGAGGTAAGGTCTACCATAAAGTGCCTTGAAAGGAGCTATACCAATACTAGAGTGAAAATTGTTATTATAAGAGAACTCTACAAGAGATAAATCATTATTTCAACTGCCCTTTCATGCAAGTATGCAAGAACGCAACATGTTCTTCAATGTGCGAATGGTCCTCTCAGATTGGCCATCAGTTTGAGGGTGGAAGGCAGAGCTGAAATTGAGCTTCGTGCCCAGATTCTAATGCAAACTCTTTCAGAAGTGCGAAACAAACTTGGTATCGCGATCTGAGACCATGGTTTTAGGAATGCCATGGAGACAGACAATTTCCTTGACATAGGTATTAGCAAGATCACTGGCTGAGTAAGTGTTTTTAATCAAAATGAAGTGAGTTGTCTTGGTAAGGTGGTCGATAATATAACACAAATAAAGTCCATACGACGGGGTGATCTAGGAAGACCAACAATGAAGTCCATAGCAAAAATCTTCCCATTTCCACTGGGGAATCTCTAATGGCTGCAAAATCTGGCAAGACTATGGTGCTCTGTTTTCACTTGCTGGCACACTGCGCACTGAGACCTAAACTTAGCTATGTCATTTTTCATTCCTGGCCACCAAAACTATCACTGAAGGTCCTTGAACGTCTTAGTCTCGCCAAGGTGAATAGAATAAGGAGTTTTATGAGCCTCACGAAGAATATCTCTCTTCAATTGTGAATCGGATGACACCCGAATGCGAGCATGGAAACGTAACAGCCCTTTGCCATTGATAGAAAAGTCTAGCCCATATGGTTTAGCTCGAATGAACTCTCCACGGGAGTGTCGGATCTCAGAATCTAAGGTTGGGCCTCTAGTAATGCATCAAACAAAGGGGATGAAGTCTTCGATTTCTTTAGTGAGAGTGCTGAGAAAATGAAATAGAGTATAGTTTGGAGGTCCTCGAGCCCCTTCTAGACTGATGTTGGAATAGGAACACCATCACTTCGCTTCCTACTAAGGGCATCAGCCACTAGTTACATTAGCCTTGCCTGGATAGTAAAGGATAGTGAGGTCGGAGTCCTTGATTAACTCTAACCAACGACGCTGCCTCAAATTTAATTTCTTCTAGGTGAGGAAGCACTTCAAGCTCTTATGGTTAGTGAAGTTGTACACATCTACAGGGTGTTAAAATCTATTTGAATAGCTGTGCCCCTGGTTATGAGCAAAATCTGAAAATACCATAGTATGTAGTTTTTATAAAATGATTGTTGGTATGATATGGTAAAGGACATGGCCTAAGGTCCGTGGACTAGACAAGTGAAATACTTATGAAGAGAGTTGCTTCCACATAGTCAAATATTTATGGATATTTTACTTATTTATTTTATTTTAGTTAAAGATACGGATTGATAACTGTCCTGCAGTTTGGCAGGCTGCACCCACAAGTTAAAGATACGGATTGATAACTGTATTAGGCCAGTCTCAGTGGAGGTTTCATGTCCCAGTTTTCAACACACCCATATTTTGGAAATAGTGCAGAAGAGTTTCATCCCCATGAAACTCTCTCTACTCCCATGAAACTTTTATCATCTCTCACTTCATCAATACAGTGCCATGTCAGCGTATTTAATGCTCATGAAACTCCATAAAACCCCCATTGAGACTGACCTTATCCATCCGAACGAAGCAAAACTAGATTGCTAGTAGCAATTAATACTAGGAAAATTAAGGCCCCGTTTGGCACAGCTCAGCTTCATTAGTGAAGCTGTTTTTTTTAGATTCAGCTTCACGAGCAGCTTCACCGGTGAAGCTAAAGCTGTTTTAGAAAACTGTTTGGCAAAACAGCTTCACCAACAACTTCATGCATGGCTGAGAGATATCAATTGTCCAAGATGCCCCTGTCTACCTGACTTGTTCTAACATTTGGAGTTGTATATTTGTATATGGTTATATGAATTAAAAAATAATATATTTGAATGAGTATGAATTAAAAAATTAAAATAATAAAAAAATTAAAATACGTGAACGGGAGAGAGCGGTGCGTACGTGAAAGAAAAAAGTGAACGGGATATTTGTGAACTGAGCAGTGCGTACGCCTGAGGGAGAGAGTGGCAAATACGTGTAAATTTTTGTGAACTAGAGGGGCATTCACTTCCTTGGAATATGGGCCTGAGGGAGAGAGCTGTGAAAAGCTACTTTTTTCAGCTTCACCTCTCCCTATTCCTTTGTGAGAGCACAAAAAAAGGAGCTTCATGGGTGAAGCTATTTGCAAAAAGGGTATTTGGCAAAAAACAGCTCACGACAGCTCATGAAGCTGTTGGTGAAGCTGTGCTAAACAGGGCCTAAGGCAGTAGCAAAAGAAAAGATTGCTATGGGACTTACTAGAACATTGGAATTCGGGGACGCCATGGTACTCGAGACTGATTGGACACCGTACGTGAAACGTGAACCGGCGATCGCTGCAGGGATCGATGCTGCCGTCTCGTTTTATGGTGGTCTTAAAATGAGACGGCAGCATCGATCAGTTTACATGAAGGAAACAAAGTGTACAGAACTTGCGAAAAGAAGGAAACGAAAACGAAAAGGACACTGTACCAGTTTACATGAAATGCACAGGTTGCAGAAGAAGAGAAAGGCCCACTGTACCCGGCCCAACACATGCCAATGAGTCGAGTCGATGGATCTAGCCCACACAACCCAGGGCCCATTAGGGTTTCTCCCCTCACATATAAATACTCCCTTCGCCTCCTCCTCCTCCCTCGTCGGCCGCCATCTCCTCCGTAGGGGTCTCCTCCGCCTCTGGTCTCGAGAACTCGCCGAAATGGTCGCCTACAGGGTAAGCTTCTCTCATCCGCGCCGCCGTCGCCTTCGCGATCTCTCGATCCACCGCGTCTTTGATATTCCGCGTGTGGCTGATCTATGCGTTTCCGTGTGTGTGAATTGTTTCGAGCGCGCAGTTCCACCAGTACCAGGTGGTGGGTCGCGCGCTGCCGACTCCTGGCGATGAGCACCCCAAGATCTACCGCATGAAGCTCTGGGCCACCAACGAGGTCCGCGCCAAGTCCAAGTTCTGGTCAGTATCCCAAATTGCAATGTCAAAGCTCTGCTTCTTTGTGTGTTGTTTGGTGTATGATTCTTGATGATGTGTGGATTATGCGCGTTTGTGGGCGTGTTTGCTTTCAGGTACTTCCTAAGGAAGCTGAAGAAGGTGAAGAAGAGCAACGGCCAGATGCTCGCCATCAACGAGGTACCATTCGTTTGCATCTTATTACTCTCTGGTTTGGTGCAGACCAAATGACACAATATTTGCTGTAGATCACTGCTTAATGTGTTGCCATCCTAATGTTATTTTGTAGTGAATATGATGGGTTTTCCTGTCTGAATAGGAAATTATGTCTTTGACTGTATTGACTCTGACTAAATGTGATAGATTGATGGTGCATGCAGAACTTGTAGCGAGTAGTGGTTTGTACTGAAGGTCCTTAGGGGGCATTTGTATTGACTTTTACTGGTGGATTTTGGTTGTGACTTATGGCTTTCGGTTGAAAATGAATAGTAGTGGCCGAACGAAGTGGTTTTTAGGAGGGGACGAACATTGGAAAAAGTGAGGAATGTTGCAATCTTTACAACTGCTCCCAGGACTTTACGACAGCTACAACCACCTCCTGTAGTCGTACAACCACTTACAAGAGGCTACGACCGCCTCCCGCTGCGTTATGACCACTCTGGGTTTTACGACCACACAAACAGTCGTTTGACCGCGTTGTAGCCACTCCGATCGCTCCGACTTCGTAGTCGTAAACTTCTGCTGAAGTTTTGACCACGCTTCTCTGCCGCTGCACTGGCCTTCCTTCGATCACGCTCAAATTACCGTAGTCGTAGATTCCTACAACCACGCAGTGATTCTACTGATCACTGTTCACCGTGGTCGAAACACTCTTTCGACCACGTTCACTGCTTCACAACGTGGTCGAAGCCCCTTCCGACCACGTTCAATCCTCCACAACGTGGTCGAAACCCCTTCCGACCACGTTCAACGTGGTCGAAGCACCTTCCAACCACGTTCACTTCACAATGTGGTCGTAACTCCTACCGACCACGTTTACGTTGCACTGCCGTGGTCGTATCGCCCTTTGACCACGTCTACTTCTGGTTTGCCGTGGTCATAACGCCTTCCGACCACGTTCAAACCTTCTTTGCCGTGGTCGTAACGCCTTCCGACCACGTTTGCCATGGTCGTAAGTCAATTGCGACCACGTCTGCGAGATCACACAATGAAGTCGATACTCAAGATTTTTCTTTTCTTCTCGCATTAATCTGATTACACGACTCTTCCCATTTTATACCCGGCTCTATGACTTTTGCTCAGGGTTTCGACTACGGATACAACTCGATTCCGACTCCGACTACAGTTCGACTTCGACTACTACTTTTGGCTACGATTACAACTCGACTTTGATCGTGACCAAAACTTGAACACAACTTCTAAACAAGATTATTTCCAACAAGGAAGAGATGTGGGCGCATGACGGGAGCGAGAGAAGTAGAGTGTGTGATGCATCCGTGACCTTCTGCCTTATCCCTGGAGTGAGACGGTAGCGAGAGAAGTGAAGAAGCCGCTTGGAGAAGCCATATGTTCGTATTGGCTTTTCTAAGCAGAGGACAGAAGTAGAAGCCAATACGAATAGGGCCTTAGTTCGATGTAGAGTAGATCATGGATGTTGGTTTTGTACACTTCTATTTAATTTGTGTGTCCTACCTTTTTGAGAAATTAACGAATTTTGTGTGACTATGGTTTCCTCCCCTCCCTGATTACTTGAGCTATCGGGCGGGTGCTGTTCTATCAATACAAAAAGATGAGCAATGTCTCAAAATTAGTCTGAATGGAATATAACCCTGTTAAAGAAAACTGCTAACTTGTTCAATTCAGGAATACCAACATGGTGACATGGATTTGTACTTCAGCAGATTTTAGTGTCTTAAGTATGATAATTAATAATGTTGGTTCTACTTGCCAAAAATGTAAGGCTTGAAACTTTGAAGTTTTTATTCATATCCGACATTGTTACTTTGTATAAATCCATACTATGTTATTTATCATACATGCACCTAAGTTAAAGTCATGCTCTGTAGTATATCAAATTGTCAAAGCCATGTCGCAGGAAATTTTTCACCTCTTACATGGCAACAATATACCAAAGCCGTGAAATTTGTTTTGACTGTCACTTTGCTAATGAATGTCATATTCTTGCTGGAGCTACTTCGGTGTCACACATGACTTGCCACCTAGTAGTCATGTTGGTGCAGCCTGTGTTGTCCTATTATGTCCTTTACATGTGGGAACACCTATAGCTATGACTTGTGATGACATGTGCTTATCCAGCATCATAAAAGACCGTGAGCAATCAAGCATTATAACTTGTTCTTCAAATTATTGGCAGTTGACTTGTGCAGTTGTGCTAAATTATTTATTTAGTTCTTTCTGTAGATCTCGAGTGGTTTTGCTTAGCCGCATTTGGACCAGGCCAGAGTAATTTTATCCATAAGAGAGCTAGGCAGGAAACCTATGGGTCTATGGGATAGCTTGTTACCCCCATTTTGGTCACTTTAGGATTCAAGGCAAAGTTGGGTGATCTAGAGTGATAGGAAACTTTGTGTTGATTGGTTAAAATGTTGTACTGTGTTATGTCTTCATGTTATGTGTTACTTTTCCCTTCAGTGCTGATTTTCTCAGTATGTTTCATTTATTTGATTGTCCTGCCTGCTTCTAATTATGTTGAATGTATCTCAGATCTTTGAGCGCAACCCAACCACAATCAAGAATTATGGCATCTGGCTGCGTTACCAGAGCAGAACAGGTTACCACAACATGTACAAGGAATACCGTGACACTACTCTGAATGGTGCTGTGGAGCAGATGTACACCGAGATGGCCTCTCGTCACCGTGTGAGGTTCCCCTGCATTCAGATCATCAAGACCGCGACTGTTCACTTCAAGCTCTGCAAAAGGGACAACACCAAGCAGTTCCACAACTCGAAGATCAAGTTCCCGCTCGTGTACCGGAAGGTCAGGCCGCCCACCAGGAAGCTGAAGACAACCTTCAAGGCGTCAAGGCCGAACCTGTTCATGTGATGCGGCGGAACTTGTTGGCGTGATGGGGCTTTGCGATGCTATCCATGTTCTGGGTTTTAGCGCACAAGATTCGAAAGAATTTGCCTGTGGAAGTTTTGTTGCACTGCGGATTAAGCACTTTGATGTTTTCAGTTACCACTCTGATGCTTTGTAAACCCACAACTTTCCTCGTGTTAGTAATCAGCAGACTCCTTTTTACTAAGTTCTGTTTCACTTGTTGGCAGCGTTAACTCTTGATGTGCTCGCTCTCTTTGCAACCTGACCGGTTGTTTTGACGCAACTTGGTTGGGAGGTTGGTCGTTTGTTTGTAACAGCGTAAGAGCATCTCCAACAATCCCCCTAAAAATCCACCCCAAAAGACACCTTTTAGGGACAGCCCAAAAAATTTATTAACCTATTTTAGTCTCCTCCTCCAACAGCTCCCCTAAATATATCCTAATAGTATTTTGAATCTGGCCCAACATTAACAACCGGCCCATTTACTTTGCTCGATACCTATTTTTATTAGTGATCAAGTCGGTCCATCCAACCGAATAGAATAGGGAGATTGAACCAATCCCGTGCGTGTGCGTACGCGGACGACGGCCGTCGTATAAATATCAAACGGTGATTAGCCGCAATCAATAATTGAGATGGTGCATGTACGTGACGCGGCGCAGGAATACTCGGTGTCGCGGGAAAGGAAAAATGTGGCGCGAACTTTTTTTCCCAGCGCGCGTTACGGCGGGAGCGAGGATAGGGGACCCCTGAAAGTTCCCGGTTTCTACCTGGGTTTTGGGAGAGTTTTGGGGAGGAATAGAAATAGGGGGGTGTTTAGGGGAGTTGTTGGAGAAGACTTTTTACATAATTTCCCAATAATTTGATTTAGGGGGAGATTTAGGGAGATTGTTGGAGATGCTCTAAGTTCCATGGGATAAGTCAGATGAGTTGTTCCCTGTTCTGAATGACAATATGGCACAAGAACTCATGTTTTTCTGAGCCATCATGATTCAGCTGAACACTACGTAACAGTTGTGCAGATTTCATGCCGCTTGTTGCGTCCGAGCAGCACGTCAAGCTGCGGCTGAAATGCTATGCTGCACGCACTCGGACGCTTAAAACGCTTGCATCCATCATTGCGACATCAGCGGCAGATTTGCATGGCTCTGCACGGCGCACTAGCTGCTACCAATGTCATGGCACAAACCTAACAAGCGGAAAGCGAATCCAATCCAGGCTAATCTAATCAGGGGGGCACTTATGCGTACATGGTTTGGTTTAAGGCTGCTTGCGAAAGCAGATCCGAGTGATATATCGTTGGCTTTGGCTGCCAAGTCTAAATTATTCCCAGGCAGGACCGATGAGCCCATTGCTTTTGTGAGCTATTAATTAGCCAATGGTGGTTGTTGGAAAGGAGATCGCAGGCATGATTACACTTCAGATTGCTGTGTTTTTTTTAATTTGAAGATTAGGAACTAGTAGAATGTAGTTAGCAGTTGCAGAAATTTCGGGTACGTTTCGTTGCTTAGCTTGCCTAGCCTAGCCTAGCAAAGTAGAGTTAGGCTCTATTTGTTTCCACTTAAAATTATTATAATCTAGCTTATAGGTGGGGATTATATAAGCTAGCTTATAATAAGCTGGTGGGAAATAAGCTGTCAGGTGTTTGGCAGCCTGGATTATCAGAGTTATGGATTGTTGTATTCGAATATTTAAAGACTACAATGCCCTGGAAGAGAGAGGCACGGGAGTTGAGGGTTGGATGAATGGTAAAGGTGGGTAATATTCCTAAAGTTTTATGGTCATTAAGATAAAAGATGGATCTATAAGCTGAAATAAGCTCCTTTTTTGAGCTTATTAGATTACAATAATCTGGACTATTAGATTATAATAAATTACATTATAATCTAGACTGTTTATTTCCACTTATAATTTATAAGCTAGATTATAATAATTTTAAGTGGAAACAAACAGGGCCTTAAGAGTTTGCCCATTTGAGCTATGCCCACATTGGCAAGGCCATGCGTTTGGTTCAGTTGCTTTGAAAACGTCCAACTGAAACTCAGTTTCCTATCAGAGAACGAGCAATCGGGCAATCAACGATCGAGCAGCAATGGAAGCTTCGAACGACGGGCGGGCATCGAAGTTTGAACGGCAGCCGGAGCCGGGAACGAATGCGATGGTCAAACGGAAGAAAGACGGACATCAGTTGTGGCAAAGAAGGATGAGCGGTGAACGAAAATCAAAGTCTGAAGCAGAAGAAGCAACTCGATCGAAAGCATGACTAGAAGAAAGGTGTTTTATCTCTCTAAATTATAATTGGAGTTTGTTACGAGAGGAGCTATCTAGTGCGTTAGCAGCGCAGAAAGCTGAATTGCCGTCGGAGGAGAGCCGTTTTCGCTCTCCCTTGTTGGCAAGTATTTTCTTGCTCGGTTGAGCAAACTAAATTGGCAAAGCTAGTGTAGGATCCGATATGCAATAGAGGGAGGGTGAATGGTGCCTTAAAAATTTTTTTCAAAGTATTCACTTATTTTTTACTCCGATAACTACAAGGTTATGAAGATTAAGATGGCAATCCCACTGAAAAACCAGAGACTCTCAGAGCTGAACAAAACCAGTCAAAATAACGTGGTCGAACTTCGATTACGTGGTCAGAAGTCTCACAGAGCTGAGCGCAACCTGATTAGAAACCAACATAGTCATGATCGAAACCAAGGTGGTCGAAATTCGATTATGTGGTCAGAAGTCACATAGAGCTGAGCGCAACCTAATCGGAAACCAACATAGTCGTGATCGAAACCAACGTGGTCGAAATTCGACTCGAATAGTCAATGACCAGAGACTAGTCAAAAACCAACGTGGTTGAAACTAACAAGATCGAAGGCCAACGAGTGATCTAAAACCATCGTGGTCGATGACCAGTGTGAGGTCGAAAGATCAGCTTGCTCAAGGAAAAATGAGTGGTCAAAAACCAACGTTGTCAAGACCGATGTGATCGTATCCTTCGTGAAAGATGTCCAGGAGCTGTGGTCGGAAAAACAATCGTATAGTCAATGACCCGAGTAGTCGTAACAGTTTGAAATATGACTAGAGTGATCTATGACCAATGAGTGATTGAAACCAACGTGGTCGAACCAAACCAAACATCAACCAGTGAGGTCGACAACCAATCAGCGGTCGTAACTGAAGTGATCGAAACTGATCGCAGCACTGCCAGTAAATTTGACGACCAGTGAGCGGTTGAATCAGACGTAGTCGAAAAGAGACAATGTGGTCAAAAGCCTAAACATGGTCGAAAATTTGAACGTGGTCGAAAAGCCAGAGAAAACAGATGATGAATAGAGGCTTTCAGCAGAGTTTCAAAAACCAAATTTGATGTAACTTTTGATCCATAGATCCAAATGATATGAAGCGTTGCAGGGATCTTCTCTAGAGTATAGTGAACCTATTCCAACAAACGATCATGAGAATCATAGATAAAGTTAAGACTTTTTTAGTTTATTGGAAGATTTTCTCAAAACCGAGCCAAAATCGAAATTGATGAATACAATTTGCTCATGGGTGGATGATGACCAAGATTGACCTAAATGCATTTTCACATATCACAGCAAGTTAGATCACCAAAAAAATCAACTCAAAAGCACTCAGATCAAGAAATCACACTTTTAACCCAAATCAAGCAAAAAAACTGGGTTTCCTTAAGAACTTCCTCTAAATCATGTCTAGATGGATGAGATCTTGTCTCTAAGAGATATCTCCTCCTCTTGCACATTCTTAGCACAAAAAAACTCAAGAGAAGAAAACACAAACAAGAAAACCAAGAAAATCAAAAGCACATGAGGGAATTCATGGCACAACTCACTTGAGCAAACCTTAGATGTCCATTTCACTTAGAGAGAAATGTTCTTACAGCCAATCTCTTAGGATAGCAGAGCTCTAAGCCTAGAGTATACACACAAGACTCCAACCCAAGGAACTCTAATCTCACATGGGAGGGAGGAAAGCTAAACACCACAAAGACTTAGCCAAAATTCTCAAACCCTAACTCTTGCCTCTCCTCCCCTTATATAGGCTCACAACTTAAACCCCAAAATCTAATGGATCCCTCCATTAGGTCAAATCGAGGATAACCCGTTAACCCACCTAACACCGGGTTTTACTTACGCACGCTTCTCAAAGCGGTTTACAACCATTAACCTATTAGTAAATCATCGCTTGATCTATTTCACATTTTCACCATATACAAAACCTAAATCACTTAGGCCAACATCACGGTTTCACATACCGCCACTCTTCCGGTACTAGGCAGTTTATCAAAATGCCCCTCTACTGCCATCATTGAAGCTTCCCGCTTTGTTTGCCACGAAGCACCGCTCATACTTTGCCATCTTCCTTGTGGCCTTAGTGACTTGCTGCCAAATCTCTCACACATCTGGATCCCACCGAACCGTCCTCGCTTCCAAACAACCCAAGTCAGTTGACACACCGCATGCTTCTTCTCGCACATGACAGCACCTAGCTTCCTTAACCATCTGGACTTTGACTCCTCCCTGAGCATAGTCCCGGTCCACCTTGCCGTTGTCCATTATGATCACCACCGGTAGCTCTCACTCCGGTTCCTTGTCGTCCTAACTTGCAATTACTCCACAAGTATCAGTTATCTTTGGCGTCTCCTACTTTTCTAAGAAGATCGGCAGTACCGCTCTTAACACGCCGGTACTACCGCACTACAGTGCTACCACTCCCTAAAGCAGTACTTTTGCACCTTAAAAATCCGCATTGGACCTTTTTAGAAAAAAACATACCGTAACTCAGCGGAACTACCGCCTTGCGGTATTTCTGATTTTTCTGACACCTCCAGAAAATAGTCCAGCTCAAATGCAATCCTTGCAAAACCCTCAAAAACCAAACTCAAATACAAATACTCTAATCCAAAAATCAATTGCTCATCACAAATATAAGATGACTTCTACATAGTTTCACAGCTAGATTTTAAGGTGGTTGCCAAGCACCCCATTTTTGACTTCAAGAATGCAAGGCAAGATCAAAGCTCCCCTTCCTTTAGGCCGTAACTCATCAAAACTCGTGATATTTTGCACCCGGAAGGAGGAGACAGGCGTGGCGTTCTTGCATGTGAAATGATCGTTATCATTATATTTCTCGAAGGTTTGACCAGTGACATACTGACATGTCAACTTCGCGGGGTATAAAATATAGTATTAGTCACACTGTACTGATGGTCCACCCAAAAGAGGGGAAGCAGATAATAGTGGCATGAGCCATGAGAAGGCAAGGCTGCCCAAGTTACACTTTTTTGCTCGCTTGATTCGTGTGGACTCACCCAGTGTGGATGCTGGCCCATGACCTAATGAGTGCCCTTGCAGAAACAATGCACACATATGCGCGTCTTTTCTGTGTTTTTCCTCTCTCTGAATGTGCAGTGCTTGGCCTTGCATGTGAGCGTAGATATGTGCAGCACGATCTCGCCATCAGTGTCCCTTGCTGGATTCTTCGCAGTCCGCTTTGGGAGAAATGATTGCTTCTTTGGAGAAAGGACTAAAAAGAAGGTTTGAGCCGGTCGGTTGGTCATTATGAGAGAGAGCGTTGGCTAATTGCTCGTCCAATGTCAGTGCTTCAGTTTATCTCTGAAGTCTGAACCCATCATTTGCTTATACATGGATTTGATTTCCTCATCAAGAAACGCACGTACCCGGCATGTCAAGGCAGCTAAAGGCACACGCATATTTAATTCTACAAGGAGAAATCTCAGCCATAGCCTACGCGAGTCAATAGCATACGAACAAGAAGATAAGATAGTGATTATGCTAAGCTCAACACTTTCCGCTTGTACAGCGCAAATTGTCTTGACCAAAGCAGGACCATCTCTGTCTGCGATTGACAGGGACTACGTAACAGATACTCCCATTAGCAACTACTACAAGCTTTGGCACCTCCTACGCCATGCAAATCCCTCAACTTGGTCAGCCTTTTCACCCCTTTTGCCCCTGATCGATCTTCTTTTCCAGGGAAAATCACATGAGCTAAAGTGATGGCTACTCTTGATCAGACATCTAGGATGCATCTTCCACATTGCCATGCATAGAGATAGAATTAGCATCAAACATGCAGACATGGAGTTGGCGGGAGAACAGGAGGACATACACTGGACCTAAAACTCACTAGCTCCCGTCAAGGGTTGCGGTGATGGTGTTTACATTAGCTCGCTGTTTAAGCAATCTGAACTGCTCCACTACTTAGATTTGGATCCTGGGTTTTCGTTATGACGGCATCGCGGAGTACTAATCGAAAGCAAATTTGGCACCTGTGGCTGCAAATGATCTGAGCTTGAACGCACTTGATTCGTCTCTACTCGTCTTATAATTTTTGTAAATGAACAGGCTTAATTAGGTGCGACAACACTGTAACTGCAATTTAATCTTTAGTTGGTGGTGACCAAATCCTGCAATAACCTTGATGCCGTCATTCTGTGGATGAACAATTATGAGCCTCAGATGTTTCGTCAGAAGTTCAGGCTTCATTTCATTAATGCAGAGCTACACATTTTTTTTGGTCAAGTTGCTGTAGACTCGTGTATGAATGGAGTTACGAGGCAATGTCATGACCGTATCTCAAAAAGAAGAAGGCAATGTCATGACCCAAAGCAGATAAATTTGCCGTGTGTTTGTGCTGGTCTAGAATGTTTGTTGGCCATTGGACCTAGACACCTTTCCTACAAACTCGAACAGTTGAACACCCAACTTTCAGACTTGCTTTGGCAATTTTTCCCTGGATGCTGATAGAGCAATCAACAATATCTTGGTGCTTCCTTCAGCACCACCACAAAAGCCTTCCACAACAGCCGTAAAAGCACAGCTAAATGTGCTCAAAAGCGTCCATCTCTTATTCCATTCCGTTCCACAACAGCACAAAAGTCCACTATTCTTTATTATTGCTAAGCAGGAAAAGCAGCTGCTGCTCGTATCCACATCATTCATAGGACAGTCCTCTCAAGTTATGCCCCGAGACCAACTAAATCTTATTCCTTAGTTTGCTTGGCAGATTCTTCCATTCGCCTAGAAGTTATCCTGGAACAGCGCCACATTGCGCAGAGAATTAGCGGGCATTGGTTTCTGCTGTTCTTTTTGTTCATTCTTTAGTGCAGATAGGTTTCTTTTCTCTTCTTGTAATGCCAGTATTTAAGGTGAGGAAGACCTTGAAAGAAAGGAATGACTTGGATAGTAGCATTAGGTGATAGTGACAGAGATTAAGAAAGCTTGCCTGTTCTTCTCTCCTGTCATTGTTAGCATAGGCGCGTCAATTTTGTTTCAGTTGGTTCTTTTGCTGTTCAAGAGGTTCATTTCAGTTGCTTGCCCTATTCTTGGTGTTTGTTTCTGCCGAGCGGAGACTAAATTGACGAGCATAAATGCTACTGTTTGGAAGAAAAAGACTGCTTCCTGTACTGTCAGGTTGTATAATTCTTTTGCTTCTCACCCCAAACCAGGGAGCCTCAAATAGCTCGGAGAATTTAAATCGAAGCTACAAGGCTGCTCAGCCTTTGGAGGTAATCCTCACGCCTTCTATAATTTTCAGGGAATTTCCTGGCTCTATTTACGTTTACCAGAATCTGAATATCCGATAGTAGAAGTTTATTACTGAATGCAACACTTCATTTACTTTTTCAGCTCACACCCAAACTCTCATCGCAACTCAAGCTCCATGCCTTCCTGCTATGGTCTTCAGTTGGCTTCTTGATGCCGATAGGAGTACTACTAATCAGAATCTCAAACAATGTCAAAAGCACCAAAAACATCAAGGTTCTTTTCTACTGCCATGTTGCTTCACAGGTATGTGAATGGAACTCTACTTTTGCAATTGCTCAATTTCTCAGAAAGCAGCAGATGCAAAATTATGTGCTGAACTGCACCTAGCAGATTGTTGCTGTCATTCTTGCTACTGCCGGGGCAGTTCTATCAATAAGTAACTTTGAGAACGCCTTCAACAACACTCATCAGAGAATAGGATTGGCACTCTACGGCTTCATATGGCTTCAGCCACTCATCGGCTTCTTGAGACCAGACAGGTGGAGAAGCATGAGTCTAAATTTCATCAAGATTTGTTTTGCATCTTCTCATGCTTCTTGTGAAGCTTATGCCTGAACAGCTTATCTAATTTCTTCTCCAGGGGAGTGAAGATAAGGAGCATGTGGTATTTGATCCACTGGCTTCTCGGCATCGCGATCTGCGTGGTGGGCATTGCCAATATCTACATCGGCCTCCACACGTACCAAGAAAGGACCGGGAAGAGCGTGAGGCTGTGGACTGTCCTCCTCACCGTCGAGGTTTCGGTGATGGCGTTCGTCTACCTCTTCCAGGACCGATGGAACTACATGGTCCAGCAAGAAGCCGTCCTTGACGACGAGCAGGTGGAACCCACATACCCGGCCAATGATCACAAGGAGGTGGCCGTGGTGCCTTAGTTATCTTCCGAAATAGGATGCCAAGTTGCCAATTTCTGGCAGGCTGAGGCAGAAGAAGTGAACTGGTGCTTGCCAAATGCATTGACCTGAGAGGCTATCTTGAAGAGTAGACATTTGTACAGTTTCTGCTACATGATGAGTGTTGTGAGGCTATTTCTTGGATTGTGTTTCAACTAAGCTACCAGTCGGACAGCTTGTCAAGAGTAGATAGATACATGCACTGCATTTCCCCGGGGGAAATGCGTGATTAACACGAGATTAATTGCTGGTTATAAATCGCACGCTCTGAAAGTATACTGTGGCAAATACGATTTTACTAGTACGGGACCCGCGCGTTGCTCCGGGGTCTGAGTCTGACAGAGGTGATACAGCCCGCGACCACCGTCCGGCCGAGACCGGGGGCAACGCCGAACTCAACAAGCACGGGAACGGCACTGCCGGCGGCCGCTGGGCGGATGAAGCGCGATGCCCAAGCGGCATATTGGTGCGCGTACGTTCCAATCATGGTCCAGAATCCAGCCGTTGATAGTCAGACGACGGCGGTTGCGGCGTGTGGTGTGGGAGGAAGTGGCGCGCACGCGCGCGCGATTGTTTGTTTGCAATGTGCCATGCCCGTGCGTATCGCCGTATATGACGGCGTGGTGTTCGGACTGATTTTCGGACGAACGCATCCCGCCGGGAAACAATTCTGTAGCACCTCATGCCATGTAAGATCTAAGGCATCCCTCGCCTAGTGAGAAGTTGACACACGGCAAAAACGAATCTCAAAGCAGCAACTTCTTCCCACTTCCTTTGAAACACCTCAAAAATTCAAATTTTGAATTTCCTTTTGGTTTTGCTTGAATTCTTGTTTTCCTTCCCAATTTGGCAATCTCCCTTAAGAATTTGCCTTCCTCTCTCGTTCAATCCACCTTCTCCCTTCCTTGGCGCCATCCAAGAACCCGCCACCCTCCCTCTGTTCCTCCAGCCACGCAGCCGCTAGCCCACACCGCGATTTGCAGCTACACCTGCCCCTCGGGCGTTCACACCGTCAGCGCCTGGACTTGCCACTGCGGCCCCACCTTCCAATCGACCGTTTCCCTTACTCACTTCACCCCTCTCCCTCGCTCAGCGCACCTGGTTGACTTGCGCCCCTTCTCGCCGCAATTCTCCACCTCTCCTGCACAACGCACACACCCACCGCACTGGTTCTCATCGCCTCTTGCCAACTCCTACAGAGACCGTGATACTTCCCTAGCCACCTCGCTTGCGAGCCCATCCCTCAGGCAAAACCCTCACTACCTCCCACCTTCGACCACCATACTTCGATTCCTTACACCCATAGCATCTCTGGATCGTCATGAACACTTGGGTAAACTCGCTTGAACATGGGCATTTCCCTAGAACTCTAGCACCATGAGCCTCCGCCGTCCGTAGAGCCCTCTCTGTGGACAACCCTCTCAGGAGTTTCTCAACCCAAACCACCACCACCTCTGTGATTCTTAAGAACCCTAGATGGTTAAATCACCTCTGAATTCACCGAAAGACCGTCGGAGAACCCTAGCGCCGTGGTAGAACCCGTGACCTTCTCTCTTGCTGCCGGCCACCACCACCTATTTCCGCGCCACTCAAAGCCCCAAAATGGAATCACCGCCGTGCTAGGAACCCATCCGTACCACCCTCGACCATCTGGAAGCACCGTCGATGCTAATTCACGAAGGCAGTAATGCCTCTGTTTTCCGCCGAAGAGAACCGACCAGAGGTTGAAGAAGACGGCGTCATGGCCTGACCGTGGCCGTCCACATGCCGCAGATCGATGGCCGAGTGCGCGTGCTGCAATAGGCCCAGTGCGGCCGCATGTTGTTCGGTCGAATCGGCCAGCCCACCCATCCATTTTGTTTTTTTAAAAAAACCACATGGGTTGCACTATTCACAAGAGGCCGACCTAGCATTGTTCATCACTGTAGCAAGTTACTATTCACAGAAATCATATTTTCAAAATACCTCCATTTTTATCGTTTTTGACCCTGTGAATCCATTTTCGACTTCTGTTCCACCAATCCAGGTGCCAATAAAATCCAAACCTACTCTATTTTTGGTAGTCAATAAAAATAGGAGCTTAGACCTCAAATGGGCATTGGATGCCCTAGCATTTTCTTTTTCCCAATCCGCCAGCACGCGCGCCCGCCCTGTGAGGCCTTGACCGCTGCGCGCACAGGCAAATGGCAGTCGTTCGTGCCACCCAGCCCGGCACACGTGCGCGTCGTGCCATCCTCTCAACCACGCAGCCGCAGCCCAGTCGGCGCGCGGTGGCCCGGTGGGTCGCCTTCACTGCTCCGGCGCACTCTCCCGCCGGCCGCGGCCCAAGCCAACCCTCACCACGTGAGACTCCGCTCCACTGGCCGGCCCATCCCTCTGCGAGAGCAGCCCAACCCATTAGCGCCACGGCCCGCGCTACATGGCTCCCTCTCCACGAGCCCCCATAACTGGTGCCCCATGCCCGTTGTACGGACACAAGTGGACCGGTCAACACGAAGCTCAGGTAAAGGATGTGGAAGTGGAACGCAGCATTTGGACGGGCTGGGCCGCTCATTCGAGGATGCACGGCTCCAACTCTCGGGCCCCGGGTCTTATGCGAGATCCGTTTCCGGTGCGAATTTGGTTCGCGGATTTTATTTGCGATCTGCTGTTTCCGTGGTACTAAACTGGGCCAGGGGTCTTTTGTGAGATCCGTTTGCGGCGCAGAAATTGGACCCCAAATCCCCAATGTTACGGCCCGTTGCTCGACGGCGGTTTAAGCCCGTCCAGTTCGTCAAAAGGTGCGTGGACCTGGGCTGCTAAAGATTTAGGGCCTATTTGGTTGGTGCCTAAGCTTGTCATGCCTAAACTTATGCAATGTGTGGCTGCCACAGAAAGTATGGCTAACAAAATTGAAGCCACACTTGTGGCAAAGTTTGGCAAGAAACTGAGTCTATGACGTGTGGGGCCGAGTGCTAAGAAAGTGTGGCATGCCACAGTTGCGTCAGTGAACCAAACAGCTACCTAAAAATTGTGGCACATCTAATTTGTGGCTAGGCAACTTCTGATCATGAACCAAATAGGCCCTTATTGCACTAGAAGCCTTCGGGAGCCTGTGCATTTGGTCTCGGCTCAAGGCCAACCTGAACTCACAGCTAAGGTCCAAAACGATTTTCTCAAAAAAAAAAAGCTAAGGTCCAAAACGACTGCATACATTTACACTGGAGTAAATATCACAAAATCACGTTAGCTTTGGTAAAATTATCATAAAACCATATTTTTAAGATCAGGTTTCAGATAACCACACTAACTTATGCATAACATTTCACAAAACTATATTTTTAAGCAATGACATTATATACAATGGTCCTAGCATCCCGGCCCCACTCATCAAAACAAACAAGATCACATCAATGCCATTTGTTGATGTGGAAGGACTTGCCATGGTGATGAGCTTTGTCACATCAAAATGTTTGCATGGCTGGTAGGGCTAACCAAATGGCCAGTACTCCTTTTCCTAGAAGCCATTGATCAAGTCTTGGAGACGAAGCCACACAGCCAGGTCATTCTAATGTGTCAAAGCCCATCTACCATGGTGGGTCTGTCCACGTCACCAGACGGTATGACGTAATTTTCTTACTCTCACCAATAGAGCTGGGATTTTAGAATTGTTGCATATGACGATATTGTGTACAAGTGTAGTTTTTTTTTGGAAAATTTTATGCACAAGTTAACGTGGTTTGTCAATAAAACTTTAAAAGTATGGTTTTATGATAATTTTATCAAATATAATATGGTTTCATAAATTTTACTATTAACATTTTCAGTTTCTAAGGAAATCTTGTCACTTTATAACCAAGTCTCTATTATTCTGGTTCCACTGAACAATGGCTCACTTGATCCGTGCAAGCAACATGATGCCATCCCGCCGTTCGAACTGACTTTCAATATTTTCCGTCTTTCTCGTGCCATGCTTGAACTCACCATCTTACCCCGCATATTCGATCGTTCTGAGCCTCAACTCCTTTATGAGCCTAGCCCCTATCATCGCTGTTGACCACGATTGACTCTAAATGATCCTGCACATCCAAAGACAAAGAAATCGTTTCCACGCACAAGTTCTTCACAACTTGACCTACATTAACCAAGACATACATCATGCACGCTTAATCCAATGACCTAGGTCAACCCAACTTAATCCATGACTCAAATACTAAAACTCTGTATTTCTGGGAAGATCGGTAGTACCGCACTTGCAATGCCGATACTAACACTTCTCAAAGCGATACTTTCGTACCTTTTGATCCTGAATTGGACTTTTTTGAAAAAACGCTTCGCTACTCAGATCAGAACTACCGTTTGAGCAGAACTGTTACGCTCATAATGTAGATACTACCACATAAACACCTCTTACACCTGTGTAGTTACGATTTCCCTAACACTTATAGAAAACAACTCAAAAATCTAATGCAATCTTTGTAAAACCAATTAACCACTTCATAAACATTGCAATAGTTCATTATAACAATAAACGAGACCTTCTCACATGATCCTTCACTTGCGCTGGTGACGACTAGGGTCTCCGCCTTGGCCGGCGTGCAAGCCAACGTGGTCACCGCACCCCGCGGCGAGGAGGCGTGCAGCCATGGCGCTGCCCATGACACCGATGCCGATCTGCCCCACCCTCGTGGCCCCTGGTCGCACCTGCGCCGGGCAGCCAAACGCCGCTGCTTCCACTTTCTGCCCATCCTCCATGGCTATGAGTGACCACCTCCACTCTCAGGCCTCGACTCTCTAGTCCCAAGTTCCCAAGTGCCCAAAGCAATCGCATTTTTTATACTAACACCAGACAGCGATAAATAAACAACTCATTGGCTCCCAAAACGCCATCGCTTGCATCACAGCATCCAAATAAACAGAAATTAACTCTGAGCAGATTGCAAATTTCCATGGTTGTACCGAAAGGTAGAAAATTTACAGCATCATCATCAAGAGAAGAACTAAATAACCAAGAAAATGAAGATTGCAGTAGCCACATGCCCAATTATGGCGAAGGGTCAGTAGCTTAGAGGTGGCAGCCGCAGCAGAGGAAGAAGCAGCAGAGCGCGAGGCCGAGCACGACGGCCTCCACGACGTACATGACGCGGAACACGACCGCGTCGAGAACCGCCGACGCCGAGCCGCTCCGCAGGCTAAGGGAGAACCCTGGGAGCCGCTTCCACCGGAGCGACCGCGACAGCGACGCCAGCCTGAAGGCGCCCCCGGCGCCGGACGAAGCGGCAGCGCCCAGCTTCCAACGCCAGCTCCGGGGCAGGTACTGCCGCGGTATGAGCCACCGCAGCCACCCTCGCCGCGCCGTGGCCGGCGCGATCGCCGTCCCGGCCTCCGGGGACATGGGCGCCGTCTCGGACGCCACGGCCCCCACTGCGTCCGTCTCGATGGCCATTTGCGACAAGCGGCCTTGCCTCGGAGTGGGCTTGGTTTAGCTGCTAAAAATCAGGCCTTTGGTAGGGAAACTGGGAAAGAGACGTCGTGGCAGGCGACCAGGGCCGTCTCCAGGAATTGGAGGCCCGTGAGCGAAATGCAATTGGGGCCCTAAAATATATAAAATCATGTCTAACAAAAACATATATTATACTTAATAATATATCTCCAGTATGTATGATTTCATATTTGGATTAACCAACCAAACTAGGAGTGCCATCTAGGGATTAGGGCTGGCCGGCTGGGATTAGGATGCATAATGCAACTGCAACGTACGTAAGAGCTCACCTCAAGTTTGTCGATCGGCGCTCTGCGTCACCCGACCGCCGGTCGCCGGAGCCGTGCCGTGTCACGCGTCTCCGTGGGGGGCGGAGGAATCACAAGGACGACTGGACGAGGTGACGCAGTTCGCACTTCGCAGCGGCGCGGCGGCACGGACGGGCGACGGAGTCTTCGCGTCGAAGCGATCGCTGAGCCTGTGCCGCGGCGCTTCAGTTGCCCCTGGCCGGCATGGGCTGAGGATTGAGAAATCTAACCTGCTATGGGCCTTCATCGTAGACTTTTGGGGGCCCTTCAGTTTTGGGGGCCCTGAGCGGTCGCTCACTTCGCTCTTGGGCTTCGACGGGCCTGCAGGCGACGTGCTTCCTGCGTGGAGCGGAGGCTTGGAGACCGGCCGGGAATATATGGGGGCCGGCTGAGGAGGGGTTTGTTGCACTTTGCCCCTGTCCTTCAATTTTATATCGATTTGCTCCTTGATTTTGCTGTGCGCACAAGGCACCAAAGGCAACGTCTAGCTGCTGCCTCAAACCTTCAAACGGCACAGGTATATCTTTTTGGAGAGATCGTAAATGTACACAATAATTATGTGTTGCAAATTGTTCTTAAGGCTTCTGTTGGTTGTCCACAATGAGTAATAGCCTAGCAAATTGTTGTTGTTTTAAGAGATGGAGTAGAAACTTATGATTATTTGAGAAAGCAATGCCTCGTTTTCTTGCGTATCTCATGCGATGCCGATGCCAACTTTATTTATTCGTTCGCTCAAACATGTCACGGTCTCGTCTTCCATCTCTTCTTTTCATTTGCTTCGCTTTCGACGACTGACCTGCGAGAGCAGTAGCACTCAGCCACCAGGCCACAGTTACAGTACGTGTCGACTGTCGAGAGGCTCGAGCGTTTGTTTAACTCTGGAGGCTGCAGGCAGTTGAGACTTAGAGACGTACGACTGCGAGCGACGTGGAATGAAGTGAAGGCTTTCTGTCTTTGATAACGACTGCAGAGTAGAACCGGGCTGAAGAATAAGCCTGCAAGTTTGTGCAACTACCGTGATGAGTCGATCTGTGGCTCTGCCTTGCTCGTGCAAAAGAAGCACGCATCTGCGTGGTTGGGTTGGTAGAGCATCGCCATCTAGAACCCCCCCCCCCCCCCCCCCCCCCAAAATCTACAAGTTAATTTGAACCGTTGGGGAAGCAAATTAAGGTGATCCTAATTTGCAAGTACGGAGACGATCGAGCTGGCACATTTCAATTTTCAATAAACAGAACAGATTGAAATGCAAAATTGAGAAACTGTGTACATAGGTTCATTTTTCTGCAGATTTCCAGTGGAGTTGATAGGCAGGATTCAGGAAGGGGTGAACGTGATGCAGCTAACGTCTGTGCCTCTTGAGGACTAAATCAAATGTAGTTCAGAATTGTTCTGTTTATATCTGAACCGGATATGACTCAATCAAGATAGTAATAGAAGCACTCCAGTTGTCAACTGAATAGTATACTCTAGTTAATACATGTGTTACTCGTTGTGATATATAGACAGCATAGAATATAATTTCGAATTTAGATGTGCATAACAAGAACGACCACCATGCACCAATCATCAGCAATAAACTACCAACGAGATAGCCGTTAACAGCTAGTGATCTATGCACACTTGGCTTGGTTTTAGCGTATCCTGAAATTAATACTAGTCTGGTTTTTCTCTGCCATAGGGGCGCAAGTGAAGCGACAAGAAGCGGCATGGACAATTGGAGGAGGAGAATCACGACGCTTCAGAAGCGCCAATGAGAAGATCCCGCGCGCATGCATGGCTTGGCAGGGGCAGGGCAAGCGCATGGGAACATTTGGCCGCACAATTGGCGGCCTAACAAAGCAGAGCAGCCTACGACGGCGCACAATGTATTTTGATATATTCTCTCCCCGATCCTACCTAGGAAAAGACAGATGCATTCAGCTTTGCTTCCCATCGACAAAGTTCAGGAAAGGATTTTTTTTATATGAATCTTTAGGGGTGCAATGTAATATGCTCACCGTGAACACCACCACGCCATCTTCGTCATGCGGTCCATCGATTGCGCCCGGTGACCGCCGGCTCGCAGCTGCTCTGATCACCTCCTCGTCATCCGCGAGTTCTGAAGTTGAGGACACCCTAAGGTGAGTGGTAGTACGTACAACCATGGTTGATTGCTCTGCTGTTTTAACTACGTGGGAATGGCACTTTTCTTCGCGTGTTTCCATGATCGCGCGAGGGAGTTCGGTTCGTGGATTTGAGGAAAAGGGAGTTTTGTGCCAATTCTGCTGGCGAAAACCTCGTATCTTCACAAATCAACGATCAGATTTTATGTCTACTATCACTTTTCTATTATCAGTTTAATGTACCTAAAAATCCCAACCCATATAAAACCGGCTGACATCGAATTAGACACCGCTCCAAACGACTCCTGCTTCTGGCTTTTAGAACATGTCAACTTCTTAATTTTGTCTTTTTAGGCTGTTTACTTTTCCCCCTATTCCTTTTCAATTATCCGTGATGATATATTTTTATTTTTTAAATTTAATTACTTAAAAAAACTACCAACTGCCACAGTATATTTAAACTATCAGATAGAAGTTAATACCCTAATATCCTTCAATGGTGCAACCCCACTACTCGCCTGTACCCGGTTTTAAACGGGTTGGCGTAAACTGTCATGCACAGCCCTTAATCATCGCACGCACTCTGTTTTTCCAATGCTTTTATTCTTGCTGGAGAGACCTATCGGCTTTGTGAGTGATGGATGGTCACATCCTTCACAATCACTTCTTCGTTTTTGCGAATGTGTTGCATGTAGGATTTCCTCGCTTTGTTTCTTCTTGCATGAAAGAATTTTTTTTCTCTTCCGTTTCCTTCCTAGATTAGATTAATTGCATCCAGCATGTAGCTTGCACGAAACAGAGGCGCGCGGGAGAATAATGCAGCTGTTTGTCTTTCTTGAACTGAAGCTCTTTTTTTTTTTTGAAGCGACAACGGTGTGCAGGGCGCCCACCTGAAAAACTTCTTCCATTACCGCAAACTCTAGTCCGTTACATGATACGGCAAGCTCTTCGAAAGGCGGATTGCCGACAAAAGAACAAAGCATAAAAAGGGGAACTGAAGCTGTTAGAAAATGAAGCTCAGTAGTCCCGTCGTTTTATGTTCCACCCTGATCCATGGACTGAAAGAAAAAGGTTCAAAACAAATTGATCTAACTTTGTGGGGAGCAAAAGTTGAGGTCGTTGCGGGACATTCACGCGGCTGGGACTCGTCGTTTCCAATCGAAAGTGTCTGGGCTAAAATCACGCGGCCTTCACGCTTCTCTAGCCTCTACAGGCTTCTACAAAATTGCTTGCTCTCTTCCTTTTCCGGAGAACAAAAATGGCCGCCCGCCCGCATTGGACGGTGCAAAAGTGCAGGATGGTGGAGGCCATCTTTTCTTTTTCTGCACGCAGACTGCTTAGTGTAGGAAGTAGTCTCTAGGCCACCCCCCCATCAAAATGCGCACTCCGGTGTTACATACAACAGTCAGCATATACACTTCACATTTAACCATATTCTACTGTAATTTCAGATGAACTGGGCTGGGCATTGCATCCGGAAGTCTGAAGAGAAAAAATCTACTGTCTCATACTCTTACAGGCAACCGCTTGAAAAGAAACAGACTAAACCGCTGGTACTACTAGTACTAGCATCGACCATTGATCCATTTCTATAGAATTAGTGTTGCTGGGACAAAGTCCGGTAACTTAGCGAGACCTTGGCTTTTGTTGTCCCTCGTAGCAGCGTTGGAATTTGCACACAATCATGAGGACACCTAAGGACCTTACACGTGGGAGCACGAGCAAATGTAGAGCTGCTTGGCCACCCTTGTCTGTCCTCTGTTGTCTCGCAGCTTGTACGCGGCATCAAGGGCACTCTCATAAAATAATTAAGGGACGCTAATGATGGCTGCTTAGTGCTACTAGCGCAGTAGAACTAATTTGGCTGATTAATCAATCTTAATTGAACGGGGCTGCGAAAAGCCCAGGTACCAATGATCACTCCAGTCCAGTAGTTATCCATGGACGAGTCTATGTTGCATGGACACGGACACGTGTGTCCGACACGACACGACACGGACACGGGAATTCGCCGTTTTCCCAAAAATACCGACACGGGGACACGGCTATATATATTAATAAAATAATATGGCATATATGTAAATACAAGAGAATGAAGTGTAAGTTGCAAATGTAAGCATTTAATCATGGAAAATTGCAATATGTACCTTATGCTCTTGGGTTAGGATGAATGAACGAAGCACCAAAAACCTGCATCAGCCCATCAGTAATCAGCAATTCAGCATAATGTCAGCCATCTGCAATCAGCCATCTTTAGCCAGAAAATTATTAGTGTCAGGTAGAAAATTAATACAACAACCATGCTACGAAAGACTGATAGAAGCAAAGAAATGAAGCACAAACATCAATACAAATTACAAAGTACAAACCAGTGTTCTTCAAACTGACATAAAGAGAGACATCGACTAAATAAGATTACATAGCAAAGTTCAATTCAGCGAGACAGCGACTAATAAGATTACATAGCAAAGTTCAATTCAGCGAGACAGCGACTAAATAAGATTGTAAAGGATTCAAAACATGGTAAGGGACTCTTAATGATCTTGATTTGGCTCTACGTTCTCCATAGTAGACCCATCCCCATCTGCAAAAGAAACACCCTCCAATTCTGGTTCTTCAAGGGAGAGGTTAGCAACTTCTAGAATCCCAACACCTGTAAGAGAATCAAAACTATCTCCTCCCACATCCCACATCCTTGCTGCCCCTGTTTTGTAAGCTTGTGTTCTCCTAGACAAAAGCCTCAAATTGTTGTGCACAAACACCAAATCCTCAGCACGTTCAGGCGTTAGCTTGTTTCTCCTCATACTATGGATGAAACTATATGTACTCCAATTCCTTTCGCAGCAAGAAGATGAGGCCGGTTGGTTAACTAATTTGAGAGCCAAATCTTGCAACATTGGAACGGATTGTCCATGATTAGCCCACCAGTTCATTGGATCAACAATCCCTCTATCATAAATGGAATCAAAGTCATTAAATTCTCCGGAACACATGGAAAACCTTGCATACTCATCTTTAACTTGTCTAAACTGCTCAACTACAGGGAAAAACTTCTTAAAACACTTCATTCTCATTTGAGAAATCTCAAGGTCCTTGTGAGGAGGTACACGGCCAACACCTCCATTGATCCACTTGTCACTATAATATCTAGATAAGAAAATGAATGAATTAACACTTTAGAATAACTAAAACAAATATGTTAGCAAGCAGCAAATTAACAAATAGTTCACCTTGGATTAAGTGAATGCGCCAAACAATGAAGTGGAGTGTTGCCTTTTGCCCACCGATCAATCAATATGTTTTGAACAACCGAGTAAAAGGTGGATTCTTCATTATCTTGCTTTCCCTCCCACTTATATATCGCTTTCTTTACATTCTCTATCATTGTGTCCCACATCTCATAAATTAGATGAAGACATGGTGTTTCCGTGTCCGCCACACGCAACATTTCATATATAGGCTCGGTAAATTGAAGAATGTAGTTAACCTTGCCCCACCACACTTCATTGAGAACTGTGTCTCTCACGAATTGTGCTTGGTCATTGTCATCTTTGTAAGCCTCCCATGCTTCACTAATTACCATGCTTTGGAGTGCCCTCTTAACCATGGAAAATCGCTTCAACATAACCACAACCGAAGCAAATCTTGTTTCGGCAATAGCAAGCAATTTCAGATTGCTAAACTCATTAAACATTGAAAGCCGCATACCATGGTTCATTATAAAATTCTTGATAATATTAGCATCTTGAGCAATTTCAGTTATCCAATGACACTCATCAAAGATGAGGACTTCATCATCAGTTCTTGGCATTTTTGCAGCACAAATACTTTTTAGTGCAAGATTTAGAGTATGAACAACACAGGGAGTCCAAAAAATATGATTGTACTTCTGTTGAATGATCAAACCCGCACCTTTGCAATTTGCAGCATTGTCAGTGATGACTTGGACCACATTTTTTGGACCTACTTGTTCAATAATAGCAATCATCTTCTCTGCAATGTACTCTTTTGTCTTGACCTCGCCTTCAGCATTTATAGCTTTCAAGAACATTGGTGCACTCTCAGAAACAGCTATAAAGTTTATGAGTGGCCGTCTCTGCGCATCTGACCACCCATCTGAACAAATGGTCACCCCCTTTTCAGACCATGTGCTTTTTGTCCTCTCCAATAAAGTCTCAATGTGAGCCCTCTCTTGCTGAAGAAGAGTAGTTCTTAGTTTGTTGTATCCAGGAGGGACATAACCGGAGATGTTGTGATCTGCTGCAAAGGTATATGAACTTTGGAAGTGTGGATTCCTTGCAACATTGAAAGACAATCCTGTAAACAAATAACAGAACACAAAATTAGTTGCAACATAGGGCAGCAACATCCAAAAAAGGAGCCTTGATGTTTCATGCCAATTATAGATTACAAACCTGAAGAATAAAACATTCTCGCAATCATAGCATCCAATTGTTGGCGAGTTTCATTGTTGAAAGCTCTCTCCAAAGATGAAACTCCCCTCCGTTTAGTGCCCATGCTAGATGAAGCAATACTAACACTAGGAGCACTACTTGTAGAAGTTGGCAATGGAATATTTCTTGGTTTTGTTTTTGCTAATTCTTCTTCAGCATTTGCAACTTCACTTCTAAGCTGAGTAAGGATAGGTACGGTTACCTTTGGGCACATCTTAATTCCACCATTAGATATTTTGAGTAGATGGGCTTTCACTCTAGAGTAGCTCCCAGTATACACTTGATTGCAATACTTGCATCTGAATCTTACATTCCCTCCACCAGCACCTGTCCTCTCTAAACTATCCACATGATTCCACAAAGGAGCCTTGATGTTTTGCTGCTCCCCTCTTGCTGAGCTTGATCCCCCGGACTCCATATCAGTCACTCAAATCAGGCGAGGAGGAGAAGGCTGGACGCTGGAGCAGTGAGGAGGCGAGAAGACTTGAGGCAGCGCCTACAGACTAGAGGAGGCTGGTCACTCACTGAGGAAGAATCTGGCCATCGCCGGGGAAAAGGGGAGAAGAGAGGCGGCGAGGAGGCTAGAGGAGTAGCACCTGGAGCAGCGCCTGGAGAAGAGGAGGCAGCCGGCTGCTGGGGAAGGATCTGGCCGCTGGCCGCCAGAGTCCGGGAGCTAGCCGCCTGGAAGAGGGAGTAGGCGTCAGGCGAGGAGGCCGGCTGTCCGTCGTTGGGGAAGGATCTGGAAGCCACCTGCTCGGGAAGGATTTCGCCGCCGGCCGCCGGAGTCGGGGACCTGGCCAACCCTAGCAGAGGGAGCACGCGAGGTCGTGAGGAGCTGGAGGCAGAAGTGAGGGGATGGAGTGGAGCCTGGAGGCGCACGGCCGCACGGGAAATGAGAGCGTAAACCCTAAATAGTAATGGGCTACAGTAAATGGGCCGTGTTTTATATGGGCCGTATCATCTAAATGGGCCAATACGTGTCCTTCGCGAGTCCAATACGTGTCCGAAATTAAAATTAATTTTCTTTAATCGTTTATTTTCTGACACGTCGTCAATACGTGTCCGTGCCGTGTCCGAGCCGTGTCCGTGTCCGACACGGTGTCCGACACGGACACAGCTACAGTACAACGTATCCATGCATCATAGTGGACGACACACATGGCATCAGCCTATTCAACACTAGCTTAACCACTGAAAGAAAGAAAGAATGGATTCTTTGGCTCCGATGACACGGCGTTACAGTTCTGAAACATTTGTAGTTGCGACAGCCATAGTGCTGTACGCCTTTTCCCTTGATTCATGGAGCGGTGTAGAACCTTTTATTCTGGGAGCCAATTCTTCCTGCAGTTTTGTGTGTTTAGAAGTAGGGGTGTAAGTGGCTCGGGCCGGCCTGCGAGCCCCGCTTAACACCCCGCAAAAATTAGTTTAGTGGACACTTGCAGGCCAACGGCTAACTTAAGCAGTTTATTGAGGACTGAGCTGCATGGTTAGGCCCGCGCATCGAAGCCTCCCCAGGCCTCGTCTTCGTGTTCGTGAGGCAAACAGCAAGCCGTCGTTGTCCTTCGTCCTCATACTTCAATTCTACTACAAATCCCATCTCTTAAGTTTCTTTGTCAGATTATGCATTGCCCTAGCCCCAAATCGCTTCATCAACCAGGCCGTGAAACCAGGGCGCGAGGTCGAGCGACCGCCTGCAACTCATCTCGGTGAGGGAGATTAGGGGCGTCCGGGCGGCCATGGCGTTAAAAGAACAGATACTATAAAAAAGGTTGTGTTTGACAACACTCTACTAACACTTAACTCTTACTCGTTTTGTTCTCTTTTGTAGGGTCAAAATGTTTTTTTGCCTCTTGTATTTTATTATCCATGTATTTTATCAGTGTCATAATATGACTATTTTTTCCATTTTGTAAAATAATTATACTTGTGTTGTCAAGAGATACTATATCTGTGATCTAATTTGTATGACATGGACTTTTATGAATTTTATTTACCCTCTTTTGAGGTTAACTGTTATTTACTTTTACAAGATAATATTGTTGATTACTTATTTACGGATGATTAATTAAGTGATTGCTAATTAACTCTCCACTCAACTGGGCTTCCGCTTTTAGCTTCTGGTTTTTTAATTTTATTTTTTTTCTAGTTTTTTGATTTTTTTCTCGTATTTCTTTACATTGTCTGTAATTCGTGAGAGAGAATCTTTTTTTATTTTTAAATTTAATTATGCAAAAAAACTTACGATGGTTACGATGTAAAAAACTTAAATAGTAAAAAAAACAAAAGCTTAGACTAATCTGAACACCATAGGATTCCCGCCAGACCCCCCAAAAAAAAATCCGGTCCTATAGAGTGGAGTGGAGCTATTTTTAGTGGATCTGAAGTTGATGGAGCTCTACCAAACAGGCCCATAAAGTAGATGAGACGAACTCATGGAGTTACTTTCGAGCGCATAAACCGTCGTGGACCTCAAGAACCAAAAGATAACTCGCTCGATGGAGCGTTGCGTCTCGACGAAAAGGATAAATCGGCCCTACCTAGCAATACACGTCGGCTTGGCCCATACAGCTATACAAGGCCCATGAGAAAACGGACGGGGCGGAACTAGCTCATGGGCCGTCAGGTTACGTATGCGCTGCTCGAGGGCGGCGCCGCGCGGCGGAGAGTTGCGCCTCGTTGAATGTACCATTCCGCATCGACCGTTAGAGTATCTCCAAGAGATACTCTATATGACTCTTAATATTTAAATTTTAGAGTTGAAGAGTAAAAAATAGCTCCAACAGATTTCCAAATAGACTCCCAAAAATAGGACACACCCAAAAAATGGGCTCTCGCTCTCTACTTATAGAGGATGATCTAGGCTCCCAATACTGTTTTTCTGGTTTAGGGTATCTGTTGGAGGGAATGATTATTTTAGGACCTTATATCGTGATTAGGATCTGTAAAAAGAGATTTAGGGTGTGAATTTATTGGGCATCTCTTGGAGATGCTCTTAGGTAGGGGCCTGGGGCACCTCTCGTGTTTGGCCCGTGTTTTTTTTTTCTGGTTTCCGTCTTTAACCCTTTCAAAAACTAAAATAAATAAAATGACTGGATTCTTTCAACGGCTTCTAGAGTCTAAAACTATATATGTATTTTTTATCAACGTCCTCATCATTTGCTATCGTCTCAAAAAATATAGACAAAAATACGCAGTTAAATACTATTAGCCACAACTCAAAAAAATATAGTCTTTGGCCATATTCATATTGGCTTCTAAAAACTACTTTTCTACATTAAATAACTTTTTTATAGTAAGTAGCTTTCAAACGGAGTGTCTTTTTAGTATAAGGGTCTACTAGTCAATTATAATATATATTACAACGTTTTTATTTATATCAGTTAAAATCGCACGTGAATATTCCTCTATAGTCTGTTATTATTTATAAGGCAAAACTAAAACCTAAAGTCAAAAACTTATATAAACGAGCGCTTTATCTCATCTTTCTCCATTGTTTGGGCTGGAGTCTTCTTTCTCTTGTCTGAAAAGGAAGCAGTAGGCAAGGCAATTACTGTGTACACAGAACGCGAAAGTCCATCCATGAAAATATGGCCGTGAAAAATGGGGCCAAAAGTGGCCACGTGTACCGTTACACCACACGTTTCCTTTTTTTTAAAACGGGGCATGAACATTGCCCTATATAAATTAAGAGGAAAAATGTTTACCGAAAGCGATCAGCTCTCGAGGGGTATGTGAGAGCTTTGCCAGTTTTTTAGCTCTCGCTAGAACCCAAGTTTTAGTTTTTTTTTATCTTGGCGATCAAGGACGTGTAGTCGCTACTGAACTGAACGAAAAATTCAGACGTGTATTCTTTTCAGATTTCCTATGTAACTAATGTTACCAACATCGCCAGCGATTTCCTTGGCACTTCGGGCCTCTGACCGACTACTGTACAGCCATGGTATACCAACATGATCTCCAAATTGACAGCGCTTGACTTTTTATTCCTGATTTGGTTAACTTATCTGTTCAAAAGCAGTCCAAGATCGATCAGTAGCAGTAGCACACGGAAGAGTAAAAGCACAGGCTCGAGCCGGGCAGAGCAGAGCAAATCGAGTCAAGCGTTTTGACTCCATCGACAGCTCTGATTTTCCAACCAAATCCCATGTGCCCATACACGGCTCCCTCCTGAGACCAAGAAAACAAAACAAAAAAAAAAAACAAAAGTGTCGCCACCATGGCTGCATTTGACTGGGCTTTCTGCCTCCGTTTACTGCTGCAAAATCCATGCTTTTACCGTAATTTTCACTGCTACTGTCCTCGTTCTAATTCAACCATTTCTTTTGTCTCCTGCAGGCCCTAGTACATATGTCCGGTGTCGTTCTTGCTAGGGCATGTGCTCTGACTTTTGGGGAAGACATGTCGTCCATTGTTTAGAGCTAAACAAGACCAAAGGAGCACAAATTACGCGGGCACCAAATCAGAGGAGGGACAGACATCTCTCATCTCATGCAACGCAATGAGTACTTCCTCTCCCATTCACGAGGCATCGTCCTTGGCCATATTCTGCATATCTTAATCCTCGCCGTGTAACTTAGCGCGTGTTGTTAATTGTTACGACTACTGACCATGGAGAAAAGTTAGTTTAGAAGAGTTGACCTTTGCGAACGTAGATACATAGATGCATGGATCGCTGCGAGCCTGCGACGAGACGGGAGAAGAATCTAACCCTAGGGGAGGAGACGCGACGAGGGGGAGCGTGCGCCTGACTGCCGCAGCATGTGCCATGCATCGTGACGCGCGCGCGCTTTTCTCTCCCCCCTTGCCTGTACTGCAACGCGTTTCTGCTGCATCGGCGCCCGTGTGCCGGCCAGGCCGTGCTTGTGGGATGCGTATCCTCAGTCTTCAAAGTCACTGATTTTAGGTCACTGACGTGTGGACCCCATGACTCGTGAGGCCCACACGTCAGTGACCCAAAGTCAGTGACTTTGAAGGCAGAGGATCTCAATCCGTGCTTGTGGCCACAGTAGTACAACTGTACAAGGCTGGGGCAAGCGTGTTGGACGTGTGAGCTCGACCTCTACGGATTTTAACCGCACCTAAAGACAGTTTTTGTCTTCTGTCGCAAACAGCTAAAATTAAAAATTTTCAACCAAAAATCATAAATCGCAGCCTAATTATAATTTTTGGTTTATGTTTTTTAAATTCTATCTGTTCGTGAGAAAGTACGAAGAGAACGACAATCACATGTGATTTTAGTATGTATAACTGAATCGGTACAATATCTACTAAAATTGATTTGTAGGCTTTATCTTAAAAATACATAGTTTAAAATCTAGTTAATGTAGCAAAGCTACAAACAGCAAGCTCAAAAGAATCCAGCCCAATGTTGTCTAAGAATGGGTTGGGAATGTGAAAGAGATCTCCTGCAGTCGATGCAGAGCTCGGCTTGAGTGGTATGTGGGTGCACGCGTGCATGCAGCTCGGTACAAATCAAACAGGAGAAATTGTAGGGTGCAGAGCAGTTCATGTGAGATGTGTAACGACCTTGTCGTGGCCATCACACTGTCTCTGCCCAGCAACATCGGGGCATGAACAGAAAACTCAGGAACTCGAGGTGAAGATAAGTTCAGGCTGCTTTGCAAGTTCAGTGTTTCAGTTATCTCAAACTAGCCAAAGATGATGAACCACTTGTCTGAATCTTCTACAACTGCAGGCATTTCATTTTGTTTCATGCATGGAGTCATGAAGATATCAAGCAAGGCCTTATACTGATCGATATTTCTTCTGACATATTGATGGGCATTCGAGGATGGAAAGTGCAAGGACTGTATAGAAACACCTCTCATCTCGTCACTCAGTAGGAAGAAAGAAGCAGCATAATGCTCATTGCATTCTCCAGCCTTTTTGAGCTAAGCCATGCTAATAATTTGAGGTCCCCAGAATTGCAGTGTGAACCTACAAGGATGGGGCTCTTGTAAGAAGACTCCCTGCAAGACTGCGGCCCCAAAAAAAGAGGCAGATGATATATAAGGAAAATAATGATGTGCAGGGAGCAAGTCAAAAGGGCCTAAGTGCTTGTTCTTTTTAGTTTTTAAAAGCTATTTTTTAATTTTTTTTACAGTAATTAACTTTTAAACAGAGCATCTTTTCAAGATAGGGTCTACTAGTTAATTGTAGTACATAATGTACTGACTTTATTTATATCGGCAAAAACCGCACATGAGTTTCTGTTATTCTGTAATCTCTCGCTCAAATAGCCCAAAAGACCAAAACAACAGCCATAAGCTTCAGCCAAAAAGAATAGATCCTAACATAAACATGATTATTTGGGAATAAACACCATGCACCTGCCACATATAAAAACATCTGCCTGGTTCTTGGTCTCTTCTTTAACAATCCTTCAAGGGTAGATCACATGAGTACAGCCTGGCTGAAAGCTTTCAATGTTTATTAGCTGCTTCACGGCATTGGTCCAAAGGGGAATAAGAACAAAAAAACAAGGAGGAAGTGGATCTCCACGGAATTGCCCTTTGCAACAGGGGTCATCTCTTGACTTTGCTCACCAAACTTCTGCATGCCATGTCCAGAAGATGTACTATGTGCTTTTAGATTTGTTCTTCTGATCAATCACATCGCTATCCACCAAGAAGTACTACCCTATTAACTTTCAATCCTAGGAACTGGTTTTTTACCGTAAATGTTCAGAGAAGCAAAAGTTCTGAAAATATGAATGCCAGAATGAATAATATGAGACAAGTCTCTCTAAGTTTTGTCAAAATACATAGATTCTAAGAGAAACCAGTGACTGATTTATACCCAGTTATTACTTACTAGTAACCATAGCCACTTTAGATAACCTGGTCTAAGTCCACAAGAACAAGTCTAATTAATGTAATACCGACTGTAAATCCAATTTCCGGAAATATGGATAATTCCTTAGCCAAAAGGTGAGGCTTGGATGGAACCTGTATGGACATCAGCTCAACTCCCAACTCAAATCACTTCAGCATATGGGTGTGAGTTTTCATATTACAAAAGTAGGATATAAAGAAAGGGACTTTTTCAGATTAGAAAAGGTAGTCTTTCCAAAAGAAAAAGATTGGAAAAAGTTACGGTGCCTAGCCAACCTTTCTACATCCTGTCTCTCAGTGGGGGTGAGGAGATATTGAAATGTGAGATCTTCCTACCCACTATCTAGCAACTAGCACTTGAAAGCTGCAACCTTTTTCTTAGACGTTTCATTTCTTATGGCCATCAGTAAACCACTCTAGCTTTGCGACTCAGTCATGTTGATGGCTTCGCTCAGAAAGGCGATCTGACAAAGCATGTCTCATGGTAAAACTAAACCAAGACAGTTGAAAACTTTGGCATTTCTAGCTTTTGACAGGATCAGAACGTGCTCAATTTTGGATGTGTTGTCTCGGTGGAATATATACGGTTGTACTGCCGCTGCCGCTTTCAGCTTTCAGTTTTCTAGCAGGAGTCTACGTTTGAACATGGGGAAGATTCTATCTTTTTCCATGAGGAACTATGCACCTTTTTGTATCTCATGCTAATTTGTCAGGACTAGAAAATGAGATGTAGTTTTCGCCATAGGAACTTTTCATTCAAAGATGCTTATTTCAACCAAGGAGTAGTTCGGAAAATCTGTTTACAAGATTCGGATGTTGGTATGAACAATTTGCCAGATGAAGGGTTCAGGATTGTTTCTCTCTATAAGGATCGAATCAGTAAAAATTGAAAAGTTCCAAAGATGTCTGAATTAGGAAGGATTCAAGTTCAAAGGATGCACTTGGCAACTACTACTTGGACGCTAAGGTAGTGTGCTTTTTTAACTGAGTGGTAAGTTGTATATAAATATGAAAATTTACCCCTTTCTTGGGTAGATTATTTAATGAAATGCACACCATTTGAAGACAATGACATGATGGTCACTAGTCCAAGCTGAACATGTTGGAACGCAGTCCAAGAGCTGAACTTGACTTGGGTGAGGTTAGTCCAATTAACCGGATTAAGTCAATCCTGTGAAATTAATAAACATTGCCTTGTTCACGATTGCCTCATGCCTTGCAAGCATCAAGTTTTGATATTTTCTACCTGTCTATAGGTCTCTTGCCCCATAAGCAAACTCATACGCAATCTTCACTCTCTTTTTTCATTAATTGTTGACACAGTACAGGGGTCTAGAGTTGATTACGGATGATGCTCTGGAATCAAGAATTTGATAAGGTGCTGCTTGCATTGGAATCTTACACTACTTTTTGGATGATCTAGTAGTTTGTTTGGCAGCCTAGTGATCCATGTTGATGTAGCTAGCTAGGCAGAGTTGTAGAAATATATGTATCTTGCGTGCAAGTACAATTAATATATCTTTGATCCATCTTTCTGCAGGTGAAAAAACGAACAGAAAGAGAGATGATTTTCCAGGAAATTAAACAAGTAGCACTTCGTGTCCTTTGGCAAGCTACTCATTCGATGAAGCCTAACCCATAGATCTGATATGATCAGCAAGCCAATTAGTAATAATGCAATTGCAACTTGGAGACATCCACTAGTATAGTTTGGTAGTTTAGTTAGTTCACGTTGATCTCACGAGTCCCATGAAGCATGAGGAGGCGCGAATGAATGTAGAACTGGAAGGTGCATGGTTGCGACGGAAACGACGGCGCCGACGGTGGCGGCACGTCGGCCAGAGATGCGAGCGGCGAGAGGGACGTTGGCCGAGCGGAGTCCAAAAGCAGGAGCTGCACCGTTCAAAGGCGCGAGTCACCTGTCAAGTTTTTTTTCGTGTTCTTCGAGTTCGTGACCAAGTAGGTAATACGTACACCCTTATCGAGTAGTGCATGGTCAACATTATCAGGCTTAATTAGCCTCCATATGCTTCTTCTCGATCTAGAACGAGCACAAGAAAGAACTTTACCGGCATATGTTAATTAAGAAGGAATCATGTGATAAATCATAGGTCGTTTGTTATGCAAGATGTCATAAGGGATTATGGTCTGAATTCATCGTATATCTACTAGAATATTATGCATCGTACATAAGAAATACATCACAACCTTAAGCCCCGTTTAAAATGGAGAGTTTCAGTAAAACTTTTGGAGAAACTGTATTGTTTCTGGCAAAATTCTTGCTTTCTAAACAAGCTCTAAATTTTCTAACGCAGTTGTGACATCTTCACTTACACGGCTACACTTTTTTTTCTAAAGGAATAAATTCATTTTACACCCCTAAACTTTGCCAAAAAGCCTATTTAACACTTTCAACTATAAAATCAGATATTTAACAATCTAATATTTCAAAACCAGATTAATAAACACCCTAAGGTGGTTTGTGAGGGCTGTTTTGGTTACATACATGTAGAAGTCAAACTATCTAAACTAATAATCCACCAGTTCAAATTATTTTACATCCACCCAACAATTACCTGCTCCACAATCATGACCTTAACTACGTCCACACCACAATATGCACCCATAATTACACCATCATAAAAACGTCCGCACCAGATTAACTCTCCTCTATTCTCTCTCCTTACCCAACCATATCCGACGGTCATCCTTCAATGGATCTGCAGTACCCCTCCACCCGCGCCCCCGCTCGACCTGCGCTGCGCTGCCCCCTCCCTCCGCCTCCCCCGCGCCTCCCCTCCTCCCCCGCGCCTCCTCCGCTCCCTCCGCCTCCCCCGCGCCTCCCCTCCCTCCGCCTCCCCCATCCTCCCCCGCGCCTCCCTCCCTCCGCCTCCCCCCTTCCTCCCCGCCCTCCGCCTCCCCCATCCTCCCCCGCGCCTCCCTCCCTCCGCCTCCCCCCTTCCTCCCCGCCCCAGCCTTAACCCTAGCCCCGCTTCCCCCTCCTCCCCGCGCCGCTCGCCGCCACCCCGCCCGGCGCCTCCTCCCCTGATTTCTCCCTCGCCTCCTCCCCCGCCATGCGCTCCGCCGTCGCCGCCTCCTCCCCCCGCCCCGCTCCGCCGCCGCCTCCTCCTCCCCCCGCCCCGCGCCGATGACCAGAGCGACGGTCCACGTGAGGCGGCAGCGGGGTCGGGAGGAAGACGGCGGCCGCAACGACCGCGAGCGGCCGGATCGAGCTCGGTGCGAAGTTCCCCGATACGGCGGCGGCCCAATCCAGATCGGATCTGGCCCGGAGGCAGCCGGATCCGTGCGGTGCCAGACCGGCGGCGGCCAGATCCGAGGCGGCGGCGGCCGGATTTGTCAGATCCCAGTGGTGGCTGGTTCTGACAGGATCCGGGGGTGACGGAGCGCGGTGGCCTGGATCCGGCGGGAGGTGGCATATGGAGCAGCGACGGTGGGCTTGTCTGGAGACGACGCAGCGGCAGCGTCGTCGAGCAGCCCAACAAGATGGCACGGACGCGGTCGACGGCAACGCGAGCGCAGGCGGGCGTGGGCAATGACGGCCGCGTGCGATACAGCGCCGGCGGCCAGGAAGAGGTGGCCGCCCCCGGGAGAGGAGATCGATCCGCCGCCGCCTCCTCCTCCCCCCGCCCCGCGCCGCCGCCTCCTCCCCCGCTCCTCCGATCCGCCCTCGCCTCCTCCTTCCTACCCCGCGCTGCCGCCTCCTCCTTCCCACCCCGTCCCCCACCCCCGGATACGCTCTCCGCCGCCTCCTCCGCTCCTCCGCCATCGCCGCCTCCTCCGCTCCGCCGCCGCCTTCTCCTCCCCCCACCCCTCCGCTCCGCCGCCACCTCCTCCTCCCCACACCCCGCTCCGCCGCCTCCTCCTCCCCCCACCCCTCCGCTCCGCCGCCGCCTTTCCGTCGATCGGCTCAGATAAGATTGCTAATTTTTCATTATCATTTGGTATTTATTTCTGAGGTATCTTAATGATGGGATTGTTTATGCAGGAAAACTATGAAATCTTATTAAGGTGCGTAAAGGAAAATTTAGGGTTCAAGGCTGGCAAACCAGTTGCTGCATGCATCATCTATAAATGCCTTTTACACTGGCGTGCTTTTGAATCAGAGACGACAGCTATTTTTGATCGTGTAATTGACGCCATAAATGATGTTCTCAAGGTAAAATCATTTGAAGCCCATATATTTTTCTGTTTGCGCGTGACATTTCATTTGTGGAAAAGTTAAATTGTTTGTAATTTTATTTTTTGTTCTTATTCCAGGGGAACGAAACTGATGGAAGATTGCCTTATTGGTTGTCCAATACCTTTGCATTGCCAATGGATATTCCCCATAACTAACAATGGTAAGCACTTGCAGAAAAATGACATTTAATTAGAGTTTCACCACTTTGGTCTCTGATGTTATCAACAGAAACATAAATCATGCTTGTCCTTTTTAAAAATAGTTTAGATGGATGGTGACCAGCTGTAAGTTTGTAAAATAACTGATAAAAAAATTAATTTGCGTGAATGGTCATCTAATGGAGGAGATGTGCATTGCTTAGTTCCAGAACTTTTAGAAAACTCAACAACCACTTCTCAAAGTTTACTTTTTGGACAAATGTCATGTGTGGTTATAAATACGGAGGCGGAGGGGTGGGGGGAGGAGGAGGCGGCGGCTGCGCGGGGGAGGAGGAGGAGCGGGGGAGACGGAGGCGGAGGAGGAGCGAGGGTGGAGCGGATCGGTCGGAAACTTCGCGAGTGGGGGGAGATCAGAGAGAGGAGAGCGGGACTGCGGAGGAGGCCCACGCGTAGGAGTTGATTTAAGAGTTCATTTACCGTGGTTATATATGTAAATTTGTCTAGGAGTGTTTTTTTATTTCTCTGTTGTTTTGTTTACTGATAATCTTACCTTACGAATTGTAAATAGGATAGGATCATGATTCTTGCAAATGTTTCTGCCGTACAATATTATGTTGTCTGTATTGTTTGTGATCAGGGATAGAATGTGTTTACTTTAAATAGGGTAGAAAGTAGAAAATTGTAACTTTAAATATATCTTCTTTAATGAAACATGTTATCACTATGTTGATATTTTGAACTTTGGATTATGAAACTTGGTCATTTGTGCTTTCTTATGTCATTGCAGCAATTGGAGGCCCAACTGGACAACAACTAGAACACAATGCACAGATCTTAAATCAAATCTATGCAAATATTTCAAACATGCAGGTACTTCCTATCTCCTATGTTAAATTTCCAGCATTCAGCTCTGACATAATAATTTCATATGAATAATACTATGCCTTTTGTGATCTATTGGCTGCGGATTGCAGGGCCAGCGAAGTTACGATGTTTTACCTGTGCCTTAAGTTGTGAATTAGTAATGGTAATAGAACATGTCTAAGAAAAACCTCTATGAAATTTCCTCTATGAAATTTCCTTGGGAAGTGTAGAAGTTTGTATTTTATCAATAAAGCAATATCCATTTCAGGATGTTTATAATCTTACATTGGCAAAAGGAGTGCCTATTTGAAATATATGTTTGTTTCATATGAAACTTGTAGGCTTGTTTTAATTTCATACTGATATAAGAGAAAATTAGACCTGTCATGTTTGTTTGATATTTGTCGTGTTAGTAATATTCTATTATCTTGCATCTTTTGCAGGTACAGGAGAACTTCTCTCTTTTATGCCAAACTAGGGATAATATACTTGCAGTCCTGAAAGAGTATGTTTCTCCACTTAGCTTCTTCTAAGAGCTTCAAGAAACATGAATGCGAATGAATTTCCTAAATACCTGTTCAAATGCATTCGGGCATGCATGTAGAACTTGGGGTGCTTATCACCAAATACAGTACAAAAGCAAATGCATCCATACTGCAGATTTTACAGATTGCATAGCATATCAATGTGCTACTGTGCCTGTTGGTTAGGAATATATGTGTTCTTTCAACATCAGAATATTTTTTCCTTTTAGGATATGATATGCAGTTCTTTTTCCTCCTTGTTATGTCAAGTTCACTTTCTGTTAAATCATTTTAAAGAACAAAACACTTTCTTCTATCATCTTAAGATACTATATGTTATTTGTTAATAAGTAGCTGTTGCCGTTTTTGAGATATGTTCTTATCCAGTGAAACTGCAATAGTGTAACAACTTGATTCTTTTTTTTATTCTTTTTCTACAGCAGGATAAGTGATGTTCCTGAAATAATGAAGCAGATGCCACCCCTTCCTGTAAAGTTGAATGAAGATCTGGCCAACTCTATGTTGCCAAGGCCTCCACATACATGATGTGTGCAGTAGCTGGGCTCGCTTAATCATCTTTGCATGAAGATCAGATTAGAAAGCTGGGCCATTTCGCTTGTGCAAAATTTCTATAGATACCAGATGCCTGTTTGTGCTGTCCAGATCTTAGATCCGGCCTTGTAACAACTTTCGCTCCTTTATACATTGGTTCTATTTGTTCAACTGATCGTAGAAGTTCCATGTACAAAGCTAGCAGTTTCAGTTTCGTAAGTTGGTAACCCCCTAGCCCTTGTAGAAAAAACATAGGGTTAAACTTTTGTACAGTGAATCAGTGTAAAGAATAGCAGCTGTTCTGTTCCAGTTGGTATGTCTAGAATTGGCGTACCATTCAGCAAAGCATAGAAAAATGGTTGGCACGTGGTATTATACAAAAACTGATATAAACTTTTTTTTATTTCTCCGCTTTAATTTTGTTAATTGCTCGCGAGAAGTTACAAAAGTATCCTCAGTTGTTTGTAACTTTGTACACTCCGGTGTTTTTAGTTAAGCGTTGTAAGGTCGTCTGTTGTCTCTACCATCTATTGAGAGTCTTGTGTTTACTTGTTAGTTTAGAGTTTTTTTGTAGTCCAGCACTCCAGGTAAGTTGTATCATGTTAGCATTGTCAGTGCATTGACAGGAAGGGGTCATTTACTCAAGTATTATCATCTCTTGCTTCAATTATGCAGTGGTTTCTTTGTTGGCTTTGCATAGGTATGCACTAAGATGACTTCATCTTCATTTAGAACCTTACTCTGCAGCATGCTACTGACAATATAACTTTTCAGGATTCATCATATTCATTGCTGTTGTTTGGGTTATACAAGAATTTACAACTTTCCATATTCTGAAGTATGTGATTCTGTTCATAGGTGAGAATGAAGACCCCTTCCGAATATGTTCTTTTCGTTTATTTTGCACTTCGGGAACTCAAATTGTATGGTTGGAAATGTAGTTCTTATGTTTGTTTGTGTGTGACAGGTGTGATGAATAGCTTATTTTCAATTTACGGTAAGAAAAAAATGCCTTTCCTTGTAGTTTTATGTTAGAATAAGCAGTGAGTTACCTATTGTACTTCTAAGTTAAATGTTGTTGAATTATCTAGATATCTATGATGATTTGATATCCTGAAGAGTTCATTCAAGTGATGCTGAGAAATTTGCTGAAATCTGCCCTTGTCCTTGCAATGGTGTTGGATGGGGTGTTATATGGTCAGCTCTGCAATTTCAGTCATTTCCTTGTTTTCATGATATCGTATGAAGATAATGCTGACACTAAAAGCTTTTGTTTTCACTAACAATCACTGTTCTTTGTTTCAGGGGCTTCACCTCATTTATCTTTCTCTGCGCATCAATATATCTTGGACTGGTTATATTGTCTTGAGGTGATTCTTACGTTTTCATATTGCAATCAGCTGTGTTCTTCTTGTGTTGACATGCTCATTATGTGAGTAATAGCACTGCAATGCAGGATTACAGGAGGCATTTGCTCTATTATTAGGGAAAACACAAATATAGCATTGCAAGATTTACAGCACTGTAGACATGTAGTCCACTATGTGAATCATAGCATTGCAAAATAGTACTTTTCCTTGAGGATAAAAGGGAAAAGATTTTCTAAAGAAAATAGGGGAAAAGAGTTTAATTCCCATTCATGTTCCATTCAGAGAATTTCATCCATTCGGTTGCAGGATTAGGTCCCCATCCTGATTTGGAGCATTGGAGTGGATGAAGTCTTTTGTATCAAACCATCTTCCTTCTACTAATATGCTTCTGGCTGCACTGGGTTAGACTGCTGTTCTGAATGGATGCTGCCCTGAGTTGCATGTATTATGTGGAAGCACCATATCATACACATGTGGTCATCTATATTTCAGCGTTCATTGACTTGTAGCTGAACTTTTGCCATTTGGATGTCTTCAATTATTTGTAGTGACTAACCAAAATAATCTGATGTATATGTCTGGCTTTCATTCATAGATGAACTTTGTTGCCAGCAGCAACCCAATTATCCAAACAAAATATGTATGGCCATTCAAAAATTGGCTTTGACAGCAGGGAACAAAACATGTATGGCCATTCAAAAATTCGTTTTCTTGATTTCGTGTGCATCCCTAAAATACCGCCGTGGCGTTAGCACGGGTACTATACTAGTAAAACTAGGTGTTTAACATCTAATATTTCAAAACCAGGTTAATTAGTAAACACCCTAATTAAGGTGGTTTGTGGTTTAGGAGGGCGGTTTTGCTTACATGCAATGTAAAAGTCACTGTTGGCTGCCACGTCACACGCAAAACATGACAAGTGGGAGCGCACGTCATTCTCCTCTCTCTTACATGCCCAATCCCTCGCCCCTCCCTACCTCCCTTTCTTCCTGATCGCCGCACCGGCTCACCCCAGTTCTCACACCAGCTAGTCACGAACTGGCGATTGAGCGGTGGCTGCCGGGTGCCGGCAGAGGGCGTGAGCTCAAGCGGATGCGGTCTACCGTAGAATGACTGCGGCGAGCAGCGTGGCGTGGCGCACGGCCGGCCAGGCCGCGATTCGAAGCAATGGATCAAGGAAGGCGCGGCGCGGCGCGGCGGCCACTGACTCGGCGATGATCCGTTCTTCTTGTTGCAAGGTCAGCGGTGGAGTCTACGGCGCACATGCGACACCGACGACAGGCCTGGGGCCGTGCCTGTGGTCATAGGCGGTGGCATTGGCATGCTCGGGGGCGACGGGGCAAGCTATACTACAGGGCTCCTGGTGGGTGTTGGTGCGCACATGGCAAGATCTAGCACGTGGTCAACAAGTAAGAGCGTGCGTCACGCGGACAGCGGCGACGTCGGGATACACGCGGATGGCGGCAAGGTCCACGGATGCGCGGACCGTGGCGAGGTCGGCGCATGTGGTTCTTATACTAACAACTCTCATATTGGATCAGAGTTTATGACATACGATATAATTATGTACGGTATCAAGAATGAAAAAAATAAATCTTATAAAGAGAACCAAAATAACAATAAGCAATTACAACAACAAAGAAAAGACTTAGCGAAGCTGGCTACAATTCCTCAAACACAACCTCAAAAGAGTATACATGATTGTTGCTCACTCACAACCCCTCGAATCTTTTAGAAGACCCTCGGAACCTTACCCTATACAAGAATCTAAGTGCTAAAGAATATCATAGCCTCTAATATTTTCGTGAGCCCTCAGCTTTGAATGAGTAGACTTGATTGCTTGGTTACTTCTCAATGGTCACCCTATATGGTTTATATAGTCCCTCACAACCCTTTTCTAATTTAGAGTATGAATCATAATCTAAATATGAGTAGAAGTCATAATTCTAATAAGATTCATCTAGTACTCTTTGTAGCATATCTTTTCAAATACTAAAAGATTATATGTGAGTCACCCTAACTCAACAATCTCCATCTTGATTCTTATCCGTTGAAGTCACTGTACTCCTCCAAGAATTCACTCCAAGTTGGCACCGTATTTTTTATTTTTTGAATTCGTTTTCATTGTTTCCTCCCATCTTTGAGAATACCCCTACCACAGATGCCACAGATCGGTGTCGTGGTATTATCAGAGATGATTTGTTATACAAACCGTCTGTGATAATGCACATATCACAGACGGTTCGTATTAATAATCGTCTGTGAAATATCACAGACGGTTATTAATACGAACCGTCCGTGATGTCTTGCATTATCACAGACGGTTCGTATAACAACCATTTATGATATTTTCACATACGGTTGTTAGTATAAATCGTCTGTGATAATTGCAGCACAGACGGTTCCTATATTTTCACAGACGGTTGTTAGTATGAATCGTCTGTGATAATTGCAGTCTAGACGGTTCCTATGAACCGTCCAGTATAGCTTTTTTTGTAGTGGTGAAAAATCGAGATTCAACTCCACAAATAAACCAATTATTTTTCACTAATGATTCATAGATATTCTCACACGGTTATTCAGAACCTATGGGGACTGTGGCACAAGTCAAACCTTCGGGCTTCGGGAGGTGGATCAGTTGCATATGAGTCTCACAAGCCAAGGATAAAGATGTTTGCACTCAGGTAAACATGCTAAAATAATTACTAAAAAACTACAAAATATAGTTTAAATATAGAGAGGGTCTACAATGGATTTGTAGATTAGCAGTTGGTTGCTGCCTATCCCTCGCATTTGACGTGCTAGCTTGTTGTATTACTATCCCAGCTACCACGTTGCATCAGCTGGGAAATTTATTGGGACTAAAAGCGTCCTTGTTTGTGGATATCGGAAGCTCTTTCCCTACATCTGCAGATTTGCATTTGACTTTGGTCTGGCCGCTTCCTACTAGCATAAAATTAACTGCCAACAACAATGCCAGAGACTCCAAGAAACCGCCGAATTAATAAACAGTGGCAAAGATTCCTAACCCATTGTAGTGCTACACTATATATGCATGTTGATGTCTGAACTCTGAATTTCGTTGCATATTATAGTAGCAGAAAAATTTGCGGTTGTTCTGAATCTGAACTACCAACGCTACAGACATAGTGTATCTTGACCGATTAAGCACTACCGTCTAGACCAAACGTTGATGGGTTTCAACATTCTATTGTCTAGCTAATATATAAAGATGCCTGTACTAGCTACATATATAATCTAACTATTCGAATTATATATAGTAAGTTTTTGCAATCTTCAAACGCTCATTATTGATGGTTGTTGGGAGATATGCTATTGTAAGCATCGGAGATAATTAGTTTAGTCGATGCAATTCAACTCGATTGCAATATAAAAACGATACGCACGATACCGGTATGCTCATGCATGATTGATCCTTTTCAAGTGAGTACTGGTCATGCTTAAACCGAAGGCGTCATTTAGTCAAATTCGCGTCATATGTTGATGTGAACTCAAAATATAGCATGACAAATATAATAAGTCGTGATACGCGATTGAATCTCCCCAGTCCCCACTCCCCAGCATGGATTATGAACCTCTCAATTGTCCAGCCTCTTCGCAAGAGCAGGACCACAAGTAGACTGCCTCGTTTTTTTTTCCTTCTTTCCTTCTCAAAACTTCAGATTTTAGGTGCGTGAGATGAAGTTGCACATAACTTAATTAGGGCCTATGAGCTGATGAAACACTTGGATGTCACAAGAATCTTGTAGGAAATAATGTAATTTCACCGAAATTCCAATGAAAATTGTGTTATAAAACGGGTTACGTATTGGCTCCACAGCAATGAGATTTTAATTTCTTTCCTCGCGAGAGCGAGCGAGAGATTTTTCTTGCGGCTTTGAAGTCGGGAAAAGAACCTGCTAATTAAACTTAAGATCTCTCCCTTTTTGGGCCGTGATAAATCCAACAACATGCACCAATGGAGCCGCTCGGTGTCGACACGATACGACCGGCATCACAAGAACATCGCCCTCTCGTCGTCCCGGCGGCCGCCCGAACCAAACTGACCCTTTTTGGCACGAAAAGCGGTAGGAAATCGCGAGCGCGCGCACCAGCTCGCGATCGCGTGGAGACGTGACTCCCGTAGCAACCCTATATTTCTCCATAATTATTCAAGATGTTCAGCTATAAAGTACTGTAGTTGAGGGTGCATCAAACCTATATTCTTTTATCAATAAAAGCCAAACTTATTACAGAAAGATTACAAAAGAACCTATAAAAGATTCACAGATGTGCCTGAACGTAGATAAAATCTAAAACTAGTAATCATATCCTATTAGGGAATCATCAAAGTCTTCTTCAGAAGGCTCTTCATTGTCTTTCTAAGTTCCTTCTATTGATAGCAAGTATGAGTACAACCGTACTCGGAAAGTCACACGAAAAATACTAATTAACTACTTGTCAGTATTTCAAAATAATGAGACGTGATGGTTTCATCATTATACTTGTGGATGTAAGTTTATTTGTAAATATTTCTAAACATGAAAAATAAACTTAATTACCAACTTATTTGTAAACATCATTATAGTGGTGAGGGTAGCAGGCATCGGAAGGAAAACCGGATCGAAGTATGAATCTTTCTCATCAGGGCTCGTTTTTCAAAGGAGCCTCGCGAAAATATGATACATATATAGTTTGTTGGCATGGTTAGTGGAAGGGTATGGAGAGCACGGACCACCGTCGAGTCCTTGTAATGGCCGTTCTCCACCGTCAGAATGCACGGCGACCGGCAGCGTCATGCTGCCATCAACCCACGGGGCACACGTGGCCCATGTCCAGTGGCTCGGTCACAAAAAGTGGGCCCGGTCAAAAATCCACGGGCACGCGTCGGTGGGTGTGCGTTTGAACGTTCGACGCAGCTCATACGTTTGACCTATGTGACCGGCTGCCTCCGGTGCCGGTCGCTGACTCACCACGGGCCCTGTACGACCTTGGACCACTCCTGTTCCCACCATCATGTTCGTCGTTAGGACTTTTTGAGTAATATATACTATTACCGTTACTTCACTGTGGTTAATATCCTTTCAATAAATCGACAGTTCTGCGATTAGCACCCGGTAGCACGGCAAGATTAATAAACAATGAACTTACGACGGATGAATTAATAGAAACTATCACTAAGGTCCCGTTTGGTACGACTCCACTTCATAAGTAGAATTATTTTTTTGATTTCACAAGTGAAACTGGGTGAATCTACTTTTTTCAGCTCCACCCAATGAGCTACTTTTGTCTCAGCAGGTTTTAAGGGACTCCTTGGGTGAAGCTATTTTGTTGTACCCCGTTTGGCACAAAACAGCTCCAAACAACTTCAAGAACTGGTGGTGGAGCTGTGCCAAACGGGGCCTAAGAGGCAGCCGTATACGAAAAAATTCAATCTTCACATGCATGTTCTTTTTGATGCATTTTTATAAAAAAAAAAGAAAGTCTAACAGTAGTACACATAAAAAATAGCAGCATTTAGAATCGGTGAAGTCTGATGTTACTAGATGGTAAACGCCTGTGACCAAATAGTTGAGTAGGTGTATAGCGTACTACTCCAATTGACAAAGCAAAGCAAACTAAAGAAAATCAAATCAAATTATTAGTATAAAGCAAGCCTCACCATTAACTAGTTATTCCAAAGGAAGCCCTTGGCCTCCCAACCCAACTACCTATCCTTCTTTCCCCACACATGATCACATACTACCTAGTTGTTGTGCTTGTGCTAGGCTGCTAGCTTCCTCACACACCTCTCCCTTGATTTCTTTAGCCTGCCGCTCTCTCTCTCTCTCTCTCTCTCTCTGTGCTACACCATACTACTAGGCATTAGCTAGCACAACCTATATGTGAAGATCGAGATCGAGCAAACGCCAAGAACCAAGAAGCTATCCACGATTCGATCTGAGCTAGCTGCTCCAGCTGCCGATCCATCCATGTCGGGCGCGAGCCATGACCACCACCACCTCTCCAGCGACTTCCAGTTCCACGACGAGCTGGAGTCGCTGTTCGCGGAGCGGCCCGACGTCACGCCGATGCAGCAGCCCTGGTTCACGGATTACCTGCAGGCCAGCGCACCGACGCCGTTGGACTGCCACGCGTTCTCAGGGGAGTTCGACGTGCCGGCCGTGGGGGAGGTGAAGAGGGAGCTGGTGGTGGACAGTAGTACTGCCGGCGTCGGGTTGCCTGGCGGTGGGCCGGGAGGGGCGGCGGCGGCGCCGCTGACGCCGAACAGCATGTCGGTGTCGTCGATGTCGAGTGAGGCGGGTGGCGCCGGCGCCGGAGGGGACGAGGAATCTGGCGGCAAGTGCAAGAAGGAGGAAGGGGAGGGCGAGGAGAGCAAGGAGGGATCGGTCAAGGGGGATGGAGAAGGAGAGGAGAAGAACAAGAAAGGGTGAGTTCATTACTTGATCTGATTTAATTTCTTGAAATTAAATACTGTTTGTCTTTGAGTTCTAGATCAACCAGAGATAAATTTGTTAAGTCTGATGCTTCGTGTTCTGAGAAAGTTAGTGGTTTGGGTAACCATTAGATCAACAAAAGGTTCAAGATCTGGACTAGGTTTCTTTCTGGGCCTGTTGATTTTTCTTGTTGTTGCTTGAATTCTTCTTCACCCTAACTATAGCATGTTTCTTTTCATTTTTATTTCCTCTTTCGTTTGGTCAAGGTGTGAACTCCATCTGCTAGGGTTTCTCACTAGCTTTCCCAACAATACAAAACAAAAAGAACTTGATCTTTAGGGTTTTGTGAAAAGTTGATCAGTGTTTGTTCCCCACACCCTTTAACTTGCTAAGGCTTGTTTTGCTTTCTTGATTTCGTCCTAGCTTGTCTTCACATCTACTACTTCCAATTTGACTGCACCTATTAGCGACTATATCACGTCATGAATGATTTAAGAGATCACCAGATTTCAATCGATCAAGTCAATTAGTTCCTAACTCAACAGATCATTTTCATGGAAACATACTTTGCAGCTTCCTTTTGGTTGCATCTGTGACCACGATGGTTCTCCAAATCCATCAGACAAAAATTAAGACCACGCTGTACGGTGTGAGCTTAAAGCCATGTGTGTGCGCCGTGCCGTACATACGTACCTACATATCTACAGCCACCATGTTTGAATGGACCAACTAATAATCCTTCAACTAGCTAGTATGAACATGTATGATCTCTATAGCACACCAAAATATATTAAATTCACCATGTGGTGTGAGATCGATCAATTTCTACCTCCTAATATTTGTAGATTTGCTGACAAGTTGAAGTTGGCATATGCGTGTGTATGCACTTGCAGGGCGGCCAAGGCGAAGGGCAAGGGCGAGAAGCGGCCGCGGCAGCCGCGGTTCGCGTTCATGACCAAGAGCGAGGTCGACCACCTCGAGGACGGCTACCGGTGGCGCAAGTACGGCCAGAAGGCCGTCAAGAACAGCCCATTTCCAAGGTACTCATGCACTTAGTTGTTAGCGGCCAGGATTGCATGCACCACATGCATGCTTGCGTCTACGTACGTGGCCACTACTAATTGAATTAGCTAGGGTTCTTGATTACGTACGTATGGTATGGCGCGTGATGCAATTGCAATGCAGGAGCTACTACCGGTGCACGACGCAGAAGTGCCCGGTGAAGAAGCGGGTGGAGCGGTCGTACCAGGACACGGCGGTGGTGATCACCACGTACGAGGGCAGGCACGCGCACCCCATCCCCGCCACGCTGCGCGGGAGCACCCACCTCCTCGCCGCGCACTCGCACGGGCTCCACCCCCACTTCCGGATTCCGCCCGCGCCGCCGATCACCTTCCGGCCCGGCGTCGCCGCCTCTGCCATCGACGCGCTCGGTCTCCTGCCGCAGCCTGCAGGCCACCACGCCATGCAGATGCAGCAGCTCTTGGGCGGCACGGGCGCTGCTGGGACGATGCATCAGGCGAACGCCGCCATGGCGAACTATGCGCCTGAGCACGGCTTGGCTGCCATGGTCGGTACTACTAGTATTGCCACTACTACGGCGGGTAGTACTAGTACCCCACTCCGGATGCAGCACTTCATGGCGCAGGACTATGGCCTCTTGCAGGACATGTTGCCATCCTTCATCCACAACGACGACTACGACAACAACCACCACCACCGTTGATGATCGATCAAGAGCTAGCCTGAAAGTGATTTGGCTCTTGTTAACCTTTTGGTACTGATACCATGCATTCTATGGTGATATGATCTAGCTAGCAGCAGGAGCAGTAGTTGTACTAGAAGTTGTTGTACATGTACCTAATTCTGATGAGCTCATGCATTGCACTTTGGGGCATGCATTACTGATGGGCAGTGGTAATTTTATGGTCTTATTCCATTTCCTTGACTTCAGCTAAGTACAAAATCAATGGTGTTTGATTTGTTCATGGGACCAGCAGAGAAGGTTATTTCTTGCAAGGTCTGCATGCTCATGATTGTTATTGATGACAAGATCATGCATGTACATGCATCTTGGCTAGCTAATTTGTCATGCATGATGAGGCATGTTCTTGCGGTTGGTCCTTAATCAGTACAGAAGTTGTTAGGGGAAAGGGCATCGACAGCCTTTTTGCTTCTTGCTTCTAGTTCTCTGTTGTTTCGGAAGTCTGTTTTTGCAGAAGTACAGCGAGGACTGAAACTTCAGGCTAGTACAATTCCCTGATCTGGCTCACTTACAGCTATGGACCTCTATCTAAACGATATAAAATGTGTTATGATTGATGAAAATTCGGACGGGGTATCATGCTATAGTCTAGCCTGTGAAATTATCACCCATACATGTACTAGCAGACCCAATTATGCACACCTAACTGAAAGTCTGAAACAAATTTGCACTGTGTGCATTTGTTTGGACCCTACCAATCGATGGTATAATATAATTAACCCATGCATAGTCAATTATGCATTTAATTCTAGCCTTGCACTGGCTCTCTCTTTTGGGATACATCAGTGCGCAGCTCCAATTCTGCTTCATGCATGTGCCAAGATGACGAGTATACATGAGTAATTCAGAGTAGCTAGACACTGTATACAACATGAAATATAGGTGGTACTTTGAAGCAGCTAGACTGTGTATGATGACATGGTTTTTTTTTTGCTACTTGCATTGTGCAAAGTGTGATTTGCCGATTATTGTTCTTTGGGATCAGAGTCGACTGCTATAGTTCTATATTTTATATATACGATGTTGAAAGCCGTAGGAAAGATAGTATGAACTTTCGTCAGAGAGCGGTCCAGGGACGTAACATGGTCAGTATGTGATAGCTACCCCGAAGAAGAATACTGGAGGGTCAAAAGCGGCACGGTGCAATGCTCGCAAGGACACTGAATACGACGGTGCACGTAGACTCTGACGTATATGTATGTTCAAACCCAAGTTCTAATGGATCTAGACCTCTGCCTTTACTCAATAATTGAAGGCACAAAGGTACGGGCTCGCTGACCATCCGATCAGGAATTGACGCTCGAGATCAAAACAAAAGAAAACTTGAGGGCTTTGGATTTTCGTGCGAGAAATTGAAAGCATTTTGTCCTCGTCGATTCGAACCGTCCGATGCTCGACCCAACCGCCACAAAATGCCGAATAGCATACACGGTATATTGCTTCTCTACCTTTAATTTGAAAATTCAGAGGATACTCCTGCAAACCCAATACATTCATGTATTTATCTACAAGCTCCTCAGTTATAGTCGTATGCTAGTTGGCGTGCGCTTGAGCGTCCAATTGTGATTGAAAAAAAAATCCTAATTAAGTTTGTATTCTCCTGACAGAAGGCATGAAGACAGGCCCCCCTGAGTCTGTCTAATTGCGTTTAAGTCATCACATGTACGACACAAATGGAGATGCACGTTCAACCCCTTCCCAAAGAGGCGCTTGACACGTAAGCTAGGCAGCGGTTGCGTTTCTCTAAATAAATAAATAAGATGATTTCTCTATTATTTTTTAAATAATTTGTTAGAATAATTTTTCGAAACGGTTTATCAGCTTATCAGCATTCGGTTCATTCGTATAAACATTCATTTTATAGGCACAAATTATCAACTATAATTATAAACTATAAACCACCTCTAAAAAAAATAGGCCCACTAATTGACGTCAACATACCACCTGGGGATACCTTTGAAACAAAGGAAAGTCAGCTCCCAACCATGACAAAGTAACACTGACCCTGATTGCGTACGTCCAGTGTCGTCCATCCAAAAGACTTTAATTTGGCTTGCTCTCGCTGTGACAAAACGGTGTGTATTGATTGGGCATGCATGCTCATCGATTAATCTTGCCCAAATAATAATCTAGCCAGGGGCGGATCCAACGGTGGGGCGGGGGCTCGAGCTCCCCTGTCGCTACCGGACCCTTAGAGTCCCCCCCTAAATTTTTAGTCATGGATGTATAATGTAGAAGGGGCTGAGATCGAGCTGAAGGTACTTCAGCCCCTCCAAAAAATTTTCCTGGATCCGTCACTGAATCTAGCTGAAGACGTATTATATTACAGCGCCGAAACCAAACGAAGAAACGGTCAAGCTTGCCGTGCCGTACCACGGCTTAGCGTGTCAAATCTCACCGGCACACGAGTAAAGAGACAAAACAGGACAATCCATGGATCGTCCTGGCACGCCCGGACAGCTTCAGCTTCAGCTCGAAACCAGCAGAAAAAATAAATCTTGCTAAAACAATTACATACACCGCCGAACGGTCAGAGCCCCTCTCTGGTAACTTCTCCGAGAAACCGGATTCTACAGGAAGTTTAAAAGCAAATTAAGCACTAATAACTATTAGTGCAGCGGTCGATCGAGCTGTAACGATCGGCGCATGGTACGTACGTACGCGTACGGCGTTTTCGGTTCCATTAATGCTGGAGCTGGCCAGGATCGGGAAGAAGCTGGCTTTGCAAGCCACCGGCCGGGCGAAAGCGACGCCGGCAAGTGCGTGCGTCGATGATCGATCAACGGCCGGTCATCGCGTGAGGCGTCTAGTGCAATGGGCTTCAGCCTTCGGGAAGACTCAAAGTGCGCGACGCGAGCCCGAGTTAATGGCGAGCGGCGGTACGACGGCTGCGTCGCAACGATCGTTGGCCGGCGCCAAAACGATGAGCCGTCTCACGGCATCTGTGGCTTGCCATCTGACTGTGCCCTGACCTCTGGAAGCGGGGCGGCGAGAGAGAGGAGGCGGTTGCTCGATCGATTGGGCACCGTCAACTTCAGTTTCAGCTACGTACGCCATTCGTGATCGATGGATGGATGGATCGAGCTTGAGCTTTTGCAATTGCGAGGGGAGATCGGTCGGACGAGAAATGCGAAGGTGAGGAGGATGAATGAGATGAGATATATTAGGGGTGGACGGTGACAGTAGAATTACTACGACTCGCTTACCCAACGAACGAATCGTCTTGGAACGAATGGTGTGCGAGGTAGACGGACAGGGCTCGCGAGACTGCCGTTCTGCAGGCCTTCGGTTTGGGGAAACATTACAATGGAAAGGTAACATAAAAACTAGCGATCTGAGACACTGAAATACTAAAAAAATCAGCAAAAACAGAATTACAGCCACTGTACTTGTGGTACTACTGCTGCTACAGTAATCACGGCTCTGCTACAGTAAAATTAGGGGGCAGTTATTTCAGCACGATTTCAAAAACTAAAATTGATGGAACTTTTGATCCGCAGATCCAAATGACATAAATTTTGTAGGAATCTTCTCTAAGATATTATGAACCTATTCCAATAAACGATCATGAAAATTATGGCCAAAGTTGAAATATTTTTCAGTTTGAAGGAAGAATGCATCAAAACTGAGCCAAAATCAAAATCGATGAATACAATTTGTTGTGATATTTCCCCCTTTAAGTACTGTTTTAAGTATTGTCCTGGTAGTGTAGTACTGTTTTATTTGTTTATTTACAAGTTATATTTACTGCTGCTTTACATTCGATGTTTGTTGTTCCGCGTAACTGCTAACTTCAAGTCACTTTGTAGATATGGCTCGTGAACTTCGCAGATCGAACTGACCTTATGACCTCCTGGATGAGCACGTGGACCGGCTGGATGGTGCGTTGCACTGTGTGCGGGCTCCTAGGAGCGCAATCGAGACGACTGACTTGGGGCTGATTGGCCTGGAGGCTAGACCCATGCTGGACAAACAGGTCTGCACTTTAGTGGCACTATCTTCTAGCCATGCGTAGGTTGCGTACTGACCTTTGTTTGCTTCATAGGCTCAGTGATGCTAGACTACTACCACTCACCCGGATGGTGCAGGCCACAGACGAGGACGCTCTGCCACTAGCTGTGCTTGGGATGATGGCCAGGAGCGGTTGCAACACTTCTTGTTCGACCGCTCCCTACTGACAGATTTGGTGGACTGGTGGCGACCGGAGATGCACACTTTCCACCTTCTATTCGGGGAGAAGACTCCTACTCTGCAAGATGTCTCGCTGCTGCTTGGTCTTCCTATTGCGAGAGCTCCTGTCTTCTTGCCGGAGGCCCCAGCCGACTGGCGTGAGGACCTACTAGCCAGGATCCAGGGTGTCCTTCCGCCTAGGGCTGCGGAGGCCTACTACGTCTTCCCGCCTACTCAGACTCACGGCCTGTTGTTGCGGTGGCTTTCAACGCCCTTCCCATCCTAAACGTTCCAACCGAGAGTTCACCGCAACATCCGCCCGAGGGGGAGACGCCACCCCTCTGTTGGTGTAGAGACCCATGCAAGTTCTTCAAGTCTAACCAGCGACTCAGTTTGGGCATGCGTTACTGGGGTTGTGCAAACTACTCCTGTGACTATCCCGACCACCGTCGGGACACGAGCAGCTATCAGTAGCCGATAAGGACCAGTTGCAGTGTGTCCCCTTACTATTTCTCTTTCAAAGTACGCACTAACAACCTCCCTAAAGGACCATGTGAGAAGTTCCTATTTAATGTTATGATAAACCATTGCAATACTTGTGCTGTGGCGAAATGGTTTTGTAAAGATTGCATTTGATTTAGGTTGTCTTCTGGAGGGTGCGGCCTGGATGGCCAGTCGGCGACGTGGGAGGCCTTGGGCCGTCCACGCGTCGACGGGAGGGAGGGGAAGTTAGATTTTATTTTTAGAAATAGATTTTTATTTACAGAAAAGGCTATGAAATTATTTAGACCTCAGAAAAATATGGAAATACCTCCAAAAATTCCAGCAAAATTCACAGAAGCTTCTGAGGATATTTTGGACTGAATAAAATTATTTCCAATTACTGTTGGTATTTAATTTTCATATTTTAAATTACTTTCTAAATTTTTAAAATAGGTTTTAAATTCCAGAAAATCCAGAAAGTCAAATAAAAGCCAAATAACTCCAAATAATTAATTTGAATTAGGATTTTTGTGGAAATTCAAAACATCTTTTTATTTAACAATAATTTTAGGTTTTACTTAAAACACTTTTCAAATCCAGTTTTTCAAAACAGAAATTCAGGGCAAATCCAAATAAAACTCAAATACTTTAAAGTAATTAATTTGAATTTAAATTTTTCAGAAAGCAAATTTTTGGGATGTTACACGCAGAGAGACGGAGCGGGGAGGAGAAAGACGCTTCTGAGGATATTTTTGGGATTTTTGTTTTTGTTTTTAAGGATTTTCAGAAATGCGCAGTTAATTAAATAAGCCTAAGAAAATATGAAAATACTTCCAAAAATTCCACAAAAATTCACAGAAGTTCCTGATGATATTTTGGACTTAATAAAAATATTTCCAACTAATGTTGGTATTTAATTTACTTGCTTCCATTGTTATTCATGCCATTATTTTCATAAATGATATTTTATGTTCTAAGTCAAATTTCTTCCTTACTTCTATGGATCATATTTTCAGATTCTTATCTTAGATTTCATCTTTCTAATATTTAAATATGTTTGTTTCTCCTCCAACTTTTGGAACCTTCATCAAAATTTTCAAGAAAATCCCATAATTCCAAATTCAAATAAATCACATTTGCAAAAGAAATTCAAAAACTTTATATTTTCAAATTCAAATTTTCAGGATGTTTATAGCAACCTCTTCAAAACTTCAACTCGCTGAGATCGGAAGTTCCGGGGCTATATCGGAACTTCCGGAATTCCGGAAGTACCGCATGAACAACGTCAGAAGTACCACATTTAATGTCAACAAATACTTCTGACTCTCTGACATAGCTGTTCTGTCACTTCTGCGGGAATCCGGAAGTACCGCCCCCAACACTGTGGTACTTCCAATTCCCCTGAATTTTCAGGTTTTTAAATTGCAACGGCTATTTGAGTTTGGTGGGGGTATAAATTCGACTCCACCAGCACAAGGACATGTTGTTGAACCATTATTGAGCATCCTTGAGCATAGAGCATCCTCTCACACCTCATTTCATCACTTGTGCATTCAATTGAGGTAGTTGAGTGATTTAAGCGAATTGAAGTGCATTTGCATCCATAGATTGATCCCTTTGGCACTTGAGTGTGATCAACCCCGCGGTGATTCATTCTCTTGGTGTTTGCTGACACCTAGACGGCTTGGCGGGAGAGTTCGGTGATCTTCTCAAAAAGGTTGTGAGAAGGCCCGATAAGATTGTGAAGGCTTGGAGCTCGCCTACCCGGAGAGGGAAAGGGCTACCGCTAGTGATCGAGGTGATTAGGCTCAATTCGTGGAGCCGATCCGATTCGTTCGGGCTTATCTCAACGTGGACTACGGGAGACCGGCAAGTCTCCGAACACCACGGTAAAAAGTGATCGTGTCATTTGTGGTTTGCTCTCTTGTGCTTCATTTACATTCAAGCAATTTATTTCTTTAGAACCATTTGATTGCTTGTGTGACTAGAGTAGCAAACTTTGATCTAGCCTAGAATTGTACTTGCTCTTAGGATAATTCATATTGTGCTAGCGATCACTTGAGGCATTGTAACTTGTTTTAGTTGCTTCATTGCTTATTGTCTTAGGCAATCATTAAAATTAAAATTGTTAGTAAAAATTAGAAGAGAATTTTTAAAACCGCCTATTCACCCCCCTCTAGTCGGCCTCCTCGATCTTACAACTGTAGCGGGTGAGACATGCGGTCGAGGACCGCACGACTGCACTGTAGACGGTTGTTTTTTTGTTGATTTGTATATTTGTTATGGGTATAAATACAAATTTTATATGTGTTTATAGAGTTATATTTAAAATATAATTATTTTTGGATATACGAAATGATGTTTAAAAATATGATTTTTATGTAGAATCTTGTTTACTTGGTAATGTATTTATGTGTACAGTACAAACAAAATTTGTGATATGAAAATTGAGGTGCAAAATTTTCTAAAAAGTATTTTCGAAAACTCGTTATGCAATGTAGATAATGTATGTAGGAAATATTGTTTTACAATTTTTTCGAAATAAAAGGGCAGATATTTGAGTAGGCTGGTCCATTTGTGATTTTCGTATATTCTCAACAATATGAAATATGTTATATTGACAGTAATATATTGTGATCGTCGTATGTCGATAGAAAATAGCTGCCCCCACGACATACGACGATTTATGGCTATAATTGATGACTTTTAGTATTAACACGAGTATTCATGTGAATGAAATAAGTACTGATAAATTGGTCAGTCACTTTGAAAAAACTGTTCTGATAAATTCTTTTGAAAAAAACGACGAAGAAGTCGTTTTATTTATTTATTGAGAGAGGCATAGTCCTGCTTCAATTGACTTACAGTTTAAGCTTTTTGGCTATGGCTTTTAGTTTATAAATGAAATTGCACTGTAGCGATTATTATCTTTTTCTGAGAAAAAAAAAGAAAAATCATTGTTACGTACAATGCAAAGGAATAAAAGGAAAAGAAAAGGCAAAAAAATCGGAAAAAAACTTTAAAAGGCTAAAATAAATTAATAAACCAAAAATTATATAAGCTCATTATCACGGCTCAAGGCTTTTAGCGCACGTCCCGTCCTCTCCTGACTCTTGACGCGTTCTATCCTCTCGCTCACCAAGCGGCAAACGCAAACCCCTGTGCCCACCACGCTGCAAATGGCGTCTCCCGCCCCTGCCTCGGCCTCCACGTCGGCCCCGCTCTCCCTCCCCCTCCGGCTCTCTCCGTCCCCGTCTCGCCTCCGCCGCCGCCTCCCCGTTCCCCTCTCCCGCCTCCTGCCCCGCCGCCTCGCGCTCGCGCTCGCGCCGACCCGGACTGGCGCCGCGCTGCTCTCCAACCTCAGCGACGTGCAGGGGCAGCAGCAGCAGCAGCTGGAGGACGAAGAAGAAGATATGGTGGAGGTGGGATACGTGAGCGGCGCGCACGGGGTGCGCGGCGACGTCCTCGTCGCGCCTCGCACTGACTTCCCCGAGCTCCGCTTCGCCACGGTACCCCTCCAGCTTCTCATTCCCCATTTTCGAATCGTATAATGCTAGGTTTGTTCTGTTTTTACGTTAATTTCATTTGGATTTCACATTTCCGTTTGTTTGATTTGGTCCGCGCCACGCCGACAGCCGGGGAAGAGATGGCTGAGGGCTCGTGCTGCTGGGAATCAGCAGGTCAAGGAATTCGAGCTTGTTCGAGGAAGAGCCCATACGGGGAAGAAGAGTTGGATCGTTAGCTTTGATGGGATCGATACTTTGGATGAGGTCTGTTTGTTTTGCATTCCTATGGAGACATGGAGTCATTTGTTTTCTGTCAATCCATGTGTCTCAACTAGTCATAGTGTATTAGTGTTAGCATAGTAAGTAACCATGTTTAATTTTTGGGACGAACAGACTTAAATCAACTAGCTGTAATACACTGATACTATTGTAGCAATGCAGTGAGCTGGTTGCAGGGATTAAGTGAGTATCGTGACAAACACCTGACTTAAGTGTTACATCCCATGCTGTATTTCTGTTCTGCATATCAGATGTCAATTGGCGGCTGCTGGCCTGCTCAAGTTTTAATTATGACTGAGCATGACTGCACGAGTAGTTCAGCTCAAGCTAGCACACATTTTGTGTACCACGGCACGCCTCTAGAGTACAACTCTTCTGATAGTAGCATGAATGTGTTCCTACTGCTCACCTTATGTTGGCATATGATTAGTTTCTGATGCAATCATTCATCACTCTCTTTTTAGGCTAGGCAAATAGTTGGTTCAGCTATACTTGTGAAAGCTGGGGATAGGCCTGAAATGGAGGAAGATGAAATATATTCACTTGATCTTGTCGGCATGAGAGTTATTGTCAAGGTACGTGTTCCTTCCTTCATGTTTTCCTTTTCAAGTTCTTGGTGCTTGATTTGTTGATTTCAATAAGAAAAATGAAGATACAATATGAGAAAGGTAAAAGCACAGCAATATGTGCACTGTTACAACTTGATACCTAGGCAGAACTGATATAATTGGATGAAGAGTACATGTAATATGTTGCTGGCTCTCTGGGCGGATGCCTTGGCCTGGACCATTGGGTACTCAAATTACATGCACACACATCCTTTAACATATTAATTTCGACATTCTTATATAATCATGTATAGCAGACATCAGATTAAGAATGACATTGAATACAATGCCATATGCTTTGTTCTATAAAAAACTGTGACATTATGTATATTTACTACTTTCTTCCTGTTTTCTTGCTGGTGTTGGAACTAGTCATTGTTACCTCTTCAAAATTGCTCTCTCCATCCACTAAAAAAGTAAACACTACTGTCAGAATGTACTCTTGCATGGGCACAATATACCGCTTGTTATCTCCTTGGGTTTTTTCATCGCAATTTCAATAATTGAAGTTAAGTCTCTCTCTCTCTTTTTAATCATAGGACACGGGCAAGCTTGTTGGAACAGTTGCTCAGGTTTTCAATTTTGGAGCTGGAGATCTTCTACAGGTTATGGTTGGCTCTGCTGTGGATACTGTTCTCCAGCCAAATTCAGAAAAGCAGGATTTAACTTCATCTGGTGAGCATGTGTGGATTCCATTTGCTGAAGATATTGTACCTGATATCGATATGGAGAGTAGAGAAATGTGGATTACACCTCCAAAGGGTCTTCTTGAGCTCAACTCACGTTCTGATAAGAGATCAAAGAAAGAAAGGCATGCGATGGTTAGGTCTGCATCATCCTTTTCTTGCATGCCATGTTCCCCCAATTAAAAAAACATGATTTGCACTTAGAAAGAAAGAAATGTCAGGTCTAAAGAACTGAAATGTGCAGCAGCTACCCTAACTATTGCAGATGGTAGATGCATATGTGACAGTTCTTTTAATGAACATATGTGAACAAGACATTGAACTCTCATGCTTTAGGTTATGACCAAGATCAATGCAATGGTCTGAACCATTTAATATTTTTTTGTTATGTTTTGTTTTCAAATAAAGCATGACCAAGTTTGAATTGTCTCAGGAATGGAAGGAAAAGAAGAAGCTACGGCGTCGCATAATTGCAGCGAAGAAGATACTATCTGAAATGGACCAGGGCCATGTTCTAGAAGGTTTGCTATCTGGTGACAAGGTCCAAAAGGCTTCACTTGCAGAACAGATTGGGTGCATTGATTTTCAATTGCTCCGACATGCAATGTGTAGTGTTAGCAAACAAAGTGACAGGTGCAAACTGCTAACACCCTTTGTTCTGTGTCCTGCCTAAATCTTTTTCAAAAGAAGCTGATTTGTTTTGCACTTTTCATTAAATATTTTCTAAATATATACGGATGTTTACAGTGCCTGAATGCCCTTTATATGACAGAATATCCTTTTTGTTTCCTTTCAGTGAAACAATAGACTTAGGTGATTCGTCCCAAGTTCTTAATTTAGCTTACTCTTCCAAACCTCTTATCATTTTCAGCCTGTCAAAAAGTGTGCTTGCTAATCTATCTTCATCAAGAAAAAATTCGATGAGAATACCATTCGAGGCCCTCATGAACCATGAAGAGAAAGAGAAGCATGTCTTCAGTAGTGAATTCAATAGAGGTCTTGAGATCCTTCGGAAGTCAAAAGCAGCCACCGTACTTCTTACAAATGGCTCTGACTCTGATGTTGTGAATGCTGAGCTTCAGAGATTGCTTAATTCTTTTAGCGAGTCAATGAAGGTACACATTTTTCATGGTTGTGCATTGCAGTTCTTTATGTATGGGAACTGAATACATCAGCATGACCACAAAATATACTTCCTCCATGATCTCTTTTGAATGTTCTGCTTATTAAATTTTATTTCCATGCTGCCATAAGGAGATAGTAGAGTAATGCATTTTCTTCATATGCAATTAATCTTGAACATAGAAGTTGCTTGAACAACATAATAAATGTAAGAGAAGTCGAGAACTGCTAACTATCACTATTCTTGACATTGAAGGTTGACTCAGTCCATTTTCCTTTGCTGCCGAAGTCTTAGTACTGCGATCTAGTTGGGCAGCTAAATTTGTTACTCAGGAATATACTTTGGTGAACACATCATTCGAAGTGCTAATCTATTTTGTTAGGAAATCTATTTAGTTAGAAAAATATTAAAATTGTGCTGGGTTGATTGCTGCTTGTTTGCTGCATTTGTATTCTGTGGTTTAAAATAGAGCTCTTAGTTCATTACAAAAATAGTTAGTATCTGGATAACTCTGATCCTTCTTTGCTTGACACAGGTTGAAGAAAATCGTGTCTTTATCCCTTTCATTATTGTTTCTCCAGCTGGTCATGCGGAGTTAGTTAGGAACTGCCTCGTAGAGAATGACTATTTTGGTTTGGACACTCAAAAGGTACAACATATTTTATTACAATGATTTTCATGTAGTTGTTCTCTGTTTTGCCAAAAAAAAAAGGTTCAGCTAAGATGGCTATTTGTTTCTATTTTTATATTGGATAATTTGTAGTTCCACTGAAGTCAACATTCCTAATGGAACTTCTCAGTCTTGTTCTTACGCATTCCCCATTGAGCATAGTCCAGTACAAAGAAGTACTGCTTTAGTGTAAGAATCTATGTTTCAAAATGTATGTAGAACCTGAATTTTGTTCTGGAGAAACAAGCTTACCAGCAATATGTACATTAGTGCGGTTGTAGATGTATCGTACTCTGCTCAATTCTTGCTTTTTTTGCTGCCTGTGTTTCACGGGTTCTTTATATGTCCAGTTTCTTCAGGGTGGATGTGTGCATTCTTGTTCTTTTATTGTGTGTTTGGTTCATGGGACTATGGGGGATGGGATGGGGCGGTCCTCGTTCCAGAGCTGTTTGGTTCAGAGTCGAGTGGGATGGGGGATATCCCTCTAGGGAATATTCTGCGAATATACTCTCAAATTAGGGATGCTCCTGTCCCCCAGAAATGAGGGGATGGTGAGGGATGAGGTGGGACGAGTGGGCCCCACGAGCTCTTGCAATCCCAGAAAAGAGGCTGACAGGTAGACCCCGCATGTCAGATTTGTCATCCCAAACTTTTTGTCCCTAAACCAAACAGAAAACAGGGACCGTCCTATCCCTTGTAACCAAACACGAAACAGGGTCGGTTCTATCCCTAAAAAATGGGTTGGATCCGTCCCATCCCACCATGACTCTGAACCAAACACACGCTTAGAGATCCACAACAGTGTATCCTCATCTAGATATTTGCTGACCAGACACGAGTCATTAAGATTATGTTCCATTATTCTTTCATGGCTTCACCAACATTTGTAGTAACTGTTCATTTATTTATAACTTGGGATCTCAATATGTCCAAAATCCTCTGTTTTTTTTCAAATGTTTCTTGGAATCCATTTGCAGGTATGGGTTCTGGAAGAGATGGAGCTTCCAATTGTTAGTATATCCTCTGAGTTAAACAGCAAAAAGATTCTGTTGAAGTCTCCATGGGAGATACTTCAAAAACCAGCGGGATCTGGGGCAATTTTCAGCTTGCTATCATCAAATAAAATTTTGGACACTCTAAATGAAATGGGTGTGGAGTTTGTACAGGTAAGATCATGTGCTGTTCACCTCACGTTTTCCCATCACACATTTGACATTCACTTATTTACTTTTGATTGTGTCGGCTTGTTCATTAAGAATGGAGAACTCCATATACACTAGTCAAGAATGAGTTGCACCAGTTTGTTATATAAAACCATGAATTCTGATTATTAGATCTTCTTTCTTAATTACCTCTTAGAAACTTGAAGCGATATCCATTTTATCTAGCTTATTGTGCAATGCAGTCTTTAATTGAACATTTATCCTACCAAATGCCAACAATGAGAATACTAGCGTTCAAATCCTTTTGGCTTTGAAAATGCAAGCTCAAAGCTTGCAACTTCTACCTATTTATTTCATCATAGTTATATTTGTTATTTCTACACCTTCATAAAAATCGATCACTGGAATGTACTATACTTTTCCCGCAGATATGCAATTTATCCAACAGGCCAATCATTGGGCATCCTTTGCCCTTTGGGGCTGTCAGCTCCCACGGTGCGGATGTTGGCATCAAGCTTTGCAAGACCAGCAACAAAACTGAAGATGATTTTGATTTGATTCTTTCCATGAACCACATAAACAGGATGTGCAGAGATGTTACTAAGCTCAGGTTCTCTGCCCACCCTGAGCAACACGTACACGTCGAGCATGTCGATGGTCAGTGGGTCACCGTCCAACCAGAGGCAGCGAATTCGCATCGCTTGCATACAGATGTTACTGGTGTTTTGAACTCTTGCTCTCCTGACAAGGTGTGTGTCATGGATATTGTTGAGTAACGAAGCCTGCCTGGTCTTGTCAATGAACTGTAGGCTGTACATAACCACAACTAAATACTACTACCGCTTGGGAAGCGGGAATTTCCCAAAGTCTTAGGGAATTAAACCTATGAAGCTCCCGTGATATTTCTGTATTACAAACAGGCTCTACATATACTATGCTTTTCTGTTGCTGTTCTGTAGTGGTATTGTTTTTTTTTCTCGGCAGTTGCTCCCTTTGAAATATTACAGTGTTAAACACCTCGTTTTTTGTATCTAACATCCAGAATTAGTAAATATGGTATATAATCGGGTATTCTGTAAGAAGAAAGAAACTGTTAGAGATATGTATAGTTTGTTATTCCCCATTGTTATGAGGGGTTCTTTGCATATTTACCACTTGTACTTTGTGTATATATTCTGGCCCATTGGCCTCATATGAATACAAGCGCTATTCATAACATGGTATCAGAGCCAAAACTAGGGTTTTGGTTTACCTAGGGTTTCGCGCCGCCGCCGGCCTCCCTGCGCCGCCGCCGCTGTCGCCAGTCTCCTCCGCCGTCGCTGGCCTCGGCGCCTCCCCCGTCGTCGCTGCCGCCCTGCTGCCGTCGGCCCCGCCCGACTCCCACCCGGTCGCCTCGCCGGCCTCCTCCGCTGCCTCGCGCCTCCCCGCGTCGCCGCCCGGCCTCCCCGCCGCTCGGGCTCGGCCGCTCGGGGCCTCGGTGCTTGCTCGGCTCGGCGCCTCCGCCGTCCGCATCCCGCGCCGGCCGTCCTCCGTGCCGGCCGCTCCTGCGCCGGCCACTCCCGCGCCGGCCGCTCCCGCGACGGCCGGCGGTCGCTCCCGCGCCGGCCCCTCCCGCGCCGGCCGTCCTCCGTGCCGGCCGCTCCTGCGCCGGCCACTCCCGCGCCGGCCGTCCTCCGCGCCGGCCGCTCCCGCACCGGCCGTCGCCGGTCGTCCTCCGCGCCGGCCGCTCCCGCGCCGGCTGCCCGATCCGTTCGGATCTTTTAAGTCTGTTAGCTTCTCAGAGAAGCTAAAGCAGCAAAAAAAAAAGCAAAAAAAAAAGCAAAAAAAAACGTTGTTCTAACCGCCGCGCCGTCCAGCGCCGCCTGTTAGACTTCGTTGCCTTGGTCGCCGCGCCGTCCAGCGCCGCCTACCAATGGGCACCGTTTCCCTCCCTCGCTGCCCGGTGATTTTTGATGGTGTTAATTACACCGACTTCGTGTCTCACATGCGCATCCACATGCGTGGTCTTCGTCTCTGGGGCGTCCTCTCTGGCGATGTCACCTGCCCGCCTTGCCCTATTCCTCCGACGGAGCCTACGCCTGTGGCATTGCCCCCGACAGCCGATAAGGCTGCTGCTGAGGCCGCTCGCCTCGCTGATGATGAAGCTGCCTCTACCTACCACGAGGCTCTGGATTTCTACAAGGACCGTCTGACCGTCTACACTCAGTGGTACGATGACGACGCTCGGGCTACTGCTGTCTTCATCGCCAGTGTCCAGCCTCAGTTTTCTTCTGAGGTTGTGGAACTCCCTTCGGCTTTTCAGATGTGGACTCATCTTCGTCAGCGCTACGAGTTACGCGCAGAGGAGACTCGTTTGAGTGGTGCTGGTCTGATGCCACTCCCCTCTGTGCTCGCCGCTCGTCCGCCTGCTACACTGCCTCCTCCAGCGGCTACCACAGGTGGTGGTGGCCGTCCTCCGTCTGAAGGTGGCCGTCCTCACTGTTCCTACTGCGCCAAGGATGGCCACACTGCGTCCCAGTGCTACAAGAAGAAGCGGCATCTTTCACGCCGTTCTTCTACTGGCAGTAGTGCTTCTACGACGACGTCTGCCTCGACTTCTTCAGCAGCTTCTCTCACCGAGCAGGAGATAGCCAGACTTCGACGCCTACTCGCCGCTTCAGGTTCTCCCTCGACAGGTTCTGCAGGTTCTGCTACTGACTCTTCGGGCACTGAGAGACCACCTCCTACACAGTCAGGCACCTCCCCGTGGATTCTTGATTCTGGAGCATCTTTTCACATGACTCCTGATCCTTCCACTCTGTCTTCTATTACACCTCTTGATTCTCCTGTCAGTGTTCTTACTGCTGATGGTACATCTCTTTCTGTCTCTGGTCGAGGATCTCTTAGCAACTCATCCTTTCATGTTCCTTCTGTTGCTCATGTTCCTCGCCTTACCTTACAGCTTCTTTCTGCTGGGCAGATTACTGACCTTGGTTATCGGGTCATTCTCGACTCTGACTCCTGTTGTGTTCAGGATCGCCACACGGGAGCTCTGGTTGGTTCTGGCCCTCGGCGCCGTGACTCACAGCGTCTCTGGGAGCTTGACTGGCTTCACCTTCCTTCCGCTGCCACCACCGCCGCCAGTCTCTCCGCTTCTGCCACTTCGTCTACCGGCTCTTTCCAGCAGTGGCATTACCGTCTTGGCCATCTGTGTGGATCCCGTCTGTCGTCCTTAGTTCGTCGTGGTCTTCTGGGGTCTGTCTCAGGAGACGTATCTTTAGATTGTCAGGGCTGTAAGTTAGGTAAACAGATTCAGCTTCCTTATCCTCATAGTGAGTCTGTGTCTCAGCGTCCTTTTGATCTTGTTCATTCAGACGTTTGGGGTCCGGCTCCCTTTGTTTCGAAAGGGGGTCATCGTTATTATATTATTTTTATAGATGATTTCTCTCGCCACACTTGGATATATTTCATGTCTTCTCGTAGTGAGGCCTTGCCTATCTATAAACAATTTGCCACTATGATACACACACAGTTCTCCACTCCTATTCGTGTCCTTCGTGCTGACTCTGCTGGCGAGTACCTCTCCCGTCACCTGCGCAGCTTCCTTGCTGAGCAGGGCACTCTCGCTCAGTTCTCTTGTCCTGGTGCTCATGCTCAGAATGGTGTCGCTGAGCGCAAGCATCGGCACCTCCTTGAGACGGCTCGTGCTCTGATGATCGCCGCCTCTATTCCACCTCACTTTTGGGCCGAGGCTGTTTCCACTGCCACCTATCTCGTCAACATTCAGCCCTCTTCTGCTCTTAAGGGTGCGATCCCTGTTGAGCGTCTCTGTGGTCTTCTTCCTGACTACTCTGCCCTTCATCTGTTTGGCTGCGTTTGCTACGTTCTCCTCGCCCCTCGAGAACGTACCAAACTGACCGCTCAGTCTGTTGAGTGCGTCTTTCTAGGGTACAGTGCCGAGCACAAGGGCTATCGGTGTTGGGATCCTGTTGGTCGTCGGATGCGGGTTTCTCGGGATGTGACTTTCGACGAGTCTCGTCCATTCTACCCACGTCCTGCCTCTCCTTCGGCTTCCTCTGTGGAGTCTCTGTCTTTCTTGACCTTTCCAGATACACCTATCTCTGTTTTGCCCTCGTCCACCTGTCCCACTGAGTCTCCACATATTCCTCCTGTGGCCTCTCCGCCGTTGTCGCCGCCTGTGTTGTCTCCTACGACTCCCCAGGCTCCTCCTACTACCGTACCTCCTCCTCTTATCTTCTACACTCGTCGGCCTCGTTTTGAGGATCTTCCAGCTGAGCCATCTTCTTCTGATGTTCCCTCTTCTTCTGATGCTCCATCTTCCCCTGATGGGCCATCTTCTCCTCGCTACGCTCTCCGCGATCGCCAGTTGATTCGGCCTCCTGCCCGTTTTGCCTTTGCTGGCGCGGCTACTCGTGAGCCTGTCTCCTACCGGGATGCTGTTACTCACCCTGAGTGGCAGCTTGCCATGGCCGAGGAGATTGCTGCTCTTGAGCGTACTGGTACTTGGGATCTTGTTCCTTGTCCATCTCATTCTCATCCCATCACTTGTAAGTGGGTCTATAAGATTAAGACTCGCTCTGATGGCTCTCTTGAGCGCTATAAGGCGCGTCTTGTTGCTCGTGGTTTCCAGCAGGAGCATGGTGTTGACTACGATGAGACTTTTGCTCCTGTAGCCCACATGACCACTGTTCGGACTCTTATTTCAGTGGCGTCTGTTCGCCACTGGTCTGTTTCTCAGCTTGATGTCAAGAATGCCTTTCTTAATGGCGAGTTGCGTGAGGAGGTCTACATGCATCCGCCACCTGGGTATTCTGTTCCTGAGGGCATGGTCTGTCGCCTTCGTCGCTCTCTCTATGGCCTTAAGCAAGCCCCTCGTGCTTGGTTTGAGCGCTTCTCCTCTGTGGTCACTGCTGCTGGTTTTTCAGCTAGTGATCATGATCCTGCGCTCTTTGTCCACACTTCATCTCGTGGTCGGACTCTTCTTCTCCTGTATGTTGATGATATGATCATTACGGGAGATGATTCTGAGTACATTGCCTTTGTCAAGGCTCGTCTTAGTGAGCAGTTCCTTATGTCGGATCTTGGTCCTCTCCGTTACTTCCTTGGGATTGAGGTTACTTCCACTCCAGATGGTTTCTTTATGTCCCAAGCGAAATATATTCAGGATCTTCTTGATCGCGCCTCTCTCACTGATCAGCGTACTGTTGAGACTCCCATGGAGCTCAATGTTCACCTCCGACTCTTTGATGGCGAGCCTCTTTCTGATCCGACTCGCTATCGTCATCTTGTTGGGAGTCTTGTCTACCTTGCTGTTACTCGTCCGGATATCACTTATCCAGTTCATATTCTGAGTCAGTTTGTTTCCGCTCCCACTCAGGTCCACTACAGCCACCTTCTTCGAGTTCTGCGATACCTTCGCGGGACTATCTCTCGCCGTCTCTTCTTTCCACGTTCCAGCTCTTTACAGCTTCAGACCTATTCGGATGCTACTTGGGCCAGCGATCCTTCTGATCGCCGGTCTATCTCTGCTTACTGTGTTTTTCTTGGTGGTTCTCTTATTGCCTGGAAGACGAAGAAACAGACTGCAGTGTCCCGTTCGAGTGCAGAGGCTGAGTTGCGAGCTATGGCTCTCTTGACAGCGGAGATTACTTGGCTACGGTGGTTACTTGAGGATTTTGGTGTTTCTGTTACTACACCGACTTCTCTCTTATCAGACAGTACAGGTGCTATCAGTATTGCGCGTGATCCTGTGAAGCATGAGCTCACCAAGCATATTGGTGTTGATGCTTCTTTCATGAGGTCTTGTGTGCATGATCAGGTGATTACTCTTCAGTATGTGCCTTCGGAGCTTCAGATAGCGGATTTCTTCACGAAGGCCCAGACTCGAGCACAGCATAGCTTCTACCTCTCCAAACTCAGTGTTGTTGATCCACCATGAGTTTGAGGGGGGGGGGTGTTAGAGATATGTATAGTTTGTTATTCCCCATTGTTATGAGGGGTTCTTTGCATATTTACCACTTGTACTTTGTGTATATATTCTGGCCCATTGGCCTCATATGAATACAAGCACTATTCATAACAGAAACCTTGTAGGAATATAGGTACTTTCCAATGTAATTTACAGTACTTGCTAGAATTTTCCATGCTGCAAGTATCTAACGGTTAGATTATCCTGTAAAAGGGGCTTAACAAGTTTCAGAGTATGGTTTGAATGCGTATCACAAGAAGCAGCTGCTTCAAACAGTATAACAGAAAATCAAGTCTTGCCTTTGATAATATATACAAAAACACAGCTCAGCGCTTTTATTCACATTTCCCCCTTTCTTCCTAAGTAATAGGGAGATTTCACCCTGCCCTTTTCTCCTCTCCCCTTTTTCCATTGCGGCAGAAAGAACACAAGATCGGGAGCGCGAATCGAGCCATTCTCTAAGCAAAACTGCAGCGATGGACATGGCGCCGCTCGCCATTTTCCCAGCCAGAAAATCCCTTTCAGTCGCCTGCATCATCGATCGGATATGTACCACCCCGTCCGCGCTCTGAATTTTTTGACTGGAAGGGCAACTAAAGCAGTGCACCGGCGCCCATCTTACTCTCAACAAAGGCAAGCACAATGGACACACAGTTCTAGTACATCCTCGTCACTCCGAACTGAACTGCACCAACGTTGCTGCTGTATCCACCTGCGACCGCCGCGATGCCGCTGAAGGGAGCGATGCCATGCAGCATGTTCCCCTGGAGGGCAGCCGAGTCTGTTAGATCAGCTCTGGGCGCCGCACTCCTTGGAATGTAGTACGGTGAAGACCGCCGGTCGGGGGCGATCTCGGGAACAACCATGGCATCCATGAAATGTTGCGCTGGCCTATACTGCATGCGATCTTTCTCAAGCTCCTGCTGAGCTGCTGGAGGAACGGCCGGATTCCTCACCACCCGTCGTGCATTGTGTGGATCAGCGACACTTGCATTCTCGAATGGTATTACTGGGCCAACAACTCTTCCTGGTCTAGCTGCGAGGGTGACAAAGATGAAATATGTTAGTCGACGCGCTTTTGTGTCAAAATAATAAAAAAGAATTTGGGGATCCTCTGAAACAGTTAATCGAAACAGTTACCTGTTGGAATCCTCTGAGGAATTTGGGAAGTTGCATCCGGACCTTCCTTTGGAGGAATTGGAGTAGAGTGAACTGTTGTAGTCCTGCAAATAGCCGATCAAAGGTCAGCAGTGAAGTTCGAGCAAAATTTCTGGACTCTGTGGCACCCCAAATCATCAGCTTTCCAAAACTGAAATACCCCAAATCTGTGAGCACTTCAGATTTCCATGTACCTTATTTTGCATGGATAAATCTTTGAAGTATCACAAGCTTATTGAACATCATCTCCTACTTGGCAGAAAAGCCTATTAACTAATGCATTTTGCTTTTTTGACACAAGCAATATATGGCAGCACAAACCATTGAGAACTTGAGAATAATCACAGTGGGAACAACTGTAATAATGTAAGTTACCTTGGGAGAGAAACATGCTTCCTCTCGACTGCGGCGCTCTTTCCTCCATTGTCCTCTAAGTTAGCAAATTGCCTCCGGAAATTGTCAACAGCACTGCATAACAAAAAAAAATCAATAACCAAGGGCATAATTTGTGAATATTGCCACATAGAAACAAAATAACAAAGGGAAAAGAAATTAAAAGATATGTAAAGGTAAAAACCTAGGATATAGAAAGCTTGTTTTTTCAGTGCCGTTCATGTAATCCTTGAGAAGTTGAGGGTGGTACTCCAATATCTCCCTAAAGATAAGTTCCTTGATGTCTTCTTTGGTAACCTTTCTTCGTTCAAACTCAAACTCCATTTTTGATATTGGTTGGCATGATGGTTCTCTCTCCACTTTTGCAAGACCTTTAAAATAGGGATCAGCCAACGCCTGATTATGCATATTACACTTGTTGTTAGAATAACATCTAAACCATGAAAATATGATTCTGTGAAGTAACACAAAATACTAACATGAAATTTGTGTTTCATTAAGACATGCTACCTCTTCAGCAGTTGGTCGATCCTTAGGATCAAATGCTAGAAGCCTTTGTAAGAGCTTGAGTGCTAATGGATCTGCATTGGGGAATTTTTCTGAAAAAGATATCGGATGTTTCCTCCTCATGCTGCTCAGATACCTCCTTGCCTTGTCATTTCGAATCTGCAGTATTCAAAGTAAGGAACAAAAACATTTGAGAATTGGAATTGTTTATGCTAAAACATGCCAACATTTCCATAAATAATAAATCATACCCGAGAAATAGTCTCCATTGATGGTGTACCTAAGAGATCAGTCATCAAATCCAACTGGTGAACCACATTTTTACCAGGGAACAAAGGCTTTCCTGTCAAAATCTCCGCAAAAATGCAGCCAATACTCCATGTATCAATAGCCGGTGAATACTGCACAAAAGAATCAATTTAGTACTGTCAACTTAACATATAAATTGAAAAGTAAATGTGAACTTGGAGGAAACAAAAATGACTGATAGCAGATTTGACAGGAGTACGTGTAACAGTAAGTAATTGTATTATGTATATCAGCTTATACGCAAAATTAGTTCCTGAACTACCACCTTGTTATTACTATGATGCTACACTTCTCTAAAACCAATGACGTATCACGTATCCATAGATAACCAAACAAGGACCGAAACCTATCGACTAGCCATCTAAAATCTTAAGTTCAATTTCAATAGAAGAACACAACTCCGGAACGAGATAATTTGGAAGAAGGAACTCCTCACGTATGAGCGGGCAGACCAGATACAATATAGATAGGTACAGTATGTGGGCTAGCATGGGCATTTTATAGGATTGCATTGTAGTATATATCATGTACAATATACATAGAAAAGAAGACGGAACATGTAGCTAAAATCTGAACATCTTTCTTAGGTTGTGTAACCCTATGAGAGAGAAAGTAGTACAAAGTACAAACAATAGTCTAATGGGAGGTGTTTCCATGCTTTCCTCAAAGTGATTTATACATCTTTTAAATCAGAATTGAATGGTGGATAATAATTATTTATCTCTTCGTGTGCTTTAAGATTAGTACCATTCTTATTAGAGTAGAAAGCATGGAAGCACTACTCTAGTCTAATAAACAAAACCACATGATGTGGAAATTAATTACCTTAGAAAAGAAAGACCCACACAGCTCAGGTGCCCTGTACCATCTGGTAGCAACATAGTCCTGCAACCCATGTTTGAAGCAGACATTAAGACTTAAAGTTGCAAGTAGGGTTCTTTGGTACGGAACACAGCATAGTAATTTGTCAAAGACAATTCGATAAAAATAAATTGTGAATCAATACTAGTGCTGTAAAAGTAACATACCGTCCAGAAAACTGTGGTAGGAGAATCATTGAATGCAACTCTTGCTAGTCCAAAATCACATATCTTGAGTTTGCAGTTAGCATTTGCTAATATATTTTTTGGCTTTAAATCACGATGATAAACATTAGCTGCAGCCACATAGACTTATCATCAGAACAAAGCTAAACAGTCAATACTCAACAGAGATAAAGTAACTGCATCTAGCAGATCTAAAGTGAAATCAGCACATGCTACATTCCACGCAGAATTTAAACAAAGATTTACAAAAAAATATATGACAGAACTGAAAGCACATTGATGGCAATGATCACAAAGAAGTAAAAGCAAAAACTGATGCATGCACTCAGAAATCAACAATAAGATGCAAAATAACTTTGTGGAAGCAGCGATTAACATCAAGAATATAAACATTCAAATCTCCGTCTAAGCACAAAGAATGTCCAAGAAATTTCAATACAAAGAAAAGAACCCTATATAATCAAAGCCTCAAAGCTAAATTGAGACAGCAAAGGAATGATGGTGAACACAATACACACAAGATATAGTGGAATAGATAGGAATTTTTCACAGCTGCTTTAAAGAATGCAGGACAATATGACTTTATCACTGGTTAGCACTAAAGTGAAATTAGTGTGCAAATGCACTAGTCGGAACAGTTCATACTCCTAATTCAAAACGGCAAAGCACCACTGAGACGCTATAAATAGAATCAGAAGACCTTTCAGGGCAAAAAAAAGGAAACCCTAAAGATCCGTACCAGTATGGATATATTTCAATGCACGAAGCATCTGATAGAGAAAGAACTGATAGTGTTCCTTTGTTAAATCATCATTAGCCTTAATAACTTGGTGGAGGTCCGTATCCATCAGTTCAAAGACAACATAAATATCTCTGAAGCCCCTCCTTGATGGAGGTAGCATTATATGTTTGATCTCGACAATATCAGGATGCCTTAGAAGCCGGAGAAGCTTGATCTCACGGAGGATCCTAGCAGCATCAGATAGATGCTCGAAGATATTGTGTATTTTCTTGATTGCTACCTTGTCACCAGTATGTTGGTCGATAGCTGAACATACAACTCCATAACTTCCTTTACCAATAATTTCTTGAATTTTGTATCTGTTGGCGTCGCCATATTCACTGAAGAAATCCATCTCTGCCGAATTCTGAAAAAGTTTAACAATTAGTGTAAAAGAATAACATTGTCCACACAACAAACTTTTTTTTTCTCAAAACAAAAGGATATCCAAGTCAACAATTACATAATGTAGGCCACAACATATGACTTGAAAAAAGGCACAAATTCAATTGAGTTGCATCTGCCTCAAGAGGTAAGCAGGTGCAACACTAAAAGAAGTTCTGGTGCATTATTTGGATACCAAGAAACTTCACATAAAAACAACTGTGGTAAACAATAACATACATCTTACAATTGAATTCCTAACAATACTTATACCAAGCTGAGACACCATAATCAAAACAATCTACACGACAAAAACAATCAAAGAGATGAAATTGCACAAGGAACCATCTGCCCCAATTCAACCCTCCCTGATATGGCACGAAGCAACTACAGATTCTTAGATGCGTCCACAGAAGCTTTCTAACTACTAAATAAACCAATGATACAGTATAGTTTTCGCCTAGTTTCTACTCACCCAATCAAAACCACAACCTGGCAGCAAGTAATTCAAAGAAGTCGAATGAAACTATGCTGCTGCAGCTATACCATCTGACCCAATCCGCCCTGACCTTTGCCTCCCGTTGTGGTGACTAATGATCGCTCTAATTCTTGTCACAAGACTAATGGTCACCCCTGAAAAGGTATTCCTTGGCTTAAACCGTCAGTAAATATGCCTCCTTAGTGGGCAGAATATATATATGTGTGAAGTGCTAAGCTATCCCTTTCTACATGGAAAGAAAATACGGCCGATTTGGGTTAGGATAAACATACCAAGTCACCGAATCCAATACCCTCATTTACCAAGATTGTGTGAACCAAACAAGAATTAGCGTGTTATTTCGGGCTAATAGTAGACCAGACAAGAATTGCCGTGCTATCTTGGATTAACAGCAGCGCTAAAGCAAGTCAGTTTTTAATAATGGAATTGAACGCCTTAAGGAAGGAGAGAGGATTTCTTGCTGATATACCAAGGAAGATTTTGAGAAACACTTGGATAATTCAGATGGGACGGGATCTTCTAAGAGAGCAAGAGATCGCTGTAAATCCGGGGAAGCAAATCCTTACGGATAGGAAACAAACTTCTTTTGATCAGAACCGCAATTCTACGACGCAATTTCCCCAAAAAAAAACCACCAGCTCCAGCCTAGCCAAAATCCAGGAAAGATAAAAGAACCACATCTTATCCAAGCACGAGCCCGTAAAGCGCCACAGCTACTCCACACGCACGAATCCCACAATCCATGACACCAAGAAGGCAAAAAGAGAGAGAGAGAGGGGCAATCTTTCACTCCAGGAGCGAGCCCCCCACCTTGTTTCGCTGCTCCGCCTGCGCCACCCCGCCCGCGAAGGCACCCACATTTGCCTCGGGCATCGTGAGACGGCCGCCGGAGAGATCTCGCCGGAAAATCCAAGTCCCGCAGCTCCAATCTGCAGCGAAGTGGCAGGCAAGGAGGCGGCGTTTGGCTATATGCCGCAGCGGTGGTGCGGTGCGGTGGTGAGGTGTTAAGAAGTCGAGCAGAGCACGGCGAGGGGACGAGAGCTGAGGTGGCTTTTTTTATTGGGCGCGAGTAGACGGTCCTGCCCCTCGAGTGGTCGTCCTACTCGTAACAATTCTTGGGAACTTGAAGGGGTAGTTTAGGTATTCATCCCATTGGATGCGGGCTGGTGAGCTTGACGTAGCTTTGCGTGGGAGGCAGGGCAGAAGTTCTGTTCAGTGTTCCCGTAGCAATGCTAGATTTGGTTGGTGCGACCCGGTAACCCGCTATGTGGACGAGTAGCGGGCAAGCGTGAGGTAGAGTGGTGTGATATTCTTGAACTGTGACAAAGTTCCTCATTTTGACTTAAACTTCACTCTTTTAATTTATTTTTATTATTTCTAAATTTTATTTTTTTGGTTTATTATTTTTTTATTTTTTGCTGTTTTTTATTCATTTGCGTTGACCGATGGGTTAAAATGTTTTTCTATTTTTAAATTTAGTTACGTCAAATAAGCCACTATCAGCTACGGTGTAATTTCAGTCAGCTACAGTGTAATTTTAGCCATAAATCAGTTTATTTTAGCCCAACCAAACGGCGCCAAAGTTTCATTCTTTCTAGTTTTTTCGTCAGTTTTGGTTTGATCTTCTTTTAGGAATTACTATTTATTATACTAATAAATTGTAGTCAAAAGAATACTTACGTGAAAGTGCCAGAACTTGATCGAGCATTACTTGCCTAATTCGCTAGGAATAGGATGCGTTTCCTGTGTCTTCACATTGTAAAGCAATGGTTACTATCGCCTGTCGTTGATGTCACAAATGGAATATGCTTTAGACTTATAATCTTGATTCTTCAGTATGTTTAAAAAATAATCACGACTCTCATGGCATAAATGGTATAGAGTCTTACCGGAGTTTGCGGTTGCATGTGTTACAAGATCCTGCCCAAACAACCAATAGAGTGCTAGACTACTGGTAGCATTTGGTGGTGCTATTCTGTTAGCGGCGGCTTCAATGGTGGAGTAGGTGGCGCGTTCCGTTGGCGCTGAGGCGTGAGGCCGATGCCCCAACTAATCGATGTGTCTTGTGCCGCGATCTTCTTTCTGATTTGATGTGCGGTTCCAATGGAGAATTGGTTTGCCTTGGAGTTGCAGAAGTCGGTGGTAACCTTGCGTTTACTGTGCATAGGATAACTTCAAGTTTTATATGTTCACATGTTTGTTTGCACTTAGGCCCCGTTTGGCACAGCTCCACCACCAGCTGCTTGGAGCTGTTTGGAGCTGTTTTGTGCCAAACGGGTTAAAGCAAAATAGCTCCACCCAAGGAGTTCCTTAAAATTTGCTGAGACAAAAGTAGCTCCACCCAAAGAGCTGAAAAAAGTAGCTTCACCCAGCTCCACTTGTGAAGTAAAAAAAAACAACTTCACTTGTGAAGTGGAGCCGTGCCAAACGGGGCCTTACTGTGCATAAGATAACTTTGAGTTTTGTATGTTCACATGTTTGTTTTAAGTGAGTCCACGAAGGATTTGAGTAGGGCTTTTATTTACCTCGGTCTCTTGATGGCATTTTGGTGACGAAGCGATTGCTTTTCTTTCATCACCATTAGGTGGTGCACTGGTCGTCTCTTGTATATTCTGATCTGCCAAGGGTGGATACGTCATCTTTTTAGAAATAATAGAGGTGGGCAACCAAGCTGCGCCTCTTTTCTGGTGTCTTGAGCGGTTGCGTGACTTCACTGTGGAACACGCCAGAACGAGGAGGTGGGGTGTCGGTGGCGCATAGTAGGTGTGCCGGCGAAAACAAGTTCTTGTTTTTGTCTATGTAAAGTACGCTAGTGCCCTTGCAGAATTAGTAATAGATGTGAATCGCGATCGAACCATTCGAAAACATTACAAGGCATTTTTTGTGTTTTTGACGAACGAACTAGTACAGAGCAAAAGCAAAATGAATAATAAGCATGAGCCACACGCTTTCGTGCATGTCGTAGAAACACGGTTTTAGCAAATATTTAAATAAAATTTTAGAATTATAAATGAGTAATAAAGCATGTTTTTAACATAGATTAAATTACAAGAGCAGTATTAAAATAATTGCAAAATCATGCACTTCTTGTAAGTTATTTAAGTATAAAATCATGCCTAATAAGGCTGCTAAAAATATAAGAATAATTAGCATGTTGCTCAAATTATTATTTAGAGGTAATTGCCCTCAAATATCGGTTGCTCTTGTATTTGGCTACAAGGACCCTCGACACAATAGGTCTAATTTAATCAATAATCACAATGATAACCTCTAGATATTCTGTTAGTTTAAGCTCTACTACTTATCATATTAATCAATTGTACTTTGAATATAATAACAGTAACATGACATCACTAAATATGGTTCAAAAGGAGATGAAAAAAGTACTGACCGAAGGCAATATGACAAGATTAAAGCTAAGGAAAGATCAGGACAACAAGTAATCAGGTTGCCAACAACTCATATACTAGCAGACTATCCCTACATTATCATCGCAATCTCAAATAGACCACAACTCCTCATCAAGCAACCAATTATCCCACAGATCGATTGTCATGCAATTGTCTCCCAGAACTGGTGAATAACATTATCAAATACGAAAACCTCACAATTGCAAGAGAGCTACAAGAAACAAAGGCAACTTACGAGGAGATGACACTCTAAGCTGTCTAGAAGGTAGTAAACACACAACTATGCACGTTGTCAATGATGTTGTCCTAAAAAACCTATTGCCGTCATTTGCACCATGACGTGGTTCTCGAAAACCCAAAGCCACCCACACGAGCCAACCGACACCGCGGTTGTGAGGTCAAAGGTTAGATAATGCCACACAAAACCAAGAAGCTAGCACCGGCCAAATGGTAGACAAGCCAAACACCATGCAACTAAAACCACAAGCATCGCTGCACAGGAGTGCTCACCACACCACGCCACTAGCTAGCCAGGGCCATCGCTAGGATGTCACTGGTAGTCGAAGCCACCACGGTTGCCTTGACCCGACACAAGGCCAGATCACTACCGTAGTAAGAAAACTCGATCCCTTGGCTCCGCCCTCACTAAAGCACGGCCTCGACTTGCTGGAGAAGGGGTACCGAACTAGGTCGCCGCCGCTGAAGCTCAAAACCCTAGGGGTTGCTGTTGGTGAAAGAGGAGAAAGAGGGGAACTCAATTGGATATGCTCGGGTTAAGAGAGGAGCCTCAAACTGATATATGAAGGAGGTGAGAAGAAAAGGCACTACCACTGGTTGCCCGAGATTGTAAGAGAAATGGGGATCGAGACGATCCCCGAATCCTTTACTTATCTGGCACTATACTTTTTTTTTCAAATTTGGCCTATGGACGTTTTTGCAAATCTAGTCCCCTCACTAAGCTCAGTAGTCGCGATAGGCAGCATGTGTCACCAGCCGCGTTACAGCAGCTCGGCAGCACCTATCGCGTTACAACAACTCGGTAGCACCTGCTGAGCAACCACAGCTCGGCAGGTTCTTGACCTACTGAGTAACCATGGCTCAGTAGGACACTATTGAGCTGTGGTTGCTCAGCGAGACGTGTTGATGAGCTATAACAGGATATTTAATTGATTAATGTAAGAATAATTAGCACTAATTAAGCATCATATTGCATGATTAACACTAATTAATCACTACCGCTTGCTTGGTCGGCTCGACACATCGTCTTGCCGAGTTAGGGGAACTCGATAGGTACTTGTCAAACTTAAAGGGTTAGATTTGAAAAAACAGACATCCGGATGTTATATTTGAAAAAAAAAATGGCTATAGTACTATATATGCGAAGGACTTGATGATCATGTACCTGTCGAGCTCAAGAATGATCCTGCTTTTGAAATGATTTTGAAAAAGATGTTTGGGGGCTAGATTTAAAAAAAATTGGCGCAATGCTAGATATGCGAAGGACTCAACGATCCTGTACATAGCGAGCTTAAGATAGAAGCTAGATTTTAAAAAATAGATGTCTAAAAACTAAATTTTTTAAAAAATAACTACAATATTAAATATGTAAAGGACTTGACGATTCCCATAATTCCACCCGAACGGTGCGAGAGACGAAATCTGGACACATGTGGACCTCTAAACACCCGAAAATTCCACTTTTGGCCCCTAAACCAAAAAAATTCCGTTTCTGGACCCCTTCCGACCGCGCGTTTCGCGAGATGGCGCCACGTGTCCCGGCCGGCCGCGCGACCGCCCGCTCCACCGCGCGACCGCGCGACCGCCGCCCGCCCGCGCTACCGCGCCTCCCGACCGCGCGTCCGCCCGCGCGACCACGCCGCCGACCGCGCGTCCGGGACACGTGGCACCAGCTCGCAAACGCGCGGTCGGGAGGGGTCCAGAAACGGAATTTTTTTGATTTAGGGGCCAAAAGTAGAATTTCGGGTGTTTAGGAGTCCAAATGTGTCCAGATTTCGCGAGAGACTAGGCCGAAGGTCACCGTCCTCTCCTTATCTTCTTTCTTATACCAATGACAGGTGGTAGGTGGTAGGGGCACTCTCTCTCTCATCTTAAAACAAAAACAAATTAGAAAATCCCAAAATGCCCTCGCATTATTCTTGCATAAACAGTTACGGGATGGTCATATGCTCGTGCCAATCAAAACGGGACCAACTAGTACATAAGCTGGGCCCTGCATGCTCGTCTTTACGTGGCACAATTCATGACTCGCCTAGTCACCCTTCCTCTATTAATACGCCGTCCTTGAGGTTGACCTGAGGTAAAGGCATCTCTAATGATATCTATATGCATACAAATACGTCGTCAGTTAGCTATATGCATGTATATATCAACATATATCCTATGTGGAGGAAAGAGAGTATACAAAAAAACCGAACCAGCTCTTCCTTAAACACTAGTCTATAACACCAAACGAGTCAGTCTCTATAAATTCTATGTGTGCATGTAAACATCAAATAGCTATCCTTATAGATAGTTCTTTAGAATACTAACTTTAGTGTGTACTATATAAATGATGTAGAAGTCTTATAATTAGTTGCTAATTAGAATAATTGGAGATGCCCTAATACGTGAAGTGGACTGGACCTGCGCGCGCCACTTGGGGGCAGCTACTGCAACTCGCCAACCAATAATAAAATACGTGCCACGGAACACGCATGGTGTGCACGTCGTCTCGAGCTCCCATGCAGCGTGTGAAATGGTTCGACCGGCACCTGCTCAGCCGCGTAGATATTTTCCGGTTCATCAATCACAGCCATGCATCGTACGAGTATCAGGCATGTGCTGAGAGAGATCCAACGAACCGTTTGTCTACGTATGTGGCCTCTGTTTTTTTTTTTTGCCGATTTCGGAAGCTCCGATCCCCGTGCATGCTACGGTGGTGTTCGAGAAACGGCTTCAAGAATCAGCTTTTACACATAGCTTTTAGGTGTTCTGCGGTTTCTTGCCATCTGTCTTCGTTGCCGCCTCCGCTGTCTGCGTCTCCTTCCGTCGTCTCCGCCTCCACTCACGGGCGAAACTAGACAACAGGAGTATTGAGGTCACCTCCATTGCACGATGATGTCCCCTCCACTGATAAATAGTAATAAACAGTAATTTTCTATAGGATTTGCTAAATTTCATTGAGGTCACTGGACCTCAATGCTTATATGCTGGCTCCCGCCCTGCCTCCACAAGCTCTTCTTCCTTAGCCTCATCAGTGCCATCTCCGTCCTTAGTGTCATTTTTTTATTTTCATTTTGTTTTATTTTCCTTTTCATTTTTCACTTGTGGAGATGTATTTTTTTTGTTTTTATTTTTCCTTCCATTTTCCTTTTCCGCACGTAGAAATGTTTTTTTCTCTTTTCATTTTTCCTTCGGTGGAGATTTTTTTTCCTTTTTTTAATTTTTAAAATCAGCTTAGTCAAATATTCTGGTTAAATCAAATGCTAATACTTTCAGCCGCTACTATTCCATATTATCCAAAGCCCAGAAACTCCAGCTGTTTTAAACGCCCCACGCGGTCCGACCGTCTGTCCATCGCGAGGCACATGCGGAGGACGCGTTCTCCGTGGCGCTCACCGTGTGATTGGACCCATGCATCCAGCATGCCAACGGAGGCAGCTTGCCCTGCCGCGATTTGCGCGCATGCGGAACACGCGCAAGGCAGCCGCGGGCGAATTTTGGATGCTTTTGGCACTGTTGCTACCCGAAATTCCGAAAATAGCCTCTTCGGAAACGAAATTCCAACTCTAGCCCCCACCTGACCGCACCATTTAACCGCGTCGCGACACGTGTTCAATGGTGCGGCCGGGGAGCGCACCACACCTGAGTGGTGCGGTCCCCGACCGCACCACTCACTCTGATGTGACCATGTGGTGCGGTCGGGGAGCGCACCACTCCGGTGTGGTGCGGTCCCCGACCGCACCATTGACACGTGTCACACTCCCGTTAAGTGGTGCGGTCAACAGGGTGCTAGAATTGGAATTTTGTTCTCCTCAGCGCCATTTTTGGTATTTTCGGGTAGCAACAGTGTTAAAAACGTCCAAAATTCGCCGCGGGCGCGCGTGGTCCGCGCTAAACCGTGTCACGGCCCGTGTTGCACGGGCGTACGTGCGCACGCGTTTCGTCCCTGCGCGAGCCGCTCGCGGGGCCAGCTGCCACGGCGCGCGGTCTTCGTCGCGCGCAACCGAACGCGCGCGAGCGGCAACACGGTGCTCGCACGGGCTGGTTGGAGAGCAATTTTACAAGTGAATTTTGCAGAACAGACGGTACCAGGCGCTCTACAGAAAACAAAAGAGCTCCTCTTAGAGACATTAACGTACCGTTTATTTTGACATAAACTTCTGACTTCTGGCTTATCACTATTTATAAATTTCGTTCTTTTGAACATTTATAGCTTTTTTCTGATTCTTTTTTTCCTGTATTCATTTGCGTTGTCTGTTATGAGCTAACATATTTTTTATTTTTATTTTTTAAATTTAATTACGCTAAATAAGACATATTCAATTACAGTGTAATTTCAATCTATTACAGTATAATTTCAACTATAAATTTCTATTTTTTTAGTCTAACCTAACGAAGCCTAAAAAAACAAACAGAAGAGCTACTGCACTGTGCACCGACGAGAAGCACGAGATCCACGTCCGGAATTGTCGGCCATTATTTGGTCAACTTTTTTTTCCCTCCCTCCTTTTGTCTGTCCAAAGGAATGGCTGGCGTACGTCTCCTTTCCTTTTAGAGCAATAATTGCATGCCTACGTCGAATCGATACCAGCCTATACTCCATCGGACAGTAGGGAGCTAGAAGGGCACCCAATTGAACAAACCGATGTACCACTGCTGGACATCCTCACATCACACAGAGTGCACCAAATATCTAACGATTTTTTTTTCCGGGTGCAGCTGCAGCCGCTCGATCACAGAGCTCTTGTTGCAGACGTACATTGGTGCCGAGTCCTCAGTGGTACAGTGGCATGCTTGTGTAATTGCAACACGAGCCTGATCAGTGATCGGTAGCCAGCCATGCAGTGACAGATCCAGGAAAATTTTTTAAAGGGGCTGAAGTACCTTTAGCTTGACCTCAGCCCCTTCTACATTATACATCTATGGCTAAAAATTTAGGGGGGCTCCAAGGGTCCGGTAGCGGTAGAGGAGGCTCGAGCCCCCCCCCCCCCCCCCGCCCCACCGCTGGATCCGCCGCTGCAGCCACGTTCGATGGGCACGTTCAGGGGCGGATGCATGTTGTCCAACGTGGGACGCACTAGTTCTCGTACTGATTTTAATTTTTATTGGTTAAAGTCTAATCTTACACGGTATATGCTTTCTATGCTAAAAACTAGTTCTTCCATATGTTAAGAACTATATCTATCTAAAAAAGAAGAGTTAAACACGTCGATAAACAGGGGAAGAAAAACACACAGGACGTTGACAAATCAAGACACTTTAAAAAATATATGTGCAGTAATAGTATGTTTTCGGATTCATGCTAGATCATTCACTCATAACAGGTTTTTGATTTTGGTATGTTGTCTGACAAATAGTTATTTACTATTGTACTTTGTCATGAAGTTAGTTGATGTTACAAAATTTAGAATGCATTACTAGGCTTGTTCTTTTTGGTTTTGACTTATGCTGCAGTTTATGGCTTTTGACTATTTGTGAGAGAGATTACGGAGTAACAGAAACTCAGTGTGCGATTTTTGTCAATATAAATGAACCCGCTACAATGTGTATTATAATTAACTTGTAGAACTCACATTGAAAAGACATTCCGTTTGAAAGCTAATTACTATAGAAAACCCGAAAAATAGTTTTTAGAAACTGAGAAGAAGACGATCAGTATCTACTATATTATTAATGGATATGTTGATAAGCACATATATGAAATATAGGACCTCATATTATTTTTATTCTAGAGCGGTCATTGGCACGATGCCCAAGCTACAGAATCCGCCGCGTGATCCACGCTCTTGGCGCTACGCCCGTGATTCCATTGGAAGCTTTTATCTGTCAGTATTTGTTCTCAGTATTCATACCTTCGGTACGCAGATTATGATCTCTGGCATCACTGCCAAACAATGCATATCACTGTGACCAATTTGCTGCTTCTAGGAATTAGATGAAGACATGAAAACAATGCGTATCACCAAAGATGTTATTCATGGTGATTAGTACAAACTGTTAAGTAGAGTTCTGTTAAATCCTAATCTGTTGTGTTCTCTCCCTTTCTCGAGTGCTGCTTCAACTCAATGAAGTAAAGTACGAAGGCTCTTTGGATAAGATTACATAGTCTGAGAGAGAACCAAGTAGCTAGGAAGCTCACGGGTTAATAGTGCAAAAATATATTAAAAGAAGATATCGATGGTGCAAGTTCTCCAGGATGACCAGAATTGATATAATATTCATCACAACCAAGTATCAGTATGAGAAATGCAAAACCTGAAGATGAGATGCAGACAGAAATTGAGCAAAACCTGCAGCCAATTCAACATGGGAGAAGCGAAACCTGATGCACTCAATCTAGCAGCTTGCAATACATATGTATGACCGCGTTATTTGACACTCCACTTGGATTTCTCTCGTGTGCTCAATGGTTTGCCAAACTTAGTTTGGTTTCTTCAATTTAGAAATGTTGCAACCGTAAACTTAGTGAACAAAAGGACTGGATTCACAGTCCTCTCAACACAACGTATACCATTACAACTAGAATGCACCAGCAGCAACATAGTCAAGCAAGCCATTGACAACAGAGTACGCAAGTGCAACAATTAATCAGCTGCAAGATAACTCCAAAGAATCTAAGAATTACTGAGCATAATAAAACATTTGTGATTCATCTGTTGAATAGGATCGAAATAGATGTTCAAGCAGACCCAATGGCTTAAACACAGAAACATTGTAGATAAACCACCAGATATGATATTAAGCTACCAACATAGTCATTAGTTCCAACGACATAGTCATTAATACCAAAGCACGGGTGCTAACAAAACTTAGGACATCTAAGCATGCAAAATCAAAAGTAACAGTTCCCATTGACCATAACAAGACCACTGTATCAATACCAGGCAGTTCAACCATTTATGTAATCCATCAAAACAGATAATCTACCAAAAAAGACCTATCTTGCAAAGGGAAGAGAGCCCTTTATACTCTTCAAGCAACAGTAGCTTCCGAACTCTTCTCACCCTCACCACCCGCGGCGGCTGCATTGTTGGCCTCTGCCTCTGCAGCTGCAGCTGCATCCATCTCCTCTGCAGTAGCATCAACATCATCTGCAGGTGGCCGAACCTGCTCCTCCTCTGGAAGTGGCTCTTCAACGTAGTCGTTCTCAAATGCATCAGAAGGCACCTCATAGATCCTCACCTGTGGCTTCGCTGGATCTTTCACAAGCACATACTTGCCCTCTTCAAACTTCATGCAGATGTCCACAATTGACTTGACAATTCCCCACATGTTTGCAGTGTTGAGGTTGATCTGTGTAGCAAAATCCCTTGGTTTGTACCCCATCACAGTGAGTATAGAATGGTTGTAGTGGTCACGGGGGTGTACGCGTGACACATAACCCAACTTCATCATGTCAGCACCAGCAAGCAAAGCCTGGGCGGTCCAGCGAGCAAGTTTGTTGGCATTGTTCTTGAGCTCTGTCGCAAGCACAGCCCCACGCTGGGTCTCAAGCTTCTGCCTCCAGTCAACACCAGTAATCTTAGGATCAAAGTCATTGAGTGCGTTGAGCGTAAGGAACTGGCGACCACCGCCCGGATCAGCATTGACAGCATGCACTTCACAGCGAGCAACAAGGCTGATCTCGTCATCCAGCTTCCAGCGGCGGTAGCGGTAGCCAACAGATGCCGCCTCCTCGCCCTCAGATGCAAATGGGTTAGGCTCATCGAAGGTAACCTTCTCACCATCACGAAGAAGCACCTGCTGTGAGAAGTTCTGGTTGATGTAGGTGGCCTCAACAGCGAGCGAGTGAGCTGAGTTGATGTCCTCCTTGTTCTCGGGGAGCTGTTCCTGGGCAGTCTCATTGACAGAGAGCAGATCGAGCTGGGAGCCATCACGCTTGTCAAAGAAGAGCTTGTTGCCCACGCGCTGCACGACGATGTCCCATGAGTGGATGCTGCGGGGCGTGCACATAAGTGCAGCGAGGATAGCATCAGTGGCAAACACTGTGGCTGTGTCCTCCTCAGCGAGGCGCCGGATAACAGGGTCATCGGTGGTGGTGACCTTGAAGAAGTTGCGGGACTTGAAGCGCTCGAGGCGGCGCGCGGCCTTGGGGTTGACGCGGTCATAGGCGCGGTCGTAGAACTCGACGGCGCCGCAGACAAGGAGGTCGTCGGGCTGGTCGGCGACGGAGAAGGAGAGCTTGGTAAAGTTGGCGAAGGGGATCTGCTCACGCATGGTCCAGTCAGGCTGGATATCGACCGAGGGCTTGGACGACGAGGATTGGTTGAATCGGCCCCCGGCGTGGTGGTGGGAGCGGTGGTTCTGGTAGTGGCGCTCGCGGCGGGCACGCTCCTTCTCGGCCTCGCGGCGGCGCGCCTCGACCTCCTCGTCGCGGCGCTGCGGGAGCTGCGGGCGCTGGTTGAAGCGCCACTTGGGGCCGAAGCGGGGGTAGCGCGACGGCGGCGGCTTGGCGTCAACGAGGCGGAACGAGGAGTCCTCGGCCGCGGCGGCGAGGGAGTCATCGACGGAGGTGAAGTCGAAGACGGAGTCGCGGGAGGCGGCGGCAAGCGCGGCGGGGCCGGCGGGGTTGCGCGTCCAGTCGGCGATGCGGCCCAGCTTGTCGGAGCGGGAGAAGGGCGCGAAGGGGATGGAGGCCGTCGCGGCGGGCCCACCAAGGGACGGCGGCGCGGCGGGGGTGTCGGGAGGGCCCCAGCCGTCGGGGTTGAAGGGGACGACGCCCAAGTCGAAGCCCATGGTTGCGGTGGTGGCTTGGATCCAGAGACTGGAGGTGGCGGCGCAAGGGTGGGCTAGGGTTGGGATGTGACAGAGGAGGGGCTTCAGGGCTTTGGAAAACGAATTTTGCAAATATTTAGAGCCTGTTTGGATGGACTAGGACTAGTTATTAGTTAGGACTAGTTATTAACTGACTAGTAGTTAGCTGGCTAAAGATTAGCCCAGTTCTGTTTGGATCCAAAGACTAATAAGTACTACTATCTCTGTACAAAGTCTGTTATACCCCTATGCATGGCGGTCTGGGAGGGTTGGCGTGGGTATCAGCATCTTTTTTCCATCCTGCTGGTCCTTTAGCCCTCATTAGCTGGGTTTGGCCAACTAGTTGGCTAACAACTAGTTGGGGCTTTGGCTAAACTTTAGCCCACTCATTAGCCCTCCTGTTTGGATCCACAAGGACTAAAAATTAGCAACTAGTTGTTAGCCTATGGGATCCAAATAGGCCCTTAAAGGGCTTCGGCTTGACGTCTGTCTACGGTCTATAAATAAATTGTTTCGAAATAAAGATAAAAAAATCCATTTTATTTCTTTGTTTAAAGAAGCTACGTGTCATAAGCTGGAAAAAAAACGGAGTCTTAATTTTAGCCTTATGCAGCCCTCTATGGAAATATCGTGATACAAAAAGAACAATCTCCACGGGTTTTCGACTCACATTTGTGAACTTGTGATATTACAACGATTTGTTCTGAAGTTTTTGTTGGATTGGACTATGGTTGTTACAGTCCTTTGGTTCTAAATCTTGGATCATATGTTTCAAAAGTAAGACTCGGGCCATGCTTGGAAGTCGGCGATTTCCTAAAACTCACAGGTACTTGAACATGTTTCATGCAGGACAATGAAAATCCTGTGAAATTCACACTGATAACCTACAAAAGGGGAGAACATATCAATTGTTCAGACTAATTTGTTGCGTACCAAATGGACAGCAAGTTTCCAGCGCTCATCTGATCGTTGGCTAGCGAGTTCAGCGTAGATCTTAAAAGGGTCAAAGCCTCGAATTTCAGAAAACAGACAGGAACCCGCTCGGTATAGTACCAGAAGAAACAAGCAATACAAATATGAAAACATGACACAGAATGGCTCTTCAACTCGTCGATCTCGGAGTAATCTTCACTGATATCACAGGAATAAGCCTCCGATATTTCACGCTTCGATTTGTTTGCTCAGACATTCAGTACCACAGCATCAGCGTCCTCAAAGTTCCAATTTCATCAGAAATTGTTACAGGTATCAAACATGGAACAACAGAACACGGTAGACACCGCATGTTCCCAAATGCAGTTCAAAATTCAGCTTGACCTCGCAAGAGCACAAGCGTTACGGACACTGGATTACTAATTAACAAAGTAACAAATCGGCATGGCATAGCAAATGGCAAAGTTCCGTGCAAAAAACATGGAACTACTCGTTATACTCATTCCTTGTCCTTGCCCTCGGTGGAATCCTGGTTCGGGCTCAGACCCTCGGTAGGCGAACTGACACCCTCTGCAAAGCAGAAGAGATGCTTGTAAAAAATACAAGGTGGGAATTGCTTGATTGGCATCTTATAATATGAAGTACCTTCGTTGTCTGCAGATGCATAAGGAAACCGACGTGAACGAGCTTGCTGTTGAGTAGGCTGAAAGAAGATTGAGAAACATTTAAGCAAACAAATTGATTTGGTATAGCACAAGCCATACAAGTTAACTTCATAATTATTAATATATTCGGTGACAAAAAGATTCCAGATTCATAGAAAAAAGTATGTATTACAAGAATGAAGGAAATGTATCATGTACACTCAATTCAGTGTACTACTGGACTAAAAAAATGAGTGACATGGTTACACGATCTATTGGATTATTAGAAAGACCCCCAAATATCCTAATCAACAAGCTTGCATTTAATGCCAAGGGAAGAAAGTATCAACAGTACAAGACTACAAGGTAAGCACACTCCAAAAAGCAATGAGGGTCAGTTTTAGCACCTGTAATTTTGGTCGAAGTGCTTCGAGCGGTCCTTTTGGTTTTTGAAGATTTCCTCCTTGCTGCAGGAAGCCAAGGATCAGGTAAGGATGTATTGTGAGAGCTGCATTGCTTGTCCAGCAGCACATGGTATCAAATTTAGTTTTAGCTTTTCAAATAACAATACAATACCTTCCCTAAAGCCCAATCAGCAGAATCAAAGTAAGCTCGCTCATGGTCCTGATAAGAAATTTTAACATTGGTAAAATAACATAGATATGGAGATAAAATTAAGGTATGTTCATACCGGCTTCTGTTTCTGGCTTCTTGTTGGAGAAACTAAAAGCCAATATGAACACCCTACTTTTTGAAGCGGTTTCTCCACTCCGCTCGCTCCTGTTTCGCTGCGGAGATAAGGCAGGGAGTCACAGATGTATCATGCATCTCACTCCTCCCGCACACATCCGTCCCTTACTTTTTCCGCTCGCTCTTTCCTTCTAAAAGTCACTTTTTTTAACTACTATTCATTTTCAGCCAAAAGCCATCAGCCGCAGCCAATATGAACACCCCTTTAAAGCAACTTCTCTGACTGGTTTATATATAGATTGTGTAGATTGTTTATGTATAAAAGGGTACTAATAGGCAACTATAGTTACCTTGGATATAAGCGGTGGCTTTCTGGGCACTATTCCTCCATACTTTTTCTTGATTGCTGCTTCCTGCAAATACTCAGTTAAGTTCCATTGTGCAAATGTATATAACTATGGGAGTCTTACAATAGAAGCTAAATTAGAAAAATCGTACATAAGGAAACATACGAGTAAACAAAATGCTAGAGGATAAAAATCACAATTGTTAACAAAAGACGATACCTCTTCTTGTGGTGAAGGCATCACATCTCTTTCATTCTGGTTGGCACTTTCTACTTTCTCATCGGAAGTATCTCCTTCAGGCTTCACTTGACCAGTCGTATCATCAGATGGCTTCCCCGACATACTGTGCTCAAAGATGTTTAGATAAGCTGCAAGGAGACGGATTTCTTGTCAGATAAATTATCTCAAAGCCACCAAAATCATTTGGCATGAGCAATAGGGCATACACAAATTGGAGAGGAAATCTAAAACGGGTGCTGAAATATATTGTCAGATTTAAACCATAATGTAGCAGTATGAGGAACCTGTTTGCATAAGTAACTAAGTATTAAGAATTCATGGCAAAAGACATATGCAAATTTTATTTTGACATAATACAAAGAGAGGTTGGTCAACGTTTAACCCACCCTTGGGATGACTCATTTTTATTTTTTGGAAAATGGAACCAGACAACCAACTGTGCCAGCCAAAGTACTTGGTTTTTTAACAGATATTGTATAAGCATGTTCTAACTTCTAACATTGAATCTAACACTAGTATGTTATATGTAGCACCAAGATTGTTGCTCTGTCAGGTACTGGGACAAGTAGGAACTGCAGAAATGGCAATATTTTGGACAAGGCTATTGTCCCTGAAAGGACTGGATGAGAGTAGATCAACCTAGACTCTTTATAAATGTGCAGAAGTTGTTCCCATTTCCCAAGACATCAAATAAGTTCTTAATGAAGCAAGCAAGTATAAATACAGCACTGACGATTTACCACACTACTCTGGAAAAACGATAGTATTACAGGACATAAACAAGTTGTGCAATCACTTATGAGTTATGATCTACCACACAATCCTATGGGGAAAAAACTGCATTACACCATGAAGAATAGGTTTCTTCTTTTCTTTCATGTTTTGAATTGTTTGTTGATAAGGACAAATTAAAGAACAGGATGCAAACAAGCTCCCCACTCATTCTTCAGACCTGAATTTTGACCACCTAAGTTTTGTAGCATATACATAACTTGTGAGTCAACTCCTGAGCTGTAAATTCATCCTCACCAAGAGCAAATTTATGATAGTTTAGATTGCAGGTGTTCAGTGACAGTTAAGATGTTGTCCTTAATTATAAGTAGCAATTTTTCTTTTGAGAAATTACTTCAAACAATAGCTTTTACTGCTCATACAAAAGCTACAGGGTTGCTAAGTATTGTACAATGCAATCATAATTCACGAAAAGAAAAAACAGGCCAAAGAACCAAGCAAACTATACCCAATGGAACGCAATACTTGTTAAATAGTATCTAAAAAAGGATCTACTCGTCAAAAATCAGCTTGTGACTGAGTAAGAGTAGATGTAGGCATCAATTTTGGGAGCAGAATTTATAGCTAACAATTTCTTTTCCTTGCTGCTTTGAAATCAAATAACAATCCAGAAAATGTTTATGGCAACCTTCCTTGCAAAATTGATTGCAAATTACCATAACATGACTCAACCAACAAATGGAGCAACTAGAAGTGAGATTGTCAGGGGCCTAGATGACACAGAAACACACAATTTCAACTGTCATATGCAAACTATGGTTACGAACTCGTGACATCAACCATTGATAAGTAGGAAGACTCCTGAAACATAGTACAAAAAGGCGTAAATCCCCACCTCAATCCCCTCCCTCTCCATATTATTTATCACTAATCTGAGCAATGTTGAAGAAATCTCCCAATCGCAACGAGCAAAGCCAAATGCCTTACCATTTTATACACAAGTATTGGATTTCACATTCATCAAACTATCATATCAGAAACTACACTACGGAACACCTGGATTCCAGTCAGCCCTGAAAGTTCGTCCAAGAGTTACCCAAATAAAACACTACGCATAGAGCCTCGCCGAGTGATCAGTACATAACACTGCAAATCCAAACCATTCCAACTGCTGCTCTACCTTAAGAGTACCCCAAGCCCCACACTCCTAAACGTCAACAATTCCAAGCGAATCGCGCACGCTACATCGCACGATCACGCGCCCGAACTCTCACGCTCCGTTCCAGGGGTCACCCACCACCGCAGCGATACGAACGCCGGCATTTCTACATCAACAATAGTTCGGACCTTACTCGTCCCATGGCAGATTGATCGATCAGCACATCGAGCTCCGCAACGATCCAGGCGGAGAGCAACAGCCTAGGGGCGCGGCGGACCGGGCGCCCCAATCCCGAATCGACGGGAACGAATCGCGGTTCCAGAGAGGGAGGCGCGGGAGCGTTACCGGGAGCGATCGGAGGCGGCGGCGGCTCGCGGCGAGGCTTCGGGGGCGCGCGAGGAGAGGAGACGCCACGCCGCTGCGGTGCGAGGGAGAGTGGTAGGCTGGTAGCCTAGCAGCGGGGTTTTTCCCCTAGCGGAGGGGCTGCGATTTTGTATTCGCATGTGCGGTCCTCCGCTTCGGCCTTCGCAGCAGATGGGCGAGAAATAGAAAAAAAAGGTGGCTTTTCTCTAACGCACCGGGCACTTGCCGTAACCTTTTTCCGTTTACGGAAAAGCAAAGTGTGTTGTGCTGATAAAAAAAAGTTGATTGATTTGCTGCTTTCTTACGGCTAATGTAGTGCCGAGGGACAGGTGGTGCTTTAAGGTTGAAGCTGAGACAAACTTACCAAAAATACATTGAACGGTCTTGTGTAATTTAAATTTATATATAACTACGAAAAATTGTAAAATACAGCAAAGTTGGTAACTCACTGCTGGATAGTGTAACTTAAATGACCATAAGTATACCCAGTAGTAGTTGTAGTACTATGGATGCAACGGACTGAACCCGTGCTCTAGCATATCCCCAAGCGGCCAAGCCCTGGGGAAAGTTTCGTACCTAGTCTGATGGAAGTTTGTTTTTATCTTTTTAGTTGTAGACATTAAGGGGGTGTTGGGTCGGTGCCACAATTTGCTATATGAGTTAGATATGTTCTTTGTTGGGCTAGTGTGTGTTTCTTTGTTGGCTAATGTGTGTGTGTTTTGTCTAACTTATGTCGTGCTATGCTTTATTAGCACTATATCCTACATGTTATAGATAATTTTTTACCAAAAGAACTTACTACGCTGATAGCCAACAATTTGCTCACCATGAAAGTTGTGGCTAGCACAGAAATTTGGTGGAGTATGGCAAACAACCAAACATGCCCAAAATAAAAAGGAAAGTCTGTTCAATATGGACGTTTTTTTAATACTTTTGGCCAAAACCTGGTTTTTGGATAAACTAAATTTCATTTTTGCACAATTCAAGACCTTCAAATCTAAGTCATACAAAGTGCACCAATAATCTAACTTTAAACAAAGTTTGCAATCCAAGGGTAACAGGAGCAATTCAATTTCTAGGAATGTAGATATACAAATTAAAAAGCTAAAGAGTAAACCATATTATGAACACAAAAGAAGTTATTTATATGGTCTCAGAAACTTACCGATTTCTCATAATCCACGTTAAGAGAAGTTGAATGAATCAAGCCGACTTCATGCACAAATAAGCCTTTCTCAATCCACTAGTGGTAATTTTTTCCCCGCTTTAGATAGGTGAATTTTAGCCGATCGTGCCTCGGCGGCTCTCCGAAGAGTACGCACGATTTCGTTTTTTTTCAATCATGCATCTTTCGCACAGCAATCTGTTTCTCTCGCTTCAGTATCATGTAGCATCACTGCACACCTCTCTCGCTGTATCTTCGACGATGACATGCCCTATCTCCAATTCAATTTTGTGAGAACTGACGATGTCGTCTGTTCGGGGCATGGAGTACGGCCCCGTCAAGCCTTTGATGGCTGCCTTGCCGGTTTCAGCCGTGAATTTTGGTACCACATCGACTTTTGGGCACGCAGCAGGAATGCTCCGGCTGATGGCCCCGTGCGGCGCTTCTTCGCCGAGGTGCACTACCACTGCCAGAACAGGCCCAGTGTTCAAGCCTGCACTATCTTGGATAATAGTTTAGTTCTTGCACCACCCTGTTTCTCTTTAACTCGTTACACTATTTTGTCCTAGATTTGTCTGTGATGCAAATTTTGAACTATATCTGAGCCAACGTACAAAAAAAAGGCCTTGTTAAATAAGGTTCGGCAGCTGAAACTTTTTCATAAGAAAGCTTCGATTTTTTTTCATCTAAGTAAAATATAATCATCCTGAAGATGGCACGTGTGAAAAAAGGCGCTCGTATACTATCTTCTGTCAGATAATCTCATTTGTTCTTGTTTATCCAATCTATGTTTTCTGTAAACAGTTTATATATCTGATGCCCGCAATGTCTTAGGCTCTTAGGAACAATCATTGGTAAGATGACAGAACATAAAGTATCCACCAGAGCACTTACCTGACGATCATGTCTCGGATTTCAACTAGGACATAAGATTCCATGATCAATTCCTGTTATACCAACCGGATAGTTCTCTTTTTATTATAGAATAATAGAAGGAAAACCCCTGCTTTCTAAAGAGACAGAGTTTTGGTGCGAACTTTTGGATACAGCGAAAAAAAAAAGTGTGATCCACACATGAGAGGCAACATATCTCACAAAGATATCCTTGGGCAAACCATATCGTACATCGGGATATATCGGTGCACATTTTAGTAGACTATGCCACGAATCATCCTTATTAGGGATAAAAGAGCTAGAAAGTCTGATAGGATGTTGCAATATACAAGGTTTTTATTTATGCACTCTTGGGTAGCTCCTTGACTTCCCCTCCACACCCACAAGAAAACTCTTGCCAACCTAATCTAACTCAGAACAGCAGAATCAGGGGGATAATTGTGATGCAGATGATGGCCAAAGTAGCAATTATTGAGCCCTGGTCAAAGGCTTTCCCTAAACCTCCCAGCCTGGTGAAGTGCTGAAAAGCTAGATACCCGGCTAATGCCAAGGACAGTATTGCACCACCTTGAGTTCCCCTGTACACGGAAAATGGGCAGTGGAGAACATAAGCAAAAAGTAACAACAATTTATAGAATCTGGACATTAACTGAAAAACTAAGACCGTATGGGGTGGCTCCTTATCAATAGTAGTCAAATGGATACATATGTGCTTACTGCTATTCACATACGGCACCACAATATACTACAATACTATGATGGCCAGATGGTTATTGTTAGATATGTGTATAATCTATGGGTCTCTCTGCATATTGTACATAGATATATATTGGCCTGTTGGGTCCTTTGGAAACATGAAGTCTCATTGCAACATGGTTTCAGAGCACAGGTTGGCTAGGGCTTCGGCCGCCGCCGCCGCCCCTTCCCTCCTCTTCTCCTTCCGTGTGCGGGCTCCTCTCCCTGTGCACGCACCCGTCCGTCGCAGCCTCTCCCAGGCGGCCTCGGGTCCAACCGTCGTCGCCTCATATCCGACCGGATCTGGCCATCGCCCCCGCCTGTGCGTCCGTCGTCCGCCCGGCGCGCCGCCGCCCATGCGCGGCCCGTCTCCACGCGCGTGCGCCCATCCGTCGCCGCCTCTCCCAGCCGGCCTCGCATCCAACGGCCGCCGCCGGTGTCCGCCCCCCGCCTGCGCGTCCGCCCGGCGCGCCGTTGCCCATGCGCGGCCTGTTTCCACGCGCGCGTCCACCTAGCGCCACCGCCGCTGGTTGGCCGATGTAGCCCGGCCACACATGTCATTTCTGGGCGTCCCGGCTTTATTTTCTTGACCCAATCTATTCCAGATGGCTACCAGCGGCGGCTCCTTCGCCATCCCGCTCCCCGCTGTCCTTTTCGACGGGACGAACTTCCAAGAATGGACGGTTCACTTAAGGATTCACCTCAACAGCCAGCGGCTTTGGGTCATCTCACCGGAGAGAATCCCTGCCCGCCTTGTCTTACACCGCCTATCTAGCCCGCTTTCCCTGCTAATACGGATCAAGCAGCTTAGGACAAGGCCAATGCTGCACTAGAGGAGGCTCTGGAGCTTTACTAGTCTGAGCTGCACGCCTACGAGCGATGGCAGGATACCGAGGCTCGTGCCACTGCCATTCTGATGGGTAGCATGACAGTGGCTATCTCCATAGATGTGGTGGAGCTGCCAACAACACAGCCTATGTGGGAGCACCTCCGAGCTTACTACCAGTCGATGAGTGATGTTATGTATCTCTTAGTTGTGCACCGGACACATTCCCTTCAGCAGCTTGATGCCACCATCAATGACTTTTACTAGCAGGTGTCTGAGGTGTAGCGTCAACTTGACTCTCTAGGGCCCGATGTTTGTCAGACTTGTCCCTGCTATGTGCAGCTTCGCACTCACCAGGAGACCCACCGTCTCAACGACTTCCTGACGCGTCTTCGGCCTGAGTTTGAGATTGTGTGGGCTCGGCTCCTGACTCGCCACCCATGCCCGAGTTTAGTGGAGGCTCTCACGGCTGTGCATGCTGAGGAGACCCGTCACCGTGGTGCGGCTCAGCTGCAGGCTGTCTTGTCTGCTTCAGCCACTGCCACCTGGCCTGCTCCTTCAGCACCGACCGTGATGTCTCCTTCAGCCCACAGCGCACCAGTGGTTGGTGTTTCTACTGCGGGTCTTCGCTGCACCTACTGCCAGCGTGACGGCAACAGGTATCAGGATTGCTACAAGCGGAGAAGGGGCCAAGGTCGTCGAGGTGGACGTCCCATGAAGGGCTCCGGCGATTCCTCCCACTTAGGAGCTGGTACCTCACCAGGGCTCCTCTGGTGATGCCGCAGAATAGCTCCTCTCACTCCTCCAGCGCCTTGGTGTTGGCTCGTCCTCAGACTCCTCGAAATTGGCTTGTCTAGCTCTTGCTTCTCAGCAGTCTTCCATGCCTCCGCCTCCTCCCTCCTTAGGTATCCTTTCTCTGTGGATCTTAGACTCTGGTGCTTTTTTTCACATGACACCAAATTCTACCCACCTCACCTCACTGCATCCCACAGTTTTCTCTTCCACTGTTCAGACTACAGATGGTACCTCTCTTCCTATGGCAAGTCGAGACACCCTGTCCACTTCCCCTTTTCATGTTCCTGCAATCTCACATGTTCCTCAACTTACTATGCAACTTATGTCAGCTGGCCAGATTACCGATCATAATTGTCATGTTGTTCTTGGGTCTAACTCTTGTTCTGTTCAGGACCGTTGCACAAAGACTCTGCTTGGTACTGGCCCTTGGCGCCATGATTCGCAGCGTCTTTGGGAGCTAGGCTGGCTTCATCTGCCTTCCGTTGTCTCTACCAGCCAGTCAGTCGCTACTACTCCCTCTGGTCTTGCTATGTCATCCACTACCTCCTTCACTCAGTGACACCATCGTCGCGGTCATCTTTGTGGATCACGTCTTTCGTCACTCGTCGGTCGTGTTCTTGGGTCTATTTCTGGAGACACCTCTCTACATTGTATGGGTTGCAAGCGTGGCAAATAGTTGTAGCTCCCCTATCCCTCTAGTGACTCTATTTCTAGTTATCCTTTTAATCTTGTACACTTTGATGTTTGGGGTCCGGTTCCCTTCGTTTTGAAAGGGGTCATCGTTATTGTGTGATTTTCATTGATGATTATTCTCATCATACTTGGCTCTATTTTATGTCCTCTCGCAGTCAGGTTCTTTCTATTTATCAGAGAGTCGCCACTATGGTTCGCACTCAATTCGATTTGGCTATTCGTGTGTTGTGCTGACTCTGCTAGCGAGTATCTCTCTGCTGCCTTCCACCGTTTTCTCGCTGAACAGGGCACTCTTCCCAGTACTCTTGTCCTGGTGCTCATGCTTAGGATGGTGTCTCTGAGCGTAAGCATCTTCACTTACTTGAGACCACTCGAGCTCTCATGCTTGCTTCTTCTATCCCCCCTCACTTTTGGGTTAAGGTTGTCTCCACTGCTGCTTTCCTTATCAACATGTAGCTTTCCACCGCCCTTTCGGGTTCTACTCCTGTTGAGCGTCTTTTTGGTCGATCACCTCCGCAGTTTTGGGTGTGTCTACTTCATCCTTATTCCACCTCGTAAGCGCACTAAACTGACTGCTTAGTCAGTTGAGTGTATTTTCCTTGGCTATAGTCTTGACTCTTTGAGCATAAGGGTTATCACTGCTACGACCCTGTTGCTTGCCGGATGAGGATTTCTCGAGATGTCATTTTTGATGAGTTCCAACCTTACTACCCTTGTTCTCCCACAGTCAGGTCTGATTCTCTTGTTTAGTGGATCTCCTTTCTGACTTAACTCTCCACCTACTTCCACTACTGCTTCGCCTCATCCACCTCCTTCATCTCCCTCTCCTCCGGCTGCTCTTCTTCCACCTCCGTCGGAGGCTCCTTCCCACTCTTGTTGAGGTTTTGCCTTTTCCTCTGCACTACTCTCGCCATCCTCGACCTCCTCCCTCTCCAATTGGCTCTCCCTCCTTCCTGGGACCTGTTTCCAGCTCTTCCTCTCCTTGTCAGATCCACCCTCTCCTAGATACGATCTTCGTGATCGTCACACTGTTAAGCAGCCTGAGTGCTATGGCTTTGTAGCCGCTGCCTCTTCTGAGCCTCTGACTTATCATGAGGCTGCTGCTCACCCTGAGTGGCAGCTCGCCATGTCTAAGGAGATTGCCTTTTTGGAGCATATTGGCACTTGAGATCTTTGTACCCTTACCTGCACGTGTCACTCCCATCACACGCAAGTGGGTATACAAGATCAAGACCCACACGGATGGTTCCCTTGAGCGCTACAAGGCTCGTCTTGTGGCGCATGGTTTTCAGCAGGAGCATGACCGTGACTACAATGAGACCTTTGCTCCTATCGCTCACATGACCACCGTTCGCACTCTCCTTGTTGTGGCCTCTATTCGACAGTGGCCCATCTCTCAGTTGGACATCAAGAATGCCTTTCTCCATGACTAGCTGCGTGAGGAGGTCTACATGCAGCCGTCCCCTGGGTATTCTGTCTGTCCCTGATGGTATGGTTTGTCGCCTTCGTCGCTCTCTCTATGGGTTAAAACAAGCCCCTCATGCTTGGTTTGTCCGATTCTCCTCTGTCTTCACTGCAGTTGGCTTCTCCGCCAGTGATCATGACTCTGCTCTTTTTGTTCACATCTCTCCTCGGGGTCAAACGCTCCTTCTATATGTCAATGGTATGATCATCATTGGTGATGACTCTCAGTACATTGCCTTTGTGAAGGAGCGTCCCCGTGAGTAATTCTTGATGTCTGATTTTGGTCTTCATTATTTTCTTGGGATTGAGATCACTTCTATGTCTAAGGACTATTATCTCTCCCAGGAGCGTTACATTCAGGATATCCTTGCTTGCGCTTGTCTCACTGATCAGCATGTGGTTGATACTCTTATGGAGCTTGGTGCTCACCTTCGGACTACGATGGCGAGCCTCTTGAAGATCCCACCCGCTATCGCCATCTTGTTGGGAGCCTTGTCTACCTTGGCATCACTCGTCCTGACATCTCTCACCCAGTTCACATTCTGAGTCAGTTTGTCTCCGCTCCTACTCAGCTTCACTACAGTCACCTTCTTCATGTTCTGCGATATCTTCGTGGGACCATCACTCGTCGCCTTTTCTTTCCTCGCTCCAGTTCTTTGTAGCTTCAGGCGTACTCTGATGCGACCTGAGCTAGTGATCCTTCTGATCGCCGGTCACTTTCTGCCTATTATGTTTTCCTTAGTTCCTTATTGATTGCCTGGAAGACTAAGAAGCAGACTGTCATTTCTCATTCGAGCGCTGAAACTGAGTTGAGAGCCATGAAGTCGTTGACAGCTGAGATCACCTGGCTTCAATGGCTACATAAGGATTTCGGTGTTTCCACTACTGCATCGACTTCTCTCTTATCAGATAATACTGGTGCGATCAGCATTGCTCGAGATCCCGTGAAGCATGAGCTCACCAAGCACATTGGAGTGGATGCTTCATACATGCGATCGCAAGTGCAAGACAAAGTCATTGCTCTTCAGTATGTGCTCACGGAGTTTCAGTTAGCCGATTTTTTCACCAAGACACAGACTAAAGCTCAGCATCAGTTATATCTCTCCAAACTCAGTGTTGTTGATCCACCATGAGTTTAAGGGGAAGTGTTAGATATGTGTATAATGTAAGAGTCTCTTTGCATATTGTATATGGATATATATTGGCCTGTTGGGCCCTTTGGAAACATGAAGTCTCATTGCAACAATTACTTGGTTAGTTGCATTAAAAACATCTATACATTATAGTTGACAAAAAAATTATAAATTTCATTCTTAACAGATACAGCAGTGACAGACTGGCAATAGTGCTAAAGATTTGACTTCCAAAGTAGGGAGAATGTTCCATACCTCACATTCATCAACTGGTAAGGAGCAACGTTCACAAGTAGCATTGCTGACAATGGAAGCTCCAATTCACCTAGGATAGTCAGATGCCGGTATTAAGTAACTGTAAACATGTACATATCCCAATTCAGGCTATACTAGGCACTCTAAATGTAATTGTTCCATGTCTCATCGAAAATACACTAATTTGTTTTAGCAGGGCAAAAGAAAGTTCATCACGAATAACCTTATATGCATCTTCTTTGTTACTCTACCTGGAATGAAGAAGAACAAACGCACCAAAAGAGCAAGAAAAGCAGTCCACTGACCATAGTCACTCCTAACAATGCAAACAAAGAAAAATAAGAAAAACAAAGGTATCAAATGGCTCTTTGCACCAAATAGCGGCATCTTACTTGATCCATGAGATTACACTGCAAGGTGCTTGCAGAGCAAACAATGGCACAAGGAAAGATTTGTGTATGGCCGTGCCTTTAGCAAGCAATAGCACTCTGCAAAAGACAAAAGGGTAACACATAAATGCACAGATAATAATCATACAGGGTACCGGTAAGTTACATACTGTGTATTCGTTTCACAATCCCAAGTATTTCATGACAAAACCAAATAAGTTGCACAATAGAAATTCCACAAGATAGAAATAGCTTAGTTTCCAAAGAGATCATATTTGAGTTAGCTTCATTATATGTCACTGTTCATCTTCAAGACGAATGGCATAATTTGGAGTCGCAACATGAACAGCTCTAGTAACTTACAAAACATCTGAAGCATAAAGTAGATAATACAATTTCACAGCAAGTGGACCACACCCTGAAATCCTGAATGGCTGAATATCATGATATCAGTAGTCTACCATATCCTGTAAGTTTTCTCGAACATCTATACAGATGGCATTACGTAGCTGGCATTTATATCCTCAGTATATTTCTTCGTATAAGTTATATATGGCACTCAAATAGTAACATGGAAACCATACATTGGGCAGTCATTTAAAATGGTGCCATTAACCAGAGGGCGTTAAGTGTAAACGAACCAAAAATCTGAAAAGATTGGTCATTTACAGTGTCCCAAACGACACTCCTGTGTATAGCCCTAGTGAAGTACTCCTAGTATACTATAGTAGTTCATCATAAAGATTAGTAGTTCCTGCTTCATCATAAAGATTAGTAGTTCCTGCTTCCTAGACTTGTGACATCACATGCTGTGCTTTTACTCTCTACAAAGTAAAAAGATTAGCATATGACCAAGATACCAGTCTAACTGCGGTGTAGTGTCCTTTCAATTTTGAATAATCAACATCATCACGGAGAGACTGCAAAATGTAAGACATGACCACGCATCTTACAATCGGATACCAGCTCCCAGCATGCCAACCAACACTCGCACAATTCACATTTCTCACAGGCAAAAGAACGAACATGGGTAAAACACAGAAAGCACACGCTGTTGAACAGGTGAATTGCGTCCATCGCAGAGAGAGAGAGAGAGAAGAGAGACTTTTTTGGGTGGCTGAGGGAGGGAGGCACTCACGCGGTGGCCCCGGCGGAGACCCATTGCATCGTCCGGGCGCTCAGGTGCGCCGACGCGTAGCACGCGGCGGCGGCCCCGCGGCGTCGGCCCGGCTGGCCCACGCCCACGCCCATGCTCAGCGGCTGCGGCTTCAGGGGCAGCGAGGCGCATCCCCTGCACATCCACCACGGCACTGTGGATTCAATTACACGGAACGCGAGGAGGCGCTGGCCGAGGGCACAGGCCGTACAACCCAAAACCTCACCTGAGCGCGCCCGGCCGCAAGGCGACGCGCGCGACGGGGGAGTCTCCATTCCCGGGCGGCCGCACCTTCCGCCGCGGCAGCACGGGCACGGGGATCGCGAGGCGCAGCGAGACGGACATCTCTCCAGGCGGATTCGCGCACCAGTGCTGTTACCGATGTGGCTGGCGTGGTATCTCTGGAAACTCACAGAAAAGCTTGTTTCGCTTTCCAGGACCGGACTGGACTAGACTGGTGTGAGGTGGTTGCTCCGTCACGAGCGATGGGAGAGTGAACCGCGATTATTAAACCGTGGCGTGGGAGTCGGGGGGGACGTGCACGTGGCGGGGCGGCAACGGTCCACGAGGGGCCGCACGTTTCCGTCGCAGGGCCGAGGTCGCTTCCTTCGCCGTGCCGTGCGCGCCGGCTTGTACTAATCTGGGGCTCGGCTCGTGCGATTCGGGTAAGTTTTTTTCCCTGTGTCTTATAGTTTAAAATTTTAAAGTTTATCTATTTATAAAAGATAATATATAAAGTAAAATAGTTGCATATGATTTTGATCAATACAGTTGAATTCAGTATACTTTTTACTATATTTTTTCTATTAACTCTACCTTAAAAAATATATCTATAGCATAAACCGTGAGTCATAAGCCCAACCAAACCCAGCATCTGAGCTGACTCGGCGAACTGATCTCACAAAAGGCAAAAGGTTATTTGGCGTGGCAAATGCTTTTGTTTCACGGAGTGGATCGGCGTGAGCTTGGGCTCCATGAGGTTTGTTGCTGCTGACTTGGGTTTTTGCAGTAATTTTGGCGGGGAAAGAATAAAAGATGGCTCTATTTTTTTGGCTTTTGTGAATTGGTTTTTAAGATAGAATCTATAAGTTAATTATAGTACACGTTAAAAGTCATCACATGTACCAGCAAAAATCGCATATGAGTATCTCTTTTTAGTAATCTCTGTTGTAAACAGTCAAAATTTAAAAATTTCAGTCAAAATCTATAGCCAGAAAGAACAGACCCCTCTGCTTGTTTCTTGTGGGCAGGGGCGGACCTGCCCTTCGGGCGAGCCCGGGCGGCCGCCCGAGCTCCCCTCGCCGGCCGGCGCCACCCCCGTGGAAGCACACCCCCACCCGGTTAGGCGTCAGCTGAAGTAGCAGTACGTACCACATCGACGCACGCAGCATCGGCAGAACGCATGCATGCATGAATTGAATGGAGCAGACCGGCCGGCCGGTGGCCTCACGATCGAACTACGCACGCACGGCTCATATCTCGTTGCATGCATGGACGCAGACGCAAGGATCGGCGCAGCCGGAATGCATGCTTGAACGGAGCAGAGACAGAAGGATCCACGGCAAACACTGCACGCCGGCCGGTGAACTCACGAACTACGCTTAACGGCTCATCCGTCGCTCCCTACGCACATGCACTCTGGTTTATTTTTGCACTGCATGCCGAGTAAACAAATTCTATTTATTCTAGAGACCAGACTTGTGTATTTGAGTATCAGTTTTGATAACTTGTCAAAATTTTATGTAGAATACGTAAACTAGTTTGTCAAAATAAGGGTACTTATATTTTTACCTCTCCAGAAACAGTGACATGAGGCTTGTTCAAATTCAAAATGAATAGAAAAGATTTGAAAAGCTATTTTAACAAATTTTCAAGCAGAAGTACCAAGGATGGGGCTATGAAATTTTCAAGCATTGCTACTATCAGTGGCGACAGCATCGGTTGAAAGAGCCTTCTCGGCTATGAATATTATCAAGGCCAATTTGCGTAATAAGATGTCCGATGATTGGCTTAATGACTTGATGATGTGCTATATCGAGCGAGAGATATTTAAAGGACTTGATCGTGAAAAAAAATCAAGAAACGATTTCAAGACATGAAAACTCGAAGAATGAAAATGCATCGTTCTCCTAGACGTACTTAGTTATTTACTGATATTTTTTTGTCTTCTTTTTTATTGCATCTTTTATATTCTATTATCGAATTGTGACACTATTGATTTATCTATCTTTTACAATTGACAGGTTATTTCTTTTATAGCTCATCTACAATTGTGGATTAAGCTTCATTAGAGCAACTCCAAGAGAAGAGCTAAATCATTTTCTAAAGGTAAATTTGGCTATTATTGGAGAAAAAACGTCTCCAATAGGCTCTGTAAATGACTCTCCAAATTTAGTAGCTCTCCATCCCTCCTCCTTCGCTCTCTATTTTTGGATAGCCTACCTCGCTCACCATCCAGCCTCTTGGCGCGGTCGGCGTTTCCTTCCCGCACACTGCGCCCCATTCCCGCGCGTATGCGACCCACCGCGCGCCCTCTAGTTTAGATAACCTGTTGGAGTAGTCTTGTTTTTTTGGGTGAGATTCATTTTAGAGAATAGGTAAATCACTAAATTTAGATACTTCTTTTGGCTAATCTCTTGGAGTTACTCTTAGTGAGGTATTTTTCATTGTCCTTCCGTTATCTACATATGTTAACATGCGAATTGTAGTTGTTGTTTCTATTTCGTATCACATACCTTTATTAGTGTGATTGCAACATAGTTTGATCATGGATTGTTTTGCTTTGGGTACTACTGTTTATTTCACGCTTCCGACTTCAGGCTACCTATTTTTTTTCCTGAGTTCACCACTGGACTTCGCCCTACCTAAATTTTTTTCCTGGGTCCGCCACTGCTTGTGGGTGTAGTGTGTGGTGAACTTCTGGGCCTGGGCTCCTCGTGGTTAGAGCCCCAAGATCGCTGTGGGTGCAAAAGGTTTTTTTTTCTGATATTAGTTTTTGTTTATGGTTTATGCTTGAACAAGGCAAAAACAAATTTGAACATCTGACCTCTTGAAATGGATTCTCTACTTCTTTCGCTTTCGTCTCGCTTCGAAGATAAAGCAGGGGGTCACGAGCATATCACACACTCCACCCCTCTCACTCCTGTCTTGTGCATGTATTTTTCCCTCACTTTTCACACCGCTTGCCTCACTCTTCTAAAGGTCATTTCTTTCGGCCGATATTACTTATTTTTAGTCAAAATTTATCAGTTATAGTTAAAAAATATTAGCCACAGACAAAACGAACACCTCTTTGCATGCATACCTTGCCCTGTGTCTAAAATGGTTTTTTCATTGCTTCCGGGTTAAAATGTAGGGACGCGCAGGTGTGCGGTACATGCGAGTGAGTTGTGTCGTTCATGTATTGCAAGCTGCAGCTCGTCCGTACGTGCAGCTTCATAATCCACTGCAGCTTGCGAGTGCACCCGAAGACCGAAACAAGTTTGTGTGATCCGTGAATCCGGCCTGGCCCGAAGTGGCCTGGGAGACAAAATTGAGCAAAGACCTGGCCGATGTCCTTCAGAGATGGGCCAACCTACTAAATTCCTGAGAGGCCAACACGAAAGCCTGCACGCTTGATTTTTCCTGGAAGCCATTAGGCAGGCCCAAGATTGCTGGAGCCTGTAAAGTGGAACCTTGGATCATGGTACATTAGGCCCAACACTATCGCTGCTTTCTAGAACTGCTCACGAAGTGGCGAAGGCAGCAAGCTTTGCATAGCCTACTCTTTCTTACCTGCACTCCAGTCTCTACGAGGTACCACTACATGGTTCAATTCAGCAAGGCATCTGTTTCAAGCGCACAAATTTCTAGTGGTTGTTAACAGCCGTCATGGAACATGCCAGTTGGGGTTAAGAACAGGAATTACTGTGAAAATTGCAGCAGCCACCCAAGTTTGGATCCCAACGCTGTCTCGGTGTGTCAGAAGTCAGGACAGTCCCCTTCGCACCACGTCAGTTTTTAACCGTTTTCTGACGGGTAGAACAGAAGCTTCCGGATGAACGAGCGCAAAAATATCAGCAAGACTACAAGAGGAGAGGTAACACCTGTGCCATCTCGGAGAAATCGGAAGGAAAATCCACAACCACCACGAAATCCAGGGCGCCCAATCACCCGTCTGCAAGGAGATTCCTAGCCGTAGCCACAGCTATCTCCTCTTCGTGAGGCGCTCGCTGCGCCAAGTGTTCCGGGATCTCCACTGCACCAATGGCATCCAAGCTTCAGATTTTTTCTCTCTCTCTCAATATCTCTTGCCAAGAACCAGCCAATCCCCTCCCTTCCCTCCACCTCTTTAAATAGCTCGATCGTCTCCTCCTCCCAAGCCATCTCCACACTCGAGCCTCACTCTCGGAGAACAACAGGAGCGCAATGGCGACCACCACCATGGCCCTCTCCTCCCCGGCCTTCGCCGGCAAGGCGGTGAAGAACGTGCCATCGTCGGCTATCTTCGGTGAGGCCCGCGTGACCATGCGCAAGACCGGCGCCAAGCCTAAGCCGGCCTCGGGCAGCCCGTGGTACGGCCCAGACCGCGTGCTCTACCTCGGCCCGCTCTCCGGCGAGCCCCCGAGCTACCTGACCGGCGAGTTCCCCGGCGACTACGGGTGGGACACAGCCGGGCTCTCGGCCGACCCCGAGACCTTCGCCAAGAACCGCGAGCTGGAGGTGATCCACTGCCGCTGGGCCATGCTCGGCGCGCTTGGCTGCGTCTTCCCCGAGCTGCTCTCCCGCAACGGCGTCAAGTTCGGCGAGGCCGTGTGGTTCAAGGCCGGCTCCCAGATCTTCAGCGAGGGCGGCCTCGACTACCTCGGCAACCCGAGCCTCATCCACGCGCAGAGCATCCTCGCCATCTGGGCCTTCCAGGTCGTGCTCATGGGCGCCGTCGAGGGGTACCGCATCGCCGGCGGCCCGCTCGGCGAGGTTGTCGACCCGCTCTACCCTGGCGGCAGCTTCGACCCGCTCGGCCTGGCCGACGACCCCGAGGCGTTCGCGGAGCTCAAGGTGAAGGAGATCAAGAACGGCCGCCTCGCCATGTTCTCCATGTTCGGGTTCTTCGTGCAGGCCATCGTCACCGGCAAGGGCCCGATCGAGAACCTCGCCGACCACCTCGCCGACCCCGTCAACAACAACGCCTGGGCCTACGCCACCAACTTCGTGCCCGGCAAGTGAGGCGCCCACGGCGACTGCGAGCTGTTGTTGCCTGAGAGTCAGTGTGTAACTGGTGGTGCGTGGTGATTGAACTGTAGTGCGTGTGCGTGTGGTTTGATTTGTACCATGATGTAAATTTAATTACGAGGTCCAATTGGATGAAAAATTGGCATGCGTTCGTGTTCAATTTCACATGACCCCGGTTTTATCCAACCAGTAGTGCAAGCCTGCAACTTATCCAATGGTGCGCACGGCAGAGCTCGCCGACGCCGCGTCGATCGAGCCTGACCGTCGAGACATTTTACTCTCCGGCGAGTCCTTCTCCCTCGACGACCCTTCGCCAATTTCACTCTCCGGCGAGTCCTGATTGCCCCCTCACCCCTCTCTCCAGCGCTTGCAAGAACGCTTCAAGGAGGCTCCTTTCTTGGGTACCGAAGTGGCTGAGGGTTTGGGAAGTTAAACATGGGATATTTCTGATGCATCTAAACCGAGATGGGTTATCTTAGTGTTAGATGGATACTTCTGTTGGATGTGGTGGAACCGTGGAAGAGCTTCTTCAGTGGATGTTGTCTTAGCGTCGCGCTATGGCAATTAGTCTGTGTTTAGCTCGCTGTTCTGTATTGAGAACTGGTAATCCCAGTTCAACAATCTTGTTTTGGAATATGGATTGCATTGGACATGGGAGTCACTGCGTGCTGGTGTTTCATCAGAGCAGCACTCCAATAGTACTCCAGGGCAATGTTCTTCATCCAGCCTGAAACAACAATTCAAGCATATCATCAAGGGCGATGGGGGCGCGGGGCGCCGACGGGGGCAGTACTACCATTCTTGAAGAGAACGGAGACGATGATGCCGTTTCAGTCCTCGTGGAAGGTCTCGACGTCCATGACAGCCTTGGCGACGCGATCGCCCTCGGTGGTCTTCCAGGAGACTATCTTTCCCTCCGTCATCGTTGAGCTCAGCGCCAGCATTAACATCTTCCACACCAACGCAATACGCCGCCAGTTAGGCTCCGTAACGGACGTCGCACGGTGTGCAACGCCGCGGGACGGTGGAGAGCGAGAGGGAGAGAAGCCAGAGACGCCATGGCCCACCGGCGCCGGCGGGTCACCAAAGAAGCGAGTCAGCTCGTGGATGCGAACTGCGGAACAGGGAGGAGCGGAGTCAGCGGTGAGGCCTCCGGGAGGACGACAAGGACGCGGGCGGTCGAAATGCGGCGGAATCCGGCGAGCTCTGCGGCGGCGCGGGAGGGAGAAGTGCTACTTGCTCAAGGCAACCAACACACTGCCATGTGGACCAGAGCGTGTTAGCGCGACTCCGCGATACTTGGACTCTTATTGTGTGTTTGGTTCAGAGTCATGGTGGGGCGGGACGGATCCAACCCATTTTTTAGGGATAGAACCAACCATGTTTCGTGTTTGGTTGCAAGGGATAGGACGGTCCCTGTTTTCTGTTTGGTTTAGGGACAAAAGGGTTGGAATAACAAATCTGACATGCGGGGTCTACCTATCAGCCTCTTTTCTGGGATTGCAACAGCTCGTGGGGCCCACTCGTCCCACTCATCCCTCAGACCCTCACCATCCCCTCATTTCTGGGGGACAGGAGCATCCCCAATTTGAGAGTATATTCGCAGAATATTCCCTAGAGGGATATCCCCCATCCCACTCGACTCTGAACCAAATAGCTCTGGAACGAGGACCGCCCCATCCCATCCCCCATAGTCCCATGAACCAAACACACAATTAAGTGACCGTCCGATCGAACTTGTCCGATCCAGATCGAAACGGGTGGCGTGGTTTGCTGATATTTGCATACGAGGCCCTCCCATTAATCTGTATTACCGTTAGGCCGTCCAGAAATGGATCGCACAGAATTATTTGCTCTATTAACCTAACATTACGATGCAATTAATTCGTATTGCTGTTATAAATTTATAATTAATGGATCAACATCTGTTGCCTCTGTTGACCGTCAGATCGAACATTAGCGGCCTAGATCTACAAGGTATAGGCGGTTTACATGGGGGATTAGCTTGTATCACCATTTCACCGAACCTTTGCCCTCCAGGAATCATTCGACTGGACTTTCGCCGGCCTCCGCCGCCGCCGCTTGAATCCCTACCAGATGGCGCCTGCACGGAGAGAGAAGGAGGCGAGATGAATACGGATGGTAAGTCTTAGAAACTTTTTACTTATCGTAATTTTTAACTATGACATTTAGCAAATAAAAGAATCTGAGCCTTGCTTTGTTAAACCATGTATCTGTAATATTGTATTATGTGTATTAGCTTATGGAGGATGGTTGTTTGTGCTCACCCTCTCTTACTAAATTAACTCAGAACCTGTGGACTAAGACCACTACAGCTATTACGTCGCTCTAGGACCAGGCGGAGATGAAGATGGAGATTAGGATTTTGATGGTGATTGCATGCATATTTATGGTCCAACCTCTTGGAAAGTAGTAAGACGTCATTTACTCCTAGTCGTTTACCTATGGTAAGGTGTACCTCATCTTTTGCTATTCGTTTCCACTTCCGCTTTTGTAATATAAACATTTGGTATGATCGACTTATTATGTAAATGTTGGGTTGATCTCTCGGCTAACCACCTGAGAGTTTTTAGGGAGGCACGTCCTCCACTTTACGCCCTGATCGGGGGCGTAACCGTCTCTGACTTGGTTTTTGGTCTCGGTCACCTAGCGCCAAATAAAAGGGAGGTTCTAGGCTCCTCAAACCCTAACAAAACCGATCTATGATGGGCGCTGCAGTGAACGAAGACCAGACCTCTCCGTTCGTGCACACGGCGACTGCCGCAACTCCGGCGACCTCCTTCACGCCTTCGGCCACCTCAGTTTCGCTGCGCCACCGACCACATCCCTCATGGCATCTTCAAGTTCGGGTATGTAAATCACGCTTCCGCTCTAATGTTAATGCTAGGTGTTCATGTTTGATCTAGGGATTAAAGTTTTATGTTAATGTTAGACTTAGTATAAACTTACATTTGGTATGAGAGCATCCCCTAGGATCACATGAACCCTAATTAGACCCAAATTGAAACCGAACTTGTTTCTTGCCCGGATCTTATGTCTAAAGGTTTAGATCTAATGATTATAGGTCGGTTTAGAAGTAAGAAGGAGGGGATTCAACAATTTTTTGGCCGAAACACTAAGAAGTTCCCCAATGTCAAGCCCATCCGAACCCGAAAATCCCAAATCACCCGATTGAAACTTTAGATCGGCGGTGGAATACTTACGGCTTTTAGAATCTCCGGCGAAGCTCCGGGTATGGGCGCCGCCGTGGCCCCACTCGACGGCCGCGCGCGCAACCTCGGTCGCACGCACGCGCCGGCGAGGAGGGCTGTGGGGGTCGCCGCCTTATGCCGCCGTCCACGCGCGATGTCGCTCCGCAAGGACGCCGCCGCTGTCGCCGCGCGGGTGCCGCCGCCGATGCCTTGCGCCCCGCTGCGTCGCTCCCAAGGGCGCCGCCGCCACTCCATGCGAGTGCGCCGCCGCCGCTCCGTGCGAGCGCGCGCGCCGTCGCCGCTCCGTGCTTTTCGGGAGAACTCACTGGGAATGATTAGGGTTAGGGTTTTCGGGCTTAAGTCACGGCGGCCGCGTGCGTGAGCCGTTCGATCGGATCCGGCGGTTGTCATTATGTGGGCCGAAAGTTTTGTGGCTGTCTGCGTTTTAAGGCCGTCGGATCAAGATCCGACAGCGCGTGAGAAATGCGGCCGTATGCTGGGCCACGCGCATGTGGGTGAGTGCTTGGGCCGCTTGCGTGCACGTGCGTGGGATTTGCGGGCCGAGCACATCCTTTGGGCCGGTTGCGCGAGCGCTGGAAATTTTGGGCCGCCCGTGTGCCCGCGCGTGAGCTGCGCCGCTTGCGCGATTTTTGGCCCGTGCACATTTTTTCCTGGCCGCCATATTTCGGCCGTGCGCAAGTTTTGGGCCCCGCGCACAGGTGGATTTTTTTTGGGCCGTGCACGCGTAAGGATGGCCGTGCGGGATTTTTCGGGCTACGCGTCGTTTTTGGCTCGTGCGCGTGTGAATGATGGACCGAGCTGATGATTTGGGCTCTGCGTGCGCGTTTTTGTGAAACGCGCCAGGGCATTTTGGGCCGTGCGGAATTTTTCGACCGTGTGCAATTTTTTGTGGGCCGAATGCATATGTTTTGGGCCGGCTGAAGTGATGTTTTTTTACAGTGCATTTTCTTATGTTTTATGTCTACTTTTGTGCACTGTCTTTTAATTATTTTCAGTGGCCCAACATTTAATGTATATTGTTATGTATAATCTCTGATTAAAATTGAACCAACGAGATATTTTAATTTTGAGATTTTATGATTAATGTTGGCATTATGTGTACATATGGTTATATTCTGACCAACGTTGTTTATAATCATATGTCGCCATATTATTATGTTTTGTCTCTAATTAAAATTGAACCAACGAGATATTTTAATTGGAGATTTTTTTTCTGTTTTTGGCATTATGTATGCATATGATTACATTCTGACCAACGTTGTTTGTAATCATGTGTCACCATATAAAATTATTGAGTTCTTCTTCATTTTCTGCCCAACGGTGATATGAATTAGAACTGTAGTTTGCATGTTATTAATCAGACCAACGTAGGGTTAATTACATGCAATATATATTTATGATATTTCTAATGGGTGCCCTGTATTATGAAATTCAACACTTAATGCATCAAACGTTGCCACCAGAATTGATAACGTTGAGCAGCTCACAGGGAGCAATTTTCCCATGTAGAAAGAACGAGTTTATGTTGTCCTTGGTGTTTTGGACCTTGACTATGCCTTAAGGGTAGCCGTTCCCATTACTTCCACCGAAGGTGGGGAGAATTATGATGAGAAAAAGAAAATTTATGAGGCTAATGCTGAAAATGGGAGCGGTCTAACTGCTTATCACTAATGATTATGAAGACCTCTATTTCAGTCGGGATTAGGGGAGCAATCCCCGATTCCGAAAATGCTAAGGAGTACTTGGCTTCTATTGAGGAGAAATTTAAAGACTCCACTAAAGTTTATGCCAGTATTTTGATTCAGAGGCTCTTAACCACTAAGTATGATGGGTCCGGCAGTATAAGAGAGCATATCATGATGATGACCTATATGACAAAAAAACTCAAGGGCATGGACATAGCAATATCTGATGATTTCCTTGTCCATTTTATTATGACATTTTTTCCTTCTGAGTACACAACTTTTAAGATTAATTACAATACTCAGAAAGAAAAGTGGACCATGAGCGATTTGATCGTCATGTGTGTCTAGAAGGAAGAGAGAATAAGATCAGAAAAGAAGGATTCTGCTCTTTATGTTGATGACTCTAACAAAAGGAAGTTCCAAAGGGACTTCAAATGTAAGAAAAAGCTGCAATTCTCCCCTAATTTAGACAAATCGGGGCCTAAAGTGCACAATGCACCTAAGCCTCATGTTGCTCCCGCCGGAGCATCTAAAGGGGTGATGTCTTTTCTGCAAGCAGCCAGGGCATTTCTTGTGTGTGTGATGCTAAGCGTAAAAAATAATGATGAGACTTCTTCGAAACTGTGGCACCGTTGTTTAGGCCACATTTCGAGGGGGAGAATGGAGCGTCTCATTAAAGAAGAAATTCTCTACCCATTAGATTTCTCTGACTCAGACCACTGCATTGATTGCATTAAAGGAAATTATGTTAAGCAAATAAAGAAGGGAGCTACTCGCAGCACAGGACTATTAGAATTAATCTATACTGATATTTGTGGTCCTTCTCCCGTTATGGTTATATCTTTCCCATTAAAGACCGATCTGAATCACTTGATAAATTTAAGATATTTAAGGCTGAAGTTGAAAATCAGCACAACCTAAGAATTAAAGTAGTAAGATCGGATTGTGGGGGAGAATATTATGGAAGAAATGTTTCTTATGGGCAGATACCTGGCCCTTTCGCTAAGTTCCTTCAGGAAAATGGCATCGTTGCTCAGTATTCTATGCCGGGCGAACCTCAGCAGAATGGTGTAGCTGAAAGACGCAACCGTACACTTATGGATATGGTACGGAGCATGCTTAGCTATTCTAGTTTACCAATTGGCTTGTGGATAGAAGCACTAAAGACAGCCGCACATATTCTTAATCGGGTTCCCAGTAAATTAGTACCTAAAACACCTTATGAATTATGGACTGGGAGGAAGTCGAGTATGAAATATTTACGAGTGTGGGGTTGTCGTGCTGAAGTTAAGTTATTTAATCCACACATTGGAATAAGACAGTAAGTTGTCATTTTTTTGGTTACCCTGAGAGATCTAAAGGGTATCGTTTTTATTGTCCTGATAGGATAACTAAGTTTGTTGAAACAAGGGACATTGTGTTCTTTGAAAATAATGAGGACCTGGAGCCCAGGAAAATATAGATCTTGAGGAGAAGCGGGTTTATGTTCCTTCACCGCTCATCCCAGAGACCTTTATTCCTGTGCCTAAGGCGGTTGCACCTCTAGCAGATAATACTGTTGTTGCACCCACTGTTGAGGTTTCTGAAATTCCTGATGTTATACCTAATAAAGAGCCTCAACAGTCTCTTGAAATAACTAATGAACCTATTAGAAGATCACAACGGGAAAGAAGATCTACCATCCCAAACGATTCTGTTGTCTATAGAAATGAGGATGTTAATGATGTAGGGAAGGTAGATGATCCCACCTCTTATAAAGATGCCATAATGAGTGAACATTCTTCTAAATGGCTTGGAGCCATGGAGGATGAACTAAAGTCTATGAGCACTAATGATGTATGAGACTTAGTAGAAAGTCCTGACGGAGTCAAAACAGTAGGCTGTAAATGGGTCTACAAAACTAAGCGTGACTCTAAGGGAAATGTCGAAAGGTTCAAAGCAAGGCTCGTAGCAAAAGGCTTCTCACAAAGAGAGAGGATTGACTATAATGACACATTTTCTCCTGTCTCAACTAAAGATTCATTCAGAATTGTTATGGCACTTGTAGCTCATTATGATTTAGAGCTGCATCAGATGGATGTTATGATGGAATTTCTTAATGACGACTTGCAAAAGAATGTTTACATGGCTCAACCGGAAGGTTTTGTCGTGGAAGGCAAGGAGCATATGGGATGTCGACTTAAGAAATCAATTTATGGCTTAAATCAAGCATCGAGGCAGTGGTACCTCAAATTCGATAAGATAATGAGTTTTGGATTTAAGGAAAATGAAGTTGATAACTGCATATATGTTAAGTTCAAGGGGAGTAAATCCACCATCTTAAGTACTTTATGTGGATGATATTTTATTGGCCAGCAGCAATAAGGATATGCTGTTTGAGACCAAGAGATTTCTTTCATCTATTTTTTTGATATGAAGGATCTCGGTGATGACTCTTATGTTCTTGGCATTGAAATTCACCGAGATAGGTCCAAAGGAACATTAAGTTTATCTCAGAAGGCATACATTGACAGAGTACTGAAGAGATACAATATGCATAAATGCTCTGGCTTGCCTGCTCCTATTGTTAAGGGCAATAAGTTTGGGACATTTCAATGTCCAAGGAACCAATATGAAACTGACCAGATGAAGTCGGTTCCTTATGCTTCAGCTGTCAAAAGCATTATGTATGCTCATGTATGTACGCGCCCTGATTTAGCTTTTGTAACCGGGATGCTTGGCAGATATCAGTCAAATCCAGGACCGGACCACTGGAAAGCCGTTAAGAAAGCTTTGCGCTATATGCAAGCTATTAAGCATTTCATGCTCACATTTAAGTTTTCTGATAACCTTGAAGTTATTGGTTATTCAGATTCAGATTTTGTGGGATGTGTTGATACTAAGGAATCCACGTCAGGTTATATCTTCACACTCGCTGGAGGAGCTATCTCGTGGAATAGCTCCAAACAAACCCTTACGGCATCTTCAACGATGCAAGCTGAGTTTGTGGCATGTTATGAGGCTACCGGGCAGGCTGTATGGCTTAAGAACTTTATCCCGAGACTTAGAGTGGCAGACAGCATCTCTAAACCACTCACCTTATACTGCGATGACGAATCCGCAGTCTTTTATGCAAATAACAACAGGTCAAGTGGTGCTGCCAAACACATTGACATTAAGTATCATGTTGTGAAAGATAGAATCCAGGATCAAACCATAAGTATCAAGCATATTAGTATTATGTTAATGGTTGCGGATCCGCTTACTAAAGGCTTACCACCCATTATTTTTCGTGATCATGTTGCCGGCATGGGTTTATTGGAAAGCCTTTGATTCTGGATAAAAGGACCTTAAAACAAACCAACTCCCATTAAGTATAATGAATATCCATTTCAAGATATGATAGTACACTATAGGTACTGAGGTTGTACGGCACTTAATTGGCCACGCAACACATTGCCTTGGTATGCTATTTTATCGAGAATGGGCTTATGATGTTAGCCTTACGATCAAAGGGGAGAATGTTGGGTTGATCTGTCGGCTAACCACCTGAGAGTTTTTAGGGAGGCACGTCCTCCACTTTACGCCCTGATCGGGGGCGTAACCGACTCTGACTTGGTTTTCGGTCCCGGTCACCTAGCGCCAAATAAAAGGGAGGTTCTAGGCTCCTCAAACCCTAACAAGACCGATCTATGATGGGCGCTGCGGTGAACGAAGACCAGACCTCTCCGTTCGTGCACACAGCGACTGTCGCAACTCCGGCGACCTCCTTCACGCCTTCGGCCACCTCAGTTTAGCTGCGCCACCGACCACATCCCTCATGGCATCTTCAAGTTGGGGTATGTAAATCACGCTTCCGCTCTAATGTTAATGCTAGGTGTTCATGTTTGATCTAGGGATTAAAGCTTTATGTTAATGTTAGACTTAGTATAAACTTACAGTAAATTCTACCTAACATAGGTTATTTAAACTACAATATATAATATTAATGAATGGTATAGTTCATACGATGTGTGAGTTGATTTCAAAATATATCTGTGAGCACTATCTATTGATCTAAGGAATGGTAAGGTAAAATTACAGATGAATCTGGATTGTAAATTTGAGGTCCGACAACTTGTTTATTAGCTGAGCATTTCAAACACAAGAGATGTATTGCATACATACTTTCTAACCTTGATATATTTAGAGGCTGCCTAGATCATACAAATAGGTGATACTGTATCAGTGATGCAAAAAAGTAACAAGATACTAGAACAAAATGAGTTATCAGTGTCGATCCCCTGCCTTCTTGACAACTGAAACATCGCCATAGTAGGAACAAGTTTTGCAGCGCTACAAGCGGTTGGAACAGCATATCCACGATGGTCCTGGTTTTCGTGTGGATCCAGATGTAGAAAACATATGAAGTATTTAGCAATTGATATCCAATAAAACCTGCTTGTGTGCTCTCTCTCTCCTTTGACGTTGAATTACACTTACATGTCAAACATTTACCTACTGCTTGGAGGTTGTGGAATTAAAATCATTATGTTGTCCCTCAAAAAAGGAAACATTGAGTTCTGTTGAATTTCTTTGTCATTTTGGAATTACAGAGATTCTATAATGTTGCTCTGTATGCAACCCACATCTTCTAACAATCCAGGAACGCGTGTCTGTTGGAAAAAGTGGAGTCTCTGTTTCAGTTGCATTGTTGAGGGGTCATTTCAATGAGGCTAAGGAAGCTTGTCGCCAATCACTGGAATCAGAATAAGAGCAGCTCTAGTGACTTATGAGCTAGCTCTAAGCATATTATTTTATATTTTAATAGAAGAGAGAGAAAAGTTATCTCTTGATCAAGAGCTAGCCTTATACACACATTCCAAGATTATGTGAGAGTGTCATGTGGGGCTATTTATGTTAGAGCAAGTCTTATAATACAGCCTTCAGCTGGCTGTATGGATACTTACAGCCCACCTATCAGCCTACTCATATAGTAGTTACAGCCAGCTGAAGGCTGTATGATCTACCCCTTCCTCTCACAAAGTTTCTTGGTTCTTGTGCTTCAGCTGGCTGTAAGCTTACAGCCCACCTCTCTTCTCTCTCCTCCTCTCTCTCCTCCACCTCAGCATACAGCCAGCTTACAGCCTCTTATAATACTTGCTCTTAGAGCAGGTACAATAAGACTTAGTCAGCAGGTTATGGCAAATATAATATCAACCAAATCTTACGTGGCAGAAAGAGAAAGGAAGAGAGAGAAGGAAACTGGCTACTAAATTACAGCTAGCTATATCACGTAAAAATATGCATTTCACTCTCTTACACGTGGGGCCAAATAGTTATTGTAATAGCTACCTTATTGTATGAACTATTTTTTTGAAGGCTATAGATGAAATGGACAAGTGTTATAGCCACTAGTTGGCTATACTATTGTACTTGCTCTTATGAGCTATGTGCTAAAAGTTAGTACCATTAGAGAAGTTGTCTTAGAGTTAATAACTAGCTCATATTGTTGGAGATGCTCGGAGCCCCCACGCACTTTGATGTGGTTTTTGGATTAAGTAGTGCTTGCAGCAGGATATAGGTTCTCCTGACCGTGAGTTTTTGAGTCAATGTTTCACGAGGTGCTATGTTTGGTCAACTTGTGCTGTAATCTGTGAGACCCAGGGGAGTAGAGAAATATGGTGGTGATCGGTTCGGCTGAAAAGCTCGTGGCTTATGGCTGAAAACACTGTAGCTGGCTGAAAAAAGCACTGTAGCTGACAGAGGTTTATTTAACATAATTAAATTTAAAAAATTTAAAAATAAAAAAAATATGTTAGCCCATTACGTATAATACAAACAAATACGGGAAAAAAAGAACCGGCAAAAAAGCTCAACAAAAAGCCAAAAGTTCAGAAAAAGACGAAACTTATGAATAGTGAAAAATAAGCTAGAAGTCAGAAGCCGAAGCCGAGTTGATCAAGGCCTAATAGGTGGTCGGATCAGGTAAGATTAGTACTCGGTTCTTAACTGGTTGTTTCTCTGGTGAAATCAAGAAAGATGTTCTGCATGCATTACGTAGATGCGGCGGCCGTGACTCTTGATTAGAGGCGACGTGATTAGATGCATGATTAGGTGAGAGGTGATTAGGGAACTGCATGCATTGCGTGGGATTTGGATGTGAGTTTGAAATTTGTTGACTGCTTGCATGAAGAAAATCGGTGTTGCGCTAACTGAGACATCTGCATGCATGTATGAGCTTCGGTTGATGAATTTTTATTTTTATTTTTGTTGTCTTTTTGTGTATCTATTTTTTCTGTGTTGGCAGATTAAAAATAGAAAAACAGCATATTGAAGAAAAAGCTTCCGTTAGACGTTGCAATTATTCACCTCATTTGATTTTTATCGACGATCCTACAAATAACATCTTCAATGCCTAGCTCGGTCTCTTTTATTTTGTGGTCTAAAGTTAATCAGTTCCCAAGGTTTTGAGGGTGTGTTTGGTTGAGCTGTGGTTTCTGAAAAAGCTGCTGTGAGCTGTGGGCTATGGAAAAGCTGCTGTAGGTTGTGGGATGTGGAAAAGTTGTAAGCTGTTTGGTTCAAACAAGTATAAAACATACCTCCTATCTCTATTTTCTTTGAAACAACTGTGAAACAGCTCTCTATTTTCACCATTTCAAAAAGCAGAAAGCCAAAAGCAGGGTCCAAGTGCTTTCAAAACTGTACTACCCAAAAGTAGCTGCTTCTGAAAAAGCAGCTTCTGGTTTCCACCCCTTTGGTTGGCTTTTGGCTTTTTGAAAGCAAAAACAGCTTCCAAAAGCCCAACCAAAAGCACCCTGAAACTGATGGTTAAATAGTCCCTAGTTTGTCTATTGATTGCCACATTGTTCTATCGATTCTCTTTATTAAATTGGAGCATGCAGCATTTTGCAACTCTGTGTGCGCTGCTCAGCTGCTGTAAGCACTACTCTGAATTTCTTGCAGGTCGAAGGGCGTGCTGCTGCTACTCCAGCTTCATCGCTGTAGAGGAAAAATGGATGGACGTAAATCGCCATGTCCTGTACGTACGGTTTTTTAATTTTGGGAGATGGATTCGAATCGTTGGTGGTGCATGTTTCATCAGAGATTCAGAGAAGCATTCAATTAGCCCAGTTTTATTTCATCAAAGGTTCTTACGACACCACCAAGCTAGTAACAGCTAAGTGAAACTGTGAAAGCATTAGCATCTCATCAGTACTGCAGTGACATCGCAGACTCATGGGACCGAGACCGTCCACCTCACGGCCACGCCTTGGCTTAGATGATGTAACGTACGGCCCGAACTTTGCAGGCGCTCTCGAGTCCTCACGGCCCGCCTCTCTGCTAGGACCGAAGAAATTTCGGCTGCCTCCACTCCACCTTATACACGGAGCGGGTTCGATTTCGTGCTCCGGGCCGGGCATTCTAGCTGCCTGGCCGGCCTGGGAAAAATTAAAGTTTAACATATTTCAATAAGTTTTAATCAATCCTAGTGAACTCATCTACTTACGACAGTACTACTGTGTGGCCACAAGTTGCCCAACACCATCCGTTATCGACATACCCTCTTCTACGGTTCCCGCCTAACTATTGTCACCGTCGAATCTGTGCTCAAGCTTCTCGTTGAGCATCTCTCTCTCTCTCTCTCTCTCTCTCTCTCTACTAATTCTGGCGTGAGCTCCGCACCATGTTGCCGAGCCACCACTGGATCTAGTCATCCAAAGCTGCACCATCACTAAGTTTTGTGCTGCAGTCACATCTGGTCGTACGGAGTCGTTCCGTCACTTGATCCAATGGTCTCGAGCCACGGCGCCACCATTCATCAATAGATCTGAAGCAGCAGGTGAAGCACTGCATCACCACCCATGCCAAATCCAAAACCAGATGTGAAGAAGGAGGGGGAAGGCGACATCGGAGTTGAATGAGGAGGTGGAGGGGCGGCACCGGAAGTGAAGGAGGGGGAATGGTTGCTTGCGCCCGTCGGCTCGCTAGCTGCACTCCACGGGCGTCGGTTGCACTCTGTGGCTAAACGCGGGAGAAAGAGATCGAGGAGGAATGGATAAGAGAGACAAATAGAAATGAGAGAGGGGTGTGAGAAAGATGGAGCCTTATGATCTGTGTAGGGGCGGATCGGACGACTAAAACATATACCGTTTTGAACAATATATTATTCCATAGTATTGCTATAAAAAATAATCAAGAGTTGTTTCTAACCTATATAAAAAGCATGAGTTGTTATACATGGAAGTGGCATAGTGCCCAGTGGCCACTGTTACTTGTAGATGAACATAAAAGGGAAGAGCACATGCTATGTTATGCAGGCCTACCCAAAAACACATAGATGAGGTAGGTTACCTCTTTCGTCTTCAAGACTTTTCTTCAATTGATTTTGAACTGATTTGAGCTCAATTTTATAGCTTCTGTGGCCCCGTTCAATTTTAGTTGTGGCTGATGTCCTTTTAGCTTTCAGTTGAAATGATATTGTAGCGGCTGTTAGTTATTTTGGCCAATTCATTCGATTAAAAAGGAAAATAAAGAGAAAAAAGAAAAATTGAAAGAAAAAATGTTATATCTCCACAAACAATACAACGGAAAAAAGGAAAAAAAAGGAAAGAGAAAAAAGCCCCGTCAAGAAGTAAACGTGTTCAAAACAACTTATGACTTCTGAAAAGCTAAAAGCCGGAAGACGAAAGCTATATGGAACAAGAGCCTATACAAATTGAATGAAACCTAACGAATCATTCAACTTAGGGCAGGGCTTGGTGGGCTTTCTTGAGCCCAACTTATTGAGAGATTATAATTCCTAGCAAACCTTGCAGCCCACATGTCATTAGCTTATCCTTCTACCTAACTTTTTATGTATTTCTACTCATGCGTGTGTGCTCAGTAAAAAAGTGTGTACCTATGCCCTGTGAGCCATTGGGTGGCTCTAATACATTTTAAGTGTGCAGGGAACACACATGTGTATGTGGGTGATGTGGTTGAGTTTGCGCGGTGTGCCTACTATGTTTCTGTTCCGCTTGGTTTGCAAAAATTATTAAAGATTACGATGAATCATTTGTCATGTTTTTTAGGCTACGGTTTATAGTTTTTAACTATAGTTTATTAGTCTAATAAATAATGATTGTTGAGAGAAGGCAAGCCGCTGAAAACAAATAAGAACAGAACCATTGTAATCAGATTATACAATCACATATGTAATGTATTCAAAATAATAATTACTTGCGTTACAGATATCGACAGCTCATACTTGTTCGAATCATACTAAACACATTATGCTGGTTTATTGTGTGTTGCATGAGAAGGCATTACCTTTGTTAGCGTGTTATGCTGATATTTCTAGTAAGTAAAAACTAGATTTGAAAGTCTATGTCAACTTCATCATAATACCTGGTGGAATCTAAATACGTGAAAAACATATATGCAAAGACAACTTAAGGAAATCTTGAGTCGGGTTGGTACGATTGACATGATAACAATAGATATATATTCTCTGTATATACTATTTTTATATATGTAATACCATTAGATACGGCTTCGCTTGTTTAGGCTTCAACTTTTCACTTATGACTTATAGTTTTTTATTTTCTTTTTTTATGGTTTTTTAGATTTTTCTTTTTTTATGTATTTCTTTGCGTTGGCCGTAATGTGCTAACTTGTTTTTTTATTTTAATTTTTTAAAATTCAATTACGTCAAAAAAATCACCAGCAGTACAATACAAAATAAATCAGCTATAATGTTAAATAGTAAAAAATAAAATATAAGTCAAAAAAGCTCAAATGGGCAGGGTTGTGACCGAACACGAAAAATACCTTGGTCTGATTGAATAATGACATTTGATCTTTACGTATCGTCGTTATACATTTAATTATCACTAAATATGCTCTCAGTCTACGACGCCCAAACCCAGAAAAATACTTAGACATACCACAGCAAATTTTCAAACAGGAAAAGAATTACAAATCATACACGTGGTGCACTTATCCAAGGCAATTTTGTGGAAGTTACACGGGCAAGAAGAAAAAGTAAAGCTCCTCCTCCGCCATCCAGCATTCCATCGATCCACCAGCTATAAATAAAGCTAAGCCAAGCAGAGGGAGGGGAGGAAGGGTTTTGGAATTTGGCCGCCGTTGCGTGGGAGAGCGAAGCGAAGCAGCCGAAACCGAAGCTAGCCACCACCACCACCGTCCACCGCACCACACGGCGCTGCGCCTCCCGGTTCCGACGTGTTTCCCGGGCGCGGAGGAGGAGGAGGAGGAAGCGGGGATCCCGGCGGCGAGGATGAGCAGCGGCGGCGCGGGGGGAGGGAAGGGGGCGGCGGTCGCGGGGCCCGTCCCGGCGGCGTCGAGGAGGCTGGTGCAGAGCCTGAAGGAGATCGTGAACCGCCCGGAGGGGGAGATCTACGCGGCGCTGCGGGAGTGCGGCATGGACCCCGATGAGGCGGTCAGCCGCCTCCTCTCCCAAGGTCGTCCCTTCTCGCCCTCTTCGCGCCCCGCCTCGCTTGTTTCGCTGTTCCTTTACGGGTTATTCCCTGGATGCGTGATGGAGTTGGAGGGTACCTGGGGTTCTCGCCGCTAGGGTTCTTAGAAGTTTCTTAGAACTGCGTGCTTTTGCCGATTTGGGGGTGATTCCTTAGTCGTTACTGTTATGGATGATTGGCTACGGATTAGTGGGAATCGGATGAGCCTGTTAGGTATTTTGTTCGGAGCCTCTTATTGATTATTTGTGATTTAGCTATGTATGATTGTAGCATTAGATAGATTTAGGAGTTCTTAGGGCTCTTGCAAATCTTCTTCTAGTTCTACATTTTTAGGGTTTCTGTTTAGATTTCCTGCTAAATGCTAATAGTGGCAAGCGTTTCCTATTTTGGATTAGATGGTAGGTAGATTCTGTTCGATATTTCTGTCGTTCCTCATGTTTTCTCGTGGTTTAAATTGGCGGCAACTGCGGAAGTTGTCGAAATTTTTGTGGCTGTTGCAATTGCAACCGAGCAAGGAGTTGCTATTGTTGGATGGGGAGTAGAATCGGGGAACACGGAACTGTGGGCGGAAGGGGATAGGTGATTTCTTTGGCGGGAGTATGTAGGATGGATGGACCTTTCAGCGTTTCAATGTAGGGGGAAGTGAAACGAGTTCATGGCTTGAGATTTGCCTTTTGGACCGATTTAGCAACCAGTTTGCGAAAGGGTGTTGCGGTAAATTTAGCTACTGGGTTGGGAAACGATGGTTGTCGAAAATTTAGCTACCAGGCTGGAACAGAGTGGAGCCTTTAGATTGGGATAGGAGGTGGAGCCTCTGTCTTTTCTTCTTGGCTATGTTTGAAAAGTGAAAACACTTCTAGTCTGTTTGTTTTGTTGCATGTGTTTATCTGGGATCTGTTAGGTATTGCTATATTACTTTGGAAATGTCATTTATGGTATACTTCTATTATACAGTGGGAGGGAAAGTGGCATACTAGGATTTGCTGTTTTTGTAGGCTTGTATACTTGTATGTTCTTATGTGATAGTTTCAGGGAAGGTTGGTTTTATTTGTTGGGTTTTGGAGAAAGGATGGAAGGGATTTTCTTAATGTTCATTTGTGGAGAAAGCACAGAAGGGATTTCTTGTGTTCATTTGAACTGCAGTCTGTTTCCTATCCTGTAATTATACTAAATTCAGAGAAAGGTGTGTATGCAGTGGGTTGTTCTATATAGACATTCCATAATTATATTTTAGGATGTGTTGAACTTATGGAAATAAGACAAGTGGAATTCTTGGGTTGTTCGTTGGGTTATTTCTTCATATGTATAAATAGAAAACAACTATTACGGGGTTCTTGTGGCATGTTCTTGGTTTGTCATTTATTCTTCATTTTGTCATCACATTTATTGGTTATAACAGAGGAAATAAGCAATTCAGGCCCGTCCCTAGGTTTTTTTTCCTGCAAGGAGTGACAGAACTTTAGCTTTTGGCATGGTAATTTATTTTACCTGTATTTGATTTTTTGGGTGAGTTAATGAGCTTGCAGTGATTTTTAACTGTGATTTAGTCTTGGCTCTGTAGGGGGAGCTTTTCATTACTTGAGAGTGCGTGCTTTCTCTTTAATATGTGAAGTTCAGTGCAGTTAAATAAAATGAGCTTTTTATATATCTTTGTTTTAGCTGGGTGTCTATCTAATACATCTGTGGCTCCTTTGTGGCGTTTGCTTAGTTTTATCTTTACAATTCAGTATATAAGATATTCCTTTGAGTAACTTTTCTGGACACTATTAGCGTCCTTGTAAAGTGTTGTTGCTAAGTTTATGAGGATTAACGAATGGACGAGGAGTGGGAACTGCCTCCTTAATACCCCATCTCTGTAACTTGTGAAAGTCGTAAAATACATTCTTCAACTTTCCTGACATGGCCAGAAAGGCATAGTTTTGGGTTTTATGATTGCGTTGTTGCTTGTTCAGAGTTTATTTGCAGTATTATTGCTGCATATTGAGTACCTTATTTGCTTGTACACATAAATATCCAATGTGTGAGGAGGCAAATGTGAGTTTGTTTTGGTTGCAATGTAAATGCCCTATCTGTATTTTTATTTCATATTATCATACCAATGCTGTTTTCAGTTTCTTCGTGTTGTTTTTGATTTTTTAGATCATACTATCTGTTTATTTTGGTCATTAATTTACATAATCTATATTTGGCAGTGTCCCCAAGATAGATTTGTTATATTAGTTGATCCAGCAATTGTATGGACACTGATATCTCATATACCACTATTTTTCAGATACTTTTCAAGAGGTAAAGAGCAAGCGCGATAAGAAAAAAGAGGTCAGTTGACACCTTTTCCTTAAATGTGCCCTATGTTCCTGCGATGTATACTTTATCTCATAACCGATAACCAGTTTTAACTTGGGTTGCTTATGGACTGGTAGCTTATCTTCTTCTTGCCCTTACAATTTATGAGCATGACTACCCATAAAGAAGACATTTTGTCCATAGACAGTTCTTTTGGTTTTGCTTGATTTGTCGCGTCAACTTAGCATTTTCAACTAATCTTTTGGTTTGTTGTTTGAAAAAAGTCTTGATGGAACTCACAGCTATGGTTATGTGCACTTACATAGGTTAAAGAGATTCCTGAGCCAAGATCTCGAGCGGCAAGTAATGCTACCAGTCGAGGCGTTAGAGGTGGTGCAGATCGTGTTGGACGAAACAGTTTTGTTCACTCTAGCTCCGTTGGTAATATGAACAAGCACCATTCGTATCTTCAATTCTGTTCATTTTGGCTGTAATTCCATTTAACCATTTATTTTCATCTAAAAAATCAGATAATGTGGCTTCAAGGTCATCAGTCTCAGGACCTGGTATGCCATCAACCAATTCTACTCAGAAGCAAATGGTTCCAAGGTAAGAAAACATATCCCTTTCATTACCTACTTTAAGAAGGGCATTTATGCTGGGTCAGCTTTTCTTATTAGGCATAATTATAGACTTATAAGATCTACTTGTCTTGTTGGAGTGAAATCTAAACATAAGTGAGAGGGTGGACGTCGACCGTGTGACGGGCCATCATCCACGAGAGTAAAAATGACACGGGGGTTTATACATGTTCGGAGGTCCGAGAGGACCACCCTATCTTGTCGGGGAGCTAACGGGCGGTTACCTTCGGGGAGGGAGCTCCCACGGGCTTGCCAATTTGAATGTGCTTTTTTATTGCTTATGAGAGCTCAAGAGAGCTCCCCCTCAAATGAGGGTTACATGGGGTGTTTATAGGCTCTTGGGCCTGTACACATGTCTAGAATGCTCCTTGGGGGGATAGCTACCCTATGAGTACAAGTGAGGGGTATTATAGTCTTTGCTGAGCATAATTGCGTTTCTTAGACTTGTACATGGGTGTCTTCTGTAGAGCGGGTTTCGTTAGGGGATGGATGAATTATTTCCTCAACACTAGCTCCCCTACTCCGGTGTTTTAGAGAAACGTCTGAAGGAGTAGCCCTAGGTGGGCTTGGAGGCACCCATGAGGTTTACTTATGGACACCTTGGAGGTGTGCCCATGACACTAAGTCATAGGCACACCGCACACTAGAGAGGTACCAATGAGACTAAGTCATGGTGCACCGAATGACCACTAGGGGTTGTAGCCCCCAGTGGACTTGGAGGCGCGCATGAGGCTAACTCACGGGCATCTTGGAGATGTGCCCAAGACACTAAGTCAAGGACACATTGGAGAGGTGCTCACAAGGCTATGTCGTGGGGCACCGAAGGGCCACTAGGGGGCTATCATCCCTAGTGGACTTAGGGACACTCATGAGGCTTACGGGCACCTTGGAGGCCTGCCCACGATACTAAGTCATAGGCACGTCGACGGGATGCCTATGAGGCTAAGTCATGGCACACCGAATGACCACTAGGGGGTAGCCCCTAGTAGGATTGGAGGCGCCCATGAAACTTACGGGCACCTCGGACGTGTGCCCACGACACTAAGTCCTAGGCACACTGGAGAGGTGCCTGTGAGACTAAGTCGTGGGGCACCGAAATATGAGGGCTATGCCCTTTTACCCCATAGATAGGGGGTTTTTTCTTTAGTGATCGGGAATGCATGAGAATGCTTAACTCTTGCCAAGCAACAACGTGAGGCATATGGTGACCCGGAGGTCGTTCAGCGCGGCTCCTGCCCTAGGTCCAGCAGGACACGAGCTGCCATGGTGGAGGCGACGGACGCCTAGGCCACCTTGGGCTTTTGCTAGGGGAGACCATGGAGGTCGTACGCCCTATGCACCGTAGGGGTGAAATCCCATATGGGAAAAGTGTCTTGAGAGCCCAAGCTGGAGCAACGAGATTTGTAGGTTAGAATTATTCCCTAATAGTAACGCGTTAGGGGACAGCTCTTGTAGCTGGCCTTCATCATCTTGCAGTTAGCGATGTCAAGGGTTCCAGGGGTGGTGGTTAGCCCTAGCACCCCTAGCCCTCTATTGGCGAGGGCGCTTTGAGTTTTCCGCCCTTGGTTGGACCCTGCGTCGACCAGAACAAGGGAGGACGCGTTCGGAAGCCCCAGGGCACGTATGACGTTGTCCATCCTGGGGTGGAGAGCCCTGATCCCTGATGATGGTGCACACCCAAGGCTCCTCTGGAAAGGGCACGTATGACGTTGTCCATCCTGGGGTGGAGAGCCCTGATCCCTGATGATGGTGCGCACCCAAGGCTCCTCTGGAAAGTGGACTTGTCATCTACGAGCTCATTGCACTCCAAAGCTGGAGGAGGCTTCGTGGACTTAAGAGTATTTATTTGGTAGGAGCCATAGCCTTTCGTCAATTAGCTACGGTCCCCACGGAATGCGCCGATGTTGTAGGAGTGAAATCCAAACACAAGTGAGGGGGTGGACGTCGGTCGTGTGACGGGCTATCGTCCATGAGAGTAAAAATCACACGAGGGTTTATACAGGTTCGGGGGTCCTAGAGGACCACCCTACTGTTGGTGGGCCAACGGGGGGTTACCTCCGGGGAGGGAGCTCCCGAGGGCTCGCCAATTTGAATGTTCTTCTTTATTGCTTATGAGAGCTCAAGAGAGCTCCTCCTCTCAAATAAGGGTTACATGGGGTATTTATAGGCTCTTGGGCCTGTACAAATGTTCGGAATACCCCCTGGGGGGATAGCTACCCTACAAGTACAAGCGAGGGGTATTATAGTCTTTGCTGAGCATAATTGCATTTCTTAGACCTGTACACGGGTGTCTTCTGTAGAGCGGGTCCCGTTAGGGGATGGATGAATTATATCTCCAACATGTCTTTTCCCTGAAACTCTTGTATGTTGGCCTTTGAGATGCTCATTTGTGTTACTGTCGATGCCACTGATATGTCGTTAAAAACACTCATGCAAACTGCATGAGTTCTTACAAACAATTCTTTTGTTAGAAGACTGGAACTTTAGGAGTTCGTCTGGTTAACTGGAACTTTCTAAATGTGTTCTGTTATCTGAGACAATACAATATTGTATTAACTCCGAATCAACGATATGGTCTTTAGATGTTTGGATGATGCATGACACTAAAAGTGTACAGATTTTTTTCTTCCACGTTGCTTTGTTTTTACACCCATCTTGATATTCATGTACCCTTTTATCTGCTGTAGTTCCTCTGTAAACAAAGATATGGTTGCTGATGTACCATCAGTACCATTGCAACCATCATCCGGGTTTCAGCACGGTTGGTCTGGGATGCCAGGTCAGTTGTCAATGGCCGATATTGTGAAAATGGGCAGGCCTCATGGAAAGCCTTCTAGCAAGCCCGTGGTTACAGCGGACAAAGGATATATTGGACAGCACCCATCATTGCGAAGCACTGTAGACCACAATTGGAAACAATCTGCAAGCACAGTTCCACCAACAGAGCTTGACCAGGGGTTACCTTCTGCGCAAGATTCTACTGTGGTTAATGATCACAGTTACTCAGCTGCTGACAACAAGCAGACATATGATAATGATTGGTCTCCACAGGATGAACCACTATCAGGAAATCAATCATCCCTCCCTGAGACTTCTGGTGACCCATCATTATATGAGTCACCATTACAGTCATCTGTAATGGTTGCTGATGTGGTTAACTCACATGAAAATTCTCATTTAGATGGAAACAGCTCAACTGCAATTAGATCAGTAAATGCTTCTGAGAGAGACTTGGAGCATCATGAAGGCAATTCTGAATATAATGATGGATTATTGCAGAACTCGAGTACGTACCTGCCGCAGAAGCATTCTTTCACAGAGGACGAAGGTGAATGTAGAACTAAATTTACAAAATCTGCTGTGCTTTGTTGGTTATCCTTTCGAGGGCCTTTTTTTTTGTTTGAAACATCTGTATATTGTGTTCCATGTGGAGAATCTGGATATGCTGTGTCATCAACTTTTTACACTTACTAGCCTTGGATAAACAATACAACATCATTTATGAGTAAATGCCTTTTATATTCCAATAAAAAAATATTGTAGGCTATATTTCAATATGATAAAACAATTCAAATATGTAGGGGTGAAATACAGATTACTCTTTAATTGGTACGTTTATTGTCCATTTCTATGTTAGCCTGCCTGTACATTTTCTCCCTGGGAATATGTTCAATGTATCTGTGTTATGGTAGGGTTTAGGGTTAGGAAGGTACTAGCAACAAATAAGGAGGCAAAGAATCAACTTCACTGGACAAAGAGGGATTAAACAGTAGTTAGTGCTAATGTGCTATTTTTGAAAAATAGACATGTTACCGCAGATCCAAAGAACATCTTCACATAGAACTTCAGACTAGCAAGGTATTCTGTGCTTCCAGTTTTGTAAGGCTTATCAACTTATTCATGCCATTGTATCATAATTTGCTTCACAGCTCATGCAGTTTATTATAAATATATTTACAAAGCATGTTCGGCTGTGGTTGTTTGGTCTTGTTCTGGATGTTGCACAGCTTTTTATGGGATGACTTCCATATGAATACTGATTTCTCTTCTCTGTTCCAACTGTGGTTTATATGTCCATCTTCTGATCATGGCATTTCCTTGCAGTTGAGGAGTCCAATGTTGATGTATCATCATCAGCAGCAAACTTCCAGGGTCTAAGCCTACATAACGAAGAGTTGGCTGCAACAAAGTTAGTCGATGATAACCCTGCAGTTATAATTCCTGATCATCTGCAAGTTACCAACAAAGAATGTGCCAAATTGAGCTTTGGCAGCTTTGAATCCGGTGCATTTTCTGGGCTCCTCCAACCAAAGAGCACCGATAACAATGTGGAGTTGCCTGTTGTAGAGGAAGCTGCACCTGAAGATCAAATAGATGCAAGGTTAAGTGTTTTCCTGTTTTTCTTCTTTATTTAACTGCACAGGTTGCATCTGTTGTGACGTGACTGGAATGACCTTATACCTTGCAGGGATCAAGATTACTCTGACAGTGGTGCAGTGAATTCGTCAGCAAATGAAAACCTCGAGACCATTATGGGAACTAACATGGAGAATCTTGATGTACCTTCTGTTTCACATCCTGATGTCCTGAGACAGGAAGTACTTGATGATCATTCTGCTCTTCAATATAACCTGCCATCAGTCTCAAGTCATGCATATTCGAACCCAACACAGCCAAGTACAATGGAGGCCCCACAAGGAAACACCCAAGCACACACACTCTCCCATCTGTCAAGCTTTCTGGTACAGTGCCCCTTTTTTCTCTTTCTAGTAAAAACTTCACTTGTCATGTCTCATGCATTATGGACTAGTGATCTTCCACTGCCCACCGTGTTGGTGTCTAGCGATATATCGTACCTGCAAGTTGCAATACATTCAGTATAGTCTACACGATTATAGATAATAAAACATGCATTACAATGTTGAGGAAAACCTCTTGCGTTTCTATATAAGGTTTTAACAAATTTGGATGCACTGATGAACAGAAAGTGTGGATGAGACTGATTTTTCTGGTAATAAAAAGTGGCTATTCCTGGTTGCGTCACAAATTTGGCTGGGAATTCAGTTTTAGGTGTGTACACATATAGAAGAGTCAAACTGCACTCGCATAGGGTCCAATGTGAAGTTATCCCACCTTAAATGCTCCTTGGCCAGAAACTTGCTGAGATGCAGAATAGCTGATGCGCACATGATGATGTGATAGATTAGCCTGGCTAGGGTTTTGGTTTTCATCCTGAAAAATCTTCACTACTGCATGATCTGTGTAATGGTTGTCTTGGGAACAGCTAACAAACACAGCCAGTTAAACCTGTATGGCATAGGCGTAATAAAGTGTCAAAAATAATATAAACTTGGGATATTCTAAGAGTTTAAGATCCGGATCATAGGGCGGGATTTCAGTATAATATTGCAATGGTGACTACTACTATTGAACCAGTGGAGCTGTTGACCTTATAGCAACACAAATTCAAATATTGCCTTTCGTAGTAAGTTAATCATGTATAATAGTTAGCTGGTTAGCGTGCTTTGGGCATAACATGCTTTTATGATGGCTGCATGCTGTTTTCACAAACAGGGCTTAGACTTTCTGCATCATTTCTGACTTGAGTATCTTAAGAAAATTCAAGTAATTAACTATGTGGTGTTTTGCTCTTGCCTTTGTAAGTATGCCGAGCAAGTTCACTACTTGTTTAACAAAATAGGAAGCTTGCTGGATCAGTAATTAAAGCTTTCCTAGTAATTGTATGTGAAATATGCAATTCTGGCTGAAATCATGTTGTTTACTTGTTTTATACAAATTCCTGAAATAATGTTGAAATAAGGATCCGGTGGGTGAAATTTGAATTTTACTGGCCAATTACTGTGCTGGTAATCACTCGACTCTTCCAGGACTAGTATGATGTATATTGAGACAATATAATGAATAGTTTTAAGCAGTTTTGGCCAAGCTATAAGATTACTATAAGAAATATAATCCTTGCATCAGATTACTATAAGAAGATATGTAATACTTGCATCATTAAAAAAGAAGCCAAAGAAAGAAGAAAAGACTGCTTGCTGTATAAAGTATAAACCCAGTCTTTTGCTTGGAACTCTGTCACATGCTGATATTTACCACTGAAATAAAGCATTGCTCCATTCCGGAATTGTCCAGGAACATCTGGACTGGCTGGCATGTTCTGGTTTCCATACCTGGTGTTTCAATCCGTGACAAACTTCTTGCTTGCTGAGAAAGGATTATGCTAAATTTATTGTCTTCTGCATGTCTGTTTATTTAATCCAGCTGACTATGCTTCTGCATAATTCTTACAACTAATTTGTTCCTCCAGCAAACAAATTCGTTACACAACAGCCTATTGGGGTCAAATATTGCACCTCTTCAGGACTTGGACTTCAATTTATCACCTTTGCTGGCAGCACAATCAATGGCTACAAAATATAACTCAGCTGCACCAACTACTACTGGACCAGCCGTCTCCATGCAGGAGGTAATTTAAATCTCTGGATTCACTTTTCTCACTGTGCTTTATTCGGATTCATATTTCATAGAAGTATAACTTTAGGAAGTTACAAAAGGCTCGTCATTCTTTATTTTGTGTAAAGATGAATTACGTGGTTGTGCTAGTATTAGAAAAAAAAATAGTTCTTTGTTTTGTGTACTCAGTATTGATTAGTAAGTTAACCAGAAAGTCCATAGAAGAAGCATTCTAGTTTAATGATATATCTTCAGCAGCTAACCAATTTGATTCTAATAAAAAATTAAAACATGAAAAGTGTCCACTTTACATTCAGTATAGATCCCAAACTTGTTAAATTTTTGTGGGGGGTGTTGTTTTTCTAATTTAATCATTGTATATTATTGGCATCAAGGTGCTGATAATTTGATGTTGATTGCTTGGTCTTAGCTTTGCCTTATTTTCCTTAACATTTTCTGAACATGTATATTTTTTCAGGCTCTGAAACCGGGAGTTTTCTCGAACACTCAATCTACACAAAATCTTCCAAGTACTAGTATTCCAACGGCCCCCCCTCTGCCTCAGCAATTAGCTGTCCACCCTTATTCTCAGCCAACTTTACCTGTCGCGCCTTTTGCAAATATGATTGGCTATCCATATTTGACACAAAACTACACTGCTTACCTACCATCAGCCACCTTCCAGCAAGGATACTCAAATGGACCGTTCCATCAGTCTGCTGCTGTACCCGGAGCTGGTATGAAGTACTCGATGCCACAATACAAGAGCAACCTGTCGGCTTCAAGCTTACAACAACAACCTTCTTCAGTGATCTCTGGTTATGGAGGCTTTGGAAGCTCAAGTAATCTTCCAGCAAATTTTAATCTTAATCAGAATGCTGCCTCTGCATCAACAAATCTTGGGTTCGATGAAGCATTGAGCACACAGTACAAAGATGCCAGTCAATATATGGCCCTCCAGCAGGTAACCATTGCCAGCGGCCCTTGTGTATCCTTGGAAACTTCCGTGTGCTCTCTGGCCCAGTTAATCTCATATCTGCTGATTGATGTTTAGTTCATTTAGAAGTGTTGATTTTGTTATTCCTTTCAGGGTGACAACTCTGCAATGTGGCTTCATGGGGCTGGTTCAAGGGCGGCGTCGGCGCTTCCGCCTGGCCACATCTATGGCTACCAGGGGGGACAGAGTCAGCAGGGTGGCTTTCGCCAGGGACAGCAGCCCCAGCAGCCCTCTCAATTTGGGAGTCATGGGTACCCAGCATTCTACCATTCTCACAGCGGCCTGACGCAGGAGCACCCCCGGAACCCGGCTGAGGGAAGCCTGAACGGCTTCCAGGCTGCGCCGTCACAGACATCTCACCAGAGCTGGCAGCAGCACACCACCTACTGAGCCCTGTACTCTTGTTATAGTGGCGTTTCACTGTTGCGGGCCAAGTTTGGCGCGCGTGCGTCCTATAACTCGCTGCGGAGTAAGCAGCTCGGGCTAGCTGAGCTCGTGCCTCAAGCGCTGAGGAAAGGGTCCACGCCATTCAACAGTTTCAGGAGAGCGTTTTAACATGTTGCGTGTGTCGTCAGACTGATGAGTTTTCTGATTTGTTTGGATAGCTAGTTGTATCTGCGGAGCAGCAGTCTTGTAACTCTTGATTACCTAACAGGTGCCGTTTCTGATTCCTAAATACTTTCTTCTTGACCTTTGAGCTGCTTGCGTTTCTGAATGTCGCGCGAGTACTTTTTGGTCAAATGGAATGGATGCGAAGGAACCCCCTACTTGACCTCGTGGGGGTAAAATGTGCATTTCTACTCCACCCGGCACGGCGGCGGGAAGGGCGTACACCTCCTGCAACAGGACGGCGTCGATGGGCTCGCTGCGACCGGTGCTGCGGCGCTGCTTGACGTGCCCGACGTAGTGTTTCATGTCTCGCCGCCGCCGCTTGATCTTGACCTCTGCAAAACTTCGCTGGGGCTGAACGCTGCGGGCAGCGGGACCGGGACGGTGCGTATGGGCTCCACGGTGACCGGTAATGCAGCGCTAATTGAGATGACCGGCGTATTCGCGACGCCGTTCGATGTCTCGTCGCCGCCGCTTGACCTTGATGATGACGGCTGCAGAAGCGCCTGTACACCGCCTGCAGCGGGACGGCGTCGATTGGCTCCGCAGCGACCGGTGCCGCACGCCCGCACCGCTACTTGAGGTGGCTGACGTAGTAGCGACGCCCTTCGATGTCTCGCCGCCTGCTGCCGCTGACCGGCGCGAGCGACAGGAAGTCGTGCTCTGCGATCCCTGCAAATGACATCATCACCCCGGTTCCTTGCTCGCTTTCTTGCTTGTTGGGCGTCGCGGTATTCGCAGGGCCGTGCACTGCCCGCGATCGACGGCACGCGCTGCTTCTGCGGTAGTACTCGACACGATCGAAGCACTTTCGACGGCGCCGTTCGACGTCCACGCGGCGCCGTTGCTGCTTGATGAGGCATGGAGGGTTGTGGCTGAAGGGCGTTAGCGAGAGCGACAGGAAGCCGTGCTCCGCTAGCCTTTTGGACTATAATTTATAACTCGTAGCTACTGTTTGCCATGCAACGCTTTTCTCTAGCTGTAAATGTACCACGATCGATGGTTTAATATATTCGCCAGGGGAAGGATCCGGCCGGATTAAGGCCCTGTTTGGATCCCTTGGGCTAACAACTAGTTGCTAAACTTTAGCCCTTGAGGATCCAAACAGGAGGGCTAATGGGTGGGCTAAAGTTTAGCCAAAGCCCCAACTAGTTGTTAGCCAACTAGTCCATCAAACCCAGCTAATGAGGGCTAAAGGATCAGCCGGATGGAAAAAAGATGTTGATACCCACGCCTACCCTCCCAGACCACCATGCATAGGGGTATAACAGACTTTGCACTGAGATAGTAGCACTTATTAGTCCTTGGATCCAAACAAGATTGGGCTAATCTTTAGCCAGCTAACTACTAGTCAGCTAACAACTAGTCCTAGCTAACAGCTAGTCTTAGCTAACAACTAGTCCTAGCTAACAGCTAGTCTTAGCTAACAACTAGTCCTAGTCCATCCAAACAGGCCCTAAGGAAATTAACCGTGTGCGACAGGGGCTGGTTCGTCTCGGTCTCGGTGCGTGTAAAGTAAACTAACCGGCCGGCTTAGGGTCGGAGCGGGATCCGAGCCTCGTTCGGTTGTTGCCTAACTGGGCATCGTCAAGGGTTCCCACGACGCGCGCGCCATGAGAGAGAAAATGGTTCCGATTCCGCGCGAAGTCCGAACCAATCTCAGCCTCACCCGACTCACGTACGCCTACGCGCCGCTCGTACAAAAACTGGACGTTTTAGCGGCAGCGCCGCGCGGTGGACGATCCTTTTTACCATGACGAACGGAGAGACGGGAGGTGTAAACGGCGACGGCGGTCGATCTCGTCTTTTTAATTATTTCGTTCTCTCCTCGCAAAAAAAACATATCTCGTTCTCAGTATAAAAGAATATGTTTCAGAAGAACCGGTTTGTATTGACCACATCATGCATAAATTCTAGAAAAAAAATATCAGAGAAACATAGTATGCTATAATTCAAAAAATGTACATTGGGTATTGTGATTGATTTGTTTGAAAGGGTTCTTCTCTTTCACATTTATTGAACCAGACCAAACATTTGGGGCTCCCAAGTTGCCATCACCCAGAACACAATTAGGTCTCTATAATATGTGACAAATAGGGATAAGCAATATATATTTATCTATGCACTGTTTTTTTTAAGGCGCCTATGTATGCACTGAAGTTGACATTGCACAATTATTACTACAGCGCGTCTCTAGTTAGTTAAAAAGTTTTAAAACCAACAGAAAGATAATTGGACGGGCATATGAAACGTTTGAAGAGCAGCTACAAGACTTTTTTGAGCCTTAATTTGTCTTGGGAGTGTCTAGACATTACCCGGATATTTTCTTTTTAATTATCATCTAGATTTGTATCATTTAGATTAGAGATCAAGAGGCTTCTGGGAGAGATTTTTTCAAGGGGGAGGGATAGAATTCAAGGGGGGTTGGGGAGAGAATTCATGACCATTAGATCTCTAATCCAATGATCCTAAATCTGAATGATAGTTAAAAAAAATATCCGGATGATATTTAACAAAAACACATTTGTCTTATGAGAACGTTTGCCATTTTCTAAACTGTACCATACTTTATTCGCTACATAGTTAATTCATCGGCGTGCGATATGATATTTGGAGAACGCCTACATATGATTTGTCCATCTTATCTGCTCAACAAGGTACAATCGATTAGTAATCTATCCATCAATTAGACAATTAATTAGTCGATGCTCTGCATTTGTTTTTGTCTTTCGGGTTCAGACCGCGACGGACCATCAGATGCATGTGAACGAGAATATGACCGGGGTGGAGCCGTAGCCCGCGCCGGGTAGCAACGTATTGCTTGGCGCACACGCTATCCTACCAATCCTTTTCCTCCTCACAGGAACCTTATAAAAGACTAGTGCTTTGCCCGTGCGATGCAATGGAAACCCAAATAAAATAAGTATAAAATCTGATACGCCAGTTGAATCATGGATGAAGACAGCATTTATCTTCACCTTCTCACCAAAGACCAGCCATGGATATTGTGTATGCACTTACAGCATAAAGAAGAACTTGGCCATCATCCATGATCTTAAAGGACATGGAGTTTTCTCTATGCTGCAAAGGAAAGCTCAAAAAATTAACTGAACTGCCAAGTCTTTTTATTTAATGCACTAAAACTCTGCAGGGTAATTGGGATGTTTACCACCACAAATGCTATCACAGGAAACTACTATTTGTATTTGCATCAGAGTCTATCAAGCCATCATCCTTTAATATATAGCTGAATTGCTTCTGAAGAGAGTGAATGGCTTGTAGTGTTTGAGCAGAAAGGAAATTTCTCCAACAGTATTAATAACCAGACCCTTTTCTCTCTGCATATGTCCATCCTTCGCAAGCCCGAACGAGGGCCATATGATCACTATAATCTTTCGCTGAGAACCTTGATTTTGCAGTTCCTGCCAACTAATAAGTAAAGGACAAAAAATTCAAACAAAGCCTTCATATCTAAATGAAAACATAAAGCTTGGGGCTCAATGAAACATAGCCAGTGCACAATTAATAACTACCGCACGTATTTATCGACACTAGATCTTCCCTACTTTTATCATAAATTTTCTTATGAAAGAAAGTCGTTCCACAAGTAATACGAATAATTAATACTAGTTGAATGCCCATGTATTGCTACAGATTTTTAAAATTTATCATACTATATGTTTTAAAACTTACAGGTGATAAAAGTTTTTAGAATATGCAAACAAACATGTTCTAAAAGATTTTAAATCTATCAAGTAAGTTGAAAGCAGTCCATCACACCTCGTGTTCATAAGTCAGAAGACATCAACCACACCTCGTGGTCGTAGGTCGGGAGTCCTCGAGCACACCTCGTCGTTGTAAGTCGAAAGCCGTCAACCATCGCACATGATCATAGGGCGGGAGCGGTCGACCATCGCTAGTGGTCATAAGTTGACAATGGTCGAAGATCGATCGTGGTCTTAAATTGGGAGCCTTTGGTAATGGCTCATGGTCGTACATCAGAAGTCGACGACTATCGTTCGTGGTCGTAAGCCGAAAGCCATCGAGCATACCTCGTGGTTGTAAGTTAGAACACATTGACCAACGCTTGTGGTCGTAAGTCAGAAGACATCGATCACACCTCGTGGTTGTAAGTTGAAGCACATCGACCACACGCAAGGCTACTACGACCATCGAGACACAAGCTATGACCTCTCAGAGCTGATCGCTACGACTTACAACCTCGACCGGTCGAAGCTACCGACCATCGATTGCAGCGGTCGAAGCTACGACCACCGACCGTAGGCTACGACTAGTAAAGCCAGACTGCGACCACCAAGTCGTAAAGCCAAGAATTGTAGAGCCTGCCGACTACCAAACCATAAGACCGGCTACGACTACCAAGTTGTAAATGCCACTTCGGACCACATGGTCGTAAGACTGACTGCCGATCACACACAGTAGTAAAGTCGAAGGCTAAGGTTGTAGATAGAACAGTAAGGGCTATAGAACTCAAACAGAGAGCCAACAGTTGCTCAAACCTCAAAAATCAAACTCAAACTCTCTAAATTAAGAGTCAATTACTCATCACAACCATGGGGTGACCTCCACATGGTCTCACAATTTTTCTTTATTTCCTTTAATTGAATGACTCAGAAAAAGCTAATAGTGGCTACAATGCAATTTTAGACACAAGCTACGACCTCTCAGAGCTGAAATTTTTGAATTTTTGCTGTTTGCGACAGAGATTACGGAGAGAGATACTTACTTGCGAAACGTATGCTACAATTAACATGTAGATCTCGTTTAAGAAAATATTTCTTTTAAAAGTTAAATATTGAAATAAAAATCAAAAATTGTTTTTAGAAACCGAAAACACCGTAATGAACAGCTCCATAATGTCCTCGCGCAGTTTTTATGAAACCTCGTTACTACGCAAAGGCGGTTCCGCACAAGTATGTGAAGCCACACCAAACGCGACGTGCGAACAGCGCGCAAACCCACACGCACCAATTTTCCGCCGCTTCTCGGGGGTAAAGGTAGCAATTTTACCCGCGCACCACCCGATGACCCTATCCTGATCCAACGGCTGGCTCGACGCCGTCTAAATATCCGACGGTGAGGAGAGCGCACAGCTACTACCCGGCTGCTTTATTTATACACGCGCAGTCCGCAGTTGCTGCGCACGCCGGTTGCCCCTCTTCCTCCTCCTGCCTCCGATTTCTGGTGAGTTATGCGCTTCTCGTGGACTCGGCTTGACTAAAACCTCAAATTAGCGCCGGGATTTAGTGCTACTCGTGTGGGTTTTTTTGGGTCTAGATCTGCTTGTTGCTGTGTGTTCGCGGATGCAATCTAGCTTTTCCCCGGTTTATTTTTGCGGTTTTGGAAGCAGTTTGGTTCGGATTCTACTCAGTGTTTCCTACCAAATCGAGTTGTTTTTTTTTCTGGTTCATGCTTGGCGTCGATTTTTAGTTAGTTCATCGTGTTTCCTCGAACAACCCCTCTCCGATTTTGAGTAATTTTCGCTTTTGTTCCCCTTTCCAGTCTCAATGTCATGCACTTAACCCTCGATTTGATTTTTTTAGGTTTTTGCATGCTCGTGTTGCGCCTTAATCTCTCCTAAATTGGCTACTAATTTCATTAATGTTACTTTTTTCATAATATAAAGTACCCAATTCGATTGCAGTAGTGTCAGTTGGCCACTCCGTTTTGTTCCAGTACTTTCCCATTAGGATTTATCCGATCTCACGCCCTTCGCTTAATCTCTCCTGTTGCTTCGTTTCCCCTTCGATTGGCCGCAGCTCGCAACCATGGGAACCCGCAGCGTCGCCTTGGTGCTCCTCGCGGCCGTTCTGCTCCAAACCCTCCTCCCCGCGTCGGCAGCGGAAGGTTTGGTGCGGATCGCGCTGAAGAAGCGGCCGATCGACCAGAACAGCCGCGTCGCCACGCGCCTCTCCGGCGAGGAGGGGCCGCGCCGGCAGGGACTCCGCGGCGCCAACTCCCTGGGCGCCGGGGGTGAGAGCGACATCGTCGCGCTGAAGAACTACATGAACGCGCAGTACTTTGGGGAGATCGGCATCGGCACGCCAGCGCAGAAGTTCACCGTCATCTTTGACACCGGCAGCTCCAACCTCTGGGTGCCGTCCTCCAAGTGCTACTTCTCGGTGCGTCCTTGTTTGCTGCCTTGGTGAGGGTTTTTAAGGGTTTGGTTGTGTCTGGTGCTAAGGCTGGAGTTTGTTTTGGTGGTGATTGATGCAGATTGCTTGCTACTTCCACTCGCGCTACAAGTCGGGGCAATCAAGCACTTATAAAAAGAACGGTGTGTGGCTTAATCTTTCTCCAGCATGCTAGTTTTTGTGTTGTGGCTGACTGGTTGTCTTGCAATCAATTTAGGGTCCGTTTATATTAGCTTTTGGTTTTAGCTTATGAGTAGTAACAACTTGTAGAGAAACACTTGCGAGCGATTTTAGCCGATATAAATGAAGTTACTATATTGTGTACTACAGTCGACTGGTAGTGGGAATGAGATAGGGAAATGAGGTGGGTTATGATCAAGGTTGTCAGGATCGCGATATCAGGTAGCATCGTTTTTTGTCTAATGGGATCGGATTGTGGAATCACGATTCTATCAAATTTTTAAAATCGTATATATTTTATATAACAATTGAATTATATTTCTAAATATGCAACTATATAGTAGATTTTTTGAATTTAATTTTGTAATTTGGGTACACTTATTCATGTTATATTGAGTTAAGGTTGACTTTTGAAACTTATTTAATTATTTTTAATAAACTAATAATCTAAAAATGAAATATGTCAAAGATAATACTTTTTTTACCTTAGAACAACATGTAAACAATGAAACAAAGCAAATATAAATGAAGCCGCTATAATATGTACTACAATCAATTTGTAGACCCCCGTCTTGAAAAGACACTATCGGCCTGCTCATATTGGCTTCTGCTGATGGCTTTTGGTTTCGGCTGATGAATAATAGTGGCTGATAGAAGCGACTGATGAATAGTAGTGTATTATGTAAGAAAGACGGAGTAACGAAAGACACTACAACATTTAGACCATCATGTGACTTACAGAATTGTGATATAATAAAATACAAAGTATGGTAAAACATGCGAAAGCGCATATTGTAGTGGTTAATGATTAGTAATGGCTGATAGAACTAGCTTATAGAAGCTTGGGCGTTCATATTGGTTTCGGCTTCTGGAAGCAGAAGCTAGAAACATAAATCAATATGAACAGGCTCTACATTGAAGGATAGTTACTGTAGAAAAGCTGAAAAAGTAACTTTTAGAAGCCGAAAAGAAGAGACCCCTTATCCCATCTACCATTGCCTCATTGCATAAAAGCCCAAATAGATGATAGGGAAAAGGAAAAAGAAAAAGGAAGCAAGCTTGTTTTGAAAAAAAAAAGGCAATTTGAGCACCCCAAACACATGTGAAATACGCTTCCACTTATCTCGTCCATGCCCAAATCAAGATAAAGCAACAGCCGTAGACCAAGCAGCAACAGCCTGCAAATTGATCCTTGACTACATCCAAATCAAGCAGGAGCAGCCGCCTCCAAATCGATCTCAAAGCAAGCAACAACAAAGAAGATCTCCAAATCAAGCAATACGGCCCAGCAGCAATGAAGCCGATGACGATCCGACGGCTAGCACCATGGTCGGGGGAGATGAAGAGCTCATAAGCTTTTGATTGCAAGGGAAGGAACTCGATGGCGTCGTGTTGGGATGGGACTCCATGGCGGCCTCCACAAGCAGGTGCGGCGCTAGGACAACTTCACCGGCGAAGAAGCTGGGCAAGAAAAGAAACATCTTGTATCTCGATCCAAACCCACCCCTCCAGATGGGATTAAAATGGTGGGTTATGAGGCCCTCATATCCCATTCCCAAACCCCACCCTATTCCCAAATCCTCAATCCAAACACTGCCCACCTCTCATATTCCATTCCCACCTCCATATCCCACAATTCAAACACCATCTTATTGTTGAATAGAGCGACTATGGTACTTGTGTATGTAATTTATGCACTTCACATACACTTTTCCCATCACTCACTACCCTTTTAAGTGGTAGCGATTTGTTACTAAAAGTTGTATGTACAAATACAATAGCCATCCCCATTGTTGAATTGAAATTTGCCTGTTTTTTGTTATCTATTCCCTCCATTTGGATTTACATGTCGTTTTAACCTAGCACACAGAGAACAAGGTGGCAATTAATTCTTCAATTTGTGACTTGTTTATCCCCATTGGTAACTCTTCTCTCTAATTAATGGCATCAAGAATCAACTCCATAGCACCATGTTCCAATGCCAACCACCAAATCAACGCAACCATGCAAACGTATTGGTAGCGGCGGCAGCTCCTTGTCCACTTGCTCGGCTATTTGCTTTGCGTGCCGCTGTGCCAATCCCTGTCTGCTACGCCTCGTGCCCAGCGAAGACGCTCACCCGACGACGAGGACCAACCAACTTTTAATAGGGCCTCTATGTGAAAACGTTACCTGCAAAACTTAAAACACATCTATCTATATAAATAAAAACAATTGGTGAGATCCAAGGCACCTCATTTGTTTTGAGGGCTAGAAAATCCCACAATAATCCTAAAAAGGAAAAAATCATAGAAATTCTCACATTAATCGAGAAAAAAAGAAGCATCTCTACTACTTATTTTGGTGGAACCAGATTATAACAGTGCAAATTAATCATATATCTATATTACAGTTGTATAGCAAATACAATTGTATTTTAATTACAGGCATTAGAGTTGTATATCAAAAACAACTGTATACAGTATCTAGCCGTGCAATTACGCGGGTAAATCCGCTAGTTTGAGAACAACAAAAATAAGTTCCTAAAACTTCATCTAAAAAAACGGAGGGAGTACTTAGTTCCAGCTAGTGGTTTAGCTTATCTCATGTATCATCTTGAGATTTACCTGTTTGTTAAGCAAAAGTTGGGCTTTGTTGTTGAAGAGGTGTTTGATATGTATGGATGAAAAAAATTATGGTTATCTGGTGTGAATCATAAATTGAATGCTCGAATTAAAGAGGTATGAGCTAGGTCCAAGTCATGAAAAATATTATCCCAAGAACAAATAAATTATATATGTGTAGATGAACCATAAGCTACACTTGCCTGTTGCTCACAAGCTGGTCGATTGCATTTTTCATTATCATGGATCATTCTGGTACCTGCCTTACTTTGTTGTTACAGAATATTTATGATGAAATGGAAATTCATTCCGCATGATTGGCAATATCAAGCAAAATCTGTGATTCACATTAGGTGCAACATCCTTGAAAAGGATGCTAATGTAGTCTGACATTACAACGGCGTGCAGTCCGGATTCAGGAATGTTGCTGACATTTTACTGCAGCTGTCTTTGTTGAGCATACTAATCATCTAGATGTACCACACCAAAGTCTTCAAATTTAATACACACACAAAATTTCTTATATTAACTTCACACTTGCAACTTTAGTTACATAGTATACAGGAAATAGTACGTTTATTTTTTGTGTTATGGGGTTAATCTTATCTTTTTTGGAAAGTGATATAATTGTGCATTCTTCTAGCGTACTTTTCATTGTTTTTCTTTTAATTTGATTGAGTAATTCAGCTGTTCTGTATCACTTGCCAAATTGTGTTTGCCTTTTGACAATGCGGTTTTGTATTGTTTCATCTCACCAGGAAAACCTGCGGACATTCGCTATGGCACTGGTGCAATTTCTGGGTTTTTCAGCGAGGATAGCGTTACAGTAGGTGATCTACTTGTGAAAAATCAGGTTTGTTTCTATATGTTTCTAAGTAAATTTGTTGATTATCTCTGTTCACATGCATCCCACTTGGAAATTTTTTGATGTTGTTGTGTTACTATTTTAGGAATTTATTGAAGCTTCAAGGGAGCCAAGTATTACTTTCATGGTTGCAAAATTCGATGGCATTCTTGGGCTCGGATTTAAGGAAATATCTGTTGGAAATGCAGTACCTGTGTGGTAAGACAACCTGGCCTTAAGATCTTTTTGTTCATTTATTCTTTGCTAGTTCAATTACAGTAGAAGCAATGATGTTCTTTTGCACATACTGCTTTCAGTGTTATTACGATTCTTTCACTAGCTCCAGGGACATTGGTTTTGAATAGTTCATATGTGTATAATATTTCTACAGCGGTGGCAGTGGTCCTTCATATTGACCTGCTGAGTAAAGTAGCAAGTTGCCCTCATTTCGTTTGGAGTTTTTGTTACCGTATTTCTTGTGACATTTATCTGGATTTTTTTGTTGCATGTTTCTGTTTTGTGTCTAACATGATGTTTAATTGGAGATTTTGCTGCACCTGCCATGTTAGTTAGGCTCGCAATCAAGGTATAATTATGCTCATGCATGTGGAACTGTGTAACACTTTGGTTTGTTTATCTTGTTTTACTGCTGGAAAATCAATTGTCTTATAAGATGGAGGTACATCGTACTTAAACTTTGCACATTCTATGGATTTATAGCAGATTTATGGTCCCTAATGATATGGACAAATTACAGGTATAACATGGTAGAACAAGGTATCATCAGCGACCCTGTTTTCTCTTTCTGGTTCAACCGACATGCTGATGAGGGAGAAGGTGGTGAAATTGTGTTTGGAGGAATGGATCCTAGCCACTACAAGGGCAATCATACATATGTCCCAGTCACCCAGAAGGGATACTGGCAGGTTGGTCTTGTTTCTTGTGTAAGTTAAGTAATATTTTGGTTATTTGTTATAAAAGTATGCATTTACTTTCTGCAGTTTGAGATGGGCGATGTCCTGATTGGAGGAAAGTCCACAGGTAGTGCAATAGTTGTTTTTATGCTCAATAATACTGTGTTTAAATGAGAGATATTCTTAAGTCAACAGGTAGTGCAATAGTTGTTTTTATGCTCAATATTACTGTGTTCAAATGAGAGATATTCTTACACATTGTCACACCTCTGTCGTTACCAGGATTTTGTGCTGGTGGTTGCGCAGCAATTGCAGATTCTGGAACTTCATTGCTTGCTGGCCCCACAGTGCGTTATGAGCTTTGTATTTATGTTTGTCTGCATAATCATGATGGCATCCACTTCTGTGATTCAAATCAGCGTTTTGTTTTGCTATCTCTACTAAATATCACAAGTATTGTCAATTGTCAATTGATCTATTTTGGAGCAATTATCCTAGTGATGATCCTTGCTGAATCTGGACATGCTTTAAGTTTCCTTATGAGATTTAAAATTTTCAGGGTGCTTAAGAGCGATGGTAATATAGCACCACACCTTGTCCAAATGTTTACAAATTCATGATCAGATCAGCTTATTACTTATTAATAACAACAGTGAAAAAATTTAACTTTGCTCAATTTTCTGAATTGCCTTTCAGAAACTTTTAGCCTTGTTTCAAATCCTTCTGCCTATCATGTATCTTTTCTGATACATTTGAAGTATTAGAAATTTAGCAAGTACAATCCCAACCATTCCTGAGAAACAATAACCTTCCAAGCTTAATTTGAAAAATAAAAGAAAAGAAAATGCTTACATTAGAGGCACTTCATGTTGAATATTGTGTAGGAGGCAATCTGAATCTGTTTACGATTGACATTCTCTTCTTTGCTCCATATCAAGTTCCACTGCATGGTTTTCACAATTTAATATCATCAATGTAGGCCATAATTACTGAAATCAATGAGAAGATTGGCGCTGCTGGGGTAGTCAGCCAAGAGTGCAAGACAGTTGTTTCTCAATACGGACAACAGATCCTAGACCTGTTGCTAGCAGAGGTTTGTGTATTTTTCAAATCGCCCAAGTTCTCTATTTTGGTTGCTGGTTCGATCCATTATGTCACTGCTTAGAAGCAATGTAACGTAACTTGCTCTGGGATTATATTGCAGACTCAGCCGGCAAAAATCTGCTCTCAGGTTGGTCTGTGTACTTTCGATGGGACTCATGGTGTTAGGTGAGAACTGCAAATACTATTTCAAGTGTCTGAATTTATAAAATAGAATATCTGCGCTTCGACTGGGCAACTAGTTATAATGTTATGTGTTGTTTTTTAGTTATTACTGCTGTGACCAAGTTTGTTACGATCAAGCAAATTGTTGCAAGTGGTTCTTTAGGCATTCTGACCTTGTGTCATTCTATCATCATGACTTATTTCTTCCTTCTCCATGTGCTATGTGAACACAGCGCCGGAATTCAGAGCGTAGTAGATGATGAAGCTGGGAAATCGAATGGTCTCCATAGCGATGCCATGTGCAATGCCTGTGAGATGGCTGTTGTATGGATGCAGAACCAACTTGCACAGAACCAAACCCAGGAACTCATATTGAAGTACATTAATCAGGTGAGCTTAGTAACTTCTGGCACAGCACGTTCTACCACTACAGTAGTACAGTGATACTTTTGCATAACTGTATCACTTTCGCAGCTTTGTGACCGTCTCCCAAGTCCCATGGGAGAATCGTCTGTGGACTGCGGCAGCCTTGCATCCATGCCTGATATTGCATTCTCCATTGGAGGCAAAAAGTTTGCGCTGAAACCAGAACAGGTGCAAATTCTTCTCTGTGGTTTTACTCTCCTATTTGTTTCCTTCTGTGCATCCAGATTAGCTAACAGTCTTAGCAACCATCTGGTTTTTTAGGGGGCTTTTATATGTTTAATTGTTGCAATCAAATTAACCGACACGCGTAGGAGGCCACCCAGTCCTTTTTAGCCTGTGCTTGATTTTGTTCTCTTTGGCTGTGCAGTATATTCTGAAGGTTGGTGAAGGACCTGCCGCCCAATGCATCAGTGGATTCACAGCTCTGAACATCCCTCCTCCTCGTGGTCCTCTCTGGTAATCTATGCATTTCTAAGCTCGTGGTTCTTGCCCCTTAAATATCTTGTTATTTGTAGAATGCTAGAAATCCCCTGTTATGCCTTCTGGATGAGCTGTGGAAGTTGAACTAATTTCCACCTTCCATGTGGGCCACGTGGGTGGGACCCTTGTTTGTGCTGGATGGGGGTTTGGGCAGAATACAAATTAGAAGCTTCACTGTTTCTCATCATGCTTGATCTCTGCCTCAGAGTTCTGCCACTGATACATCTTACAATCGCAGGATCTTGGGCGATGTTTTCATGGGAGCCTACCACACCGTCTTTGACTACGGCAAGCTGAGGGTTGGGTTCGCAAAGTCGGCCTAAAGAAGACGCTAGGTGCCTCGTAGCGAGGCGAATGCATTCGCCGGGGGGAAGAGTTTTAGTGATATATATCCGGCAATGTGTATATATGCTACATGTTTTAGTGATGCTTTGCAAGGCCTGGATGGGGTCCGTCTGTTTTAACTTGGCAAGAACGTTTCTGGATACCTTGGCCACCGCTGCTGTTCGACTTACTCGTACTGACCAGACCAGTCGCTGTGATGACATGCGCCTTATCCTTGTGTGATTTGTGACGTGTGCACTAATGAGCAGCATATATAGTCAAATTCTTCTGCAGAGTAGTTTGTTTTTTTTAACTAAGGACAGGAGTTTCGCCATTCATTTCAAGGAGCAAAAAAAAAAAAAAAAAAACCCCCCTGGCCTAAGGGGCATCACCAAACACCGACTTCTGCAGAGTAGTGGTGCGCGATATTTGACGTACTGGCGAGCTTCTAGGATGGTAAACTCAAGGAGCTGACATTTTTGTCCGTTGCACTACGGACTATGGAGTGTTGGTTCCGGAACAACTGGAAGAAACTCGAGAAGCTGGGTGGCATGTCTGAACGGTCGAATTTACCATAGCTATCGCTGGTGCTCTTGCCAGTAGAGTAGTAGAAAAAAATTTCCAAACAAGGCTAGTAAGATGTTGTCAACTGACGTACGTGGCGACGCAGAGCTGGTCGCTGGTCATGTATCCTGGTCCATAACAGTCTCTCCCCCTCAGATCCCTCTCGTTCTCTCTTAAGCCTATGGCTTTTTTTAAGAAGCTGGAGTGTGTTTTGAAGATATTTTTTATAAGTTATTTATAAAAGTTATTGTAAAAACCACTTCAAACTCAATATAAATGTTATTTACTCTTTTAATCTCTCTTACAATCAGTTAAAATCAGACAAAAGACAGAGCACTCTTGAACAGGCCTGACACCAGTCGCGGCAGTCAGTTGACCATTTCCTTCGTCTGGCTGCCACCACCCACACGACTGCATGCCCGTGCCCGGTTCAACCGGGAGCCCGCGCATGGACTCCCCAGGAAGAAATCGTCGTCAGGCTCGATCGCAGCAGCTCTGACTTGCCTGGACCACCTCTAGTCCTCCAATCCCCTGCGCTGCGCGCGCATCCATGGCTCATTCATCTCTCCCTCTCCATGGCCAGTGCCCAGTGGTCACCAGCACTGCCTATAATGATGGACTCAGATCGGTAAGAGCCCCAGGAGTAGGAGCGGAGCCCCGCCACGTGTCCGCCCCCGCGACCTTCTTATATGCCTCCCTGGTCTCCTCCTCACCTTCAGCTCGCCATTGATCGCACCATTCTGTTGCTCCGCCTCGTCTTTCTTGGTCATATATATGAATGGAGTCCTACGTGAGTGCGGGCCTCAAGCGCAAGAATGTTGTTGTTGGTGGCGCGGTGAGCGCCGGCGGCCGTGAGCTGCCGTCGCCGTCGGAGTTCCCGGCGGTGGGGCTAGGGTGCGGCGCTGGGGCCGGGAAGGATGAGGGTCAGGAGCGGCGGGTGGTGGTAGGCGAGATGGACTTCTTCAAGACGGAGATGAGGAAGGAGAAGCGGGAGAGGAAGGACTTCTTCATATCCTTGTGTTCATTGTTGTCAGAAAAAAAAAAAGAAATGTATGGCTTTGGTACGTAGGTAGGGTATGATCTGATTACTAACTTCGTCCTGATCTACCAGTTTGCCATGACCAAATCCGAGCTCGGACGCCTGAACGAAGAGAACAAACGGCTCAAGAACATGCTGAGCAGTGTCACCACAAAGTACAGCTCCCTCAACATGCACCTCGTCGCACTCCAACTATCCACGAGGTAAAACACGCAAAGTTAAACCTGCATTACGATGCACAATTGCACATGATAAGACAGATAGATTAAGAAAGAAATTAATAGGCACAGCTCATCGTGAAGCTGCCAATTATCGTCAGCTTATTGATCCGGAGAAGAAGGACCAGGAGGGGAGTCTACTTCCGAGACAGCTCATCAGACTCGGCCCCGCGTCGTCGTTGCCCGACGAGCCGTCCCACTCCATGGGCATCGACGTCCGCTCGCCGAGCAACTCCGACGCGTCCGTTCCGACGATGGACTACTGCCCGGGCAAGAGCAACGTTAACGGCGCCATGAGCAACAGCAAGGATATCATGCCGTTGCCGGCTTTCGATCACCACCACCACCACATCCACGAGAGGGATCAGTGCCGAGAATCTAAAATATTGCCCCTAACTTTCTTATGATTTCGGTACGTGGATCGCTAACTTCTATATGCTCCTATCTAATGCTAATTCTTTAGATACACTGTAATCCTTCATGTCTCTTTTAACTGCTTTCTTTCACATCAGTCTTGATCGACCTTTGCCTTTTATGTTTTCAGTACGTCTTAAAATTCCACTACGTACCGGTGCCTCAGGAGGCCTTCGCTGGAGATGTTCAAACCATCGCAAGCGATGTTGGACAAGCTTTTCTTTAATTGGTGCTACCACATCCTATCACGTATATCATTATTGCGGATACGATATCCCCTTGTATGACCACAGATCCACCGCATCATCCTCATCTCCGCTACACTCATTTTCTGTATATGTTATCTTTTAGTCGCCCAATTCTACTCCATATAACATCACGGGTCTGATCGCCATCCTATAGAACTTACCCTTTAGCTTTTGAGAGACTTTTTTTTGTCACACATGACATTAGATGCTTGGCGCCATTTCACCCACCTCGTTCTTATCATGTGACTCACATCTTCATCAATCTCACCTTTCCACTATAGTATTGATCCCAAATAACGAAATGTGTTCTTTTTAGGCACTACTTGTCTGTCCAATCTAACATCTCCATCATCTGCCCTAACACCACTGAAATCACACCTCATATAATCAGTTTTAATTCTACTAAGTCTAAAGCCCTTTAGATCTAAGGTCTTCCTCCACAACTCGAACTTCCTATCAACATCTATCCTACTCCCATCAACTAGCACCACATCATCAACAAAAAGTATACACTAAGAGATATCTCCTTATATGTCCCTTTTGAGCTCGTCCATCACTAGGGCAAAAGTTCTTTGCTTTGCACTTTAGAAAAATGCAACTGTAACACCCTAGGGTCCAAACCAGCTCAGACCTAACCACATTCTGGATAGGCCACGCACACATAGCAACCTGTTTGCACTTTCGTCCTCGCTTTGCGCAAAACGGTTAACCGGGGGTGCTACTATTGGAACTCCTAGGCTTATATGTAAGTGGTTCTCAAGGTAAGCTAGTAAGGTAGGACTAACCCAGAAATTCATGTATACACACACATGGGCCGGGGTGTCACATACACCCCCCTCAAAGAATCCGACGTCCTCATCGGACCAACATACCCACACCGGGGCAAATGATAAGGATCTCCCCTCTTGGCACATGTTCGTGCGTTCAGTGCCAGCACATATGTCATGCCGTGTGTCCACTCCGGGCCCACACGCGCCATGCGTCATATGCCTACGCCCCTGACCCGCACGCGCCCATGTAACCGCGAGAGTCGGCTCTGATACCATTTGTAACGCTCTAGGGTCCAAACCGGCTCAGACCTAACCACATTCTAGATAGGCCACGCACATGTAGCAACCCGCTTGCACTTTCGTCCTCGCTTCGTGCAAAACGGTTAACCGAGGGTGCTACTATTGGAACTCCTAGGCTTATATGTAAGTGTTTCTCAAGGTAAGCTAGCAAGGTGGGACTAACCCAGAAATTCATGTGCACACACACATGTGCCAACATGGGCCGGGGTGTCACAGCAACTGCCCCCATTCAGAGTTTTTCTTAGTCATCTAGTTCTCCATGTAATAATTTCTAAGTGTAGCAGCCTTTATAGTTATTCCAACACAGTGGGATTGATTTTGATTCTTTTAGGATTTTCCTCAAGTTACATTCCCAGTATGACTTGTATAGCTTATACTTGTCCAAGTACATTGGGCTTGGAAACTCAATGATATATTTGCTATTATTTAATTCTATAGTTATCATGTCTACTTTTGTTGTATAGGACAGAAAAGAACTTCAAGCTGTTGAGTCAGCAGAGCTTAGTGTGGAAGATGGCATTGGAGACAGTGAGAATGAGGAAACTCTACCTCGTGAAGACTCTGATGAGGAAGTGGATTCTGATGAAGAAAAACAAAGGTAAATTTTCAGACATCCACACCAACAAAACATGCAATAAATTGGTCATAAACTAATATTATTTTCAAAATTTAGTGTAATACCAGAAAAATGTAACATATTATATTTCAAACCAGGTATGACGCCCAACTTGAGGAGATGCTTGATGAAGCTTATGAGCGCTATGTAACTAAAAAGGGTGGAGAAGTAAAACAAGAGTGTAAACGCGCAAAGCGAGTCAATCTCGATGCTGATGTAGATTTGTTAGAGGTAATATCTGAACCTGTTTCAATTTCACATGAATGTTGTCTCAACAAAATGACAATTTCATCTCTTTCTCTCTCTGAGAAGGAAGTTTGCCCCTGCCCATCTGTATGCTAAGTTAATTCTGCCAATTTGCCCCTGCCTATCTGTATGCTAAGTTAATTCTGCCAATTTGCCCCTGCCTATCTGTATGCTAAGTTAATTCTTCCAATTTGCCCTCTGGCATTGGAAACCAGATTTTTGCACCAGCCAAAAGATCGAACTCGTACTCTGTTGTTGTCCCCAGTTCTTTTGTGTAGGTTATAAGAAATAATTAAGTATTGATGATGAAAGATGTTCTTATCATGTCCTGACTTAATAGGGAGGTGTAGATGATGGTGATGTTGACATGGATCAAGGTTCTGATGAAGATCAAGATCAAGAGGTCAATCCCCTTTTATTATGTCTAGATGCACAGAAGCCAACAAAAGAGCATATTGTAGAGTAGTGGTACAGTCAGGATGTGTTCACAGAAGCAGGAACAGGTGTGGCTGAGCAGAGTGACAGTGAAGATGAAAAAGAGAAGTTGCATAGGAATTTGAAAAAGAAGATGGATTCAGGCAAGAAGGAAAAGCTGGCTAAAGCACAACGCTTGCAACAAGATGATTTTGACATTGTACCAGCAGAGCCAATCCGAACCAAAGAGGATTCATCAGCATCTTCTGATGAGTCAGATGAATCAGAGGAGGACCTCCATGATGACACGAAGGCTGAAGTGCTAGCCTATGCAAAGAAGATGTTGAGGAAGAAGCAAAGGGAGCAGATATTTGATGATGCTTACAACAAGTACATGTTCGATGACTAAGGGTTACCTACATGGTTTGTTGAAGATGAAAAGAGGCATAGCCAGCCTATGAAGCCTGTAACACGCGAGGAAGTAGCTGCCATGAGAGCTCAGTTTAAGGAGATCGATGCCCGGCCAGCCAAGAAAGAAGCAGAGGCTAAGGCTTGGAAGAAGCGTGTTGCCATGAAGAAACTGGAGAAGGCACGCCAAAAGGCAGATGCCATCGCAGATCAGAATGACATAAACGCGCGGTCAAAGAGGAAGATGATCGACCAGATTTACAAGAAGGCCATGCCAATGAAGCCCCAGAAGGAGTACGTTGTTGCAAAGAAGGGGGTTCAGGTGAGGGCTGGCAAAGGCAAGGTATTGGTGGATCGGCGGATGAAGAAGGACAAGAGGGCCAGCGATACCGGGAAGAAAGGGAAGGGTGGCAAAGGCGCCAAAGGGCAGGGGAAGAAGGGCGGCCAGAAAGGTATGCAAGGGAAAGCTGGTGGAAAGAAGGCCGGCAAAGCCCAGAATTGAGTACTTACGAAGGCACGCATGAGCAATTGTGCATGACTAGTTTGCTGTCGCTGTGACACCCCAGCCTATAATGGTTTATATGTGTGTGCATATGAAGGTGTGGATTAGTCTCACCTTACTAGCTTAGCTTAAGAAGCACTTACATATAAGTCTAGAAGTTCCAATAGTAGTATCCCCGATTAACCGTTTTACGCGAAGCGAGGATGAAAGTGCAAACGAGTTGCTACGTGTGCGTGGCCTATCTAAAATGGGGTTAAGCACAAACCGATTTGGACCCTAGGGCGTTACAGTCGCTCTGTCTGCTCAGTAGTTCTACTGCTGAATTTTTTGTCTGTCCAGCTAGCCGGCATGTCGGTAGCTAGCTGCCCGTTCAAAACAAGTTACACGAGCGAATTGATAGTGTGTCAGAAAGTTTTGCAGCGTTATCTTGTATTGGTGGACGATAATTTGTGTCAAAACTAGTGATTAATTCAGTTCCTTCGGGAATACTAAGCCTGCGAATCCTTTTCGGAGGATTGGACATCCACGCGCATTTCCTTTTCGGTGGAAAAGATGCGCGCTTTGAATCCCTCTCAGCACGGCGATGCAGAGACCACCCTGAATTCGCATCTCCCTAGCTTGCTGACCAGGGTATAATCGAATCCGAATCCCCAGCTTTGTGTTACAAGATATGGGATCCGGCTGATGCAGTGACGGCCACAGAATCCAGGCTACTTGACGATAGAATCAAGCAGCCGGCAAGATACCAACTAATGATGGCTCAGAGCTGAGGGAATAGGCAGTAGTAAGCGATGGCTCAGATTAAGATGCTTAAAGCAGTAGTACTACTAGTCAGCACATAGTGAAGATGCAATACTGAAGGATGTTAAGGGACAAGTTGACCTATAATTCAGACTGGCGTATGTCCTGAAGCTTCAACGTCAAGAGGAATTCGAAGAACCAAAACATCTCTGTAGATCAAAAGCTACCGCACGATAATGTATTCTACACAATATGCCTTCTTTTCTCTCCAATTCAGTTGAAGACAACTTTATGTAGTCAATCCAGGATTTCCATTTTTCCAGGATATGCAATAAGCAAGCACAAGCAGAACTCCAGAATTGAATTATTTCGAGTTGAGGCATGACAGTGAACTACAAAATTGAACTGACAACATAACAGTAATCCAAAATCCACAGAAAATGCTCGCAAAAAATACATGAAAGAAGCTTGCATTTCATTTCACTAGCCACTTAGCCAGCATCTCCCTGAAAGCTTTGCTTGGATGGTTAAAAATATCAGAGGGAATCCTGCATCTTTCCGATGGCTTTATGCAGATATGATTCCCTGGCAGAGATCTCCGGATGGCTCGATCCATGCTGAAAGAATCAAGAAAGTGCAACTTGCGCTTGCTGCCCCCGGTCCAATGCATCCGATGGACCAGGATCTTCCACGCAGCCAGTTCATTCCGAGAGATAGCAGCCTCTGGACAGGTCAAGTGGCTGCATATCAAATCTTCCTCTCTGTGCAGGACAGAAAATATGCGAATTCTTTCAGGACTCTATGAGCATCGAAAGGCCAGGAACAAGGTGGCATGAAGTCAATTCCCTTTCCAGGGTCATTGGAGATGGAAAGATACACGTAGAAATATATTCCTTTGGTCCCCAGGGGGTGCTCGCCCTTCACCGACTGGTTATCGCCATTGGAATATGTTCTATGGATCAGTACACACAGGATGAAGGAGATCGCAATGTCACAACCCTGCTCTCAATGGCTTCAGCTTTTGATTTTTTTTTTTATTTACTTTTAGTCAAAAGCCACTTAGAACATATCAACTTCTAATTTTAGCTTATTTTAGTTTTTATTTTTTCCCCTTATTTTTTGTATCAACCGTAACGATATAACGGATTTTTTTAGTTTTTTCCTCAGAAAAAGCTAACAGCCGTTATAGTGCAATTTCAGCCAAAAACCACAGCTAGAAGCTTAAGCCATAAGCTAGTTGGAACACCACCTTAGCCCACATCCTACTATTCTTCCAATGAATTATGCATCCTAACGCATGGATAGCCAAATTAGCCCGTTTGGTTCCAGTATTGGCCATAGAATTATGGAATTGGAAGTAAATTCTAAAAATGTAGCTATTTGGCTGCCACTTCCAATGGAATTGATGATTTCAAAACCAATTCCAAGAGGCATGATAGAGCTAGAAGCAATTCTTAATTTACATCTGTCATTAATCAGGAATTTACTCTACAAAATTAAGTAAATGTTCAATATTCGAATTTTAACTTCACGTTCATATTGTAAAATTTTTATAAAATCAACTAAAATTTATTGGACATGATTTAGTGTGTAGAGAAGTTAATTTGTGTACATTGGTGGGACTAGGTGCACAAGTGGCCTCGTAGCCTCGTAGACAATGATTTTATAAAAATTCGGTATTTGAAATTTTAACCTTGAATTCACACTATAAATTTTCCAAGAAATTGTCTTAAATTTATTGAAAATGATTTAACGTATAGAGAAACTATTTTGTGCATATTAGTGGATCTCCGTGCACAGGTGAGTCTCGTGGTCTTGTAGAATTCCAAATGGCATCAAAGCAAAAAAAAAGGATTTTGAATGGGCTTGAGTCAAATTCAACTAGAATAGGATTTGGAATCGAATTGAATAAGTTAAATTAAATTCTAGCCAGCCAACAGGGTGTGAAGTTCTTTCTGAAACTTAATTAACTGCTATGAAGTTTTAAGAGCTCTTTCTGAACCATACTTAGTAATCATTTTTGAGAGATGTGTGAGATGAATTAGTAATTCATATGCTATCAGGTGGTTGGTATATGAGGCGATGGAGCATATATGGAGCATTGGGGGGGAGCGCCATTGAATTAGAGGTTTTGGGTTGCGCACCTTTGCAGTTCTGAGGAAGCACATCCTTCTGTGCACCTTACTGGCTAAGCCATAGCCTATTGGCTGATACGCACACGTTACGAGCTCTGCTCCTCTCAGCCATCAACCTGCGTGTCAGGCTCATATTTGGCACATCACAATTCACAGATGCTTCATTCGTGATGTGAGCAGTCTCCATGCTGCTACGGAAGCATCTTGTATGCATGACATAATCAGGATTTTTTGGGGTTTATCATTGAACAAGATGTTTAGAATTATGTGCAAGCATGGACTATAGAACAGATGCAATATATCCCCTCTTCCAAGGCCATGGCAGAAGGTGATCGATAGTGATGACTGATACGCACCATATATCCGGTCCAAATGGTGCTCAAGAGGCCTTTGCTCTAGCACATTTTCTTCCAATCTTCCATGCATGCAGCCCAGATCAAGCCAACTTCAGCTGTACAAAAAAGGTTAGGCTAGATTAATTGTTCACAGCCAAGCTGCCATGCATGCCATGGTGCAGGAGTCAAAAGTTTAACACTGCAAACTTGTTAAGCTAACCTAGCAGACATGTGATCAATATGACGGATCTGCTACTTAGAGGAGAGACAAACAAGTTATGCAACGTCACCGAAGGCTTCACAAGTTTCTACTTGGAGAGCTAGGCCAGCTAGTAACTTAGCTGGAATTAATGGAGAGGGCGCATGCATCCAGAGCACTATGTTTTCTACTCCATTCTGTAGTAACAGCGGCTGGATACCTCTTGGTAGGTTGATCCACAGTTTTGATCGATGATACTTTGATTTGATGCTACCTTCTATCTTGTCTGCCTATTCCTGAGCCTGCTTTTAGTTCACAGTTTCTGCTTCAGTGCTCTAGTTCGGGCGAGCAGAGGCCAACCGGAGAATGGAGATTCGATCAGAAAACGAGCAATACATAGGAGTTTTCTCTCACTTTATCACCGATTCTGAGATGAAGTCTCGTCACCTTTGCAACTTTCGTGAATGCAAACGTAATGCTCAACGCAAGATTTCGCCTTGTCTTGTCAAAAAGCGTAAGCCCATTTGGCAATTCCACCATGCTAATGCTTGGGAAAGTAACGTGATAGAAATTACATGCAAATAGTACTGCTATTTCGCTGTAAAAAGAGGCACTCCATTGCATGTCCATGCCGCGTGCGTAGTGATGAACAGTTGTTACATCGCATCAATGGGATCATCGCATGTCCATGCGTGCGTAGTGATGAACAGTTGTTAGGGCATCTGTAGTGTATAAAAAGAGGAGGTCTTAAGCCACCTTAAGGTCAACCTTATACATTACAGGGGTGACCTTAAGCAGACCCTAAGCAAAAAAAGCTTAAGGCGGGTCCTCAAGCTAAAGACCTGGTCACAAGCATTAAAATACAATTTTTCTTTATCTGCCAAGTGGGACCGTTTTAAGTCCCCTTGGGTTATATACACTATAGAGTTGGTCTTAAGGTTTAGATGGAACCCACCTTAAGGCCCTTTGGGTTATATACACTACAGATGCCCTTAGATCGCATCACTGGGCTCAAATGCTCAGTGCATGGATACGAGAGAAGCAACCGCACGCGAAACAAACCATCGGCATTTGTCAGTAGCTAGCCGTAGACCATAGTACCATGCATAGCGATGCTGACATCGGGTAGAGGGTACGTTCAGGGTTAAATATTTTGACCAAAATTTCGATTGTTTCGGTGGGTGCTGAAAGACAAATAATTCGATCAAATTTAAGTTGAGCTTATCCCTATTTAAAATGTGTGTAAAATTTATTTAAATTTTAGTTAATTTTTACCATAATTCAAATGGTATTTGAATGATTCATCCGAATTTTCGGTTGAAATAAACAAAATTTCGGAATTTTGCTCATTTTGCCGGGCTCCGAGTTTTTTTGTAGGACGAATTAATTTTCCCTGGGTACGATGTGCATGCACTTATACGGTAGGTGAACTTTCAGTTCCTACGGTCGCCACGTGGAGCACCATGCACCACTGGCCGTCTCGACTCAAAAAGTTTAGGCTGTTGGGGAACGCAGTCATTCGCTGCTCACTTAAAAATCTTCATTTCACCGAACGCTTTCCATGTCACTTCTTCAAAGCCTGCGAACCTTATTCTCCTCAGCACCACCTTTGATTTACGGGCCTGTTTGGATCCACCCAGATTTTAAAAATCTGATTTTTGGAAACTAGGTGGGATCTAAACAGACCAGTTTTTGGGACAGTTTTTAAAATCTAGCTACCCAAATTCTTAAAAACCAAGAAGCTATTGATACCCAGCTTTTGCCAGTTTTTTTGACACAAATACCCATTACCCTCATTAAAGACCACGCATGGCTGTTTAATGTGCTGTTCAAGAGCAATAAATGTAAGGGTATAATAGTATATTAGCACCAATCATAAATGAAATCAGCTTTTAAAAACTAGGAGATCCAAACACCCCATCAGTTTTTGCTTAGAAACCAGTTTTTAAAAACTAGAAGTAATAGCTGATTTTTAAGAATCTGAAACTAATCTAAACAGGGCGTACAGCTCCCACAAAGAATGGCCGGGCACACCCAGCCAGGGCCTATAAATAGCAGCCGTTGCAGCAAGAGAGAGAGCAAACCATCAGAGCTTCTGAAGAGCGAGAACTTCAGAGTCGAAGGCACTAGCTAGATACAGGAAGCATTAGCAGTTTAGCACCGGAAGCGGTAGATCAGTATCTCACCGGAGATGTCTTCTGGGTCTCGGAGCTCCTCCCCCAGCTCAATCTCGGCGTGGAGCCCTAAAGAGAACAAGATGTTCGAGGAGGCGCTCGCCTACTACGGCGAGGGCACGCCCAACCGGTGGGACAAGGTGTCCAGCGCCATGGGGGGCTGCAAGTCCGCCGAGGAGGTGCGCTGCCACTACGAGGTCCTCGTCGACGACGTCAAGATGATCGAGTCCGGACGAGTGCCGTACCCCAAGTACAAGACCCAGGGATTCTGGACCTGAGGGCTGAGGTACAAGCTCGTGAATCATGCATGATACTTCTCAAGCAAACTGGAGCTGCAAAAATATAAGATGATCACTCGCTTGCTTCTGATAAGTTTTCAGTTGAGGATAGGCATGCTAGTGTCCTAGGTCTGTAACTAATGCCATGCTTTTCTAAACACTGATGAAGAGTTGGCCATGCATCACTGTGCCATAGATGGTTGAGCTCGAACACACAAGTGACACAACATGCAGGGGCATTTAAGTATCTTTTTTTTCTTTTCTTTAGGTGTAACGACCCTGCATGACTGACATCACAAACAAACTTTCTATGTGCCAAATTGCAGACATCCTTTGGCACGTTGACAAAGGATCTGGGTCTAATTGAGCAGTCGTTGTCCTCTAAAACGCCCACTAATCACGTGGGATCTAATCCTAGCACTATCAGAATAATCTTCCTACTTCCAAAAAAAAAAAGATTGGATCTTGCAGTCTGTCACCTCGTGCGTCCGGCTTATAGCCGACATGCACTTCTCGTATTCCTTTACAAGTCACACCAAACTGCCAAAAGGTTGATTTCCCATGCTTTTTGAGGAGGTGCGGGTGGGTATGCTTTGGGTTGGTTCTTGTTCTTTTATTTTCTTGTCTTTTTTAGTATGCAATTTTGCATATGCAATGCTTTAAAATGAGATCAATAAAAGTGCATCTTACAAGTTACAAGGCAGAAGTATTAGCCCATTTTTTTTCTAGATTTTGTGGAGCTCCACACCATCTACACACCCATTAGCCTAACCTCTAGTCTGCATAGAACAAAACATAAGAAAGAAAGAGCAACTCTCTTTTATTTGAGTATCTACAAACAATTGTTTATCTGAGTAATGTTCAGAGTTTAGATAAACTTACAGTGAACGTGTTTTCTTATCATTTCAGGAAGAAGCATTGGAAGCTCCAGTAGACAGAAACCAAAGTTGTATAAGCTATCCCTAAGCATGGACTTAAGTTCTAGGAGGAAGCAAAATAATCCAGCATTGGTTAGAGAATAAAAGGAAGAAAAGGAGTGTTCTGTGTACATAGTATTAGGGTATGAGCAAGGTTGTCACCATGCTGTCGTAGCTTCTCATCCACATTCATGAACTGCATGCATTCATTGTCCCGTTTAACTAAGTTGTGAAGTAAACTCATGTATTTGTGTTATTTATAAAGAGTTGTGCCAGATAGCATCCTGTTGCCTGCAATAACTTGTTTAGCTTGCCACTATATACAATTTGGACTCTACAAGTTCAGACAGCACAGAATCCTCGCCCCTGCCACCTTCCTTTTCAAACGTCGGGATCAAAAGAGAAAGTGTGCTCAAGAACCACAGAAAGAGACTAATGCCAGAATAGTCTACATCTGAGCCCACCAATATTCGCTGTTAAGAACCGTACGGTGAAATCGAGGGTGGTACTACGGTAGAATCAAGAACAGTCGTACAGATTGGCTAAGGCTCCGTTCGTTTCGATTTAGGTTTGTGGCTTATTTTTCATTATTCAATAATTTTGTTTTTATGATTTTTTAGCTTTTTTGAGCTTTTTTATCGGTTCTATTTTTTTTCCGTATTCGTTTGTACTGTCCGTGACGTGCTAACCTGTTTTTTCTATTTTTAATTTTTTAAATTTAATTACGTCAAATAAACCACCATCAGTTACAGTATTTTTTTTCAACCAGCTACAGTGATTTTCAGCCAACAATCACTTAAAATAAACCCTTTGGAGTAGGTCCTAAGATACAAGCATTATTGCAGACACTTTCAAACAGTACGATCAAGTTTCAACTGAATATATATATCAACTAGCTCCAACATCTACAATCAAGTCAGGACTGAACAACGGTACACAAGCACAGACATGGAGAGACGGCGATATCATATCATTTCCTCTTCTCCACAAGTAAGCCATGTTCCACAACAGTCAACAATGCACATATCTAGGACAAGTACAATCATGCAACCATAGTAGCATCTGAATCTGAACCTACTCAGAGTTCCAATTGCAACTTTGCAAAGGATTGCACAACGTAGTGTGCACATAGGCAAGTTAGTCACACAACACTCACTAACCAGAGCAGCATCTGCCGCGTTGTCATCTAAATTTGACAGCTTGAGGACGAACAAATACATGCTACCATCACGGCATCACATAGTACATGATACATACCTAGCTACGAGCTCGCATTGCGGCCATTGCCTTTTGCCTTCTTGGCTGCGGCGCCCTTGCTTTCCATGAGGCGCCACATGTACCACGCGCCGACTGACCTGTACGGCCGCCACCGCTCGCACAATGCCGCCATCTCCTCCGGCTTGGGCAGCGCCCTCAGCTTGTAGAGCTCCTGCACGCCCTTGCGAACGCCGAGGTCGCCGGACGGCAGCGCGTCGGGGCGGTGCTGCGAGAAGATCATGAACATGTGGACCGTCCACTCGCCGATGCCCTTCACCCTGGTGAGCTCGGCGAGCAGCGCGGCCTCGTCCATCGCGGCGACGGCGGATTCGGAGAGGTCCCCGGCGGCGAACCTGGTGGCGAGGTCGTGGAGGTAGGCGGCCTTGCGGGCGGATACGCCGATGGCGCGGAGGTCGGCGGCGGCGAGGGCTAGTACTGCGGCGGGGGTGACCACGTCATCTGCAGCTGCGGCGGAGGGGAGGAGGGCGAGGAAGCGTGCGTAGATGGCGGCGGCGGCGGAGGGGGCGAGCTGCTGATGGAGGATGGAGCGCGCGAGGGAGTGGAAGGCGGGGAGGGAGGGGGAGGAGGTGAAGGTGGGGACGTCGGTGGAGTCGATGATCGCGGAGAGGAGCGGGTCGGCGGCGTGGAGGTGGCGGAGCGCGGCCGCGAGCTCGCCCGGGGAGGAGAGGGCGGGCAGCATGGGCGGCGCCGATGATGGTGCCGTGGTCGCGGTGATGGGTTTGGCGAGTGGTTTCTTGACGATTTTGCGGGGGCGGAAGGAGATCTTAGCGGCCATGGTAGCCGCGGCGGCGGCGGCGGAGGGGCGGGGCGTCGCCAACGACCTGGTCTTGGCCATTGCAGTGTGTAGTTGGTGACGGCGTGGACCGTGGAGGGGAGCGGTTAGGTGTATAGTAGGGTTGGTCCTGGGCTCCTGGCCTTGGCGGCCATTGAATAATCGGGCCGGGCAACGGCACGCGATGCTTTGGGCTGGGCCGTAACTTGGGTTGGGTTTCCCCCTGAGCTTTGGGCTGGCCTTTGTAACAACTTGAGCCTGGTTTACCCTGGAAGAGTTTGCCGCTTCTTCCGATTTCTAACCATGCGATGCTGAGAGCTGAGCGTCGCTCAGTTGGCAGGAAATATTGTGAGTAAATGATATTGCAAGTAAATCTACTAGATCATCATAATATTTAGTATAAGTAATGATATTATGTGTAAATCTACTAGATTATCACAATTTTTAGTCTTCTAAATATTTATCCCGCTGTTCTTCCTTACATTGTGAGGATAAAATAATTTAAAAGCAATATATTTAATACTTTCAAATACCCACTGTTTAACTATGCAACACAAGCAAAACTTGTCCTTACAGAGAACTATGAGGTAAGATTAGTTGCAATGTCACGTATCTTCTAGATATAACTTATCAAATCTCTTTATTTAGGGCTAAAACTGGCAACTTTCTCTAGGTGAATTTCAAAGTTGCAACCAATGAAGCTGTTTTGTATGATTATAAGAATTGTCTTATACCACTGTCGAGTAAGATGTAACCAATCTAAAATTTTGGCATTTAGGGGAGTGATCAAATTGTCATTATCACTAATGTATTTTGTACTTCTGTGGTGCTAGAGGATGCCACCACTTCCACTATCTTTCTAGTGGAGATGCAGTAATAAGTGCTTATATGGCATACTTCTGGTCTTATGGTTCCCCATTTCATTCTCTCGAGTGTATATAGGTCTTTGTCCACTTCTAGGATCATATAGTCATTGGTGTGGTTTTTAGATATTGACTGATAAATCATTTATTAACTTATTCCTTCAAGGAAAATGCTCATTCTTTTAAGAACCATGTCTTCTGCTATTCCTTCAAGGAAAATGTTCATTCTTTTAAGAACCATGTCTTCTGCTCTGTGACCGTGGTCGTAACACTTTTATGACCACATCTTCAGCACCTACGGACACCTCTGCTCATCGCCGTAGTCGTAACTCCGTTTACAACCACGTCTACAAACATGATTAACTCAATAGATTTTCCAGAGCCAAACCACTCTTCTCTTCTTTATTTCTTTCTCTCAATCACACCAATCGCTACGATCACCCTGATTACTCTCTATTGCCTTGCCTCTCGATCACACCGATCGTATTGGCCTCAACTCGCACTCTCTCGGTTACATGACTATGCCTTTTATACCCTACTCTACGACTATAGAGTAGGTTCGGCTACAACTATGACTACTACTCCTACAACTATGAAGCAGACTCGAACTCGAATACGACTAACTTGTACTCGAACTCGAATACGACTACGACTTCCGACTCTATTTCGACCATAACTTCCGACTCGATTACGACTTCTAACTCATACAACACTTCGACCATCAACTCGTACACGACCATGAGCACATAACTGGCTTATACGACTTAAATAAGATTACCAACTCTAACACACTTATTCCCAATTGACTCGTAAAGGCTTAGGCGATGACTCTCATTGAATTACTTCCCTTCAGCGTTGTGTGATCATCTGGAATATTGCCAAAATAAAATACAAACATGGGTACTTTACAGTACGTGATCATTCTCATGCAAATTCCTTCTCGAAGCCTACCGGCTTTGGAAATACTTTTGTTCTGGAGTTCTGCTAATTGTCAATATTTAATTGTCACCTTCATTAGAGCTTCAGAAACATTTGTTTCACTTGCCAGAGAAGTAATTTTTATGTTGTTTGTAATACATATTTGAATTGTATTCCAACAACTTTTCTCTTTTTGTGATTTGTTTAGAATTTGGACTGCAGGATTTTCTTGTTAGAGCAGAATGGTTTCACTCTCAAAAATTTTTGCAGAGACTAAAGAACACAGGTGCTGCTGATTGAAACTCGGGCGATTAAAGACATAGCTTTCTGGTGATGCATCGCCATCACAGCAGGGAACATGAATTTCGCCAAGATCTGCACATGTTTCTTGGCAGCATATCTGCAAACTGAACTTGTTTCTTTCAGCAAGGAGCCATCATTATATTAGGCTCCACGAGAAGCACGACGCCAGATCAAACCAGGGGGGAAAAATGCTCCTGTATGACGTGGCTGGGAGCAACTAGCCAACTACCACGGGGTTGGCACGAACGTGCGATCTATTTTCAATCAAACGTTAGTATAGACTACATGAATCAAGCTGTTCACAAGAAATGCTTTCCTGTCGAGTATGTCAGCTTGCAGTATTGATAAGGTAAATGTATGATGAAAATGGCTAATGTTGCAAATTCCTTGAAAATCGGGTGTACAAGTTTTCAAAAAAAAATCTCCAAAAATCATCAAAGATGAGGATTAAATGTTCTTTGTCTCTACAAAATTTGAATGGAAAACTAAATCTCATTTGAGATATATGAAAAGGACAAATACTTAGTGAATAGTGATTTTTGCAATGTTCATTAGGTATTTGTCTTTTCTTTTTTTTTGAAGTGTAGGTATTTGTCTCTTTGTATGTTGCAAATGCAACTGGTTTTGCTCAAAGATTTGACCTGACTAGTCTCCTGCTCATGCGTTGCAACGAAATTTATTGGATACATAGAGAATCATGTTATAGAAGAGGGCTACTTTGATCAGTTGAAAATTGGAGAGTGATGGGAAATTGAGAATGAAGCAGTTAGAGGAGAATAGACGTACGACTACCAACTCATTCTTTTATAATAGTAATGAAATGATAACATTTGAGAATTTTTTTAAAGCTTTTGTACCCGGTTTTCACGGTATTTGCAGCATTTAAGAATTTTTAGCAGATGTGCCACTGCAATATCAACTGTTTCACTGGTAACTGTCCGTTCAGCAGCAATGCTTTGGTTCATCCTCACTATCCAGCTCCATGGCCCTGATCAATATGGCTTCAGCTTCTGGCTTCAGCTTATTTTTGCACTATTCATAAATTTCGTCTTTTCTGAACTTTTGACTTTTTTTGAGTTTTTTTACCGGTTCTTTTTTTCCTCGTATTTGTTTACATTATACGTGATGGGCTAATATGTTTTTTCTATTTTTAAATTTTTTTAAATTTAATTATGGTAAATAAGCCTCTGTCAGCTACAATGCTTTTTTCAGCCAGCTACAGTGTTTTCAGCCATAAGCCATGAGGCTTTCAGCCGAACCTATCTTGGGGGATTCTTAGGATCAGCAGAAATTAAGATGACCATTACACATCGTTGTCTGGACATGATCGGTACTGTAGTATCCCCCAAGCATAAACTCATTTGATCTTACACAATATTACGCCATGAAATGAAACAAACAGCCAGGAAAAGGATTATTTGTCAATCCCCACAAAAGGCAAAAAAAAATAACAGATAAAGATTAAATGTAGGATAAAAAAAGTGAACATATAGTATACACTCACTCTTACTATGCATTCAAACTAAAAAAGTTATAAAAAAATTTAAAAAATTTCTCAATATACTTTATAGTTTACTTATGTATAAAATTTTAAGTTTAAATTCATTCTATGCTAATAATATAGAATAAATTTAAACTTAAAATTTTATATATTAGTAGAGCAAACTATGAAGTACATCTAAAAAAATTCAAAAATTTTCTATTATTTAGTTTAAGTGCACTACAAGAGTGAATGCATGCTTTATGTTAAAAAAATAAGTCACCTCTGTCCAGCTGAGTGCCTGCCAGGTGGGCCCCACTCCGACCCCGGCCAGCCAATCAACCAGACAAGGCAACCCCTCCCCACTCCCAATTTCAACGGAAAAGGTAGTCGCCTCTGTTCCTGAAAGAGCCTCTTCTGAATCTGATCTTCTCCTCGTCTTCTCTCATCCCGAAAGAGAGAGTCGAGAGAGAGAGATTCAACCTTGCGGCGAAGTGGTGATCCGTGATCGAGAAATAGGCGAGCGACGCCATGAATAGCAATAGGAACAGGGGAGGAGGAGGAGGCGGCGACGAGAGCGGCAGCGACCACGACGGCGGGCTGCGGAAGCCGCTGCTGGTGAACACGGGGAGCTGGTACAGGATGGGGTCGCGGCAGTCCAGCCTCGCCGCCGGCTCCTCCTCCATGGCCATCATGCGCGAGTCCCACGTCTCCGCCTTCCTCTGCACGCTCATCGTCGCGCTCGGTCCCATCCAGTTCGGCTTCACCGGCGGCTTCTCCTCCCCTACCCAGGACGCCATCATCAGCGACCTCAACCTCTCCATCTCCGAGGCCCGTCCCAGCTTGTATCCTCTCTCTATGCTTGCTTTCCCCTTGCCTTTTGCGTTTCGTTTTGCCTAAAAATCTTGACTGCGTGCGCGCTGCAGTTCTCGGTGTTCGGCTCGCTGTCCAACGTCGGCGCGATGGTCGGAGCGATCGCCAGCGGACAGATGGCCGAGTACATTGGCCGCAAAGGGGTGAGATTTTTTTTTCTTTTGGTACTCATGCAGTTATTACCTGTTCTTTCATTGGACAACCAGTCTGTCTCATGGATAATTGCGAGACAACGTCACCGCTGTGTTGAGAGTTCCATGTAACCAATAAAAATGCAATCTTTTCGGTGGTTCAAATTAAATAAGGTGCAATTCAATTAACCGGGTGGGATTTTGCAAATCAAATGTTGACCATTTCCTCTCAATTGATGCTTGTGAAATTATGGGCTCCAAAATGGCTGGTACAGTTTGCTAAACTGGGATTTGACCTTAATTTTGACGTTCATGAGTTCGTTAGTTATGTTTGCCATTGATATGGTAATCAAGGAATTGGCGTGGAAGAAAGTGTGTGGGTGAAGCATTTTGCTCCAAAGTTCAGTCTTTTGTTCATGTTTGGCAACATTTCGACAATTATACTCTAACTGGCTTGCTAACTGTTTGCAGTCATTGATGATTGCTGCGATTCCTAACATCATTGGTTGGCTTGCGATCTCCTTCGCAAAAGTATGGCACTGCATGTTTCCTAAGCTTATTTTCACCCACTGCTGCTTCTGACAATCTAAGCTCGATGCTTGTCGATGTTTGTTTTGCAGGACTCTTCATTTCTTTATATGGGACGATTGCTTGAAGGATTTGGTGTTGGTGTCATATCCTATACGGTCCGTATAAGAAAACTTCGTGCCTTCTTATATTGTGCACGGACGATTTATTCTTTGAGAGTTTTGAGTACTTGTCCGGTTGTAAGTTGTTCAGGGAAAAAAAGATCAACTGAGATTTCAATATTTTGGAGACAAAGTAGTCCATCCCCAATATTGAGTTTATTTTTTGCCAAAAGAACCTTGGACTAGTTACAAGACTTACTCTTGATCTATGAATTATGTGATACCAGGTGCCAGTATACATAGCAGAGATATCTCCTCAGAACATGAGAGGAGCTCTTGGCTCTGTGAACCAGGTGTGCTTATCCTCACAAGCATATAATCTTTTCTTAAAACAAACACTTTGCTGGATTATGTTGGACTCATTGTGCAATTATCCATTGCACAGTTGTCTATAACACTTGGTATCTTGTTGGCCTATTTGCTTGGCATGTTTGTTCCTTGGAGGCTGCTTGCAGTGATAGGTAATGTGACTAAATTCTGATCTATTACTGAATTTTGTTCTTGCTGCTTTCAGTTTACACTTAACCTCTGATATTTCAGTTCACAAGATCAGTATAGGCAAATGTTAAATTGGCAAATATGACTAGAAATCTAGAACCCTAGAAGCATACTAGGAAAATATTTTCATTTCGGCTCCTATAGGAAAAGTGACTTTACTTTGTGGACTTAGTGTATATATGTCTAGACTCTTGGCCCCAGATGTTTTATGATTGAAATCTCTGGGATGCCATGCTTGTAGGAATCTTGCCCTGCACAGTGTTGATACCAGGCCTGTTCTTCATTCCAGAATCTCCTAGATGGCTGGTATGTATAAGCACAAGTAGGATATGCAGTATCGCATCACTCTGAATCTTTTAACAACCATATTTTTTCTCCATCCAACTCTAGGCAAAGATGAATATGATGGATGATTTTGAGACTTCTCTTCAAGTTCTGAGAGGATTTGAGACTGACATCACCTCGGAAGTGAATGATATAAAGGCAAGCACTTGCTTTTATTCTTCTGGAATGGCTGACTACAAATCTGTGTGAACTATTTTCAGTTTAGTCAATACGATTTGCTTTAAGTCTTTAACATTGGGCACATGGATATATGTACCTCATTCTTCTGGAAGTAACATCATTATATTTAGCTTTGATCCCCATTATGCAGAGAGCAGTGACATCAGCAAACAAAAGGACTACAATCCGTTTTCAAGAGTTAAACCAAAAGAAATACCGCACACCCCTAATAGTAACTTCCTTAAATTTTTCGGTTTACTTCATACCAAAGTTAGTAATTACATTTTTTTTAATTATGATTATGCTGCAACTTCTCAGATAGGAATTGGCCTCCTTGTACTGCAACAGCTGAGTGGTATCAATGGTATACTGTTTTATGCAAGTAGCATCTTCAAAGCTGCAGGTAAGTTACGCAGTATTTTTTGGGTAAATTTTTAATTAATAGTTAGATATAGTAAGCTTTAGGCATGAAGTTTTGAATATCTTGCCAAATTAAACTGGAATGATAACATTTCAGAGAGGTGTTTGCTAGATTACCAAACATGATAAGTGTCTGCCTGTAAAAATTTATTCCACACAAGGAATAGTGTAGCAGATTTCAAACCACAGAAACCGGGACAAACTGACCTTCTCATTAGTCATGCGCCATACTACGTTGAAGAAAGATTATAGAATAAATCACCTCAAACATAGTTTATCATTCTCCTGCCTCATTGGAAGATGGCATTTCACTGTTTATTGTAAAATTATTCATTTTTACCAGGATCTCTGGTAGGTCCTAAGTATTAGTGGTCTCCTCTGTCTTTCTATATGATGGTAGATATTAGAGTCAGACGGTGATTTACACAATTTTTAAAACAAGATGAATAATAAATAGATATTACTTACCTTTTTATATGCTTTAAGATTAATGTTACTCTTGTTAGAGAGGAAAACATAGAATCACTTCTTGTCAGTCAATTTTGGCTTCTGAATTTAACATGCAAAGTTCTTCAGGTCTTACAAACAGTGACTTGGCCACATGTGCACTTGGAGCTATTCAGGTGTGTAGCTAGGAAGATCTTTCTCATCTATCTGTAGTTTACATTAAGTTGCTCACAACATTTCTCGTCAGGTTCTTTCCACTGGAGTTACAACCTGGTTACTAGACAGAGCTGGCCGACGGATCCTCCTTATTGTAACTTCTTCCCTGTGAGACCACTAGTTTGTCAGTTGTCAGTAATGATAATTTAATTCTCACTTCAACTTCCAGATCTCTTCCACTGGGATGACTCTGAGCCTTCTTGCAGTTGCTATTGTATTTTTTCTCAAGGTATGTTCAGGTCTCTTTAGCATAGGGTTCCCATAATAGAAAAATAATAATCCATCTAGTGCACTCTATGCAATAGTCTATTACACGACAATAGTCTATTACATGGCTTATGAATTCTTGATCTGCAATATTATCACAGGGTCTATTCTATCAATCCAGTGAAAATTTTCCAATTGTTATCATGGTTTATTTGTTTCAGGATAACATTTCACAAGATTCTCACACCTACTACATCTTAAGTATGGTCTCCTTGGTTGCTCTCGTGGTATGTCTGTCAATAAGATTGTTTTCTCTGAAAATCAGCATCACAATTATGGAAGCTGTCCCAAAAATCTTAACTTAGACACTTCCTTCAGGCTTATGTAATCGCCTTCTCCTTCGGTATGGGTGCCATTCCATGGATCATAATGTCTGAGGTATAGGACTTGGCCGCATACCTTATGTAGCTCATAAGATGGTTTTGGCATGCCACTGAAGCATTCACATAACCATAATTTCCCTTTGGAGCATGTAGATGATCTGAAGGCTTGGTTTCAATTTTGTATGTTTTCAGATCCTCCCGGTTAGTATCAAAAGTCTTGCGGGAAGCTTTGCGACACTTGCCAACTGGCTGACATCCTTTGCAATAACAATGACAGCAAACTTGTTGCTCAGCTGGAGTGCTGGAGGTCCACATTTTTGCGCTTCTCTCTTGCCTAGAGTAGGATTATGGAAACATTCAACCTGATGCAAATTATATTTGTTTACAATTTCAACAGGGACTTTTGTGTCATACATGATTGTGAGCGCTTTCACACTCGTATTCGTCATCATTTGGGTGCCGGAGACAAAGGGAAGAACTCTCGAAGAGATACAATGGTCGTTCCGCTGAACATTGCAGTATTCATCACATGTTGTGATTCTTCAAGTTGAGTATAAGGCAGGGATTGATTTGTGCAATCGCATATCTTAGGCTGTTCTTTTTTTCCTAGTCAACCACTGGATGAAGGCCAAGCATTCTTTCTGTTTCATACACCACTGTTTGCATATTCTTGTACAATATTTGTGTCACTTATTCCCAATTGACCTGTAACGGCTTGTGCGGCGACTCTCATCAAATTACTTTATTTTTGTCTTCAGCGTTGTACCTGGGATGTTGCAAAAATAAAATGTAAACATGGGTGCTTGATACTTGATCAGATCATTCTCAAGCAAATTCTTTGAAGCCTGCCTGCTTTGTATATACTTTTGTTCCGAAGTTCTGGTAATTAATTTGTCGATCCTTGATTGATACCTTCATCGGAACTCCAGACTTCAGAAGCACTTGTTTTGGCAATGAAGGATCAATATTCTTTCCTATTTGTGTGCGCGCGTGCGCGAGAGAGAAAGCTCAGTGTTTTGACAAGGTTCGGTCAGCTTTAGATTTCATTTCATGCTACAGTAACTTAATTTTAACGGTGTGTTTATTAAATTAGGGTTAACAGAAATGTTATAGTAAAAAATATATTAAATTTAGTTGTACTGATTAAAATCACATACGACTAATTTTTTTTACGTATTACCTATCACAAATTTTAAAATTTTGAATAATTTATAGTCTAAAAGTACAGACCCTTAAACAGACAACAACTCAAATAGAACCCTGTAGACCTGAGCAAAAGGGGGACCCGAATGTGGGTCCCGAAAAATATGCACAGCCGGCGATGATTGATCGTTGGTGTGCTAACTCACGGCTCGAAAGTGCAAACATCTAGCTACATATCCACTGACCTTTTGGGTCCAATGATGATGATGATTAGTGCACAGTGGAAAGTACTGTTAGTTAAATCACAAAAGAAGTGTAAAGAACGAATTGACAAGCGATCGAGCTAGCTATCGGAATCAACTTCCATACTTGCATGTTGGTCAAGTAGTACTACTACTACTTTGTGGTGATCTCGTTGCTTAGCTAAGCTGATCAAAATTACTAGTACTCTAATTACCTAAAGAGTAGTACTGGAACAGGCTTGGCCGCTCCCGGACGGCGAACGCCGGCGAGGAGGGCATCATGTTGAGCCGCCACGAGAGGCAGGGCCCGTCCTCCGCCGTGTTGACGTCGCCGAACATCGCGAAAGACGCTGACTTCGGCGTGCCAGGGCCGTAGAATCCCCACTGCGTCGGCGGCTGCGGCTGCTGCTGTCGCGCGTAGCCGTACGCGTACCTGACCCCGCTGTCCTGCGTCGCCGGCGTCGGCGCCACGGCGGCGCGCCTCTCTTCCTTCTTGTACCGGATCCCGCAGGCGTTGCACAACGACTGAAAGCAAAGCAAAGAATGGATTATTTCGGAACGTCATTGCTTGATTGCACAAACGATCTCGTGCAAAGGTGGTTAGCATGTGTTATCCTCGACATTTCCGAAAGAGACGCACCTTGGGTCCCTGTGGCCCGTTCCGCCAGAGCGGCGTCGACGTGGTGTCGCAGTTCGCGCACCGCCGGGCGGGCAGGCCGGCCTCCTTGCAAGAAGCCACGGCGCCCTCCGGCTTGCCGCCCGCGCGCGCGGACGGCATGTCCCACGCCAACCCCACCGCCTCGGCCCGCCGGGTCGACGGCGTGCCGAGCGACAGCGTGCAGTCCACCGGCCCGCCGCCGTACGGCGGCCCGTCCTCCTCCTCCGCGCCGCAGTGCCTGTAGTAGTACTGTCCGCGCGCCATGGGGAACAGCAGCGAGAAGGCCGACGCGGCGCCACCGCACCCGCCGCCGCAGCTGCCGTAGAGCAGCCCACACGTGCATGGCGCCCGTTCCTGGAGCATCTTGAGGCACGTAGCTCTCTCTCTCTCCTCTCCCCCTCACTCCCTGTGCCTGTTGCAGCTACAGGGCTATAGGTAGCACGCAAGCTACAAGGTGCTTGCAGAAACAGTAGAATGGATCGCCGGCAGCAGAGGGATAAAAGATTTGAGTACAGGGAGGGGATCGAGGGCTGTCTGTCCTTGGAAACGGCGGCCCCTGTGGCGCGCGCCGGGCTCCCTCCACTCGTGTGCGTGCGTGCGTTAGTAGTGCGTAGTGGAGTAGTACGGCTACGATCTCGAGCGACCGGTTGGTTGGGACTGGCAAAGCGGCTGTGGCATGTGGGCCTTTTGCGCAGAGAGAGAGGGTTAGGCTCGTTGGCCTTTTGCGCGATAACTTACTAGGGACGGTTAGGCTGAAAAATAGTATCTTACGATCGAAATTGTATTATAATTGGTTAAAATTATACTATAGTTAAAAGTGTTTTATTTAACATAATTAAATTTAAAAAAATAAAAATAAAAAATATGTTAGTTCATCACGGACAACGCAAACGAATACGAAAAAGAACCGAAAAAACTCAAAAAAGTCAGAAGTTCAGAAAAAGACGAAATTTATAAATAGTAAAAAATAAGTTAAAAGCCAGAAGCTCAAGCCGAAATGAGCGGGACGCTTTGGATTCGGGGCCGACTAGCCGGCCGGCACGGCAAGCGATGCGAGAGGGGTGTGCGTCTCTGCCTTTATGTTTGGCTTTCGTTCCAACTAAATTGCAAATCTAGTCTCTTGTTTTACGGTAAAAGCAGCTACAAGCAATATGGGTAGATTCGAAAGGGTTGTACCTTATTGGTTTTTGTACAAAGCTACAATAATTTGTTTCTAAACGGTGTGTTTTTTAAAATAAGATGCACAATAACTGAACTAAACATGTGTAGAGGCAGATAGGTTAAGGCTTCGGGGTGCAGAGGGAGGGCGGTCAAAAGAAAGGGTGAGGCCATGTGAAATGGGGAACAATCTCCCATCCCATGCATTCCTACGGCTAGCGACACTGTTGACCTTGCCTGGGGACATGGGTGCAGTAGGGGAGAGCGATATTGTTGTAGAATCGCACTTCCCCGATCACAAGGCGCACAATTCGATCTGTTCCTCCTCCTATGGATCCGTGGGATCCATTTGATCTGTCACAGAGAGTGCGTTGTACTACATACTGGTGTAGTTAAGCAACAGCGACAAGACACCGCATATTCTCCTAGGCACGTACGTATATGTGCACGTATAGTTAACTAGTAGCACTGCTACAGAAAACATTATCACATACGGTTCGAGAACGTCACTACAGACGATTTTTCTGAACCGTCTGTACTTATAGATTAGTGATACCCTAAGGGCATTATAGATGGTTTTAAATCGTCTGTGATAACAGCTATCACAAATAGTTCTTACTATGAATCGTCTATGATAGTCTATTATCATAAACGGTTCTAGTTAAGAACCGTCTGTGATTGTGTTCTCGCAATATCATAAATAGGTCTTCTTCAGTTCATCGATATTTTTTAGTTGCACTATAAAATAACGTAATCAGATAATACATATGAACCAAAGTAGGGCTATTTATTATTAGCGCTATATTTTTGGTGGCTCGTTATTTAGATTGTAAGTGCTGTTGTTTTGTTGCTTTGGTATGCCGTAGTCATAGGCGTGCGGTCGTAAGCCATGGTCATAGGTGCGCGGTCGTAAGCCGTGGTCGTATGCACCTAGTCTGTTAGCAACCATGTTTTTATCCTACAATAAAACATGAATTTCAACAAGCACTGCAACTCTAGCTATCTATCATTCATCACAAAGAATTAATTAAGACATCAACAATTAATTTTTACACGCACGAGTATCAAGATTTACATGGCTGAAACCCTATCCATCCAACAATTTCATAATTTCATATATAAGCATCCAAGAAGAGAGGGGAAGGATGGGAGATATACCACCGGCAATGAAGGAGGACTGGTAGTGGCAGCGTCACCATGTTGTATCACGACAGTGACACTGCACAAGACACTCTTACGACGAGAGTGCCTTACGCAGTAAACCGTGATGTCACAACCGGAGGCGGAGGAGGTCGAGAAGGTAGTCAGCGTCGTTGGGGGAGGCAGCGTTTTGATCAGTTTAGGAGAGCTAGCTAGGCGGCGCTTCGGTTTGGAGTGTTTGGGGATATGTGTAGGCAGCATATATAAGGGCATTTGGGTAGTGGAACTGATCAGTAGTTGAGAGGTCGCGACGCCGTTTCAGTTTGAAAGTTTAAATAAAGGGGGGCAAAATCGGGCAGTGAAATATCACAGACGATTTTTAATACAAATCGTCTGTGAAGAGATAATATCACTCTTCACAGACGGTTTTTTGTTAATAACCGTTTGTGATACTTCACAGATGATTTTCAACATGAACCGTCTGCGATATTATCTCTTTATAGATGATTTTTAGCGCTGCTAGTAACACAGACATCGCTAAGCTTAAATTGTCTATGATTATATTTAATTCTGACGGTTTTAGTTAATCATCTATGAAGAGATATTTAATATAGTTTTTTTAGTAATGTAGGGAGGCAGTAATATACTGTAGTACAGCATATCCAGATACAGATAGTTTGCATGATTGAACGTAATCACCAGTTTGCACTTGATCGATGTGTATACACAGTATATTTCATGGTTCACTTAGCAATCTACATTACGGGAGACGGAAAAGCAGGGGCGGACCCAAAGGGGGGGAGTGAGGGCCCAGGCCGCCACTCAATTCGCAGGAACTCAGGTATATAATCCAAGATTTAATGCTAGTGCCCCCACTCAGCCCAACTAAAAGGCCCTCACTCATGCTAAAATTATGAATGAGAACAATTCAGCATACTATGTGTATTGTTGTGCCCCCTCTCAGATTTTGTCCTGGTCCGCCCCTGCGGAAAAGCTGTCGTGGGCACGCACAACGCGACGGATATAGTCCAAACGTCATGTCCTTGCTTTTCTTCGAAAAAAATGAAATGCGTGTCGCACCGTTTGGCTACATTATCAAATGGAGCAAGCTGCAAACTTCGAAGGTGTGTCCAAACCATACTTGTGAATAGCGTATCGGAGATCTTCGAAGGTGTGTTCAAACCATACTTGTGAATAGCGTATCGGAGACCATACCAGTTTATTTTTTAAAATGATATATTTCGGTATTAGTCTATATCAGTATACCATTTCGTATTCAATATAATAATATAAGTATATATTTATTTAATTATCTACACATTAAATATCACTTATAATATTATTATAAATATATAACAGAACTATCAAATATAACATATAGTTTAATAGATAATGTTATCAATTCCATCGGTATTGACCGATTGATTGATACGGTATGTAAATATTGTACCGGTTTAAATGCCAATACGTTATGCGCACCAGTCGGTATGGTCGGTATCAAAATGATATTTAAAATACTCCAAACAACAAAGCAAGGGCCCAGGCTGAGCTAGACGAGATGGAAGAGAAGAGATCAAAAGAAGCAAGAGGCGTAGCCGATAACTCCAGAAAAGACGCGGAGATATAGGTGGTGATCGGTTCGGCTGAAAGCCTCATGGTTTATGGATAAAAACACTGTAGCTAACTGAAAAAAGCACTGTAGCTGACAGAGGCTTATTTACCATAATTAAATTTAAAAAAATTTAAAAATAGAAAAAATATATTAGCCCATCACGTATAATGTAAACAAATACGAGGAAAAAAAGAACCGGTAAAAAACTCAACAAAAATCAAAAGTTCAGAAAAAAACAAAATTTATAAATAGTGTAAAAATAAGCTGAAGTCAGAAGTTGAAGCCATATAGATCAGGTCCGCAGCATGCCATTGGAATGGGTTTGGGCTAGAGATGGCAACGGGTATAAACCCGCTGGGTTTTGCTATCCTAAACCCGTGCCCATGAAAGTTGGACGTGCCCGCTAAAAAACCCATGCCCGTGACGGGTGCAAATTTTTGCCCAGACCCATGCCCACTGGGTTAATGGGTACCCATGGGTCGCCCGTCGGGTCAGTAATGCGAGCTGCAACAATGGTTAATGGAGAGGAGGAAGAAGTTCACCGGCCGTCTTCGTTGGAGCCGGAGGGCAGCGCCATGGCCAAGGGCCTACTGCTGTGATGTGCGTTGGCTGCGGCGTGGGGGCGGCGGGCTGAACTGGAAGGCGAGGCGACAGCGAGGGCGTGCGGGAGGACGAGCGTGCGGCGAGAGTGGCGGGAGCAGGACCAGGAGCTGCGGTAGGGGAGGGCGAGCGTGGAGACTGTCGGAGACCGAGCGCGGAGTGCCAGATGCGCCGCCGCTGCGGCGGCTGTTGAATCGGGGTGGGGACTGGGGAGGAGTGAGTAGTGACCGTGGCGAGTGCTAGCTAGGGTTAGCCGTATGGGTAATGGGGCATTGCCGCATTGGAGTTGGGGGCTTGAGGCTAAATGGCTAATGGGCTGGGCTGGTTTGCCTGAGAAGCTGGGAGCCTGGGTTTATAACTCCTATGGATCGGGTTTATATTACCCATGGGTTTACGGGTTTGGGTACTATAGGAACGTACCCGAACCCGGCAGACCCGATGGGTTGGGCTTTTTGCCCATTAAGAGACCCATGGGTTAGGAAATTGACTCAGACCCATGCCCTAATAGAGTAAAAACCCACCGGGTATCGGGTTTCGGGTACCCATTGCCATCTCTAGTTTGGGCACGCCGTCATGAACCCCTAGCTAGCTCGCGCTGCCGTTCAACGAAGGCCGCTCGAATTCAACGATCGATCGATGCCAAGTACCGGGAATTAACCGTGGCGCACAAATATTCTCAATCAGGCGTAGAAAGGTCCCGCCTTTTGGCGGCAATCTCCACGCGCGCGCGCCCAAATCCAACCATACAAGTAGAAAGAGGGGGTCGAATACGGATCGAAGAACTTTAGCCCCAGTTCATTTTAATCTCTCTTTAATTTTCCCTTGAGGGCCTGTTTGGAACAGAGGAATTTCACAGGAAATTTGTACGAATTTTACAGAAAACAGTTCAATTCCTGCAGGAATCGGGAAAAATTCCCGCATTCCAAACAGGGCCTGATTAGTTCGATCTTTGTTGGTATAGGAGCATGCATCTCTCTTTAATTTTCCCCTGATTAGTTCGATCTTTTTTGGTATAGGAGCATGCATACGTATACGTAGGCCCTGTTCTTTACGGTTTCTAAAAGCGGCTTTTGTATTTGCTATAGTACCTAACTTTTATATGAAGTATTTCTTAAGACGGGATCTATAAGTTAATTATAGTACATGTTAAAAGCCCAACATCTGTATCAACCAAACTCACAAGCGAGTATCTCTCTATCCGTAATCTCTGTCGCAAACAGCTAAAATTCAAAAATTTCAGCCAAAAGCCACAAACCGCAGCCATACCAAACAGGCCCGTAGCAGTAGCTGCCTGGATGTTTAGACCTTAGGGCTTTCTTTAATACGGTTGATGATTTTTGCTCTAAAATAAGTGTTTATATGGGTAAATTAAATATCGATAAATATATTTTAAAAATTATCAAAATAAATTATTAAAATGATAACAGAAAAATACTTTATTTATCTATCTCAATCGTCTTATTTATTTGTTGAGACGCCCCGTGAAGGTATGACCCTAAAAAACATGGGGCCCTTGCTTGATCTCCGCTGGCTAGGTCAAAGGCGGCAGGGAACGTGGCATGCAGGGATGAATTTAAAGCCAAAGCCAGTAAAGTGCCGACACGACCGCCAGCTCTGCGCCTGCACCATCTGCTTCTGCATGCATGCACTGCATGGCCCCCGGCTGCTGCACACGTACGTACTGTACGTAGGAGTAGTACACACTCTCGGTCAGACACACCAGCCGATCGATTAATGCTCGCTCGTGCGTGTGACAGCTAGTACTGTTGCTACTAGCAAGCTGCAGGTCGACCTGGTACCATGATACTAGCCACGTAGGCGTGGCGCCACACCACGCCAGCCACCGTGTTGACTAAAACAGAAGAGACGATAATTCGTAAGAAGCTTTTTTAAAAACAATCGAGGATACATACGTATTTTCGTAAAAGTCAAAGAATTTTTTCGTAAAAATTCAAGGACCTGTACGTAATTTAGAAAACCGCGGGGCGCTATCCTGCGAAGGATACATAATTTCGGTGAAGTGAAGGGGTGTTTTTAAAAAAAACAAAACTGGCAGGGACCTTTTCGCGAGAATCAAGGACCTCTACGTAATTTCTGGAAAATACAGGGGCTTTTTCGCAAAAAAAGGTCTCCCGACCGTACCGGAATCCGCGCGCCACGCGCCGGCCGACCGAGCGCAAGGGGGTGATGTGGAGCGGCTCAGCGGGCGAGGAGTCCCCCGGCTTTGTTTAGGGTAGTATACAGTAGTAGGGTTTTTTTCTCAGCTTATGGAATATTTATTTGAATAAATAAATAAAATAATTTTTTATCGTTATTTTAAAATAGTTTATTAGAATAGTCTTCTTGAAACAACCATCACAAATATTCATGTTAAAATAAAAAATATAAACTACAACTATAAATAGTACTAAAAAAGAATCCACCTAGTATAAAAGGTATAGAGATGTATGCATGGTTAAGTATTGGTTATATATGTACTAGTAAAAGCAGTACTTGCCGTGATTTGCCGTATGGCTATCGTTGTATCAGCCTGATCAGCTAGCTCAATGCTCTACATGATGGGTAGGGGTGGGAAAAAAGCTCGTTAGTAGGGCTCGTTGGCTCGGTTAAAATTGCTTCAATTATATTTGTTAATTAGTTAAACATTAAAATGAGTTGATTTCAAATGAATTTGAATTTTGCTTTAGCTCGGCTCGGCTCGTTAGCTTATTTCTAAAAATACTTTTAAATTACTCATAAAATGATATTAAATCAAACTATGTCAATTTTAGGAAAAGCTCGATAAGACAAGAAGTTGGCTCGATATCCACCCCTAATTGACGGGTTTGTGTGCCTTGTGCTCCGTGTTGATCGATGAATCTTTAGTAAACAAAGCGATTAGAGCAAGTTTAATAAGGTTGACTGTGCTAGCTATAAGGGAATCCATGTCAGCATAGTCCTATGTGGAGGGGAGAGAAAAGGAGAGAGAGCCAAGCCGGCTCCCATGCAAGAGTCAGGCTATAGCACAGGAAAAGAGGCGTTATCCATGCATGTACCAATAGAACTAACTGCTATATCATGCATGTATTAAATGACCAATACCCATGTATGTATTAAATGATTAAGAGCTCATGTAGAGACAACTTTATAGCCAGCTTATTGTATGAGTTGGCTGCATCTTACTTTTTGATGACATGGAAATGTATTGGAGGTAGCAGCTATCTATACTATTAAACTTGCTCTTAAAAGTTGTGGAATATGCATGCATGCATGCATGGGGGCTAGTTTTGTGGAGAGTGAGGAGGTCTGTGCAGCCAATCCGCCCGAGGACATGCATCGTCGTTCAAAAAGTTGTCCCGACACGGCCAGGGTTGCCTAGAGATTGGTGGTGTCCTTTAGTTTTGATGACACAGATCCGACTGGCTCTGTGTTTTACGCTGCGACTGATGATGTTTTATTATGATTGGGTTTTTATTTATGTTTTTTAAGGTGATAGTAGATGATACATATGGTTTTGAACTTAAAAGGACATTTGGAAAAGTTATTGTAAAAAACTATCCTATTTATTTTAACTTTTGGAGAAACAAAAAATCAAAAGAGCAAAATAGTATCATCTACTATTTAGAAATAATAAAAAATAAACTAAAAGCCAAAAATTTAAACTAAAATGAGCAATACTAAGGAGGAAAGGGAGGAGATTCTGCAGAGAGGCAGGCAGGTATCTTTTGGAAAGCGATAGCCCCCTCATCTCCTCTCGCTTCTCTAGGTTTGAACCATCATCGCTCCAGCAGTCCACTTTTACTAGCTAATTGCTGCTTCTGATCATATGGTAAGTTTTTGGCACTATATTTAACTAGTAGTCAAACTGCAACGCTCTCTTTTTCTTTCTTTGGCGAAGAACTGCAATGCTCTTATTCAGAAGGTTAGATGCTCTGTTTTTTTTAAAAAAAACAAGCAAAACATTTAAAGTATTTCAATAATCTCTAAATTATATAGCTCATAGACCATTTAACAGCATGCATAATGCATGGCATGGCACATAGGACCCTGCCTTTCTCCAGAACAAATCACCCCTCTCCACGTCTCCCGAAGAGACCAAGATCTCCTGGTGCCGTGTACCACCACCACGCGGCCATACCCTACTGGCTCGCACACAGATTGAGTGCTAGTTTAGCAAATGCAAATGATTAGGCGCGATACACACCCGAAAAGTTGCACCCGCACAACCAAGGCGCCTACTGTGAGCTGATGGTTCATAGCTAAAATTATATTGTAATCATTGATAGTTTATTTTATTTTTTTACTATCAGTTATCGATACGTTAGGAAAACAAAATTGATATCAGTACAAATAATACAAAAAATAAAATAAAAGCAAAGTCAAAAAAGTAAAAAAACAAAAGAATATAGACCTGTTGCTGAAGCCTTGGCTTTAAGCCACTTGGATCTGCTCCTTGCTGGGCTTTGGAGTCTAACGGTAGGAGGGCTCACGTAGCATGACTCATTGGGGGCACCCGGAGCTAAGCAAGCCTCGGTCGGAACCGAGATTGACTATCTTCTCGGGAACCACCATCTATGCATTGTCTTGCTCATCACACCTTTTGCTTCTGTCTTCTAATCTTTTTTACTTGTCTTATTCTAGCAGTATAGTTTTTTTAGCTTTTTTTTGTTATCTTTTTTCACTTATTTTTAATTATCTGTAATGATATATTTTTAAAAATTTGATTACGCTGAAAAAACTACTAGATCTAACAATTACAATATAAAATAAGTCATAAGTCAAGACTTTAAAACCCAAATGAGCACATCTTACTCAACTCGTGATTGTGCTCAGTTATTCCTACTCAACCAAAGATGTCGTGGTGTCATATTACGGAGACGAGACTCGATAAATAACCCATCTAACACGTAGCGGTGAAAATAAGGTCCTGGCAAGCCAGGAGAATCAACACGCCGTATCATTCTTTTGCGACAAGGTATAACAGTTGAACTAATCAGAAGAAAAACATATGTGTAGTGCTAATTTCGATATTACAAAGGTTACGTGTACCGGCAAAATGCACGTGAAATTCCTACCCTAAGGACCCGAATCCAAATCTAAGGTGGTGATTAGTTGGGCTTAAAAGTTTATGGCTTATGGCTGAAAACACTGTAGCTGACAGAGGCTTATTTAGCATAATTAAATTTAAAAAATTTAAAAATATAAAAAAAATATGTTAGCCCATTACGTATAGTACAAATAAATACAGAGAAAAAAAGAACCGGCAAAAAAGCTCAACAAAAAGCCAAAAGTTCAGAAAAAAGACGAAATTTATGAATAGTGGAAAATAAGCTGAAAGCCAAAAGCTTAAGACCAACCGATCACTGCTAATCCTCTCTATATTACAGTAGCGCTAGTTTCAATCTAATAAAAGGTAATGCGTACTGGTAAAATGCGTAGGAAGTTCCTGCCCTAAGGGGATCCAGCTCCAAATTCTATCTAAATAGGCTCTAAATAGAATTTGTGCATATTTCACACACATTTGTAGTGGTAGGCAGTGGCGAAGACAAGTAAAGACATGGGTCAATTGACCCTGAAGTTTTTTTTTTTGCAGAACCCCTCTATCTATTGATGCGTAGGTAGAAATATATAAAACTATGAAGAAATGTCCACTGCAAAAATACGGTTAAGTTGTGATTAATCCCATAGATTAAAATTTCTAGCGCTGCCAATGGTGGTAGGTATAACCATTTGTACATAGTTGTCTCTAAACCATATAGGAGGTCGGAGTACCTATTTTCAATGTTATTCTTTTGGCTTTTTAGTAATTTTTGATTTTTTTTAAGTATAACTAGGACGCACTTATGCATACACGCACACACGATATAACACACATCCACGTGAGTGTGTTCAATACACACGCTTGAAACAAGAAGAACCAAGAGTCTTCGAAGTATAGGCACACATTTTAACCACTAGAAACATCCTTGTACATATGTATTTAGAAATACTATTCATCTAAACAGTACCTGTAAATACACGACCACACTCTTGGCCAACTGAGCCAAGCTCAGTTCCCCGCGATTTTTAACTTTTGACCTCCCTCATTTTGCAACTGAACGTGTACGCGACAACTCCATTGGAGAACATCCAAACAACCCCACGTGGCCACGTAATGTTGGACTATGTGTTTGTTTGCTTCTCCGGTCTCCACCGCCAATAATAAAACAAGCCCGCATTTTCTTGCGGCCTGTTCTTTTCGGCTGCGACTTGTAGCTTTTAGCTGAAATTTTTGAATTTTGGCTGTTTACGGTATAGATTACGGAGAGACAGATACTCACTTGCGATTTTGACTGGTACAGATGTTGAGCTTTTAACGTGTAGATTGTTCAACTTGTAGACCTCATCTTGAGAAAATACTCCGTTTGAAAGTTAAGTACTATAGTAAAAGTCAAAAGCCATCAGATTTTGACTTAAAGAACAGACTCAGATTTTCCAAGCACATCTTCGCCGAGCCGTACGCGAGCAGAACAGACTGGCCCAGAAAGTCAAACGCAGATGGGCCGGCCCGGCCCGGGCTGAACCCGAAAGGCGACTGCGTACGCTTTCCGATACTAGTAGTGTGCCCGTGCTAACGCTACGATAAAATACAAAACAAGATAAAATTTGTAAAAAATAAAACGAACAATCAGATTCATTAAGATTCACGTCTCATATATTGTATAACCAAATATTTTTGTCACATAAAGAAATATGAAACACAGTAATGAACTATCCATTGGATGATTGAAACAACTTTACTTTTACATTTGAAATGAATTTACAGCTCAGGATGTAATCATTTAACACCATACATTCAAATCGACAAGGCTTTGTCAATCATCATAACGATTTTAGAGTATTGTCTCAACAGCCAAATATGATCTTAGTACCTAGTAGAGTTTCAGTATTTTTGGCCACTAAAAGGTATAGATTTACCATCTTTAGCATGGCAACATGGCAAACACAGGAAACAAACAGAAGGCAATACAATACTCACAATACTTGTCCTGAAGCCCATTTTGCTAGAACCACATAGGACCCCTCATCTCTGTTGGAAAATTTGGAATTGGATGCATTATTTACTTCGTATCAGATCAATAATGATGCCAATTGCATAATTCATGAATAGTGACCTTATACTCGGGACAAACTGCCCAATACCGGAAAAGCAAATGGGCAAGAAAAATGCACAGTTCACTGGACCACACTTACCTCACAGTCATGCAGATGAACAAATGAGAGCTTGAAGCGACGACTAAACGCTCCCGTTGAACAGTAGGGCTATAGTTCAACTGATACTCTCAACCTATGAATAATATGGACCAGCATATTCACTTTTTAACTATGTATTAACCACATGTTTGGAACTGTACCGGTTTAAATATCCCCATTGCCAAGTGCCAAGATGATACTGTGAAATGCTACTAAGATGGATGCCCAGAGTTCCATCTTAAACAGAGATTGAGACCGCATCAATCCACAATTGCTATCATAATAAGAAACAGGTAATTCTGTTTCAAAATGGCATCGATTCATTCATTTGATAAAAACACATAACATATTAAAAATTAATCAACAATAGTAACGTCAGCCAAGAAAAAACAACAATAGTAACGTCAGCCAACCACCGTGACGGCCACAATGTATGAACACATGTGAAAATTCATGCAGATATGTATTACTCAAGCACAGAAAACAGGGGATTCCTCTCCCAATTATATAACCGAATGGGTCAATTCTACATCTTTTTTTTCAGCCTTGTCTTCATGTGGCTTAGGTCACTCATCCAGGCAATCATTGAGGAAAAATGGGTTCATGTTAATTCATAATTCATGTTAATTTGTGCAAATACATATGTAGCACATCATATTTCAGCTTAGGTTCATGAAGTGGGGTTCCACAACTGATCCTTGAAAAAAATGCTACCCTAGCAAATCAAACAAGGATAGAAGTTTGAACGACATTACCAAAATCCTCAAGTATTTGCAGTTAATCATTTCAATTTAGCCAACATAAAACTATAATGGCAAAGCAGGAAAGCAAATCAAATTGTGAGAGAAGACTCATAAAAAGTACCATGTTTACCCTTTTTTTACATATAGAAGTAGGCATAATTTCAGAACTCTAGGAGGTGGCATCATCACAATAAGATTATTAGGCTATTAGCAGTCATGAAAAGAGTTTTAGAACTCCACATGTGTTGTGCCGTTAAATGGTACCTGTTCAAACATGTAAAAGCATGCTAAATCGACTAACACTAAATCGTTTACATATTTCTGCCAGAAAAATGTGTACCGGTGGTAAAATTCCTCAAAGGTTGCTGCAAAGGAAAGGAAGGTCTTGAATGGAAAATAAAAAAGATTTAAGAAATATCTCTTGCATGCATAGATTAGGAAGCATGATCCTTGGTGTTGGCAACTTAGAAAAATATTCCTTGATGGAAAGGCCACACTGCAACAGGGAGAAAATTCTTTTAAGTGAGACTTACTTCGGTTGATATCAAAACTACATAAGATATTAGGCAATACAATATATTTACGCCTTAACAGTTTTAACATTGATGGTATCGCATCGCACCGCAGTAGTAAAAACTGCTTGTTCTTATGCAAATTGCATCAATAACAATAGCTAATCTGTTCTATTGGCCACGTAGGATGGATTTTGCGGCTACGGTTGTAAAATAACAACATATCAAAATCAACAGTTCAGAAATCATATAAACAGATTCTGAATCATGCAAAAGGAGGTAATGAATCGCTTTACAGTTGTTGCTACTTACATCAATGATGGGAGGCTGCCCCTTCAATCCAACCTTCAGACGGTCCTTCTTAATCTCGCAGACAACAAACCTTGATTTTGTTCCCTGAGGAACAGGAACAGTGATGGTAACCTCTGGCAACTGCTGTGTCCAGGAATACTTCTCCAAATCAAGAACGTTACCAGCATTTGGTTCTGTTTAATAAATCAGAAATAAAATGAGAATCCCTTAGCTGACCTTCAGCAAGTACAATGAATTGAAATATAAATGACAACCGGAGCTATGTCTTTTTACAGAGGCGAATTAAGGATAATTTTACAAGACCACCAGATAAGCAAATTAAGCACAACAGATTTACTGGATATAACATGGCATGAACCCAGGTGTCAGCATAATCGCAATATAGTGTTTCCAGACAGCAATTGAATATAGAAATCTGAATGTAAACAAATCCTGAAACACACTGGCTTTGTTTTGGTCCGATTTCACATGTAACAGTGAAAGCGTAATTTACTGCCCGTCCATCTGGAAGCAAATAAGTGATGAACCAATGTGATTTTATCCTAAATAAGCTGACTTTAAGAAAGGTATGTACTACATTGTTCGGCATAGACTGTTAGGAGGATAACTCTGCGCTACCACTTAAATTATCAAACTCCACAAAAGGGATCCAAACACTCAAGATGAAACTAAGTAACTCCGAAACCTAGTAAACTAATTGCACATTTGAATTAGGAATGTGGACACTAAAAAACTACTTCCTTCAGAGTACCCAAATCCACAGAAAGGAAGTCAATCTGGAAGTCAACAAGTGTCATATTTTATGATTCTTTTCTTAGCAATACAATAGCAAATCAAACTTGAGAACATTCTTTTCACAGGAATAAACATGAACAGAACTAACTTGCAGCATGTTCATGAGACTGGTTTGTTGTCTCTCCAAGAGTGACAGCTGCCTCTGTATTGCCAACCAGTTTGTTTTATTATTTATGAAAGGATACTCAAACAAGGAGGCCCACTGACCATGCTGATCATTGCAGTGATTCATAAAATGTGCAGAACAAAATAATACTTGCATAGGTGACAATTTTCCATGATAAGACCATTTACGCTCCTAATTTTAACTAAGAAGCAGTTCGGCATTGCAGCCTTATGAACAAAATTAGAAAACAGAACAAAAAGAGATGAGTTGGACCCTTCAATTCATGTTATCATAAATTCATAATATCTCAACCACTTAACAAAAATAACAAACTAAAGCTCACAAGTATAGTCCAACCAAGTAACCCCCATAACTCCATGCCCCCAGCAATCAAAAGGGCTAAAGTTACCCTTCTTAAATATTCAAACTACACTCCCAAATTTGTACTAAGGACCATACTGATGTAATAACCTCCATGGCCAAAGAACGATAGAATAGGCAAAAAAAAAAGAGTCTTCAACTCTCTCAGTTAATACATGAATCAATATATTGACATATATTAGAAAGAAAATTCCAAGTGAAACTCCAATGTTTACACATCATGTCCTATGAACAGGTAAAAGAGGATATATCTCATAATCCTTGCTGGAATATCCTGCGTGTTCGGAAAAAAATCCTTGCTGGAATAAAAAGGATAAAAAGTTACCGGAAACAACCGGAAGGTTAGCTAAGCTCCTATTTAAACTTGTAATCACAGCTAAATTATACTTTCCATTGTTCATGGGGTCAAACAGCAAGTAAAAGTAAATAGTCTTCTATGCCCTGTGGCAGGATATCAAATGCTAAATCTCCCACCTACACACCCTCTATCAAAAGTTCAAAACCACATTGTAATAGCAATTTTTTAAAATCCAAACCCTGGTCCCATACTCTCAATGGTAATTCACTAATCACTTGGCCTGCACACCAAAAACCTACCAGTGTTTCCATCCCTACAGTTGTCAGCGAGATATACCGGCCTCATCCAAAACTGACTATTACGGTCAAACTAATTACGGCTACAGCAGCGCCAAACAGCACTTACTTCAAAATAAGCCCTTTCCACAGGCAACATTCTAGGATAACATTCCCGTCTTCAGACTTATAAACTACTTGTCCATTAAAAACCAGCACTGACCAATTCTAGACATGATTCCCGTAAACACAAGCATTGACATCTTGCATGTGCCAAGACCGTACCATGATATGCATGGATTCAGCATTACTCTATAATATTACCAGCCGATTGTTTGAGGCCAAGGTGCATTTTCTACCACTAACAGAGAGCAACATTGAATGCAACATAACAAAGTTATCTATTGTTCATGTACACGTGCATCACATGTGTTCACAATTAGAAATACGCAAGCAACATAGGAAGTCTGAAACCAAATTAGATTGGGCAGTAATCATAGTTACTGACCGCAGGGCACCCAATATCAGTAGGAACACGCTTGCAGAAGTTGCCAGAATAGTCTTGAATTTGAAGCCCCTAACACGCATTCAAAAAAGAAGAAAATTTAAGTTACTATCAGATTATGGTATGAAGGGGGGAAAGGATTGGACATATGCTCACCTGACTGCACCTGACACGCATGACAGCCTCAAATCCCTGGGGTCTACTGATATTCCATCTGAGATCGTTGAAGAGTTTGGCTGGATCAGAAAGAGCAGACAATGGATAATAGTAGTAAACCTGCAAAATTAAGGAAAGATGCTCAGATCAAGCTGTATCAGGCTAGGGTTTCCCCGCCGCCGCCGCCACCGCTTCTGCCCTCCCCGTCCTTTCCACTGCTGCCTCCATCCTTGCATGCTCACGCCGCCTTGGTCCACCGCCTTCCCCGGCTGCCCCGCGTTGCGCCACCACGTTGGGCCAGCCGACCCACCACCTCGCGGCCAGCAAGGCTGCGCCCCGCTTGCCTCAGGCCGGCTTCAATTCCAGCCTCTTCCTGCTTCAAGCCGCGGACTGGCAGAGGGCGGAGGGCGTGGGTGCGTGGCCGCAGAGCTGGCGGCTGGACCGGCGGAATCGGGCGGTGGGGCGGCTAGGGTTGACGGTGCGAGTATGCTGTATGCGCCACAGAGACGGGTATCGCGGGGTGGAGGCAGAGTCGGGGGCGTGTGCGTGGGCGCGGGGAGGAGGCGGCGGAGCAGAGGAGTGGGGGAAGGAGGAGGCGGAGCGGCGGAGTGGGGGGAGGAGGCGACGGGAGCGCGGGGGGGGGGGGAGACGGCGGCGTGGGGTGGGGTGGGGAGGAGGAAGAGGCGGCGGCGGCGCGGGGTGGGGGGAGGAGGAGGCGGCGGCGGAGCGGAGGGGTGGGGGGAGGAGGAGGCGGCGGCGCGGGGTGGTGTGGGGAGGAGAAGACGGCGGCGCGGGGTGGGGTGGGGAGGAGGAGGCGGCGGTGGCGCAGGGGGTGGGGGGAGGAGGCGGCCGCGGCGGAGAGGAGCGGGGGAGGCGGCGGTGGGTGGGGTGGGGAGGAGGAGGAGGCGGCGGCGGCGCGGGGTGGGGGGAGGAGGCGGCGGCGGCGGAGCGGAGGGGTGGGGGGTAGAGGAGGAGGCGGCGCGGGGTGGTGTGGGGAGGAGAAGACGGCGGCGCGGGGTGGGGTGGGGAGGAGGAGGCGGCGGTGGCGCAGGGGGTGGGGGGAGGAGGCGGCCGCGGCGGAGAGGAGCGGGGGAGGCGGCGGTGGGGAGGAGGAGGAGGCGGCGGCGGCGCGGAGGAGGAGCGAGGGCGGAGCGGGAGGACTGCGAGATGGGGCGCGGTGCCGCGGGGGGGGGGGGGGGGGGGGCGAAGCAGCGTCTCGGGCGGAGAAGGGTATCAGGGTGAGGAGAGGTTGAATGATGTGCATGATCCAAATGATTTTGGCCTTAGGATCTTCAATGAGTAAGAGAATAAGTTTTGAGAAGAGATCTAGGCCATTCATTTGTATGAAGTTGGATTACTTGGTACACAAATCTGGGTGGACTTAGATTAGGCATGACTGTGGGGGTAATTGAGGGGGGTGGATTTAGTAAAGAAAATTTTGGTGTATTATAGAGTAGGGTAGATTGGTCGTCGTCTTCTTATTTCGAGCAAAATGTTACCAGATGATGGACCTCTTTCGGCCACGTATTGTTGTTGAAATCATAAATAATTCGTGTATACCGTAGCGCGTCGTTCCCTAATAATGGATTCATCATAAAACTATGCTATAAAAACATAATATAAATGTTATACTTGCATGTCAGCATAAGAAATGTTTGCACATTTACTTTCAAATCTATTAAAAGATTCAGGATCATCAAATTTGCCATAATCGTAAATAAACAAACACATGTGTACACATATTTCACTCCCTTGGTAGGTTTATGGTAAAAAGGGAGAATAGGAAAAACAATCGAAACTTCTAGATAAGAAAATCACCAATGTCCTAGAAACATGGCATAACTTTCTATAAATGTTCGGCACAGCCACCATACCTATATCAAACCTTGAACTCCAAAAGTGGAGGACAAATTCATATGATGGATACATCAATAATATGTTTCTTAAAAAATCGCCTCAACTTTTTTCCCCCGAGGAGGTAATTCCCCTTGCATATTCACCTACAATCCAAACCATAAATGCAACACAAATAAAAACTTCCACCCTTTCATGCAACATTATGTGCCATGTAACAAGATCATCGTGATTCAATTATGTGCAACAGCTAATCCACCTAATTTTTTTAAAAAACAACAACAAAAGAACATCATTTGCAAATTAGAACGAAGTAGCTAGTAAGGATAAGCCAAATTAGCAAATATGCATTTCTGCTTGTTTGAGATGTATCTATTATAATTTAATTGTATGTACTAAAAGACCAATCACTTTGATCAGTATAGAATTGAATTTAAGTCACATATCAGCCTCATGGTATGAAAATATCGAGCACTCGAAGAGTAGTTGAAAAAAGAGGGGCATTAGGTATCAGTGTAGTGCTCAGCGCTGACAACAGCTCGACGTTAGGTTTGTGATGAAGCAAACATTAGGCCCGTCTTGGACTACTTGCTTCATATTGGTCAGGAATCACAGACAGCTATCAGTGTTCTTATTCTCCACAATTGCAAAGCCTACTGGGAGTAGCTAGTCATGCGTCGGCAGCCACCACTATCAATACCATGCCCTTGTATCTAACGGAGAGGAATGCACCATCCATCGTGAGTATTGAATGATAGTACTTGAACCCCTCGATCGCCTGTCAAATCACCCAAAACACTCGGTAAGGATGAAACAATTGGGTTCTTCAAAGGGTGCACCTTCTCCATCTTGTTTATACAGTGCACCTTCTCCATCTTGTTTATACATGTTTAGGGATTTGCTTTGGCAATTTGATGTAACATTCTTAGCATAAAATCATAGGCCTCCTCGTGCATGTCGTACATTCCATGTATGACATTTTTTCCTCACCCATCATACCTTACCATAGCTTACCAAGAAATCAACTAGGTTTACGACATCAGCCATCAATAGTTTTCGAAGAAATTGTGACGTCCGCAACAACGAGGTGACTGATTAGGTTGATGACGATTGTCAAGGTCATATTTCAGTGCCTATGCAGCGGCTCCGCAAGGTTACATGTGTGATCCTTCACCACTGTTATCCGAAAGTACGTTCTCATGGGAATTGTTGCCAAACGCGTCACGTCGTGTCCAGTCGATCGGCCACCGAGCCACCTGCTGAGCTAGGGCAACACAGCAAGTCTTACCGAGTAAGGGGAGCTCGGTAGGCCTACGGGCCCTATAAGCCCGTGCACCATCCTCACCTACCGCGCTCCTGCCGAGTTACGGGGATAGAATTGCAAAAACAGACATCCATGAGCCAAATTTAAAATATATATATGTTACAATGCCAATCACACAAATAGTTATATGCTTCTGGTTTCTGTTTGGAGAAGTCAGAAGTCAATATAAACATTTGACTTTACGAAATGGAAGCCCTACTCCTCTCACACATATATCTCTCACTTACTTTTTCCACCGCTGATTCTCTTCTTATAAAGGCCACTTTTATTTATTTTTAACTAAAAAGCAGCAGTCATAGCTAATATGAACAGACGCTTATATTTCTGTATTAGGAGCACCAACGGCAATAGAGGAGGTGGATGCTATTGCTGCTGCTTGTGCGCGGGGAAGCCGTCGGCGAGCTCCACCGGGTACCGGTCAATGCAGTCATCCCACGGGCTGTTCGGCGACGGCTTGACGTTGCGCAGAGCCTGCCAGACGGCGCTGTTGCACTTGAACCCGCTGCCGAACGCTATCTGCCAGATGCGGTGTCCGCGGCGGACGCGGCCCTTGGCCTCCATGTAGGCGAGCGCGTACCAGATGGAGCTGCTCGACGTGTTACCGAACCGGTGGAGCGTCATCCGCGACGCCTCCACGTGCACCGGCTGCAGCTGCAGGTTCTTCTCCAGCTCGTCGATCACGGCGCGCCCACCGGCGTGGATGCAGAAGTGCTCGAACGCGAGCTTGAAGTCCGGGATGTAGGGCTTGATCTTGGCGTTGAACAGCTTCTTGGCGACGAGCGTCGCGAAGAAGAGCAGCTGCTCGCTGACGGGCAGGACGAGCGGCCCCAGCGTGGTGATGTTCGTCTTGAGCGCGCCGCCGGCGATCGCCATGAGGTCCTTGGTCAGCGACACGCCGGTCTTGCCCTCGCCGTCCTGTTCCTGGTACACGCATTTGAACGCCTTGTCGTCCGCGCCCTTGTGCGTGCGCACGACGTGCTTCAGGCAGTACTTGGCGCGCCGGCGGTCGGCCCCGCGGTTCGAGAGCAGCACCGCCGCGCCGCCGACGCGGAACAGGCAGTTGGGTATCAACATCGACTTGCGGTTGCCGAAGTACCAATTCTGGGTGATGTTCTCCGTGCTGACCACCACGGCGTAGGTGTTGCGGTGCACCTGCAGCATGTCCCGCGCGAGGTCAACGGCGATGACGCCGGCGCTGCAGCCCATCCCTCCAAGATTAAAGCTCCGGATGTTCCCCCTGAGCTTGTACTTGTTCACGATCATGGCGGAGAGCGACGGCGTGGGGTTGAACAGGCTGCAGTTGACGACGAGGATGCCGACGTCCTTGGGCTTAACGCCGGTGGACTTGAAGAGGTTGTCGAGGGCGCCGAACATGACGGACTCAGCCTCGCCGCGGGCATTCGCCATGGTGGGTTGGGGCGGGAGGAAGTGCATGGCCTCAGGGACGTAGGTCTCCTCGCTGAGTCCGGAGCGCTCGAGGATCTTGCGCTGGAACTCGAGGGCGTCGTCGGAGAAACCGCAGAGCCTGGAGCGGCTAAGGAACCCCTCGAAGGGGACCTGGAGGTGGGCGGGCGGCTTGTAGCAGGCGAAGTCGACGAGGTAGACGGGGCGGGGGCGGGTGAGCACGTACACGGTGGCGCCGAAGACGAGGACGGCGGAGAGGAGGAGCACGGAGACGAGGTTGTACTGGAGGTGGAGCCAGAGCTGGCGGAGGTCGTCGGGATCGGTGCGGCCGGCCTCGAGGATGATGACGGCCATGAGCGGGAGCAGCAAGAGCGTGATGAGGTGGGTGATGAGGTAGTGGTATCCCAGCTTGACGTACTTGAGGTTCACGCTCTGGAGGAAGTCCGGCAGCCGCCGGTGGCTCGGCGTGGACTCCGCCGCCGGTGGGGCGACGCCTCCGTTCATTGTTTCACGGTTCTCGTGCCTAGATCTATCGGTGGAATGAATTCTTGCCTAGGAGGTGGAGGCGGTTGTTGGAGTGAGGGGGGGAAGGGATAAATAATGGCGAGGGGTTGGGGAGGAGCGGTTTAGGTTTTGGCTCCTGTGCTCCATTCTTTCGAGGCATCCTGCAGGGGCGCCCTACTAGAATGTGAGAGCTTGGGTTCGTGGGTTGCTGGACTATGTGATTGGCATGTTTGGAAAGGGCAATTTGGATCCAAATTAAATTCTCCCCCTCCTAAATAGGCTCTAATTGTTAATGGATTTTGGCAGAGGCAGAGCTAGCTAGGATGCTAAATATGCCCTGGCACCTCTAAATTTTTATAAAAAAATTATATACGTACCTTCAGGACTTAGGTTCTTTGTACATAAAAACACCTGGTTTCTCGATTTTTGTTCTCTACTCTTTTCGTTATTGTCTCGCTCTGAGGATAAATCAGGAGTCATAGGTGTATAAGAGCATGTACAATGCAAGATGCTTATATATGAGTGCTTAAAGAGAGAGAATATAGCCACATCATCAAACATCCATGCAAAAGTTATTTCCTCCAATGCAAGCATATCTTCCATAGGTGCTTAGATGCTATATTATCTATTAATAGATATAGTTATACACATAAGCACCTACTAAGCACCGGTGCTTATTTAAGCATCGATGCTTCAAAATAAACACCTTATCTATCCTATGTGGCAAGAAAAATCAGTTTTTTATTACTAAGCATCTCTCTAAGCGCCTGCACTGGACATGCTCTAATGCACCTCACTCCTCTCTTTTCAATCATGCGCACGTATCTCTCCCTCACTTTTCACCACTTGCACAATTCTTCTAAAAGCCATTTCTTTTAATCACTACTATTTATTTTTAGTAAAAATCATTAGCAAAAGCCAACACGAACTTTCCCTTAATAGCTCTTCGATTTTGATTCCCCTATTGAGATTTAGTTCTTGAATTTTGGACTAGACAGGTGTGAAAGTGTTTTCCTCAGTTTGGACTTAAGGCACTGTTCCAAACAGTTTTGGGCTTTTAGAAGCCGGATTTTAAATAGAGTGGTTTCTCAAAGTGGTTTCTATAAGCTGCTTGTAGGAGTCACTACAGGAGCCGCTTTGAACAGAGTGGCTTCTCAATACGAGTGTCCCTTGCTCCCTTAATCTATCTCGTAATAAGTCAAAAACCAAAAATCACGTCACTTTTGAAAAAAAGACTAAGAGTGATGCATCACGATTCACAAGTTTGGCCCTTATTAGTTTTCAAAAAAGCTGGGCAAGGCCTTCTCTAAAAAAATTGGCTTTGTTTGGACCAGAGGATTTCTGTAAGAATCTACGGGAATTGTAAATGTTTTTCTACGAAGTTCTTGCAAAACTCGTATGATATTATTGTTCTAAAGATAATTTTGCTCATCGAAGCAGTATGTTGTGAAGCGTCACGTTCTTAATACAAATATGAGAAGATTACCATGGACTATCCTAAGAAAGTGAGGGTTATCTTCTGTTTGATCCCATGTATGTTATTAATGACTGCAGCGTGACATATATTGATAGAATCAAGCCATTTCAAGTAACTCGTCGCAATGTAATTTGCATAAATAAGGTCTCGTTTAGAACTCAGAAAGTTTGTTATAAATTCACAGAAAATAGTTTAATTTATTACATAAATAGAGAAAAAAAGTAAGTTTCAAACGAGAGGTAAGAATATTTGTGCAATAAATGAATAGCCACTTCATCGTCAGATTCCCGCCATAAGAAACCAGAGGTTACAAGCTCCAAGAAACTGCAGACAGGGACGGGATGCCCAACAGAAATACCTATTGTCCGCATGATGTGATTGTGGGCATCTCCAACAGTGGCTAACTCAGACGTTTCTCACATTATTCAAAATCTTAGTTGAAAGAGTGTCGGATCAAACATGACAATCAGAGGGATGAATAATTATAGTCGTTATTAAAACTCAAAAGCAATCTAACTTGTTAGATGTAGATTTCAACCGCTTAGCACTCGACCACTCAGCAGTCATAAACTCGATGATGGTTTCGACCACTCGGCACTCGATCGTTCAGCAGTTACAAATTTCGACCACGACCAGCAGTCGTAAACTTTGATTACTTCTGCGCTCGTAAACTACGACCACTTCGCACTCTGATCTTCGACAGTTAGCACTAGTAAACTTCGACCGTTTTGCACGTACTCGAACTTCAATCGATTTGTATGTACTTGAACTTGGCCATCTCTACCATGGCCCATTGCTGACTTGCCGACCCAAATCCCTCTGTACTTGGCTCTGCTCAGATCTGGGAGAGGAGAAGGGGACAACTGCCGTCGTCATGGTGGGCTCGTGGTCGCCACCACTCAAACCTGGGAAAGAGGGAGAGGGGAAGGGCGCTCGCGGCCGTCATCATTGTGGCGGGCTTCTCATTTGCCCCGCCACTCAGACCTGGGAGAGAGGGAGAGGGAAAGGACGCTCGTGGCCACAGTCGTCGTGGTGGGCTTCACAGTCATTGCCGCTCAGATTTGGGAGAGGGGAAGGCTGTGCTAGCCATGGCTATCACCGACCGCTTGACAGGAGGGGGAGAGTGTGAGCTGAGAAAGAGAGAGCTAGGTAGTGTGGCCTGGGGGCATGCAGTAGTGCTGCGAGGGAGAGAGAGCTGGTGCAAGCCGAGGATCTGGGGGGTGGCGGGTGGCCTCCTCGCATGGTCCAACACTGCTCCACTGGATCCTCACCGCACAGCCGACGCCTGCTCCTCGTTCATGGTGTCGTCCACAGCTCCACGCGTCCAATAGGGTTGGGCTATGCCTGGGCCTCACCGGAGGCGAGACGTGTTGGCATGACACGATGGGGTGGCCATGTCAGGCTGGCACAACCCGACATAGCCCAAAACCCATCGAGTCTATGCCATGCCGGCATAGCACGACTCAACTCCTAGGTCTACTACCGCATAGTACACAAAAGGACGTTTGGATTTATTGAACTCCCGACAACTGCTCATGTGGTGAGCAGTTGACAAGTAAGGGCATAGCCACCAGGGGGCTTCATTCGGCTCGAGCCCACCCTCCGCCAATTCAGTTAACCCTACACGAGGTATCTTCATTGTATTTATTTTTCCTTTTGACTTTGTTTCTCTTCCATTCATCTATGAATTTGAATTACATAAGACTATATTTGTTATGTTTGTCTCAACTTAACTTAATCATCTTTGTTTTTTGTTAAAAAACTCTCCTCTAATTTCATTCACGCTTCACCACTGTTAACAGGTGACCAGATCATGCCGGCTCAGTCTCTCGTATCCACTTCACAGGAACAGCAGTTTGGTTACGGAATGTTCTTGAAACCAATTGCATTTATGGGAGATTATTAATTGAACAACAGTGCTCATCGTCGGCCCCAACCAGTGCAGGTGTGGTATTCGGAAGAGTTAATTTGGGTTCAATGTTGATTATGGATTTTCTGAAATTTATGGTGGGTTCTTTTAAATTATGACCGATAGTTTATGATTGTGGTTGACGATTTTCATCTTAGCACGAATGTTTATGTGAACGAACCGAATACCAATAAGCTGTTTCGAAAATACTGTTCTGATAAATCGCTACGAAAATAGCGGAGAAGTTATCCTACTTATTTATTTGGAGAAAGACATAAACTATAAGTTATAAGTTATAAGCAAAAAGAACCCGGCCTTAATCCAATCTCTTTGGGTTTTAAGTCTTTTGAGATAGATGTCTTAGCCTCTCGTCCGGGCAAGAAGCATACAGTAGCGGCGCTAATTATTTCGCACTAATGCAAAGGTCAACTAGCTAATTGGTGTGCAAAAACAAGGAGTCGTACTAGATCAGGAATGTGTACTAATCAAACGATTGTTTTTTGTCAGGAAAGGAATACTAGTACCTGAGGCTTGAGGTCCATGCAGGCTACCCTAGTTAGTAATACATTCTCAATTACAATTAAGCAAGTACGGTATGTTTCCGCATGCTCTGTTGGAACTTGGAAGTTGATTTATGAGCGGTTGGTATCTTTGACACTATTACATGTGAAGCAAAGCAATTTGGAGCACGTTCTTGATCATGCAAGCTCATCCTTAAAATTCTGATCTGGCATTTTCTTAAGATTTGTTACACCAACTTGGGACCAACTGACAATCAGATTGTAACAATGCAATGTGATACTATAAAGTATAAAGCAATGACATGCTTCATTTATGCTGTCTGCACCTATGTTTTTCAAATGGTTTGTGAAACAGGGATCAAATGTTCAGATCCCTCTCATACTGTAAAATAGTTATCCTTTTACTGTTTCAACCCTTTAAGAAACACTAACTTTTCTTTAACAGAAACAAGCACTGGAAACACTGTAACTCATTGATGTGAAAAATATTCAAAACTGAGGAAACATCAGAAAGCACTGTATACTGTAACTCTGTATGTGTCTAGTTTTGGACCCATTACTGTCTCCTCACTGCAGTTCCAATACAACAGATAGTTGTACAGGTAAATAAAGCGACTTTTGCAAGAAAAAAGTGGCCCGAATTTCCCTTGCACTATCTGCAAGTTTTCTGGTGAAAGATCCGTCGGTTGGAGTTCATGATCTTGAAACTGCCCGATTAGTCACCAGCACCAGGCATCCAGGCTTGTGTGAAAAGATTCAGGCCTACTTCTTGGAGACAATGCCTCATCGATCTTGCACACGCTACATGTTAAAGTAACTTAAGGTGAGATGCAACTTTAGCTGTTCCTCTCGGATACATAAAAAATGCTGAGCTGAAAGAGAGAAGGTCACGCAATCCTCAGTTAAATATTTCAACTGCATCTGGAGCCTTAAAATAAAAGACTTACGTGCACGATTAGGTGCTATACGATAATCTCGATTGCAAAAAAAAAGGAGATATGCATAGCCTGTTCCTCTCGGATACATAAAAAATGCAGAGCTGAAAGAGAGAAGGTCATGCATCTTCAGTTAAATATTTCACCTGCACCTGCAGCCTTAAAACAAAAGGCTTACTTGCACGATCAGGTGCTATACGATAACCTCGATTGCAAAAAAAGAGAGGAGATATGCATAATTAGTCGCCGTACAGTTGCTCAAAGCTTCAGATACAAGAAAGCTTAGTCCAAAAGTGAGTACAGGTCAGCCAGAATTTGCGAAAATAGTTTGTTGCATCGTATCGTGAATCGTTAATGGCTGTTCTATTCAGCTTTTGGCTTTTAGAATTATTTTTGCAGTAGCTAGTTTTTAAATAAGATATCTTTTTAAAATGAGATCTATAAATCGATTATAGTATATACTGTAGCGACTTCATCTATATGACCTAAAATCGTATGTAAGCGTCTATCTCTCTTTTTGTACTCTTTAACAAATAACTAAAATTCAAAAATTTCAGTTAAAAATCATAATTCTTAACTTAAAAAAATAGACGCATTAGATAATAGGGTTCAGTTCGCAAATCGTTTTCCACTGGGATGGCAGGATCCAATTCGCAAGTGCAAAGTTGCTGAAACGGACGTCTGAATCGATTTGAAATGGACGTCTCACCGAAACCTCTATAAGGCCGGCAAATTAACGCACGAGGAAACAATTGGATTGTGTTGATATTGGTTTCTGACTTCTCTAACTAATTTTTTCACTTCTCTTGTTTTGATATCTCTCTCTTACTTTTCTCACGTTTATCTTTTTAAAAAAATCACTTCTTTTAATCATTACTATTTATTTTAGCCAAAAACTATTAGCCATACTATACGAACACACGTGCATGCATGTGAATGGATTGACCGGAGCTACTATTCGGCCAACCAGAAGATTTGCAACCTACGTACGTCAGATATAAGTGCTCTCATGTCTGATTTGACAAATCTGTAAACATTTCAGGTTTAACTCTAATCACGTATTCGTTAACCCAATGGCAAGATACATTTTTTTTAAACTCCAAGATGCAAATTGTTCACTGGTAACTTGAGTGTTTCTGGAATATTCAGACTACTTGAAACTGAAATGCAGCAATTCAACGATCCATCGCTACCTATTCCTAGACAGATGAACTTATTAAAACGCTATTCAAAGTCTTCAGAGAGCACGAAGGTCAGTCAATAGGTTACCGATTTATGTGTCATTAGCTTGCTTACTAGTGGAATTCTGACCAAAGAACAGGGTTTTCTCTAGTACTTTCTCCACGAGACTTCCACAAACTTGCGCCTGTTTTGTTTCTGGAGAGACCAAGTTAACTGTAATTGATACTGTAGACATGCCAGAAGCTCGGTATCACTGTGATTTGATATCATGTTTAGCTTTATGCACGGATTATCTCGTTGAATTTCTGATGATCTTCATTTGTCCCATTCAATTTCAAGCTTTCAGCACTTCAGATCAACCAACCAACACCAATCAAATGTCCCCTCGTTTTCTCAATCCACGGATGAGGATGACCGTAGCAAACTAGCAATTACTAGATGCTGACGTCCGGATGCACCAACCCGATTAGAAAGAAACAACACAGGGATGTTTGCTTGTAGCCATGTACCTGGGATTATAAGTAATGTTTATGATTTATAGTTTATAGTTTCTCTTAAATAAATAAATAAGACGATTTCTCCATCGCCGTTTTGAAGTGGTTTGTCAGAGTAGTCTCTTCGAAGCGACTTATTGACTTATCGACATTTGGTTCGTTCGTACTAGATCAAAAGTCATCAGACGCAGTCATAAGCTAGAAGCCACAGCTAAAAAGAGCACACCCTATTATAAGCTAGAAACTATAGCCAAAAGGAGCACACCGCTACCACCCCATCCAATTTAATATTCAGTGAGTCTCCATCGCCGCCCACTGCCGGATCACCACCTCCCGAGCCTCCCTCTACGTCTGGGGGTCGCGATGAACCCATAGTCGGTAGATTCGAAGTTGGATGTGAAGGAGGAGGGAGGGTGGCGCCGGTGGATCTTGTTAATTTTGGTTTAAACAGTATACCGTGCATATGTTTTTCTCAAAAATGGGAGAGAGAGAGACGTGCTTGCTCTCCTCGTAGGCCACAGCACCATACGAATGCCTCATGTGGATGGGCTGTGTGTCGTGCGGGCCAAGGTGCAAGGCGTTTTCTCGGCCTGGCAGGCCTCCTGCGTGAGCTTCCCAGGCCGACTACGCGTTGTGGACGATGGGCCGTAGGGGTGTGCGGCGCGTGGCTACATGCCGCGCGCGAATTGATGGCCTTGACAAGTGGACAGTGGGCCACAGGCCATACGAAGCAGCCCATAAAATAGAAGACCCAACGCTCCCCTCGGAACGACAGCTCAGCGTTGTTTCTTCGTCGGCCAAACCGAACCGCCATTCTCAGCTCCCGTGAAAGCCCACATCCTCCACGCGTCACCTCTCGTGAGGCCCCATTCCGCATCACGCTGCCTGTGGGCCCCGCAGAACACTCCAGGCGGTCAATCCGCACCGTATATAAGCATGCCCAGCCGCGATTCTCTCTTCTCCTCTCCACTCCATTTCCACCGCTGCATCAGCGACACGAAGAGACCCCAAAACGAGACGAAACAGAGAGGAGAGAAATCCAGGGACGCCTCCGCTCCCGCTCCAACTTTATCGGCGACGATGCTGCGCGCAGCGGGGAAGAGGATACTCGGCGCGGGGCTCCGTCCGGCGGCCGGCGCCGGCGAGGCGGCCCCCGCGGTGGCGGCAGCGAGGAGGGGGTACCACGAGCGGGTGGTGGACCACTACAACCACCCGCGCAACGTTGGGACATTCGACAAGGAGGACCCGGACGTCGGCACGGGGCTCGTCGGCGCGCCGGCGTGCGGCGACGTCATGAAGCTGCAGATCCGCGTCGACGAGGGGTCGGGCAGGATCGTCGACGCCTGTTTCAAGACCTTCGGGTGCGGCTCCGCCATCGCATCCTCCTCCGTCGGTGAGTAAACCTAGTTCCCATTTTATCTAGTAGATCGCTTTAGTTTCAGTTCGGAGTTTCCCTTCATGTCAAATTTGATGCCCGGGTGCTCCTGGGGTATTTGGAATTTGATGGATATTTGTATGAATCATGGAAGTGAGCTGATGCCGTACTTGATAGTGGTAATTAAATTGGTAAATTATGGTGAGTTAGTGTAGATTTTGATGGTGTGAAGGTGATGTCCTGAGGCTATCGTTGTAATACGTTGGTTCCCTCTTTGTTTAATTTTAGAATTACAGAGACTCACTTATCTATTGAATAGTATCGACCTCGCTACTTATCGAATTATTTTTTATCTGCTGAGTGTGTCTGCCTAGTTCCCCCGGAGTATATGCGTACCTGCATATTGTAATTATTGAGTTTCTAGGTGTTACACATGGCTGGAAATGATTTTTGGACTTGTATTTATTGGTGATGATCACTCATGGGGTCTCAAGAGTTTATGATTTACGGTACCGAGTCATTGCTTGGTTGTCTCCTTTAGTTTATATTATAGGTCGTCTTGTTGCCGATTGTACACTTGTTCATAAGGTTGAGGCCGTGGTTTGGAATTGGAATCATAGAGGCTATGCAGCTGCCTTGATGTGTTTGTAGTAGTTTTTGAAAGGGATGATTCATCAGGTTTTACATTGTAGATGTAAAAAAAATCCCCTATATTACACTGATTTTTCCCTGCCACTAGTTGATTGGAGGTTCAACCACCTGCTTTGGTGGCTGAGGGATTGCAATAGGTGGCTTAGTGGCTTATCATATGGGGATTTTACATCAACATCCTCAACGGAGATGTCTTGATTGTAGATTTCAGATTATCTTTTGTCTTCGGGAGTGAATTATGCGCATAATCAAATGACTACTTAGCAGACAACAAGAGCATTCATTTGCATTTATGGATTTGTTTTTTGAAATCGACATCTATGTCTAGCTAAAGGAAATGTAATTTATCCTTACTCATTGTAGTAATTTCTAGCTCCTAATCAAATCACATGAAGTTAGGCATTGAGATAATAGTTCGCATCCAACTGTTGACAACTGCAAATATCTGTATGTTCTTCCATAAATTCAGAAGTTGACAATTGACCTGGACTACTGGAGTAACTTTTGTTCACAAGTACCTTAGTTATTAAATTTATCAAACATCTATGCGCACCAAATTCTTCACATCTAACATGTGAAGGAGCAATTATGTAGTCAATAGCTGATTTGCTGTTCTATGAATGTGCTAATGTTGTTGTCCTAATAATGTAAAAGAGGAAGCATATAGGGGTTAACACTCTTGATTTGTATTTAGGGGATGATAAAATGGTCTGAACTTCCTTGTTGGCACCAAATGTTAGTTTTTTAGTGGAGTGTCAATCAGTTAAACAGACTGGAGATACGATATTGGTTTAGAAAGTTTCACTGAAATATGATATCCATGCTCATAAGTTATAACAGTTGTATAGTTGGCCAAATATTCTTGCTGGACTGGCTGCTTAGCTCTTGCAGATCATGATATTTTTCAGTACTTATTAATTGTTCAACAAATAATAATCACTAATAGTATTAAACCTTAATTGCTATTCTGTTTCTTAATCCTCATTTGATGTGATTTACTACAGTGAGATCATTGTTATTATATTGTCTTTTACGCCCGATGCCATCATTGAGTGATTATATTTCCTCCTAAAATGTCTTACCTGGTATCATTATTACATAAATTAAAGTTTAGAAAGTTTGTCCCTCTGATCCATCTTTGCACTTGCAGCGAGTGAGTGGGTGAAGGGAAAGCAAATGGAGGAAGTAGCAACAATCAAGAACACGTAAGTTACTTCTGTGCTTACTGATATAATGTGTTGCTCTTAATTTTAATTAGATTTACAATCTTTTCATTGTTTTCTTGATCATTTTTTTTTGTATTCCATATTAGTTCCCAGCAAGAACATTAATTGCAGCATGGCAATGTAACATTTGAGATACATTAGTCTGTCCTGTAGAATGGTATTGCTTTCAGAATATCTGTGTGGGTTTATTGATGATATGTATGTCCATTTACAGTTTTGAGTTCAGTACTTGATTCTGCTTGTGTTATCTTGGAAGGATTAGTCTTGATAGTGACTGGCTGGGTCCATTGAGTCTGCAAAATGAATTAAAATGTGTGATGCGAATTAGTTTAATGACATTTTAGCCTGTCTAAGATTATAGTTGGCTTAGCTTTTTAATGGTTGGCATCTGGGAGTTTGGGGACAAAAATGAGTTTTACCAGCTGTGCATCCGGACGTCTGCATTTTGACCTCCTGTACATCTGCACCTGTATGTTAATGGTCGGAACCTAACAGGAGAGTATTCTGTCTCTATGCTGCACTTTGTTGTTCCATCAACTTAGGCTGCGGCCATTCACCATGGTCCAGCTGCATATTGACGACGTGTATAATTATGTTCCTCGGGAGATTGTGATTCATGGGTAGATTTTAGAGTTGTTTAATTTTGCAATTTTGTTATCAAGGTATGGCGAAAAGTTCGCTAATAACCTACAGGTTTGTGCCTGTGGGGGAGACGGGGAGTGGTTGTTTTCTATCATGTCTCTGTTGAATTCTTTGAAGCTTTATTGACTTCCATATATTGTTTTTCAGAGAGATTGCAAAGCATCTGTCGCTTCCACCAGTAAAGCTCCACTGCAGCATGCTTGCTGAGGATGCAATTAAGGCTGCAGTAAAGGACTACGAAGCAAAGAAGGCGAAGCTGGAAAAGGCCGATGAGTAGGCTCCTCCCCCATGGAGAAAGCAGCTCGTACTGTCCGGAGTTAGCGAAGTTAAAAGCTGCTGTAAATAATGGAGGGCTCAGATCTTAGCGCCTAATGTTCTCCAGTTCTGGTAACAGCGTGTGTCATAAAGAACACATCATGTATATATCATCAAGAAACTGGTGGTGTTGCATATATCTCTGCAAATAAACGCACTGTAATATTGTGAAACAGCTGTCAGTAGCAGTGTAATGCTATGCTGTACTAGAAGAGTTTATGGTATGGGAGTGGTCGCGTTTGGCCATCTATGCTTGTTTCCCCGTGTTTTGAGATGTACAGTGTGCATACAGAGGCATCAGAAATTTGGATCAGCTGTACAAACGGCAAACGCATACTGGTCTGTCAGTGATTAGGCTTATTTATCTACCGCAAAATGCCAGATGAATCCTGCATTTATAACTTTTGTGTTCAGCCTTCCCGGAAATGCCAGAATGATCTCTCTTGTCCCCCAAGCATGCGAACGGAAATCGGTAGAGCCCGCAAATGCGAGTTCTACCTGTCAGTTTCTTTTTTCCTCATATGTTGCGGACCAAGGTTCCAAAAACCGGAACCGGAACAAATCCCGGTCGGCGGCCGGTAACGGTAACCGGGCGGTTACCGGCCGGTTACCGGAAAAACCGGTAAAAAACCGGTCACAATTTGAAAATCAAAATTTGAATTTTGAGATATTTTGAAACCGGTAACCGGAAAAACCGGCCGGTAACCGGAAAAACCGGCCGGTAACCGGAAAACCGGAAAAAAACCGGCCAAAATTCGAAAAATCAAAAATTCATACCGGCCGGTTTTTTGTTTACCGGTCTCTACCGGTAAAACCGGTAACCGGCGGTTACCGGCCGGTAACCGGCGGGAATTTGAACCATGTTGCGGACTGTCTTTTCGGAAGTGGACTATTGCGTTAGAAACGTAGCACTGGATTAGAACATTGTGCGTGTTTGGCGCCTGACCAGACTCCCTATTCGAGCAGGGCCTGGTGGCTCAAGAGTTAGAGGCTACGTAGCTATGGCTGATAGTTTTTTATTTTATTATAGACGTTTATATAAATGAATTGAATTGTATTAAATTTATAAATTATTTTTTAAAAAACTATCTCATTAAATTATTTTGAAAACATGGATAGAAAAACTGTTTATTTTGTTTGGAAAGCAATACACCGAAAAAGAAGGGGCTGATAAGAGCATCTCCAATAGTGACTTATGAGCTAGCTCTAAGCATATTATTTCATATTTTAATAGAAGAGACAGAAAAGCTATCTCTTGATCAAGAACTAGTCTCATACACATATTCCAAGATTATGTGAGAGTGTCATGTGAGGCTATTTATGTTATGAGCTATGTGCTAAAAGTTAGTACTATTGAAGAAGTTGTCTTAGAGCTAGTAACTAGCTCATACTGTTGGAGATGCTCTAAGAGAGCCTCGTATAGCGCACTCCCAAAGTTCCAATTCCCAATGTGCTCTCACGTCGTGCTCTGAAGCATTCCTAATCCGCGTTACCGACAGGCATGGCCAGCCCAATGCTGCAAGCTAGATGCAAGTTTGCTAGTACGGGGAATGTCTATCCAAACAACATTTAAGACAACATATCTGTTGGAAATAATCCACACCTACCATGTATAGGCCTTCCTTGTATAGATGGTTGCCTAGTTTAGCTCCTAACCATGTATAGCTGATGTATGCTTATATATGATCAATGGATATGCGCTCGCTGTGTGTGAGGCATTTCCTCATTCTCTCCTTCCTTCCGCTACACAATCACATGGTATCAGAGCAGGCATAATCCTGCCTGTTCCTTGCTTTTCCTCCGCTGCTCGCGATCCTCACCATGAACAACGCCATTGCTTCCCCGATCGATGAGACGCTCGGCGCAGTAGCGTCGGCGCCTCAGTCTCCTCCTGCGTCTCAACTCTCCCCGGCCATCGCGACGGCTGCCGGGTCGGACGTGATGTCCTCGGTGGTGAATGTGGCCAGCGTGAAGACGCACGTGCCCATCACCCTCGACGCCGACGACTCCAACCACTCGCAGTGGAGCACTCTCTTCACCGTCTTCGTCGGCAAGTACGGCTTGATGGGTTTCATCGACGGAACTGTCGATCCCAACCTTGACGATCTGCATCGCCGGCAGGACTATGCGGTGCGCTCGTGGATCTACGGATCCATCTCCGAGGAGATCTTCGAGATCATCGTCGAGCCCACACAAACCGCTCGTCAAGCCTGGATCGCCATCGACGACCTCTTCCGCGACAACAAAGAGAGTCGCGTTGTTTTCCTCGAAGCTGAGTTCAGATCCATCGTCCAGGGAGACATGACCGTCAGCAACTACTGCAGAAAACTCAAGAAGATTGCCGACGCCTTTCGCGAAGTCAGTCAGCCCGTCTCCGACAAAGCTCTTGTTCTCAATACTCTCCGCGGCCTGAGCCCCCGGTTCTCTGCCACGGCTCAGCTGATCCCACTCCTGGAGCCGTTTCCCAGTTTTCTTCGGTGCAGATCCATCCTGACGATGGCAGAGACAAAAGCCGCCAACGAGTCTTCGGTTGCAGCCGCAACCGCCTTGGTCACCGAGTCATCACAGGCCCTCGGTGGGGGCAGTGGTGGCGGGTCACAACAAGGAAAATCCTCCAATGGAGGAAAGAAGCGGAAGAACAACAAGAAAGGCGGCGGCAATTCTGGTGGCGGCCACGGTGGTACCTGGCGCGCTCCTGCTCCGGGCGGCAACGGCGGCAACAGCAACAACTGGAGATCTCCTGCTCCTGGGAACGGCCCGTGGTTCTGCTTCAACCCGTGGGCCGGACCACCTCCATCGTACGCACCATTCTGGGGGGCGCCATGGCGGAATGGTTCTCCAGGGATTCTTGGGTCACGGCCCATGGGTCAGCAGCAGGCTTATGCAGCGCTGCCCGCTCCTTTTGCTGCCTACCAAACCGACGCTGCACCAATCTCGTGGGATTCGGCAGGACTTGTTGCTGCTCTCAACGCCATGACCATGCAGCCGAATGTAGCTTCGTCAGGTGACTGGGTGATGGACTCTGGAGCCTCTTCTCACATATCATCTAACGCTGGTATCTTGGTCCCCTCCTCCCTTCCTTCTAATCATAGCCCCTCTTTTGTCACTGTTGGAAATGGTTCTACTCTTCCTATCGCTAGCACTGGTCATGCCGTTCTTTCCACTCCCAAGCACAACTTTACTCTTAACAATGTTCTTATTGTTCCTCACATAATCAAAAACCTTCTTTCTGTTAGACAATTCACTCGTGATAATTCTTGTTCTATCGAGTTTGATCCTTTTGGTTTTTCTGTTAAGGATCTCCACACCAAGACCGAGACCCTTCGCTGCAATAGTGAAGGCGATCTCTACACCCTTCGACAGTTCCCTCGCCGCCCGGCATCCACCTTTCTTGCATCCACGGATCTGTGGCATCGTCGTCTCGGTCACCCTCGCCATGAGATTTTGTCTCTTATTCCTCAAATTTCCAAATGTAATAAGAGCAACGCTCCTTGTCATGCTTGTCAGTTAGGGAAACATGTTCGTTTGCCGTTTGAGCGTTCTACTTCCTTTTCTTCTAAACCTTTTGAGTTGTTACATTGTGATCTTTGGACATCACCCGTGCTTAGTTGCTCTGGTTATCAATATTATCTTGTACTTATTGATGACTACACACATTATTTTTGGACATATCCCCTTCGGCACAAAAGTGATGCTTTTGATATTTTTCGGCATTTCTTTCCCTACGTTCGAACACAATTCAACCTTTCGGTTCTTGCTATCCAAGCTGATAACGGACGTGAGTTTGTCAACAAACGCATGGCCAGGCTCCTTGGTTCCCATGGCACTCTTCTACGTCTTTCGTGTCCTCACACGTCACCACAAAATGGCAAGGCCGAGCGTGCTATACGCACCATCAACAATGTCATACGCACTCTCCTCTTCCAAGCTAGCATGCCTCCTTCATTTTGGGCCGAAGCTCTTGCCACTGCCACATATCTTCTTAATCGTCGTCCTACCACTACTCTTCCCTCCTCTACTCCTTTTGAATTTCTCCACAAAAAACCTCCCACTTATAGCCATCTTCGCGTTTTCGGTTGTCTTTGCTATCCAAACATTTCCTCCACTACACCTCACAAATTATCTCCTCGATCTGTGGCTTGCCTTTTCCTCGGCTATCCCAGCAACCATAAGGGGTTCCGGTGTTATGATCCAGTCACCCGTCGAGTCATCCTCTCTCGGCATGTTGTCTTTTATGAAGATGTTTTTCCGTTTGCTCGCACCTTGCCGCACGGATCTTCTGCCAGACTTGATTTTTTACAGGAGCACATCTCGGCGAGTGCAGCGCCCAGCACGTTGCATGCCCCGGCCTTTGATGGCACGTCCGTGCATGGTACTGTGCACGTCCCCGCGGGCGCCACGACAAGGCCGTCGCCAGCTGAGTCTGCTGCCTGGGCTCCCTCCACTGCGCCGTCTGATCTCCAAGCGGATCCATCTAGTCCGGCTGGACTGGCCGGGCCTGTTTCTCTGTGGGCCGGGCAATCACCCGCTAGCACGGCCGGGGCTGCTCCTCTGTTGGCCAGGCGATCTCCATCACCCGCAGATGCTCCTGGGCTGTCGATGCCTGGCGCGTCTTTCGGCAGTGCTTCACCATCGTCTGGGCTGCCCGCTTCGAGTGGCCGGAGTGCCTCGCGTGGCTCTCCCGAGCCAATGGTGGCCTCTCTTCCGTTGGGTCGCTCTTTGCTGCCGGACTTCACAGATGCGCCCACGGCACGTCCAGCTCCAGGCCCACATCCCATGATGACTCGAGCCAAAGCTGGTATTGTCAAGCCTATTGACCGCATCAATTTGTCTGTTATTACTGATGACATCTCTCCTGTGCCCAAGAATTACCGAGCAGCCCTCCAGGACTCCCACTGGCTTCGCGCCATGCAGGAGGAATATGATGCTCTCATGGCAAACCAGACCTGGTCCTTGGTTCCTCGCCCAGCAGGTGCTAATATTATCAGTGGAAAATGGGTTTATAAGCACAAGTTCCATTCCGATGGTCGTCTTGCTCGCTATAAGGCGCGTTGGGTGGTTCGTGGTTTCACTCAACAACCTGGTATTAATTTTGATGAGACCTTCAGTCCAGTTGTGAAGCCTGCTACTATTCGGACTGTTCTCAGTCTTGCCGTCTCTCGGTCTTGGCCCATTCATCAACTGGATGTGAAGAATGCCTTTCTTCATGGCTCTCTTGCTGAGACGGTCTTTTGTGAGCAGCCCTCCGGGTTTGTTGATCCCTCCAGACCATCACATGTCTGTCGGCTGCATCGTTCTCTATATGGGCTCAAGCAGGCGCCTCGGTCTTGGTTTCAGAGATTTGCTCAGTATGTCACCACCATTGGGTTTACTACCTCTCTGGCTGATTCATCTTTGTTTGTTCTTCGCCGTGGTGCCAGTACAGCTTACTTGCTTTTATATGTGGATGACATCATACTCACGGCCTCCTCTGAGCATCTGCTACAGGACATTACAGCCTCTCTCAGCTGTGAGTTCTCCATGACAGATCTGGGTGATCTTCACTTTTTCCTCGGGATTTCTGTCACTCGCACCGCTGATGGCCTCTTCCTTTCTCAGCGCAAGTATGCTCGTGAGTTGATTGATCGTGCGGGTCTCTCCAACTGCAAACCCTGCACGACACCAGTTGATACCCGGGCCAAGCTGTCTGCTCATGACGGTGCTCCAGTTGCTGATCCTTCTGAGTTCAGGAGTCTTGCTGGTGCTCTCCAGTATCTCACTCTGACTCGCCCTGATATTGCCTACGCAGTTCAGCAGATTTGTCTATACATGCATGCCCCGCGGGAACCCCACCTTCAGTTCCTCAAGCGTGTTCTTCGCTATGTTCAGGGCACTCAGGACTATGGCATCTCTTTGCATGCCTCTTCTTCGCCGACGTCTCTCACCGCTTACTCTGATGCGGATTGGGCGGGCTGCCCTGACAGCCGCCGCTCTACATCGGGCTTCTGCATTTTTCTCGGCGACAACCTGATTTCCTGGTCCTCCAAGCGTCAGGCGACCGTCTCCCGCTCCAGTGCCGAGGCGGAATATCGGGCCGTTGCACATGCTATCGCCGAATGCTGCTGGTTGCGGCAATTGCTACAGGAGCTCCACTCTCCCCTCTCGAGTGCTATTGTTGTCTATAGTGACAACGTCTCCGCGGTCTACATGTCCTCCAACCCGGTTCAACACAAGCGGACTAAGCATATCGAGAATGATATTCACTTTGTTCGAGAGCGGGTCACTCTTGGCCAAGTCCGTGTGCTTCATGTTCCTTCTTCACATCAATTTGCCGATATCATGACGAAGGGACTGCCGACCCCTTTGTTTGTGGATTTCCGTTCCAGTCTTCATGTTGGCGTGCCGCCCCATGTGACTGCGGGGGGGTGTTGGAAATAATCCACACCTACCATGTATAGGCCTTCCTTGTATAGATGGTTGCCTAGTTTAGCTCCTAACCATGTATAGCTGATGTATGCTTATATATGATCAATGGATATGCGCTCGCTGTGTGTGAGGCATTTCCTCATTCTCTCCTTCCTTCCGCTACACAATCACAATATCTACCTAAGCTGTTAGCTGCGATACACCAATTAACTTAATTAATTATACAGGGTGCCTCAGCACGTTTTGCCACTGATGGATACATGGGAACCTAGCTTTTCCTTGAGTTAATTGTCCATGTGATTGCTAGTGCGTTATCGTGCTTGGCAGAACGTAGGCACAGTACTGACCAATTAGCCATGGAGATGCAAAGTCGAAGTATCAAGCTACCAGCTATTTCCCCTTGCGAGAGCTAGCTAGCGCTACCTTAAAGCGAAATGTAGCACAGTTCTCACCCAAATCACAGTACACATGCTTACACGCCTGCAGCTCCAAGTACGCATGTGCGTGCATGACGCGTGTACTGCAGTCTGCAGCTGTGGTAATACACACGTGCGAACTGAAACCAAAGGAGAAAGGAAGGAGCAAACGAAAAGGGTTTGATTAGTTGCGCAAGAAACTGAAAGCGCAAGGCCAACTAGACAATCCAGACTCGAGGGCACATTGATCTGCGTGTGTTGAGATACGGGGTAGACTATATTAGTATAAATTAAAATTTTTATCATATAAACAAAAAAGCTATACAAGCAAACGATCGTAGATCGTTATCACTAGACGCGTAGTGCAGTAGAAGGAGAGCTGAAGCAGTCTGATTCAATATAGCGCGCATCGATATAGCAGAAATACTCGATCATCCAACGTTCCGATTAGCGTCCTCAGAAGACGATAGTCCTCGATCAACGTTCTCTGAAGACAATTGTCCTCAAACGGTAGTCGATCTCTATACGCCGACTGCCCTTCTCCTTGGATCGTCACGATCAACATCACAGTCGTAGCATCACATCTATCAAAGTCTACACGTCTAGGGATAGAACGCCGTGTGCTAGTGTTCTAGCACTAGCGTGCACAGCAAGGGCTTTGGAGGAGGCGGCTAGGGTTTTGGTGGATGGCGCAATGTCGCTCTGTCTTATCCCTTACCCATAGCTCACCTCTTTATATAAAGTCTCCTACTGGATCCTAATTCAATACAAATAGAAATCCATCTCACTCGGAGAACTTCTAATCGGATCCTGATCCAATACGAGTAGAGATTATATCCCACTCGGAATCTATCATCCATACCATTACTATTCTAATCCGTTAAGTGTATGACCTTGTAGATTCATGTATAACCCTTTTCTGATCACTGGTCGGTAGTGGTCCCTAGTAGAACATATCGATCCCAAACATACACAAAGATTAATTTAGACGAACCTTATGCAATATAGTCTGCAATTAGGTCTTAGTCACTCACGATCAGTTCATAACTCCTTATGAATAGTTTGTATTTGGTTACGACTAGTATGTATTCCTATACGACCAGTTCGCGGACCAGTATGTGATATGTCTAACCAGCTCACGATCGTATACCCATATGAACAGTTCATATTTGGTCGAACTAATGACCTGTTTGCGTATTGTCCTTATGTCTTATGATACATGATCGAACTCTAAGTGAGAAACATGTCATCCTTAGATTGTTCAATCCTTTCCCGATCTAGTGATAGATAACTTCATGTGGTCGACTCTTCAATCACTCGTGACATGGCTATGCACTTCCTTTATCCGATTACATCGAGGGGTCTAGAGATATATCTCATATTATGTAGGGGGTAAATTCCATATCCGATCAGTCGTATTCCTCCTCATGTTTCATAGCATATCCGAAAGCTACCTTTATAACTATCTAGTTACAGACTAGCGTTTAACAACCCCTAAGTGTACTATTACACATGTAGAAAACTATACTGATCTCAAGCAGGGTTCACATTACCGGTTTTTATTTTTTACTGGAGGGGGCCGGTAAGCCCAGTTGGGCCAATTATCGGTTTTTTGGGAGAAATTCAGGCTAAAAAATTTAAAGAAAATTTGAAATTCAAATACAAACTGACCGATTATCGCCGAAAATCATCCAAAAATCTTGAAAAAATAAAACATTGATAGATTATTTTTGTCTTGTCAACTCTTGCAGTTTGTATCAAAATAAACTTTACAGTTTGGGATAAGCACAACAATGTTGTTTCTGTCAAGATAACAGGTTAATACTCACAAAGAACCTGGAAAGAACTTCAATTTAATAATAAGTTCATAATCCTTGTAGCAAAACTAGGCATAATGCTAACATGTTAATACCCACAGAGATGCCGACGGTCTTAAAGTAGTTAAATGTTCTGGACCGACACCGGCTCCACGGCCATCTTGCCTCCTCCCTCCACCGCCCGAGCTGCCATCTTCGGCCCTCCGCTCACCACCCAGGCTACCGTCTTCAGCCCTCAACCCCTCACCCCCTCCCATGCCCAAGCCACGGCCAGCCATGCCTCTTGCGCCACCACCCTCCATGCACTAAGCACAACAGAGACGCAGATCAAGGCAGACAACACGGGAGGAAGGCAAATCAAGTGAGGGGAGCAGAGGTGAGCGGTCGGAGCGGAGGGGATCGCCGCACAGGGGCAACGTGGCTACTAGACGCCAGCCGCCACAGAGAAGAGAAAAGAGGGAGAGAATGGGCGATGCGCTCGCCTCTCCTCCTGTAACCTAGGTCAAGCCGATCACCCGAACGAATGTGCCAGGCTGGGTCAGGCATTCGTTTGAAATGGGCCAAAATTTTTGGGGCCGGTTTGTCTACCAACCGAGGCCAGCTGGTAAACCCGAAAACCGGCGATAATCGGTTTATACTGGCCAAAAGAATCACTGATCTCAAGTATAAGGATTACATATCATTATTGTTTGAGATCAACTGATGACATATAAAATATAACAATCTCAACAGTGTCTTAAGATAGGTAAATCCAACACCATGTTCCCGTATTTATAAGTGGTGAAACATGGCCATCAATCAATATATGTATTAGTCTATAAGTTATTTGTGTCTCGACTAGTGACATCTGACTAGGGATCTTTTAGAATGATATCATTCAACTAATAAAAAGTTTTACCAACAAGTTACATACTTGCTAACCTTTATAAATGATAATTCATTCAAGGAACATAATAATATATTATTAAAAAGCAGGTGTCTAGCGAACACTCGAGTGTTTGTTTGGAGATGGGAGCACTCAGATTTTTTGGGTGTTAGATCTCCACTCAACGTGCTAGATTCAGATCACTCGCATTTTTCTTTTGGAGATGGTGGGGTATGAGGGGATCCATTAGATGGAAATCCAACACTTCAAATTCGTTTTTTTAGGGGGAGGGATATAGGGGATCTGTTGGATGGAGATTCAACGCTCCAAAATCTGAGCGCTCCTAAACCCAAAAACACTCAAATACACTTTAGCATTTTTTATTAAAAAAATTATAAATATAGAAGCGAGTATGATTTCCTCTAAGTTAGATCACTGTCAGCATGGACAGCTGCACCACGTCAAATCCATAGGCATTGCGGGAGCTCCCGGTGAGTGGCTTTCGGAGTTAGGCGTGCCGAAGTTACCAACTCACGTCACGTCGAGCCAGCTCCTATCATATAAGCATCGATCGCACGGCGAGGTATCGTTAAGCTGGCCAAGAAACGGAGCCATGCAATATACGGTCGACGGGGGCGGCGACGTGTATCCAGCGGAGGTGGCCTTGAGGAAGGGCCCGTGGACGACGGAGGAGGATCTCATCCTCGTCAACTACATCGCCGCCAACCGCGAGGGCGCATGGAACAGCCTCGCCCATGCCGCCGGTAGGTACGCGCGCGCGCACGATTAATTCTTTGATCTCTTCATGCCGATACGCCATGGCCCATGGTGGTGTGATCAGTTTCAGTGCGTGGTACGTACATATGTCATGTGTGGCTATATATGGCAGGGCTGAACCGCACGGGGAAGAGCTGCCGGCTGCGGTGGCTGAACTACCTGCGGCCGGACGTGCGGCGCGGCAACATCACGCCGGAGGAGCACATGCTCATCGTCGAGCTGCAGGCCAGATGGGGCAATAGGTACGTACGGTACGTACGTTCATACGTTCAGCCCATTCACTTAATTTTCTTAATCTTCGAGTTAATCACTTCAACTAATTCTTCAGGTGGTCCAAGATTGCACGACACCTTCCTGGCCGGACCGACAACGAGATCAAGAACTTCTGGAGAACCAAGATACAGAAGAAGCACAAGAACAGGGACAGAACTACTACTACCGAAAGCATCGAAGCCGGTAGGTACCAGAACACGGCGCCGGCGGTCGCCGAGGACCAAGGCGACCAAGGCAGCATCAACTCCGGCCGGACAGGCGTCACGAAGGACCATGGCATTGCGGCGCAGCAGCCGAGCAGCATATGTAGCTTGGATCGTCAGCAGGGCTACGCGGTCCATCGAGAAGGAGGAGGCACTGCTGCCGGTGCCATGGACGTCCCTTCGGAGTTCCAGGCCGCGTTGAGCGACAACCTCTGGGCGCTCGAGGATTTCTGGCCGACGGTGCAGTCGCTCCACGGCAATTGCTGATCACTGGATGGATGATGTCATGTAGCTATGGGTTGTATCGGTGTGATTCATTTGTCAGAACAGCGTGTTGGTTCAGTTCAGGTGTGCAAATCGGCGAATCTATTTATTACTTAAAAAGTGATGGTACGCGTTTTAGAGTCGCTAAGAAAAAAACTAAAAAACTAAAAATTCTCATAAAAATCAAAATATTCTGCTCTTAATCAAGTGGGTAATAATTAAACAAAACTATAGCAACGGTCAGATATTATTGCTTAAACATATATCCTTTCTTAATTTAAAAGTTTAGTATTTGTTTCCTAATCTAGAGCATTGCATGCCAATGGGATTCCATTTGGTATGGCCTCCTTCGTTCACTATACATCATTGTGTGCCTGAACCCACACCACGCCACGCCATAGCCGCTGCTGCCACCACAATGAGAGGCTGCAACAGCCGCCATGGGTCCGCTTCCACCTCCACCGCCGCACCGGCTTCTATCCAGCGTGAACATGATGACGACCTCGCCACGGCCTCCAAGGAATTGGGCGATGAGGAGGTAACCCAAGTCCTTGCGTTTTCCTGCTTCGCCCCACGAATCACAGAACCCTCACGAGATTCGTTGGCTTCGTAGGTGGTTTCCTCCTTGTTGGGGTCGGGATCAGAGAGCGACGGCGACACAGATCGGGAATAAGTGCTGGAGTGCACACTCGCGGATGTTAGATCTTGACCCTGGCACCCCGTCAGGTTCAACCGGGTTTTTACTCCCCGGTTCCCAGGTCTTAAATAGGTGCGTACCTAAACTCATGGGCTGCACACAAGCAAGCCCCTCAAGCAACAACCTTGTAAGTTGTGATTTTTTCTTTTTCATAAGTAATGTGGCACTAAACCCAACATTCTCCCCCTCATGCATTGGTTGTGCCTTCCTGCACACCAAGGAGATGTTAGGTGTTTGGGTTCGGATACCATTGTTAGAATTTTTCTTGGGATTCTTTGCTCTATCGCTGCTCCATCCAGCGTGAGACCCGTTTGACTAGCGTGTGAGGCTCAGGATGAAGCAATTGCAGGCGGTAGGGTGGAGTCAATCCAAGAAGGAACGACGCATGGGAGTGTAGGTAAAAAGGGAGAAGTAGAAGACTTGAAAGTTCAAACGAGAGAGAAAATCGGCGTGATCAAAATAAAGAAATAAGATTAAGGGGGTGATTATTAGAGTTAATCTTGTTTATGGTTTTTGAGTCCGTATACGAGTCGAGTTGCACGTGAGTATTGCCGAGTCAGTTTCCATTTTTGTGTACAAGACCGCGTACGAGTTTGTGTTCTGAGTCCGTGTCTGGGTTATAACCAAGCCTTTAAAAGGCCATGGTGAGTTATGTAATCAAGTCGAGAGGAAGCAATGTAAGAGAAAGTTTGCAGAGTAATAAAGAGAGAAGAAAAGAAAAACTCGCATTCTGTGTTCGTTCATCTGATACTCAGCTGTTGTCTTCACGTATGTTGCAACCATAAGAGGCATTGCTTCGGCAGGACCAGTTGGGTCACATCGAGGGCATGAAACAGCATGCTGGTCAGACAGGTCTCACGCTGGACGGAGCAGCGACAGAGCAAAGGATCCCAAGAAAATTCCAACAGCGGACGTGCCCTTCGGGAGCTGTAGAGCGCACCGACGGGTCACTCGCCGTGCGAGCTACTTCTGCTGCCGCCGCGCAGAAGAACAGGAAGGAAGAGGTCTGGCTCGCTCAACACCAAAATTTTTCCTTTTTAGGGTTTCTTCTATTCCTGGTGGGTGGTATTCGAACAGGCTAATGGAGATAAGCACTGATGTGCGGTCGTCGAGGTTCAGGGAGGTGATCCAGGTTCCCAAGAAGGTGACTTGCTTGTACAATTGTAGTGTGCTGCAGGGACAAGTAGATTTTGGTTCAATCGGTTTGGTAGAAGAAAAGCAGGGGATACGAGGTGCCAAACAAGCATACTGCCGTTGGTGTAACCTGGCCTGTTGGCACCCAGCGCCAGTATACCCACACGCTAGCACGCTCACGCAGCCACAAAGTCGAGCCAGAAATGCGAAGGACAGCGTGGGCCCCAACGTCCAATGCTATTTTCAGTAAGGCCCTGTTCTTTTTAGTTTCTAAAAGTTGCTTTTCGGATTTTCTACAGTAATTAACTTTTAAACAGAGTATTTTTTTCAAGATAGGTCTACTAGTTAATTGTAGTAGATACTTTATTGACTTCATTTATATCGGTGAAACTGCACGTGAGCTTCTGTTATTCTGTAATCTCTCGTACAAACAGCCTAAAAGCCAAAAACCACAGTCAAAAGTCACAAGCCGCAGCTAGAAAGAACAAGCCCTGGAGATCACTAAAGACAACCTAGAATACTTGCGAGTAAATTCATCAGCGAGATATATTCGTATAAATGGATCTTTATAGAGATCACAATTAAAATTCATAGATATCCTCCACAACTAGAACTTTGATATCTCATCTCTCTATCAAGGCTTCATCAGATCTATAGCAAAACATCAGTAAAAAGAATTTCGGTAGACATGCTAAGAAGGTCGATCCTCATAAGCTTCTACCTTCCTTTGTTTACATTATCACTCCATCCACAATTTGCACAAAAAAATTAAGCGTAACATAACACAAAAAGAAATACCAGGGTGCAGGGACCCAACACACAAGGTGACTCATAATGCATCAATTCTTATTAAGATATTATTGCTTAAAAATATATTCCTTCTTAATTTAGAAGAGAAGATAATCCTTATTAAGAAACAAATCCTAAAAAACCGTAAACCCTAATTTTAAACTAGATGGCCCACCAACCTTATTTTATGACCCGCAAAAAAAATAGAAATTCAAAATGAAAAGCAAAAGGAAATTAGCCATCTTATTTTTATAGAACTGCAAATTAAAACCCGTACATAGCTAAATTTTGGAATAAAAATTAGATGAAAATTAGCAATTGGATTTGTATATGAATCCTAACATAAAATTGAGATAAAAAATAACAACATAAATTAACAGAAATTCAGAATTCAAAACAAAAAGAATTTAGCAATGTGATTTTTCATACAAACTCCAAATTAAAAACCATACATAGCTAAAATTTAGAATAAAAATTTGTTGAGAATTAGTAGTTGGATTTGTATCCAAATTCTAATCTAAAACTAAAAATTGAAATTAAATAAAAATAATAGAAATAAATAA